>OX352709.1:11374254-12748509 GCA_947095575.1 Electrophaes corylata | reverse complement strand
TAACCTAACCTAACCTAACCTAACCTAACCTAACCTAACTAACCTAACCTAACCTAACCTAACCTAACCTAACCTAACCTAACCTAACCTAACCTAACCTAACCTAACCTAACCTAACCTAACCTAACCTAACCTAACCTAACCTAACCTAACCTAACCTAACCTAACCTAACCTAACCTAACCTAACCTAACCTAACCTAACCTAACCTAACCTAACCTAACCTAACCTAACCTAACCTAACCTAACCTAACCTAACCTAACCTAACCTAACCTAACCTAACCTAACCTAACCTAACCTAACCTAACCTAACCTAACCTAACCTAACCTAACCTAACCTAACCTAACCTAACCTAACCTAACCTAACCTAACCTAACCTAACCTAACCTAACCTAACCTAACCTAACCTAACCTAACCTAACCTAACCTAACCTAACCTAACCTAACCTAACCTAACCTAACCTAACCTAACCTAACCTAACCTAACCTAACCTAACCTAACCTAACCTAACCTAACCTAACCTAACCTAACCTAACCTAACCTAACCTAACCTAACCTAACCTAACCTAACCTAACCTAACCTAACCTAACCTAACCTAACCTAACCTAACCTAACCTAACCTAACCTAACCTAACCTAACCTAACCTAACCTAACCTAACCTAACCTAACCTAACCTAACCTAACCTAACCTAACCTAACCTAACCTAACCTAACCTAACCTAACCTAACCTAACCTAACCTAACCTAACCTAACCTAACCTAACCTAACCTAACCTAACCTAACCTAACCTAACCTAACCTAACCTAACCTAACCTAACCTAACCTAACCTAACCTAACCTAACCTAACCTAACCTAACCTAACCTAACCTAACCTAACCTAACCTAACCTAACCTAACCTAACCTAACCTAACCTAACCTAACCTAACCTAACCTAACCTAACCTAACCTAACCTAACCTAACCTAACCTAACCTAACCTAACCTAACCTAACCTAACCTAACCTAACCTAACCTAACCTAACCTAACCTAACCTAACCTAACCTAACCTAACCTAACCTAACCTAACCTAACCTAACCTAACCTAACCTAACCTAACCTAACCTAACCTAACCTAACCTAACCTAACCTAACCTAACCTAACCTAACCTAACCTAACCTAACCTAACCTAACCTAACCTAACCTAACCTAACCTAACCTAACCTAACCTAACCTAACCTAACCTAACCTAACCTAACCTAACCTAACCTAACCTAACCTAACCTAACCTAACCTAACCTAACCTAACCTAACCTAACCTAACCTAACCTAACCTAACCTAACCTAACCTAACCTAACCTAACCTAACCTAACCTAACCTAACCTAACCTAACCTAACCTAACCTAACCTAACCTAACCTAACCTAACCTAACCTAACCTAACCTAACCTAACCTAACCTAACCTAACCTAACCTAACCTAACCTAACCTAACCTAACCTAACCTAACCTAACCTAACCTAACCTAACCTAACCTAACCTAACCTAACCTAACCTAACCTAACCTAACCTAACCTAACCTAACCTAACCTAACCTAACCTAACCTAACCTAACCTAACCTAACCTAACCTAACCTAACCTAACCTAACCTAACCTAACCTAACCTAACCTAACCTAACCTAACCTAACCTAACCTAACCTAACCTAACCTAACCTAACCTAACCTAACCTAACCTAACCTAACCTAACCTAACCTAACCTAACCTAACCTAACCTAACCTAACCTAACCTAACCTAACCTAACCTAACCTAACCTAACCTAACCTAACCTAACCTAACCTAACCTAACCTAACCTAACCTAACCTAACCTAACCTAACCTAACCTAACCTAACCTAACCTAACCTAACCTAACCTAACCTAACCTAACCTAACCTAACCTAACCTAACCTAACCTAACCTAACCTAACCTAACCTAACCTAACCTAACCTAACCTAACCTAACCTAACCTAACCTAACCTAACCTAACCTAACCTAACCTAACCTAACCTAACCTAACCTAACCTAACCTAACCTAACCTAACCTAACCTAACCTAACCTAACCTAACCTAACCTAACCTAACCTAACCTAACCTAACCTAACCTAACCTAACCTAACCTAACCTAACCTAACCTAACCTAACCTAACCTAACCTAACCTAACCTAACCTAACCTAACCTAACCTAACCTAACCTAACCTAACCTAACCTAACCTAACCTAACCTAACCTAACCTAACCTAACCTAACCTAACCTAACCTAACCTAACCTAACCTAACCTAACCTAACCTAACCTAACCTAACCTAACCTAACCTAACCTAACCTAACCTAACCTAACCTAACCTAACCTAACCTAACCTAACCTAACCTAACCTAACCTAACCTAACCTAACCTAACCTAACCTAACCTAACCTAACCTAACCTAACCTAACCTAACCTAACCTAACCTAACCTAACCTAACCTAACCTAACCTAACCTAACCTAACCTAACCTAACCTAACCTAACCTAACCTAACCTAACCTAACCTAACCTAACCTAACCTAACCTAACCTAACCTAACCTAACCTAACCTAACCTAACCTAACCTAACCTAACCTAACCTAACCTAACCTAACCTAACCTAACCTAACCTAACCTAACCTAACCTAACCTAACCTAACCTAACCTAACCTAACCTAACCTAACCTAACCTAACCTAACCTAACCTAACCTAACCTAACCTAACCTAACCTAACCTAACCTAACCTAACCTAACCTAACCTAACCTAACCTAACCTAACCTAACCTAACCTAACCTAACCTAACCTAACCTAACCTAACCTAACCTAACCTAACCTAACCTAACCTAACCTAACCTAACCTAACCTAACCTAACCTAACCTAACCTAACCTAACCTAACCTAACCTAACCTAACCTAACCTAACCTAACCTAACCTAACCTAACCTAACCTAACCTAACCTAACCTAACCTAACCTAACCTAACCTAACCTAACCTAACCTAACCTAACCTAACCTAACCTAACCTAACCTAACCTAACCTAACCTAACCTAACCTAACCTAACCTAACCTAACCTAACCTAACCTAACCTAACCTAACCTAACCTAACCTAACCTAACCTAACCTAACCTAACCTAACCTAACCTAACCTAACCTAACCTAACCTAACCTAACCTAACCTAACCTAACCTAACCTAACCTAACCTAACCTAACCTAACCTAACCTAACCTAACCTAACCTAACCTAACCTAACCTAACCTAACCTAACCTAACCTAACCTAACCTAACCTAACCTAACCTAACCTAACCTAACCTAACCTAACCTAACCTAACCTAACCTAACCTAACCTAACCTAACCTAACCTAACCTAACCTAACCTAACCTAACCTAACCTAACCTAACCTAACCTAACCTAACCTAACCTAACCTAACCTAACCTAACCTAACCTAACCTAACCTAACCTAACCTAACCTAACCTAACCTAACCTAACCTAACCTAACCTAACCTAACCTAACCTAACCTAACCTAACCTAACCTAACCTAACCTAACCTAACCTAACCTAACCTAACCTAACCTAACCTAACCTAACCTAACCTAACCTAACCTAACCTAACCTAACCTAACCTAACCTAACCTAACCTAACCTAACCTAACCTAACCTAACCTAACCTAACCTAACCTAACCTAACCTAACCTAACCTAACCTAACCTAACCTAACCTAACCTAACCTAACCTAACCTAACCTAACCTAACCTAACCTAACCTAACCTAACCTAACCTAACCTAACCTAACCTAACCTAACCTAACCTAACCTAACCTAACCTAACCTAACCTAACCTAACCTAACCTAACCTAACCTAACCTAACCTAACCTAACCTAACCTAACCTAACCTAACCTAACCTAACCTAACCTAACCTAACCTAACCTAACCTAACCTAACCTAACCTAACCTAACCTAACCTAACCTAACCTAACCTAACCTAACCTAACCTAACCTAACCTAACCTAACCTAACCTAACCTAACCTAACCTAACCTAACCTAACCTAACCTAACCTAACCTAACCTAACCTAACCTAACCTAACCTAACCTAACCTAACCTAACCTAACCTAACCTAACCTAACCTAACCTAACCTAACCTAACCTAACCTAACCTAACCTAACCTAACCTAACCTAACCTAACCTAACCTAACCTAACCTAACCTAACCTAACCTAACCTAACCTAACCTAACCTAACCTAACCTAACCTAACCTAACCTAACCTAACCTAACCTAACCTAACCTAACCTAACCTAACCTAACCTAACCTAACCTAACCTAACCTAACCTAACCTAACCTAACCTAACCTAACCTAACCTAACCTAACCTAACCTAACCTAACCTAACCTAACCTAACCTAACCTAACCTAACCTAACCTAACCTAACCTAACCTAACCTAACCTAACCTAACCTAACCTAACCTAACCTAACCTAACCTAACCTAACCTAACCTAACCTAACCTAACCTAACCTAACCTAACCTAACCTAACCTAACCTAACCTAACCTAACCTAACCTAACCTAACCTAACCTAACCTAACCTAACCTAACCTAACCTAACCTAACCTAACCTAACCTAACCTAACCTAACCTAACCTAACCTAACCTAACCTAACCTAACCTAACCTAACCTAACCTAACCTAACCTAACCTAACCTAACCTAACCTAACCTAACCTAACCTAACCTAACCTAACCTAACCTAACCTAACCTAACCTAACCTAACCTAACCTAACCTAACCTAACCTAACCTAACCTAACCTAACCTAACCTAACCTAACCTAACCTAACCTAACCTAACCTAACCTAACCTAACCTAACCTAACCTAACCTAACCTAACCTAACCTAACCTAACCTAACCTAACCTAACCTAACCTAACCTAACCTAACCTAACCTAACCTAACCTAACCTAACCTAACCTAACCTAACCTAACCTAACCTAACCTAACCTAACCTAACCTAACCTAACCTAACCTAACCTAACCTAACCTAACCTAACCTAACCTAACCTAACCTAACCTAACCTAACCTAACCTAACCTAACCTAACCTAACCTAACCTAACCTAACCTAACCTAACCTAACCTAACCTAACCTAACCTAACCTAACCTAACCTAACCTAACCTAACCTAACCTAACCTAACCTAACCTAACCTAACCTAACCTAACCTAACCTAACCTAACCTAACCTAACCTAACCTAACCTAACCTAACCTAACCTAACCTAACCTAACCTAACCTAACCTAACCTAACCTAACCTAACCTAACCTAACCTAACCTAACCTAACCTAACCTAACCTAACCTAACCTAACCTAACCTAACCTAACCTAACCTAACCTAACCTAACCTAACCTAACCTAACCTAACCTAACCTAACCTAACCTAACCTAACCTAACCTAACCTAACCTAACCTAACCTAACCTAACCTAACCTAACCTAACCTAACCTAACCTAACCTAACCTAACCTAACCTAACCTAACCTAACCTAACCTAACCTAACCTAACCAGTCTGCTCCGATCCGCAGTCGAGAGCGCCACGAATTGGAGTCGTTCCGCACGCGAAAAATCACGAAAATTGGAAAATTGAAGCAAATATACCCTTGTGATACATCAAAAGACGCGGATTCACGAGGCGCACACAGTGGTGAAAAGCGCGCAGTGATTTAACAAGTGGTTAAAAAGTTATTAACAAAAAAGTGATTTTTGTGAAATTTTGAAAACAAAAAGCGTTTTATCTCGGGATCGGCAGCGACAACACACACCTTTTTTGGTGCCTTCTGAAGGGCCCTCTGAAGATCTACAATTTGACACCTTTTGTCGATTTTTCCCGCGCAGGAGTGCGGAGAAATCGACAAAAAAACAAAAAGCACGTGGCCACGAGGTCGGTGACCTGAGCTGCTGGACACGTGCTGACGCTGGAGCTACAAGGACCTGACAACGGACATTCCGGAGGCACCTGGAAAATTTTGAAAAAGTTAAGTTTTGACTGAATTATAGACTTTTAAAATTTTTCAATATTTTAAATTAAAATAACTTTGTAAATAGATCTGTTACCTATAGTTTTTAAATACGTAGTTTGTGAAGGTTTCGGTCCTCTACCTGCCTGCAAAAATTTGGACCAGGTCGATCAGCTAGTTTTTGTTTTATCGATTTTTGAAATTTCAAGGTCACCACGAGGTACCTTAAATACAATAGGTAGACAAAATTTTTAGATCCCATAATTTTACTTCTCTTTGTTACATAAGTTATCCGTTTTTAGATTTTAATTTTGTTAGATACTTTAGTTTTTAGACGACTTTTTCTAGGAAAAATTTACATTTTCCTCTTTTGTAAAATATTGGTGTGTGTTTTTGAATTGTAAGATATAGCATTAGACTGGGCTTGTAAAGACCTTTAAAACAAGCCCAAACACGACCCATTTCGGTCTAAAACTGCCGAAGTTAGGACTCAGACGGCCATATTGGCCGCCATCTTGAATTTTTCCAACGACTGTAACTCTTGAACCACTGGCAGCACCAAGACGGGATTTTCTGTGGTGTTCTTGGCGGGATCTACCCTTCCCAGACATTGCCAAAAAACACCCTGTAAGGTGCATTTCAAAAATCCCACATTTTGGTATCGGGAAGTGGTGGGCAACGGCAGGAGCATCCCAGGACTCCAATTCCCAGCTTTCTACGACAAAAACTGAGCCAAGAGCGGACTTTTGAAAATACAGCCGCCATATTGGACGCCATCTTGGTTTTCAGTAAATCATTCATAACTTTGGCCCCTTTTGTCATAGAGAGCTGGGACTTTTTTCAGCTATACGGGTAGCACTCCCTCTGCAAACGGAGCAGGGTCTCGTGTCTATAAATAGTAGCCATATTTTTGTTATTAACTGACGCAGGGAGAGTGCCGGGGACACTTAGCTTGTTCTTTAGAACCAAATCCTGGGCCTCTACGACCAGTATTGAAGGAAATACGGAGGTTTTTCACTTTGGCGGCCATCTTGTTCCGCCATCTTGAAAATTTTAAAGACTCGTATCTCCCCAACCAGTGCTCCGATTTTGAAGTGGTTTTTTGTATATAACTAGGCTTAAGATTGACTATAGATTTAAATATAGAGACCAACTCTACATAGAGTAAAGTTTTATTTACGTTTGTTCTCCGGTTTTTAGGCTCGGACAATTTGTTGGAGGCCTCTTTACAGCCCTAAAAGTTGTCCTGCCTTCGCATTTATCTCCAAATCTGTAAGCCATTTTGCCGGCCCTTGTAGATTGGCGGCTTTATATCTTCTGGACAAATCTTTTACATTAGTTTAGTATCATTAAAATATCGTAAAACGTTACTTACCTGTAGTACTTACCTGCAGACACTCCACACGCGTTGATAGACAGGAACCGGAGACGCCATCTGAAAAACCAAAAAGTTATTAATATAGGATATTTAGTACAGCAAAAATTTTTAAAACTTATACAAACTTAAAATTGCATAAACTCGTTCCCTGACATTTAAAAATGGGTTTTGGTATCCGCACTCCAGCAAAAAAGACGGGTGTCACAAATGACACAGAACCTCAAAAATCTCCAATCCTGACGGAGAAGGCAGGACCTTCTAGGACACCTGAGACGAAGAAGAACCCAAACGTGAGAAAAAGTATTGGAGAATGGGAGGCTGGGAAAGTGGATCCGAAAGTCAAGCCTTCCACCCCCCCGAAGAAGACACAAGAAGCGGAGCCCTCTAAGCCTAAGCCTAAGACAACGATCCCGCTAGATAGCAGGATAGCAGGACGTAAACTGTCGATAGAAGCAGTCACAAACTCGCCGACAAAGTATATTGACCGACTAACAGAGGCTAGAGCATGTGTAGTCAAAGCAAAAGGAAGCCTAGAAAGATCCAGAAACACCAAGACTGAGATAAAAACCGAGGTACTGCAAGCGATTGACCGACTATACCAACTAGTCAAAGAGGTAGACAGCATAAAGGGACTAGGAAAGGCTCACAACAAAGTCCAGGAAGAGACAAAGGAACCACCAAAAGGACAAGAACTACCAAGTGAAAGGAAAATAGACGAAATTGAATTGATGAAGAAACTAGAAGAGCATTCCAGACTAATAGAAGAGAACAACACAAAGATGGAGAAACTAAAAGAAACGATAGAAAAGCACCAGGAGGTACAGGAGAGAATGACGTATGCGAACATCGCGGCCGGCCAGCCCAGGAGGCAGCTCCCTGGACAGACGGCACTGCACTCCGTGGTAGTCTCTTCCAAGGATGAAAACGAGACGGGGGAAGAGGTTTTGAATCGAATCAGAGAGGCAGTAAATGCAAAAGAAGGAGGAGTTCAAGTAGACAGGGTAAGAAAAGCAAAGGACAGGAAGGTTATCGTGGGCTGCAGGACGGAAGAAGAGAGACAGAAAGTTAAAGAGAGGCTAAGAAAAGCAGAATCACACCTACACGTTGAAGAGGTCAAAAACAAGGACCCTCTTCTGATTCTTAAGGATGTACTACAATTCCACAAAGATGAGGACATTCTGGGTGCCTTAAGAAATCAGAATGGAAGCATGCTTAAAGGTCTCAAAGAAGAGGATGACAGGGCAGAGGTACGCTATAGAAAGAAAACAAGGAACACACACACCTGCCATATCATCCTTAGAGTATCGCCTGAAATTTGGAACCGCATTTTGGACGTAGGCGAAGTACGCATCGACCTCCAAAGAATAAAGGTTGCTGATCAGTCTCCGCTCGTGCAGTGTTCGCAATGCCTGGGCTATGGACATGGTAGGCGTTTCTGTAAGGAAACAGTGGAAAAGTGCAGCCACTGTGGGGGCCCGCACATGAAGGCTGACTGCGCAGACTGGCTCGCCGGTGCGGCCCCCTCCTGTTGTAACTGCAGAAACGCTAAGCTCGATGCACATGAACACAACGCGTTTAGCCAGGAGTGTGCAGTGAGGAAGAGATGGGATGCTCTGGCCCGGGCTACAGTTGCGTATTGTTAAAGATGACACTGGCAGCAACACGATAACAAACAGAGGCACCCCGACAAAAGGAAAACCCTACCTGGTGATCCAAACTAACCTCCAGAGGAAAGAACTTGCAACAAACGAGTTAATGATTGAAGCAAGCAATAGGAAGGCATCTTTTGCGCTGCTCCAGGAACCGTACGTGGGTGGAATAAAACAGATGAAGGCATACAAGGGAACTAGGATCTTCCAGAGCGCAAACCACGAAAATATACCTGTCAAAGCGGCTATAGCAGTCTTCGATAACGATGTAGACGTAATCCAATGCCCAAACTTCACCACAACCAACATCGTAGTGGTTAAGATCCGGACTAGCGCCTGGGAGATCACTGTGGTGTCCTTCTATTTCGAACCGGACCAACCCATAGAGCCGTACCTGGAGCAGCTCAAAAAGATTGCAGAGGAAACTGGACCCAGGAACATTATAATGGGAGGCGATTCCAACGCCAAAAGCACCTGGTGGGGTAGCCATATTGTCGACCATAGGGGAGAAGATATGTCGGGAGCTCTCGAAGAAATGGGCTTGCAGGTACTCAACGACGGAGACACTCCCACTTTTGACACTATCAGAGGCGGGAGGACATACACCAGTCATATTGACATAACGGCCTGCTCACAGGACATGCTGGACTTTGTAGAAGACTGGAAGGTAGAAGACAACATCACAAGCTCCGACCACAACGGTATAACATTCAAAATCAAACTAAAAAAAGCATCAGGAATAAATATCAAAAGAACAACTAGAATTTATAACACAAAAAAGGCTAATTGGAACCAGTTTAATGAGAAACTGGCCCAATTAATAATAGAAAACAACTTAAACAAAATAGAAATAGACAAAATTGACAGTAAAGTAGAAATAGAACATAAAGTAGCAGCATACACAAATATAATAAGTCAAACATGCACACTAGTAATACCTAAAAGAAATATAAATGAAAAACTTACCTCGCCGTGGTGGTCCGATGAGCTCGCGCAGCTGAAGAGAGAAGTCGTCACCAAGAAGCGCAGAGTGTGGTGTGCAGCGCCGGTCCGAAGGTCAAAAGTAGTCGAGGAGTACCTGCAAGCAAAAAATAGATATGAGACAGAAGCAAAGAGAGCACAGATATCTAGTTGGAAGGAGTTCTGTGGGAAGCAGGAAAAAGAGGGGGTCTGGGAGGGCATTTACAGGGTAATAGGTAGAACAACGAAAAGGCAGGAGGATTTACCATTGATCAAGGATAGCATAGTGATGAGCCCGAGAGACTCGGTGAAACTATTGGCTGAAACGTTTTATCCGGAGGACCAAGAAGAGTTAGATAACGAGGATCATCGGCAAACGAGACAACTGGCGACCAACGTAAACGACTGGAGTCATGATGAAAAACATGATCCAGCGTTTACAGCGGAAGAGCTCAGGTTTGCAGTTGACAGTTTCAACCCAAAAAAGGCCCCGGGAGCAGACGGTTTCACAGCGGACATCTGCAGGCACGCCATTCTACACGAGCCGGAGCTGTTCCTTGCGCTGGTCAACAAGTGCTTGGAACTCGGATACTTTCCCATCACCTGGAAAGAAGCAACGGTGGTAGTGTTACGGAAGCCAGGGAAAGAGGACTACACCACCCCAAAGTCCTATAGACCTATAGGCCTGCTGCCAGTCATGGGGAAGATTTACGAGAAGATGGTAGTTGGCCGAATGAAGTGGCACATCATCCCCCGAATAAGTACTCGCCAGTACGGGTTTATGCCTAAAAGAAGCACCGAAGACTCCCTCTATGACCTAATTAAGCACATTAGATCAAAGCTTGACCAGAAAAAACTAGTAACGGTAGTATCCCTGGACATAGAGGGAGCATTCGACAGTGCATGGTGGCCGGCCATCCGAACCCGACTGGCTGAGGAAAAGTGCCCAGTAAATCTCCGGAGAGTTGTTGATAGTTACCTCGAGAACAGGAGAGTAAGGGTTCGATACGCCGGAGAGGAGCACATAAGGGACACAAGCAAAGGGTGCGTACAAGGGTCCATAGGGGGTCCAATCTTGTGGAATCTTCTCCTTGACACATTGCTCAAAGGTTTAGAACAGCGTGGAGACTATTGTCAGGCCTTTGCTGACGATGTTGTGCTCGTTTTTAGTGGAGACATCGCGCTGGAAATACAACGACAGGCGAATGCCGCCCTCGCCTATGTTCAGGAGTGGGGTATCAAAAACAAGCTAAAATTCGCGCCGCACAAAACAAATGCGATGATCATAACGCGCAAACTCAAATATGATACACCACTCCTGAGCATGGGCGGGATCGGAATCAGCATGTCGCAGCAAATCAAAATCTTAGGCCTGACAATAGACGAAAAACTAACCTTCAACAATCATGTCGCTAACACTTGTAGGAAAGCCTTAAATATTTACAAGCAACTATCTAGAGCGGCTAAAATCAGTTGGGGTCTCCATCCTGAAGTCATACGTGTGATTTATACTGCAACAGTCGAACCCGTCATCCTTTACGCGGCCGGTGCGTGGGGGTCAGCTTCTAAAAAACTGGGAGTCCAGAAGCAGCTCAATGTGGTCCAAAGGGGGTTCGCCCAAAAGCTCAGTAAGGCATACCGTACCGCCTCCCTAAACTCATCACTAGTCCTGTCTGGAGTGCTCCCACTTGACCTCAGAGTACAGGAGGCAGCAGCCCTGTATGAGGCTAAGAGGGGGGCACTCGAGGCAGTACTAGCTGATAGAGAGGTCGAGCAATCGGTGCCGTTTAATGAGACATGGCACCCCGCGGAGCATGAGAGACTAGAGTTCAAAAGCCTGATAGACCAACAACAAGTAGATCACTACGACCACCAAGCAGTCAAAATTTACACAGATGGCAGTAAGATTGAGGGCAAAGTCGGGGCGGCACTTTCTTTTTGGAAAGGCGACGCCGAGACCAAAACCCTCAAACTTAAACTGCCATCATACTGCACGGTCTATCAGGCTGAACTTCTGGCTATATGCAGGGCCACAAAGGAGATAACCAAGAGCTCAGAGTCAAGCTATGGAATTTATAGTGACTCCAGGTCCGCATTGGAGACTATAATCAACCAGAGCTCCCTCCATCCCCTAGCAGTGGAAGTCCGAAACCACCTAAGGACTTCCAAAAACCAAAACAAACAAGTCTCCTTGTTTTGGATAAAGGCACATGTGGGATTGGAGGGCAACGAAAGAGCCGATGAGCTGGCGAAACAAGCGGCCCTCCACAGCAAAAAGAAACCTGACTACGAGCAGTGTCCGGTTTCATTCATCAAGCGACAGATCCGGTTGGGCTCGCTTGAGGAATGGAACCGGAGGTATAAATCAGGAGAAACGGCCGCGATAACTAAAATATTCTTCCCGGACGCAGTAAGTGCATACAGGATAGTTAGAAAAATTGAACCGACTAGCGCAATGACTCAGGCAATGACGGGACACGGTGGGTTCTCCGACTACTTGACTCGCTTCAAGTGTAAGGAGGATCCATCGTGTATATGTGAGTCAGGAGTAAACGAAACAGCTATGCATATTTTATTGGAATGCCCTGTCTTTGCTCGCAGAAGATATGAAGCTGAACAGTCATTAAACTGTGATCTTTCAGTAGAAAATATTAGCAAGATTATGATAGACAGCACAATGAGACAAACGTTCATAAAATATTGTACGGAAATTGTAGAAATAGTAGTTAAAAGAAATAAATAGATAGATAAGATATGATGAATATATATTGTTGAATATATAGGACATGCATATATGTAACCTAGAAATAAGAATATAGAAGATGTACGTATGTAAACAATTAAGTATGTATTTAAAATTAAGTAGTTTATAAAAATAAAACCGATAAATATAAATAACTCAAATGTTAGATGTGTAGATATAATGTTAATGTAATAAACGTAAGATAGCGTAGATAAATATAAGTATGTGTAGAAATAATGTTAATGTAGTAAAATAAAGATAGCGTAGATAGTTATAAGCATAAAACCCGCAGAAAAAGAGGGTCCTTTATCCTACGGGATTGACTTAAATAAATAAATACCCTGTCCTCAACTCCCAACTAGCCTAAAAAAGTCCCATGATCATGTCAGGGGTATGTTAGTCGACGCCTAGTGCCATTTAGAGATGGTGGTACGGGTAGTTATTAAAAAAAAAAAAAAAAAAAAAAAACCTAACCTAACCTAACCTAACCTAACCTAACCTAACCTAACCTAACCTAACCTAACCTAACCTAACCTAACCTAACCTAACCTAACCTAACCTAACCTAACCTAACCTAACCTAACCTAACCTAACCTAACCTAACCTAACCTAACCTAACCTAACCTAACCTAACCTAACCTAACCTAACCTAACCTAACCTAACCTAACCTAACCTAACCTAACCTAACCTAACCTAACCTAACCTAACCTAACCTAACCTAACCTAACCTAACCTAACCTAACCTAACCTAACCTAACCTAACCTAACCTAACCTAACCTAACCTAACCTAACCTAACCTAACCTAACCTAACCTAACCTAACCTAACCTAACCTAACCTAACCTAACCTAACCTAACCTAACCTAACCTAACCTAACCTAACCTAACCTAACCTAACCTAACCTAACCTAACCTAACCTAACCTAACCTAACCTAACCTAACCTAACCTAACCTAACCTAACCTAACCTAACCTAACCTAACCTAACCTAACCTAACCTAACCTAACCTAACCTAACCTAACCTAACCTAACCTAACCTAACCTAACCTAACCTAACCTAACCTAACCTAACCTAACCTAACCTAACCTAACCTAACCTAACCTAACCTAACCTAACCTAACCTAACCTAACCTAACCTAACCTAACCTAACCTAACCTAACCTAACCTAACCTAACCTAACCTAACCTAACCTAACCTAACCTAACCTAACCTAACCTAACCTAACCTAACCTAACCTAACCTAACCTAACCTAACCTAACCTAACCTAACCTAACCTAACCTAACCTAACCTAACCTAACCTAACCTAACCTAACCTAACCTAACCTAACCTAACCTAACCTAACCTAACCTAACCTAACCTAACCTAACCTAACCTAACCGGATAAAAACTGAAAAAATTTTATTGACATACAGTCGCGTGCGACCTATCAAATTAAGCGTCTCGGTGTCCGTTTAGCGATCGTATTCTGTTACGACCCATCGTTTATACATAAATTTTGACTTTTCAACGTTTTTAGCATTTTTTGTTTAAAAACTTATAAAATTTTCATTAATTTTCGCCTTTATAAATTCTGTATTCCAAATTCTTAGCTTCTGTTTATTTCTAAAATTGTAGTCTATCGCATCGGTTGTTTTCCCAGTCGCAGAGTGTCGTTTCGATAGTAAAAAGTCAAATTATTGACCGTTTTGCACTCGAAAACGACATTTTGTGTAAGGAAAAAACGATAAAATATTTTTCTTGACTCCAACTTAAAGTGAATATAGCCGTGTAGTACATCATAAAAAGCGGCTCGCCGCGCTCTAGTTACTGAGCGAGTGCACGTATTCACTTGTCATAGAAAAATTTTCGAGAAACTGCAATTTTCCGGTATTTTTTGTAATTTTAGTGTGTTTTGGGTGGTTTTTTAAACTTTTGTCCAACACCTGGCTTGAATCTGCACTTATCGTGGCTGGATCACCTTTGCCCGACGTCACTGCACGTACCTGCAACAGAAAAAACACAAATATTAGCCAAAAAGTGAAAAATTGCCCGACCACCTAATACTGCATTTCTTCAAAATCCACCTAAGCCCTGACAACGCTCCATACATTTGATAAAAACTGAAAAAATTTTATTGACATACAGTCGCGTGCGACCTATCAAATTAAGCGTCTCGGTGTCCGTTTAGCGATCGTATTCTGTTACGACCCATCGTTTATACATAAATTTTGACTTTTCAACGTTTTTAGCATTTTTTGTTTAAAAACTTATAAAATTTTCATTAATTTTCGCCTTTATAAATTCTGTATTCCAAATTCTTAGCTTCTGTTTATTTCTAAAATTGTAGTCTATCGCATCGGTTGTTTTCCCAGTCGCAGAGTGTCGTTTCGATAGTAAAAAGTCAAATTATTGACCGTTTTGCACTCGAAAACGACATTTTGTGTAAGGAAAAAACGATAAAATATTTTTCTTGACTCCAACTTAAAGTGAATATAGCCGTGTAGTACATCATAAAAAGCGGCTCGCCGCGCTCTAGTTACTGAGCGAGTGCACGTATTCACTTGTCATAGAAAAATTTTCGAGAAACTGCAATTTTCCGGTATTTTTTGTAATTTTAGTGTGTTTTGGGTGGTTTTTTAAACTTTTGTCCAACACCTGGCTTGAATCTGCACTTATCGTGGCTGGATCACCTTTGCCCGACGTCACTGCACGTACCTGCAACAGAAAAAACACAAATATTAGCCAAAAAGTGAAAAATTGCCCGACCACCTAATACTGCATTTCTTCAAAATCCACCTAAGCCCTGACAACGCTCCATACATTTGATAAAAACTGAAAAAATTTTATTGACATACAGTCGCGTGCGACCTATCAAATTAAGCGTCTCGGTGTCCGTTTAGCGATCGTATTCTGTTACGACCCATCGTTTATACATAAATTTTGACTTTTCAACGTTTTTAGCATTTTTTGTTTAAAAACTTATAAAATTTTCATTAATTTTCGCCTTTATAAATTCTGTATTCCAAATTCTTAGCTTCTGTTTATTTCTAAAATTGTAGTCTATCGCATCGGTTGTTTTCCCAGTCGCAGAGTGTCGTTTCGATAGTAAAAAGTCAAATTATTGACCGTTTTGCACTCGAAAACGACATTTTGTGTAAGGAAAAAACGATAAAATATTTTTCTTGACTCCAACTTAAAGTGAATATAGCCGTGTAGTACATCATAAAAAGCGGCTCGCCGCGCTCTAGTTACTGAGCGAGTGCACGTATTCACTTGTCATAGAAAAATTTTCGAGAAACTGCAATTTTCCGGTATTTTTTGTAATTTTAGTGTGTTTTGGGTGGTTTTTTAAACTTTTGTCCAACACCTGGCTTGAATCTGCACTTATCGTGGCTGGATCACCTTTGCCCGACGTCACTGCACGTACCTGCAACAGAAAAAACACAAATATTAGCCAAAAAGTGAAAAATTGCCCGACCACCTAATACTGCATTTCTTCAAAATCCACCTAAGCCCTGACAACGCTCCATACATTTGATAAAAACTGAAAAAATTTTATTGACATACAGTCGCGTGCGACCTATCAAATTAAGCGTCTCGGTGTCCGTTTAGCGATCGTATTCTGTTACGACCCATCGTTTATACATAAATTTTGACTTTTCAACGTTTTTAGCATTTTTTGTTTAAAAACTTATAAAATTTTCATTAATTTTCGCCTTTATAAATTCTGTATTCCAAATTCTTAGCTTCTGTTTATTTCTAAAATTGTAGTCTATCGCATCGGTTGTTTTCCCAGTCGCAGAGTGTCGTTTCGATAGTAAAAAGTCAAATTATTGACCGTTTTGCACTCGAAAACGACATTTTGTGTAAGGAAAAAACGATAAAATATTTTTCTTGACTCCAACTTAAAGTGAATATAGCCGTGTAGTACATCATAAAAAGCGGCTCGCCGCGCTCTAGTTACTGAGCGAGTGCACGTATTCACTTGTCATAGAAAAATTTTCGAGAAACTGCAATTTTCCGGTATTTTTTGTAATTTTAGTGTGTTTTGGGTGGTTTTTTAAACTTTTGTCCAACACCTGGCTTGAATCTGCACTTATCGTGGCTGGATCACCTTTGCCCGACGTCACTGCACGTACCTGCAACAGAAAAAACACAAATATTAGCCAAAAAGTGAAAAATTGCCCGACCACCTAATACTGCATTTCTTCAAAATCCACCTAAGCCCTGACAACGCTCCATACATTTGATAAAAACTGAAAAAATTTTATTGACATACAGTCGCGTGCGACCTATCAAATTAAGCGTCTCGGTGTCCGTTTA
Source organism: Electrophaes corylata (assembly GCA_947095575.1). Lineage (NCBI taxonomy): Eukaryota > Metazoa > Arthropoda > Insecta > Lepidoptera > Geometridae > Electrophaes > Electrophaes corylata. The sequence goes on along the minus strand of OX352709.1, from coordinate 12,731,425 downwards.
GCGATCGTATTCTGTTACGACCCATCGTTTATACATAAATTTTGACTTTTCAACGTTTTTAGCATTTTTTGTTTAAAAACTTATAAAATTTTCATTAATTTTCGCCTTTATAAATTCTGTATTCCAAATTCTTAGCTTCTGTTTATTTCTAAAATTGTAGTCTATCGCATCGGTTGTTTTCCCAGTCGCAGAGTGTCGTTTCGATAGTAAAAAGTCAAATTATTGACCGTTTTGCACTCGAAAACGACATTTTGTGTAAGGAAAAAACGATAAAATATTTTTCTTGACTCCAACTTAAAGTGAATATAGCCGTGTAGTACATCATAAAAAGCGGCTCGCCGCGCTCTAGTTACTGAGCGAGTGCACGTATTCACTTGTCATAGAAAAATTTTCGAGAAACTGCAATTTTCCGGTATTTTTTGTAATTTTAGTGTGTTTTGGGTGGTTTTTTAAACTTTTGTCCAACACCTGGCTTGAATCTGCACTTATCGTGGCTGGATCACCTTTGCCCGACGTCACTGCACGTACCTGCAACAGAAAAAACACAAATATTAGCCAAAAAGTGAAAAATTGCCCGACCACCTAATACTGCATTTCTTCAAAATCCACCTAAGCCCTGACAACGCTCCATACATTTGATAAAAACTGAAAAAATTTTATTGACATACAGTCGCGTGCGACCTATCAAATTAAGCGTCTCGGTGTCCGTTTAGCGATCGTATTCTGTTACGACCCATCGTTTATACATAAATTTTGACTTTTCAACGTTTTTAGCATTTTTTGTTTAAAAACTTATAAAATTTTCATTAATTTTCGCCTTTATAAATTCTGTATTCCAAATTCTTAGCTTCTGTTTATTTCTAAAATTGTAGTCTATCGCATCGGTTGTTTTCCCAGTCGCAGAGTGTCGTTTCGATAGTAAAAAGTCAAATTATTGACCGTTTTGCACTCGAAAACGACATTTTGTGTAAGGAAAAAACGATAAAATATTTTTCTTGACTCCAACTTAAAGTGAATATAGCCGTGTAGTACATCATAAAAAGCGGCTCGCCGCGCTCTAGTTACTGAGCGAGTGCACGTATTCACTTGTCATAGAAAAATTTTCGAGAAACTGCAATTTTCCGGTATTTTTTGTAATTTTAGTGTGTTTTGGGTGGTTTTTTAAACTTTTGTCCAACACCTGGCTTGAATCTGCACTTATCGTGGCTGGATCACCTTTGCCCGACGTCACTGCACGTACCTGCAACAGAAAAAACACAAATATTAGCCAAAAAGTGAAAAATTGCCCGACCACCTAATACTGCATTTCTTCAAAATCCACCTAAGCCCTGACAACGCTCCATACATTTGATAAAAACTGAAAAAATTTTATTGACATACAGTCGCGTGCGACCTATCAAATTAAGCGTCTCGGTGTCCGTTTAGCGATCGTATTCTGTTACGACCCATCGTTTATACATAAATTTTGACTTTTCAACGTTTTTAGCATTTTTTGTTTAAAAACTTATAAAATTTTCATTAATTTTCGCCTTTATAAATTCTGTATTCCAAATTCTTAGCTTCTGTTTATTTCTAAAATTGTAGTCTATCGCATCGGTTGTTTTCCCAGTCGCAGAGTGTCGTTTCGATAGTAAAAAGTCAAATTATTGACCGTTTTGCACTCGAAAACGACATTTTGTGTAAGGAAAAAACGATAAAATATTTTTCTTGACTCCAACTTAAAGTGAATATAGCCGTGTAGTACATCATAAAAAGCGGCTCGCCGCGCTCTAGTTACTGAGCGAGTGCACGTATTCACTTGTCATAGAAAAATTTTCGAGAAACTGCAATTTTCCGGTATTTTTTGTAATTTTAGTGTGTTTTGGGTGGTTTTTTAAACTTTTGTCCAACACCTGGCTTGAATCTGCACTTATCGTGGCTGGATCACCTTTGCCCGACGTCACTGCACGTACCTGCAACAGAAAAAACACAAATATTAGCCAAAAAGTGAAAAATTGCCCGACCACCTAATACTGCATTTCTTCAAAATCCACCTAAGCCCTGACAACGCTCCATACATTTGATAAAAACTGAAAAAATTTTATTGACATACAGTCGCGTGCGACCTATCAAATTAAGCGTCTCGGTGTCCGTTTAGCGATCGTATTCTGTTACGACCCATCGTTTATACATAAATTTTGACTTTTCAACGTTTTTAGCATTTTTTGTTTAAAAACTTATAAAATTTTCATTAATTTTCGCCTTTATAAATTCTGTATTCCAAATTCTTAGCTTCTGTTTATTTCTAAAATTGTAGTCTATCGCATCGGTTGTTTTCCCAGTCGCAGAGTGTCGTTTCGATAGTAAAAAGTCAAATTATTGACCGTTTTGCACTCGAAAACGACATTTTGTGTAAGGAAAAAACGATAAAATATTTTTCTTGACTCCAACTTAAAGTGAATATAGCCGTGTAGTACATCATAAAAAGCGGCTCGCCGCGCTCTAGTTACTGAGCGAGTGCACGTATTCACTTGTCATAGAAAAATTTTCGAGAAACTGCAATTTTCCGGTATTTTTTGTAATTTTAGTGTGTTTTGGGTGGTTTTTTAAACTTTTGTCCAACACCTGGCTTGAATCTGCACTTATCGTGGCTGGATCACCTTTGCCCGACGTCACTGCACGTACCTGCAACAGAAAAAACACAAATATTAGCCAAAAAGTGAAAAATTGCCCGACCACCTAATACTGCATTTCTTCAAAATCCACCTAAGCCCTGACAACGCTCCATACATTTGATAAAAACTGAAAAAATTTTATTGACATACAGTCGCGTGCGACCTATCAAATTAAGCGTCTCGGTGTCCGTTTAGCGATCGTATTCTGTTACGACCCATCGTTTATACATAAATTTTGACTTTTCAACGTTTTTAGCATTTTTTGTTTAAAAACTTATAAAATTTTCATTAATTTTCGCCTTTATAAATTCTGTATTCCAAATTCTTAGCTTCTGTTTATTTCTAAAATTGTAGTCTATCGCATCGGTTGTTTTCCCAGTCGCAGAGTGTCGTTTCGATAGTAAAAAGTCAAATTATTGACCGTTTTGCACTCGAAAACGACATTTTGTGTAAGGAAAAAACGATAAAATATTTTTCTTGACTCCAACTTAAAGTGAATATAGCCGTGTAGTACATCATAAAAAGCGGCTCGCCGCGCTCTAGTTACTGAGCGAGTGCACGTATTCACTTGTCATAGAAAAATTTTCGAGAAACTGCAATTTTCCGGTATTTTTTGTAATTTTAGTGTGTTTTGGGTGGTTTTTTAAACTTTTGTCCAACACCTGGCTTGAATCTGCACTTATCGTGGCTGGATCACCTTTGCCCGACGTCACTGCACGTACCTGCAACAGAAAAAACACAAATATTAGCCAAAAAGTGAAAAATTGCCCGACCACCTAATACTGCATTTCTTCAAAATCCACCTAAGCCCTGACAACGCTCCATACATTTGATAAAAACTGAAAAAATTTTATTGACATACAGTCGCGTGCGACCTATCAAATTAAGCGTCTCGGTGTCCGTTTAGCGATCGTATTCTGTTACGACCCATCGTTTATACATAAATTTTGACTTTTCAACGTTTTTAGCATTTTTTGTTTAAAAACTTATAAAATTTTCATTAATTTTCGCCTTTATAAATTCTGTATTCCAAATTCTTAGCTTCTGTTTATTTCTAAAATTGTAGTCTATCGCATCGGTTGTTTTCCCAGTCGCAGAGTGTCGTTTCGATAGTAAAAAGTCAAATTATTGACCGTTTTGCACTCGAAAACGACATTTTGTGTAAGGAAAAAACGATAAAATATTTTTCTTGACTCCAACTTAAAGTGAATATAGCCGTGTAGTACATCATAAAAAGCGGCTCGCCGCGCTCTAGTTACTGAGCGAGTGCACGTATTCACTTGTCATAGAAAAATTTTCGAGAAACTGCAATTTTCCGGTATTTTTTGTAATTTTAGTGTGTTTTGGGTGGTTTTTTAAACTTTTGTCCAACACCTGGCTTGAATCTGCACTTATCGTGGCTGGATCACCTTTGCCCGACGTCACTGCACGTACCTGCAACAGAAAAAACACAAATATTAGCCAAAAAGTGAAAAATTGCCCGACCACCTAATACTGCATTTCTTCAAAATCCACCTAAGCCCTGACAACGCTCCATACATTTGATAAAAACTGAAAAAATTTTATTGACATACAGTCGCGTGCGACCTATCAAATTAAGCGTCTCGGTGTCCGTTTAGCGATCGTATTCTGTTACGACCCATCGTTTATACATAAATTTTGACTTTTCAACGTTTTTAGCATTTTTTGTTTAAAAACTTATAAAATTTTCATTAATTTTCGCCTTTATAAATTCTGTATTCCAAATTCTTAGCTTCTGTTTATTTCTAAAATTGTAGTCTATCGCATCGGTTGTTTTCCCAGTCGCAGAGTGTCGTTTCGATAGTAAAAAGTCAAATTATTGACCGTTTTGCACTCGAAAACGACATTTTGTGTAAGGAAAAAACGATAAAATATTTTTCTTGACTCCAACTTAAAGTGAATATAGCCGTGTAGTACATCATAAAAAGCGGCTCGCCGCGCTCTAGTTACTGAGCGAGTGCACGTATTCACTTGTCATAGAAAAATTTTCGAGAAACTGCAATTTTCCGGTATTTTTTGTAATTTTAGTGTGTTTTGGGTGGTTTTTTAAACTTTTGTCCAACACCTGGCTTGAATCTGCACTTATCGTGGCTGGATCACCTTTGCCCGACGTCACTGCACGTACCTGCAACAGAAAAAACACAAATATTAGCCAAAAAGTGAAAAATTGCCCGACCACCTAATACTGCATTTCTTCAAAATCCACCTAAGCCCTGACAACGCTCCATACATTTGATAAAAACTGAAAAAATTTTATTGACATACAGTCGCGTGCGACCTATCAAATTAAGCGTCTCGGTGTCCGTTTAGCGATCGTATTCTGTTACGACCCATCGTTTATACATAAATTTTGACTTTTCAACGTTTTTAGCATTTTTTGTTTAAAAACTTATAAAATTTTCATTAATTTTCGCCTTTATAAATTCTGTATTCCAAATTCTTAGCTTCTGTTTATTTCTAAAATTGTAGTCTATCGCATCGGTTGTTTTCCCAGTCGCAGAGTGTCGTTTCGATAGTAAAAAGTCAAATTATTGACCGTTTTGCACTCGAAAACGACATTTTGTGTAAGGAAAAAACGATAAAATATTTTTCTTGACTCCAACTTAAAGTGAATATAGCCGTGTAGTACATCATAAAAAGCGGCTCGCCGCGCTCTAGTTACTGAGCGAGTGCACGTATTCACTTGTCATAGAAAAATTTTCGAGAAACTGCAATTTTCCGGTATTTTTTGTAATTTTAGTGTGTTTTGGGTGGTTTTTTAAACTTTTGTCCAACACCTGGCTTGAATCTGCACTTATCGTGGCTGGATCACCTTTGCCCGACGTCACTGCACGTACCTGCAACAGAAAAAACACAAATATTAGCCAAAAAGTGAAAAATTGCCCGACCACCTAATACTGCATTTCTTCAAAATCCACCTAAGCCCTGACAACGCTCCATACATTTGATAAAAACTGAAAAAATTTTATTGACATACAGTCGCGTGCGACCTATCAAATTAAGCGTCTCGGTGTCCGTTTAGCGATCGTATTCTGTTACGACCCATCGTTTATACATAAATTTTGACTTTTCAACGTTTTTAGCATTTTTTGTTTAAAAACTTATAAAATTTTCATTAATTTTCGCCTTTATAAATTCTGTATTCCAAATTCTTAGCTTCTGTTTATTTCTAAAATTGTAGTCTATCGCATCGGTTGTTTTCCCAGTCGCAGAGTGTCGTTTCGATAGTAAAAAGTCAAATTATTGACCGTTTTGCACTCGAAAACGACATTTTGTGTAAGGAAAAAACGATAAAATATTTTTCTTGACTCCAACTTAAAGTGAATATAGCCGTGTAGTACATCATAAAAAGCGGCTCGCCGCGCTCTAGTTACTGAGCGAGTGCACGTATTCACTTGTCATAGAAAAATTTTCGAGAAACTGCAATTTTCCGGTATTTTTTGTAATTTTAGTGTGTTTTGGGTGGTTTTTTAAACTTTTGTCCAACACCTGGCTTGAATCTGCACTTATCGTGGCTGGATCACCTTTGCCCGACGTCACTGCACGTACCTGCAACAGAAAAAACACAAATATTAGCCAAAAAGTGAAAAATTGCCCGACCACCTAATACTGCATTTCTTCAAAATCCACCTAAGCCCTGACAACGCTCCATACATTTGATAAAAACTGAAAAAATTTTATTGACATACAGTCGCGTGCGACCTATCAAATTAAGCGTCTCGGTGTCCGTTTAGCGATCGTATTCTGTTACGACCCATCGTTTATACATAAATTTTGACTTTTCAACGTTTTTAGCATTTTTTGTTTAAAAACTTATAAAATTTTCATTAATTTTCGCCTTTATAAATTCTGTATTCCAAATTCTTAGCTTCTGTTTATTTCTAAAATTGTAGTCTATCGCATCGGTTGTTTTCCCAGTCGCAGAGTGTCGTTTCGATAGTAAAAAGTCAAATTATTGACCGTTTTGCACTCGAAAACGACATTTTGTGTAAGGAAAAAACGATAAAATATTTTTCTTGACTCCAACTTAAAGTGAATATAGCCGTGTAGTACATCATAAAAAGCGGCTCGCCGCGCTCTAGTTACTGAGCGAGTGCACGTATTCACTTGTCATAGAAAAATTTTCGAGAAACTGCAATTTTCCGGTATTTTTTGTAATTTTAGTGTGTTTTGGGTGGTTTTTTAAACTTTTGTCCAACACCTGGCTTGAATCTGCACTTATCGTGGCTGGATCACCTTTGCCCGACGTCACTGCACGTACCTGCAACAGAAAAAACACAAATATTAGCCAAAAAGTGAAAAATTGCCCGACCACCTAATACTGCATTTCTTCAAAATCCACCTAAGCCCTGACAACGCTCCATACATTTGATAAAAACTGAAAAAATTTTATTGACATACAGTCGCGTGCGACCTATCAAATTAAGCGTCTCGGTGTCCGTTTAGCGATCGTATTCTGTTACGACCCATCGTTTATACATAAATTTTGACTTTTCAACGTTTTTAGCATTTTTTGTTTAAAAACTTATAAAATTTTCATTAATTTTCGCCTTTATAAATTCTGTATTCCAAATTCTTAGCTTCTGTTTATTTCTAAAATTGTAGTCTATCGCATCGGTTGTTTTCCCAGTCGCAGAGTGTCGTTTCGATAGTAAAAAGTCAAATTATTGACCGTTTTGCACTCGAAAACGACATTTTGTGTAAGGAAAAAACGATAAAATATTTTTCTTGACTCCAACTTAAAGTGAATATAGCCGTGTAGTACATCATAAAAAGCGGCTCGCCGCGCTCTAGTTACTGAGCGAGTGCACGTATTCACTTGTCATAGAAAAATTTTCGAGAAACTGCAATTTTCCGGTATTTTTTGTAATTTTAGTGTGTTTTGGGTGGTTTTTTAAACTTTTGTCCAACACCTGGCTTGAATCTGCACTTATCGTGGCTGGATCACCTTTGCCCGACGTCACTGCACGTACCTGCAACAGAAAAAACACAAATATTAGCCAAAAAGTGAAAAATTGCCCGACCACCTAATACTGCATTTCTTCAAAATCCACCTAAGCCCTGACAACGCTCCATACATTTGATAAAAACTGAAAAAATTTTATTGACATACAGTCGCGTGCGACCTATCAAATTAAGCGTCTCGGTGTCCGTTTAGCGATCGTATTCTGTTACGACCCATCGTTTATACATAAATTTTGACTTTTCAACGTTTTTAGCATTTTTTGTTTAAAAACTTATAAAATTTTCATTAATTTTCGCCTTTATAAATTCTGTATTCCAAATTCTTAGCTTCTGTTTATTTCTAAAATTGTAGTCTATCGCATCGGTTGTTTTCCCAGTCGCAGAGTGTCGTTTCGATAGTAAAAAGTCAAATTATTGACCGTTTTGCACTCGAAAACGACATTTTGTGTAAGGAAAAAACGATAAAATATTTTTCTTGACTCCAACTTAAAGTGAATATAGCCGTGTAGTACATCATAAAAAGCGGCTCGCCGCGCTCTAGTTACTGAGCGAGTGCACGTATTCACTTGTCATAGAAAAATTTTCGAGAAACTGCAATTTTCCGGTATTTTTTGTAATTTTAGTGTGTTTTGGGTGGTTTTTTAAACTTTTGTCCAACACCTGGCTTGAATCTGCACTTATCGTGGCTGGATCACCTTTGCCCGACGTCACTGCACGTACCTGCAACAGAAAAAACACAAATATTAGCCAAAAAGTGAAAAATTGCCCGACCACCTAATACTGCATTTCTTCAAAATCCACCTAAGCCCTGACAACGCTCCATACATTTGATAAAAACTGAAAAAATTTTATTGACATACAGTCGCGTGCGACCTATCAAATTAAGCGTCTCGGTGTCCGTTTAGCGATCGTATTCTGTTACGACCCATCGTTTATACATAAATTTTGACTTTTCAACGTTTTTAGCATTTTTTGTTTAAAAACTTATAAAATTTTCATTAATTTTCGCCTTTATAAATTCTGTATTCCAAATTCTTAGCTTCTGTTTATTTCTAAAATTGTAGTCTATCGCATCGGTTGTTTTCCCAGTCGCAGAGTGTCGTTTCGATAGTAAAAAGTCAAATTATTGACCGTTTTGCACTCGAAAACGACATTTTGTGTAAGGAAAAAACGATAAAATATTTTTCTTGACTCCAACTTAAAGTGAATATAGCCGTGTAGTACATCATAAAAAGCGGCTCGCCGCGCTCTAGTTACTGAGCGAGTGCACGTATTCACTTGTCATAGAAAAATTTTCGAGAAACTGCAATTTTCCGGTATTTTTTGTAATTTTAGTGTGTTTTGGGTGGTTTTTTAAACTTTTGTCCAACACCTGGCTTGAATCTGCACTTATCGTGGCTGGATCACCTTTGCCCGACGTCACTGCACGTACCTGCAACAGAAAAAACACAAATATTAGCCAAAAAGTGAAAAATTGCCCGACCACCTAATACTGCATTTCTTCAAAATCCACCTAAGCCCTGACAACGCTCCATACATTTGATAAAAACTGAAAAAATTTTATTGACATACAGTCGCGTGCGACCTATCAAATTAAGCGTCTCGGTGTCCGTTTAGCGATCGTATTCTGTTACGACCCATCGTTTATACATAAATTTTGACTTTTCAACGTTTTTAGCATTTTTTGTTTAAAAACTTATAAAATTTTCATTAATTTTCGCCTTTATAAATTCTGTATTCCAAATTCTTAGCTTCTGTTTATTTCTAAAATTGTAGTCTATCGCATCGGTTGTTTTCCCAGTCGCAGAGTGTCGTTTCGATAGTAAAAAGTCAAATTATTGACCGTTTTGCACTCGAAAACGACATTTTGTGTAAGGAAAAAACGATAAAATATTTTTCTTGACTCCAACTTAAAGTGAATATAGCCGTGTAGTACATCATAAAAAGCGGCTCGCCGCGCTCTAGTTACTGAGCGAGTGCACGTATTCACTTGTCATAGAAAAATTTTCGAGAAACTGCAATTTTCCGGTATTTTTTGTAATTTTAGTGTGTTTTGGGTGGTTTTTTAAACTTTTGTCCAACACCTGGCTTGAATCTGCACTTATCGTGGCTGGATCACCTTTGCCCGACGTCACTGCACGTACCTGCAACAGAAAAAACACAAATATTAGCCAAAAAGTGAAAAATTGCCCGACCACCTAATACTGCATTTCTTCAAAATCCACCTAAGCCCTGACAACGCTCCATACATTTGATAAAAACTGAAAAAATTTTATTGACATACAGTCGCGTGCGACCTATCAAATTAAGCGTCTCGGTGTCCGTTTAGCGATCGTATTCTGTTACGACCCATCGTTTATACATAAATTTTGACTTTTCAACGTTTTTAGCATTTTTTGTTTAAAAACTTATAAAATTTTCATTAATTTTCGCCTTTATAAATTCTGTATTCCAAATTCTTAGCTTCTGTTTATTTCTAAAATTGTAGTCTATCGCATCGGTTGTTTTCCCAGTCGCAGAGTGTCGTTTCGATAGTAAAAAGTCAAATTATTGACCGTTTTGCACTCGAAAACGACATTTTGTGTAAGGAAAAAACGATAAAATATTTTTCTTGACTCCAACTTAAAGTGAATATAGCCGTGTAGTACATCATAAAAAGCGGCTCGCCGCGCTCTAGTTACTGAGCGAGTGCACGTATTCACTTGTCATAGAAAAATTTTCGAGAAACTGCAATTTTCCGGTATTTTTTGTAATTTTAGTGTGTTTTGGGTGGTTTTTTAAACTTTTGTCCAACACCTGGCTTGAATCTGCACTTATCGTGGCTGGATCACCTTTGCCCGACGTCACTGCACGTACCTGCAACAGAAAAAACACAAATATTAGCCAAAAAGTGAAAAATTGCCCGACCACCTAATACTGCATTTCTTCAAAATCCACCTAAGCCCTGACAACGCTCCATACATTTGATAAAAACTGAAAAAATTTTATTGACATACAGTCGCGTGCGACCTATCAAATTAAGCGTCTCGGTGTCCGTTTAGCGATCGTATTCTGTTACGACCCATCGTTTATACATAAATTTTGACTTTTCAACGTTTTTAGCATTTTTTGTTTAAAAACTTATAAAATTTTCATTAATTTTCGCCTTTATAAATTCTGTATTCCAAATTCTTAGCTTCTGTTTATTTCTAAAATTGTAGTCTATCGCATCGGTTGTTTTCCCAGTCGCAGAGTGTCGTTTCGATAGTAAAAAGTCAAATTATTGACCGTTTTGCACTCGAAAACGACATTTTGTGTAAGGAAAAAACGATAAAATATTTTTCTTGACTCCAACTTAAAGTGAATATAGCCGTGTAGTACATCATAAAAAGCGGCTCGCCGCGCTCTAGTTACTGAGCGAGTGCACGTATTCACTTGTCATAGAAAAATTTTCGAGAAACTGCAATTTTCCGGTATTTTTTGTAATTTTAGTGTGTTTTGGGTGGTTTTTTAAACTTTTGTCCAACACCTGGCTTGAATCTGCACTTATCGTGGCTGGATCACCTTTGCCCGACGTCACTGCACGTACCTGCAACAGAAAAAACACAAATATTAGCCAAAAAGTGAAAAATTGCCCGACCACCTAATACTGCATTTCTTCAAAATCCACCTAAGCCCTGACAACGCTCCATACATTTGATAAAAACTGAAAAAATTTTATTGACATACAGTCGCGTGCGACCTATCAAATTAAGCGTCTCGGTGTCCGTTTAGCGATCGTATTCTGTTACGACCCATCGTTTATACATAAATTTTGACTTTTCAACGTTTTTAGCATTTTTTGTTTAAAAACTTATAAAATTTTCATTAATTTTCGCCTTTATAAATTCTGTATTCCAAATTCTTAGCTTCTGTTTATTTCTAAAATTGTAGTCTATCGCATCGGTTGTTTTCCCAGTCGCAGAGTGTCGTTTCGATAGTAAAAAGTCAAATTATTGACCGTTTTGCACTCGAAAACGACATTTTGTGTAAGGAAAAAACGATAAAATATTTTTCTTGACTCCAACTTAAAGTGAATATAGCCGTGTAGTACATCATAAAAAGCGGCTCGCCGCGCTCTAGTTACTGAGCGAGTGCACGTATTCACTTGTCATAGAAAAATTTTCGAGAAACTGCAATTTTCCGGTATTTTTTGTAATTTTAGTGTGTTTTGGGTGGTTTTTTAAACTTTTGTCCAACACCTGGCTTGAATCTGCACTTATCGTGGCTGGATCACCTTTGCCCGACGTCACTGCACGTACCTGCAACAGAAAAAACACAAATATTAGCCAAAAAGTGAAAAATTGCCCGACCACCTAATACTGCATTTCTTCAAAATCCACCTAAGCCCTGACAACGCTCCATACATTTGATAAAAACTGAAAAAATTTTATTGACATACAGTCGCGTGCGACCTATCAAATTAAGCGTCTCGGTGTCCGTTTAGCGATCGTATTCTGTTACGACCCATCGTTTATACATAAATTTTGACTTTTCAACGTTTTTAGCATTTTTTGTTTAAAAACTTATAAAATTTTCATTAATTTTCGCCTTTATAAATTCTGTATTCCAAATTCTTAGCTTCTGTTTATTTCTAAAATTGTAGTCTATCGCATCGGTTGTTTTCCCAGTCGCAGAGTGTCGTTTCGATAGTAAAAAGTCAAATTATTGACCGTTTTGCACTCGAAAACGACATTTTGTGTAAGGAAAAAACGATAAAATATTTTTCTTGACTCCAACTTAAAGTGAATATAGCCGTGTAGTACATCATAAAAAGCGGCTCGCCGCGCTCTAGTTACTGAGCGAGTGCACGTATTCACTTGTCATAGAAAAATTTTCGAGAAACTGCAATTTTCCGGTATTTTTTGTAATTTTAGTGTGTTTTGGGTGGTTTTTTAAACTTTTGTCCAACACCTGGCTTGAATCTGCACTTATCGTGGCTGGATCACCTTTGCCCGACGTCACTGCACGTACCTGCAACAGAAAAAACACAAATATTAGCCAAAAAGTGAAAAATTGCCCGACCACCTAATACTGCATTTCTTCAAAATCCACCTAAGCCCTGACAACGCTCCATACATTTGATAAAAACTGAAAAAATTTTATTGACATACAGTCGCGTGCGACCTATCAAATTAAGCGTCTCGGTGTCCGTTTAGCGATCGTATTCTGTTACGACCCATCGTTTATACATAAATTTTGACTTTTCAACGTTTTTAGCATTTTTTGTTTAAAAACTTATAAAATTTTCATTAATTTTCGCCTTTATAAATTCTGTATTCCAAATTCTTAGCTTCTGTTTATTTCTAAAATTGTAGTCTATCGCATCGGTTGTTTTCCCAGTCGCAGAGTGTCGTTTCGATAGTAAAAAGTCAAATTATTGACCGTTTTGCACTCGAAAACGACATTTTGTGTAAGGAAAAAACGATAAAATATTTTTCTTGACTCCAACTTAAAGTGAATATAGCCGTGTAGTACATCATAAAAAGCGGCTCGCCGCGCTCTAGTTACTGAGCGAGTGCACGTATTCACTTGTCATAGAAAAATTTTCGAGAAACTGCAATTTTCCGGTATTTTTTGTAATTTTAGTGTGTTTTGGGTGGTTTTTTAAACTTTTGTCCAACACCTGGCTTGAATCTGCACTTATCGTGGCTGGATCACCTTTGCCCGACGTCACTGCACGTACCTGCAACAGAAAAAACACAAATATTAGCCAAAAAGTGAAAAATTGCCCGACCACCTAATACTGCATTTCTTCAAAATCCACCTAAGCCCTGACAACGCTCCATACATTTGATAAAAACTGAAAAAATTTTATTGACATACAGTCGCGTGCGACCTATCAAATTAAGCGTCTCGGTGTCCGTTTAGCGATCGTATTCTGTTACGACCCATCGTTTATACATAAATTTTGACTTTTCAACGTTTTTAGCATTTTTTGTTTAAAAACTTATAAAATTTTCATTAATTTTCGCCTTTATAAATTCTGTATTCCAAATTCTTAGCTTCTGTTTATTTCTAAAATTGTAGTCTATCGCATCGGTTGTTTTCCCAGTCGCAGAGTGTCGTTTCGATAGTAAAAAGTCAAATTATTGACCGTTTTGCACTCGAAAACGACATTTTGTGTAAGGAAAAAACGATAAAATATTTTTCTTGACTCCAACTTAAAGTGAATATAGCCGTGTAGTACATCATAAAAAGCGGCTCGCCGCGCTCTAGTTACTGAGCGAGTGCACGTATTCACTTGTCATAGAAAAATTTTCGAGAAACTGCAATTTTCCGGTATTTTTTGTAATTTTAGTGTGTTTTGGGTGGTTTTTTAAACTTTTGTCCAACACCTGGCTTGAATCTGCACTTATCGTGGCTGGATCACCTTTGCCCGACGTCACTGCACGTACCTGCAACAGAAAAAACACAAATATTAGCCAAAAAGTGAAAAATTGCCCGACCACCTAATACTGCATTTCTTCAAAATCCACCTAAGCCCTGACAACGCTCCATACATTTGATAAAAACTGAAAAAATTTTATTGACATACAGTCGCGTGCGACCTATCAAATTAAGCGTCTCGGTGTCCGTTTAGCGATCGTATTCTGTTACGACCCATCGTTTATACATAAATTTTGACTTTTCAACGTTTTTAGCATTTTTTGTTTAAAAACTTATAAAATTTTCATTAATTTTCGCCTTTATAAATTCTGTATTCCAAATTCTTAGCTTCTGTTTATTTCTAAAATTGTAGTCTATCGCATCGGTTGTTTTCCCAGTCGCAGAGTGTCGTTTCGATAGTAAAAAGTCAAATTATTGACCGTTTTGCACTCGAAAACGACATTTTGTGTAAGGAAAAAACGATAAAATATTTTTCTTGACTCCAACTTAAAGTGAATATAGCCGTGTAGTACATCATAAAAAGCGGCTCGCCGCGCTCTAGTTACTGAGCGAGTGCACGTATTCACTTGTCATAGAAAAATTTTCGAGAAACTGCAATTTTCCGGTATTTTTTGTAATTTTAGTGTGTTTTGGGTGGTTTTTTAAACTTTTGTCCAACACCTGGCTTGAATCTGCACTTATCGTGGCTGGATCACCTTTGCCCGACGTCACTGCACGTACCTGCAACAGAAAAAACACAAATATTAGCCAAAAAGTGAAAAATTGCCCGACCACCTAATACTGCATTTCTTCAAAATCCACCTAAGCCCTGACAACGCTCCATACATTTGATAAAAACTGAAAAAATTTTATTGACATACAGTCGCGTGCGACCTATCAAATTAAGCGTCTCGGTGTCCGTTTAGCGATCGTATTCTGTTACGACCCATCGTTTATACATAAATTTTGACTTTTCAACGTTTTTAGCATTTTTTGTTTAAAAACTTATAAAATTTTCATTAATTTTCGCCTTTATAAATTCTGTATTCCAAATTCTTAGCTTCTGTTTATTTCTAAAATTGTAGTCTATCGCATCGGTTGTTTTCCCAGTCGCAGAGTGTCGTTTCGATAGTAAAAAGTCAAATTATTGACCGTTTTGCACTCGAAAACGACATTTTGTGTAAGGAAAAAACGATAAAATATTTTTCTTGACTCCAACTTAAAGTGAATATAGCCGTGTAGTACATCATAAAAAGCGGCTCGCCGCGCTCTAGTTACTGAGCGAGTGCACGTATTCACTTGTCATAGAAAAATTTTCGAGAAACTGCAATTTTCCGGTATTTTTTGTAATTTTAGTGTGTTTTGGGTGGTTTTTTAAACTTTTGTCCAACACCTGGCTTGAATCTGCACTTATCGTGGCTGGATCACCTTTGCCCGACGTCACTGCACGTACCTGCAACAGAAAAAACACAAATATTAGCCAAAAAGTGAAAAATTGCCCGACCACCTAATACTGCATTTCTTCAAAATCCACCTAAGCCCTGACAACGCTCCATACATTTGATAAAAACTGAAAAAATTTTATTGACATACAGTCGCGTGCGACCTATCAAATTAAGCGTCTCGGTGTCCGTTTAGCGATCGTATTCTGTTACGACCCATCGTTTATACATAAATTTTGACTTTTCAACGTTTTTAGCATTTTTTGTTTAAAAACTTATAAAATTTTCATTAATTTTCGCCTTTATAAATTCTGTATTCCAAATTCTTAGCTTCTGTTTATTTCTAAAATTGTAGTCTATCGCATCGGTTGTTTTCCCAGTCGCAGAGTGTCGTTTCGATAGTAAAAAGTCAAATTATTGACCGTTTTGCACTCGAAAACGACATTTTGTGTAAGGAAAAAACGATAAAATATTTTTCTTGACTCCAACTTAAAGTGAATATAGCCGTGTAGTACATCATAAAAAGCGGCTCGCCGCGCTCTAGTTACTGAGCGAGTGCACGTATTCACTTGTCATAGAAAAATTTTCGAGAAACTGCAATTTTCCGGTATTTTTTGTAATTTTAGTGTGTTTTGGGTGGTTTTTTAAACTTTTGTCCAACACCTGGCTTGAATCTGCACTTATCGTGGCTGGATCACCTTTGCCCGACGTCACTGCACGTACCTGCAACAGAAAAAACACAAATATTAGCCAAAAAGTGAAAAATTGCCCGACCACCTAATACTGCATTTCTTCAAAATCCACCTAAGCCCTGACAACGCTCCATACATTTGATAAAAACTGAAAAAATTTTATTGACATACAGTCGCGTGCGACCTATCAAATTAAGCGTCTCGGTGTCCGTTTAGCGATCGTATTCTGTTACGACCCATCGTTTATACATAAATTTTGACTTTTCAACGTTTTTAGCATTTTTTGTTTAAAAACTTATAAAATTTTCATTAATTTTCGCCTTTATAAATTCTGTATTCCAAATTCTTAGCTTCTGTTTATTTCTAAAATTGTAGTCTATCGCATCGGTTGTTTTCCCAGTCGCAGAGTGTCGTTTCGATAGTAAAAAGTCAAATTATTGACCGTTTTGCACTCGAAAACGACATTTTGTGTAAGGAAAAAACGATAAAATATTTTTCTTGACTCCAACTTAAAGTGAATATAGCCGTGTAGTACATCATAAAAAGCGGCTCGCCGCGCTCTAGTTACTGAGCGAGTGCACGTATTCACTTGTCATAGAAAAATTTTCGAGAAACTGCAATTTTCCGGTATTTTTTGTAATTTTAGTGTGTTTTGGGTGGTTTTTTAAACTTTTGTCCAACACCTGGCTTGAATCTGCACTTATCGTGGCTGGATCACCTTTGCCCGACGTCACTGCACGTACCTGCAACAGAAAAAACACAAATATTAGCCAAAAAGTGAAAAATTGCCCGACCACCTAATACTGCATTTCTTCAAAATCCACCTAAGCCCTGACAACGCTCCATACATTTGATAAAAACTGAA
This sequence comes from Electrophaes corylata, assembly GCA_947095575.1. Lineage (NCBI taxonomy): Eukaryota > Metazoa > Arthropoda > Insecta > Lepidoptera > Geometridae > Electrophaes > Electrophaes corylata. The sequence continues at coordinate 12,714,399 of OX352709.1, read as the reverse complement.
AAAATTTTATTGACATACAGTCGCGTGCGACCTATCAAATTAAGCGTCTCGGTGTCCGTTTAGCGATCGTATTCTGTTACGACCCATCGTTTATACATAAATTTTGACTTTTCAACGTTTTTAGCATTTTTTGTTTAAAAACTTATAAAATTTTCATTAATTTTCGCCTTTATAAATTCTGTATTCCAAATTCTTAGCTTCTGTTTATTTCTAAAATTGTAGTCTATCGCATCGGTTGTTTTCCCAGTCGCAGAGTGTCGTTTCGATAGTAAAAAGTCAAATTATTGACCGTTTTGCACTCGAAAACGACATTTTGTGTAAGGAAAAAACGATAAAATATTTTTCTTGACTCCAACTTAAAGTGAATATAGCCGTGTAGTACATCATAAAAAGCGGCTCGCCGCGCTCTAGTTACTGAGCGAGTGCACGTATTCACTTGTCATAGAAAAATTTTCGAGAAACTGCAATTTTCCGGTATTTTTTGTAATTTTAGTGTGTTTTGGGTGGTTTTTTAAACTTTTGTCCAACACCTGGCTTGAATCTGCACTTATCGTGGCTGGATCACCTTTGCCCGACGTCACTGCACGTACCTGCAACAGAAAAAACACAAATATTAGCCAAAAAGTGAAAAATTGCCCGACCACCTAATACTGCATTTCTTCAAAATCCACCTAAGCCCTGACAACGCTCCATACATTTGATAAAAACTGAAAAAATTTTATTGACATACAGTCGCGTGCGACCTATCAAATTAAGCGTCTCGGTGTCCGTTTAGCGATCGTATTCTGTTACGACCCATCGTTTATACATAAATTTTGACTTTTCAACGTTTTTAGCATTTTTTGTTTAAAAACTTATAAAATTTTCATTAATTTTCGCCTTTATAAATTCTGTATTCCAAATTCTTAGCTTCTGTTTATTTCTAAAATTGTAGTCTATCGCATCGGTTGTTTTCCCAGTCGCAGAGTGTCGTTTCGATAGTAAAAAGTCAAATTATTGACCGTTTTGCACTCGAAAACGACATTTTGTGTAAGGAAAAAACGATAAAATATTTTTCTTGACTCCAACTTAAAGTGAATATAGCCGTGTAGTACATCATAAAAAGCGGCTCGCCGCGCTCTAGTTACTGAGCGAGTGCACGTATTCACTTGTCATAGAAAAATTTTCGAGAAACTGCAATTTTCCGGTATTTTTTGTAATTTTAGTGTGTTTTGGGTGGTTTTTTAAACTTTTGTCCAACACCTGGCTTGAATCTGCACTTATCGTGGCTGGATCACCTTTGCCCGACGTCACTGCACGTACCTGCAACAGAAAAAACACAAATATTAGCCAAAAAGTGAAAAATTGCCCGACCACCTAATACTGCATTTCTTCAAAATCCACCTAAGCCCTGACAACGCTCCATACATTTGATAAAAACTGAAAAAATTTTATTGACATACAGTCGCGTGCGACCTATCAAATTAAGCGTCTCGGTGTCCGTTTAGCGATCGTATTCTGTTACGACCCATCGTTTATACATAAATTTTGACTTTTCAACGTTTTTAGCATTTTTTGTTTAAAAACTTATAAAATTTTCATTAATTTTCGCCTTTATAAATTCTGTATTCCAAATTCTTAGCTTCTGTTTATTTCTAAAATTGTAGTCTATCGCATCGGTTGTTTTCCCAGTCGCAGAGTGTCGTTTCGATAGTAAAAAGTCAAATTATTGACCGTTTTGCACTCGAAAACGACATTTTGTGTAAGGAAAAAACGATAAAATATTTTTCTTGACTCCAACTTAAAGTGAATATAGCCGTGTAGTACATCATAAAAAGCGGCTCGCCGCGCTCTAGTTACTGAGCGAGTGCACGTATTCACTTGTCATAGAAAAATTTTCGAGAAACTGCAATTTTCCGGTATTTTTTGTAATTTTAGTGTGTTTTGGGTGGTTTTTTAAACTTTTGTCCAACACCTGGCTTGAATCTGCACTTATCGTGGCTGGATCACCTTTGCCCGACGTCACTGCACGTACCTGCAACAGAAAAAACACAAATATTAGCCAAAAAGTGAAAAATTGCCCGACCACCTAATACTGCATTTCTTCAAAATCCACCTAAGCCCTGACAACGCTCCATACATTTGATAAAAACTGAAAAAATTTTATTGACATACAGTCGCGTGCGACCTATCAAATTAAGCGTCTCGGTGTCCGTTTAGCGATCGTATTCTGTTACGACCCATCGTTTATACATAAATTTTGACTTTTCAACGTTTTTAGCATTTTTTGTTTAAAAACTTATAAAATTTTCATTAATTTTCGCCTTTATAAATTCTGTATTCCAAATTCTTAGCTTCTGTTTATTTCTAAAATTGTAGTCTATCGCATCGGTTGTTTTCCCAGTCGCAGAGTGTCGTTTCGATAGTAAAAAGTCAAATTATTGACCGTTTTGCACTCGAAAACGACATTTTGTGTAAGGAAAAAACGATAAAATATTTTTCTTGACTCCAACTTAAAGTGAATATAGCCGTGTAGTACATCATAAAAAGCGGCTCGCCGCGCTCTAGTTACTGAGCGAGTGCACGTATTCACTTGTCATAGAAAAATTTTCGAGAAACTGCAATTTTCCGGTATTTTTTGTAATTTTAGTGTGTTTTGGGTGGTTTTTTAAACTTTTGTCCAACACCTGGCTTGAATCTGCACTTATCGTGGCTGGATCACCTTTGCCCGACGTCACTGCACGTACCTGCAACAGAAAAAACACAAATATTAGCCAAAAAGTGAAAAATTGCCCGACCACCTAATACTGCATTTCTTCAAAATCCACCTAAGCCCTGACAACGCTCCATACATTTGATAAAAACTGAAAAAATTTTATTGACATACAGTCGCGTGCGACCTATCAAATTAAGCGTCTCGGTGTCCGTTTAGCGATCGTATTCTGTTACGACCCATCGTTTATACATAAATTTTGACTTTTCAACGTTTTTAGCATTTTTTGTTTAAAAACTTATAAAATTTTCATTAATTTTCGCCTTTATAAATTCTGTATTCCAAATTCTTAGCTTCTGTTTATTTCTAAAATTGTAGTCTATCGCATCGGTTGTTTTCCCAGTCGCAGAGTGTCGTTTCGATAGTAAAAAGTCAAATTATTGACCGTTTTGCACTCGAAAACGACATTTTGTGTAAGGAAAAAACGATAAAATATTTTTCTTGACTCCAACTTAAAGTGAATATAGCCGTGTAGTACATCATAAAAAGCGGCTCGCCGCGCTCTAGTTACTGAGCGAGTGCACGTATTCACTTGTCATAGAAAAATTTTCGAGAAACTGCAATTTTCCGGTATTTTTTGTAATTTTAGTGTGTTTTGGGTGGTTTTTTAAACTTTTGTCCAACACCTGGCTTGAATCTGCACTTATCGTGGCTGGATCACCTTTGCCCGACGTCACTGCACGTACCTGCAACAGAAAAAACACAAATATTAGCCAAAAAGTGAAAAATTGCCCGACCACCTAATACTGCATTTCTTCAAAATCCACCTAAGCCCTGACAACGCTCCATACATTTGATAAAAACTGAAAAAATTTTATTGACATACAGTCGCGTGCGACCTATCAAATTAAGCGTCTCGGTGTCCGTTTAGCGATCGTATTCTGTTACGACCCATCGTTTATACATAAATTTTGACTTTTCAACGTTTTTAGCATTTTTTGTTTAAAAACTTATAAAATTTTCATTAATTTTCGCCTTTATAAATTCTGTATTCCAAATTCTTAGCTTCTGTTTATTTCTAAAATTGTAGTCTATCGCATCGGTTGTTTTCCCAGTCGCAGAGTGTCGTTTCGATAGTAAAAAGTCAAATTATTGACCGTTTTGCACTCGAAAACGACATTTTGTGTAAGGAAAAAACGATAAAATATTTTTCTTGACTCCAACTTAAAGTGAATATAGCCGTGTAGTACATCATAAAAAGCGGCTCGCCGCGCTCTAGTTACTGAGCGAGTGCACGTATTCACTTGTCATAGAAAAATTTTCGAGAAACTGCAATTTTCCGGTATTTTTTGTAATTTTAGTGTGTTTTGGGTGGTTTTTTAAACTTTTGTCCAACACCTGGCTTGAATCTGCACTTATCGTGGCTGGATCACCTTTGCCCGACGTCACTGCACGTACCTGCAACAGAAAAAACACAAATATTAGCCAAAAAGTGAAAAATTGCCCGACCACCTAATACTGCATTTCTTCAAAATCCACCTAAGCCCTGACAACGCTCCATACATTTGATAAAAACTGAAAAAATTTTATTGACATACAGTCGCGTGCGACCTATCAAATTAAGCGTCTCGGTGTCCGTTTAGCGATCGTATTCTGTTACGACCCATCGTTTATACATAAATTTTGACTTTTCAACGTTTTTAGCATTTTTTGTTTAAAAACTTATAAAATTTTCATTAATTTTCGCCTTTATAAATTCTGTATTCCAAATTCTTAGCTTCTGTTTATTTCTAAAATTGTAGTCTATCGCATCGGTTGTTTTCCCAGTCGCAGAGTGTCGTTTCGATAGTAAAAAGTCAAATTATTGACCGTTTTGCACTCGAAAACGACATTTTGTGTAAGGAAAAAACGATAAAATATTTTTCTTGACTCCAACTTAAAGTGAATATAGCCGTGTAGTACATCATAAAAAGCGGCTCGCCGCGCTCTAGTTACTGAGCGAGTGCACGTATTCACTTGTCATAGAAAAATTTTCGAGAAACTGCAATTTTCCGGTATTTTTTGTAATTTTAGTGTGTTTTGGGTGGTTTTTTAAACTTTTGTCCAACACCTGGCTTGAATCTGCACTTATCGTGGCTGGATCACCTTTGCCCGACGTCACTGCACGTACCTGCAACAGAAAAAACACAAATATTAGCCAAAAAGTGAAAAATTGCCCGACCACCTAATACTGCATTTCTTCAAAATCCACCTAAGCCCTGACAACGCTCCATACATTTGATAAAAACTGAAAAAATTTTATTGACATACAGTCGCGTGCGACCTATCAAATTAAGCGTCTCGGTGTCCGTTTAGCGATCGTATTCTGTTACGACCCATCGTTTATACATAAATTTTGACTTTTCAACGTTTTTAGCATTTTTTGTTTAAAAACTTATAAAATTTTCATTAATTTTCGCCTTTATAAATTCTGTATTCCAAATTCTTAGCTTCTGTTTATTTCTAAAATTGTAGTCTATCGCATCGGTTGTTTTCCCAGTCGCAGAGTGTCGTTTCGATAGTAAAAAGTCAAATTATTGACCGTTTTGCACTCGAAAACGACATTTTGTGTAAGGAAAAAACGATAAAATATTTTTCTTGACTCCAACTTAAAGTGAATATAGCCGTGTAGTACATCATAAAAAGCGGCTCGCCGCGCTCTAGTTACTGAGCGAGTGCACGTATTCACTTGTCATAGAAAAATTTTCGAGAAACTGCAATTTTCCGGTATTTTTTGTAATTTTAGTGTGTTTTGGGTGGTTTTTTAAACTTTTGTCCAACACCTGGCTTGAATCTGCACTTATCGTGGCTGGATCACCTTTGCCCGACGTCACTGCACGTACCTGCAACAGAAAAAACACAAATATTAGCCAAAAAGTGAAAAATTGCCCGACCACCTAATACTGCATTTCTTCAAAATCCACCTAAGCCCTGACAACGCTCCATACATTTGATAAAAACTGAAAAAATTTTATTGACATACAGTCGCGTGCGACCTATCAAATTAAGCGTCTCGGTGTCCGTTTAGCGATCGTATTCTGTTACGACCCATCGTTTATACATAAATTTTGACTTTTCAACGTTTTTAGCATTTTTTGTTTAAAAACTTATAAAATTTTCATTAATTTTCGCCTTTATAAATTCTGTATTCCAAATTCTTAGCTTCTGTTTATTTCTAAAATTGTAGTCTATCGCATCGGTTGTTTTCCCAGTCGCAGAGTGTCGTTTCGATAGTAAAAAGTCAAATTATTGACCGTTTTGCACTCGAAAACGACATTTTGTGTAAGGAAAAAACGATAAAATATTTTTCTTGACTCCAACTTAAAGTGAATATAGCCGTGTAGTACATCATAAAAAGCGGCTCGCCGCGCTCTAGTTACTGAGCGAGTGCACGTATTCACTTGTCATAGAAAAATTTTCGAGAAACTGCAATTTTCCGGTATTTTTTGTAATTTTAGTGTGTTTTGGGTGGTTTTTTAAACTTTTGTCCAACACCTGGCTTGAATCTGCACTTATCGTGGCTGGATCACCTTTGCCCGACGTCACTGCACGTACCTGCAACAGAAAAAACACAAATATTAGCCAAAAAGTGAAAAATTGCCCGACCACCTAATACTGCATTTCTTCAAAATCCACCTAAGCCCTGACAACGCTCCATACATTTGATAAAAACTGAAAAAATTTTATTGACATACAGTCGCGTGCGACCTATCAAATTAAGCGTCTCGGTGTCCGTTTAGCGATCGTATTCTGTTACGACCCATCGTTTATACATAAATTTTGACTTTTCAACGTTTTTAGCATTTTTTGTTTAAAAACTTATAAAATTTTCATTAATTTTCGCCTTTATAAATTCTGTATTCCAAATTCTTAGCTTCTGTTTATTTCTAAAATTGTAGTCTATCGCATCGGTTGTTTTCCCAGTCGCAGAGTGTCGTTTCGATAGTAAAAAGTCAAATTATTGACCGTTTTGCACTCGAAAACGACATTTTGTGTAAGGAAAAAACGATAAAATATTTTTCTTGACTCCAACTTAAAGTGAATATAGCCGTGTAGTACATCATAAAAAGCGGCTCGCCGCGCTCTAGTTACTGAGCGAGTGCACGTATTCACTTGTCATAGAAAAATTTTCGAGAAACTGCAATTTTCCGGTATTTTTTGTAATTTTAGTGTGTTTTGGGTGGTTTTTTAAACTTTTGTCCAACACCTGGCTTGAATCTGCACTTATCGTGGCTGGATCACCTTTGCCCGACGTCACTGCACGTACCTGCAACAGAAAAAACACAAATATTAGCCAAAAAGTGAAAAATTGCCCGACCACCTAATACTGCATTTCTTCAAAATCCACCTAAGCCCTGACAACGCTCCATACATTTGATAAAAACTGAAAAAATTTTATTGACATACAGTCGCGTGCGACCTATCAAATTAAGCGTCTCGGTGTCCGTTTAGCGATCGTATTCTGTTACGACCCATCGTTTATACATAAATTTTGACTTTTCAACGTTTTTAGCATTTTTTGTTTAAAAACTTATAAAATTTTCATTAATTTTCGCCTTTATAAATTCTGTATTCCAAATTCTTAGCTTCTGTTTATTTCTAAAATTGTAGTCTATCGCATCGGTTGTTTTCCCAGTCGCAGAGTGTCGTTTCGATAGTAAAAAGTCAAATTATTGACCGTTTTGCACTCGAAAACGACATTTTGTGTAAGGAAAAAACGATAAAATATTTTTCTTGACTCCAACTTAAAGTGAATATAGCCGTGTAGTACATCATAAAAAGCGGCTCGCCGCGCTCTAGTTACTGAGCGAGTGCACGTATTCACTTGTCATAGAAAAATTTTCGAGAAACTGCAATTTTCCGGTATTTTTTGTAATTTTAGTGTGTTTTGGGTGGTTTTTTAAACTTTTGTCCAACACCTGGCTTGAATCTGCACTTATCGTGGCTGGATCACCTTTGCCCGACGTCACTGCACGTACCTGCAACAGAAAAAACACAAATATTAGCCAAAAAGTGAAAAATTGCCCGACCACCTAATACTGCATTTCTTCAAAATCCACCTAAGCCCTGACAACGCTCCATACATTTGATAAAAACTGAAAAAATTTTATTGACATACAGTCGCGTGCGACCTATCAAATTAAGCGTCTCGGTGTCCGTTTAGCGATCGTATTCTGTTACGACCCATCGTTTATACATAAATTTTGACTTTTCAACGTTTTTAGCATTTTTTGTTTAAAAACTTATAAAATTTTCATTAATTTTCGCCTTTATAAATTCTGTATTCCAAATTCTTAGCTTCTGTTTATTTCTAAAATTGTAGTCTATCGCATCGGTTGTTTTCCCAGTCGCAGAGTGTCGTTTCGATAGTAAAAAGTCAAATTATTGACCGTTTTGCACTCGAAAACGACATTTTGTGTAAGGAAAAAACGATAAAATATTTTTCTTGACTCCAACTTAAAGTGAATATAGCCGTGTAGTACATCATAAAAAGCGGCTCGCCGCGCTCTAGTTACTGAGCGAGTGCACGTATTCACTTGTCATAGAAAAATTTTCGAGAAACTGCAATTTTCCGGTATTTTTTGTAATTTTAGTGTGTTTTGGGTGGTTTTTTAAACTTTTGTCCAACACCTGGCTTGAATCTGCACTTATCGTGGCTGGATCACCTTTGCCCGACGTCACTGCACGTACCTGCAACAGAAAAAACACAAATATTAGCCAAAAAGTGAAAAATTGCCCGACCACCTAATACTGCATTTCTTCAAAATCCACCTAAGCCCTGACAACGCTCCATACATTTGATAAAAACTGAAAAAATTTTATTGACATACAGTCGCGTGCGACCTATCAAATTAAGCGTCTCGGTGTCCGTTTAGCGATCGTATTCTGTTACGACCCATCGTTTATACATAAATTTTGACTTTTCAACGTTTTTAGCATTTTTTGTTTAAAAACTTATAAAATTTTCATTAATTTTCGCCTTTATAAATTCTGTATTCCAAATTCTTAGCTTCTGTTTATTTCTAAAATTGTAGTCTATCGCATCGGTTGTTTTCCCAGTCGCAGAGTGTCGTTTCGATAGTAAAAAGTCAAATTATTGACCGTTTTGCACTCGAAAACGACATTTTGTGTAAGGAAAAAACGATAAAATATTTTTCTTGACTCCAACTTAAAGTGAATATAGCCGTGTAGTACATCATAAAAAGCGGCTCGCCGCGCTCTAGTTACTGAGCGAGTGCACGTATTCACTTGTCATAGAAAAATTTTCGAGAAACTGCAATTTTCCGGTATTTTTTGTAATTTTAGTGTGTTTTGGGTGGTTTTTTAAACTTTTGTCCAACACCTGGCTTGAATCTGCACTTATCGTGGCTGGATCACCTTTGCCCGACGTCACTGCACGTACCTGCAACAGAAAAAACACAAATATTAGCCAAAAAGTGAAAAATTGCCCGACCACCTAATACTGCATTTCTTCAAAATCCACCTAAGCCCTGACAACGCTCCATACATTTGATAAAAACTGAAAAAATTTTATTGACATACAGTCGCGTGCGACCTATCAAATTAAGCGTCTCGGTGTCCGTTTAGCGATCGTATTCTGTTACGACCCATCGTTTATACATAAATTTTGACTTTTCAACGTTTTTAGCATTTTTTGTTTAAAAACTTATAAAATTTTCATTAATTTTCGCCTTTATAAATTCTGTATTCCAAATTCTTAGCTTCTGTTTATTTCTAAAATTGTAGTCTATCGCATCGGTTGTTTTCCCAGTCGCAGAGTGTCGTTTCGATAGTAAAAAGTCAAATTATTGACCGTTTTGCACTCGAAAACGACATTTTGTGTAAGGAAAAAACGATAAAATATTTTTCTTGACTCCAACTTAAAGTGAATATAGCCGTGTAGTACATCATAAAAAGCGGCTCGCCGCGCTCTAGTTACTGAGCGAGTGCACGTATTCACTTGTCATAGAAAAATTTTCGAGAAACTGCAATTTTCCGGTATTTTTTGTAATTTTAGTGTGTTTTGGGTGGTTTTTTAAACTTTTGTCCAACACCTGGCTTGAATCTGCACTTATCGTGGCTGGATCACCTTTGCCCGACGTCACTGCACGTACCTGCAACAGAAAAAACACAAATATTAGCCAAAAAGTGAAAAATTGCCCGACCACCTAATACTGCATTTCTTCAAAATCCACCTAAGCCCTGACAACGCTCCATACATTTGATAAAAACTGAAAAAATTTTATTGACATACAGTCGCGTGCGACCTATCAAATTAAGCGTCTCGGTGTCCGTTTAGCGATCGTATTCTGTTACGACCCATCGTTTATACATAAATTTTGACTTTTCAACGTTTTTAGCATTTTTTGTTTAAAAACTTATAAAATTTTCATTAATTTTCGCCTTTATAAATTCTGTATTCCAAATTCTTAGCTTCTGTTTATTTCTAAAATTGTAGTCTATCGCATCGGTTGTTTTCCCAGTCGCAGAGTGTCGTTTCGATAGTAAAAAGTCAAATTATTGACCGTTTTGCACTCGAAAACGACATTTTGTGTAAGGAAAAAACGATAAAATATTTTTCTTGACTCCAACTTAAAGTGAATATAGCCGTGTAGTACATCATAAAAAGCGGCTCGCCGCGCTCTAGTTACTGAGCGAGTGCACGTATTCACTTGTCATAGAAAAATTTTCGAGAAACTGCAATTTTCCGGTATTTTTTGTAATTTTAGTGTGTTTTGGGTGGTTTTTTAAACTTTTGTCCAACACCTGGCTTGAATCTGCACTTATCGTGGCTGGATCACCTTTGCCCGACGTCACTGCACGTACCTGCAACAGAAAAAACACAAATATTAGCCAAAAAGTGAAAAAAATCGCCCGCCCACCCACCCAGATTTTCGTTACCAAGGTAAGAATACTAAATTTCCGTAGGTAAATTACACTTAATCATCCATAGCTTTTAAAGTACACCATATATTTGGAAGCGGTTTTCAGGACAGTACTTGTGCGTCATCAGGCTTATTGTTTGTCATACTAGACACGCTCCAATTGGAGTCCTTCCCAAAATTGACTTTGACCCTTTGGTTTTTACCTAAAAGTGATTTTATCTACTCGAAAAGAAGTAGCTACTTTAGCGCCCGAGACGGTAGACCAAGGTTCCTACCAGGAACGATATACCCTGCTAGTTTTAGTTTTAGAATTAAGTACCATAGCTTTTATATTTACAAATTGACTTAATTTTTTACACTTTTATCTTTTTAGTTTTAGTTTGATTTATTAGTATTATTTGAATCCCTCTGACTAGGCAGTAAGATGTTTATTGGGTATCGAACCCCCCAGAAAGCTTCGAAGGCAACCGAAGAAGACTCCCAGCCTGAAAAAATCATGAATAAGACAATAGAAATAATTGCACCAAAGCAAAGAGACGACGCGGAAACGCAGAAGCCCCATCCTGGCTCGAGCCTCTCTCCAAGCACTCAATCTGGCCCGTCTTCTAGTGTAAGGAAAAGCATTGGAGAGTGGGAGTCCGGGAAACCGGACCCTCAGTCCAAGCCATTAATTTCTCCAAAAAAGGCCAAAATGGTGGAGCCCACAAAACCAAAACCAAAACCAACGACTTCTCAAGTAGAAAGCAAAACAATGGCCCGCAGAACATCAACGGAAGTGGCAAAAAACTCACCAGGCGGAGAAAAGCCGAACTACAAGCTACGGGATAGGCTGGAGGAAGCTAAACAGTGTGTCATCAGAGCCAAGACCTGCCTAGGAAACTCGAGAAATATAAAAACTGAAATCAAGACCGAGGTGACGACAGTGATAGAACGGTTGTACCAACTGGTGAAGGAAGGAGAGAACGTAAAAGGAAGGATACAAACCAAAGAACTTGTTAACGAAGAAAAACCTGAAAAGGAGAAGGAAGTGACTAAGAAAATTGGTGAAGAGGAAAGGGAACTAATAGAGAAAATGAGACAGCATGCAACACTCATACAAGAGAATAACCAAAAAATGGAAAAGCTCAAGGAGACTATAGAAAGACACCAGGAACAACAAGAAAAGCTGTCATATGCGAGCGTAGCAGCGGTGCTCCCGAGAAAGCCGGAGCAGACTGCACTACACTCCATTGTGGTCACGGCGGCAGACGATACTAAGACTGGGGAGGAAGTTTTAGACAGGATTAGGAAGGTGGTCAATGCTAAGGAAAGTGGAATAGAAGTGGAGAGGATAAGAAAGGCAAAAGACCGTAAGATAATAGTGGGCTGCAGGACTGATGAAGAAAGGCAGAAGCTGAAGGAAAGGTTAAAGGGCGCCAATGAACTGAAAGTGGAGGAGATGAAAAACAAGGACCCTTTGGTGATCCTCAAGGACGTCTTTAAGTTTAACAGCGATGAGGACGTCCTCGATGCTTTGAAAAATCCAAGGAAAGGGGTCCCTAAAGAACTGACGGGACAGAAAATGGAAATAGCCTTTAAGAAACAGACAAGAAATCCGCACACACACCACATTGTCTTAAGGGTGTCCCCAAAAATATGGCAGCATTTGGTCAATACAGGATCCGTTCAAGTCGACCTCCAGCGGGTTCGAGTGGCAGACCAGTCACCACTCGTGCAATGTTCCCTATGCTTGGGGTATGGTCATGGAAAACGATTCTGTAAAGAGAGCATAGAGAAGTGTTGCCACTGTGGGGGTCCCCACATGAAATCGGAGTGTGAAAGCTGGCTTGCGGATGCCCCTCCATCGTGCCCAAACTGTACTCACGCCAAACTGGACAGGGTTGACCATAACGCCTTCAGCAATGAATGTCCGATCCGTCGGAAGTGGGAGGCACTGGCCCGGGCCACAATAGCATATTGCTAAAGTGGTCCCTAGCTCAAACTACCCCCGAAAAGACACAGAAGCATATTTCGTCGCACAAGCTAACCTACAAAGGAAGGACCTGGCAACACATGAAATTATGTTCGAGGCAGATAAAAGGAAGATAGCGTTTGCACTTCTCCAGGAGCCTTACGTTGGAAACATTCGTAAGACAAAGAATTACGGGACTGCCAGAATCTTCCAGAGCATTAACCTAGGAAACGGTGTAGTAAAAGCGGCCATCGCCGTTTTTGACAGTGAAATCGACGCCATCCTTCTTCCGGATTTCACCACAAACAACATCGTTGTGGTGAAACTCCGAACGAGTGCCTGGGAGATTGTGGTGGTCTCCTTTTACTTTGAACCAACTGAACCTATAGAACCATACCTGAAACAACTAAAAAAGATCAAAGAGCATGCTGAAAAAGGGAAAATCCTTATAGGAGGCGACGGAAACGCAAAACATCCGTGGTGGGGAAGCCTGAAAATCGACGATAGAGGAGAAGACATGGCAGGGATTTTTGAAGAAATGGAATTACATGTGCTGAACGAAGGCAAGACTCCAACCTTTGATACAATAAGAGGCAACAAGTCATATACCAGTTTCATCGACGTAACGGCTTGCTCGACGGAGTTATTGAACTTGATTGATGACTGGAAGGTAGAAATAGGATTAACGAGCTCCGACCACAACGTTCTTACATTCCAAATAAAACTGAAAAAGGCCAAAGGTACAAGCATCAAGAGAACTACCAGAATATACAATAGCAAGAAAGCCAATTGGAACATGTTTCATGAGAAACTATCCCAATTGCTCGAAACAAATAAAGCTAGTAAAAATGAAATAGAAAACATAACAAGTAAAGTAGAATTAGAACAAAAAATAGAACAATATACAAATACAATAGTAGAATCATGCAATAGTAATATTCCAAAAAAGAAAATAAATAGTACACTTACCATACCATGGTGGTCGGAGGATCTCGCTGAATTGAAGAGAAAGGTCACCACGATGAAGCGACGAATCCGTTGTGCTGCACCAGTCCGCAGGCCAAAGGTGGTCGAAGAATACCTGAAACAGAAAGAAAAGTATGAGTATGAAGCCAAAAAAGCCAAAACTGAAAGTTGGAAGCATTTCTGCGAGAAACAGGATAGGGAAGGAGTATGGGAAGGAATCTACAGAGTCATAGGCAGAACAATGAAACGACAGGAGGACTTACCCTTAGTGAAGGAAGAAAAGGTTCTAGATGGTAAGGGATCAGCGGAACTACTGGCTGAAACTTTCTACCCGGAGGACCTAGAGAGGAACGACAACGAAGATCACAAGCGAATCAGAGAAGTAGCTGAACAAATAAATGGATGGGTCTATGATGAAAACCATGACCCACCATTTACCGGTGAAGAGCTAAAATTCGCTGTGAAATCGTTCAACCCAAAAAAGGCTCCGGGTATAGATGGTCTGACAGCTGACATCTGCGATCACGCAATAAGTCATGACCCAGAATTGTTCCTTGCAATAAGCAACAAATGTCTCGCCCTAAACTACTTCCCTAGCCTGTGGAAAGAAGCCACCGTGGTAGTCCTAAGGAAGCCGGGAAAGAATGACTACACAAACCCGAAGTCATACAGACCCATAGGACTGCTACCCGTCTTGGGTAAAATCTTGGAGAAGATGATAGTTGGACGGCTGAAATGGCACCTGCTTCCGACAATGAGCACCCGGCAATATGGTTTTATGCCGCAGAAAAGCACCGAAGACTCCCTCTATGATCTTATACAACATGTCCGCATTAAACTAGACGAGAAAAAGCTTGTTACAATAATATCGTTGGACATAGAGGGAGCCTTCGATAGCGCATGGTGGCCAGCTATTAGGGTAAGGCTAGCTGAAGCAGGTTGCCCAGTAAATTTAAGAAGGGTCATGGACAGCTACCTGCAGGATAGGAGAGTAAGAGTGCGGTACGCTGGTCATGAGCACATGAAGCGTACCAACAAGGGCTGTGTCCAAGGGTCCATAGGAGGACCAATACTATGGAACCTCCTTTTGGATCCTCTCCTAAAAGGCCTTGAACTTCGGGGTGACTACAATCAGGCATTTGCGGACGACGTGGTCTTAGTTTTCGATGGTAACACAGCACTAGACGTGCAGAGGCAGGCCAATGCGGCTCTCGCCTATGTCCAGGAGTGGGGTATCGGAAATAAACTAAAATTTGCTCCGCACAAAACCAGCGCGATGATCATCACACGAAAACTGAAGTACGATACACCACTCCTGAAGATGGGAGGGATCAGCATTGGCATGTCAAAAGAAATCAAAATTCTGGGACTGACTATCGACAACAAGCTTACTTTTAACAAACACGCAGCAAATACATGCAGAAAAGCTCTTAGCATATATAAGCAGTTGTCGAGAGCCGCAAAGACCAGCTGGGGCCTGAACCCCGAAGTGATCCGCATCATTTACACGGCTGCGGTTGAACCGGTTATGACATACGCGGCCAGCGCCTGGGCACCAGCCACGCATAAACTGAACGTGCGGAAACCACTGAACGCAGTTCAAAGAGTTTTTGCCCAAAAACTGACCAAAGGATACCGAACGGTGTCCCTAAACTCTGCCCTGGTATTGGCTGGGATACTCCCACTGGATCTAAGAATCCAAGAGGCGGCAGCTCTCTATGAAGCTAAGCGTGGAGTCCCCCAGCCAATGTTAGCGGACAGAGAGATGGAACACATGGCGAAATACAGCATGACCCCGCACCCGGCAAAGCATATGAGCTTGGAGTTCATAAGACTGATGGACCAACAAGATGTTGAAAATCACAACAGCCAAGCAGTTCGCATTTTCACAGATGGCAGCAGGATTGAGGGGAAGGTCGGCGCAGCGCTATCCATTTGGAATGGCGAAGTGGAGACCAAGAACCTCAAGCTTAAGCTGCCATCTTACTGCACGGTCTATCAGGCAGAACTCTACGCCATATGCAGAGCCACGCGGGAAGTCAAAAAGCGCCATGAAATGTCCTTTGGGATCTACAGCGACTCGCGATCGGCTCTAGAAACCGTGACCAACAACGGATCCATTCATCCCTTGGCAGTGGAAACCCGCGAGAACCTAGCCACCATCTCACTCCAAAACAAGGAGTTATCCTTGTTTTGGATAAAAGCACATGCAGGAATGAATGGAAACGAGAGAGCAGACGAGTTAGCAAAGGACGCGGCACTAAACTCGAAGAAGAAGCCCGACTATGACGCATGTCCGGTTTCATACATAAAGCGGCAAATCCGCATGGAGTCGCTCGATGTATGGAACCGGAGATACAAAACAGAGAACAAAGCTGCAGTGACAAAAATATTTTTTCCTGACGCGATAGAGTCCTACAAAATTGTCAGGAAACTAGATTTGTCAAACGTACTGACGCAGGTCATGTCGGGGCACGGTGGGTTTTCGGAGTACTTGGCTCGTTTCAAGTGCAAAGAAAGCCCATCTTGCATATGCGAGCCCAGTAAAGACGAAACAGTAGACCACATACTGTTTGACTGTCCTGTCTTCGGTCGTGAGAGATACGAAGCGGAAAACCTACTCAACTGCTCACTAAACATTCAAAATGCAAGCAAGATTATGTCAAATAAACATTTAAGAACAGGTTTTATAGAATATTGTACAAAATTAGCAAGGCAAGTTATAAACAGAAATAAATAGTTAGATAAGTTATGATTTATATATATTATAAGAATATATATAAGATGCATAAAACGTAAAAAGCAAAATATGTAAGTAGATATAAGTACAATAGAAATAACGCAACTGTATGTAAAATTATATTATAAAATATATAATAAGCATATAAAACTAAGCACCTAGAATATAAGAATAAAATAAGAATAAGTAAACTAAGATAGCAACTAAATAGCAAATATGTAAATACTATAGAATAAGTTTTCAACCACCCT
The DNA here is from genome assembly GCA_947095575.1 of Electrophaes corylata. Classification (NCBI taxonomy): domain Eukaryota; kingdom Metazoa; phylum Arthropoda; class Insecta; order Lepidoptera; family Geometridae; genus Electrophaes; species Electrophaes corylata. The sequence goes on along the minus strand of OX352709.1, from coordinate 12,697,874 downwards.
ACCCCATTTCATTGTAGTTATGTAAGATTATATGTGTCAAGCAGAGAACGATAAACAAAGACTCTGACACTTACCCGTCAGAGGGATTTATTTTTTTATAAAAAAAAAAAAAAAAAAAAAAAACCTAACCTAACCTAACCTAACCTAACCTAACCTAACCTAACCTAACCTAACCTAACCTAACCTAACCTAACCTAACCTAACCTAACCTAACCTAACCTAACCTAACCTAACCTAACCTAACCTAACCTAACCTAACCTAACCTAACCTAACCTAACCTAACCTAACCTAACCTAACCTAACCTAACCTAACCTAACCTAACCTAACCTAACCTAACCTAACCTAACCTAACCTAACCTAACCTAACCTAACCTAACCTAACCTAACCTAACCTAACCTAACCTAACCTAACCTAACCTAACCTAACCTAACCTAACCTAACCTAACCTAACCTAACCTAACCTAACCTAACCTAACCTAACCTAACCTAACCTAACCTAACCTAACCTAACCTAACCTAACCTAACCTAACCTAACCTAACCTAACCTAACCTAACCTAACCTAACCTAACCTAACCTAACCTAACCTAACCTAACCTAACCTAACCTAACCTAACCTAACCTAACCTAACCTAACCTAACCTAACCTAACCTAACCTAACCTAACCTAACCTAACCTAACCTAACCTAACCTAACCTAACCTAACCTAACCTAACCTAACCTAACCTAACCTAACCTAACCTAACCTAACCTAACCTAACCTAACCTAACCTAACCTAACCTAACCTAACCTAACCTAACCTAACCTAACCTAACCTAACCTAACCTAACCTAACCTAACCTAACCTAACCTAACCTAACCTAACCTAACCTAACCTAACCTAACCTAACCTAACCTAACCTAACCTAACCTAACCTAACCTAACCTAACCTTTTTTTTTTTTTTTTTTTTTTACGTTGGGAAATCCGTCATGGATACTCTCCGACGCGGGGGCGACCGGAGAGTTATGTCAGACTCTTACTGACTAAAACCCAACGGGGTCCTTCTTGTCGCCTTTCATAGCCGAGGCTGTGGGTATACCTTAGCAGTCTTCCATGGCCTCGACGGCGATGGCTTGGTTGAAAGCCTCTACTCTTTCTGATTCTCCTCGAATCTCTTACGAGAGGCACGCGGGACACCCGCGCGCGCCACCTCGGGGCTTATTAGTAGGCGACGGACACCCCCCGGTGCCGTCACCTAAGCCCATGATGGGGGTCGGATGTCATGGAGTTCCCTCCTCCGACGCCTGGCTCTCCGGCTGCGGATCGGGTTGAGGGTAGAGATTTCTCTCTCCCTCTCTGCAGCTTCCTTGCGTGATAACACTTCTTCGCAGAAGTTTACGCCGGCTCTCCATGTTTCATCACTCTCGACCATAGCTTTGATCATCGCTGGGAGTGACAAATTGTTTCCAACTCTCTGCCTTAGCTCACGCCGCAAGTCAGCCCAAGCCTGGCATTCCACCAGAGTGTGTTGTGCACTGTCTACGCTGCATGCACAGTGATGGCATGCAGTCGATGATTCTCTCCCGATTCGACACAGGTACTTTGCGAAACACCCATGTCCCGTTAGTACCTGCGTCAATCGGAAGGTTAAGGATCCGTGCTCTCTTGCTAGCCACTCTCTCAGAATGGGGCGAACTGCTTCAATGGTGGTCAGACCAGCGCTTGGTCGTTCCAATCGTCTTAACCACTCTTCTTGTAGGCCATCTCTGAGTTCTTGCCTCTTTCCCTCAATTTCTCGCAGCGCTGGTCTTTGACCACGTGCGATTTCCCGCTCTCGCCAAAGAAGGATTTCTGCAAGACTTTTAGCCTCCAGATCCCACGGCATTGAGCCCGCCAAAACACAAGCCGCCTCGAATGAGACTGTGCGGTATCCCCGAATCACTCTTAGCGCCATCGCTCTCTGTGGCTTACGTAGAATAGCGATATTCTGGTTGTTAAGAGTTTCGGCCCAAACAGGAGCTCCATACATGGCCATTGAGCGAACGACGCCCATGTATAAATTCCGGCAGCCATTTCTCGCACCTTTAAGGTTTGGCAAAAGCCTTCCTAAAGCGGCAGCTGTCCCCATCAGTTTCGGCGCCAGCTTTTGAAAATGGACCTTAAAGTCCCACCGGCTGTCGAGGATTAGTCCTAGGTACTTCATTGTCGACTCGACACCAATGCGAACGCCACCTATTACTATGTGTGATCCCACTGGAGGTTTATTTCTAGGTCCATGGAAACAGAGTGCTTCAGACTTATGGAGGGCCACCTCAAGCCCCAGACGTCTTATCCTATTCACCACTTGCGCAACACCTGCCGTAGCAAGGAGAACTGCGTCTCGGTGTGACTTGGCTCTAGCTGTAACGAGCGTATCGTCAGCGTAACAAGTCACACTTACGCCCCACAGAGTTGCTCCCCTCAACACCCAGTCGTAGCCAATGTTCCACAGGAGTGGTCCGAGGACCGAGCCCTGTGGAACACCGCATGACATCCTGTGCTGTGACCATCCTTCTTGCCCCTCGAATACTATGGAACGTTCGTTTAAATAATCTCCAATTATTTGGCGGAGGTAACGAGGCACGCGATGGTATTTAAGCGCTTCCCGTATACAGTTCCAGGGTAAAGTATTGAACGCATTGGCGATGTCCAAAGACACCGCCAAGACGACTTCTCCTCGGGAGACTGCCTCCTCTGCAGCTGTCTTGACTCGTAAAATCGCACCAACCGTCGATCGCCCCCTACGGAAACCGAACTGGTTGTCATTTAGGTCTGGACCAACGCAGTTCATGTGTCCCGTCAGGCGTACAGCGATTATGCGCTCAAACAGCTTTGCCACCTCGTCAAGAAGAACAATGGGTCGAAAAGAAGATGGTGAGTCCACGGGTCGCCCATCTTTCCTCAATAAGACCAGCCGGCCTGTCTTCCATTGCGACGGAAACCGTCCCTGTACCAAGCAAGCATCATAAAGACTACACAGACGAGGTCCTAAAGCCTTCAGAGCTATTGCCCATGCTCGCCCATGAACACCATCTGGGCCTGGAGCCGTGTTTTTGGCTGTTAATCGCTTGACTGCCATCTTTAGTTCAACCTCTCCTACACTTGGGATTTCATCGTTGTCAGTAACATTTCCCTCTTCAGGTGGCGACATGGTTGGTGGTACATGTTCTTCTCTTGTGGGGAACAGAGATGAAACCACTTCCTGTAAAAACGGAGGATCAAGACTCTGCGTCAGTGGTGGAGCCCATGGGCGCAGTTTGTTTCTCACCATCCTGTAGGGTCGCCCCCATGGATCACGATTTAATGTCTCTAACATTTCATCTTGAGCTACACCTTTTGCTTGGACGATGGCCAACTGTAAGACTGCTTTAGCTTCTTTGTACAAATTATAGAGTTGCTCTTCTTGCTCCTCGTCACGACGCCGCCTTCTTCGAAACCTGGTGTACAGACGCCTGGCTGCTACGCAAGCCTTGCGCAACTTAGCAATTTCTGTAGACCACCAATAGACCTGGCGTTTATTAGGTCGAAGTCCTACTCTAGGCATTGAAGCATCACATATGTGCGTCATAGCCTCTTTGAACCAGTTTGCCTCTCCTTGGATATCGATCTCTACAGGTGAAGTTGTCGTAGATACCCATGCCTTTACGATAGCGGCTTCTTCTAATAAATCCCGGTCAAGTTGCTTTAGAGCCCATCTTGGGGAGCCCTGGCTAGCATTAGATCGGGCTAGTCTGCTTGGAGAAGGCGACTGAGGTGTTATGTGGAACCGAATGTATCGGTGATCCGAAAGCGTTTCCACTTCCACCATGACCTCCCAGCCAGTCACGCGTCGCACTAAGTTTGTACTTGCAAACGATACGTCCACAATTGACCCACCATGTTGGCGTATACAGGTATTTTCCGACCCTTGATTGAGAACCAATAGACCGGCAGCCACTGCCCACTCCTCTAGAACTTCACCACGTGCATCGGTGTTAGGACAGTTCCAGGCAACTGATTTGGCATTTAAGTCTCCAAGTAGTAGCACTGGGTGGGGGTGGCTTTGCCCAACAAAAGCTCCCACGTCATCAAGAAAGCTCTCGAAATCTGCGAGTACTTTGTTAGGTGAAAAATAAGAAGCCACCACCATAACTCCCCCGATAAGAGCTCCGACCCATCCGCGACCTTTTACAACCTTATCAAATGTGACACCCTGGGTTATTATGGCCACAAGCCCTTCATCATCGCCAATCCAATTAACGTTGGGAGGGATGAAATAGGGCTCGGCAATCGCTGCTACGTTGATCAACCACTCCGCCATGGTCTGGACCATAAGATCCTGAGCCCTGGCGGAGTGGTTGAGATTCGCCTGTAAGAAGCGTAGAGCCATAACTAATTGGGCTCTATATGCACCTTCTCAGCCTCCGTTTGAGTCGGGAGGTGGCTAGTAGCTGCCGGCGTTTGTGCTGTTGTATTTTCAGCCCTTCGTCTCCTAAATTTAGGAGGAGAACACGCCTTGCTACCCAGCTTATGCGCCGACGGTCTGTTAGCCGCTGCGCAAACTGAACATTTGGGTGTGGCAGAACACTCAGACGACTTGTGGCCAATTTGACCACATCGATAACATTCATTACTGCGATTAGTTTCTGACGAGCATTGAGCCCAAACATGTCCGTTTTGAAGGCATCGATAGCACCGCAGTGGTCGCGGCGGCAACATTTCTACTCGGGTTGATACCCAGCCAACTAATAGTTGACCCGCCTTTCTAATTTTCTTGGCAGCGGTGACAGGGCAACTCACCAGCGTGATTCCAGTGCCTTGATAAGTGACCTTTATTTCACCAACTTTGACTGACTCCACCGAGCATCCCCCCTGTTCAGCGACAGCGCCGGCTACGTCTTCACGTGAAACTGAGTCATCAAGTTCTGAGACTCGAAATTCTGCACATTTGGTTGGCCTTGACACTTTTGCCAACTCACCATCAAAGACTTCCCTCAGTTTCGTAGCTAAAGTGTCAGCTTTCTCTGCACTGGTATCTCCCGTAGATACCTCAAGTATGCGCGCACCCGTGGCAGCCTTACGGAACCGCAAGCTGGAGATACCGCAGCTATCGAGGTCCACCTTTTCTTTAGCTTCCTTAATTAGGTTAGCATACGTCACCCCTTTTTCTTCGGCTCCTGGTTGCATAGTGATAACAACTGCTGCAGTCCGAGGAGGACGCAGTTTCACTTTTGCCGAACGGGCCGTTGGTTTAGCCACAACTTCTCTTGCAGTTGCGCCTGTGGGTTTAGGTGTGGCTTTGGTTTTTCTACCTTTTTTGGTCACCGTAGACCAGCCTTCGTCCATGTCCTCAGGTGCTGGTGGCAACTCGCGAGGTAGCCTTTGTGAAGCCACTGGAACCTCCTTAGCAGTTCCTGCCTTTCTTGTGCTCTTTGAAGGTTGAGAGGCTGGTTTTCCAGCTTCAGGCACATTCGGATGGTCAATAGGAGCATTGTGGCACTTGTCTGCTGCTAGAGGAGGGCGGATCCGCTTTTCAGGAAGCAGCCTTTCCTCCAATACTTCAAAGCGCGCATTTATCATGCTGCCCACTTGCTGCATGATTGTGCGCGCCAACTCATCATTTTTATTAACTTCTACCGGGGGTTGGAAAGCTTTCCTCAGTCCGCTTACACTGGTTGAGGGCAAATCCTCCAACCTCTCCTGTGTTTGCGCCAAATTTACTCTGAGCTCGCTGAGCTGCTTGCGAAGCTCAGCCATCTCCTTTCGCATGCGGGCATTTTCAGCCTGGAGCTTCACAGTCTCCTCAGACACTGTGCTACCATGAAGTGCACTAACTGCCGCTTTAATAGACGCTGTTGCATCTTTAAGGGCCTTTGCAAATGTTCCCTTAAGGTTGCTTGATTTTGTGGCAACTGTCAGAATAACATCTGCAGCGTCCTCAACCTGCTTGACCAAATCTGAGGCAAGTTCATTGTCCTCTGCTGGTGCCGGTGGGGCAACCTTGAACGATGACTTAATATAAGCCATTTTAGCATTAACTTGCTCTTCAGCCTTCCGCTGAGATTCTTCTTTTTCGGCTTGTTGCCTGAGAGCATTCAACTCAGCTTGGGCTTTACCTAAGCCAACATATTTGCCCGTAGTAGGAGGGCGACCCCTGCCTCTTTTCCCAGTCACCACTTTAAGCGGAACCGAATTCGACTCGTCACTCGAAGCCGAGTCCGACCTTGGCTCGACTATATGTCGCCGTCTAGTGACAGCCTCCCTGCCTTTCCAAAATTTAGGAGGAAGTGGCTCAACCAGCACACTGCACTCACTGACTCTTGAGCCAACAGTCTCCAAACTCATAATTGAGGAGTCTGAATCGTCGAGCTTCTCGACACTCTCCTTTAGGGTAACTCCCTTATCTTTCGTCTTTTCGACGCGACTCTCCATAGGTGTAAAAGCCTTTTCCAGACTCGCCGTAGCGATAAGCAGCTCTTCATCCTTTTCGTCTATTCGATGGGCGCTGCGGCTGCACGCACGAGCCACAGCTATCTCCTTTTTGCCTGGCACCGATGCACCAAGAACTCTCTTCACCACACTACGACCACAACGGCCACCACCTTCTATATTTATGATTTGTTTACTATCCATATTTATTCCCACGAGCATGGGACGAACTACAAATCACTCCCGGGTGACGCCCATTCCGAGAGCGAGGGTATATACTGTGGAGGTCCCCTGGTATCCGCAGGTTTTAACGTGTTTTCTCACGGGTTTTTGTGTCAAGGTTTTCCTTCCTCTGGGCCCGGCCAACTAAGGCAACGCCCCTTCGGTCCATGCCGCAACCATCGTACCCCCCTTAGCCCTGACGGGAGGTGGTTGACGGAAGCAGCATGGATACCGGTGGAGAGGCGGCGAACTCTCTCCGACGAACCAGACAATGGGGTTAGCACCGACCAGTCCGCCATACCATCGCTAAGTGATGTCATAACACCACTTACTTCCACCATTGATAATGTTGTACAAAAGTACAACATATTTTACAACAATTTATTTACAAAATAACACTCCGCAACAGTTTCTATTTACAAATATTTATACACAAAATACAAAAATAAAAACCTCCTTCTCTACAAAACTCCCCCCTATGCTTCGTCCGCTTCGGAGAAGCCCCTACTCCCCCCCACCAACGTGGCCCAAAAGGACCACGAAGGCGCCTGGTGGTTTTAGTTACGTCTATTTCAGAAGGAAATAGACCAATAACAGGCGGCAACCACGTGAAGGAAACCACCAGACTTGCCCTGAGGATCATCACGACTGTTGCGCTCTCCCCCAGGGCCATTCGCCTCCATACCGCGCCCCCTGCGCCGATATGGAAGGCCTGCATTTATCCAATTTAGCGGATAAACCCAGACCCGCCCTTTAGCGGATAAACCCAGACCCGCCCAACCTAACCTAACCTAACCTAACCTAACCTAACCTAACCTAACCTAACCTAACCTAACCTAACCTAACCTTGATTTTTCCCCCTTGCCCTTTCAACCTAACCTAATTTTTTTTTTTTTTTCCCTTAACCTTACCAATCTAACCAAACTGTTTTGTTTTTATATTCCCTCTTACCTTCCTAACTTAACTTAACCTTGTTTTTCCCCTAACCTAACCTAACCTAACCTAACCTTGATTTTTCCCCCTTGCCCTTTCAACCTAACCTAATTTTTTTTGGGTGGTTTTTTAAACTTTTGTCCAACACCTGGCTTGAATCTGCACTTCTCGTGGCTGGATCACCTTTGCCCGACGTCACTGCACGTACCTGCAACAGAAAAAACACAAATATTAGCCAAAAAGTGAAAAAAATCGCCCGCCCACCCACCCAGATTTTCGTTACCAAGGTAAAGAAACTGGATTTCCAACATTAAATCATCCATAACTTCTAAAGTAGGCTATATATTTGGACACGGTTTTCGTTAAAGTACTCGTGCGTTGTCAGGCCTACTGTTCGCCATAGTAGACAGGCTCCAACTGGAATCGTTCCCAAAATTGACTTTTACCCTATGGTTTTTGCCTTAAAGTTCGGTTTATTACAGTACACCAGAAGGACTTGCATAAATAATAGAGACCGACTCTATATAGAGTTTCAAAATTTTATTGTTTTTATAATTTTGTTTATTGTTGCTATAACATTAGCATAGTCTTTTGACTGCGAATAACCTCTTGAGTGCAAGTTAAGTATAGGACTTACTCTATAATATATAGAGCAAACCACTTTATTTGATTTTACTTAGGATTATTTACACTTCATATTTACATCTATTTACAACTTTTACAAATTTACTTTTAATTACTCTATTGATACTTGACGGGCTCTCTGACAAAATGTTTGGACTGCGTACACCTGTTCCGAAGAAGGATAAACTGGTAGACCAAACCGGATCCTCCCAACAGGAAGGTCAATCGAACAACCTGATCGACCTGACAGACCAAAAATCAGTCCAACAAAGACCTAACCTGACACGATCGCCAGTATCTCTGGACTTGACCTTCACGAAGGAGTGTGAAGAAGAAAAAACAATGCTGACGCAGAAGGAAGACAAAAAAGACCAAGAAAGTGACAGAGTGGGAGCGAGTCATTCCGACGAAGGCTTAAACCCTGACTCTAAGTTAGAGCAAGGCTCTAAGGTAGAGCAAACTACTACAAAGAAACAGGGAAGTGAGGAAAAAATGCTGACGCAGAAGGAAGACGACAAAAACCCACAGCCCTCAGGCTCGACAACAAAGAGAACTCTGTTTCAACTAAAGAGCAGAATCCCGACGCAAACGACAAGCTCGCCTAGCAACAGCAAACCTAGCCTGAAGAGTGCAGAGCGAGTGAGCGAGGCTAGAGGGTGCCTTGTCACTATAAAAACCAATCTCGGCCAATCGAAAAACTTCAAGAAAACGCTAGCTGAGAATATAATAGCTGCAGCAGACAGGCTTTTTCTTATGGTAAAAGAATGTGAAAGCGTTAAAGGAACTAAAATAGCTCAAGAACCCAAGAAAGACAAAGAACAAAAACCAGAAGAAAGACAAAACCAACACCTTGAAAAAGAAGGAGAAAAGCTAGCAAGAATAATACAACAGAGCAACGAACAGATGGAAAAGTTTAAAGACGCTATGAAGAAACACAAAGAAGACCAAGAAAAACTGATTCTGGAGAGCAACAAAAACATGGAGAAACTCACGGAGACAATAGCTAAACACCAGGAAATAGTGGAAAAGCAAACCTACGCAAGTGTAGCAGTGGCTCCCAGTGGGAGGCAGAACGCCAGACAGACCGCGCTACACTCAATAGTAGTAAGTGCAAAAGACGAAACAGAGACCGGAGAAGAAGTCCTAGATAGAATCAGAAAGACAGTCAACGCAAAAGAAACTGGAATAGCTGTGGAGAAAATAAGGAAAGCCAAAGATAGGAAGGTCATAGTGGGATGCAAGACAGAACAAGAACGAGACAGAATCAAAAACAAACTAAGAGAAGCAAAGGAGTTAAACGTAGAGGATGTACAAAACAAAAACCCGCTAGTTATCTTGAGGGATGTACTGAAGTACAACAAAGACGAAGACATCCTCAGCGCTCTGAAACTTCAAAATAAAAACCTCCTACCGACAACGAACACAGAAGAGACTATGGAAATAGTGTACAAAAAACAAACACGAAACCCACATACACACCACATCATCTTAAGGGTGTCCCCCGCAACATGGAGACGGCTAACAGAAGCTGGAACCGTTGTGATTGACTTGCAGAAAGTTAAAGTGGCGGACCAATCACCATTGGTCCAGTGTACTCTGTGCCTCGGCTACGGCCACGGTAGAAGGTTCTGCAAGGAGACGACCGAGAAATGTAGCCATTGTGGAGGACCCCACCTCAGGACAGTCTGTGCAGATTGGCTTGCCGGCGCTGTCCCCACGTGCACAAACTGCGTGCACGCTAAGCACGAGAAAACGGACCACAACGCCTTCAGTAATGAATGCCCGATCAGAAGAAGGTGGGACGCACTGGCTCGAGCCTCTGTGGCATATTGCTAAAGTGGTCGCAAGCCAAACAGCGCCTTTAAGCAATGCAAGGCCCTACTCTGTCGCCCAAGCTAACTTACAACGGAAAGCACTAGCTACACAGGAGTTGATTCTTGAGGCGACCAGTAGTAAACTGGCCTTTGCGTTGCTTCAAGAGCCTTACGTTGGGACTATTGGCAGAATGAAGGATTATGGGTCGGCCAGGATCTTCCAGAACGCAAACCAGGGAGATGGTACAGTCAAAGCAGCAATAGCTGTGTTTGATAGAGACATGGATGCCATTCTTTGTCCTGAGTTCACCACAAACAACATCGTAGTGGTGAAGCTCAGGACCAGCGCCTGGGAGATCGTGGTGGTCTCATATTACTTCGAGCCAAACCATAACACAATAGAGCCTTTCCTTACACACTTGCGGAAGATAGAAAGAGAGGTTGGAAATAACAAATTAATCTTGGGAGGGGATGCAAATGCCAAGCATACATGGTGGGGAAGCTTGAAAATAGACGAAAAAGGAGAAGAACTAGCTGGAACATTTGAAGAATTAGGATTGCAGGTACTCAATATTGGAGACACCCCAACATTCGATACTGTTAGAGGAGGGAAGACTTACACTAGCTTTGTCGACATCACCGCCTGCACAGTGGATCTTCTAAACCTGGTAGAAGACTGGGAGGTAAACGAAGGGCTGATTTCATCCGACCACAATGTGTTAACTTTTAAAATCAGATTGAAAAGAGCAGTAGGTATAAGCATTCAAAGAACCACACGTATTTATAACACTAAAAAAGCTAATTGGAGCCAGTTTCATAAGAAACTGGCTCAATTGCTCGAAGAAGATAATTTCAATAAAGAGGTAATAAGCAAAATTAAAAATAAAGCTGAATTAGAAACTAAAATAGAAACATACATTAAACTAACATCAGAAGCATGCAATAAAAATATTCCCAAGATAAAAGCAAACACAAAAAATAACTTACCATGGTGGTCGGAAGAACTCGCGCAGCTGAAGAAGGAGGTGAGAACCAGGAAGAGGAGAATCCGCTGTGCAGCGCCGGTCCGTAGAAAGAAGGTCATCGACGAGTACCTGCAAACAAAAGAAAAATATGAACAACAAGCAAAACAAGCACAAATAGACAGCTGGAAAGCTTTTTGTGGGAAGCAGAACAAGGAAGGGCTTTGGGAAGGGATCTACAGAGTAATCGGTAAAACGACAAAAAAGCAAGAAGACCTGCCCTTGATCAAAGAAGGTAAATCCCTAAGCCCCAAAGAGTCAGCGCAATTACTTTCCGAGACGTTCTACCCGGCAGATAGAGAGGAAAACGATACCGCGGATCATCAAATAATCAGAAAACTAGCTGACCAAGTAAACGAGTCGGGCCATGTTGAAAATCATGACCCTCCGTTTACCATGGAAGAGATAACAACCGCGGTCAATAGTTTTAATCCTAAAAAGGCACCGGGATCAGATGGATTCACAGCAGACATCTGCAAACACACAATCCTGCAAGACCCAGAAACATACTTGGCCTTGGCAAATAAGTGCCTAGAATATGGACACTTTCCTAGCGCATGGAAAGAAGCTACGGTGGTTGTACTACGAAAGCCGGGGAAGAAGAACTATCAAGACCCAAAATCTTACCGACCGATAGGACTGCTCCCGGTCATGGGTAAGGTCTTTGAGAAAGTGGTCATGGGCAGGATTAAGCACCATATTCTCCCAAAGCTTAGTACCCGCCAGTTTGGATTCATACCCCAAAGAAGCACCGAGGACGCCCTCTATGCCCTGATAAAACATATTCACCAGAAACTGGAACTTAAAAAACTCATCACAGTTGTATCATTGGACATAGAGGGCGCCTTCGATGGGGCTTGGTGGCCAGCAATCAGAGTCCGGCTGGCTGAGGAAGGATGCCCGATAAACATACGGAAAGTTGTGGACAGTTACCTGGATGGAAGGACGGTGAAAGTGCGATACGCTGGAGAACAAATCACCAGACCCACAACCAAAGGATGCGTCCAAGGCTCTATTGGGGGACCCATTCTATGGAACCTGCTCATTGACTCATTACTCAAAGGCCTGGAGCGAAGAGGCGACTACAACCAAGCATTCGCAGATGATGTGGTGATGGTCTTTGACGGGAACACCGCACTGGATATTCAGAGACAGGCAAATGCCGCTCTCGCCTATGTTCAGGAGTGGGGCATCAAAAATAAGTTAAAATTTGCGCCGCAAAAAACAACCGCGATGATTGTGACTAGGAAACTTAAGTATGATGCGCCGCTCCTGAGGATGGGCGGGATCGACATTGCCATGTCAAAAGAAATAAAAATATTGGGGCTTACGATTGACGACAAGCTGACCTTTAATCAGCACACGTCAAACGTCTGCAGGAAAGCCGTCAATATTTATAAGCAGCTATCCAGAGCAGCAAAAATAAGCTGGGGCCTGCACCCAGAAGTTATCAGAACTATATACACTGCAGTTGTTGAACCAACTATAATGTATGCAGCAAGCGTCTGGGCCCCAGCAACTAAAAAACTGAGCATTCAAAAGGTACTTAACGCTGTCCAACGGGGGTTTGCCCAAAAATTATGCCGAGCATACAGAACTGCTTCTCTGAACTCAACACTGGTGCTGGCTGGAATACTACCCCTCGACCTCAGAGTACAAGAGGCAGCCGCCCTGTACGAGGCAAGGAGGGGAGTAGTCCAGCCCGCGCTAGGAGACAGAGAAGTGGAAAAGATGTCGGCATTTTCGTCGAAACCTCATCCAGCGGAGTATATGAGCCTGGAATTCATTTGCCTGGAAGACCAGCAGCAGGTAAACATCCATAGCGATTACGCAGTGCGGATGTTTACGGACGGTAGTAGGATTGAGGATAAGGTCGGAGCTGCATTATCCATATGGAATAGTGAGGCCGAGATCAAATCCATCAAACTGAAGCTTTCGTCACACTGCACTGTTTACCAGGCGGAATTGCTGGCCATATACAAAGCCACAGAGGAAATACTGAAGATGTCAGATAACCGTTTTGGTATTTACAGCGACTCTCAGTCATCGCTCCAAACCATAACAAATAACAGCTCCACACACCCTCTTGCTCTAAAAGTTCGTAAGAACTTGAAGGCAAGTAAGGCTCAGAACAAATGTGTTGATTTGTATTGGATAAAGGCACACGCTGGACTGGAAGGCAATGAAAGGGCCGATGCACTCGCAAAGGACGCTGCTCTAAAAATGAAGACCTCACCACTATATGATGCATGTCCTGTCTCATTCGTCAAGCGACAGATCCGTAGAGGAACTCTTGACGAATGGAACAGGAGATATTTAATAAGCGGAAATGCAGCCGTCACTAAAATGTTTTTTCCCGACATAATAAGAGCACATAAAATTGTAAAAAAGATAAAACCCTCTGGTGTACTCACGCAAGTAATGACGGGGCACGGTGGATTTTCAGAATACCTGAATCGGTTCAGGTGTAAGGAAAATCCATCGTGCATCTGTGAAACTGATAAGTTGGAAACGGTAGAGCACATTCTATTTGAATGTCCAGTGTTTGGTAAACGGAGATATGACGTCGAGCAGAAAATTGGTATGGAGTTAGAAGCAAAAAATATTAAAGATTATATTATAAGTAATGAAGATGTGAGAAACGAGTTTATAGACTATTGTATAGAAATAGCAAATATAGTAATAATAAGAAATAAAGATGTTTAACTTTTGCTGATCACTTATATTACTGAATATAAAGGAAACAGCAATAAAATAAACAAAATAGGTAAAAAGAACTGTTACAGAAAACATAGAATATAAATGAATGTATAAATAGATAGGATAATCTTAATATAAACAGAAAACTGTATTAGACTATAAATAGATATAAAGAAATGTAGAATGTTAAGAATGTATAAATTAAGTAAGAATATGTAGAATAAGATAGTATTAAAACAAACTGTACCTATGAGAGCTTAAAAACAAAAATACTTCAAATAAAGATAGAACCTGTTGTTGTCCCAAATCCTTAATTATTAGGCAAGAAAAACTCTGGCGATCGGTCAGAGAGCAACTACGTAGTGACATTTCGAGATGGCGAAAAAAAAAAAAAAAAAAAAAAAAAAAAAAAAAAAAAACCTAACCTAACCTAACCTAACCTTTTTTTTTTTTTGATAACGGGGGGAAATCTGCAACCAGACACCTTACCGCACGAGGGATGCGATAAGGTAGTGTGAGGATGACGGACTCGTCGACTCACTAAAACCACCCCGGTGACCGGCCTCGATGCATGTCAAGGGGCTCCGAGAACTCTAAAAAGAACACTTCGGTGCCCCTCTCGCATATCGCCTATAAGCACTTCCCGAGAATGACCACCATAGCCATCCCCGTGCTTACGATGACACTTGCCACAAAGTGCCACCGCCTTCCCGAGATCCGCATACGGACGGCCAGAGCCCTCACTCGCACCGCCCGCGGATCTGAAAAGGCCCCTGTTTGGCAGGGGCTACCACTCGTCCCCTCGCGGGGCAGGCGGCGCAGGATCACTGAGACAGCGACCCTTTACCGCCTCCATCCCGAGCGGAATCGGACTCTCCGATCTCCGCTCAGCGGCCTCTAGACGTGTTGCATGGTGGCAGAGTCTGCCAATCGTGGTGGGTGCACGATCAGCTCCTCACCTGTCCATCAACACGCCAGATGGATAGCTGCGGAAGCGGCATAGCCACTCCATCGCTTTCCCATAACACACAAGGGCTCCCCGCCCTCGGTGATACGCCGCGGGTAATTTTTTAGAGAGGTTTTCTTCCTCGCAGCCCGGGCGGCTAAGCCAAGGCCCTCAGTCCCACATGAGTCACGAATGACCATGTGGGGTTCCGAGCTCTGGACGCTGGCAAAGGAGAACCCTTCTCCAGTGCCTACTCGGTGGCCTGGTTAGTGCACGCCGAGCACGTCCCGCTTCATCCACTGCGCCCTCCGCTAATCAGAGGGACGCGCGGAGAAGCTCCCTCCCGACAGGCCATTGGTTGTCCGAGAGTAATCCCCCGATTGAAGATGGATGCTTTTTTAAGGGCATCAATCGAGGAATTAGTCTCGCACGTAACAGGGTACACCGTCCCGTTGAGCTACCGATCTCTCCGGACAGGCCAAGAGATATCCGAAGAGATCGATAGCTCAACAGGCGCTCGAGAAGGTTGCCTGCCATGGTACCCCAACCTAACCTAACCTAACCTAACCTAACCTAACCTAACCTAACCTAACCTTTTTTTTTTTTTTTTTTTTGATAACGGGGGGAAATCTGCAACCAGACACCTTACCGCACGAGGGATGCGATAAGGTAGTGTGAGGATGACGGACTCGTCGACTCACTAAAACCACCCCGGTGACCGGCCTCGATGCATGTCAAGGGGCTCCGAGAACTCTAAAAAGAACGCTTCGGTGCCCCTCTCGCATATCGCCTATGAAGCACATCCCGAGAATGACCACCACAGTCATCCCCGTGCTTACGATGACACTTGCCACAAGTGCCACCGCCTTCCCGAGATCCGCATATGGACGGCCAGAGCCCTCGCTCACACCGCCCGCGGATCTGAAAAGGCCCCTGTTTGGCAGGGGCTACCACTCGTCCCCTTGCGGGGCAGGCGGCTCAGGATCACTGGGACAGCGACCCTTTACCGCCTCCATCCCGAGCGGGATCAGACCCTCCGATCCCGCTCAGCGGCCTCTAGACGCGATTATGGTGGCGAGGCTAGCCAATCGTGATGGGCCACGATTGGCTAACAAAGCCACCAACACGCCAGGTGAAGAGCTGCGGAAGCGGCATAGCCACTCCATCGCTCTCCCGTGACACACAAGGGCGCTGGGAGTCGCCCTCGGTGTTACGCCGCGGGTAATTTTTTAGAGAGGTTTTCTTCCTCGCAGCCCGGGCGGTTAAGCCAAGACCCTCAGTCCCACATGAGTCACGAATGACCATGCGGGGTTCCGAGCTCTGGACGCTGGCAAAGGAGAACCCTTCTCCAGTGCCTACTCGGTGGCTTGGTTAGTGCACGCCGAGCACGTCCCGCTTCATCCACTGCGCCCTCCGCTAATCAGAGGGACGCGCGGAGAAGCTCCCTCCCGACAGGCCATTGGTTGTCCGAGAGTAATCCCCCAATTGATGATGGGTATCCTATAAAAGGGCATCAATCGAGGAATTAGTCTCGTACGTAACAGGGTACACCGTCCCGTTGAGCTACCGATCTCTCCGGACAGGCCAGGAGGTGTCCGAAGAGATCGATAGCTCAACAGGCGCTCGAGAAGGTTGCCTGCCATAGTACCCCAACCTAACCTAACCTAACCTAACCTAACCTAACCTAACCTAACCTAACCTAACCTAACCTAACCTAACCTAACCTAACCTAACCTAACCTAACCTAACCTAACCTAACCTAACCTAACCTAACCTAACCTAACCTAACCTTTTTTTTTTTTTTTTTTTTTTTTGTTTGCGCTGGGAAAAATGCGTTACGCATCCCCCCCCATTGGAGGATGGAAGGGGTATGTGGGACTCCCCGGCCCCTAAGGACCGGTATACCCACTAAACGACCCAGCGGCGCTCCTGCTTCGTCTAAGTGGAGGGGGACTGGGAAACCGGCAGAGCCTTTACATCCAGTCCCCCGCCGACGATGGCCCGCCTTTACAGCGGGGCCCGCACGCCCCCCCCTGTAGGAAGGGGCCCGGAAACGACCGCGACTCTGTCGTCCCCACCCGACGGAGGTGGTGAATGGGTGCAATGCGGGAGAAGACGCCTCCCCGTCTAGCTCCCGCCATTCACCACCACATGGGGAGAGAGAAGACTATTGTCGCCTTCTCCTACCCCTTCGCCGCCGACACGGCGGAGCGAGAGGATCCTCCTCCCGCGCGCGTTCTGCCGCCTCCTTGTGTGACATCACTTCCTCACAGAAGGAGGCGACCGCTGTCCAAGCCTCCTCACTCCCCAGCATGGAGTTGACCACACTGGTAAGCGAAAGATCAGGCCCGACTACTGCTTCTAGTTCCTGGCGCGGCCCGGACCACGACGGGCACACTTCTAGGGTGTGTTGCGCCGTATCCTGAACCGCGCCACACTCGTGACACAACGGCGCCTCCTCTCTTCCTATCAGGTGTAGGCACGCCCCGAAACATCCATGCCCAGATAAAACCTGCACCAGTCGGAACGAGAGAAAGCCATGGGAACGCTCGAGCCAATCTCGTAAGACTGGCCCGAGCGCATCCAACGTTCGGCGGCCAAACACAGCGGAGGCAAGGTCCTCTGTCCAATGGTGGACGATTGAGTCCCTCGCCTCTCGCCGAACGGCTTCCCGCTCTGCCGGGGCGGGGTGCTCCCCGAGCGCCCTGCGCCCCGCCGTCCACTCGTAAACTTTTGCGAGCACCCACGCCTCAAGCTCCCAAGGAGGGGTGCCCGCCAGAGCACATGCCGCCGCGAAGCTTACCGAGCGGTAAGCCCTCGCCACCCGCTGCGCGATGGCCCTTTGTGGCCTCCGGATCGCGGCAACGTTCTCCCTCCTTTGAAGGGAGTCCGCCCAAATGGGGGCTCCGTAAAGGGCCATGCTCCTCAAGATGCCGGCATACAGTTCCCGGCATCGCACTTTGGGCCCTCCGATATTTGGGAGGAGCCACGACAGCGCGCCCGCAACCTTCAGCAGGCGCGTCGACAGCCCGCTGAAGTGCTGGGTGAAGCGCCACCTACTGTCGAGTACTAGGCCCAGATATTTCATCTGGGTCTTCACTTCGACCCTTACACCCTCCACAACGATGTGGGCGTCAGTGGGGATGCGCTGCCGAGACCCGTGGAAGAACACGGCCTCGGTCTTGTGCAGCGCCACCTCTAATCCTAGCCGACGGATCCTTCCCACAACCAAGGATCCGCCAGCCGAAGCCAGGCTTGCCGCCTCCCTAAAGCTTCCCCCCCGGGCAGTGAGAAGCGTGTCATCTGCGTAACAAATGACACTCGTGCCCCGGAGGAGAGCTCCCCGCAGGAGCCAGTCGAACCCGATGTTCCACAGGAGTGGTCCTAAGACCGACCCCTGCGGAACGCCAGACTCTGCACCGTATCGCCGAAGTTGGCCCGCTTTGTCTACGAGCAGGACCGCTCGGTCCTCCAAGTAACTAGCCAGGAGGCTCCGCAGGTACTGAGGCACTCCATGGTAGCGGATCGCCTCTAGGATTGTCGAGTGGGGAACAGAGTTGAAAGCGTTGGCTATATCAAATGACACAGCCAAAACTCCGTCCCCTGCCTCCACGGCCTCCCTCACTTGGCTCTTGAGCCGGGCCAGCGCGTCAATTGTCGAACGCCTCCTCCGGAAACCGAATTGGGCGTCCGACAGGTTTGGCCCCACCTCCAGCAGGTGGCCATTAAGCCGCCTGGCAACGATCCCCTCGAACAACTTTCCAACCTCATCGAGAAGAACGATGGGCCGGTATGCCGAGGGGGAGTCTGCCGGGCGTCCTTCTTTTCGAAGGAGGCATAATTGCCCCTCCTTCCAAGGTTTCGGGAACCTCCCAGACGTAAAACACGCATTGAAGAGGTCCCGAAATCTTGCTTCCATCTGGGTGGTGGCAATGGCCACCACCCGCGCAGGAACACCGTCCGGCCCTGGAGCCGTCTTCTTGGCGCGGATGCGGAAGGTCTCCACGGCAAGCTCAACCGCCGTAACCAGAGGGACCTCTTCCTCTGGCGGAGTTTCACCCTGCGGAGGGGTCATTACTGGTGGAGTGAAATTGGTCCTGCACGGAAACAGGGACCGGACCACCCCGTCCAGCAACGCCGGCTCAAGAGACTCCGTGAGCGGAGGACCAAAGGGGCGCAGCTTGTTTCGCGCCGCCTTGTACGGTCTCCCGTAGGGGTCCCTGTTGAGGCCCTCTAGCATCTCGGCTCGCGCCGCATCGTCGGCGGCGCCCATTTCCGACTTGAGGGTCTTTTTTGCCTCTACGTAAGAGGCGTAGAGAAGATCCTCGTTGTCGGGGTCTCTCCGGCTGCGCCGTCGACTCCGCGTGTACGCTCTCCTTGCCACAACGCAGGCAGCCCGGAGATCCGCTAGTCTCTCCGACCACCAATAAACGGCGCGACGGGGAGGTGGGCGGCGAGACCGAGGCATGCTGGAGTTGCACACCTCGGTCAGGGACTTCTTTAATTGGGCCGCTGCGGAGTCCACGTCCAGGACTTCGACAGGAGGCGAGAGCCAATCCTGGACAAACGCCGCCTCCTTAGCCGCTTCACGGTCAAGGCGGGTGAGAGCCCACCGTGGAAAGTGAGATCGGCTTGACAGGGCCGTTCTCTGGGGGCTCTGACTGGAGATTTCGAACCGCACATATCGGTGGTCCGACATTGTCTCCACCATCTCGACCCGCCAGTTGATGACGCGGGCGGCCAGGACGGGGGAGGCGAACGAAACGTCCACCACCGACCCTCCCCATCGCCGCACACACGTCTGAACCGTCCCTCTGTTGAGGAGGGACACACCGGATGAGGCTGCCCAAAGTTCGACGGCAGGTCCCCGGACATTACAAGAAGCGGCCGGGTTGCCCCAGGCCACCGACTTGGCGTTCAGGTCGCCCAATACGACAACCTGACGAGGTGCCACCCTACCGACAACCGCGGTCAGGATCTCGAGGAAGTTCTCGAAATCCTGGAATGGGCGGTTTGGGGAGAAATAAACGCCTACTAGGGCTATTTCTCCCCACGCAGCGGCAACGTATCCCGATCCCCTCTCTAAGAGCGAAAAGGGAGGGGAGTCTGTGGAGGCTCGTGACACCAGAGCAACCAAGCCGTCCCGATCACCCAGCCAACGACTGGAGACCGAGTACGGCTCGCTGACTATCGCCACGTCTATCAACCACTCAGCCATGGCTTGCATCAGCAGGTCCTGGGCTGCTTTGCAGTGGTTGGTATTCGCCTGGAGGATGCGATGCTCGACCCTATCCATCAATCGGACATCGCACCTCCCTCATCGGCCGCCGAAGGCCCCGCTTCGGGGGGGGCGGTCGCAGCGCCAAGCGGGGTTGACGCCTGCGCTTTGCCCTTCTTATGAGGAGGATTACAATTCCTCCCCTTCATAATGTGACCCGCCGGGCGGCCGTTGGCTGCGCACACTGCGCACCGCGGCGTCGTGGCCTTGCAGGTGGCCGACTTGTGCCCCTCCTCGCCGCAGCGGTAGCAGCTGACCGTCCTGTCCACTTTGGACGGACAAAGGGCCCGCATGTGCCCGATGCCAAAGCACTTGTAACAGCGCAGAGGCTGATCCTCAAGCACCCGGACTTTGCAAGCACTGTACCCCACAAGAAGCGGTCCCTTGGCAAGGACGGCTTTAGCTGCGGTGACTGGGCACTCAAGGCGAATAGTGCCCATGCCACCGCGGCCGGGCCTAATGTCCCGACCTTGCACCGCTGCGACGTCGCAACCTCCTATGGCTGCGATTGCTGCCATCACTTCCTCTTTGGTGATCGAGTCATCCAGATCGGTCACCTCCAAGGCCACAGACTTAATTGGCCTGGCGATTTTAGCCGCGTCCGCGATCACCTCTTGCAATTTACTCGCAAAGAGGTCCGCGTTGGCGCCACCTTGGGCCCCAGGGAACTCGAAGATTCGAGCCCCGGCTTGGGTCCGGCGGCACGAGATTGCTCCGATCCCAAGTTGGGTCGGGTCAGCGTTGCTACGAGCCCGCTTGAGGATAGACTCGTAGGTCTCACCCCGCTCCTCAGCCTCCGCAGTGAGCGTCACCACCACTGCTGCAGTCTTGGGAGGAACCAGCTTCTTCCTCCCACCAGCGGAAGCCCTTTTGTCTGCTGGGGTAGCAGTGGCGGGCTTGGGGGCCGACTTTTTCCCCTTCTTCTTTCCCTTTCCCTTGCTCTTGCCCGTCGCTTGCGACGGGCCGGATGGGGTGGCGGAGGGGGCTGCTGGGGCTGCAGTCTTTTTCTTCGCCTTTCCCTTTCCCTTATTCCTCACTTCCGTCCACGGCTGATTTGACGGAGTAGTGGAGGGTAATTGGGCGTCCTTCTTTTGAGCGTCCTCCATTTCAGCGTCCTCCCTTTGAGAGGATGGCCCCGGTTTAGTTGGCCCTGGCTTGGTTGGCTCCGGCCTGGATGGCCCCTTGTCCGCCGCTAATGGCGGACGGATGCGTTTCTCCGGTAGGAGCCTGTCCTCGATGCCATCGAGGCAGGCTCTCGTAAATGCCCTTTCCTCCATTACAACCTTGCGGATGATATCCTCAAAGTTCGAGGAAGGCCCTTCAGGTGCCGGCCTGGGGTCAGCCTGAGTAGGCCGGGCCGTGATTTCAGACAGCTTCTTGTGAAGCTGGCTGACCTCCGACTGCAGGCGGTCAACTTTTGCCTGCAGTTGCCGCGTCTCATCGGTCCCATTGCGCTGCACCAGCTCCGCAATGATCCCGCGCATGCTCGCGGCCCTGCACTTCAGGGACTTCTGAAAAGTCCCTTTTAGGTTGGAGGACTTGGAGGCGACCTGCATTATCTCCTCCGCGTCCTCCTTCGCCATGCGCTCCAGTTCGGCCATGGAGTGATCCGCGTACAGGACCACGGACTCACCGTACCCGGTTTTAGCTCGCGCAGCTCGCACCTGCTGCTCCTTAGCAGCGACTTTCTCTTCCAAGTCCTGCTCGAGCTCCGCCCGCTGAGCTAGGTTCAGCTGCCGTTGCGCGTCTGCCAGACCCACGTCATGGGTATCGGCAACGGCAGGAGGGTTCATAGCCCCTATTTTTCGGACTTGCCTAAGCTTGGGCTTGGACTTGCTCTTCGTCGCGTCCGAGTCAGATCCGCCCTTCAAGAAAGCCGCTGCCGCTTTCCGCTTTTGCCGAGGCACCGTCGAACCAGCATCTGGCTCACTGCCAGAGTCGAAATCCGACCAGTCGTCCATCCTGCGATACAGGCCAACTGCGGCGGGTGCTTTGCAGCTAATCACCGCCGCCGCCGCCGTCATATTTCCGTCAGATTGGCCCTGAGAAGGGCCTATTTGGGTACGCTTTGAGGCGTCCCGTGCCAATCCTTTTTTGGGCATAGCCCTCGCCGGCGTCGCAGAAAACTGCGACGAATGCGCGTGTAGGTTTCCGTCGGCGTCCGACTCCGACAGCCGCTCCACAACCACTCGCGTCTCCAAACCGCCCAGTAAAGGGGCCTTCAAAAATTTGCCTGCCGAGTCACGCGGCTGCTTAATCTTTTGGGCCACTGCCTTCTTACCCAACGGACTCCTGTCCCTTTCCCTCGTCTTCACCAACACTACCTCTTCACCGTCGCTCTCTAATAGAGCGAAGCGATTGCTGCTTGCTGCAACTGCACCACAAGCACGATCTCCGCTACGCACCTGCTCAGTGCCACCAAGCGCAAATGCGCCACTTTCATCGTCCACCTGGCCAGAACGGCCAACATCATCGTTTTGTTTTAGTTTATTCAATTCCATGATTGTTCCCACGAGTATGAGGGATTTATTCGGTCACCCCGGCGACACCCTCTGTAGCCGGGGAAGGGTACATACTGCGAAGGTCCCCTGGTATTCGCAGGTTTTAACGTGTTTTCTCACGGGTTATTTGTTTCAAGGTTTTCCTTCCTCTGGGCCCGGCCAATCAAGGCAACGCCCCTTCGGTCCATGCCGCAACCAACGTACCCCCCGTGAGCCTGACGACGGGAGGTGGTTGACGGAAGCGGCATGGATACCGGTGGAGGGACGGCGAACTCCCTCCGACGAACCAGTCAATGGGGTTAGCACCGACACAGTCCGCCTATACCTCCTAACTTGCCACAAAGTGGCCGTTACAGCATCGCTGAAATCGATGAAATCAATTACACGGCGCTACGCGCCCAACCGCGTCTGTTTGGGACCTTACGACCCTACATGGCGAAAGCCACTAGTGTGACTCCACCCTCCCTCCTGGCAAAGAAGGCACTCCTTGCCTCTGCCCGGCTTCATCCCCTTTCGGAGAAGCCCCTAATCCCCCCCCCCCACCAACGCGGCCCAAAAAGGACCGCGAAGGCGCCTGGTGGTTTTAGTTACGTCTATTTCAGAAGGAAATAGACCAATAACAGGCGGCAACCACGTGAAGGAAACCACCAGACTTGCCCTGAGGATCATCACGACTGTTGCGCTCTCCCCCAGGGCCATTCGCCTCCATACCGCGCCCCCTGCGCCGATATGGAAGGCCTGCATTTATCCAATTTGATGGATAAACACAGACCCGCCCAACCTAACCTAACCTAACCTAACCTAACCTAACCTAACCTAACCTAACCCAGTCCGCTCCGAACCGCGGTCGAGAGCGCCACGAAACAAGTCCACTCCACGCCAAAAATTCCCCAAAAATTGGTTTTTATCATCATTTCATAGTGTGTGATACATCAAAAGTTGCGGAAGCGCGAGGCGCACATGTTAGTGAAAACCGCATGGTGATAAAGTGTTTTTTCGGGAAGTTATCACAGAAAAAGTGATTTTTACAAGTTTTTAAAAGTTTAAAAGTGGAATAACTCAAGATTTTCAGCGACGACCTACAGTTTTTCAACTGCCTGCAGAAGGGCTTTTACGAGCCCTACAATTTGACACCCTTTGCGGATTTTTACCGCAAGGGGTTACGGAGTAACAGCCAGAAAAACAAAAACCACGTGGCCACGAGGTCATCGATCCAGGGCTGCGTGGCACCATCTGACACTTCCCAACGAAGCGGAACACTGCAAGGACCCGGGAGGCACTTGAAGATCATCAAAAAGTTAAGTGGCTGCTCTACGGCAAGGTTTTTAATTTTGGTGCTGTTGAACTTTAGTTTCAAAATTTATTTTCTTAAAATCTAGAGCGACAACGTATATTTTTTAGTGATTCTAATTATTGGTCTAGCTGAGTAGTATATTCTCTAAAAAATTTGGATACAGTTAATATTGGAATTTTCCGAGATATTTATTTATTTGTGCGAAGGTCAACGGCAAAATTCATAAAAACCCTTGTTTCTCGCAAACCGTGAGGAATTTTGGAATTTGGACAACACCTTGGATATCTAACTATAGTTAGATATTCCAAGTTTTTATAATTTCAATTTTCATACAACCCCCCCTTTTTTCGAAAATTCTGTCCAAATTTTCAAAATTTGTGTTTGAATATGTTTGTATAGGAAAGTTATAGAAACAGTTAATTTTATTTTTGAACCATATCTAGAATTATTTTATGCTGTAAAATTTTTATTCCACCCCCTACCCCCTTCATCCCTTCACTCAGTCAAGTTGGACAACTCCCCAAAACACATTGTTTTTAAATTTTTAGTAACTGTTTTAGATAGCGGCAAATTTATTAAGATTTATAAAATTTTCTCCCCTCCCCTCAACCTAACCCACCCTCTTTTATAGATTTTCAAAGTTTTAAATGTAAATATCTCGGAAACGGTTAGAGTTAGAGCATTTTTGACCACACCTTCTATTTTAGATATATCTAAAATATAAGATTGTTATTTTAATTTATTCTGTAATAAAATTGAAAAATATTTACACCCCCCCCCCTCAAATTTGTTTGCCCTATAACTCCGAAACAAGAGCTCCAAATTGGACGCGGATTTTCGTGTTAGTTTTAAGAAAATTAGTTCTAAGTATTCCGATAAAAATTGCTCTACATAGAGTATCTTTAGGACATTGCATATAAATAGTTTTGCGTGCTCGTACCTACTTTGCCAACGCACCAATATTGACGCGGTCTCTCCTTGCGATAGTGCACCGGTTGGAGAGTTGACGGACTATAGAGACAGACTCTACGTAGAGTAAACAAAACTTTTTGACAGATTATTTTTGGAATAAAACTTTGACTAAACGGTGACCCTTTGGGCACAAAAACGTACTATAGAGACGACTCTACTGGAAGCTAAAACTTTTGACCTTTTTTAGAATTAAGAATATACACCATTTTTTAGGTTAAGAACATATTTACAACTTTTACAAACTTACAAATCCTACGAATAAATAGCAAAATAAACAATACCTCTGACAAAAATGTTTCGTACTCCTGTGAAAGCGACACAGGCCGATGAAGAGGACACTCAGGAAAGTGGAAGAATGGGAAAAGAGAGTATGCCGAAGCTGAAAGAAGACCTTAAGAACCTGGACCTGAACCTTACACGTGTGATAGAGAAAGAAGCACCTAAAAATGACGAGACCACAAATGCTCAAGCCAACCCGAACCCAAGCGTAAGGAAAAGTATTGGTGAGTGGGAGGCCGGAAATCCGGATCCACTGCCCAAGACTTCAATTACGCCCAAAAAGGTGAAGATGGTGGAGCTTTTTAAGCCGAAAGCGAAAGCAACGACCTCTCAAGTAGAGAGCCGAGTGACTACCCGCAGAAATTCATCAGAAGCGACAAAAAGCCCACCAAGCCAAGAAAAACAAAACCACAAACTGAGGGATAGGCTGGCAGAAGCAAGACAGTGTGTCACCAAAGCAAAAACCAACTTAGGAAACTCCAGAAATATCAAGACGGAAATTAAGACCGAAGTCATGAACGCAATTGACAGACTTTACCAGCTGGTAAAAGAAGGAGAAAGCGTAAAGGGTAAACCACAAACAACAAAAGAACCTGAAATAAGAGACGAACCTGTAAAGGAGAAAGAGCAGGAAAAAGGAAAAGAACAAACACGTGAAGAATCAAAGGAAGAGGGAGAGCTCAGGAAGAAACTGGAAGAACACGCAATGCTTATCCAGGAGAACAACGATAGAATGGAAAAGCTAACAGCAACACTAGAAAGGCAACAAGAGATGATAGAAAGACAGACCTACGCCAGTGTGGCAGCGGCACACCCAACAAGACATCCCATGGTACAAGCTGCGCTGCACTCAGTAGTCGTCACTGCCAAAGATGAAATGGAAACAGGAGAGCAGGTCCTAAATAGAATAAGGGAGACGGTCAATGCTAAAGAGAGCGGAATCATGGTAGAGAAAATAAGAAAAGCTAAAGACAGAAAAGTGATTGTGGGATGTAGGACAGAAGAGGAGAGGCAAAAGGTCAAGGAAAAACTCAGAGAGGCGGAAGAACTGAACGTGGAAGAAATCAGGAATAAAGACCCCCTGGTAATCCTCAGGGACGTTCTTAAACTCTACAGTGATGAAGACGTCCTAAACGCCCTGAGGAATCAAAACAAGGAAGTACTGACCGAAGACACAAAGAACCTGAAAATGGAAATAGCCTACAAAAAACACGCAAGAAACCCACACACGCACCACATAGTCTTGAGAGTGTCCCCTAAAGTCTGGCGAAGAATGGTAGACGTGCAAACCGTCCGGATTGACCTCCAACGAGTGAAAGTCGTGGACCAATCACCTCTTGTCCAATGCTCACTCTGTTTGGGGTATGGACACGGAAGACGGTTCTGCAAGGAGACAACCGAGAAATGCTGCCACTGCGGGGGACCCCACATGAGGTCCGAATGTGCGGACTGGCTCGCAGGTGCAGTTCCATCGTGCACCAACTGCATGCACGCCAAAATTGACAGGACCGACCATAACGCCTTCAGCCAGGAATGCACCATCCGAAGGAAATGGGAAACACTAGCACGGGCAACTATAGCATACTGCTAAAGTTGTCACGGGGACTTTACCTGCACAATCCAGCGCAAAACCATACCTAGTCGTCCAAGCAAACCTGCAAAGGAAGGAGCTAGCAACCCAAGAGCTAATGCTTGAAGCAAGCAAAAAGAGGATGGCTTTTGCGCTGGTCCAGGAACCGTATATTGGAGCTGTGGGGGAAATCAGAGGCTATAGAGGAGCAAGGATTTACCAGTGCACAAATCGAGGCGAAAATGTGGTGAAAGCTGGAATCGTGGTCTTTGATAGTGACATTGATGTTAGCCAATGTCCGGACCTCACCACACCAAACATCGTAGTAGTCAAAATGCGCACCAGTGCCTGGGAAATAGCCGTCGTATCCTTCTATTTCGAGCCAGCGGAACCGATACAACCATACCTGGAACATCTCGAGAAGATCACGCGGAGATTGGGCTGGGATAGAATCCTTATAGGTGGAGATGCAAACGCCAAAAGCACCTGGTGGGGCAGCAAAAAGACCGATGACAGAGGCGAGGAAATGGCTGGGACAATAGAAGAACTGAATATGCAGGTACTCAACGATGGAAACATCCCAACATTTGCCACAGTAAGAGGCAACAAACCGTATACTAGCTTCGTAGACATCACGGCCTGCACAGTTGACCTGCTGAACCTAATTGAAGACTGGGGAGTTGATGAAGGCTTAACGAGCTCCGACCACAATGCACTACTTTTCAAAATTAGATTGACAAAAGCAAAAGGCACAAATATTAACAGAACAACTAGAATCTACAACAGTAAAAAAGCAAATTGGTCCCAGTTTCATGAGAAACTGGCACAATTGCAAGACGAGCACAAAATAACTAAAGATCAAGTAGAAAAAATCAGTAGTAAACTAGAACTAGACACTAAGATAAAGCAATATATAAATATAATAGTAGAAGCATGTAACAGTAGCATTCCAAAAATAAAAACAGAAAATAAAATTAACTTACCTTGGTGGTCGGAAGAACTCGCCCAGCTGAAGAAGGAGGTCGCAACCAGAAAGCGAAGAGTCCACTGTGCAGCGCCGATCCGGAGGAAGATGGTAGTCGAAGAGTACCTGCAAAAGAAAGAAGAGTATGAGCAAAAGGCTAAGAGTGCGCAAATAGAGAGTTGGAAGGGTTTCTGTGAAAAACAAGACAGGGAAGGCATGTGGGAAGGCATATACCGAGTAATAGGGAGGACATTCAAAAGACAGGAGGACCTGCCACTGGTGAAGGATGGTAAACTTTTGAGCCCAAGAAAGTCTGCAAAAATGCTAGCCGAAACGTTCTACCCAGAGGATAAAGAAGAAAACGACGACGGGGAACATCAGCAAGTCCGAAGAAGAGCTGAACAAGTAAACGTGTCAGAGCATGCTGAGGATCATGATCCACCGTTTACTACTGAAGAGATCAAACTTGCCGTAAACCACTTTAACCCCAAAAAAGCCCCAGGGTCGGACGGACTGACAGCTGACATATGTAAGCACGCAACCATACACGACCCAGAATTGTATCTATCACTGGCCAACAAATGCTTAGAACAAGGCCACTTTCCGACAATATGGAAGGAGGCGACCGTGGTAGTGCTTCGGAAACCGGGGAAGGCGAGCTACACGGAAGCCAAGTCCTACAGGCCCATAGGGTTGTTGCCAGTGATGGGTAAAATTCTGGAGAAAATGATTATTAATAGGGTTAACTATCATATCCTCCCAAAGCTGAGTACCAACCAGTACGGGTTCATGCCAAGGAAAAGCACGGAAGACTCCCTCTATGTCCTCATTCAGCATATACGCAACAAGCTGAAGGAAAAGAAGCTCGTAACCCTCGTATCACTGGACATAGAGGGAGCCTTTGACAGCGCATGGTGGCCCGTTATTAGGGTTCGATTAGCTCAGGAAAAGGTCCCCATAAACATCAGAAGGATAATGGATAGTTATTTGTCAGATAGGAAGGTTAAGGTCAGGTACGCAGGGGCAGAAGTAGACAGGTTAACCACGAAGGGCTGCGTCCAGGGATCCATCGGAGGACCCATCCTCTGGAACTTGATTTTAGATCCTTTGCTAAAAGACCTGGAACAACGAGGCGACTACTGCCAGGCCTTCGCCGATGACGTTGTGCTAGTATTCGATGGAGACTCGGCACTAGATGTGGAGCGACGGGCAAATGCTGCTCTTGCTCACGTTCAGGAGTGGGGAATCAAGAACAAACTTAAGTTTGCACCACAAAAGACTAACGCGATGGTCATAACCAAAAAACTTAAATATGACACCCCACGCCTGAGCATGGGCGGGATCGGCATTTGTATGTCGGACGAAATCAAGATCCTGGGGCTCACGATCGACTGCAAACTCACTTTTAACAGTCACGCCACAAACGTGTGCAAAAAAGCAGTGCACATTTATAAGCAGTTGTCAAGAGCCGCCAGGATCAGCTGGGGCCTCCATCCAGAGGTCATACGTAGCATTTATACGGCAGTAGTCGAGCCAATTATCATGTATGCAGCCAGTGCCTGGGCACCAGCAGCTCGGAAAATAGGCATACAGAAGCAGCTAAACACGATCCAACGAGGCTTCGCGCAAAAAATCTGCAAGTCATATAGGACTGTCTCGCTACACTCGGCACTAGTGTTGGCCGGAATTCTGCCACTTGACCTCAGGATACAGGAGGCAGCTGCCCTGTATGAGGTTAAGAAAGGAGTCCCCCGGCCGGCACTAGGAGACAAGGAAATTGAGAAGATGGCAGCACTGGTGGAATCACCTCACCCGGCGGAACATATGTGCCTGAAGTTCATATGCCTGGAAGATCAAGAGCAGGTGGACATTCACAGCGATCTCGCAGTCCGAATGTTCACGGATGGCAGTAAAATTGAAGGCAAGGTCGGAGCAGCATTATCCGTATGGAATATGTTAGCCGAGACCAAAGCCTATAAATTGAAGCTGTCATCCCACTGCACCGTCTACCAGGCTGAACTACTGGCCATATGGAAAGCCACGAGGGAGATTCTCAAAAGCCCGAAGGAGAGCTTTGGAATCTACAGTGATTCAAGGTCATCACTCGAAGCTATAACGAATCACGCCTCAACACACCCTCTAGCTACAGAAATACGCAGCAACATACGAGCTGCAAAACACCAGAATAAAACTGTGCTTTTATTTTGGATAAAAGCTCACGCGGGTCTAGAGGGTAATGAGCGAGCAGACTCATTGGCAAAAGACGCAGCCCTGAAAACAAAAACTATGCCTGACTACGATCGTTGCCCAGCCTCGTTTGTTAAAAGGCAAATCAGACAGGAAACCCTCCATGAGTGGAATAATAGGTACAAAGATAGCGAAACGGCTGCAGTAACAAAAATGTTCCTCCCCGATGCCATAGCGGCTTTTAAAATTGTTAGGCAACTTCGGCCAACTGGAGTACTTACGCAAATCATGACAGGGCACGGTGGGTTCTCTGAATACTTGACAAGATTCAAGTGTAAAGAAAACCCATCGTGCAGCTGTGAACCAGACAAACCTGAAGACGTACCGCACATCCTATTTGAGTGTCCCGCGTTTGGCAAAGAAAGGTACGATGTAGAGCAAATGTTAGAACTTAAGTTAAGACCAGACAGCGTAAAAGATTGTATAAATAATAAAAATGTTAGAGATAAGTTTTTGGATTATTGTGTAAAAATTGCAAATAAAGTAATAATTAGAAATAAGGATATATAAGTTTGTTGAACATATATATTTGAAAATATATATAAACTCAGCAATAAAAATAATTGTCGTAACAATATGTATAAATAAGACTAAGAACAATAAGTATAAGTAGAATAAGTAAGAATGTAACTAGAAATAAGACTCCCCTAGACCCCAAGAGGGTACGATAGGTATGTAAACCCCACCCGTAGATAGCAATAAAGTAAAAAATGTCTTTGATTACGTCAGAGGAACGAGAAATAAAAAAAAAAAAAAAAAAAAAAAAAAAAAAACCTAACCTAACCTAACCTAACCTAACCTTTTTTTTTTTTTTTTTTTTGCGCTGGGAAAAATGCATTACGCATCCCCCCCCATTGGAGGGTGGGAGGGGTATGTGGGACTCCCCGGCCCTAAGGACCGGGATACCCACTAAACAACCCAGCGGCGCTCCTGCTTCGTCTAAGTGGAGGGGGACTGGGAAACCGGCAGAGCCTTTACATCCAGTCCCCCGCCGACGATGGCCCGCCTTTACAGCGGGGCCCGCACGCCCCCCCCTGTAGAAAGGGCCCCGGGAACGACTGCGACTCTGTCGTTCCCGCCCAACGAAGGTGGTGAATGGGTGCAATGCGGGAGAAGACGCCTCCACGTCTTGCTCCCGCCATTTACCACCACATGGGGAGAGAGAAGACTATTGTCGTCTTCTTCTACCCCTTCGCCGCCGACACAGCGGAGCGAGAGGGTCCTCCTCCCGCGCGCGCTCTGCCGCCTCCTTCTGTGACATCACTTCCTCACAAAAGGAGGCGACCGCTGCCCAACCCTCCTCACTCCCCAGCATGGAGTTGACCACACTAGTAAGCGAGAGGTCAGACCCGACTACTGCTTGTAGTTCCTGGCGTGGCCCGGACCACGATGGGCATACCTCTAGAGTGTGCTGCGCCGTATCCTGAACCGCGCCACACTCATGACACAACGGCGCCTCCTCTCTTCCTATCAGGTGCAGGCATGCCCCGAAACATCCATGTCCAGATAAAACCTGCACCAGTCGGAACGAGAGGAAGCCATGGGAACGCTCGAGCCAATCTCGTAAGACTGGCCCGAGCGCATCCAACGTTCGGCGGCCAAACACAGCGGAGGCAAGGTCCTCTGTCCAATGGTGGACGATTGAGTCCCTCGCCTCTCGCCGAACGGCTTCCCGCTCTTCCGGGGCGGGGTGCTCCCCGAGCGCCCTGCGCCCCGCCGTCCACTCGTATACTTTTGCGAGCACCCACGCCTCAAGCTCCCAAGGAGGGGTGCCCGCCAGAGCACATGCCGCCGCGAAGCTTACCGAGCGGTAGGCCCTTGCCACCCGCTGCGCGATGGCCCTTTGTGGCCTCCGGATCGCGGCAGCGTTCTCCCTCCTTTGAAGGGAGTCCGCCCAGATAGGGGCCCCGTAAAGGGCCATGCTCCTCAAGATGCCGGCATACAGTTCCCGGCATCGCACTTTGGGCCCTCCGATATTTGGGAGGAGCCACGACAGCGCGCCCGCAACCTTTAGCAGGCGCGTCGACAGCCCGTTGAAGTGCTGGGTGAAGCGCCACCTACTGTCGAGTACTAAGCCCAGATATTTCATCTGGGTCTTCACTTCGACCCTTACACCCTCCACAACGATGTGGGCGTCAGTGGGGATGCGCTGCCGAGACCCGTGGAAGAACACGGCCTCGGTCTTGTGCAGCGCCACCTCTAATCCTAGCCGACGGATCCTTCCCGCAACCAAGGATCCGCCAGCCGAAGCAAGGCTTGCCGCCTCCCTAAAGCTTCCCCCCCGGGCAGTGAGAAGCGTGTCATCTGCGTAACAAATGACACTCGTGCCCCGGAGGAGAGCTCCCCGCAGGAGCCAATCGAACCCGATGTTCCACAGGAGTGGTCCTAAGACCGACCCCTGCGGAACGCCAGACTCTGCACCGTATCGCCGAAGTTGGCCCGCTTTGTCTACGAGCAGGACCGCTCGGTCCTCCAAGTAACTAGCCATGAGGCTCCGCAGGTACTGAGGCACTCCATGGTAGCGGAGCGCCTCTAGGATTGTCGAGTGGGGAACAGAGTTGAAAGCGTTGGCTATATCAAATGACACAGCCAAAACTCCGTCCCCTGCCTCCACGGCCTCCCTCACTTGGCTCTTGAGCCGGGCCAGCGCGTCAATTGTCGAACGCCTCCTCCGGAAACCGAATTGGGCGTCCGACAGGTTTGGCCCCACCTCCAGCAGGTGGCCATTAAGCCGCCTGGCAACGATCCCCTCGAACAATTTTCCAACCTCATCGAGAAGAACGATGGGCCGGTATGCCGAGGGGGAGTCTGCCGGGCGTCCTTCTTTTCGAAGGAGGCATAATTGCCCCTCCTTCCAAGGTTTCGGGAACCTCCCAGACGTAAAACACGCATTGAAGAGGTCCCGAAATCTTGCTTCCATCTGGGTGGTGGCAATGGCCACCACCCGCGCAGGAACACCGTCCGGCCCTGGAGCCGTCTTCTTGGCGCGGATGCGGAAGATCTCCACGGCAAGCTCAACCGCCGTAACCAGAGGGACCTCTTCCTCTGGCGGAGTTTCACCCTGCGGAGGGGTCATTTCTGGTGGAGTGAAATTGGTCCTGCACGGAAACAGGGACCGGACCACCCCGTCCAGCAACGCCGGCTCAAGAGACTCCGTGAGCGGAGGACCAAAGGGGCGCAGCTTGTTTCGCGCCGCCTTGTACGGTCTCCCGTACGGGTCCCTGTTGAGGCCCTCTAGCATCTCGGCTCGCGCCGCATCGTCGGCGGCGCCCATTTCCGACTTGAGGGTCTTTTTTGCCTCTACATAAGAGCCGTAGAGAAGATCCTCGTTGTCGGGGTCTCTCCGGCTGCGCCGTCGACTCCGCGTGTACGCTCTCCTTGCCACAACGCAGGCAGCCCGGAGATCCGCTAGTCTCTCCGACCACCAATAAACGGCGCGACGGGGAGGTGGGCGGCGAGACCGAGGCATGCTGGAGTTGCACACCTCGGTCAGGGACTTCTTTAATTGGGCCGCTGCGGAGTCCACGTCCAGGACTTCGACAGGAGGCGAGAGCCAATCCTGGACAAACGCCGCCTCCTTAGCCGCTTCACGGTCAAGGCGGGTGAGAGCCCACCGTGGAAAGGGAGATCGGCTTGACAGGGCCGTTCTCTGGGGGCTCTGACTGGAGATTTCGAACCGCACATATCGGTGGTCCGACATTGTCTCCACCATCTCGACCCGCCAGTTGATGACGCGGGCGGCCAGGACGGGGGAGGCGAACGAAACGTCCACCACCGACCCTCCCCATCGCCGCACACACGTCTGAACCGTCCCTCTGTTGAGGAGGGACACACCGGATGAGGCTGCCCAAAGTTCAACGGCAGGTCCCCGGACATTACAAGAAGCGGCCGGGTTGCCCCAGGCCACCGACTTGGCGTTCAGGTCGCCCAATACAACAACCTGACGAGGTGCCACCCTACCGACAACCGCGGTCAGGATCTCGAGGAAGTTCTCGAAATCCTGGAATGGGCGGTTTGGGGAGAAATAAACGCCTACCAGGGCTATTTCTCCCCACGCAGCGGCAACGTATCCCGATCCCCTCTCTAAGAGCGAAAGGGGAGGGGAGTCTGTGGAGGCTCGTGACACCAGAGCAACCAAGCCGTCCCGATCACCCAGCCAACGACTGGAGACCGAGTACGGCTCGCTGACTATCGCCACGTCTATCAACCACTCAGCCATGGCTTGCATCAGCAGGTCCTGGGCTGCTTTGCAGTGGTTGGTATTCGCCTGGAGGATGCGATGCTCGACCCTATCCATCAATCGGACATCGCACCTCCCTCATCGGCCGCCGAAGGCCCCGCTTCGGGGGCGGCGGTCGCAGCGCCAAGCGGGGTTGACGCCTGCGCTTTGCCCTTCTTATGAGGAGGATTACAATTCCTCCCCTTCATAATGTGACCCGCCGGGCGGCCGTTGGCTGCGCACACTGCGCACCGCGGCGTCGTGGCCTTGCAGGTGGCCGACTTGTGCCCCTCCTCGCCGCAGCGGTAGCAGCTGACCGTCCTGTCCACTTTGGACGGACAAAGGGCCCGCATGTGCCCGATGCCAAAGCACTTGTAACAGCGCAGAGGCTGATCCTCAAGCACCCGGACTTTGCAAGCACTGTACCCCACAAGAAGCGGTCCCTTGGCAAGGACGGCTTTAGCTGCGGTGACTGGGCACTCAAGGCGAATAGTGCCCATGCCACCGCGGCCGGGCCTAATGTCCCGACCTTGCACCGCTGCGACGTCGCAACCTCCTATGGCTGCGATTGCTGCCATCACCTCCTCTTTGGTGATCGAGTCATCCAGATCGGTCACCTCCAAGGCCACAGACTTAATTGGCCTGGCGATTTTAGCCGCGTCCGCGATCACCTCTTGCAATTTACTCGCAAAGAGGTCCGCATTGGCACCGCCTTGGGCCCCAGGGAACTCGAAGATTCGAGCCCCGGCTTGGGTCCGGCGGCACGAGATTGCTCCGATCCCAAGTTGGGTCGGGTCAGCGTTGCTACGAGCCCGCTTGAGGATAGACTCGTAGGTCTCACCCCGCTCCTCAGCCTCCGCAGTGAGCGTCACCACCACAGCTGCAGTCTTGGGAGGAACCAGCTTCTTCCTCCCACCAGCGGAAGCCCTTTTGTCTGCAGGGGTAGCAGTGGCGGGCTTGGGGGCCGACTTTTTCCCCTTCTTCTTTCCCTTTCCCTTGCTCTTGCCCGTCGCTTGCGACGGGCCGGATGGGGTGGCGGAGGGGGCTGCTGGGGCTGCAGCCTTTTTCTTCGCCTTTCCCTTTCCCTTATTCCTCACTTCCGTCCACGGCTGATTTGACGGAGTAGTGGAGGGTAATTGGGCGTCCTCCTTTTGAGCGTCCTCCATTTGAGCGTCCTCCCTTTGAGAGGATGGCCCCGGCTTGGTTGGCCCTGGCTTGGTTGGCCCCGGCTTGGTTGGCCCCTTGTCCGCCGCTAATGGCGGACGGAGGCGTTTCTCCGGTAGGAGCCTGTCCTCGATGCCATCGAGGCAGGCTCTCGTAAATGCCCTTTCCTCCATTACAACCTTGCGGATGATATCCTCAAAGTTCGAGGAAGGCCCTTCAGGTGCCGGCCTGGGGTCAGACTGAGTAGGCCGGGCCGTGATTTCAGACAGCTTCTTGTGCAGCTGGCTAACCTCCGACTGCAGGCGGTCAACTTTTGCCTGCAGTTGCCGCGTCTCATCGGTCCCATTGCGCTGCACCAGCTCCGCAATGATCCCGCGCATGCTCGCAGCCCTGGACTTCAGGGACTTCTGAAAAGTCCCTTTTAGGTTGGAGGACTTGGAGGCGACATGCATTATCTCCTCCGCGTCCTCCTTCGCCATGCGCTCCAGTTCGGCCATGGAGTGGTCCGCGTACTGGACGACGGACTCACCGTACCCAGTTTTAGCTCGCGCAGCTCGCACCTGCTGCTCCTTAGCAGCGACTTTCTCTTCCAAGTCCTGCTCGAGCTCCGCCCGCTGAGCTAGGTTCAGCTGCCGTTGCGCGTCTGCCAGACCCACGTCATGGGTATCGGCAACGGCAGGAGGGTTCATAGCCCTTATTTGCCTAGGCTTGGGCTTGGACTTGCTCTTCGTCGCGTCCGAGTCAGATCCGCCCTTCAGGAAAGCCGCTGCCGCTTTCCGCTTTTGCCGAGGCACCGTCGAACCAGCATCTAGCTCACTGCCAGAGTCGAAATCCGACCAGTCGTCCATCCTGCGATACAGGCCAACTGCAGCGGGTGCTTTGCAGTCCCGTGCCAATCCTTTTTTGGGCATAGCCCTCGCCGGCGTCGCAGAAAACTGCGACGAATGCGCGTGTAGGTTTCCGTCGGCGTCCGACTCCGACAGCCGCTCCACAACCACTCGCGTCTCCAAACCGCCCAGTAAAGGGGCCTTCAAAAATTTGCCTGCCGAGTCACGCGGCTGCTTAATCTTTTGGGCCACTGCCTTCTTACCCAACGGACTCCTGTCCCTTTCCCTCGTCTTCACCAACACTACCTCTTCACCGTCGCACTCTAATAGAGCGAAGCGATTGCTGCTTGCTGCAACTGCACCACAAGCACGATCTCCGCTACGCACCTGCTCAGTGCCACCAAGCGCAAATGCGCCACTTTCATCGTCCACCTGGCCAGAACGGCCAACATCATCGTTTTGTTTTAGTTTATTCAATTCCATGATTG
Organism: Electrophaes corylata; assembly: GCA_947095575.1. NCBI lineage: Eukaryota > Metazoa > Arthropoda > Insecta > Lepidoptera > Geometridae > Electrophaes > Electrophaes corylata. The sequence goes on along the minus strand of OX352709.1, from coordinate 12,661,378 downwards.
TTCCCACGAGTATGAGGGATTTATTCGGTCACCCCGGCGACACCCTCTGTAGCCGGGGAAGGGTACATACTGCGAAGGTCCCCTGGTATTCGCAGGTTTTAACGTGTTTTCTCACGGGTTATTTGTTTCAAGGTTTTCCTTCCTCTGGGCCCGGCCAATCAAGGCAACGCCCCTTCGGTCCATGCCGCAACCAACGTACCCCCCGTGAGCCTGATGACGGGAGGTGGTTGACGGAAGCGGCATGGATACCGGTGGAGAGACGGCGAACTCCCTCCGACGAACCAGTCAATGGGGTTAGCACCGACATAGTCCGCCTATACCTCCTAACTTGCCACAAAGTGGCCGTTACAGCATCGCTGAAATCGATGAAATCAATTACACGGCGCTACGCGCCCAACCGCGTCTGTTTGGGACCTTACGACCCTACATGGCGAAAGCCACTAGTGTGACTCCACCCTCCCTCCTGGCAAAGAAGGCACTCCTTGCCTCTGCCCGGCTTCATCCCCTTTCGGAGAAGCCCCTAATCCCCCCCCCCCCACCAACGCGGCCCAAAAGGACCGCGAAGGCGCCTGGTGGTTTTAGTTACGTCTATTTCAGAAGGAAATAGACCAATAACAGGCAGCAACCACGTGAAGGAAACCACCAGACTTGCCCTGAGAATCATCACGACTGTTGCGCTCTCCCCCAGGGCCATTCGCCTCCATACCGCGCCCCCTGCGCCGATATGGAAGGCCTGCATTTATCCAATTTAATGGATAAACCCAGACCCGCCCAACCTAACCTAACCTAACCTAACCTAACCTAACCTAACCTAACCTAACCTAACCTAACCTAACCTAACCTAACCTAACCTAACCTAACCTAACCTAACCTAACCTAACCTAACCTAACCTAACCTAACCTAACCCGGATAAAATTTGCAAAGGAAGGCTCTAGCAACACAGGAGATAATGATCGAAGCAGACAAAAAGAAGATGGCCTTAGCACTGCTTCAGGAGCCGTATGTCGGAAGCCTTCGTAAGCTAAAGAACTACGGGAGCGCCAGGATCTTCCAAAGTATAAGCCAGGGGGATGGAGTAGTTAAGGCAGCAATTGCCGTCTTCGACTGTGACATAGACGTAACCCTCCTCCCGGAGTTCACAACAAATAATATCGCAGCAGTGAGACTCCAAACAAGCGCTTGGGAGATCGTGGCGGTCTCGTATTACTTTGAACCTACTGAACCAATAGAGCCATATCTAGAACAATTAAAGAAAATAAAACAGCACGTTGGGAAAGGAAAAATACTTATGGGCGGCGACGGCAACGCAAAAAACTTCTGGTGGGGAAGCCTAAAAATCGATGATAGGGGAGAAGATATGGCAGGAACCCTCGAAGAAATGGAACTACATGTACTTAACGAAGGCACTACCCCAACCTTCGATACAATACGGGGTAACAAACCATACATCAGCTTCATCGACGTCACGGCTTGCTCGACAGAACTTTTAAGCCAAATAGAAGACTGGAGGGTAGAAGTAGGCTTAACGAGTTCCGACCACAACGTGCTTACATTTAGAATAACATTAACGAAAGCAAAAGGTATTAGAATAAATAGGACTACCAGACTATATAATACAAAAAAAGCTGACTGGAACCAGTTCCATGAAAAACTGTCACAATTGCTGAAAGAAAATAAAATTACAAAAACTGAAATAGAAAACATAACTGATAAAGAAAAATTAGAACAGAAAGTAGAACTTTACACACAGGCGTTAATTGAATCATGCAAAAATAGTATCCCAAAAAAGAAAACAAGCACTAAACTTACCTTACCATGGTGGTCGGAAGAACTCGCGAAGCTGAAGAAAGAGGTTACCACGATGAAGAGACGAATCCGCTGTGCCGCACCAGTCCGCAGGCCGAAGGTAGTTGACGAATACCTGAAAACAAAGAAAAAATATGAGTCTGAAGCTGAAAGAGCAAAAACTGAAAGCTGGAAGAACTTCTGCGGGAAACAGGAAAAGGAAGGGGTATGGGAAGGGATTTATAGGGTAATAGGCAGAACAACGAAACGGGAGGAAGACGTGCCTTTAGTGAAGGAGGGAAAGGTACTCGATAATAAGGGATCAGCAGAACTGCTAGCAGAAACTTTCTACCCGGAAGACCTACAGAGAGATGACACCATAGAACACCGTCGAATCAGAGAAGCAGCTCAACAGGTAAACGGTTGGGTCCATGATGAACACCATGACCCACCGTTTACTAGTGAAGAGCTGAAATTCGCAGTAAAAGGGTTTAACCCAAAGAAGGCTCCGGGTTCAGATGGTCTGACAGCCGACATATGTGACCATGCGATCAGGCACGACCCACAACTGTTCCTTGACATAAGCAACAAATGCCTTGCTCTCAGCCACTTTCCCACTATGTGGAAGGAAGCCACTGTGGTAGTCCTAAGGAAGCCAGGAAAGGAGGACTACACAAACGCAAAGTCATATAGGCCCATAGGACTACTACCAGTAATGGGCAAGATCTTCGAAAAGATGGTGGTTGGGAGGCTAAAATGGCACCTGCTTCCAAAAATGAGCACCCGCCAGTATGGATTTATGCCACAAAAAAGCACCGAAGACTCCCTTTATGACCTAGTCCAACACATTAAAAGTAAACTAAGTGAGAAGAAGTTGGTCGTAATGATATCTTTGGACATAGAGGGAGCCTTCGATAGCGCATGGTGGCCAGCTGTCAGGGTAAGGCTAGCGGAAGCAGGTTGCCCCGTAAATTTGAGGAGGGTAATTGACAGTTATCTACAGGATAGACGGGTAAAAGTACGTTACGCAGGTCAGGAGTTCCCAAAAAACACCAACAAAGGCTGCGTACAGGGATCCATAGGGGGGCCCATACTATGGAACCTCCTTCTAGACCCTCTCCTTAAAGGTCTAGAAAAACGGGGTGACTACAACCAGGCATTCGCGGACGACGTGGTCCTGGTATTTGATGGTGACACGGCACTGGACGTGCAGAGGCAGGCCAATGCGGCTCTCGCCTATGTCCAGGAGTGGGGTATCGAAAACAAACTAAAATTTGCTCCGCATAAAACCAGCGCGATGCTTATAACACGAAAACTAAAGTACGATACACCACTCCTGAGGATGGGCGAGATTTGCATCGACATGTCAAACGAGATCAAAGTCCTGGGACTCACAATCGACAACAAGCTGACCTTCAATAATCACACAGCTAAAACATGCAGGAAAGCCCTAAACATATACAAACAGTTGTCGAGAGCCGCCAGGACCAGCTGGGGTCTGAGTCCGGAAGTGATCCGCATCATCTACACGGCCACGATCGAACCAGTTATGATGTACGCAGCCAGCGTCTGGGCACCAGCCACAAACAAACTGAACGTGCGGAAACAGCTTAATGCGGTTCAAAGGGTTTTTGCTCAAAAACTTATAAAGGGCTACCGAACCGTGTCTCTCAACTCAGCCCTAATACTAGCCGGGATACTTCCACTAGATCTTAAGATTCAAGAGGCGGCAACTCTCTACGAAGCCAAGCGTGGAGTCCCCCAGCCTTTGCTAAGAGATAGAGAGATAGAGCACATGGTGGCATTCAGCAAGACCCCACACCCGGCAAAGCATATGAGCCTAGAGTTCATAAAACTGGTAGACCAACAAGAAGTTGAGCAGTACAACAACCAGGCAGTTCGCATCTTTACAGATGGCAGCAAGATTGAGGGGAAGGTCGGTGCAGCGCTATCCTTCTGGAATAGCGAAGCAGAGACAAAGAACCTCAAACTTAAGCTGCCATCATACTGCACAGTCTACCAAGCAGAACTCTACGCCATATGTAGAGCCACACGGGAAGCTAAAAAACGCCCAGAAACTACGTTTGGCATATACAGCGACTCACGATCAGCTCTAGAAACTGCCACAAACCAAGGTTCCATTCATCCTCTCGCAGTAGAAATCCGGGAGAACTTGGCTAGTATCTCAGTCCAAAACAAGGAAGTAACCTTGTTTTGGATCAAGGCTCACGCGGGGATGAATGGAAACGAGAGGGCAGATGAGCTGGCCAAAGAAGCGGCGTTAAACATCAAAAGGAAGCCCGACTATGATGCTTGCCCTGTCTCATACCTAAAGAGAGAAATCCGTCAGCAATCCCTGGAAGTGTGGGACCGGAGATATAAGACCGAAAACAAAGCCACGGTAACAAAAATGTTCTTCCCGGATGCAATCCAGGCCTATCAAGTAGTACGCAAAATAGAACTGTCAAATGTGTTGACTCAGGTAATGACAGGGCACGGTGGGTTCTCTAAGTACTTATCTCGTTTTAAGTGCAAGGAGAGTCCATCGTGCATCTGTGAGCCTGACAAAAACGAAACTGTAGAACACGTGCTATTTGAATGCCCTGTCTTCGGTCGTGAAAGGCACGAAGCCGAAAACACAGTCGAATCCCAGTTGAAAGCTGAAAATGCAAGTAAAATTTTGTTAAATAAACACACAAGAGCCGAATTTATAAATTATTGTATCAAAATAGCAAGAAAGGTAATAAATAGGAATAAAAGTTAGATAAGTTATGATTTATATATATTATAAAAATATATATAAAATGCATAAAATGTAAAAAAAGCACCATATGTAAATAGATATAAGTATAATAAAGTAAAAGAAGCAAAATGTGTACACCTATGTTAAAAATATAAAAATGTATATTATAAAGTAGCATGTAAATAGATTAAGTAATATTTTTAGCAAATAAAATAGAACCTAAGCATAATAAAGATAAGACAAAATGTAGCCAGTAAGTTAATGTAAGAAAACATGTAACCCCTTATAGCCTACCCCATCCAACCTACCTAGAGTATAGTAGAAATAGAACCGTAACGATAATTTATATAAATAAAGACTCTGACCCAAACTAGTCAGAGGGCATCGTATTATAAAAAAAAAAAAAAAAAAAAAAAAAAAAAAAAAAAACCTAACCTAACCTAACCTAACCTAACCTAACCTAACCTAACCTAACCTAACCTAACCTAACCTAACCTAACCTAACCTAACCTAACCTAACCTAACCTAACCTAACCTAACCTAACCTAACCTAACCTAACCTAACCTAACCTAACCTTGATTTTTCCCCCTTGCCCTTTCAACCTAACCTAATTTTTTTTTTTTTTTCCCTTAACCTTACCAATCTAACCAAACTGTTTTGTTTTTATATTCCCTCTTACCTTCCTAACTTAACTTAACCTTGTTTTTCCCCTAACCTAACCTAACCTAACCTAACCTTGATTTTTCCCCCTTGCCCTTTCAACCTAACCTAATTTTTTTTTTTTTTTCCCTTAACCTTACCAATCTAACCAAACTGTTTTGTTTTTATATTCCCTCTTACCTTCCTAACTTAACTTAACCTTGTTTTTCCCCCAACCTTACCAACCTAACCTAACCTTGATTTTTCCCCCTTGCCCTTTCAACCTAACCTAATTTTTTTTTTTTTTTCCCTTACCCTTACCAATCTAACCAAACTGTTTTGTTTTTATATTCCCTCTTACCTTCCTAACTTAACTTAACCTTGTTTTTCCCCCAACCTTACCAACCTAACCTAACCTTGATTTTTCCCCCTTGCCCTTTCAACCTAACCTAACCTTTGTTTTTCCCCTTAACCTTTTTCAACGTTATCAATTTTTTTTTTTTTTTTTTTTTTTTTTTTTACTTCTTACCTTGCCAACCCAATGTTACCGTTTGTTTTCCCTCTACCCTTCCGAACCTAACCTAACCTTTTTTTTCCCCTTACCTTCCCAACCTAACCTTACCTTGTCTTTCCCCCTTACCAACCTAACTTAACCTTTTTTTTCCCTACCCTTAGCCTAACCTTTTTTTTTTTTTTTTTTTTTGTTTTTGTCCCCCTTTCTTTTCCAACCTAACCTAACTTTTTTCTTTCCCTTAACCTTACCAACCTAACCAAACTTTGTTTTGTTTTTATATTCCCCCTTACCTTCCTAACCTAACCTAACCTTGTTTTTTCCCATTAACCTTAGCAACCTAACCTTACCTTGATTTTTCCCCTTTGCCCTTTCAACCTTTTTTTTTTTTTTTTTTGCGCTGGGAAAAATGCGTTACGCATCCCCCCCCATTGGAGGGGTATGTGGGACTCCCCGGCCCGTAAGGACCGGTATACCCACTAAACAACCCAGCGGCGCTCCTGCTTCGTCTCTGTGGAGGGGGACTGGGAAACCGGCAGAGCCTTTACGTCCAGTCCCCCGCCGACGATGGCCCGCCTTTACAGCGGGGTCCGCACGCCCCCCCCTTGCAGGGAGGGGCCCGGGAAAACTGCGACTCTGTTGTTCCCGCCCGACGGAGGTGATGAATGCGTGCAATGCGGGAGAAGAAGCCTCCACGTCTATCTCCCACCATTCACCACCACATGGGGAGAGAGGAGACAATTATCATCGCCTCCTCCTTCCCCTTCGTCGCCTACATAGTGGCGCGAGAGGGTCTTCCTCCCGCACGCGCTCTGCCGCCTCCTTCTGCGACATCACGTCCTCACAGAAGGAGGCGACCGCTGCCCAGCCTCTCTCGCCGTCCAGCATGGAATTTACCACACTGGGAAGCGAGAGGTCTGGCCCAACCACCGCTATTAACTCGCGGCGCGGCTCAGACCACGACGGACACACCTCAAGGGTGTGCTGTGCCGTGTCCTCCTCCGCACCGCAATCGTGGCACAACGGTGCCTCCTCTCGTCCAATCCGGTGCAGGTATGATCCGAAGCATCCATGCCCGGATAGCACCTGCACCAGACGAAACGAGAGGAAGCCGTGGGACCGCTCGAGCCAGTCTCCCAAGCTTGGCCCGAGCGCGTCCAACGTTCGGCGGCCGAACACAGCGGAGGCGAGGTCCTCCGTCCAGTGGTGGACGATCGAGTCCCTCGCCTCTCGCCGGACTGCCTCCCGCTCTGCTGGGGTGGGGTGCTCCCCAAGCGCCCTGCGCCCCGCCGTCCACTCGTACACTCTAGCGAGCACCCACGCCTCGAGCTCCCAAGGAGGGGTGCCCGCCAGAGCGCACGCCGCCGCGAAGCCCACCGAGCGGTAAGCTCTCACCACCCGCTGCGCGATAGCTCTCTGGGGCCTGCGGATCGCGGCTGCGTTCTCCCTTCTTCGGAGGGAGTCCGCCCAGATGGGGGCCCCGTAAAGGGCCATGCTCTTTAGAATGCCGGCATATAATTTCCGGCATCGCGCTTTGGGTCCTCCCATATTTGGGAGGAGCCAAGACAAGGCGCCCGCAACCTTTAGCAGGCGCGTCGACAGCCCGCTGAAGTGCGGGCCGAAGCGCCACCTGTTGTCAAGCAAAAGGCCCAGATATTTCATCTGGGTCTTCACCTCAACTCTGACGCCTTCCACAACGATGTGGGCGTCAGTGGGAATGCGCTGCCGAGACCTGTGGAAGAATACAGCTTCGGTCTTGTGCAGCGCAACGCTCAGTCCTAGCCGACGGATCCTTCCCGCGACCAAGGATCCGCCAGCCGAGGCCAGGCTCGCCGCCTCCCTGAAGCTTCTCCCCCGGGCAGTGAGAAGAGTGTCATCTGCGTAACAGATGACACTCGTGCCAAGGAGGAGAGCTCCCCGCAAGAGCCAATCGAAGCCGATGTTCCACAGGAGTGGTCCTAGGACAGACCCCTGTGGAACACCGGACTCCGCGCCGTACCGCCGGAGTTGGCCCGCTCTGTCTACAAGGAGGACCGCTCGGTCCTCCAGGTAGCTGGCCAAGACGCTCCGCAAGTACTGAGGCACCCCATGGTAGCGGAGCGCCTCTAGTATTGTGGAGTGGGGGATAGAGTTGAAGGCGTTGGCTATGTCGAATGACACAGCCAAAACTCCGTCCCTTGCCTCCATGGCCTCCATGACCTGGCTCTTGAGCCTGGCCAACGCGTCAACTGTCGAACGCCTTCTTCGAAAACCGAATTGGGCGTCAGACAGGTTTGGCCCCACCTCCAGCAGGAGGCCATTGAGCCGGCTGGCGACGATCCCCTCGAACAACTTACCGACCTCATCGAGCAGAACGATGGGCCGGTATGCCGAGGGGGAGTCCGCCGGGCGTCCCTCTTTTCGGAGGAGGCATAATTGCCCCTCCTTCCAAGTTTTCGGAAACCTCCCAGACGTGAAACACGCGTTGAAGAGGTCCCGAAACCTTTCCTTCATCTGGGTGGCAGCGATAGCCACCACCCGCGCGGGAACGCCGTCCGGCCCTGGGGCCGTCTTCTTGGCGCGGAGGCGAAGGGTCTCCGCGGCAAGCTCTTCCACCGTAACCAGAGGGAACTCCTCCTCCGGCGGAACTGCTCCCTGCGGAGGGTTCATCACTGGTGGGGTGAAGTTGGTCCCACCCGGAAACAGGGACCGAACCACCCCATCCAGCAATGCTGGCTCGAGGGAATCTGTCAACGGGGGACCAAAGGGACGCAGTTTGCTCCGCGCCGCCTTGTATGGTCTCCCATACGGGTCCCTGTCGAGGCCCTCCAGCATCTCGGCCCGCGCTGCGTCGTCGGCAGCGCCCATCTCCGACTTGAGGATCCTCTTTGCCTCTACGTAGGAGGCGTAAAGAAGATCCTCGTTGTCGGGGTCTCGCCGGCTGCGCCGTCGACTCCTCGTGTAGGCTCGCCTAGCCGCAGCGCAGGCGGCCCGGAGCCCCGCTAGCCTTTCCGACCACCAATAGACGGCGCGACGGGGTGGTGGGCGGCAAGACCGGGGCATGCTAGAGTTGCACACCTCGGTCAGGGACTTCTTCAGCTGGACCGCTGCGGAGTCCACGTCCAGGACTTGGACAGGAGGCGCGAGCTGTCCTGGACGAACGCCGCTTCTCTAGCCGCTACACGGTCGAGGCGGGTGAGAGCCCACCGCGGGAAGGGAGATCGGCCTGATAGGGCCGTTCTCCGGGGGCTCTGGGTGGAGATGTCGAACCGCACATAACGGTGGTCCGACATTGTCTCCACCATCTCGACCCGCCAGTTGACGACGCGGGCGGCTAGGATGGGGGAGGCGAACGAAACGTCTACCACCGACCCTCCCCATCGCCGCACACACGTCTGGGCCGTCCCTCTGTTGAGGAGGGACATGCCGGACGAAGTCGCCCAAAGCTCGACGGCGGGTCCCCGGGCATTGCAAGAGGCGGCCGGGTTGCCCCAAGCCGCCGACTTGGCGTTCAGGTCGCCCATTACGGCGACCTGGCGAGGCGCCGCCCTACCCACAACCGCGGTCAGGATTTCGAGGAAGTCCTCAAAATCCTGTAGAGGGCGGTTTGGGGAGAAATAAACGCCCACTAGCACTATTTCTCCCCACGTGGCGGCCACGTATCCCGGTCCCCTCTCTAAGAGCGAGAGGGAAGGGGAGTCTGTGCAAGACCGCGAAATTAAAGCAACCAAGCCGTCCCGGTCACCCAGCCAACAGCTGGATACCGAGTACGGCTCGCTAACCACCGCCACGTCCACCAACCACTCAGCCATGGCTTGCATCAGCAGGCCCTGGGCGGCTTTGCAGTGGTTGATGTTCGCCTGGAGGATGCGATGTTCGACCCTATCCATCAGTCGGACATCGCTCCTCCCTCATCGGCCGCCGAGGTTCCCGCTTCGGGCGCGGCGGTCGCAGCGTCAGGCGGGGTCGGCGCCTGGACTTTGCCCTTCTTAGGGGGAGGATTACATTTCCTCCCCTTCATGGTGTGGCCCGCCGGGCGGCCGCTGGCTGCACACACTGCGCAGCGCGGCGTGGTGGCCTTGCAGGACACGGACTTGTGCCCTGCTTCACCGCAGCGGTAACAGCTGTCCGTTCTGTCCACTTTGGACGGACAGAGGGCCCGCGTGTGCCCAATCCCGAAGCACTTGAAGCAGCGCATAGGCTGATCTTCAAGTACCCGGACTCTACAGGCACCGTACCCTACAAGAAGCGGTCCCTTGGCGAGGACGGCTTTAGCTGCGGTGACTGGGCACTCAAGGCGAGCAGTGCCCATGCCGCCGCGGCCGGGCCTGATGTCTCGACTCTGCACCGCTGCGATATCGCAGCCTCCTGCAGCTGCGACTGCCGCCATCACCTCCTCCTTGGTGACCGAGTCATCTAGATCGGTCACCTCCAAGGCCGCAGACCTTACTGGCCTGGCAACTTTAGCAACGTCCGCAATGACCTCTCGCAACTTGTTCGCGAAGAGGTCCGCGTTGGCGCTGCCCTGGGCCCCCGGGAACTCAAAGAGTCGAGCCCCAGCTTGTGTCCGGCGGCACGTGACTGCTCCGATCCCAAGTTGGGTGGGATCGGCGTTGCTACGAGCCCGCTTGAGGACGGACTCGTAGGTCTCACCCCGCTCCGTAGCCTCCACAGTGAGCGTCACCACGACGGCTGCAGTCTTGGGGGTAACCAGTGGCTTCCTTCTACCGGCGGGAGCCCTTTTGGCTGCAGGGGCAGCGGTGGCGGGCTTAGGGGCCGATTTTTTCCCCTTTCCCTTCCCCTTTCCTTTGCCCGTCGCTTGGGACGGGCCGGGAGGGGTGGCAGAGGGGGCAGTAGGGGCGGCGGCCGTCCTTTCCTTCTTTTTGGTCTTGCCCTTTCTCTTATTTACCACTTCCGTCCACGGTTGGTTGGACGGAGTGGTAGAAGGTAACTGGGCGTCCTCCCTTTGAGAGGATGGCCCCGGCTTGGTTGGCCCCTTGTCCGCTGCTAGTGGCGGACGGAGGCGTCTCTCCGGCAGGAGCCTGTCTTCGATGCCATCGAAGCAGGCTCTCGTAAAGGCCCTTTCCTCCATGACAACCTTTCGGATTATATCCTCAAGGTTGGAGGAGGGGCCTTCAGCTGTCGATGGTCTGGGATCAGCCTGAGCAGGCCGGGCCGTGGCTTTAGCCTGAGCAGGCCGGGCCGTGGCTTCAGCCTGAGCAGGCCGGGCTGTGGCTTCAGCCAGCTTCTGGTGCAGCTGACTGACCTCTGACTGTAGGCGATCGACCTTTGCCTGCAGTTTCCGCGTCTCGTCAGTCCCGGTGCGCTGCACCAGCTCCACAACAATACTCCGCATGCTTGCAGCCCTGCACTTCAGGGCCTTTTGAAAAGTCCCCTTTAAGTTGGAGGACTTGGAAGCGAGCTGCGCTATCTCCTCCGCGTCTTCCTGGGCCATGCGCTCCAGCTCGGCCAGGGAGTGGTCCGCGTATAGGACGACGGACTCACCGTATCCGGCCTTGGCCCGCGCTGTGCGCGCCTGCTGCTCCTTAGCGGTGACCTTCTCCTCCAGGTCCTGCTGGATCTGCGCCCGCTGGGCCAGGTTCAGCTGGCACTCCGCGTCTGCCAGACCCACATCGTGAGTATCGGCAACAGCTGGTGGGGGCATTATAGCCCTTATTTTACGCGCTCGCCTGGGCTTGGACTTGCCTTTCGACGTGTCCGAGCCTGATCCGCCTTTCAGGAAAGCCGCTTTCCTCTTTCTCTGAGCCGCCGTCGAACCAGCGTCCGACTCAAACGTTACGGACTCGCTGTCGGAGTCCGACAACTCGCCCGCCCTGCCATACCAACCGACTGCGGCGGGAACCGCCACTGCTGACGCGTCTTCGTCGGGTGGGCCCTGAGAAGGGCCTTTCAAGAAACGCCCAGAGGTGTCTCGCGCTACTAATTTAGGCATAGCCTTCGAAGAGCCTTCCTTGCTGCGTGCTGTAACACAAACACGAGCTCCGTCACGCACCTTCTCGGTGCCACCACGCGCCAAGGCGCCACCCTCGTCCTCCAACAGGCCAGTACGGCCAACATCATGTTTATGTTTATTGTTTTCCATAATAATTCCCACGAGTGTGAGGGATTTATACGGTCACCCCGACCAGTGCCCTCTGTGGCCGGGGAAGGGTACATACTGCGAAGATCCCCTGGTATCCGCAGGTTTTTACGTGTTTTCTCACGGGTTTTTGTATCAAGGTTTTCCTTCCTCTGGGCCCGGCCAATTAAGGCAACGCCCCTTCGGTCCATGCCGCAACCAACGTACCCCCGTGAGCCTGAAGACGTGAGGTGATTGAAGGAAGCAGCATGGATACCGGTGGAGAGACGGCGAACTCTCTCCGACGAACCAGTCAATGGGATTAGCACCGACTAGTCCGCCTTGACCTCCTAACTACAGCACACAGCTAAAGCCACGCGCCCTACCGCCTGCGTTTGCAAACCTGCAAACCTCCACAGCCTCCTGCGAGCCACACCCAGTGGCTCCCTCCCTCCTGGCAGAGTAGGGACTCCTGACCTCTGCCCGGCTTCATCCACTGCGCCCTATGCTGATCATAGGGACGCGTGGAGAGGCCCACCCCTGGTGTTTTGTCCGCGCCCGGTGTACCAATACCTCTCGCACGAGAGCTATTGGCACACCGGGACCCCCTATCCGCAACCTGGGGACGCGCCACGTCGGAGTTCACCTCTCCGCCCACTGGGACACCCCAGCGGGTTCGTGGTGCCCTTTCAACCTAACCTAACCTTTAATTTCCCCTTAACCTTTTCAACCTTATACAAAATTTTTTTTTACCCAACCAACCTTACCAACCCAATCTAACCGTTTGTTTTCCCTCTACCCTTCCGAACCTAACCTAACCTTTTTTTTTCCCCTATCCTTACCAACTTAACCAAACTTTGTGTTGTTTTTATATTCTCCCTTACCTTCCCAACCTAACCTAACCTTGTTTTTTTCCCCTAACCTTCCCAACTTTACCTGGTTATTACCCCTAACCTTCCCAACCTTACCGTTTGTTTTCCCTCTACCCTTCCCAACCTAACCTAACTTTTTTTGGTACTGGGAAATATGCGTTACGTACCCTCCAATGGAGAATGGGAGGAAAATGTGGGACTCCCTGGCCCACAACGGGCCGGTATACCCACTAAACAACCCAGCGGCGCTCCTGCTTCGTCTATGTGGTGGGGGACAAGGATACCGACTGAGCCTTTAAGGAGGTGGTAACCGCCAACGAGAGGTTTTCTCCGTGTTATTTCTCTTTGATGAGTGAGTATAAATGTCCAAAAAAAATATATATTGCTTATTAAAGACTAAATTTTAATTAGAACAGTTCAAATAATTCTAACTATATTATTACTATATGAAAAAAAAATCCAAAGTGAAGTAATTTTTATTTTAAATTTTGTTATTTCTTCTAAACGGCATTGATTTTTAGTATTTTTTTTTCACACAAATATTTGTCAAAGTATTTTTCAGAAAGTAAACAATTGGCAGTTCTAACTAATAATTCATTAGGCTACAAATAATTATTTCTTGAATGCGATATGAAATGGAATGCGCGCGGGTCCCTGTGCGGGCGACGGGCGGCAGTGCAACTCAGTATGGAAAGACTCCTCAAGGTCGTTGGCGAGTACCACCGCCTTAAATCCAGTCCCCCGCCGACGATTGCCCGCCTCTGAATCTTCGGTATAATTTACAAAGAGCCAGTGTAGGGGCCACAAGACGTCAGGTGGTCTGTGTTGGTTCTGAGACGGATTTTGAACCTTACCTTTCTATTTTGTGCCGCAAAAGTCAGATTTTACAGGCAAAATCAGCCTCCTAGCTTAATTTGAGCCACCATTTTTTGTATTTTCTTTTGAAGTGAACACTCCTTTGGGCGCGTTGAGCAATTTTTGGGTGTCCAAAAATCATGGAACTCGAGTTACATGTATACCGTGTATACATTATATGTACTTTTTGGCCTAATTTTCACTTATATCGGCAGTCCCCAAAGACTGCCTTGCTTTTTTTTATCCTATTTAATTCAGAACGTAGGTACCTATTTCCTGGATTCAAAAGATTCAAGTCAAACCCCATCCGAGACCCTAACACTTAAATCATATTCAGAACTAAGTTCCGCAAATGTACAAGCTACGTGCACGAAGCTTATCATAGGTAGGTACTCGTAGAAGCGTGCAGGATCTGGTGCAGTGCTTAAAGTCAACGTAAAAAAGCATTATATCCAGAGATCATCTCGAAGTGATGTGACCCATTTAGCTGGCTCCTATAGTGACGTGTGGTCGAGCTCAGTTCAGCGGCAGCAGGAATGCAGCTCACCACGGCGGCGGCGGCGGCCGCCGGGGCGGGCGGCGGCGCATGCGCGAGCAGCGGGTAGTGCGGGGACAGGGGACAGGGGAAAGGGGACAGGGGACATGCACGACGCCGAGTGAGCGCTCAGTGCCGCAGTGTGTCTCGCGGAGCGCGGTGGGGAGCAGCAGCAAGGCGCGCTGCGCTGTCACACTCACAGTCGCACTCGCAGTCACCGTCACCGTCACCGTCACCGTCACCGTCACCGTCACCGTCGCTGGCCGCGCTCGATGTGCCTCTCGGAGTGTGTCTGTGGATTTTGCGAGTTCTCCTGGATTCTGTGGTTCGTGAAGTGTTCTCAAAGTTATTGGAACTATGCATAATAGGTGAACGTTTCCCGCTAGATAGGTACTTAGCTTGGAACGCAACATTACATGAGTAGGTACCTATGTCGTCCACGAAGCGGAGGTGCTTAAGAGTTCCACCATTCACATTGACGCCTAGAAGTTTAGAAGTTTTAGTTTGTGCCCTAGAAGAGAGTCGAAATGTATCCTTGTAACTAGTAGCAAGAAGAGAAGTATAGTAGTAAGAATGTTCTCATGGAATGTTATATCAAATAGACACTTGTACCAAACCTGCACTGCTGCGTTTATGCCGTTTTTATGTAAGTACCTAGGTAGGTACCTACCTACCTACCTAGGGCAAATGAACTTAGCGAGGTGTATGCAAGAGAGAGAGGGAGGAATATGTGAACTGGAAGCGCCAGAGGCCAGAGGTATCGCGCTCAACTGATCTCTGAGTAAGCTGAGGGTCGGAGGCTGTGCGTCCTGTGCGTCGAGTCGGTCAGTCTATTCGCGGTGCACTCGCGGTCGCCCAGGGGGTGCATAAAGAGAGCATTCTTGCTTCAAAACTCATATTTCTAGTTACAAAGTCAAAGTAAAAAATGTCAAAAGGCACTTGTTCCATGGAATCAAAGTGATCACTTCGTGAAACAGAACTGTCAAGAAACCTAATGAAACGGACAGAGTTTATCCGGCAGGAAGTCCTTCGTGCCGTACTAACGTAAATTCGTACCAAGATATAAATTTATTTATTTAGTTAATTAGAACGGCACAAAATACACCAATTACACTAATTAACAATATTTAAAACAAGTCATACACTAACAAACACAAAATAAATTAAAATTAAACGTTAAAATAACAATGTCAAAGTTATAATAATAAATACCTACATCAATGTATTATCATATTCACATTTAAACTAACAGTTAGAATTTTACTCCATACCTACTTCCATAAACAAATCAAAGTCCGTGTTGGTTAAGAGAAGATTGTTAATATATTTTGAACCTCAAAAAACTGAGATTCACTTACAAAAGAAGATATAAAGTGGTGATCAGCTGTTGTTACGCCATTCGAGCTAATTTAAGTACGTTCGATTTTAGGTCCTTATTTTTATGTTAGCTAAGTAAAAAATCTGCGAAAGAAACCATACATTAGTAAGCTCGCCAATGGTATTTTCAGAGTGGTTGTATGAGTGTGGCTCCCCTCTATCAGCCGTAAGAGGCAGAAATAATATAGAAATAAGACAGCACAAAAAATATCAAAAATTCAGTTTGGGTCGAAATACTAGACAAAGAATTCAACACGGATCTAGTCCACAGGCGGCAGCTTTACCAACGGCATATGTGGATAATCTTTACCAAATATTTTTGTCCTGACTTAATAGACAACGCACAGCCTAAACCGTAATGTAAACTGGTCGTAGAAACCTAATATTTTCAGGGTATATTTGTCTTGGTACATAGAGGGGTATCAAAGGCAAGGCCCTTACACTCAAACCGTATAATTTAAACATAAAATTTTAATGAATCATTAAATAAAATAAAAATAAAATTTCAGTGCCGGATATTTAAACCATCAACCTGGATGTTATCTGCATTAAAATCTCGCATAAAAAAAATGTATTACGATCTTTTTTGAAATCACCCATGAAATCATTGTTCATTTGTTCGGGTAAAATTTTTCTATGCTTGCGGCCATCGTGATTTCAACTTAATTTACTAGACGAAAACGTTGAAATTCCCTGATACCGAGCCAACCGCGTTACATCATTATCGAATACCGTCTTTATATTCTAGATAGCAACGTTCAAATTCCTCTCAAGCGGCCAACCGCGCGGCCGCCGCGCAGCCGCCGCGCGAAAGCTTTCGCGCCGTGTAAACGCGCCGTAAGTGTCCCAGTTTAACTTTCCAAATATCTGTTCCAAAATAGCAGAAAAAAGCTTCGGCGGCAGAGGGTCTCCCTGCCTTACACCTTTCTGGATGCTGTCGAATTGTTCTATATGCTCTATTTTTAGGGTTCCGTACCCAAAGGGTAAAACGGGACCTTATTACTAAGACTCCGCTGTCTGTCTGTCCGTCCGTCAACAGGCTGTATCTTATGAACCGTAATAGTTAGAGAGTTTACATTTTCACATTATAGTTCATTGGTTCTGTAGCTTTTTTTCCTTTTGGAATCGCTGTAGACTTTCTATGCCTGTAAGTGCTTTTAACAAGAGTTGTAATTTTCTTGTTTACTACTTTTCGGAATACATCACTGGTTGATAAATAGGAAATTTAGTAAAATAATCGTATTACTCCAAATCTACTTCGCCGTCGGTAACCTTACACGTTCCCGGAGTATTCCAAGGTGGTCTCATGACACCCAGGATAAAAACGACATAATCACATTTTTTTTAAATAAATATTCAGGTGCGATCGCAACCGCGACGCCCGCTCCGCCACCGAGACCGCGGCGCTCTCGACGAGGCGAGCGATGCCGTCGCGCTCCGCGAGAGCAGTCGAACGCGAACGAGCATGAGGTCGCGCAGCGAGGGCCTCGGCTAGAGCTAGGGCCTCGGCAGGCGGCGCGATGGTCCCGCAGGCGCTGGCGCCGGTGCTGGCGGCGCTGCTGACGCTGCGAGCGCGCGATGCCGCCGGCGGCTGCGGCGTGGCGGAGCTGGCGTGTCGCTCCGGACAGTGCGTGCGCCTCGACGCGTACTGCGACGGCACCGCGCAGTGCGCCGACGGCAGCGACGAGCCGGCGCGCTGCTCGCCCTGCAACCGCACCTACTACGGACGCGCCGGGCAGGCGTACGCGCTGGCGGTGCGTGACGCGCCTCGAGCGCCCTTCCTGTGCCACCTCACGTTCACGGCGGGAGGCGGCGCGCACGGCGACCTGGTGCAGCTCGCCTTCGACGAGTTCCGCGTCGGCCGCTACGAGCCGGGCGCGCTGGACGGCTGTCCCGACGGCTACATGCAGCTGTCGGAGCTCGGGCGCCCCTTCACCGGCGGCTCGTGGTGCGGCGAGGCGCAGGGCGCGGCGCTCTACTACAGCGAGACGGCGACCGTCACCGTCTCCGTTAAGCTGTTCCGGGCGAGGCTCGGGGAGCCCTTCGGCTTCCGCCTGCGGTACAAGTTCCTGGCGCAACGTGACGCGGTGGTGCGGTGAGTGTTCGCCGCGCCATGAGAGGGAGAGGGAGAGGGCTCCGCTGACGGGCGCTTGTTGCAGGTTCGGAGCGCTGACAGCGCCGCTGGAGCGCGGGGCGGTGTCTCCGGGCACATACTGTACGCGCACCTACGAGGAATGCCACCGCAAAGCATGTCGTCTGCAGAGTCCCAACTACCCCGGCATGTACCCGAGGTGAGTACCCACACAGCACTGCGCCGGTCGCCAGGCGCCACAGTGTCCACTAGGGCGGTTCACTGACGCCTCTTCTGCTCCTCCTCTGCAGGAATGTCACATGCTACTGGAGCTTGCGTCAAAAGGATATCCCGACGTGCAAGCACGCGATGATCTCCGTGCGGCAGGAGTACTCGCATAAAATGCAGATCAAACGCTCGATATCGATGGCCAGGTAATTGTTATAGCTAAATTGAACGAAATAAAATCTCCGGCACTATTATTAACAGCCCAACTAATCATTTTGGAGGCGATGTTTCACTAACTTGTTCCAGGCTACGAAAACGAATAGGTAATTAACATTATGCAGATACCTACTTATAAGTTAAAGTACCTATAGTAAGAAATTAAATAGATATAAAAAGGCGTGCTTGTGACGTGGTGCGAACTGAATCAGCAACAATGCTTTCCCGGTGGATGGATGGATATATGCACGAATAAGGCACTCATCTTCATGTTATAACAACGTCTTGACCACCGGTGGGTTTGATCGCGATATTCGTCCCAATGTGCAGCTTGAACAAGACGGGCCGCGTTGTGCGAGCGTGGCGCGAGTGCACCGGAGAGCGAGACCGACTTATCTTCTACGACGGAGCGTCCACCGACGACCCCGTGCTCGTGGAGTACTGCGGCGGCGACTGGCTGCCTCGCGTCACCAGTCGCGGGCCCGAGATGCTGGTCGCGTTCCACTCGTCGCCCTTCAGCGCACCGCCCAGAGCGGTCGCTCCCGCTGCGCCGCTCCGGGGCTTCGAGCTCGACGTCGACGTCGTGTTCGCCGACTCCGACTCGCTCGACTACGCCAGGTGAGTCGTCGTCTTCCTCTCGTCCGAGCGGCCCGCGCTCCCTCGCTCTCTCTGACGCTCGGCTCCTCGACTCGCAGGGAGGCGCGGCGCTGCGAGTTCCACGTGAAGGCGTCCTCCGCCGAGGAGGAGACCGACGCGACAGGAGCGCCGGGGGCACCGGGCGCGGCGGCCTCCAGCCCTAGGGGGCGCCGCGGCCGACTGCGCGCTCCCGCGCACACGCTGCCACCCAACACCACCTGCACGTGGACCTTCCACGGCCGACCCGGTGCGTAGCCCTGCCGCTCCTCCTCCTCCTCCAGCTTCACCTCCAGCGTTCTAACTCGCCGATCGTCCTTCGCCCCCAGGTGATCTCGTGTGGATCTACTTCTCGAGCTTCACGCACTACTCGCTCGTGGAGCCTCGTCGCGCCTCGAGCGGGGAGCGCGAGGAGGAGGGCGCCTCGAGCGTCGCCCCACCGCCGCGCCTCGACCGGCCGTGCGGCGTGGAGCTGCGCATCTGGGACGGTGGTGGTGCGGGGGGCGCGGAGGGCGAGGCGCTCGGGCGATACTGCGACGCGGCGCCGGCGCTGTGCGCACGCGCGGCGCTCGGCAACGCGACGCGCGCGCCGCGGCCCTGCGCGCCGCCCGACGGCTACGTGTCGCGCGGCGCGCTGCTCGCGCTGAGCGCCTCCACGCGGCCCGGCACGGCGACGCACCCGCTCTCGTTCGCACTGCACTACGAGTTCGTGGACGCGCGCGTGCCCGGAGCCGAGCTGCGGGACGAGCGCGCCACGCCCGCGGGGTGCGCGCGCCTGCTGTCGACGCCGGGTGCTCTGCACTCGCCGCGGAACGCGCTGTGGTTCGGTCGCGGCGGCGCGCTGCGGCTGCGATGCGTGTACCGGCTGTCGGCGGCGGGCGGCGCGCGCTCGCTGCTCACGCTGCACGTGACGCGCGCCGCCTTCGGACGCGCCCCGCGCTGCGCGACGAGGCCGCACGTCCTCACCGGCCGCCCGGCGTGCCACCCGCTACCGCCGGAGGATGAGGACGCGCCGCCGCCGGACCTCGAGCCGGAGGGCGAGGACGAGGAGCCGCTGCGCGTCCCGCATCTCAAAATCTACGAGTCACCGTGGCCCGGCTACAGGGTGAGTACCGTCCCTCCCCCTCCCCCGCCCTCGGACCGGTTTCCTCGCCATTCATGTTACAGGAGCCCGTTCCTCCCGCAGGTGCAGGTGGCGTGCTTGTGCGACAACAGCTCGGCGCCGCTGCGGCTGGAGTCGCGCGGCGGGGCGCTGGAGCTGGTGCTGGAGGCGAGGTCGCTGCACGCGGCGGAGGATCACCGACACGTCGGCTTCGGGGGCGAGTGGACGGCAGCACCCGGCGCGCCCTGCGCCACCAGTCGACGCTTGCCACCACCCGGGGGCCACGTCTACCTCGCTTACCCCTACAGGTGAGCTCCCGCGAAGTTCGATCCGAAAGAGAGCCGCTAGAGTGGAGACGAGAGTGACCGGTTGTCTGTCGGTGTGTTGTACAGCCGGACGCGGGACTCTGAGTGCGGCGAGTCGCCGTTCCTGCTGGAAGCGCGCGGCAACCGTTCCGTGTTCCTGCGCGTGTGGGGCTCCGCCCTGCTGGTGCCGGAGGGGGGTGATCAGCCGCCCCCGTGCGCCACCACCAACCGAGTGCTCGTCTACGACGCCCTCACATCCAGGTCATTTTCACATCTCTCGGAGATGGGTCACCGAGACCCGATCACCGATCCGATCGAACTTTTGTATTAATTGACATAATAATCCTATAAATGTATCCTATATTTATTTTATATCTTTATTTTTTATTTTTGTGAGTATTCAGTAGGATACCTTGCGAGACGATCGTTCTTCGAGATAGATCTTGAGTCCCGCGTCACCCTGCTCACCCGATCAATCGCGAGAGGGCCGCGTAGCGCAACTTCCCTTCCAAGCGGAGAGGGGCGCTGGAACGGAGCTTAGAATTCGTCGTTGCAGGTTGCTGCACGCGATATGCCCGAGCGCGTCCACCTCGGACGAGGATCCCGCCGTGCACGTGTTCTCGCCCGAGTGGTGGGGCGTGGGTGGAGGCAGGGGTCGGGCGGCGCTGCTGGTGGCGTGGCTTGGCCGCGAGGAGGGGCGCGCGCGCCTCGCCTGGATGGAGGTGTGGCGCGCGCCCTCCTCGCTGGGCGGCAACGCCACCGCCGGCTGCAGCGCCACCTGCGCGCCGCTGCACGCCTGCATGCCGCGCGCGCTCGCCTGCAGCGGCGCCGCCGACTGCCCCGGCGGCGGCGACGAGCGCGGCGCCTGCGGGCCCGGCGCGCGCCTGCTGGCCGCGCTCGGCGCCGGCGGGGCTGCGGGCGCAGGGGCAGGTGCTGGCGCGGCGCTGCTGGCGCTGCTGGCGCTGGCGGCGCTGGCGGCGCGACGCCGTCGTCGCGGACGCGCCGACAAGCGGCTGCTGGGCGCGCTGGCGGCCGGGCGCCGGCTCACGGAGGAGCTGCTGTACGATGCGTCCCGCGCCTCCTCGAGCGCGTCCTCCTGACGGCGCGAGCGCTCCGTCGAGTACATCCACGTGGACCGAGAGACCACGGTATGACGGAGCGCTCCGGGAGCCGAGCGGGTGCATGTGCCGCGAGTGCGAGCGAGACGGTCGCTCGAGTATCGTACTATCGTATGGAGTTATCGTTCAGTTCTGTGACCGTGTTTGATCCGCTCGCGTTTACACCGAATTTATTGAGTTAAGCGTCGAGGCTGTCGCCCTCGAGATTGTGTGAATTTCGAGTGTATCGTCGACGATCTGTCCCGTCCCTCTTCACCTTGTGTTATCGTCACCGAAATGAAATAAACGCCCGGTTCGATACGAACCGGATAATCTTGCTAGCTCGTTTCATTAATCTCCCTCTGATGTATTTTCCCACACCACATCTACGCCCCATCATAAGTACTAATTCTAATAATATGTTTATATCGTCGGCTTACTGAGAAAACCAATTAAATGCACTTTGTGTCATTTCAAAATTTGATTTATTTAAAACTTAACAAACAAGTGAAACAAAATGATGCAATAACTATCCATCTTTTAAGATGCATTCTTATTTTATGTCGAAGCAAAACTCCATAAAAACAAGCTTTTATTCAGAGGAGTGGCTGTAGGTACTTACATTGAACTGGTGTTACATGTTATACGTACGGGCTTGCATCGACGCTGAATCGTTTCAGTTCCGGTGGATATCTAAGTGTTCTTATATTTACTACGAGTTTCATGTTAAGTATACTGTAAGAGCCAAGTTGGGGATGGCCTTACAGTAAGAAGATGTTGCTAGTAGGACCTAGTTGCAGCTGCAGGTCGCTAACAGCACAGATGCAGACGACACCGATAGAATGTACCTACTAGGTAAAAGTTCTAGTGAGTAACGTAAACCACAAGAATCACCAGCTAAAGTTAGTTTATTCTCAGTTAGGTACGTAAGTAACAAGGTAAAGGTGGCTACCTTTCGTTAGCAGGGTCTCCTGCGCGAGTAGGTCACGTGATGATGGTAAAAATGATTGTATAATCTATTCTAAGATTACCTGCACGGTTACGTACATGAGTGTAAAATACGACAGAGAGAGAGAGTGCTAACTGCGACTCCGAGCGAGACAGGTAGACAGCCGTGAGCGAGGATCGTTTACCTAAATACGTGAATTGTGATAGTGAATGAAGATTAATTCATATTTTTGTGTGCTTACTAACCCTATATGGATCCTTCTAGTTATCCAAAATAAAGAAATTTTATTTTATTTATTTATTTATAATTCATAACTACATTTAACTTACTCTCAAAGTACGGTTCTAACTGGGATCGTACATTACCTAATATTAAAGTGTAGCGCACGCGACACAAAGGTTAAAGTAAAACACCGCGCGCGTAAATTACCAAAGTAGGGTGTAATCGGATACATTATTATTATATCTTTTAGGGATGTTTCGTGCGAATCACGACGTAACTTTTACCAGCGTCGGTGTTTACAGGCATGGTAAACATTTAGTTATTTCTGTAGCAGAAGCAGGCGGCGGCGTTTGCTGTTCGCGTTAGCAATCAGCGCCCCGCGTCCGTCCGCCTGCAGGCTGCAGGCTGCAGGCTGCAGGCTGTAGGCTGTATCGCGAGGTGGTAAGGTCGACAATGGCGCAGAGCCGTCGCCGAAGCCGACGCAACACGGAGTTGCCGCTCGTTAGCTCGCGCCGCGCCAACTCACCTATTTATTTTCATGCTTTGCCGAGATTCACTTTTATAAAATAATGTACATCCAGTAAAGAAATAAATAGAATCACGACTTTAATCCTCGAGCGCGGTAGCTCATGGTACCGAGTACCTACTCGAGATTCTTAGAGAGAAAAAAACGAAAACTTTTATGGCAAGTAAGAAAAACACCCACTGAAACTGCTAAAATCCAATACGGTAAATACACTAAAATGCTTAAAAAAATAATAAAACTTACACAAAAATCACAAAACAGTTATAAAATAAAAACCTCCCAAAACAAATCTAAAGCTACTTGGCAAATAATAAATAACACTAAAAAAAGTATACCTAGAGAACAAATTAATAAAATTAACATAAATAATAGTACAATAACAAATCCAACTGACATAGCAAATGCATTTAATAATTTTTTTATTGACAAAATCATTCCAATCGAGAACTCAGGTAAACACGTTACCTCGCTTATAACTAGCCAGAGAGACTCTATATTTCTGAAGCCCCGCATCCCACATGATGTTTTAAAAATAATAAGCTCGCTTAGAAATACTAGTAGTGTAGGATACGACGAAATCTCAACGGCAGTTATAAAAAACGTAGCACATTATTATATGTACACCAATAAGTCACATTATTAGTTTATGTATTAGCTCCGGTATATTTCCTGAGGCATTAAAAGTATCAACTATTAAGCCTCTTCATAAAAAACAAACAAAAGAGTGCATGAAAAATTATAGGCCCATTTTTTTAATACCTATTATGTCAAAAATATTTGAGCGTTGTTTATACATAGCAACTAATAGTTATTTTGAAACAAACAACCTATTCTGTAATGAACAGAAAGGCTTCCGAAAAAATAAATCGATAAACATGGCTCTATATGACTTTTTATATCGAGTTACTTGTAGCGTAGACAAAAAAAACACCAGTATGCTCTATATTCTGCGATATGACACAAGCTTTTGACTATGTGCAGCATGACACACTACTTAGAAAACTAGAAGCTTATGGTATTAGAGGAAATGCGTTGCAACTTATTAAGTCTTACCTAGATAATAGAAGACAATTTACTGAAATAAGAAGGGTTAATTATAAAACTAAGATCGAAGAAATATATCGATCAAAAGAGCGTATCACGAAATATGGTGTCCCACAAGGAAGTGTGCTAGGTCCACTACTTTTCATAATTTATATAAATGATTTACCGAAGTCAACAACACAACCCATGTCACTTTTTGCAGATGATAGTACAGTAACTATAAAATGTGATAATAAAAAGACGTATGAAACTGACATAAATTCAACACTGACATCAATCATAACATGGCTTAATAATAATAACTTAAAAATAAACCTGACCAAAACTAAAATGATTAATTTCAGACAACGCGAAATCGCTGCTTTACAAACACTTGACATACAATATGACCATAATAAAATTGATGAAGTAGATACAACTACATTTTTAGGACTTACTATTGATAAAAAACTAAATTGGAAATCTCATTTGGAAAAATTATGCAAGAAAATTAATAGTTTAGTATACGTACTATATAAGCTAGCACCGATAGTGAATGTAGAAACCCTACTGATGGCCTATCATGGTTTAGTTGCCTCGAACGTTAGATACGGTATAGTTTTTTGGGGCAACTCGACCGATATTGTCAAAATATTTAAATACCAAAAACGATGCATAAGGGCAATGTTCAACCTAAGAGTACTGGATTCTTGTAGGCCTTTTTTCTGCAAACACGGTATCTTTACGATCCCCTCACTGTATATCTTTGAAACGGCTGTGTTTGTTAAATCTAACTCAGATCTCTTTATTCAACTTTCTGATGTCGTTGTTCGTAATAGACGTGACAAACATAAAGTCGTAGTCCGGAACTCTAAAACTACATTTATGCGTAAGAGCTTATTCTGCACAGCTCCGTTTATCTACAATAAGCTACCAGAGTCTCTGAGAGAGTTGCCTCGTTCTTTGTTCCGGAGAAGGCTGAGGGCACTATTGATCAGTAAATGTTATTATGATCTAAATGAATTTTTGAATGACAAATTAATGAACAACATCTAACTATGTATTATCTGATTGTATTATCCCTATTTAATTGATTGATGCCTGATTTTATTTTAGTTTTATTTTATTTTATGCTTTTTATTGATTGACATTATTATTGTTATAAATTTTTCCTTTTTTTTTTAATTCTGACATATTTTTAATTAACTATTGTAATTTCTATTTTTTATTTAATTATTTTCTTATTACCTTGATTTCTTAATGACCTAAAATAATGTAAATACCTATATTAGACATTGCACGCCTAATACGGCAGAATACATTGATACTCTAAATTATATAATACCACCTTTCTACCATGTATCTCATGCAATAAATGATTTGATAAAAAAAAAAAAAAAACAATGGATTAAACAGTAATAATTGTATCCTTACTGAGGTATTACTGCAGGTTGTTGATATTGAGCTGAGGTATTACTGCGGGTTGCAGATATTGAGCTGAGGTATTACTGAGCGTTATAGACGTTGCGCTGAGGTATTACTGCGGGTTGCAGACATTGAGCTTTACTGGGGGTCGCAGACATTGAGCTGAGGTATATTACTGCGTGTTGCAGATAAGATAACTTTATGGTGTTTTCCTCTTAACATGGTCTTGATGACACTATAGGAGTGGGATGTAAAACACCACACGCAAAACGAGGTAGTCATTGGTCGGAATGTAGGCGGTTGAGTGCACACACGTCACGCATCACGCGTCATGACGCGTCAGGGCGCATGGTGCCGGCTGCTGGCAGATCTCCTTTATAATTACAATGAGTTCTCTGTGTCAGGACGCCTAATCCTGCTGATTGTATTATCTGCATCACTGTTGTATTGCATTGTCTCCGCTGTTCGATAGGTAGGTACATTACGACATTGCCACTCTGCACAATATACTTATAAAGTTATTAATGCCAACAATTACAGGCTGTCTGTTGTAGGTACACTCCAGGTACGCGAGTGCAGCTATCACTGGGAGCTGAATGAATAACGTCAGTACTACAATATTGTTGAACGGTCAGGAATTATCGTCTCATCTCAACAAAACGAGAATCGCGCTCAGAAGGGACACCGCGCGCCCGAGTTGTAGGTACGAGTCCAGGCGCGGCAATATTACACTCATGTACCTACGCATATCATGTATGGAAAGTATACGCAGGTAGGGATGCTCTTGCATATGCACCGCGAATCCATCGCGTCACGTCACGTCGCTTCACGTCGCGGGTCACTCACACCTCGCTCGGTAGTAATAAACGAAATGAAGGCCGTTTATGAAATGGCCAGTTTTACTGGACATTAAGTTTCATTCGCATTTAGCAGTTTTACAGCGCAATCGTCAGTTATACGATGTTCGTAATAAAGCGCCAGCATGAGATGTCAGCGAGGCATCCACATTATTTATAATACGATGAGACGCGAGCCTGAGGCACGCCGCCGCGACAACGCCGCGACAACGCCGCGACAGCTGTTACCTTACACGAGCAGACAAAATGAGTTGTAGCTCGGATACGAATGTCGCCGCCGACCAACTTTGCTACACTAGCTACGTAGGAATGCCGTTGAACGGCATCATAACCAGCCGGATATGTAGGTACCTTATGTTTATCGAAAATGTTACCTTCAGCATATTATTTTGTACGATGTTGTGTTAGATAAGCGTTGCGGATGTGATCGGAGTCCCGCGCGGAGCTCTCCCGCGGCCGCTCAGTGCCGCCACTACGGACTAGTGAGCCGACGCCGACGCCGACGCGGAGCTCTCCCGCGGCCGCCGCCGCCCGGCTCGCTCAGTGCCGCCACTACGGACTAGTGAGCCGACGCCGACGCCGACGCGGAGCTCTCCCGCGGCCGCCGCCGCCCGGCTCGCTCAGTGCCGCCACTACGGACTAGTGAGCCGACGCCGACGCCGACGCGGAGCTCTCCCGCGGCCGCCGCCGCCCGGCTCGCTCAGTGCCGCCACTACGGACTAGTGAGCCGACGCCGACGCCGACGCCGACGCGGAGCTCTCCCGCGGCCGCCGCCGCCCGGCTCGCTCAGTGCCGCCACTACGGACTAGTGAGCCGACGCCGACGCCGACGCGGAGCTCTCCCGCGGCCGCCGCCGCCCGGCTCGCTCAGTGCCGCCACTACGGACTAGTGAGCCGACGCCGACGCCGACGCCGACGCGGAGCTCTCCCGCGGCCGCCGCCGCCCGGCTCGCTCAGTGCCGCCACTACGGACTAGTGAGCCGACGCCGACGCCGACGCGGAGCTCTCCCGCGGCCGCCGCCGCCCGGCTCGCTCAGTGCCGCCACTACGGACTAGTGAGCCGACGCCGACGCCGACGCGGAGCTCTCCCGCGGCCGCCGCCGCCCGGCTCGCTCAGTGCCGCCACTACGGACTAGTGAGCCGACGCCGACGCCGACGCCGACGCGGAGCTCTCCCGCGGCCGCCGCCGCCCGGCTCGCTCAGTGCCGCCACTACGGACTAGTGAGCCGACGCCGACGCCGACGCGGAGCTCTCCCGCGGCCGCCGCCGCCCGGCTCGCTCAGTGCCGCCACTACGGACTAGTGAGCCGACGCCGACGCCGACGCCGACGCGGAGCTCTCCCGCGGCCGCCGCCGCCCGGCTCGCTCAGTGCCGCCACTACGGACTAGTGAGCCGACGCCGACGCCGACGCGGAGCTCTCCCGCGGCCGCCGCCGCCCGGCTCGCTCAGTGCCGCCACTACGGACTAGTGAGCCGACGCC
The DNA here is from genome assembly GCA_947095575.1 of Electrophaes corylata. Taxonomy (NCBI): domain Eukaryota; kingdom Metazoa; phylum Arthropoda; class Insecta; order Lepidoptera; family Geometridae; genus Electrophaes; species Electrophaes corylata. Next base: position 12,633,868 of record OX352709.1, on the reverse strand, counting down.
GACGCCGACGCGGAGCTCTCCCGCGGCCGCCGCCGCCCGGCTCGCTCAGTGCCGCCACTACGGACTAGTGAGCCGACGCCGACGCCGACGCCGACGCGGAGCTCTCCCGCGGCCGCCGCCGCCCGGCTCGCTCAGTGCCGCCACTACGGACTAGTGAGCCGACGCCGACGCCGACGCGGAGCTCTCCCGCGGCCGCCGCCGCCCGGCTCGCTCAGTGCCGCCACTACGGACTAGTGAGCCGACGCCGACGCCGACGCCGACGCGGAGCTCTCCCGCGGCCGCCGCCGCCCGGCTCGCTCAGTGCCGCCACTACGGACTAGTGAGCCGACGCCGACGCCGACGCGGAGCTCTCCCGCGGCCGCCGCCGCCCGGCTCGCTCAGTGCCGCCACTACGGACTAGTGAGCCGACGCCGACGCCGATGCCGACGCGGAGCTCTCCCGCGGCCGCCGCCGCCCGGCTCGCTCAGTGCCGCCACTACGGACTAGTGAGCCGACGCCGACGCCGACGCCGACGCGGCGCACGAGCCACAGCTGCACGATATCTTCACTTGCTTATGTATTCGTACACTATCTGTTATTATTGTAGTCTGGAGAGGGTGTCGCTCGTTACAATACATGTCAGCATATTACAACGTCCTCGGGATGCATGCGGATGCTCATTCTCGAATGCTTGAACAGGATCGAATCGTGCCTTATTAGAGGAGTGTGACGTTGCAACGGATCGTTTTCGGTTGAGGCCGCTCAGTGATAGAGCGCTCCGCGTGTAGCGGCGGTCGGGCGGGATGCGCGGGAGCAGCTGTTCCCGGCAGCGAGCAGGGGAAGTAGGGGGAGTAGGGGGAGCAGGGGGAGCACAGGCGTTGCGTCGCGACGCTGTCTTTACTGCGCATGGAATAGGTACTATGGTAAACTTAAATATATTTTTTAATACTTTCGACCCCAATTTTGTATGGAACGAGCGGATTATGTTAATATTATTTTATAATACGTTAAAAGGTAAGTAACGAGGGCAGGCGAGGCGGCCGGGGCTCGCAGATCAGATGAGATCTCGCGCGAGGCGGAGGCTGTGGAGGCTGCGCTCGCTTTTATTAAAATGCTCCGTCGTCACGGCTCCTCACTAACGGCGGCTACGAAATTAATTTAAAATTAATTTGCTTTACGATGGTAACAGAATAATGAGATAGTTATCTCGTTATTGGCAGTCCCTCCGCAGCCTCCGTGGACTCCTGCGGGAGGGAGGGGAGGGAACAGGACGCTCGGCGGCGGCAGGGCCGGTAGCGAAGGTGCGCAGGAGGCACATCCAGGCTGCTATCGATACAGGACGATTCTCTAACGGTGTTCCTCCTATACTCGGCTAAATATCATTTCAACGGAAATACTTTCAATCAGAAACACGTTTTGGCAACTCAAAATATTTTTACTATTATTTTACGCGGTCGAGCCATTCACAAGCATGATCTTTACGCCCTTTTCAAGATTTCAGGAAACATCCTCACGGCCTCACTCGCAAGTGACGGCTTGGTGCTGATGGAGGTAGGTAGGTACGGCAACTATAACAGAATAGGCTTACACCCTACACCACCACACATGCCATGTTGGATGTAGCCACTACGGCGGTGTCCTACTACCACTACGCTAAATGAATATGTAATACATGTTATAAATGACTGTCATTATGAGTTTGGCTTCAAACACATTCAGTATGTTTGAATGTGGTGGCGGGAACTGTGGTAGTCGACACCTTTTACCAGCATTTATTAACCGTGACACAAATTACAGTAAAAAGTCTCTCAGTATCTTTTTAAAGCTATTGGGTATCTTCGAACGTGGCGAGTGAGCGTGAGAGTGCTGCGGTAGCTGACATTTTTAACTGTCTTTTTTAGCTATGACATGTTTAACTGTGACGCTAATAAAACTGTGGCGTAGCCACTATACTATTATATATTTTATTACATACTAATTACTTATAATAAATAAATATATATATATATGATAATTATTTATATCCTACACTAAATACACATAACAAAAACATACAATACTTACCTTAAAATGGTCGCGCCACCTCCGGTCGTGTCGTACCGAGTGAGCGCGCCTCGAGGGAGCCGCCAGCGCCAGCAGGCACGCTGAGGACAATGGATGCGCGGGGGAGCCGCCAGCGCCAGCAGGCACGCTGAGGACAATGGATGCGCGGGGGAGCCGCCAGCGCCAGCAGGCACGCTGAGGACAATGGATGCGCGGGGGAGCCGCCAGCGCCAGCAGCCACGCTGAGGACAATGGATGCGCGGGGGAGCCGCCAGCGCCAGCAGCCACGCTGAGGACAATGGATGCGCGGGGGAGCCGCCAGCGCCAGCAGCCACGCTGAGGACAATGGATGCGCGGGGGAGCCGCCAGCGCCAGCAGCCACGCTGAGGACAATGGATGCGCGGGGGAGCCGCCAGCGCCAGCAGCCACGCTGAGGACAATGGATGCGCGGGGGAGCCGCCAGCGCCAGCAGCCACGCTGAGGACAATGGATGCGCGGGGGAGCCGCCAGCGCCAGCAGCCACGCTGAGGACAATGGATGCACGGGGGAGCCGCCAGCGCCAGCAGCCACGCTGAGGACAATGGATGCGCGGGGGAGCCGCCAGCGCCAGCAGCCACGCTGAGGACAATGGATGCGCGGGGGAGCCGCCAGCGCCAGCAGCCACGCTGAGGACAATGGATGCGCGGGGGAGCCGCCAGCGCCAGCAGCCACGCTGAGGACAATGGATGCGCGGGGGAGCCGCCAGCGCCAGCAGCCACGCTGAGGACAATGGATGCGCGGGGGAGCCGCCAGCGCCAGCAGCCACGCTGAGGACAATGGATGCGCGGGGGAGCCGCCAGCGCCAGCAGCCACGCTGAGGACAATGGATGCGCGGGGGAGCCGCCAGCGCCAGCAGCCACGCTGAGGACAATGGATGCGCGGGGGAGCCGCCAGCGCCAGCAGGCACGCTGAGGACAATGGATGCGCGGGGGAGCCGCCAGCGCCAGCAGCCACGCTGAGGACAATGGATGCGCGGGGGAGCCGCCAGCGCCAGCAGGCACGCTGAGGACAATGGATGCGCGGGGGAGCCGCCAGCGCCAGCAGGCACGCTGAGGACAATGGATGCGCGGGGGAGCCGCCAGCGCCAGCAGGCACGCTGAGGACAATGGATGCGCGGGGGAGCCGCCAGCGCCAGCAGGCACGCTGAGGACAATGGATGCGCGGGGGAGCCGCCAGCGCCAGCAGGCACGCTGAGGACAATGGATGCGCGGGCGCACCGCCGCCCGCCGCCCGCCGCCCGCTCCTCAGTCTGCTGCGCGTTACCACGGCAGACGCACGCTCGCTTGCTCCGCAAAATACCTACTTCTTGCACTGTGTTCGCTTGCAATTATATCTAATCCTCGACCCCCCCCCCGCCTCCGCTGCCGCTGAGCGCCACCTCCGCCTCCGCTGCCGCTGAGCGCCGCCTCCGCTGCCGCTGAGCGCCGCCAATTAATCCTCATCTGTTCGAAACATCTCCTTCGGGAAGCATCCTTTGATAAATATAAGAGCGCTCCGAATTCTAATAAAACGAGTCATCTTTATCTACCATTATAATATTGAAGAGAGTCGAAGTGAACTTTAAGGTTTTTCCCGTGACTCGGCTTGCCCTCAGCGGTGCGGTGGGCAGCAAAAATTTACCAAACTGGCCCGTCACGTCACGTCACGTCACGGCAGCGTTGACTCTTCAACACTTTATAACTACCCGCACATCATATCGTCCGCCCCAGGAGCCTTTAACTCTGAGGATTAAAGTTTATTTTTGCTAAAGCAGGATAAAAAACGGTTCGGTAAAGGGAAGCGGAGCAGCGGCCGTGTTTAGGAATAAAGCAAGAATTAATTATGTATTGTTCTCAGCAAAAACACGGCCCATACAAGTTTTAATTCAACGGAGTGCCGAGCCCACCCTCCCCTCCCCTAGCCTTCCCCTAGCTCTCCCCTGGCCCTCCCCTAGCCCTCCCCTGGCGCTCCCGTTGCCCTCCGCCTTATCACCGCTCTTAGTTATCTTTGATGTTGAGTTTATGATTTTTTCGAAAAGTGGCAAAGTTAATGTAGAGTAGGTGTCACGGGGGAGAGAGAGAGAGAGAGAGAGAGAGAGAGAGAGAGAGAGAGAGAGAGAGAGAGGCAGAGTGAGAGAGATAGATGCATATAAACGCGTGGCCTCATTGAAGCCAGTGTTGATTCATGCAATGCTGCCAGCCAGACAATGCTGATTCATCCGACGCCATTATTGAACCGCTTCTCTTCTCACAACAACCACCACATTTGAAATACTCTCCTCGTAAAATAGTCAAGTTTCAAGATATATTTATAATAGTATTATGCTTTATTGAAATAAAGACCCAAGTGCGTTTTCTGAAATGACAAAGTTTCTTTTATTCACAACACAATTCAATAGGTACTGAGTTTTAACACAATGTACACAAATCAACATAGTTCACCTGAAATGACAAAAAACAACATTTAAAGCCTTTAGTTCGGTCTTTAAATTATATTTTTAATATACGGGAAACTACTTGTTTCACGTTTTCCTGAAAAAATCCTAACCTCACTTCTTCCTAGTAAAAGTAGCTTTTCAAGTGACAGTCGGTGTCACTGGCATGACACTGACATCTTTTAAAGATATGGAACTACATTAGTGTAGCAATATTCTTTACATCTCCCACCCTCGGAGAGAACAAATCAAAATGATTGTTCGATTATGAGCTAACCATGACTGGAGATAACTTTGTAACATGGTAGAGGTTTGACTCTGCCTTCTTATGACCAACATCAACTTCATAAATTGAATTTGAAATCTTTCTTAGGATTTCGTATGGTCCAATTCTCAATTCATCCATTTTCTTCCTATTTAGCCGGTTCCCGTTTTCTACATATACTCTATCTCCCACTTCGAATTTATATTCTTCTCTATGTAGATCATATATTTTTTTATTATAGTTGTGAGATTTTATTGAATTTTCAAATGCTAGTTCTCTGTCTTTTTTAAGATCTTCTATTGTGCTTTTTGATTTCAATTCCAGTGGCAAAATATCTATTTTTTCTCCTTCCAAAAGGTATTTTGGAGTAAACTTAGTGACTGTATGTTCTGTCTCGTTATATCTTTCTACACATTTTTGTGCAACAGTTGTCCATGCTGTTTTCTTGTCCCCTTCGTTTATTTTACACCTTATCCTATTGACTAAAGTTTGGTTCAACCTTTCATTAAGTCCATTTGAAAATGGTGCGTCCACAGCAGTGAATACCATTGTTATGTTTTTCTTTTTTAGGAAGTCTTTAAATTCTTTGGAATTTATGCCAGGGTATTGGTCTGTTAAGACCATATCAATATGATAGCTTTGTGTCACGGTTTTTATCAACTTGATAAAATCTTTGGAGTTTTGATTTTTTGATGTTAAAATATAAGCATATCGTGTAAAATGATCAACCAGGAGATGTAAGTATTTTTTTGTAGACCGTGATCCTCCGAAGCCTCCAATTGTATCAATTGATATAATTTCGAATGGGTGTGTTGCTGGCCCTAAATGGGACATCAAACCAAATTTTGGACTCCTTCTTGATTTGTTTTTTATACATATGTCACATTCATCACAAATTTTCTTAATATTTGTGATGATATTCTTCGCTGTATAATAAGGGGTTATTTTATTAATCATCTGGGTTCTCCCAATGTGGCAGTAAGTATTGTGGACATGTCTAATTAGTGTTTTGCTAAATGCTTCTGATAGTAGAATTTTTTTCCTTCTCTTATTCTTTTTGTAATAAATGTTATTCTCCAGCATAAACTTTGATTTTTCATCTTGTATATTTTGATTTTCATCTTGGTTTAATTTAAATTCTTTTATACAATCCAAACCAATTAGGAAATCATACTGAAAATTTTCGTTATCTATCACAAAAATATTCATTTTTCTTTCAATGTTATATATTTTTATTTTCAATGTTACCATACCTTTTGTTTTCTTTTCACCATTAATAGTTTTCAAGTTTGCCGTTTGTTTATTAAGTTTGTCTTCTTCTTTTTCATGTATTTTCAATAATTTTGCGTTAATTAACGACACATTAGAACCGGAATCATAAATTGCGGTAACTTTTAAAATGTCATTTAATAATAACTTTACTTTTATTAATGGTGGTACGTCTAGTTTTTTGGATTCTCTTTATTTAGTTCAATTTCTAATTCAGAGTTATTGACACTTTTCACAACTGCTTTTTGATTTTTCCCATTAAACCAGCAGGTTTCTTCAGGATGAAAACGTTTCCCTTTTTTCTCAGTGACACAAATTTGGCACGGTTTCTTTTCTTCATTCTTTTTTATTTTTATGTCAGGGTATGTGTAGTTCTTTTTTTCATATTTATTCTTCCCGGCAAGATGTTCTAATTTACCTATCTCATTGTACAGATCTTCGGTTTCTTGTAATGTCTCTCGGTCAATTTTATCACTTAGGTAATTAGGTAGGCCTGCGGCTATAAGGTCTATAAGAGTCCCAGTATCAATCGTCTTTCTCACCTCTAATAACAATTTTTCTTTTTTCAAAGCATACTCAAGCAATGAACCTGTTTGATATTTAAATCCAAGAGCATATCTGATCGGCGACCAACCCTTGTTTCCAAATGTTTCACAGAAGTTTTTTTCCCATTTAATCCACTCTGATTCTACTGTAAATTTTATTAACATACAACTGTACCAATTCACACTAGAATATTCTAAAAATTGTTTTAAGATTTCAATTTTTTTCCTGTCTTCATCAATATGAAAACGTTCACATTCTTTGTTAAAATCCTTAATCCATTGGTGGGCATTTGCATTTCTACCAGTGAATTTTTCAATCACAAAATCTTTTGCAATTTTACCCAAATTTTGAGTTTCAGATTTTTTTTGCTTTTCTTCAAGTAATTTCCCTAATAGTTTCTCCAATGTTTCATTTGAGCTACTACTTATTGATTTTTGATCATTTCTGTTTTCTATAATCTCTTCAAGGTAAAAATCATTAAACTGTACATTTTCTTCTCCATCTAAATACGTCTTTGATATCTCATCAGTTAAAGTTATCCATATTTTCCTTGTCTGATGTCTTTTACTCAAAGATTTTTTTACCTTGGCATAATTAGATGTATTTGTTATTAACTGATGTAAACTTGCAGGCTGATATTCGGCCGGTATGCCAAAAGTTTGACCATCAGGTGTTCCTATTGAGGTTATGCAAATAACATTTGATTTTCCATCTGATGCTGTTTTCACACAAAAATCAAACCTTAACTTCTCCATACTTCTTGAAATACTTGCAGAAAATGTTGTTTTATAATAGTATTATGCTTTATTGAAATAAAGACCCAAGTGCGTTTTCTGAAATGACAAAGTTTCTTTTATTCACAACACAATTCAATAGGTACTGAGTTTTAACACAATGTACACAAATCAACATAGTTCACCTGAAATGACAAAAAACAACATTTAAAGCCTTTAGTTCGGTCTTTAAATTATATTTTTAATATACGGGAAACTACTTGTTTCACGTTTTCCTGAAAAAATCCTAACCTCACTTCTTCCTAGTAAAAGTAGCTTTTCAAGTGACAGTCGGTGTCACTGGCATGACACTGACATCTTTTAAAGATATGGAACTACATTAGTGTAGCAATATTCTTTACATATTTGAAAGCGAAATGTATGAAGCTCGTAGGTCGGAGTGCACTGCACTAGGCAATAGGTGGGTAGGCAGGCAGCTATCTAACTCCGACTTCAGTGGGTTCGCTGAAACTCGCCTAATTTCCGTCGTCGCTCCCGAACTCCCTTCGGGCTCCTAATGACCGCCTTTCAATATTTAAAGCGGCTCTAACAAGACGCTGCTGAAACAATAGCGATGATTGCGAGCCACGATACGCGTCCGCCGCGCCGTACACTGCCGGCTCACGACGGTGCTGAGATCGCATCCACTCTCGCTGTCCGGCAATGTACAGTCCCGTTAATTAGGAACGAAATGTTGAATGGTCGAATTTATTAAAGTTAATGCGAGTGTCAGTCGATAGCAGAGCAGCCTTCGTCTTCAGAGTAGTGGCGCCTCGCAGCCGGGGACAGATCAGCTTCACTGTGGAATATAAACGTCTTGAGGCTTTAATCGTCCGGAGAATCCATTGTGAAGTACTTTCATCTGTATTGATATTTCACTACCGCAATAAAAGTAAGCAACTGAGAATAATGTGTCGAGCCAATTTGAATTGTAAATGTTCCGTCTACAGTGATCATTTCTGTTGTTAGCTGATGTAGCTTAAGACGGGGTGTGTGTGGGGGTGTGTGTGGGGGTGTGTGTGTGTGGGAGGGTGTGTGTGTGGCCGAGGTGCGGAAACTACAATAGTTTGGAGGCGCCAGCCTCGACAAGGAATAAATATTCAAAGGAACTACATTAAAATATCTATTTAGTTCGATACGCACCAACAACATAAAATCTGAGTAGCGTAGTGTGTTATTATAATATTAGTGTGTCTCCTTCGGGTACTCGGGTACACTCTCGAGCAGCAGGACAGCAGCGCTCGTGCGTGCGCTACACACTACACGCTACACACTACACGCTACGCGCTACACGCTACGCGCTACACGCTACGCGCTACACGCTACACGCTACACGCTACACGCTACACGCTACACGCTACACGCTACACGCTACACGCTACACGCTACACGCTACACGCTACGCGCTACGCGCTATACGCTACACGCTACACGCTACGCGCTACGCGCTACACGCTACACGCTACACGCTACACGCTACGCGCTACGCGCTACGCGCTACGCGCTACACGCTACACGCTACACGCTACACGCTACATGCTACGCGCTACGCGCTACACGTTACACGCTACACGCTACACGCTACACGCTACACGCTACACGCTACACGCTACACGCTACACGCTACACGCTACACGCTACACGCTACACGCTACGCGCTACGCGCTACACGCTACACGCTACACGCTACACGCTACACGCTACATGCTACGCGCTACGCGCTACACGTTACACGCTACACGCTACACGCTACACGCTACACGCTACACGCTACACGCTACGCGCTACGCGCTATACGCTACACGCTACACGCTACGCGCTACGCGCTACACGCTACACGCTACACGCTACACGCTACGCGCTACGCGCTACGCGCTACGCGCTACACGCTACACGCTACACGCTACACGCTACATGCTACGCGCTACGCGCTACACGTTACACGCTACACGCTACACGCTACACGCTACACGCTACACGCTACACGCTACACGCTACACGCTACACGCTACACGCTACACGCTACACGCTACACGTCGGACTCACGGGGGACACAATTATAAAACTCGTAATAAGGGAATAACTGGCAAGGTTAGGTCGCGCGAGCTCTCTCACTGCTGAATAGCAATGCATTGTTACAATATTGCCTCCCCTGCGCTATGCCAACTCGCTCCCAACCACAGCCAACAACTAGCTTGTCCGCGCGCGACTTCGCCTTCAGATTACTTTCTTGCGATAAAAAGTATAGTGTATCGGTCTCCAAAACGTAAGCAAACTTTAAAATCGGCTAGAACGTTACAAACCGACACTTAACACATTTTGCTGGTGAATTTTTACCAACGTTTTTTAGGCGCTTAGAGTAAATAAGATAAATTGAAAATTGTATATAAGTCTTATTGTAGTGATGGACTGGACGCTTGAGATGAAGACGTTTAGGATGTTCAGTTCAAGGCGAGAGTTCGCGAACGGATGCTGACCGAGAAGAGAGGGGGTGGGGAGGTGGGGAGAACCGGAGCTGTACACGATACACGGTACACGGTACACGGTTGGAGGGACATTTAGTTTACTTGCTGGACTTGATGGACATAATGAAACATGGGGAATGTTGTTAACGAGATTTCAGTAAGATGCATCCCGGTCCGAAGCGTGTATGTGTCACTTGCTGTCACGTAGCCGAGGCAGCACGACGGCGTCGGCGTCGCGTCGGCGTCGCGTCGGCGTCGCGCGACAGCTTCCACCGGCATCGCTCGTGCTGCTCACATCAGACTGTAGTTAGCTAATGGGCAATAGTTGTAGAGTCGGTAGGTAATGTCACATTAATTTCTAACTGTGGAAGCACGTAGTCCACGTGCGTCGGGCGACCGACACCTTGCCTAACGAGCTTCTGTAGTTTAATCACAATTATTGTGGTAACACACGTTTGATGTTTTAACAAACTTTAAATATAGACCGAACCATTTCTAGAGGTAAAAGGTGTTCGGTAGCATGGAGCTCACGTGCCCCGCGTTTCAAAACATTAAAAAACTTTTAGCTATCATCTTTTTAAAGAAATATGGAATGAAACCGGATCGCCTTTTTCCTGTCGAGTCATACCTATACTTGCACTGAGTGGTGTCGTGAGAATCAAAACAAATATTGCAACGAGGCACAGTATGATTGGATGAGAAGTGGCTCTATAAGAAGTCATGATAGTGAGTGAGTGAGTGAGTGAGTGAGCTGTTCTGTGAGCGGCAACAGTCAGTTTGCGCAGTTGGATGCTGTCGATCGAACTCTAATTATCAGATCTCGATCACTTTAATCTGCGGGACTGCGGCGGTTATAACTGGGTCAGTGGAGGAGGTAGGTACCTACCGATCCCATCCGATATTGTTTTCCGACGGTAATAGGGTTCATCGTTTTGGGAGATCAAGATGTTGGTCAATTAGAAACAATCAAATTGACAGATTATAATAATCATTTTATCTTTAACTGAATCAACGTATTGAAGAAATTGAATAAAATAGGCTAACGTTTTGTGGATATTATGAAAGAAGCGTTGGCATTTGAATAACATTGCGCGCCTACTCGCGTCGCCGGCTGCTTGCCGTTCACGTTCTGTAAGGGCGCGGGTCCTACGAAGCAGAGTGCTCTGCGTCCACCATGCTGAGGCATGCGGATGTCGAGGCTCGTGTGCTTGTTCATTCATCTCATATAACAATAGCTTACCAGCCTGCCTGCTGTGATCAGGTCGCTCGGTGAACTCCCTTCGAGCAACAACCGCCTCCTCAACTTCGCCCGACGACCTCCTGAATATTTTCAAAAGCTGTTATCATAACATAACGAGTTAATATAATTTACATAACTTCAGAAAACTCGTAATTTTCCATTTCGGGACATCTCCCAACCCTTCCGTCCATAATTACCAAAACAATGAAACCCTGCGCATAAACCTAATTGAATAACGCCCGTGACGTCAGCGGCCTCATAGCACGGAGGTAGCTGTTATAGAACCGCAACTCCGCATCCTGACGCCGCCGCAAGCGCACCGCGCCGCAAGCGCACCGCAACGCACCGCACCGCACCGCGCCACCTCTTCTCATTCGTACCTTAATTATAGGACACCGTAGAGTTCCGATGTCGCATCTATGCAGTCACTACACCGCGTGCGCGGGTCAAACTCGTCTCAATATGCGTGAAAGGGTACCGACGAATGCTCCGTGTCAGGTTTATGATAATACTTCCGCGTCCAATAACTCTTTTATAGCATGGCGCCTCCGCCCTGGGGGGCCGCACCGCGCGATGTACGACGCACCCACCTCTCCGAGCCATCGCTACTTCCCACTAACTAACTTACATCTCGATGCTGCGTGGGTTTCGATTATCAATACATCATCGTGACGAAGCCGGATGCATGTTATGAGCTTCTTCCTTTTTACAACTGTAATAGCAAAAAATTGCGCAACGTGATGCAAATCTAAACGACATGAGAAGCATTCGGCGGCGTTACATTTGACGAGCACACGATACACGACGACGGTCTCATTGAGATATCACCTTTCACAGAGAGTAGTTATGTAGAGTTGGTCGGTAGCGACGCGTCCGTCGTGTTCCTAGCGGCGTGTACTACGCCATACTCCTGCTGAAGCAGCCGACATGGCTTGCGTTATGCAACGCACGTTAATGTTCAGCAGTGCTCGTCGCACAGCAGCTTGTACGACCTAGTCCTAGAACTAGCTGGACGAGTACATCCATACATCCATATATGCTAGCATATAATGTGGACGCCGGACGCCGGACGCCGGACGCCGGACGGCCATTGTGCTCATCGGAACGAAAAGCGAACTTAATAATGTATTAGTGGCTTCCGCCCTCAGACGTGTCCGCGGCGTGATGTGGCGTGACGTTTAGTGACGTGTCGTGGCGTGACATGATGTGACGTGATGCGACATGGCGCAAGTTGTACAATAGTGAGAAACACGCTCGAACTGAACCTAATCGTTTAGTAATCGAAATAAATGGCTAGATTAACGGATGTCAGTGTGTTTCAGATAGATTACGTGTTATGCATGTCACGACATTTATGCATTTAACTTTTAAATAGAGTAAAGTGTAAATAATATGTTCTGTTCAAGTGCTCGGTGTGCGGTGGAAGCCTGAGGGATGGGCGGGACGCGGGCGGCGCCATTTAACATTTCCTTGAAACGTGCACTCGATAAATTCAAAAGTGTTTCAGCGAGGGAACCGATTTCTGCAGCGCTGCCAGTCCGGGACGCGAGGGAGCCGACGGAGCCGACGGAGCCGAGGCAGGGAGAAAGTTAGCACATTATAGCGATAATAATAATGAGTTCTTACAGGAGGCTCTCGCGACGAGCCGAGCCGGGCGGCCGCGCTTGTTATCTTCGCTTTATGTTCCTGCTATAAAGACGGATGTCGGTTGGGTCACTTTTACAGCCTCCGTTCGGTGCTTCATGGCGGACATTATAAGCATAAGGAGCAAAGTCGGCAAGTCGGAGGAAACGACTCGAATGTCGTCGATCTGTTGCCAAGAACGCAGAGGATGAGGCGAGATTGACGCCGGTCGGCTTGCCTCCCCTCGCAAGGTCACAGGCATCGAATACAGGGTAATTGTGAGCTATCCCACGAGCCCCACTCATCCATCGCTCACTTGCATCCAACTCGCGAGCCGAGCGGCTCGAATCCATTCGCCCGCAGTTGCACGGATTTCATGAAACGAAAACTCACTCCCCTCTGACATGGTACACCTCTAACCAGTGTAGCTGCTCCTTCAATGTACATTACTGTTTTTGCATCGCACATTTTCAGCCTCATTCCCGAGGTAAACCCCCACCGGACGTATCAACGTAAACGTATAATATATTGCAACACAAGGTTTAATGACTGATATATTTTAAATTCAAACAGATTAATTTTAATTTAGGCGAGTGTTTTTATTTGACATGTTTAATAATTTTTATGCACCTGCTCGTAAGTAGTTGATAGGCTGATCTACTCGAGTACGATGGCTTCGCGCTTTATTTCCTACAAAAGGTGCATTAAATTTCTCCAGTACCTTCCTACGGCTATCGGACCCTCTCGCTGCCTCGTCCCTCGTCCCTCGTCCCTCGTCCCTCGTCCCTCGCCCCGCAGCCCGCAGCCGACGAGGGAGAGATGTAGGCTAGTGGCACAGGACAGCTTCCAGGAGAGTGGACAACTGCCTAATTTATACGATGGCGCTGTCACACACAGTATTACTATGAATAATCAGAAACTGATGTAATATGAAAATGAAATCGACCGCAAGCAAAAACAATTCGGCAACGCCTTCGTAGTAGCGGCTCCATGAGGCGAACGTCAACGCCTTCGTAGTAGCGGCTCCATGAGGCGAACGTCAACGCCTTCGTAGTAGCGGCTCCATGAGGCGAACGTCAACGCCTTCGTAGTAGCGGCTCCATGAGGCGAACGTCAACGCCTTCGTAGTAGCGGCTCCATGAGGCGAACGTCAACGCCTTCGTAGTAGCGGCTCCATGAGGCGAACGTCAACGCCTTCGTAGTAGCGGCTCCATGAGGCGAACGTCAACGCCTTCGTAGTAGCGGCTCCATGAGGCGAACGTCGTAGTAGTAGTAGTAGGGCGAGTAGTGCACGGCAGTGACGAGTGTGGTAAGAGGCAATCAATAACGTTGTACGCAGCTGGACGCCAGCCAACCGCGAGCTGGAGGCGACGCCTGTCTGTGCTGTTTGTGCTGCCTGTGCTGCCTGTGCTAGCTGTGCTGGATGCTGTGGGTAGAAAGCTCTCATCAATGTAAGTGAACAACGCAGCACTAGCTGGTTAGCGCGAGACATATATCTCGATGCTGACATGATACACCACATCTTTAAGTGCTCTCAAGCGATGTTGGAAAACATCGTTAGGAAACCTGCGGCTTAGTGACCATCTGCTTCACTCTACTACTACCTGCTCCTTCTCTACTTTAGGAGTAAACCCTTAAAGTTGGTTGGTTAGAGGACGCTAAAGGGCCCGGCCCTTTAGCGTCCTCTAACCAAGGGCATGAGTGAAAAGTTGCTCGACTCTATACATCTGTGAAAGGGTCGTAAAGGGTTCTCAAGGGAAGGGGAAGAGGGCCAATGAGAATAATATGCCCCACTTATATATTTCGATGATCCTGCGTAGGTACCTGCGACCGGCGACCGGTACTGAACATCCGTTCACTTACATTGTCCCTACAAAAGTAAACTAGATAAAAACTTTATCTTTGAGTGATAGTGCTCCTTTAACTGTAGCTTTAACCCTCCGTTAGTCGCGTGGGGTCTTTGAAAGCCCAGGTTTTGGAAAAATGAAAAATTTAAGCAATTAAAAAAATCGCAGCAATTCAATATTTTAGGTACCCTCCTAAGTTGGATTGTATTGGCCGCGTATCGCTGCTAACTTCAGTTCGCGCATAAGCGCAGTGAGATACAGAAGTGTTTTGTGCGGACGGGCTTTGAAAGACCCCACGCGACTAACCGCGTAAGTAAAATTTAATTGTTTTTATTAGTTTAGACTTTTTTGTAGCATGTTTTTTTAGTGTTTTTTTTTGTTGTTTTAGATTTAATTAACTAGTAAAATGGATGAAGAACAACAACGTCGTATATTAAGCTGGTTAGACGATGAAAGTAACGATGTTTACGGTGGTAGTGGTGATGAAGAAGGTGAAGGCGGTATGTACTCGGATGAAAGGAGTGAACATAACACTGATTCTGAGCAGGAATGTGAAGATGAACCTACAGAACAGCATGAGGTATATTCGGACAAACTGCCGGAGAATTTGGAATCTCTGCACGACCATCGTCAGATTCTAGAATCGTTGGGCGAACAGCATGTGGTTTGCGATTCAAATGATCAACAAATGGATTTGGAAAGTTCGTATAGTGCTGATGATGAAGAGCCCTTGATAAATTTATCATCACAGAACTTTTTTATAGTCAAAAATAGGGAGAGGAATGGCATCTACAAAATTGTTTGCAAATGGAGGACTTCATCTGGTAAAAGTTTGTGTGTTTTTTTGTTGGTTCTTTCCAAATTTTACGTAATTGTCATCGTAATTTTAGTTTTATCGTATATATATTTATAAAAAGGAGAAGTTCCTACATTTAGTTTGTTAAAAACCTTTTTTTTGTGATTGTGATCTCAAGGAGAGAAATTTAAGTTCCTTAATTTAGATTGTAAGTTCAAAGAAGAAATAAAAGAATATGTTTACGTAACTTTTTGTAGTTTTATTGCATTTAAGTTATTCGTCAATGACTTGCTTAGATAATAACGAAAAAGTTATTAAAAAGGTGTTTTTTAGGCTGTTTATTTTTGGGGTCTTCAAAAACCCCACGCGACCAACCGTGTAAACTAAAAATGCGCGACTGACCGAGGGTTAAATATGTAAAGTTATGGGCTAGCTGCTGCTAGCTACCAGCGCGTGTAGCGCGGAGGGTGACAATAGATGTGACAACATGAAGATCAACACTGCGCCGGATAGGAAGCCACTTCAGCTGCGGGATCTGAACTCGGATACCTACGTTACCGAAAATGTAACGGTTGCACGAGTTTTGAAGGCGCTCAAGGTTGTTTAAAACTTACATCCGCAGCATCTTAGAAACATACCTCCGTCCGCATAAGCAAGAAGAGACAAGAGAAATGTAAGAGCAAGGCTGATTTTTTTAATGTTTTTTTATTTTTTTTTTGATAGAATCTCAAGTTAGCATTGACAACGTCAGTACAGAGTACCTCAGCCGCTCAGCTTTCGAATGAAAGCAATCCTCCGCGACGCGGCACGCGGCACGCGGCACGCGGCACGCGGCACGCGGCACGCGGCACGCGGCACTGGGCACGCGGCACGCGGCACGCGGCACGCGGCACGCGGCACGCGGCACGCGGCACTGGGCACGCGGCACGCGGCACGCGGCACGCGGCACGCGGCACGCGGCACGCGGCACGCGGCACGCGGCACTGGGCACGCGGCACGCGGCACGCGGCACACGCGGCACGCGGCACGCGGCACGCGGCACGCGGCACGCGGCACGCGGCACTGGGCACGCGGCACGCGGCACGCGGCACGCGGCACGCGGCACGCGGCACGCGGCACGCGGCACGCGGCACGCGGCACGCGGCACGCGGCACGCGGCACTGGGCACGCGGCACGCGGCACGCGGCACGCGGCACGCGGCACGCGGCACGCGGCACGCGGCACGCGGCACGCGGCACTGGGCACGCGGCACGCGGCACGCGGCACGCGGCACGCGGCACGCGGCACGCGGCACGCGGCACGCGGCACTGGGCACGCGGCACGCGGCACGCGGCACGCGGCACGCGGCACGCGGCACGCGGCACGCGGCACGCGGCACGCGGCACGCGGCGTGTCCTCGCGGCTCGCGGTGCGAGGGCACGCGTTATAATTTAATTTGCAAGTTTAATTAATTTGAACCCTTCGTGAGCGCCGCGCGCCGTGCATTATTCATGACGTGCGTGCACTAGCGCCCGCCCGCGGGCTCGCACCGGAGCTCACCCGGAGCCGCGACAATAAGCCACCGCGCGCGGAGCCGCTCCAGCGCTCCGCATAGCACCGCGTAGCAGCGCGTAGCACCGCGTAGCACCGCGTAGCACCGCGTAGCACCGCGTAGCACCGCGTAGCACCGCGTAGCACCGCGGCGGAGCCTCACGACGCATTCCTAATATACTTGCATACTCACATCACTCCAAATCGACAAATCCTCACCAGTTCAATTTATCTAAAAAGAATTGCAAAAATACAGTTGAATTTAAGGGAGAATTTGGCTCCGCTGTTTACCAAAGTAAAATAATCTATTTACGTAGTGCTGCTCGAGCAACGAATTGATTTTGCCAAATATAGATGCTGCAGCCGATCGAGAGGGAGAGGGGACTGCACTGCGGGGGGAGAGCCGACCTCACAGGGTAGGGGGGGGTACCTCACTCAACTTGCGTTGGAGAAAAGTGTTAGCGGTTCGGTACTATGAAGTCTGAAAAATAAAACATAATCTACTTCAAATTTTGATTTGTATAACTTGGATTTTGTACCTGCAACCGATTTCAGCGTACCATTCTTGTAAGCTCAAACAACATCAATACATAAAAAAAAACAACACATAAACCACTTTCCAATTTAGCCGGGTAAGGCACACCACCACGCCGCCGTCCCGTCGCCGTCCCGTCGCCGTCCCGTCGCCGTCCCGCCTCTAGGGGAACGAACCGCATCTATTCCAGGTTCCAAAAGGACTACGTGGAGAACAAGCCGTAGCTTTGAAAACATGCTCACAGCGCTAGCGAAACAGCTAAATCACTTCTTACTTACGTTTATAACCAAGTAACCGTATCAATAAACCTAGGCTAGAGTACCTGCGTCTGCGCACACCGTTCTCAGTGCAGGTAGTTTTCTATGATCACATAGTATCAGTAAGCAATAAACTCACGAGACATAAGCTTTCAGTTAGTAAGCTACGTGATTCATAGAAGGAGTGTTCCATCTAGCCTTCGCCTGTAGCCTCCCGCGCAGGCTGCAGTGCTCCCGGGATAGAATACATCCTATCTCCTTCCGCCTATGCCCAGCAGTGGACTTATTCAGGTGGCATCATCCACCTGAATAACATGAGTGGTGAGTGGTGAGGCGCGGGTGTAGCGGGAGGCGGGAGAGTGTGGCGCGCGCCCGGACATTAGTCAACGCGATACCATCGCAGCGGACTGCCTCTCGTGTCCCCTCACTAGTGAGCGTGCTCTCACTACTGTCCCCTCACTAGGGATGTGCCCTCGCCGGTTGCCTCTCGCAGATGGGTCCCATCTCATATTTAAATGTGCCGATGATAACTATCGGTCCAAAAAGTAAATAAAAAAAACTCACTTCGTCTCCTGCTTCCTTCGTTTCATTGGAACACATAAATATTTTTAGAATAATATTTAATTATACAAATTCTCGCTCTAAAATATAAATACGAAAAACAAAATGAAACCATAACAGTGATCTGATCACAGCATGAGCCTCTCCTCTCCTCTCCTCCCCCCACCCTCAAGGCGGGGGTTGTGTGTGTGTGTGGGGGTAACGCACCGCACGTGGCAACATGACGAGGTATCGCAGACGCACCCCCCGGGGTGAAGTATTAGAATGATGTAACAGGCTACATTTGATTTATATATTATCTTTTGATCGTTCACTTTGTCTCGTTGTTCTCATGACAAATACAATTCTTTGATCAAAATGTTAAATTTCCTGTTTAGTTTGTACAAAGTTGTAAAATATAACTACCTACCGATCCTACACACTTATTTTAAGTGAACAAACTTACGATCGACTCCAACATGCCTCTCTTTATGAAACATAAAATCCTAACGCTGACTAGTTTATATATCTTTCAAATTGGCTGTTTCGTAAGAGAGCATGCTTCATACTTTAACCAATATAAAGATAATAATAACTCAGTTGTAAGAAATAGAGATCCCACTAGGCTTATATGACCCCCTCACAAAACTACACTCAGTGGGAAAAATTGCTCCACCATTACTGTAAAAATCTACACTAATATTATAAAGAGGAAAGCTTTGTATATTTGTATTTTTGTATTTTTGTATGTTATGAATAAACTCAAAAAGTACTGGACCGATTTTAATAATTCTTTTTTCATTAGAAAGCTACATTATCACTGAGTAACATAAGCTATATTTTATTTTGGAAAAAAATAGCGTTCCGTAAAATATTTGGGTTTTTCAGACACAAGGTGTAAAAAATCAACCAGAAAAGTTACTTATTTTGCGTACGCTGCCTAAACTATAAAAGATAGAACCATAAAATGTTCTACATAATTGTAGATCTTATAATAATCTACAAAAAAGTCAGCGACACACTATACCTATCTATGTCGAGTGAGGCACAACAACCATTTTTTTATTTAAAAATCTTCAATTTTTTTTGGACTACATTTAAACGCATTTATTTTACTCATAATATTAATCCTTATCGAAATAAATTATTTTATTACTAAGTACAGTTCATGTAGATAATATTTGGTCTTTAAATGATTAGAATTGGACGTTTGGTTTTGAAGTTATGGCGAAATTAAAATATTACGTTTTCTGCTGCACGGCCCGTTGCGAAGTGAGCGTCACCAAGTTGGGAGTACGCGTGCAGGGGAGTAGTTTAGATCTATGAGTTAGGTACCCGCGAGGCTCCGACGCGAGGTCGGCTCCCTACGCAGGTGTTTTATAAAAAGGACAATAATAATGTAATATAGTTTTATGACAAAATCTATACAAATAAATAAAATTGCAGTGTCTGTTTGTAATATTAAAATAACGCTTTTTACTACATACATAGGAATGTATATACGATACATATACCAAAATAGCATTTTTTTAAATTTTTGTCTGTCTGTCTGTCTGTTTGTTCCGTGTAATCTCTGGAACGGCTGGACCGATTTCGACGGGACTTTCACTGGCAGATAGCTAATGTAACAAGGAGTAACTTAGGCTACTTTTTATCCCGGAAAAATAACGGGAACTGATATAAACTGCCACGCTGGCGAAACTGCGAACAGCCGCTATTTTATGCCGTATTAACGCCATCTGTTGGTGACATCGAGTACTACTTCAGTTAAGATTTGTAAGAAAACATGTTTACCGCCCAACGAAGTGGGCACCGGTCAGCTAGTCTATAATAAAATCCCTAGAGATATAAGAGAACTGCCTACCAGTAAATTTAAGACAAAACTCCGTAGGTGGCTCTTAAGATAAATGTTTTTATGACATAAAAGAATTTCTATAATTAATAATCAATAAATAAATAATAATAATAATAATATAGGATAAACTGTTGTTCCACCTAGTTCCTAAGATCCTTTTGTACACAGTTTCGACAATAATAAATTTAATTTCATTTCAACAGAGCCATCGACTTCCAGCAGTTTACATAATATCCTCGATGCACTGGATTGAAGGCTGCGGGTGCCGGTGTGGTTACAGCCACCCGAGACTTAACACCCGTTTGCCTCAGGTTGATGGACGCAGAGTAGTGAATCGTTGGGCACGTTAACGAGCGTGTCCTGCGAGGCAATGCTTTGTTATAAGTAATGGTAGCCATTCAACATCAGGTGGCCCAGTTACTTGTTCCATTGGCAGGTCCCATAAAAAAAAATACAGCTGTATTCCATCCGTGACAGGTTACAAGCCCATTACCGCTGTTAGAACTCACTACATTTTAAAATGTCCTTGTACAGCTTGAAGCAGCTCGGATTATAAAATGAATCTCCTTTAATGTACCTGCACGTCGTTAAGCCTGGCTTTTACACAATATAATAACTTTTCCTCAAAGTAATAATAACTAACGAGATGCGCTCAAAAGAACCGCAACGAAGTAGCGGCCATTGCATCGCCGCGCCGCTCACCTACCCCTAGCTACGAGATTGCATCGTAGACGCTCGTAGCCACGTAGTCACGTAGACCCCGCGTAGCACCACCGTAGCACCGTCGTAGACCTACTGTAGCTCAGTCGTCTGCTACGTAACCAGTACTTACACTTTACACAAAAGTCTACTGTAGTAAGTCCCGTGGCGTGCTAAACTGTAATTAGCTAGTACAAATGTAAATGCCCGTAGTGTAATGTATTGCAACGTACGACCTCCTCCCACCCGATGGACTGATGACATTGTTAGGATCGCGGGAAGTCGATGGACTTTGATTCTTAAATAACTAAGTGATGTCTACCGAGCCTATTTAATTTGCTTGACTGAGTGTGAGTAGTGTTGTTGGACATAATATTATAGAAGTGATCCTACTGGTTGTCCTGTACTCTGCGAGTAGGTAGCGCGGAAGCCTCGCCGTGGCGCAAACAAAATGCCCTAAAAGCCTTTGTGAGTACATTTTAAACATTCATTTATTCATTAGTTCGCCTGAAGCCTGAAGTCTTAAGCCTGAAACCTAAAGCCTGCAGCGAGAAGCTAAGATCTTACTTCCGTTTGCAATATTCTGTTATGCTTCCTTCGTCGCGAGAACTATTGCAATTGGAATTTACGGATCTATTGACTGATTTTACATTTTAAACTAAATACAATATTACTGTAGGCAACAAACATGTGCGGGATGAGTGGACGGTCTGTCACTTTACTCTTGATTGTTTCTTATAACTTTTAACTGGTCTCACGCGACCGAACTTACGAAAGGATATTGCAGGACGTCGCGTCTTACGTATTGTATTACCTTCGTCCTCAACATAAAATTCCTAATATATACGTTTTCAGAATCATTTCGAGATTCATCCAAATCCGAGATCGTGACAGAGATGAGTGCAAACCAACATGTATGCACATCCACGCATCCTCGCACTAACTTTTGCATAATATTAGTCTCTTAATACGAATATATTTTTAAGGGTGGAAAATCATTTTGGTTATTATTATTTTACCTCATTAACGAGTGTTTTCCTCCTTTTTCCTCGTTCGATTGAGCCCTCCCCTCTCTCCCTCCCTCCTCCCCCGCCGCCAGCGCCAGCAGGTGCGGCCGAATATTATTTCGATGTGGGATCTATGAGCTCTGTCACTTCGCAGCCTCACTCGCACCGGGACCATTGGTCGACCTTACACTCTGCCGCCGTCGCTTACTACTCTGACGTTCATCATTATTTAATGTTCTTCTCGTTGCGTCGTCTGGATGACGGTCGATGACGTCAGAACAAAGATTCTTGACGGTTCTCTCTATAACTATTAGGATGGTGCCTGCTTATTACTAAAAAAAATACTAAAAGTCTAAAATCATTAACAAAATTCACGTAACACAAGTGCAGTACTGCAGGCAGACGCTCGCTAGCTCTGGTACTAGGATGTGTCGGGTGTCGGCCCCTCATGGATGTGGCACTTGACATACATTGCGTGGTCGGTTGCCCTGCTCACGCGGCGATGGAGCCCCTCCATCCTACATTGTGTACGTCCCACGAGTGTTTCCTCATTGTCTGATCACCATCCTGTGAATCAGGCGATTATGTAGTTAGCCAACGCTGGATCTATTACTTGCATCTGTAGAGCGTCCTCCGCCGCGCAGGAGCTCTGCCATAGATTTACTACGTAGCTACTGATCTCGGGCAGCCCCAAAATACTTTCCAGAGTCTTAAACTAGGTCGTGTTTTCATCTAATGGGGACCGGAATCTCTCGGAGCCTGCGCCACCGATTAGGGAGCCCTCACTGATCGTAATAAAGTTTAGATGCTTTTAACATTAAGTAAGTTAATTGATGCTGAACCTGGCTGAAGCTACTTTATGGCGTTTCAAAGTTGTCTCCTCGTTTTATTTTGAACATTAAATGTTATGAAGAAACCTTTCACTTCTCCGATAAATAAAAGCTGGTGACGCGGAGCCCCCCCCCCTTCCATCCCCACATCCCCCCCCCCTGCAGCTCACACTCCGAGGAACTAATCTGTGACTCGCCACTGTTAATGTTCACGTCGTCGGTCCATCGAGTTCTACGCTTTGTTTTGAGGTTCATGGTCGCATTCCGTGAAACTGTATTACATCGCGGTTGTTGACGGTCTTTAAGCTATTGCTTACATTTTGATCCTAATAAAAATACATTAGGTATAAAATAGTGTAGAAATGTAATCGGAGAGTGATATTTCTAAAAGGGAGATCGGTGAAAGTAATCAGCGAGTGATCGAAAGCAAAGTCAGGTGCTGCTGTACATCTGCGGCCCAATATTGATCTAGCCAAGCATTTACCATTTAGCTAGGCGTAGGCATCCCGCCCGACGCCCGACGCCCGACGCCCGAGCTAGCTCACTGCATTATTAAAATGTCTGAACCTGGGATTTTTTTCTAATATTTTATCGAACGAGCAATTATATCCCAGCATTTTAGTAATCGCTTAGCGATTTCCAACAGCGTCACCGGGCTACTGGCGCGCGCTACACCAGTATACAAGAAATGGTTTGGTGACAACGATCACCACTTAGGTACGCACACTTAACTTGGGCTATTACTAGGGAAGGGAGCTGCGGAGAGACTCTTCCCCCTGAAGAGGCGATTACGGAGTCTTTGACTCCTGAGGCGACCTCCACCTGCCCGGCTCTACGTGTAATGTGCTTATGTGCAACACGACAACATGTTGTCTACTCGTTATCTCGTTCAAAATATTATTATTATTATCTTCCTGCGCTCACATGCCAGTGCCGAAAATCTGTCTTGTTCTGTGAAATGAAGAACGAATGAAAAGAAAAACGCCCCGCCTGTCCCCTTAAGTGCACATTCTAGTCTGGATCTAATTAAGACTTAAATGACGTAGTAAATCCACATTGTTTTAATAGGTGTTGGTGAGTGTGTTATGGCTAGCACCATACGCACCATCCATCGGAGCTTATTTGTGGGTATTTTATATATAATTTCTAAAATGTCCATAAATAGAAAAAGTATCTCTTGTCAAGCGCGACATATCTCGTATTGTACATCTTAGTCTGGCTGGGGTCGCGATGGGGTCATCTGAAAGGGGTCTAGGTCTACGAAGGATATCCTCCGAACCTAGGATGCCACACGGCCTCGCAGCTTATTTTGAACCCGAGAACAGCCTTCTGTTATAAGCACAAAGTATGTTTCCGTCTGTAACATCGTAGATCAGAACCGGATGAACCATTTTTTTTTTGTTTGAAAGGTTTTTTGATTCGGAGTGTTCTTGGATATGGTTCAAGAAAATAAATTCACCAGTTAATTCTAAGTTTATACAGGTTTATTTTTGTGTCGGGGCTAACATTTTTGTTAAATATTGATATTCAGTCATCACATCAGCCTTACCAGCTTCCTCGGTCTTGTGCGTCTTCACAACTTGGTTCTGACTGTGTCATTCAGCATGCTGGCGGCGCGGCGGCGGCGGTCGGTGCTCGCTGCTCCACGGCTCCACTGCTCCACGGCTCCACTGCTCCACGGCTCCACTGTTCCACGGCTCCACGGCTCCACGGCTCCACTGCTCCACGGCTCCACTGCTCCACGGCTCCACGGCTCCACTGCTCCACGGCTCCACTGTTCCACGGCTCCACTGCTCCACGGCTCCACTGCTCCACGGCTCCACTGCTCCACGGCTCCACTGTTCCACGGCTCCACGGCTCCACGGCTCCACTGCTCCACGGCTCCACTGCTCCACGGCTCCACGGCTCCACGGCTCCACTGCTCCACGGCTCCACTGCTCCACGGCTCCACTGTTCCACGGCTCCACTGCTCCACGGCTCCACTGCTCCACGGCTCCACTGCTCCACGGCTCCACTGCTCCACGGCTCCACTGCTCCACGGCTCCACTGTTCCACGGCTCCACGGCTCCACGGCTCCACTGCTCCACGGCTCCACTGCTCCACGGCTCCACGGCTCCACTGCTCCACGGCTCCACTGCTCCACGGCTCCACTGCTCCACGGCTCCACTGCTCCACGGCTCCACTGCTCCACGGCTCCACTGTTCCACGGCTCCACGGCTCCACGGCTCCACTGCTCCACGGCTCCACTGCTCCACGGCTCCACGGCTCCACTGCTCCACGGCTCCACTGTTCCACGGCTCCACTGCTCCACGGCTCCACTGCTCCACGGCTCCACTGCTCCACGGCTCCACTGTTCCACGGCTCCACGGCTCCACGGCTCCACTGCTCCACGGCTCCACTGCTCCACGGCTCCACGGCTCCACGGCTCCACTGCTCCACGGCTCCACTGCTCCACGGCTCCACTGTTCCACGGCTCCACTGCTCCACGGCTCCACTGCTCCACGGCTCCACTGCTCCACGGCTCCACTGCTCCACGGCTCCACTGCTCCACGGCTCCACTGTTCCACGGCTCCACGGCTCCACGGCTCCACTGCTCCACGGCTCCACTGCTCCACGGCTCCACGGCTCCACTGCTCCACGGCTCCACTGCTCCACGGCTCCACTGCTCCACGGCTCCACTGCTCCACGGCTCCACTGCTCCACGGCTCCACTGCTCCACGGCTCCACGGCTCCACTGCTCCACGGCTCCACTGCTCCACGGCTCCACTGCTCCACGGCTCCACTGCTCCACGGCTCCACTGCTCCACGGCTCCACTGCTCCACGGCTCCACTGCTCCACGGCTCCACTGCTCCACGGCTCCACTGCTCCACGGCTCCACGCGCCAGGAGTGCGCTAGCTGCTGCTGCTAGGATGCGCCTGAGCTCCGTCTTTTAATTAGTTCTCTCCCGGAGTTAACCAAGTTTTCTTCATCAAGCCATTTCATCAACTTCCTCCCTCCCTCTTCCCCTACACCTACATTTTCACTTCAATTTGCGTCTGCCCGGCTCATAGCCGGTAAGCCGACGAGTATATTTTATACAAGACGCGCTTTTTTTTTGCTTCAGTAAAATTACTCCGTCAGTTATCTTAAAAATAAAACACTAGGCTAAATAATATCACGACCATGTCCGGCACGGTAGACATCGCTCTCGATCCTCAAAATAAGCGTTCCGAATCTAAGCTTCATAAGTTGTTAAACTGAAACATAACGAAGCTTGTGAACACAGAATATTAAATCAAAACCCTCGCAGCCGCTCGTAGTTAGTAGGCTTGCTCGCAAACAGACCGAATCACATCGACGACAAGTGAATTATAAATTAGTGAAGCGAGCTCTGCCTTGCGGGGCGAGGGGAGGGAGGGCAGTGTTTGCGCGGATAATTGTCTGGTTGACGTCGCGCGGCTGCGAGCGGCTCCGCGTGATCGCGCCGCTCTCTCTCAGATAGGTACTGTTGACTGATCGTTGTTTTATTGCACCGAATATCAATTTATTGATAAAGCAGGAAAACATAAGTCTTCTTTTATTTCGAAATTTGCAAACTTTGGTGCGCAATGCTAGATCGTTGTCTGCTACTAGGTAGTACTTGCATGTCACCAACATGTCAATTATTACAATGCTGACCTGCGTTGCGCGAGTTATGAGCTCTTCCGAATAAACAACACATTCGGAGGTGCGACGACGTGCGACGACGTGCGACGACGTGCGACGACGTGCGACGACGTGCGACAACGTGTAACGGGTTCACGTGCGTTAGCTGCATGAGCGGAGCGGTCTGCTTGATCCCAGGACCGATCAATCCTAATTTTTATTCATCTTAAATTTCTGTATTCTTTCAACGAACCCATCGTTAAATTAAACTGAAACTTTTTTTTATAATTTGTATAATCTTTTATCCAACAAATGAGATCTACAAGAGTTTACAGACACATTTCATATGCAATTTTTTTGCCTAGTTGTCATTGTTTTTTATGTAATTGAAACGTGATAAGTATAATATAAGAATTTAATTTCACTCCCGGTGAATGATAAACCTAGTCAAAAAATGAATGTTAATAGCTGAGTGAAAAAAAGACAGTCCACAGCACGTCAATTATATTATTTTTACTATTTGAGGCGTACATTTTTGATGGAATCTCACCTGGGGCCATCTGGGGCCCAATATTCATAACGAGATAACGTCAAATTCAAGTTTCGATCTCGTCGATCTTAATTTTTTTTTCTTCGAAACATTGACATTTCAGGCAGGCCGAATTTCGACATTAAAATTCCAGTTTCGATCTCGTCTCAGCTCCAAAAATAATGTTAAGTGATGATGCGTTCAACTACGATATGATGTGTTCATGCTACTGGTTCATTCTTAGTCCGTCTGATGGCACTGGACACCCGCTGTTGATTAATACGTTGTTATTCAAAGTTGTAATAATGTAATTAGTCAGCTCAAATATTCGAACAAATGAGCAACGTCACTGTGTACACATAATTACAATGGCGCTGTGCCACTGTGCCACTGTGCCACTGTGCGACATGGCCGATTGATACGTGTTTGCCAACACATTTATCTTTCAGGTCGCCTGTATACACTTTAAAATAATTTCACTACATACTTTTTATTCATCTACTAGAGTAGGAGATGCCAGATGATTTTTAAAACTATGAAAAAACATCAATAACAATAATTTAATATAAATCGTTAATTTTCCGTGGAAACGTGGAGTTCACTCTGCTGCGGATGTGACAGCCCACTACACTGCAGCGTCCAGTGGACAGCCTCCCTTCCTCATGCTGGAGGGAATGGACAAACTTGATAAGCGGCTCGCGTGACTCAGAAGTACTCAGAAGAACATGCTGACCATCTCACATTCGTCTTAGTGCGTACTCTTAGTCGCCGGATCCTATTCTACGCTAAGACTACTGCATAAGAAGATTTGGATGAATGTACACAGTAAATAAAGGCTTGTTTCCTGAATGGAAGCCTCAATAATTCCCGATGAACAAAAGGGCATCACCTCCAAAGGCCCCGGCGCTGAAGATCAGTCGTCACGCTTCGCGCGGATTAATTAAAACTTGTTCCCGCTATTCCCACGACGAACATTATCTTTCTCTACCTTCCCATTCAATAACCAACCTTATCAGTAACGTTATAAAGGCGATATGGTTGGGAAAAGAAAATGTGATGGCTCGGTTGTGTTTTTGTAAGCGTGTCGTTGGATTGTCGAAGGTATCGTGTTGGGGTAGAGTGCAAAGTGGCCTGCGGGTGGGTAAGGTAAAGGTGCACAATAGGCGTCCTGTTTAAAGTACAGCTGTCGCGGACAAAAGACCGCGGAATATAATGTACTGTGAATTAACAAAACTTGTGTCTCGCCACCGTGTACCGTGTACCGTGTACCGTGTACCGTGTACCGCGTACCGGGGAACGTGTCCCGTGTCCCGGTGTGCTCGTGTACAACACGGAAATGAACTAGCATTTTCTAGTTAAAATAAATTCACTTGAACAAATGTTGTGCAGTTGCAACTTTAGTTTTTCAAACAAAGTAAAGAACTTCACCCTCATTTTAAATGCGCTTATTCATGGGAGTGTAAGTTCTAATTTAAACTTATTAATTCTTTGCATTATCTGTACAAACAATAGCTATAAGAATGTTTGTCCTGACCGACCGTCATATAGACACAGCCTTTAACTGCTGGTCGTAGAGACTAGAAGACTACATGGTATATGGGATGGTTTACTTAACGCAAGGAAGTCCAATATTGAATACGTCCACGTGTCCTGCGGGAGCCTGCGTGTCGAGGAGTCCCGCGCAGCAACTAATGAGTATCTCGTGCGGATGTATGATAGCTATGTACCTATCCAGCGTGAACCATCAACCACCAAATAAACTGTGTGTTTGGCGAAAATACAAGAATTTACGACGCGAAGAAACATAATACAACGTCGCCCGCCTCGTATTTTATTCTCCGCAGAATGTTTGCGTCGTGACACACTTTCACTGAATACTCGCACTTGTGACGTCATATATACTTACACAACACAAGACATTGTTTTCTTTAGATTTGAGATGCGTGATAACATATAGACTAGGACTTACATTATGAACCTGAAAGATCTACATATTGAGTCTCATAGTGACAATAACTTCATATTGTCCCCTACTACTTATAACTTTAATGTTCTCACCGACTAGAACGCGTCCCGCCACCGCCACGCCCGCGCCCCGCCACGCCCGCGCCCGCGTGATGGCGTGCGCTTGTGGTAGCTCGGCTTAAATAACAATTAGGAAATAATCCGCCGCTAAATCCTTATTTAGGGTGAATAAAGTGATTTCTGATTAATTAGTTCGGCGCTTAGCCGGCATTTTGTAGCCAAGCTAGGTACTTATATTGTAGATCGATTGCACTTTACTATGCTTCATTATTTTATATGCAATATAACTTCATTCAAAAATAAGCTATTTCAAAACTGATGGAAAATCAAATAACAGCACACATAAGCACGTTTTCAACGCAAACAAAATAACAAAATTAAAAAATACAAGAGATGGAAATCATCATCAGGCCATGTTATGAGCGGTGCCATATCTGTATCTATAGTGAGCTGCTTATCGAGTAGCATTTAACAGCAGTACCTACCTAGAGAAGAAAAGTTACCAAATTTATGATAAAAAGCAGACGCCCGATCTAGCAGCAAGTTGTCCAGTACCTAAGCAGTTACGCGCCGCGAGGGCGCCGCCGTCCGGGTAAGGACGAGTTGTGAACTCCACGGAAAGGGCGTTACTTCGCCACTTCGCCAGTTTGCGATGTAGATGGCAAATATTATATTGTGCTAACTGACTAACAAGGAACATCAGAAACACTGACCCTCTGAAACATTGTTTACAGTTTGTAGAGGACGGGGAGAGAACCCATGCGGGATCGGGTTCACAACAAAATGAGAAGGAAGCTCAAATACAGTTCGACAGGAGTAGTCCTACTTTTATCCTATCGTGATACGCGCGGTTCAATTATTGATGACAGCGTACAGTATGACTGCAATACACATAATCTTTACATGTTCGCAGAAGCCCATGTAGACTGCTTCTACGCTACTATGCGCAAGCGCTGCACATCCATGGTCCGCAGGGTGCTGGCCAGCTCCAACTAAATTCTACGCATCTTTGCTGGTAGGTTTGATTGTCATTACGTGAATCATTGCTGTATGATTCATGTAATGACAAACAAAAGAATATAATTTTGTATGTACCAAGGTCTGGTCTGAGGTTAGGTATGGGCTATGGGGTTCTCTTTGGGTAGGTATTGGTTAAATAGATGTAATAATTATAATACTAACAATAGATGTTTAAGTTTTACTAACAAAATGATCCTATGTTGATTGGAATAAATAAATTTATTATTATTTATTATTTACATAGTTTGCCACAAGGATGCAGTGGTTTGCCATTATGATATGATAGTGAGGGAGTTGAATAAAATATAGAACAAAATAAACGCTTGAGTTTATTCTAAAGCTAATCTGAGGAAGCTGGTTACATGTCTCTTTAGCTAATAC
The DNA here is from genome assembly GCA_947095575.1 of Electrophaes corylata. Taxonomy (NCBI): domain Eukaryota; kingdom Metazoa; phylum Arthropoda; class Insecta; order Lepidoptera; family Geometridae; genus Electrophaes; species Electrophaes corylata. The sequence continues at coordinate 12,603,736 of OX352709.1, read as the reverse complement.
ACCTTCAAAGGCCTGTAGCGTCGTCGTTGGTTATTTGGCACCTAAGTAACGAGGCACACGTCGTCGATGATGGGAGCCGTCGCGTGGCGCCGGTCTGCAGCAGTGCATGAGATAGTGTGCCCTTGTTCCCGTTGTGCTGTAAGGAACACCGCACATTGTGTTGTAACGGTCCGGACCCCGCGAGCCGCGATAAGCAGGAGAACCTGTTCCGTCGGGCGCGAGTGCGAGTGCGGTGCCGTGCCTGCCGACCAACTGCGCTACCGAGCCACTTGTGCGTAGGTTTTTTATGCTATCTATAATTATTATCGTCATGTAATTTATTGTCTGCAATTTAGCTATTATATTAACCGACTTTGAAAAAACTGGAGGTTCCATCTCGACGTTATGTACTTCTTTAGTTAGAAAGGGTAATCTCTCGTTCTAGGTAGGTGGATCTAAAAAAATTACATCAAAATAAATTCAGTAGTTTGGGTTTAAATTTAAATATCTGGAAAGAAATCTTTTAATACAATGTCGTCGTCTTACTTTTTTTTAATTTTGGTAAATTTTGTCAAACGATGTAGTTGCAGAAATGGCAATAAAATATTTCACCAAACGTTGCTGTAAACGTGCGATGCAGTAGCGATCGCGCGCGGGAACTAACAGCAATGCATAACGTTACACATAAACTGCATTATTAACTACAGCACAATTCACTAATGCTATTATTATACAGTCGTATCACAACATTAAAGCAGTTGGCTCAGAAATATAGCTATAAAATAACAACATTTGCAATAAAACATTGTGACGACCCACGAGTGGCCAAATAGATTTGGTCGCGATGAACTACCGCCTAGTACAACCTACCTCTTTGTAACAGAGTTCATTGAGGGAAGTCATGCCACCAGACACCAGACACCAGTCACCAGACACCAGACACCAGACACCAGACACCAGACACCAGACACCAGACACCAGACACCAGACACCAGACACTAGACACGTCTCCGGGAGGCGTGTGAGGTGACGGAAGGTGATTGTTACAGCTACAGATTGGTATCGAGTGGGTTATTAGCTTAAAAAACAGCAGTGTAATTGTATGCATATTATAGATATATTAGATAGCAGCGCAAAGCAGCGCGTGACGGTGGCTTGATAAACGACGACATCGGTCGCCCGTCGCCGCGGGCATCGCTCACGGATGACGGACGGCAGCACACGGCTCGCCACCCCTCACCGTCAGACATGCACGAACTATCTAATAGGTTTCACATATTTGTGTAGTTATCGTCATCGGCATGTCTACTTCAGAGTCCTGCTAATGGCAACGAGATATATCAATAGTATTGTATCCATTTACAATCACAACATTAATAAAAGTAGGTAGCATCGTGAAAGTGAGGCCACCTTCTGATCCGTGGGTTCTTAAACAACATACAGATTTACAAAAGGACGCACCTCTGTTCCGTAAAATAAAAAAATTGTTCGAGTATGTAGGTAGCTATCATAGCTGTAGCTATATATAGCTTGGCTATGGTCGGTGAAGGTGAAGGCCTGCGTCATCCAATCAGCCTCACAAGTTAGTCCATCAACACGAGCCCCTAACTATCTGAAGTCCAACAAATCAGTCAACTCAATTAGCTGACGGACGCGCGTCGGGCCGGCCTCCGTCACGTCCCCTCTGTCACGTCACTCACTAGACCCTGCACCGTCTCATCGACACCGCCATCCGCCATCTCACCGCTACACCTATATCTAGTGGTTCTGTGAGAGCAGTAAACCTCGCTTACATAAGTAGACTTTTGAGAAAAATATACAATAAGCATATAATATAAGTTTTTTACTCGTTTTCCCTTGGACCTAGGAGGTCGAATCTGGTGTCTCCAGGTTTGTCTTATAAAGGCAAAGGGGATTGCGTTAACGTCATGTGTCTGTAATGTAACCAGGTGCTTAGATTCACCTAGATTTAAGACGTTTCAAGATGATCCCTGCGGATATTACTGAATAAATGCCTTTTGACTTTGACTTTGACCAGCACCCACACCATTCAAACCGGAACACGCAGGAATAGGCATGGTACTAGTACTAGTACCCCAGACGAGTCCTGAAGGACTCGTCAAATTGACTGTTCAAACAAGAGACAGTAAGTGATTGTTTTGTCTCGGCCAGTATTCACTAAAACGCTTTGATTTTTGATGAAAACCTTCCACGTATCATGAATACAATAACAATAAACAAATCAATGTAAGAAAAATAGTAACACATTTATTTCCCGAGTCAACAAACAGCTGCCACAAGTTATTCGAACCACGAGTGATGGAGGAAACGCTAATACGTCCACCGGACGGATCCGGACACCCGGACACGCAGACAGCACAACCGGACACGAGGACGGGAGGACGGGAGGACGACCGGACGCGCCGGACGAACGATGGGTCAATGCATGCATTCGGGAACTCCGCTTATTGAATCAGCAATTGAATAGAATAGATCGTCCATATATCAAGCGATGGATATATGGACGATCCAAAGAAATCTATATAAAATTCTAAAATTAAGTACAACAGGGAAATTGTGAGTTCAATGTTGTGCTGGGCTGGGCAACGCGTACCTGTCTGATGAGTATATCGCTTGTTCCGGGTCTATAAAGCACACCCGGTTGCTATAGCAAAGTATAGGCCATTGTGCTATAGCATAGTGACTAGGCAGTAGTCGTGTATTTTTAAGCATCAGGTGGGCCAGACGTTTCTTACATCGGCAAGTTCGGCAAAAATATGTTTTCGAAGCGATTATATTTCCTTATTTTATTGTGTTGTTTATTCACGTTGTGAGGACGTTGCGATAGTCTCTCATACGTTTTAGATATTTCTACTAGCGATTTCTATAATAGAATGTACAGTTTCAGGATCGTGGGCTGGCAGCGCCAGCGCCTCGGTGGACATGAACAACTGGTTCAATCATGTTGGGATTTTTCAAAGAGGGATAATAATGTAATTTTTGTAAATTGTTTAAGTGCATCAAACCTTTTCCGAAACGCATCAGCCTCTTCATCTGACGGCGTTGGCTCCTCGCAGGCCGGGTCCTTGTGCCTCCCTCCCCTCCCCCGTCCCCCCGGGTGCGTGGTGTCTCCGCTACACTGGTAGTGAAAGCTATCAGGGCGGGTGGCACTCGCCGAGCTTGTACAAACAAAGTTATAGGACGACGGGCCGCCGCCGCCGCCGACACACGACGACAAGGAACTGCAGCTCAGAACTGCTGTAAACATGCCCATTACCTACCTCCTCGCCGATCTATGAGGCACAATGGTTTACTATCAATCTTTAGCATAATGGGTATGCCGAAGTAGTAATATTTATAAAAGGGTAATGAAAAGCCACTTTTTAATACGAAACTTAGTCAATTTATCATGAAATATAAAGAACAAGAAGTTCAAGCAGGAAGTTGTTATATTATGTATTTCTAAATTATTTTTATTATTAACATTGATAGATTATCCATTGGCTGCTATCTCACCTGCAGCCTGCAGGTAAGTGACGATGAAGCAGGACGGTCTAGAAGAAACCTAGTGACATTTATATACTTTGTACACGTTATTTATGACTAGGTTTAGAAGGTAAATGTAAATTTTGCATGTTTATATCAACACATTGGATTTCACCTATTTAAATAATCGACATCTTTTAAACATGTATTTCACGCAGGTTGAGTAGGTAGATATTGAAACTCACCAACTGAAATTGCATTTTTATCGAATCCCTGATCATATTATATTTAGGTGGAGTCGGCGATAGTCCCGCCAACGCGACGCGCGCCTTTATAAAGCTAATTCACCCATAAACTATCCGATATCAGATATTTTCCACTCAACTATTTCTCTCATACTGTTGGTAAACACGTTAAGGTAACCGACCAGTGAACAGGCCATAAACGATGTTTACGGCGGCGGGGGAGTGCGCGGGGTAGCGCGGAGAGGGGAGAGGGTAATCCGATCTCTGGCCAATAACATCGTAAGCTGGGATCCGCCGGGAAATAGCTTGGAACCATCGTTAATAGTTATGATTACAATTTACCGCTGCCAACCTTCCCCCGCGTAAGGAACGACGGTAAGGATTCCCTTTTCGGTTGAATTGGAATCAGAAATACCTCTAACTAACTGAATAAATCCACATTATTTATTTGGATGATTCCAGTCAATCCTTGGGGATAACAGTAGCTTCAGAGCTTAAAGTGAGCTTTGCTCTGATTGGCTGGCATTGCCTTTGATCCAGTACCAAAAACGTTTGTTTCAAAATAGGCGACGAGGCACTCGCTGAATCGTGGAGCAGAAACACGACGACGGCGGCGGCGCGCTGAATAACAATATCGCGCGTTGTTTGAACGGGCACTTGTCATACGTGTCTGTAGACTGATCAACGCTTATTAGGTACATTATACGACTGGTTTTTATTCTAGGACCACTAAGGTGAAATCATGACTTATGAAAAAGTCATAGTAAAAATACCGTGCTCTATTTGAAAAAAAATATTTATAGTTATTCCAAAAAACATTGGTTTCCTTGTCCAAAGTTGTAGAGCTCCTGAAGTTTTAAACGTATGAATAACATTTTTGAATGAAGTACGTTCAGACTATGAGCAAAAAAAGGTATTATTCCTCTATTCCTCGAAGTAATCCTCTATTCCAGTATTTTCTGTTCATGATAAAATGAAATAATTTGAAAAACTGTAGGAAAAATGTTTTTTTAATGCTGAACTTATTTTTTTACTCAGGATTTCTGCTGGAGCTGGGTGCGGCTGTAACGATGAAGGGGTCGATTAAAATATGTTTATAAATAGGTTAAACGCTGTGAATAGTTAGACCGCGGCGTGAGAGGTAAGGGGAGAGGAGGGGGGGGGGGGTGCATCGATTATTCCGTACGAATGAGCACTCGCCAGCGCCGGCCTCCACATACCTAACGACTATCTATGCACGTTACTCTACGCTTTCACATGACATGTTACTCTCCACATGTAGGCTCCACTTGCTGAAATATTTGAATCGGTGAGTGAACTAAGACACTTCAAGTTATCTAATAAATTGCAAAGAATTACTTTTAGGCTCTTGTTTATATCAGGGACAGATCCAAGTTCTCCTTCGCCATTAAACTTTAGGTTATTAAACCTTAGAAGAAGAGGCAAGTAGCTCAATATTAACTGCTATAAAGATTTTTTTGCGAAAATATTATCAAGATGTCCAATATACGGTTGCTTAGTTCTAACAAGATTTAAATCAACTCATTTCACTGTAAACAAATTGTAATGGCAACTAAGGCTGGCCCAAAACTTTCTGTTATTAGGATAACCAAATGTTCAGTTTGGTTTTGGCCTGCTATCATTTTGTTTTAATCCGAAAATCTGATTACATAAAAAAAGTTACATTGTACTAAAGATACCGGTAGCCAGATAAACTATCGCAACGTCACGTGGTACACAAACAAAATATTATAATATTTTCTAAAGTAAATGTAGAAATAATAATCTGTCTAAAATGTATGAATATTTCCTAGGTATAGGATAGATACTCTGTTTCAGCAGCTTGAAGGAGATGCTAGTGCTAACCAAACGAGGTACGTTAACGAGCACCGCCACCATGCACCCATGTACAGGTAACGAGCACCGCCACCATGCACCCATGTACAGGTAACGAGCACCGCCACCATGCACCCATGTACAGGTAACGAGCACCGCCACCATGCACCCATGTACAGGTAACGAGCACCGCCACCATGCACCCATGTACAGGTAACGAGCACCGCCACCATGCACCCATGTACAGGTAACGAGCACCACCACCATGCACCCATGTACAGGTAACGAGCACCGCCACCATGCACCCATGTACAGGTAACGAGCACCGCCACCATGCACCCATGTACAGGTAACGAGCACCGCCACCATGCACCCATGTACAGGTAACGAGCACCGCCACCATGCACCCATGTACAGGTAACGAGCACCGCCACCATGCACCCATGTACAGGTAACGAGCACCGCCACCATGCACCCATGTACAGGTAACGAGCACCGCCACCATGCACCCATGTACAGGTAACGAGCACCACCACCATGCACCCATGTACAGGTAACGAGCACCGCCACCATGCACCCATGTACAGGCCAGGTAACTCAGTTCATGATGACGACACGACAACTGTGGAAAATACCTTTTACTTTTACGGCAAGCAATATTCGCAGCAAACGTACTTATATTTATTTATTTATTTATTCATCATTCTCAGCCCTACCTTTACAGGCTAACCTAATACGATAGAGAGAGCTACACTGAAATTAATACACCCAATAATCAAATCAATAAACGCATTAAATCAATTAGTATCAAAACATTCAATAATTATAATACTCAATAATAATATTCAATAACTCCCGTCGCCCAGGGAGGGACCACGCAGAATTACTTTTTAAGATCATTTGCATTAACTATAAAATAAACTAGTGCGCATGGAGCAAACGCCTGGAGCGTGAGTGCTACCAATAATAGAAGCACCAAAGAAAGCGTTACCATCCGGTCAGCACTTTCTAGGTCAAGGAAACTACAAAATACCCACGTGTTCATCATTGATCGAGAACAAAGATGAGCAAAGCGATCGAATAATATCTCTGAATCTTTGAGTCGATTTGGGCGGTTTCGCTTTGTATGTTCGAGCGTAACTCTCGGACCGTCGATCCGATATGCATTCAACTTAGTAGCTCTGTAGGTTTTTGTAAGGAAATTGACTGGGATGCATAAAACCAAATTAGACATGAGGCAGTAAAGATATTGTAGGTAAGTGTAGGCCAACGAAGCATAGAAAATATGTCGAGATCTCAGTTGGGGGCAAACAGTGAAGTATACTTGATATAAGGCTTCATAAAGTAGTGAGTTGTCGCGCTGCACTCCGCGTAGAGCGTAGTGGTGCAGCGTAACTTGAACACACTCGTAACTTCAGCACGTTGGGACCAGCAGCGCAGCGCAGCGCAGCACAGCACAGCACAGCACAGCACAGCACAGCACAGCACAGAAACACAAGTTCAGACGCGTTGTGTTTCACATATAAATGCTACAGTATAAATGCATCCTGTGGGACTGGGGACTCCAAGAATCGAAAACGAAAGTAAATCTCGGCTTAAAAATAAAAAAAAAGCTAATCAGAATTCTAATCTTATTTTATATAATTTAGTAATTCTAATCTTTTAAATATAACTATTAAAGGGGCGACATTGAAACATTTTAAAGTTTAATAAAGTGATGTCCCAATTCTTCGCGTTTAAACTTTAGAAGAAAGTAACAAACTTAGTATTATTCGTAGTTGCGCCTGCTTCAGTCTTCAATATGTTATTTTCGGCTTAATATTACGTTGTTCGTTCGGCAGTTGATATTTGGTGCATGATAAAGTGATCAATAACTTGAAATGTTCTTGCAAACGATCACGAATGGCCTAGCTACGCTTTACTATATTATTATTATCTAGGATGACCATGAATAAGGAAAACCCTACACACACACGTTAGGGCGGAATCTCATGAAATAAACTGAAACAGTTTTATTGTAAAGATCTCCCTACTTTTTAGTTTGAGTACTACCAAGTATTGAATTTTATTGTTTTTTTATTTTTTTCCGTCATTTAACCGAGTTCCATTTTATTTTATTTTTTAGCATTGAGTTTTTTAGTTATGTATTAGTATATTTTATTATGTATTAGTATATTTTATTTTATTTATGTATTAGTATTGGTTATATTTATGACTATGTTGTACAGTAGGAATAGTATATTTTTATTTTCCACTCAAATTTTTCTATAGCTCTGTGCACTGCCGTCCCTTACCGCTTCACTCATTACTCTCCATCCCAAGGTTGCCTGGAAGAAATCGCTTTCAGCGATAAGGCCGCCCATTGTACTTTGTAAACCTTGTCTGTTTTTAACAAATTTTCCTTGTGTACAATAAAGTGTTATCTATCTATCTATCTATCTCATGAGTGGTGTGCGGCGTCGTCCGCGCGGACAACCAGCGTGCACACTACACCCGCGTGGCGTGGCGTGGCGTGGCGGCGTGGCGTGGCGTGGCGTGGCGTGGCGTGGCGTGGCGTGGCGTGGCGTGGCGTGGCGTGGCGTGGTGCGGCGCGGGCTTACGTGTTTAACCGACTCCTAAAAAACAAGAAGGTTCTCTATTCTAAATATTTTTTCCTATTGTTTTTTTTAAGGTATAGAGTTATTAAGAAATTATCGGACCAATAATTTGCATGATCGTCGTTTTCTAACATGTTTTCCCCCTAACAGACGTAAAAATAAAAGTGAGTGATCAAATTTAACCAGTTTGCCTACATAATATAGTCAGAAAGAATATAGACAGATTTTCTAGCATAGTCATGAGCGCATCCATCTGCATCGATTATTGATCGCGCCGAACTGCGTCACGCTGCGTGCTAACACGCATCACAGTGACCACGTGATCGCGCCGGACTGCGTCACGCTGCGTGCGCACACGCATCACAGTGACCACGTGATCGCGCCGGACTGCGTCACGCTGCGTGCGCACACGCATCACAGTGACCACGTGATCGCGCCGGACTGCGTCACGCTGCGTGCGCACACGCATCACAGTGACCACGTGATCGCGCCGGACTGCGTCACGCTGCGTGCGCACACGCATCACAGTGACCACGTGATCGCGCCGGACTGCGTCACGCTGCGTGCGCACACGCATCACAGTGACCACGTGATCGCGCCGGACTGCGTCACGCTGCGTGCGCACACGCATCACAGTGACCACGTGATCGCGCCGGACTGCGTCACGCTGCGTGCGCACACGCATCACAGTGACCACGTGATCGCGCCGGACTGCGTCACGCTGCGTGCGCACACGCATCACAGTGACCACGTGATCGCGCCGGACTGCGTCACGCTGCGTGCGCACACGCATCACAGTGACCACGTGATCGCGCCGGACTGCGTCACGCTGCGTGCGCACACGCATCACAGTGACCACGTGATCGCGCCGGACTGCGTCACGCTGCGTGCGCACACGCATCACAGTGACCACGTGATCACAGTACTGTGCAGCGCTGGAGATGGCTCTGACGCAGATCAAATTTAAATCGTGCGGGGGGCGCGGCACGGCGGCGGCGCGGGACAGCTATAGTGCGGGTTCATACAAAATGTATGGAACCGATCGGCGCGGTCCGGCGCGGTCCGGCGCGGTACGGCGCGCGGCGCGGCGTAGCACAAGTGAGATTCCGCCTTTAGAATGTTGCATATCGCCATGTGTGACAGCCGTCACAGCTCAGTTCGTAGAAGGCCTGCCTTCTGTGCTGGAGGTGGTGGGTTCGATCCCACCGAGAATAAACACGAATTAACGAATTGAATTTATGTGATGAACATCGATGTTTTTTCTGTGTCTGTATTCCCATTCAGATGATTGTGTTATATTGTATTCTAAGTATCTATTTGCAAAGTATTCTATCAGTCATCCGGTTCCCATAGTTCAAGCTATGCTTAGTTTGGAGTTAGATGATGTTGCATAAAAATGTCCACAAATATTTATTTATTTTATAATGTTCGACACGTGGTTATTGCGTAGTACCTATCCAGTGATTGCTATCTTTTTTTTTTTTTTTTTTCGAACGGACTAAAATGCTGGTATAATCGCCTAGCGATTTCCGACAGCGTTACCGGGCTACACAGCGTTACCGGGCTACTTGATTGCTATCTTCTGTTGCTTAGTTGGTATATCGAGTGTGTTCGAGCTCGTGCTAGGTCCCGGGAGCACCGGGAGGGATGGGAGGGATGGGAGCGAGGGGGGCTCGAGGGAGGAACACGCCGCTTCATTTGTATGTGAGCTCGGGCCGGTTCCCGGTGCGCCGTGTTAATGATGCTATCGTATTTGCATACAGTTGTTGGACGAGGTGATCAAATTGGAGTAAGTATTACTGAAGTAAATACCTTTGGCAGTGACTGCGACCGACCTCAAGCGATTATAGTGATATGTGCCATCATCCTACTGCAGGCTACAAACCTTAGGACTTCATGTTGACATGACAGGCCTTAGACTAACGTCCTCGGTCGGGCTTCTGACACCCTAACCTTAAATATTGAGATTCCAAACAGATGTTCTACATGTGTAAGTACTACTAGATATCACTACTGTGAAAATCATGACCGACCGGGACCGCCTGGAAGAGACATGGTTACCAGGAAGAATTATTTTGAAATCGTTTTCCTGCAAAGCATGTCCCATAGCCAATGTGCAACCAATGCCTGATAATGATGTGTGTAGCTAGTCGCAGCTCTTCTCACAAGAGCGCCGTTGAACGCCGTCAGAGGCCGTCTCTGATAGCGCAGACTATTCTGCATGAGCGCTATAAATGGCACATAATGCGCGGCATTACAAGCATTAACAAGTACTTAAGTCGTATTGAGTTAATATGAGCGGCCACAAAGCTCATTGAAGTCCTCGCGCACGTTTCGGCACGTCATAGTGTCGCACTAGCACAGAGCACAGGCTCGTGGCGCGGGGGGCTGCAGCCGCCAGACCTCACCCTGACGGTATCCGCGGTGAGATAACAACAATCACGGTTTAACTATGTTTTTCTACAGGAAATGTATTTTAGAATGTAGATTTTTTTATTCAACTAAATAATAAATACAAACCTATATTTTCTCAACTTGATACTTTAGAGCGGACGATGGTAACACGTCAATGTGTATGTGATAGAAGGAAGTAAGAAGATCATCGAGCTCGCCCATCGCATCCCCAGGTACCTCCAGTTATGGATATCCTTCAAAACACTTGCTATCAAACTGTTGAAACTAATTAAATTAAGATAGTTAGATAGATCCTACTTTTAGGAGAACCTACTCGTATCTAAAAATAATTATTTAGTTGAATGTGCTGACAATAATTCTAAAAAAGTTGATAATTAGCAATTATACATTTCTGTAGGCGGTATTTAAGATTATATAAGTGGGATCTACAGATCGTTTCCCAAATCCTATAAAAAAAAAAAAAAAAAAATTAAATTAAATTTGCCTCAGGTTGATGGACGCTGAGTAGTGCATCGTCGGTGATGTTCCTAACGAGCGTGACCTACGAGGCAATGCTTTGTTATAGGTGATGGTAACCACTTAACATCAGGTGGGCCATCTGCTTGTTCCATCAACAAGTTGTATAAAAAAAAAAAAAATGTCATAAGTTTGACGTGAGTGTAAGATCCAGATCCGCAGCTTCCACTAATAGGATAACCCCGGGTCCCGGGTCCGCATTGAGCCGCGGCAGAGCAGTTTGCACTTACGCTAATTAAGCGATCCAACGCAACGCCGGACAAGTGTCAGGAGCTACGTCGATCATTCACTTTACAAGACTCATTACACTCGAGCGGCAGCTTGGATGCAACCGCGGACCAACTGAGCCAATGTGAACGACCCCGCCAGGCGACTAGTCATAGGTATCTCCCGTGACGTGTTGGCGGCTGTCCCGGGCCCCGACCAGGACACGTCACAGGAGATGTGTGCGGCTGAGGCCATAGATGGCGACATGACGCCGCGTGTGCTCGGCGTCAGACGCGCGTGGCGCATCACCTCAAGGGAGTTTCAGTTTCAGCGTAAGGACGCTGAAACTGAAACATTACATTAGATAAGGTGTCCAGTTTTCAGGTCGTCAACACCAAGGCCACTATTGGGTTTTTTACTTTAAAGAACATTAGAGGCTCAATCCTCGTATTATTTTGCAGCTGAGACATAATTTAAGGAGGTGGTATCCGCCAACGAGAGGTTTTCTCCGTGTTATTTCTCTTTGATGAGTGAGTATAAATGTCCGAAAAAAATATATATTGCTTATTAAAGACTAAATTTTAATTTGAACAATTGAAATAATTCTAACTATATTATTACTATATGAAAAAAATATCCAAAGTGAAGCAATTTTTATTTTAAATTCGGTTATTTCCTCTAAACGGTATTGATTTTTAGTTTTTTTTTTTCACACAAATATTTGTCAAAGTATTTATCACAAAGTGAACAATTGGCAGTTCGAACTAATAGTTCATTAGGCTACAAATAATTATTTCTTGAATGCGATATGAAATGGAATGCGCGCGGGGCCCTGTGCGGGCGACGGGCGGCAGTGCAACTCAGTATGGACAGACTCCTCAAGGTCGTTGGCGAGTACTACCGCCTGAAACTAGAATTTGATTGTCAAAATTGGGCGTCGCAAATGTCAATTTTAAATAAAACCATTTAGAGATCGACACCATCGAAACTGGAATCGAACCATATTTCGCTACGAAAATAGAGCCTCTGAAATTTAAATATCTTTAATTGTATAAAATACCACGAACATTTGTATCTGGCTCGAGTTCAATTCGGACGAGCGCGGTCCCAGACTTCAACAGCGAATCCCGAGACATTTTAAAACGATCGGATGTAAGAACAAATGCTGATCAGGATCGCACCCGGCTACAAACGTCGTCGATGCGAGAGTAACGTCCGGCTTCCGGCGCAAACTATCAATAAACGGCAGACGCTCTCCATCGCCGCAATAAAATGAATCTTACAACTTTTCTTACGATTTAAATGTAGGGATCCTCTTTGCTGAAATATTCCTTGAATTCCGTTTTATGAAGAAACTTTTGCGAGATACTTATATATAATAAGTTTGCATTTAAAGCAACCGGTAACTTTTTTTCTTAATCGACCGCGAGCATCGCAGCGCGACCAGGCTGATTGATAGTGCAACGAGCACGAAATGGTGAATGTGTAGCCAGCTGGAGCTGGAGCTGGAGGTGGAGCTGGAGGTGGAGGTGGTATCACAGTAATTTGTCGCCGGCGCTTCAGTTTTGATATCTGGTCGGCAATTCCGTTTGTGTTGGTTTCTGCTCAACGATTCTATCAGGGAATTGCATTTTGCGGGCGCTTCATGCATGAGATTGAACGATGGCGCATGCCGTCGCGTTGGGTTAATCACTTTAGTTTGCATTCATCTGAATGGGAAATTATTGGATTCGGTTTGGAAATTACGGTGATGCGACATTGATGTATATTATGTATGAAGTACATAATTATGTAGATGTAATATAATAGGTAGGTACGGTAGGTAATTGATCGATAGATTCTGTGAGTGACGTAATTCGATAGGCGAGGCGTGAGCCGCTAAGAGATAAAAGTCTACTCAATAAACGTCAAGTGTCATCCGACGCGATGTGACGTGACGCGACGCGACGTGACGCGACGCGGCAATAGCACGAGATATCGGTTACCTCTTGTCTCAATGCTTCAACAGGAATTAGGGACACTCGCCGCAATAAAAACCGGACACGTGTGAGTATCACTTGCACGCTGAGGGTTCCATACAAGCTTACCTATACCATGCATGTGTTCAGTCATTTCGGGAGTTTTTTCGAATTTCAAAAACTTTTATTATTATAACTTCACCTTTCTTTTTAGGAGGAATAAATAAAAAACTATTTTTTTTTATCTTTAACTTTTTTCTTTATAGGAGGTCACAAAGGCTCGTAGCATTAAGAATTTTAGAAACGTGAGGCAATAGGTACCTCATTTTTATTTTTGGCATTTTCATACAAAAATTTTATATTCACCGCCCCGGGCCAAACAATCTTTATTTATTTTCATATCTAAGGTTTCTAGTCACATTTATTTTCATATCTAAGGTTTCTAGTCACAAGCGGCCCGGCCAGACGACCGAGATGGATATCAAGTCCAAGTTGATACCTGCAGCAGCCGGATCCCAAAAACAACAAATTCAAACATAAACAATTTTGTGGCTCGACCCGGGACTCGACCGAATCACGTTAGCTATAGTACCTTCACACTCGTAGCTGCTTGTCCCGGGACCTACAGCAACGCAAGACGATGACATCGACGCAGCCGAGTCACAGCCTCATGTCCTCAACAACTGAGATTGAATTTTCTCACGTAATACAAAAAGTTTGTTTTCACTGCCGCAGCATATGTAACAGTTAGTATGCAGGGTCACGCTCCCCTTGTGCGAGCTTCCGCGTTTGTTGTTAAACGGTTTCTCGAGTCGCGCGCGCCCTTCACCCGGCTCCGCGCAGCGCAACCACAACCACACCACTACGAGATATTACTTATTTTGAATTGTCCTATTATAGAGCGCACTGCATTTTTTACATTTTATTACGATTCTTAAACAAAATCGCGCTGGTTTGACAGATTCTATGACACAATATGAACCGTATCACGATGGAATAAACGGCATCGAATCTATACTTTGGATAAGTAGTTTTGGGCAAGATAAATTTTATTTCGCAAAAGATCTACTGCTGTTAGTAAGCTATGGGGGCGTCGGGGCGCAGCGATCGCTCGCGCTCGCGCTCGTGCTCGCCCTCCCGCTCGGGGTTATAAAGAAGGACGCGGTTACGACTTGATTTAAGTACAGTCGTAGACATTCGGTATACCTCAGAGCCGGCGGCCGCGGGCGGTCTCAGTCAATATTATATGAGCTGTACAATTCTGTACACAAGTATAGATCATTGACTTATGTTTCAGAAGGGCTCCTCGGTTAGTTTAAAGCTGGCGCCCATATATTTTACGACTCGCCGTCCGAGGTCGTTGCCCTAGTGGCTACTTGCTTTTGTAAAACTTTACATCGACGATATTCAATAAAAGCTGACCGCGTCGCGGGCCCGAGTGAAAGCAGCCCCGTCGCTGTACAAACGGTACAATAGATGCAATGGCCTCTTTATTTATTACAATGTACATTATAGAGGCGAGGGTGGGTGCAGGCGGTCCGAGCCGCAGCGGCGCAGCGGACAATGGCGGAGCGTACTCTAGGGCGGGCTTATTGCGAACAGCCGCCTATTCTATTTGCAGGTGGATCTGATGACGCGGACAAAAATGTTATGATTTTTATGAGATACTCTCGAATGAAAGATATGAAACATCGGATCGAGCTGGCAGTCTCTAATCGGGGGCAGATTACTTTTGGTTACTTTGGGTAGATATTTTAAAACAGCTGGTATGAAAATACTAAGCTCTAAATACCAATTCACCAGTTCGATACCTACAAACCAAAACGCAAAACTTAGTCAAAATACAATTATTTTGAGAAGTATTTCATTATTTTGTTTTCATAAAGAACGGCAGTCAGCGATGAAATCTGCTGTAGAAAATAATTAATTACTATAAATTATTTGATAAGGTATATTTTAAGCTGTTTATGTTGGCAACTACCTTTTCCCGACTCGCAACATTGTTCGCGGGAAGCGCATTTTCTTTTTAAACTGAAAAGGATTTTTCCTTGCGAAATTGAGTCCATCTTCAGAACACCAGCTATCTCCGTGCCACAGCGACTGGCGGCTCAGCCTCTTTCAGACAGTCAGACAGACCAACTTTCACAAAGATATTTAATAATAAATAGCTAGATTTATTTGAAAGCCTCCGACGACTCCGTGTTCGCGTTCTGTTAAGTTCGTTGTAAGAGGTGCCTATGTAAATGCGGACGCGATGTAAATGTAAATCCGTAAATTTACATTTAATAACGCGTAACGAATGGTACGTTTATTTCGTATTTATTCCGAGTCGTGAAGAGGCTAGGTTTGAATAGCTAGATATTATCTCGGTGTAAGAACTTATTTAACGTTCCTCGGCTTACATCTCCGTCTTCAGCCGCTACCTCGCAGCCTCTCATCTGTACTCATGTACCTCTGGGACGAGAAGAAAGACGACAGCAGAAATGCTATTTAATTATTCTTGCTTACTACAGAACAAACTTGCTGATTTACATCAAAAAAAGCTCTCTACAAACTAGTGTTAGCAACGAGAAGTAGGAGCGGGCGACGGGCGACGGGCGACGGGCGCCGGGCGACGGGCGCCGAGTCGAGAAGTTTGCAGAAGAAGTTGGAGATGTTAGTGTTGGGCGCGTTTAGGAGTTGAATGTTTGTTGTTTTTAAAGCCCCTCCGCCTCAGAGGATCGTTACGAAAACGTTCAAGTTTTCCTGTTTAATTAAGGTTTGTTGGATCGTACATGTGAACCTATTTACCTTTGCAAGTACCAAAACATGTTTGCGTAAGTAAATTGTATGCTGATGCACAACAAATCGCACGGTTATTATGATTATGTTGTTCGCGACAAGATAATCAACAACAACAAGCGTATATTGATAAGCCTTGCTACCCTGTCTAACAAAACTGAATTTTTGTAACAGCAATCGATGAACCTCGTAGGGCTAACATAAATGCTAACATTCACTGGCGTATGAAGATCGTTCGGGTCAACAAGCAGGCGGTCGGTAGGAAGCGACGCGTGCAGAGGCGACAAGCGCTACATGTTTTTTAGGGCTTCGTACCCAAATAAAACGGGACCCTATTACTAAGACTACGCTGTCTGTCTGTCTGCCTGTCCGTCTGTCACCAGGCTGTATTTCATGAACCGTGATAGTTAGAGAGTTGAAATTTTCACAGATGATGTATTTTTGTTGCCGCTGTAACAACAAATACTAAAAAAAAAACAGAATAATATAGATATTTAAGGGCGCTCTCATACCACAAACGGAACCCTTCGTACGCGAGTCCAACTCGCACTTGGCTGGTTTTTTTAAGTTCTATGACTGATTGCTTATTTTTTTACGTAGTATGCCTGCCAGTGTTTTAAAAATGTAAAATTCCTTTCCGAATCGCTCTATCTGAGAAAGCACTCAATAACTTCAGTATCCAAAACTGTGAAGTTTATTCACATGCGCTCGCTATACCTCCTAATTCCCGGCATTCGCTCGACCCTCGGTCGGAACAGGCCCAACAACTCACCGACAAGTTATAATCTTCGAGTCGGACAGCGTTCCCGACTCGCAAGGGGCTAAACTTGGTCCGCAGCTCTTCCTAATGCACAGTCAAACAGCCATCGAGAACTAGCAACAAGCTAAACCGACCACTTACGTAAAGTGTATGCTGCTGTCGGCAGCGGGCGGGCACTAGTACCTACTCGTATGCAATATGGAGGATTGTGCAACGAGAAGTTGGGATTGTTCGTTGAAAATGTTGGAACAACTTTACATTAGAAAGTAATATCCCGCGGTGTTCAGCTCTCACTAACTGCTCAACTCGGCTGCTCACGTGTGCTAGTTAAAAGGTATGTCTTTAGGTCTAAGTAAGGTGTTTAAATATGTACCTTCCTGTACCTATGTGTTAGTAAATAGGATGTGGCTATATTACTTTTAAAACGGTCATGGCATTGATCATTCTTTTGATGTAAAACGAGACATCAATCTGCTTGGCCAAGTGTAGTGAACTTATCGCTGGATGATAAATGGAAATTGTGAGATTGGTACCTTTCTCAATGTTAGAAAATAATCCTTTTGAGTAATTACTTTTGCCTAAAACAATTGTATTACTTCACAGATTACGTAAACTGAAAACGTGCCCTATGTCGCGTTGCACCGTGTCATTCTGGGACGTAACGGTGTTAAGTCGCATGTGTCTGTGCCCTGGCAGCCGTGCCCTTCCACTCGGAGCACGACGGCCACTGTTTGTCGTCCGCCGCGCAGTGAAAGATCCACGTCTCAAATCTCATCATGATAAGGAAAAGTAAAAAGTTGAAGCATCTCAGGCAATTAATAAGTTGACTCTTTCTTGAAAGTGACAAAGCAGGCCACGGATTGAAGGGGATGTTCCGCCCCAGTGCCCGCGGAGAAGTTAACAACCCCTACCACCGCTTGGGTTATTTATTGGATCGTGAGCCGCGGCCGCAGCCCCAATTAGCAGATCCAGGATTATCGTGTCATCTACCCGAGCCACAGATTAATATGATACTGTTATTGTAGCAGGAGCAGCCACAGGCAACCCTAAATGGAAATTTACATTCGAGAGATGCTGGAAACGCGGTCAGATATTTCGTTGAATCTCTTAAAGTATTTAGCATTTCCTTGTTTTGTTCTATGACTTGCTGATAAAACAAGCAGATGAAGGCCCACCTGAACTTGAGTATAGTTAACATTACTTAAAACAAAGCATCACCTTAAAGTTCGCGTTCGTCACGTCACGGCATAGTTTCTTGTGCTCGACGATGCAACGCTTTACGTCCTTCAACCTGAGGCATGCTAGTGTTAGGCTTCATGTGCCGCGCAGGGAGCGCTGTAAAAACGTGACCTTCAAGAGACTTTCACTGCAAGGGTTTCGTGTGGATATTATAACTTTGATTCGCGCTCGGTATTAGATGATGTAGATGTATGCCTAGCTGGTTCTATCTCAGGCAGGTAGATGGCTGTTCTGAGAGGTGCTGTGGCCGGTGAGCTCCCCCCCCCCTCCCCCCCCGCCCTCGTGCTTACAGAGTTAGCGACGCCGACGTGACCGCAATAACTCCGGCGCGCAGTCGGCGCGATGCGACCAGTAGGTCAAGTGGACGCTTTCAATTGAGTTATACGTTTCTGTAATGTCGAGGCAGTCGTGCTGAGGAAAATAAATTAAAAGCTCCGCAAAGGAACACGAGGAGTTCTTGTAGATTAAAAATTTGCATTTTTCTTTACTTTTTAATTTTACTTTGGAATAGAGGTGGAAGAAAAACGACTGCGATATGTGTTTATCGAGATGTGTAGTTGCGGCGCGGAGCCAGCAGGGTTGGACGCGCTGGCTCATTCTGAACTGTGCCGTTGCTCCATCTCCCGGCCTGTCTCCTTACGTCCACAATTTATGTATTCGGACCACATTATACACGATAAAAACTATCTCCATTCTGCACACATGCTCCCACTCCCTCCCCCCACCGCCGCCTCAGGGGGACCTTACCCCGTCACTGTCTCGGAGATGAATCTCAGATGTTACGAAAATGTTGGTAATTTGTTTGCGAGTTTTTCGGAGGTCGCGGAGAAGTTAAACTGAAAACATAAGATATAGCACTCGCGTGAAGACAAACAACCACAGAGTTAGTGTGCAGCTGTGTGTTTTGTGTATGTTTTATTTCGGTGTCACTAATAGTACCCTAAGCAAGTAGCATTCTGTGTTGTATTAACGTGACGTGTTATGAATGGTAAGCAGCCTTGTTGAGTTCCGGTTCAAAGGGTATGTTCAAAGGGTAATATTACAGGCACATGAGGCTTTACACCTGAATGCCTCAGTTAATGAAAGCAGAGCAGTGTATCGTAAAGCACGTTCCTGACGTGCGTGACCTGTGAGCCAATGCTGTGTTATTGGGTAATGGGTACCACTTAACATCGGGAGGATATCTGCGTGTTCCATCAGCAAGTAGAACAATATTGTGATATTACTTAGTTAGCACATGGTTATCGATGTTGCCATTCCATAACCTGAGTAACCCCCTATGTTTCTTCAAATTTTGACTGAATTTTTATCCCCAAAAAATATCATACGGTGGGGTACTCGTACACCAGGAACTATGAAGCGAAGATTTCGCATCATCATCGTTTCAACCCGCTGGGGTTGCTTTGCTACCCCTATTCTGGCATTTCCACATGCATATTCAGCCAAGTTTTTATAAAAAAAAACAGTTTTATTTTACTATTTTGTTGCACTTACCTTCTCACTTGTAACCTATGTATATTGCAGCTGGATGCACCCACTGCTGGGTATAGGCCTCCACTTTAAAATGCTATTGTCTCCGGTCCTGCGCCAGTTCTGTCGCCGTTGACTGTATCTGGACTGCGGCATCTGCAATGGGAATAAAAAAAAAGCAAAACTACGAGTACTATCAGCTGAGCTCTAAGGTAGATCATTAAATAGGTCACAACCAGAGGTTTACGTCGATCATCACTTTTGCTCGTTCACATGCAGGCCTCCGAGTCATCACCGCTGAGTCGTGTAGAGAAGCTGTCCGTGACAGATGGGCCTGGGTGCATCACGTCATGCGCATCTGATGTATTTGGCATAAGTGTGGGGTCGTTTGTTTTTCCTTTAGATGCTTCTAGTTATATTTTTGTTTGAATTTAAGACGCGATGCTCATCAGGCAAGGTATCTTTGGCTAATTTAAACATTATTACGGTCTGCAAATACGATCCCTCGTCGATTAAGTTAACAATAAAACGACGAGTGTTATAAAAAGCAGGAAGGTCCTCGAAAAGTTTTCAGGCTGTTCCTTCACTGAGTGGAGTAACAATCGGCGTCTCCATAACGAATTCCATGACACAACCATGAATACTGGAACGAGTACTCGCATCTCGGCGCTAACGTCGTGTGTCGTGCGTCGTGTGTCGTGTGTCGTGTGTCGTGTGTCGTGCGGCGTGCGTCGTGTGTCGTGTGTCGTGCGGCGTGCGTCGTGTGTCGTGTGTCGTGTGTCGTGTGTCGTGTGTCGTGCGGCGTGCGTCGTGTGTCGTGTGTCGTGCGTCGTGTGTCGTGCGTCGTGTGTCGTGCGGCGTGCGTCGTGTGTCGTGTGTCGTGTGTCGTGTGTCGTGTGTCGTGCGGCGTGCGTCGTGTGTCGTGTGTCGTGTGTCGTGTGTCGTGTGTCGTGCGGCGTGCGTCGTGTGTCGTGTGTCGTGCGTCGTGTGTCGTGCGGCGTGCGTCGTGTGTCGTGTGTCGTGTGTCGTGCGGCGTGCGTCGTGTGTCGTGTGTCGTGTGTCGTGTGTCGTGTGTCGTGCGGCGTGCGTCGTGTGTCGTGTGTCGTGTGTCGTGTGTCGTGTGTCGTGCGGCGTGCGTCGTGTGTCGTGTGTCGTGCGTCGTGTGTCGTGCGGCGTGCGTCGTGTGTCGTGTGTCGTGTGTCGTGCGGCGTGCGTCGTGTGTCGTGTGTCGTGCGTCGTGTGTCGTGCGGCGTGCGTCGTGTGTCGTGTGTCGTGTGTCGTGCGGCGTGCGTCGTGTGTCGTGTGTCGTGTGTCGTGTGTCGTGTGTCGTGCGGCGTGCGTCGTGTGTCGTGTGTCGTGTGTCGTGTGCCGGCGGCGCGCTGCTTGCAATACTAATGAAGGGCCGCGTTCGAGTGCTTGTCGAACCGAGATAAACTTCACTGAAATGAATGTAAATGAACGTTTGAAATGATATACAGGCACGCAGTACCTGCTCGCTCTGTCGTGCATCCTGATGAGCTATGCCGACGCTAACTCCCTGCTTCGATGAACGAGGCTGGAGCTGCTAAACAAAATAAGAATTAAGTGGCAGTTTTGGGCCCGGCAGGATACGGGCCCGGCGGTAGACCCGGCATAGAATAGCTTTTTATCATCTTCCATGGTAGTCATAAGTAACGGCTAAAGGAAAGCACCAGGATAGGCAGCAACATGTTCTCTCTCAAATATGAAGGTCTTTGTCCAGCAGTGGACCTATTTAGTCTCATGACAAAGTGTCAGCTTACTTAAAAGTTTCAGCAAAGCCACGGGCTACCCGGTAAGTGAACGCAACATCCACCGCCAGATAAACAACTCCTGGCAGTTCAGTACAATATCCCACGGAAACTTTCAGCGCTTTTAAAATCAACAAACAGCTCGACCTGCTTCGACGTGTGCTACACAAATACGCAGAACCGATAAAATGGCGCGCAAACAACGAACAATAAGTAGAACGCGGCTGACCTGGATACCTCTGCGCCCGCCACGGTACCTACACACTACACACTACACACTACACAGTACACAGTACACAGTACCTTCCACCAGTAACTACACTAGGGAGCCGTCACTACTTACTACTTTGAGCCCTCCCCACCCGCGCCCGCACCCCGCACCCGCACCCCTAAACCATCCAAGTTTGCTAAGTATACTATCGGGACGCGCCGAAGAATATTGATAAATTGAAATTAGGGTAAGTGTCTCTACTACATGACGTCCGGTACCCTGCCCTGTGTCTCGCGACTCCACCGCGCCGCACAATATCAAACAGTGAAACAGTGATATATTACCTGTGGAAGGCATTCCGACGATTTCAGGAATTTTATATCGGTGCAGTGCTCGGGAGGAATGCAACCGGAGTGTACCCCTACCATGTTAGGGACCATGCCAAGTATTTTAGCGGCTCTAGAAGAGCTCTAGAAGAGAAAAGCTTGAATGCGTGAAACGCGTCTAGATTCACCTACTTTGTAACTTTATTTTGATTTTTTTTTTCGTTGAGTGTATAATATGGCCATAATATGCTAAGTGGGTGCCGGTGAATTACGGGCACATGAGGCTTAACCCCAGCTCAGGCATATGAGGCTTATGCCTCAGGTTGGTGGACGCAGGTCAGTGCATCGTAGGGCACGTATCTAACGTGCGTGACCTACTAGACAATGCTTTGTGATAGGTGATGGTTACCACTTAACATCACATGAATGTTGTAATTGTCAGGCTTGGACACCTAGCAGTAGCATAAATAAATAATAAAAAAAGTGGACAATATTTCACAACTCTCTAAACTGTAATTCTACATCTGGAACACAGTGTGCCCGCCCTGGGTTTGCATGTAAGGGTTATTTTTTTTATGATGCGTGCGTGGGCCACAAATACACAGTTTTATTTTCGTTACGCACATCGTAACAATCGCATCTGCTCTGAAAATATAATTGAAAGCAAAAACAGAAGCGGGTTAGATTTCGTGCCCAACATGCGAATGTATTTTGTGCACGTCTAGTTAAGGCGGGGGGGCTACTCCGCGATACGGCGACGGAACGATAAATGAAGGTGCGTATTCAAGTTGTTAGATACACCGCGCGACGTCGCGATAACACGTTCCACTGTCGTCCTACTGTCGCGCCGCGGCCGCGCGGGTCCCGCACCATCTCGCTCAGTCACATTTCACGCGAAGCAAACCTCCAAATTAGGATAAGTGATCTGCATATTTTCTAGTACTGGTTTCCTTGTATTCTTGCAATGCAACCCCCCCCCCCCTGGGTATGCTATGTAATGGCTCTGAAAAATGTTAAAGTGCTAACCGTCACCTACAAAGCATTACCTCGCATTTCACCCCGAATTCACCCTGCAGCCAGATGGCTCACCCGATGTTAAGTGGTCACCATCACTTATAAAAAAGCATTGCCTCGTAAGTCACGTCAGCCACGAACGTGCCCTACGATGCACCGCACCCAGCTGTTAAGCATCATGTGGATGTGATCTCACTTACTTAATCTCTCTCACTTACATGTAGGTGAATGTAGGCGCCGGCTCCTCGCGACCGATTTACTTGTTGTCCTTTATTTCCAGTGTTTTATAGTTCGAGTGTCGGCATGTCGTTGGGCTTCAGCCAAATATACGAGTCTTCCTTCTTCTTCCACCGGCAGCCGCACTCTTCCAACCTGAGGCCGGAGCCGCGGCGGCGGCACCGGCGCTGCTCCGCGGCAGATACAATCTACTCCCGCGGATGAAGGCTCTACTACTGATTCAATTAATACCTTCCGGAATTACTCTATTTTACTACTAACGCTTTTTTTTAGGAAACGGCGTCCGACAAGTGTCGCCCATTTTAAAGCGGTGTTTCAAACCACCGCTGCAGGTATTGCAAGTATGTGTCGATCGATCGGTCGCGCTCCCCGCGCGGCGTCGCGCGTCGGCTCCGACGGTCGCTTTTAAGAAAAAGGATTATGCGTCCTTGTCGATGGATTAGCATAACGCGGAGAATTCGGATCTCCTTCGTATTTGCTGAGAAACACGGAATACGTGAATACTTGATGCGAATGAACTTGCGTATTCCCGACGGAGCGGCGGGAGCGGGACGGGGGAGAGGGGAGGGCTCGCCTGGAAGACACGTCAAGTACGACGTGCATTTTGATAGGACCAACGGCAGTGGAAAATTCTAGTGTCAAGAATGATCACTACGTACTTAAAATAGAGCTTTGCAATATTAGTCTCAGGGTAACATGATATGTGCAGCTTAAATTCTTTGTATGCTGTGTTCTCACCAAGCAGGCCGCACCCGGCCCTATGTAATGAAAGTCACATCACTTTGCATGTCTAGCAGTGTAACGTCCAGTTTTGAGAAACAAATAAAAAAAACGTTTTATATAGTAAAATATGTGTAAGTAGTGTGTTCTTGTGGCCAACAAGTAATCGTCTATGTCTGTGACTAATACTATTGCACAACAACCGTGAAACAATTATATTTTCTCAAAGCGATAGTTACCATCTATCACTCCTCTCATCTTTACCTATCTATCATCCTCCATATTAGGAAGTAGATCATGATCCATTGCACTTTGTTGCGGTAATGTGGGTTTTATTGCTATGCATATAGGGTGGGTATCAGATTGATAGACGATGCATGCTAGCGTCATTACTATGAAGCACTACTGTGAAACTTGATGTATGGCGTCATTCTTTGCGGTTTACGACATCGGATGATGGATTTTACCGGGATAATGCATCCTTCAATAGTTTCCGACAGGATGGTATTTATAGTGCTGCACGAGGGGATAGAGTGTGGCATTACAAGGCAAATACATTCAACGGGATTTTAGCTATTAGTTCAATGCATTTTAGAATCTCCCGGTCTCATGTACTTACTCCCGATCTTTGCGATTTGAAAGCATTTATCGCACATATTATTTTTTCAAAGAGGATATCTTTTGGTAACTTACTAAAAGCGTTTAGTGAGTCATCACATTGCAGGAACGTTTAGTGAGTCATCACATTGCAGGAACGTTTAGTGAGTCATCACATTGCAGGAACGTTTAGTGAGTCATCACATTGCAGGAACGTTTAGTGAGTCATATCATTGCAGGAACGTTTAGTGAGTCATCACATTGCAGGAACGTTTAGTGAGTCATCACATTGCAGGAACGTTTATTTAAAGCTTTGAACGACACTTCTTTCATTCATACCATCAACTATTAAAACACTTACTTGTTACATTCAAAGGTACGAAACGTTGATGCAGTACTACTTTGTATTGCTATAACAGGTTGTAGTTATATCCCCAGTTTTAAGTAAATATTCCAAACATAGTTTTGTCAGTTTTCATGAGTAATGTCCAGGCATCGGGGCGACATGTTTGCACGGCCCACGTGACCTCGGCACTGCCGCTACTCAACGGAGACCTTTACTATCGTTGAGGGTTGTCTTACTAACTTTAAGAGTAGGCTTACTCGATGCAAACAAAACATATACCCACATGTATTGTTGGTATCGAGTGAAAATAGTTGATTCATTTTCCTCTGAAGGATATTGTTATTATATTGTTCACTATCATTATGATACCTGCATTGCAGCTACCATGGTATCTGAGACTTGAAAAATAAACAAAATGGCAGCTTCTGTAAGCACTTTCCGAACCTCTCGAGAGTAAAGGTTTATCGATAAGACCCGCGTTTAAAGGTTTTTATTTGTATTTTATTTAAGGTACTTTGTTGAAGATGCTAACGGAACATAGATCGGTAACACGGCGGATAGCATCAGCACGCACGAGTTCGACCCCTGCCAACGATCGCATCTCTGCCAGGTAGCCTGCTGTAATCTGCCGTCGTTTTTGGCACCAGCTTCCGTTTCTCTTCACCCAAAACTCAACCTTACCTACCTAGACGTAAAGTGTAGGACCACTTATTTATTACCGCAATCGCAGATTTAAAGTGTAGTCATCGAAAAGGAGGCTATAGCGGTATAGTAGTAAGGTCGGGAACGGCTCGCGCGCGGTGAGCGATTAGTCTTGCAAGTGTAGTTCCGTGTGTAATGAGTGGACGTGACTAGCGGCACGGCGGAGGTGATAAAGTGGCTCCCGGTTCGGCAGCGGCAAGTTCGCCATTACGGAAGCCTCTTTAAATTTGTTC
Source organism: Electrophaes corylata (assembly GCA_947095575.1). Lineage (NCBI taxonomy): Eukaryota > Metazoa > Arthropoda > Insecta > Lepidoptera > Geometridae > Electrophaes > Electrophaes corylata. The sequence goes on along the minus strand of OX352709.1, from coordinate 12,578,092 downwards.
AGCGCGGATCTGGGGTGAAATAATGTGTTCCAAATTGGTAACTAAGTTGAATGAGTTTGCGACCGTCAGGTTGTGCCGGGGAAATTGCGCTCTTATTTTTTAGACTGCTCATCTTGCTCGGCAATCTGTTTGTTCCGTCGCGTCCGGTGCATTATTATATGGGAAACGGTTGATTAAAATAAAATAGAAAACAAAGTGAACATAACAATGTGAAGCGCTAGGGCGCGGGCGGCGGAGCCCTGTGGGTCAGGAGCGCAGTTATTGTCTCAAAAATCTGTAACTTTGTTAGTTTTCAAAATATCCTAATAATTTTTTCGCAATTGTAGTGTGTCTTAGATATATGAAATAAAAATCCTTTACTAATATAAAAAATTGACACTAAACTTAAAAAAAAAATTTTTTTTTTAGGCTTTTCCGGACTTAACTAATCCAATTGGCATAATTAATACAAAAATCTTATATTGATTATGATTGATATGTTAGGGTGGTACCACCCTTGTAATAATGTATAATAAAAATTATAGTTTATCAACAAATATTTGTAAAAAAATGCTATATCATAAATTTTCCTGCATCCATTAATCTACTTTCTTATATTCAAGTTCAAGCTATTGATATTAAAATATTTTATTATATTATATTTAGTCGTATATGATAGATCAATTATCCTGCTATAGTATATATTCATTGAGAAAAAAATTGAAATCTGACTTTTGTTACAGTGAGTTTTTAAGCCTGTAATTACGCTCCTGGCGCATAGTGCGTAGTCGCAGTGCTACGGCGTAGCACCTTCTACGGCGTAGCACCCTTAGGAAACTCTCTTTCTTTTCAAACTTTGCTCAATAAATGAAACTAGGACGTGGACTTCACCTACTCCAACGCAGAAACTGAAAATAATCTTTTGAAAAACCATTCCATTGTTAGTTTTGTAAGCCACAGTCGGATAAATCCCTTCTTCCCGTATTTCGACAGCGCTGAGAGTGACGCGGGTTCGACCCCCGGGGGGCCCGGAACACTGACGAGGATTATGGAGATCCAAATCTGATAAATTAACTACGATCTTGCTTTCCTGTGTGATACTTACAGCTTGTGTGTGTGAACTTACTTATGAAAAAACGTTTTAATTTATTATGATAAAAAATTAATGGACGTTGGATATGGAGTTTTTTTATAAAATAAAAAAACAGTAACAGTGTGTGAGTTTCTGTTTTTAAGAACCCTCTTTACTTTAACTTTAATCACCAGCCACGGCAGATATCCTTAAGATCGCTTAGTATAAAGTAGTCTAAGGGGGATAGTCAGAGGTATGGCCAAATATAACATTAGTCACATACCCACATTTGAAGGTAGTTAGTATTGTATAGCTAGGTGACTAACTACAAGCCCAGCGCCACTACTCAATCTCTAATTAGTTTCCACGCGATGTTTTCCTTCACTGTTTAAAACCATAACATAACTCACTGGTTGCATTGCACACATAACATAACTCACTGGTTGCATTGCACACATAACATAACTCACTGGTTGTATTGCACACATAATTCGTGTAAAAATTCTGTAACTCTAAATACCAATGTGAGTGTGTGTATGTGTAATTGACGACCAATGCGGCGCGGTGGGCGAATGTCCGCCTGCGACGCAAGGGTTGCCGGTTCAATTCCCACCTTGGGATAAATGTTTGTACGATCTGCAAATATTTATTCCGGGTGTTCTGGGTATTTTCTATGTATAATAAAAAATATCTATATATTATGTAATATAGTATTGTATTAAGTATATCAGTCATCTAGTACCCATAACACAAGCTCTGCTTAGCTTGGGGCTAGATGATGCTGTGTGGATTGTCCAGCATTATTTATTTATTTATACCATGAATAGGTAATGTTCAATATTTGTGAAAATAATGTTATAAATAATAAAAAGCTTCTTGTAGATTTAAAAGAAATACGTATTTCGTATGAAAGTGTTTGTATAATTTAACCTACATTTCTTTGAAATATATAATAAAAAAGATATGTCAATAAAGTGAGGGGAAAAACAGCTTATTATTTCCGACACGAGTGAAAATCGAGATTCTAAACGAAAATAATGAATTCATAGTCATTGTTACGATACGAGTAGACGCGACATGCGCCAAGCCGCCAGTCGCGTCGCGTCGCGTCACGTCACGTCGTGAACCTAACGAGCCGATTCATCTATACCTTCCTGAGAACCAGCCGCCGTCATATAGCGGACCAGTCGAATATAATACACTCAGACAAAGCACGGTGAAACTATTTCAGTGAACTATATAATATTGTTCACGGAGAACAATATTGTTAGTGTTAACAATACGTATAACTGTACTTTTCAGTTTGCGTGTGTGTTTCTACCAAATATGGCAAACTGAAGTTCCGTGCAACCAACAGCAACGAAAATATATATGAAAGGCTGCAAAAGGCTTAATCATCAGTTTGAATATTATAATAATAAATAAATATTAGTGGAAATATTTGTGACGCGTTGTCTTTACGCTTTGTTTGCCCACAGCTGGACATATAAAGGTGTTTTGTCGATCGGCAAGGTGATCGTAATACAGAGGTGATGTCGCTGGGCGTCCTCTGGTGCGTTTCCTCAGTCCCGCGCTCTGTCCACATCGAGGGACAACGAAAAAGGTCATGTCCTAAGCCGAGACCAGCAGAGCTATCTAATTAATATGATTGTATCGTGTGAAATGTTCACCAATTTATTATTTTTTATTTTATTGGTTTACAAATTGAGACCTTCTTTTAAATTACCATTTTTGCCGGTTTCCATGCATTTTTGAAACGCGCAAACTATTTTTTTTCATACAAATAATAATTAAATTAGCCAAAGTAAAATTAACAAAAAGGATATTAAAAATTATTCTATTGCATCTAAAATAAACGAAAAGTAAGTCTTTTTCGAAGCTCGGTATTGTTCTAAAGTCAATACGTTGAACGTTTTATTGATTCGGTGAGTGGTGTTCTGGAAACCGCAGCCGAAGGTCCCGTGGGACGCCGGCATCTGCTCTCGAGTATTCATAAGAAATCAGCCGAAAATTCCGATTCCAATATATTCAGCGCTCGGGCGGAGCCATTTGCGAATTCGTCTGAGAAATAAGACCTTTGGGAGAGCTCGTTCTGACCTTTGCCCTCTACGAGTACCTGCCCTGTTACATTTAAATACGGGGATGAAGATCTCTAAATGAATCACTCCACTCGTACTAAGCAAGCTCGCGGACGCCCGGTTATCTGAATATCCTACGAGCGTCTGTTCGTACATAGTACCGGTGGTTGTTGCCTGTCCGATAAACCCCTACTGAGATGAAGGTGGATCGGACAAGCAACGATTCTTAGTAATACTAACGTACCTACTGCAAGGCGTTCAAACCGGGCATTGGTTTTAAACCGGTTAAATTTTTTACCGGTTTTAAAAGATACGAAGGCTCTGATTCGTATTCGCGGCTGAACAAGACAACTTTGTCTTGCAACTGTTATGTTTTTTTCTACTACCATCGTTACAGTATAGTTTAAAAACTTACGAGACACCATGGTAATTATTAGGCTTATAATATTTCCAAGCATTATAATAATAATGGTTTATGCAACGTTGAACGCGAGCACAAGTACAAGATAATATATACTTGTAGTACAACTGTACAAGGCGTGTTTTGAGAGAATTGAGAAAAATGTTGACTGTCGAACATGAATATTACAGTCGCGGCTTTACCGCGGTGAAGCCGCGTGGGTAAGTAGGTCAGAAATCCAGCAATCGAACTCGTACACATGAATGTAGGTCATTCAGTGAATTACCACGTATATTTTTAAATTCATTGCTTTTTTCCTTTCATATTCAATGCTCTTACAAGCTTTGGAATAGGTACTGTTCCATTCAATAATACGAATTGGTTAAATAAATATTATAAATCCTACAAAATAGTCTTCTGACTACCCTTTTAGTGACATTTTTTTCTTTTTAATAACAACTATAAATTCATTATTGTTTGTGTATCTAACATAATTACCTATGTTGTTATGTTTATCTAGATAAGCGACACCACAGGTTGAAAATATATTTCACCACCACTATTATACTTATTTGAAACCAAGAAATTTCTGAATGAAACTTCAGGAAAGGTCAGTAGATCCAACTCAATATAAAAAAATGCGACCTAACCACAAACTACCGCGTCCCGACTATCCCTTGAATAGTCCTGTCATTTCAATTATCCCTTGAATAGTGAGGTTATTACTATAGGTGCCTGTGCGGGCGTCCTTACCGCTACCTTTGAACGTCAACAACTAAGGCACCTTCTCGATGCTAGTGACCACGCGACCAAGCGACCACGCGACCACGCGACCACGCGACCTATATCACCTGAGAGCCGATTCTACTATTTTCAAATGAGACTATTTTGGATGCTACCGTCCAACATATTAGTGACGTAATGCACTAACTAATGATAGCGGTGGTTACACATAGATATTTTTTATTTTTTTATAGACATTTAACCCAAGGCGGGAATCGAACCCGCAACCTCCTGCGTTGCAAGCGAATATTCGCCCGCCGCGCCACATCGGTTGTCAGTATAATAATATTATATGGGTGATTAGTAATAGTTTTGCACCCATGATTTGTAAAAAGCTTTAAGAATGACGTTTTAGTAAACTTCTTCAAAGATCTATAATGTAATATACTCGCGTGACTTTGCCCACGTGAAGTTATTTTTTATACAAACTTCAACCCTCGCTATTAAGGGGTAACAAATATACCCTTAAAATGTCAAGTCTCTACGAGCAGTGGGTTAGGCTGGATGTTGTCAACATGTCTTTCAGTCAGTCACTCAGAACAATTCTTATAATTGGTATAGATTGATATATTTATGCAGCACAAAAATATACTACTTTATTATCCATTCAATAACTTTATGCGACTACAGTTAAAAAAACATTCAGAATCTCCACATGCTAGCCTCGAGTGTTGACTGCAACGCGCGAGCTGGCTCATAGTTAGCGCACGACGCGACCTCCGCACGCGATACTTACGCAGGTAGAGTGGGTAGGGAGAGTCGCGTGTGTCGGCGCCGGCCCTTCCCCCGAGCACACAGCACACGACAGGAGGGAGGGAGGGAGGTAGGGAGGGGAGTCAGCGATTGTTGCCTGATGAAAGTCTTCTTTGCAATTTTATACCTTTTCATAGGCTCGGCCATGTTTATTTATCACGCTTTATGGATTCGAAAGGACTTTTGCATTTTAAATGTCAGGTGCGGTCGCCGTCGGAAATAGCTTTACAACTAGAGTGAGCACTTGATGTTGACGTGAGTGACCACTTAGCGTCCTTAGCGTCCTTAGCGTCCTTAGCCCACCCCCCAAACAAAGCAAACGGCAAATAAACATCTCTTTAGTTCAAAAAATAAAGCTACGTGCCTTATTTATTTGTCATAGCATATACAAAGTTTGTACATGTATAACACAAGGTATATTTTTTTTAAAACTGTTCACATTCCTAGAATATGTAGTGTTCAAATGAAGTGTCTGCTTGGGTCTTAAATCAGTGTGTTCAAAATCCAGCAGATCAATCAGTTATCCAGTTAAATTAGAAGTATTCGATAAATTATTGAAAATGTTTTATCTTGTATCAGAAATACAAGCTAAAGCTAAACTTATTAAATATGACAAAATCGAGTCGGTGATTTGAATTTTGAAGCTTGTCGCGAAGGGATCGCTCACAGCGATAAGACCGCTTATATACTTCGTTATAAATTATCTATTATAAACATCATATTGCGTTGGTTCTGATAACTTTAGTAAAATGCTCCCCAAACACTGTAGATATAGCCTCAAATGATATACCAAGTACAATAGTGACTCAAGATAATTTGAGAATGTTTATTGGGGATAGTCAGAGGTACGTCCAAATATAACATTTGGCACATACATTTTCTATTTAGTTACGACGGTAAGAAAGTGAGCCGATCCTATATTCTGTTGTTGCAAAGTTTATAGATTGTACCCAAACCGATAACCATACGTTCTGATACGTGTTCTAGCAATAGCGTGATAGTGCGCCCTACTGCGGGACACTGCGGACTCCGACGCACGAGGATCCGGGATCACCTCGGACTTGGCCTCCTGCTGTTGGCCTCTTACTTATGAAACATTGTTATTTTTATGACACGCTCGATACCGTTGCGATAACAATAATTGTGAATTACGAGCGCGCCTTCCGGCGGAACCCGCGGGGAAATTATATGGAGCTCTGTCGCGAGCAATTGTTTATTTTGTCCAACAATATTACAATAATATTACCATTTTTTCACCAACGAACTTGGATGTACCAACTACACTTGCATTGCACCTAACTAAAAACAAAAAAAGTTATATAACTATATCCTTTGCTACTACTAGCATTTTTTCGCGGTTTCGTGCGCCTCACACCCGGATAAAAAGTAACTCATATCCAGATTCAGATTATCAACTGTATGTTCCAAGTTTTATTCAAATCAGTTCATCCGTCACGGCGTTTCTAAATCACTACCATTAAACGCATTTCATAAAATTTATGCAATACCTAGGCTACCTTATCATTATCACCAGCCTGTAGCTGTAGGTACAATACCTAGGCTACCTTATCATCATTATCACCAGCCTGTAGCTGTAGGTACAATACTTACAGAGGATCTCTGACATTTTTAGCCTTCTCCATCCACTGGTTTTTTGCGACCTTAAAAGTATCGCCATCGTGTGGGGTGTGGGGTGCGTCCCACGCTTCTTCTGATTCCTGGTTGCTGTTTGGGAATCTTTACTTCCAGCGGTTCAACAAACTTTAAGACCTGCTCATTGCCACCTTAAAAAAGCTCACGAAGCACGTTCAAAATCTAGTTTAAAATCATGCCGGCGCCGCGCAGAGGTATTACTTTGCTCTAAAAGTCCACTTAAATAAATATCGCCCTTAAGATTTGAGCCTCATCGCGGATCCGCGGGCCACAGTCTACATTATGTATGAGAGGCCCCACAGCCTCAGATCTTTGAAAATATGTCTTAGCATCAAGATGGTAGAGTACAAGTTCGGCTGCAGTGACCGCTGGCCGCGCAAATACAAGTGGAATGAATGATCGCTGTGTATTTATGAGGATCGATCGAGAGACGTCGATCGAGAACTGTCGACTGATCGAGATCCGACGCTCACTCGGAACTTTTAATGAAACTCCTAATTAAGCTTACATTTCTTTGAGGATAAAATTTTATTCGATTCGATTAAAAAGTGAAATTGAAATGTGAGTGGCGCACCCACCTCAGTGGTTATTGAACTTTTTAATATCTTTAAATGTAAATATTGAATTGGTTTGGCACAAGCACGTGGACGTGTTGACGGGCAGGATAATTGTTTTACATTTTCACATAACAAAATAATTACGATTTTAACGGTGTATCTACTAAAGCGTAGAACAAACGAAGCAATTTTTAAAACGTACTAAATCTCGTACCAAAAAGCATAATTAGACATCCAAGAGCAACTTTAAGCAACTTTCCAGTAATATAATAGAGAACTCATTATGAAAACATGAGTAGGTGGCTTACCCCCCGCCCCGGCCGGCCCGCCCCCCTTCACCCCCTCGGCTCGACTAAAAAGGTTGAATTTTAATTCCGTACACGTTAATTATCGTTCCAGAGTCATGTTTGCATGTTTAAGTAATATATGTATGTGTCGGTAAAAGCTTTAGGAAGGGAACATTTCATAACCTGAATCGCTGTAATTTAGGAAAAATTATGTTATAATAGTTTATTGACGCTTTGACATACAAATTAAACATGGTGCACTCATCATTATCATCGACCTGAAGAAGTCTTACTACTGGACATATGCCTCCCCCATACGTTTTCAGGAAGGCCATCCACCGGCTTCCCGCGGTCCTAACAATGTCATCGGTCCATCGGGTGAGCAGGCACGCTCCGCTTCGTCTACAGATTTTATGCTACTCGTGTGCTTTACCGCTGGTTCCTTCCTTGTCTCTCTACGCTAGATTTATGATTAGTTGTGTAATTATCCTAAAACACCATTATCAGTGTTAGTGAAAGAACCATTGTGATGAAGGAAGTCACATAGGAGCTTTTAAAACTTGAAGCTTTTTAGACTGAAGTTATGTTAGCATTTTAAATACCTCTTGCCTGAAAATAGTGACTACTAGCTACTGAAATTATATAGTTGAACTGAAAAGGTCTGCAGCCCGCGTCCGCTCAGGCATTACAACGTCGGGTGAACTTCGCCTCTGCTGTTTACGAGCATTTCAGTCGTTGCTCTTATTATGTGGAATGGAAATTGAGTGGAGTACCTACCGTAGTACACGGAGATCTGTAGCACACTGCCTTCCTTAATAGTTATTATATTAGAAAAGTAAAACTGAAGCAACCGTAGCGAGCACGGCCTTGAGCTTGTTGTCCGAGAGCTTGGCCAACACGCAATTTCTACTGAAACATAAAGTTTTATGAAGATTCTTTGGAGTATTGTAACGCTTCATGCATGTAAAATAAAAACATTTTCACGAACTTCATTCTACTGGTAGAATGGTAACATAGAATTTGACAAAAATATTGCAAAGTATATATTTTAAATCAATAGGTTCTAGAGTTCAAAATCGTGTTCAATGTTATAACACTGTCGTTGTATGACGGTCAGCAGTACAAGAAGCGACGCATGACATATTAAAGCGTGGCGGCGGCGCCGGTGATGAATTATTCCATCACATTACGAGGCGGTGTGTGTGTAGTGTAGCGCGACTTCAGTAAACCTGTGAATTCCTCATTTCAAAGTACACTTGGTCAACCTACACTTTCCTTAACTTACCGTACGTTTACTAGCGCATGAACTGAAATTGTGATTCCTTATACATTAAAACACCCATTTCTCACATAAAATATAATTATTTAGCCATGTATGGGTTGTCAGTGACGCATTGCTGTAGAATGCGATGAGGTTAGATCGTCCCCGAGGCGTCCCTCAAGCTTGTTCGCCTGCAGCTTGTGCAACTTCACAAGTGGGAATTTGAATTGTAGATGTATGCAGCGGTCAGTTTTGTATAATTTTAATATTTTTGTTGGAAATTCTTCGTTGATAATACCACTGAGAAATCTCCGCGGTGTTATTCAGCAGCGCTTTATTCTTGTGCAAAACTTGTTAAGTGACAGACAAGTGCAGGCTCGGAAGCTTGTAGGCGGAGTGCGCCGCCTTCCATACCTACTTCTATACAAGCACTGGCTCATCCTCAATATGCGCGTACAATCTTTTATAACTAACTTATTAAAAAACAGAAAAACTGAAAAAGCGTCACAACTTTAACTCCCCTGGCACAGTAGGTATCCCTTCGTCTCTTAGGCCTGCCTAGTCCCTTCAGGTCTCTTAGACTTGCCTAGTAGTCAAATACAGGATTCTCGGAGGATGTCCTAGGGTAGTTAGAAGTACGTCCAAATATTACATTTGGACGGTTTTCAGTTATCATCATGTCAAAGTCAGATAGCATCCAGGAGCCACTTAGACTCGTCTCTAAGCTAAGTAGATCTAGGCGTCAGTTGTTCGCGTCCAAGCCTAGAGATCATTTAGAACAACATAACAACGTGTACTACGAATGCTGAGTGTTATTTATTAGTCCATTCCAAGTACAATAATTCGGTGAACAAAGCGCACGGGTCCCCGTCGGCCGGCTGCGGCGCCATTATTCAGCGCCATCGGTCGCGCCGGAAATGTGGCGGTTGCCATTTTTCGTCACAAACAAATCCCAGTTTGACTATTCAGAACCGCATGCATTGTACACTGAATGTTGGTGATGTTACATAGACTTCACAGTTGTGTTAAAACTCAATTTCGGCATATACATACATTTATTCAATCAAATCTAGAATGAAAAGGTTTTTTATGCAATAAAATAATAACTAGTCCAGTAAAAGCACTGCACGCGGCCAGAAGGTACAACCACCTAGAGAAGAAAAGTGAAAAAAAGCACTTGAAAAAAATGATAAGCAGATCTGCCAGAGCGGTCTACAGGATCTCGTATTTCTGTAAGCTCCAGCACCAACAGTCCTTGAATGCTTAGCTATACTTGTAAATTTATTGTTTATCGGTCTGTTGTTACATTACTTACTCTAATAAAAAAAGGCATTTAGAGTCCTTTTTTTACTAAGGGAAAAATAGGGGGGTGAGAGAGAAAGTTTGAGGAGAGCGTTATTTATCGACGGATTTCAATCAAATTTGAAAGGCTCTCTGAGGACTTTACTCTAAACAAGGTGTCGCAAAAAAAATTAAATAGTGTAGGGGGAGTGGAGAGGGGAGAGGGGGAAAGGCTTCTGAATTTTCAAAGTTTGTTTTTTTTTTTGGAAAATTTATAACTAAGTACTTACCTATACCAATCAAACTTGTAGTCCTATTTGCCTTCACGAGACGACACCAGATTCAACCTTCTAGGAGCAAGGAAACGCGAGAAATCGCTAAAACTTGTACCCTATTTTGCTCAATAGTCTACATACGTGAGCGAGGGCTACTGCTCGCACAGAGATATATAACCACTAGTTATATATCTCTGACATTATTGAAGCTTATTTGAACTAGTAACTCCATTAGAATAATTGGAAGCTGTGTGCGAGCACGGATTCGCAGACTCAGCTGAGCTCTCTCTCTCTCTCTCTCATCTATCTCCGATGAATTAATGTCTTAATCGAGAAACCGTTTAAATTTCAAATTAACTCGAAGCCAATATTTGTACTAAGACCCATTTTATTACGAGCCTAGGCACCGCGACAAAAAAAAAAATCCCTAAGTATAGAACTTTTTAATTCGAATATTCAAGTAATGTAATTTTAACTCTACAGCCCGATAAGGGCATATACTGTCGTCGTATGCAGTGAAAATTATGTGCCATTAAAAACATAACTTGTAAAAAAACCAAGTCTCGCAACTCAGTTCTTCTACCGTAAAAAGTTATGACACCCATGTAATACCAAGTCCAATAAATGGATTGACTTGGCCATCACATGAAATACAATGTATCTCACAAGTAATACATATTTTATTAAAACTAAGCTATATATAAAGAACTAGCTCCCTCTACCTTACACATAAACTTCGAGATGGAGTACCTACAAAACACCAACACCAATTTAGATCACGAAAGTTTTGTATCTTTTTCCTAAAACACGGTAACTGCCTGCACAACGTATACATAAGATACGTACAACATGTAAAGCACATTGTGTATGAGCAGTTTTTCATCCGTCGCCCATTCGCCTGAAAGTTTGAACAGCCACGCGAGCGAATGTCATAGGACGAGCAAAAAGCGCGCGCGACCTACCAATACATTATTCAGACTTGCGAAAACAACATATCGTTGTATGAGCCACAGGTTAGAGCAGAACAGCTGACTCATTACAGCCCTCCAACCGTAAGCTCTTAAAGCACGATTGCATTTGAAACTGATCAAAACGACGCCAAAGTAACGGATTCTAGATTAGGTTAGGGTCTGTTGGGCCTGTTTGGACTGAGATCATAGTACAGATAATCAGGTAAACAAACTATCGAGCTCATGGTTACTCCTCTGAACTATAAAGTATTATTGATGATCGGTAGAAATACGAGCGGCTTCAGGCACGTGAAGTTATTTACGACAAGCGCATCTCTTTAGGGGTTTAGTGTCGGTTTCTTAATAAACAAACGCACTAAGACAAAATGCAAGACTATTGCGCATTATTATTATATTCGACACTGTGAACCAGCCGTCCTGCTGACAAAGGACGAGACATGGTTCCTTTTATAGTACTTGTACGCGTCGGGTCGGCCACACCGGCATGCTGGCATGCTGGCATACTGGCATGCTGGCATGTATGTGAAGCGTGTAACTACCGATATGGTGACTGAAATACAAAACCGTACAAAATAGAGTTTCATTAATGGAAGAAGAATTCTAGTTTTCAAATCACCTATCAATTTGATAACTTAGAAAAGGAAACAAAGAAATATCATCACGACACGAATGCGCAGGCACGGTAGATATCCCTTCAGATATCTTATTACGAAGTACTCACTTGAGATTATTTGAGGATATTTAGGTTACCACCCCAACCCCTAGATATCCAGATATTACATTTACGAGTTCACATTTTGCAGTAGTTGGTATTCCATACGTGACAGATTGCAATCGCCGCTTCATAAATTAAATTGATTGAAAGTAGCATAGGAAAGGTTGCAATGGCTTTTATTTTTCATTTTACATGAAAATGATGGGAGAATAATTAATAAACCATTTAAAATCCCCCACAAAATTCGGAAAGCTTTCAGTAAAAGCACCTGCACAAAGCATTGTGTAGTCTATACAGAGATATAATTCATATTATGCACGACCGCCACTCGTCCTCGTCCGCGGAACAAAGGTGGAACACATCGATGGACGGATTCAATTATAGTTATGCCTACTGGCGGAGGGCCGCCTAGCGCCTGTCTGTTGACGCGTGACGCGCCGGTCAACGCGTCCGCAAGAGGATGGGCTGGTTTGATATCAAGCTTATTAATAGAGCTTCAAATGAATTCGTGTAAACAGAACAATATTAATATTGCACTGGCAGATGAGGATTACTTGTAAAAAGTTGTTAGGTACCTAATAACATAATAATAATTAATTCAAAAAATAATAAGTCAGTACTCAAATATGATTTGCTAATAGACGTAAACGGTAGTGCATCTAAGACAAAAAGCATTAAATCTCTAGAACCCTAAGGGCACGTTTATACGGCACGAAAGATTTGGTAATAGCGTTCAAAATTTTGTGAATCGACAAAAAGCGCGGCCGCGGCGCGGGTTTGCGGTCACTACGCGGTCGGCCGCTTCACAGGAGATTGGACGTAGTTTCTTAGAGATGATTCTTGGTGGATATTCGGTACTAAATTTATTAACCCCGCAGTCACTTTCGCACCGTATAATCGCGCCCCGATCATTTTGAATCTTGTTAAAGCTAGGTAGTTCTAGGTTTCGGGACCACACGACCTTAGTAAGCATGCAGAAGCAATCACGCCAAGAGTATCCTTTTTATAAAGTCGTTTAGAAACTGCTCTACTTTTAAAATCTTTTGTTTGCTAGAACTTCGAATACTAAACATACAATAGATAAAGTGCATCCTCCAACAAGTACAGCGAAGGCTGGGCGCACTCGCTGCAACGTTAGTGCTGCATACGAAGACTTCGCATTATCACGGCAATTCAGGCGCGCCTTAAAAATAATGTCATCTATGTGCTTTTTTCGCAGTCCACTGGCGACGAAGGTAAACATAAACTTATCGAAATGTTTACCGAGCACAGATCCTGAACGCAAGTACACGGTCCTCAGCATGGAGTACACCGGCTCTCGCAGGGTGTAGCTATCGGCACCGCAACGCCCATTTCGGAGCATCCATTTGTAAGTATGGTATGTGATGGAACTCATCATCGTGTAATGCTTTCTGCCTTTGCAATTAGTTACCGCAGACAGACAGTCCAACAAGTTATGACAAGTCTGATTTTTTATAATAATATTATTGATGTTCTTCCATTTGAGAGGCAACATGAGCCGATAACTGTCATCGATGTCCTCTGCGTCTTTCACCTCGAACCCAATTATAGGATGAGTATCAGCACTACTTAAAAACGCTTGAATCGTGTAAGGTAACATAAATGCAGAAAATAACAGCAACGATAGTAATAATGTTTCCGGTATTCCCTTTTTCATTTTATCGACAGTAATCTTGTTCAAGAAGTAACCGAAAACGATCATAAAGTCGCGTACGGAATCCTTGTCGCGCGATGGAAACAACCCGAGGAGGTACGCCAGGATAGAAAAGATGATGATCAGACTCGAGATAAAAATCAAGACGCTACAAGACTTGGTGTAGACGGCGAGCCACGGATTCAACAAGTCCGCTCGCGGCATCACTCGAAGCATGTGATCGATCAGTAATGGATATGTAAAGGAAAACTTGCCTAAAATCGAGACGTCCAAGAAGTAACCCCCTATAGCGCCTTCCACTTTACCAGCGCGAACCAAGTCCAGCATCCCGACGTACGAGTAGTTCCCGACGACTCTCTCAAACCTGTCGATTTTATTTTTCTCCTTTAGCTCGACGACTAAATTGTAGCGTTCACCGAAGAGCTTCACCATTTTTTGTTCATATCCTACCGTCCGATTGTCGTCCATGTTTAACATGGGGAAGATATTGTGAGCCGCTAACTTGAACCGACAACCACGTAACTCATTAATGGTCATAGTTGGAAAGATATGCGATCCTCCGTCGTACTCGGAGCATTGAGAGATCCTGACGAGGCGCTGGCGGTTGTTGCAAGGGCGGATCGGAGAGTGGAAGCTGTAGATGGCGTAGTCGTCTCCTTCCTTACCGAGAATAGTGACATTATAAATATTGTTAAAGACCAACAATGTCATGATGTTAGTCAAATTTTTGTCAAAATGTTCCAATACGATGATGAAATTAGAAAAAGGATTCCAGTAGTTATCTTCCAAGACGACATTAAATCCATGTTTCATGGCACTAAAGTTATTGAAGTTCATCATGTAGATATTATTGTACACGTCGTTGTTCTCCCACGACTGAGATCTAGTGATGAAGCGGGCTCCTTTGACGCCATGTACGCTTTGCACCACAATATCTTCACTTTCTGTCAAAGATACGTCAGAAGTAAATATGTCACTCTCCTTAATACTGGATAGTATTTTATTGATGCAGATACCGAGGCCTTTATCCGGATAGGAAATGTTGAAACTAGCGTTGCCAGTTCCAATGCCCCACAATACTAAGCAATATTTTAATATCATAGTGGAACTCCTTCGACGGGTCAGAGCGTATTGAACACCATTTCACTTTTGTTGCCTTATAACTCAGTACCTTTTCAATTAACTCAACCATAAATCACATTAACATACAATAGGAACAACTAGATTACCTCACCCATTTGTTATTGTAGTTTAATAATTTTAGATGGGGATCTAAACCTTTTGTTACGGATAAAAAATGGTTTGTAGCATGAAGATGTATTTTATATGTAGATAGAGTACACCCCACTACTCACATTAATTAAATTTTAAAATAAATAACATCACGACTCACGGGGATCCCTTATCCTCTCAAATCCCTTAGTACTAAGTACCTACTCTAGATTCTTAGAGGAATTCTAAGGGGGGTAGTCTGAAGGTCAAATATTACATTTGGTAAATATTATAAAATTTTAGAATAAAGTTATTCTATTCTATTCTATGATAAAATTTTGCAAAAACTAAGTGCAAAATTTGGTGTTTTTATAAGAAAAAACATTAACTTTTATTGTATTAATCATAAAAAGAAAAACTCTCATACAACCCCTTTTAGCTCAACGTCCTAAGCGTAATCTCAGAAGCATCTCATAAGCCACACGAGGTACGAGTGAGGGCAGTAATGTGCATAGTGCAGGCTGCAGAGGCTGTACAGGTACTATACTATACGAGCCACTTCATCAACGCCCTCTGTCGGCGTTCACCGGAGGCACGGCTGAGTGAGGCTAGTGTCACTCCTCGCAGACACGTCACGTCCGTGCGCGCGCGAACTGAACCTCAATAACTGTTTATATTTTGGAAAGCTTGAGTTAAAAATGAATTAGCCTGCCACAATTAGGTATACCATGAAAAAATGAAAATAAATAAATACACATAGTGTACGAGCACGTACACTGTCCTACTTAATTTGTGCCTTCAGCACTAATTAAGCAAGCATAGCTTTATGACTGGGCACGGTAGGTAAATATCCAGCGTATTTCAGTTAGTATGGTGTGGTGTGGGTACCGAAGAAGTATTTACAGGCCTCGGGTTGATAAATGCAAGGCAGTGCATCGTAGGGCATTTTTCTAACGTTCATGAACTGTGAGGTGATGGCTTTGTCCATGGATACCCCTTCACATGAGGTGGGCCATATGCTTGTTCCATCAGCTAGTAGTTTAAACTACCTATCTTGTATGATTTAGGGATGGAAGCGGTTACAGCGAGACAAGTGGAGAAAATCCTAGACTCATCGAAGTTAGACCATATTATAAGTGTGTTCTGATTTCCCAAACAAAACTGACACACTAAAATATAGTGGTGTGCTTCAGCGCAGAAGAGTACAAAGACTGTTCACTGTGCCCCTACCCAGCAGATAAAGATAAAATTATGGAATAGTTTGTTAGCTTGTTTACTGCAAAGGCTTTCAAGTCCTTTGGGAGTTTCGCAAATGTTCCAGTTTACGGCCACTTAAACCATATTAAATCTAAAACGAGCATGATAAAGTGCGTTTTCCCTTGAAAGCAATCACAGAGTGCCGCATTCAGAAGACATATTATATAATCTGTGGTCGCGCTGGAGACGCTAATGCTGTTAGGTTGAGTTTACGCGCCGGTTCCTGCAATTAAACTGGCGGAGTTACACTAAGATACGGCCTCACGAGTTTAGGGTTTAACTAACGAACTTGCACCACATTTTTGCTTAATATTTCTTAGAGCTAGCTCCCTTGTATGTCACAGTGGTAGGTAACAGCGACCTTATCCATGAAGCCCAAATAAGTTATGAATATTTATACTTTGGAGGCCAAGTGTTACAAATTGTTTCCTAATTTGTTGAATAATTGCGCAATATGTATAAAAATTGGTGTTAATTTCGTTAAAATTTATTTAGAAATTATTTATTAGAATTATCAAAAAATAGTTCACGGGCAACGTCCGGTTCGATGTACTTGTCGATTATTACGAAGCCGCAGCTTACTCTTTTTTAAATAAAGTAAAATTTTATTTTTATAAAACAGTATTATAATCCGGAGAGCACTCTATCAACAAACATTATGTAAAGTCGCGGGCGCGGGCCAGTCTCGCACAAAGGGACGGACGACACGCTTTACATAAAAGTGTCCCGAGTCCGGCGCGCGGCGGTCAGCTATTAGGACATAACAAGACGGTCGTCTATTAGGACGAGAAAGGCTGAGCCCAGATAATGGTGAATGCGGTTAGCCATATTGAAATGGAAATAATTGCATTGAATAGATAGAGAGATAGATCGCACATAGACAGTAGATATAAGTTACAAAAATGCAAAAAAATATCACAGAAAAATAAAACATAATAAAAATAACGTAATTTAATTCTTTATTCATAAAGAAATAAAACATTTTATCCCTGTGTGTGTTGCAGCTAAACGTTTAGCTGAGTTTGAGACAAGTTGAGCGATATGCCATACAACAGAATACTAAGGACATTTGCCACAGTCACCACGACAGGCTGGTGGTTGATAGGCTCGCGCAGTGTCGGTGTTCAGTACTCAGGAGATGGTGATCATGGATGGAGTTCATCTCCTGGTACGTTCGTTTGGTCCTATTCTATTCAACGTTTCATAATATAACTTGTTGCACTAAATATATAAATGTAAACACTAGTTTTAGTAAAAATAGTAATTTTATGACTTTCCCTCATAAATTAATTATGAATTTCAAACAAGTTAGCGAAGTAACTAAATTGAAACAAAGTAAACATCTCGGGTTGTTAAACAAGACAAGACAGACGGCGCGGCCTCGGCAGACGGGCGTCGTGTCGCGTCGGGGCTATGCACACGGGATTCAATTACCGGCTAATTGTGAGCTACAGACCGAACCTATTGCACTAGAGTGCACGTCTCGCGTCGCGACGACGACGCGACGTCTGTGAGACGCATGGACTATCGTAACATTGTTTAACGATCGTCCTCCAGAATCAAACTTATGTTTTATTCATGTATCAATCGCAAGATTCACATAACTTTGCAGGACGCATCCCGAAATTTCCTTTTTCCTCCTGAAAATAATTTGAATGCGCAAACTAGCCCACACACGCGGCTACAAAACAACCCGACAATATGAAACGAAACCTTTCATCCGAATAGAATAGTGCGCCGTGGAATAGCGCGTAGTGTCGGTGATCCATTGTATTTGAATCACAAAAGCAGTAGAGTGGTCCGAGCGACGGGGGCGAGGGGCGAGGGGCGAGGGGCGAGGGGCGGCACGCAGAGGTTCTGGGCCTGAACGGAAGTGTAGAAATGATAATCACTTTTCAGGGTCTTCCGTATATTATAGGTAGTATTATGTGGTTCCAAAGCTTAGAAGACAAAGTTGTAACTCGTGGACGTGATAAATCATCTCGAACTGTCCGTCTAAAGTTCACAGAGATATCTTCTCACAAAGTTTTTTAAAAGACTCATTACGACCGATGACATCTTATATCTCTTGTAAAAAGTTTCTTTCATTTTATTTATTCTACAGAAAAAATACTTTTGTACAAAACGAACGAAGGTACCTTGTAGAGCCACGATTGAAGTGGACGGATAACAGGTATTTCTTTAAACAAACTCAGAGCGAGAGTAAACACAGTTCTCGATCATAAGTTGCGAGTTCTGTGTTCGCGCTCCGTCTAATATTTCGCGAATGCACGTACCTACCTACCGTACGAACGTAACGCACGTAATTGCCTTCACGTATTCCTGTCTAGTCCTGCCCACGCCTTCCTGAGTTGGATTGACACCACGCTCGAGCTTCACGATTATTATTATTTAATAAGAAAAAGGATCACGGAAAATAATACTAATGTAACCAACCTGTACGTTCCTTGGCTGTTCCTCTAGGCTTCGTCGCGTAAAACTGGCGCCTGTGCCACGTGATCGCGATGATTTGATTTAATAAACGGCTTTTGACTTTATTTAAAAAAAAATCACGGGGTTACGTATTCACATTAAGTGTAGATCATTATTTTACTATAGTATGTATCATTATAACAAACCGTTGTGGAGGACAAACCAGGTACGTACACCTAGTGACAAAAGTCAAAGTGCCACAGCGCTTAGGCTTCCTCGTGGGAGGGTTTGCTGTTGTTGATTGTTGCCATGCATGGCAGTTAAACCGGTGAACGCAGTGCCGCCAGGTGGTTCTCATAACTCAGGAAATTCTGCTACTCAACTTCTGGTGCTTTCTCTCCGTCACCTTTTACAATATCTATTCTTTACCTTATGCCTTACATTTGCCCAACTACGAATAAAGCCACAAAATATAAATGTGTGCAGAATAAGTGAATGGGCTCTTACGACTGCGCTACCAAATTATTATATCTCTGAATAACTAATCTCAGTTCCAATACTCCAGTAAATACAATATTTTGGACAGAAGATAATTAATTGAACAAATATAAAGGCCAATTCTTTTCCTTATTTGTTCATGTATTACGAATAAGCTATTTAGCTTATTCTAGAGTATTCACTCTAGAAGGTGGTAGCTGTACATCCAGTTGTGGTACAGACAGATGGAGGGGTGGAGATACCTGCTCGTTAGAAGATGCCTTTATACCGAGTCTTATTGTCGCGTAAAAGCATTTGTTCGCGTCGCGTCGCCTCCAGGTAACGAAATAAAAGGCGACGCAACACGTTTTATTTCATTCTCTTTGCGAAGTGCCACTTAGGGAATATCAATCGAGCCGCCGCCATCGTTTTAGTATTCAACGAGTCACGGGAGTAACATACACCCTGGAATTTGGCAAACTGCGCGAAAAATTAAGAAAATCTAACGTTAGAAATTGTGTATGGGCCGGCCATATAGCATGTAGAACTGATAATCGTCTGCGAATGAAGTAACTCGATTGGCGACCGCGAACCGCAAGACGAAGCGTAGAATCCCACTCACACAACACCAATCGACCACGTTGAGAAGGTTGCCCAAAATAATTTTAGGAGTTTTATTTTCAGCAGGAGATTTCTTCAATAACAATGAATTTTTAAAACTGCACTTAGAATATATGAAAAGCCGTTATTTATCCTAAATCATGAGACAGACAAAACGAAATGGCGTTAGAACGCCGAAGAACTCCACAAGTCTTAAAAACACAATCGTAGAAAGTCATGAATGATATAAAAGTTATGGTCTAATAAACCCGTTATCGACGATGTGGTTTGTGTTGCGACTGTTTTATGGATAAACTAGTTTTACAACAATCATATAAACTGATGGGATTCCGTTGAATTTATATTAATATACTTTCTATAGCAAAATATGATTTCTCTACAGAGTTCCTGCGAGTAATCTTGTCATGAAAATGTGTAAAGTAAATGTAAAAATTGATTAAGTGAACTCGAACTGTGTCGTGTCTGGGAATACCAAACCATAGGAACTGAAGTAGAGGTTGAAACAAAAAAAAAATTATCAATAATAGATTTGGTAAAACGAAACCAAACCGACGACGGTGAGAAACGTCCACATAGGACTCGCTATGACAACATCAGTCTGCTCAGTAGCTTTATAAGTGTGTATCGGGAAAACAATAAACAATACAACAGTGAAATATTATGTCTACAACACACCCAACAACATGATGCTTGAAACCTTGTTCTTGCTCATGTGCGGCGAGCTCGCTGCCAAACTGCAGATAGAAGGCATGGTGTCCTTCGACATACAGCTGCCTAAGCCCAGTTCACGTAACCAGCTCCGAATGAAGCCAGTCCTTCAGAAGGTGAAAGAGAGTAAGGTGACTGCGGGGCCGGTGGTGGAGTGCATCTATCAGTATCCGGAGAAGAATCAAGTCGATGCTATACTGAGTAACATGATGAACGTGCTGACGAAGGTTACAATTCACAACTTTTTCTAATGGCAAACAAAGTATTTTTTAATAAATATAAAATAAGATTCAATATTCAATAAATTCAGGCTGATTGAGATTTTGATACATACACCTAAGCGTTTGCTAAAAACAAAAAAGTGAGAAAATGCTGTGTGCGTTTATGTTGCGCATAACTTGATCGAGGTGAGTATATCTTAGGGCCCCCGCGCACTAGGCAGCCAGGCTGCGGCAGCCAGTCAAACATATGACGTTGTACGGGAGCCCACGCACTAGGCAGCCACGAAATCTCGGCTGCGGCAGCCAATGAAACGCGCCTATATGCACGGCAGCCAGAACGTGTGTAGGCGAATGTATGTGGCTGCGGTCAGTCTCCGCGCACTAGTTGTAGCAGCCAGACGTATTTTGCGTTCCGAACTTTGATAAGATGACTTTCGATACAGAGAAATTTATTCGGGAAATTGAAAGCCGTAAAGCAATTTGGGATATAACATCGGAAGAATACAGTGATCGGGATTTAAAGAAAAGAAGATGGGAAGAAATCACGAACCAAATGTGCTCGGAAAGTTTATCAGAAAATAACAAAAAAGAATTTGGTAAGCATGTATTTTTATTATCTGGATTATACAGTATAATACAGGGTGATTCTGCAACACCAATCAATATTTTTGTAAAGTATCGCAGAATAACTATGTATTCGTTATTGTTCTTTTTTGGTACTTAACTAGGTATTTTCACTTCAATGTTTTATTTAGATAAATAGGTAGGCACTATTCTAATGCATATCTGTTTTGCCAGATCATATGGACCACAAACATCGTTCAGTGGACCATATCGCCAAGGTCAAGGATACTCGACTGAATATGGACCGGAAACCACAAGCAGTGGGCAGTATCGCTATGGATACTCGACACACTCGAATTATAGACCAGAAGCCTCGACCACTGAAGGCCGCCGTGGGTATTCTACGGCTGTTCCAGACAGGCAAGATAATACTGTTTATACTGATGCGTTATCACCAACTGACACAAATGCAACAGATGTGTCTCAGGGTTCTGAATTACTAGAATTATTTACTTCACAGGACAACTTGAACTAGGTAATTCATTACCATACATGTAAGAAATAAATACCTAATAAATGTTAAGAGACTGATTAACAATATCTTTCATTTTCGTACTCACCTCAAAGTTATCACCAGTTTTTCTTCAGGTTTTATACAAGCTCGCATAGGAGTAGGTATCAATGCCATTGATTGAATTTCGTATTTTTTCCAAAAGGTTATCAAACGATTGCACTGACATCCTCGTGTAGTTAAAAAACCGGTCTGGGAATGCGCGAATATCTTTGAAATAGGTTTGGAATAAGCCTTTTGAGTGTCTTTCTAGAAAAAGAGGATGAATCCAGTATCTTTTCTTTATTTTGCGTTTTTTACGAGATAAGTTCTTCCACGTCCATATTGCTCGACGGAAGGATCTAGACTAGTCGTTGATTGGCTGTTATAACTGGCTGCGCAAATATTCTGGCTGCCGCAGCCTGGCTGCGCAGCCAGGCTGCCTAGTGCGCGGGGGCCCAGATCCAGTTATACGCAGGTATCAGCAAATTGGCAGATATATCTAGGCTGCCAGTTTACGAGCTCCGATAAACAACTATTTAAATACTAGCACCATCAAAAAATCATAATACGGCCCCTGTGCTCTTTATAGTTCTTCTTTTGTCAGGTGTTTGTTAGAGCTCACGACTTCTTCGCGAACATGGACGGCCGACGCGCGGAGGTCGACGACAATGCAAGGCATCAGGACTCCAGGTTCAGAGTCATCGACCATAAGAACACGCAGTTCTTCGAGCACATTTACCACAACATGACTCATGAGTATAGGTATTCGATCCTCGTTCGTTACTAATGATTCGTCAATTAACAAAATTACCACAGCACAATACTAGCTCATCTATTTCCCAGATAGGATAGTTGGTTAATCCACAACCGCAACAGCGCAAGGGGCAAAACAGAGTAACATCGACAGAGTGTAATCCGTTCGTATTTTGCAGTAAATTCTTTAACGACACAGCGGAGCGAGTGGACCGTTCGAGTCGAGACCCCTGCCAGCACCAGGAGGAGCTCAAGGAGACCTGGCGAGGGCTGCTCGACCACTCGCTGGCCACCTTCCGTCGCGCCGCGCTGCGCTGCGTGGAGGAGCATCTGCGACTGCAGCGAGCCGACGCCGGGCTCCGCGCCCGCCTCGGCCAGCTCCTCGTGCGGGAGCTGGCCAAGGTGCGCTCCAGCCAGCTGCATCTGCTGTGTGATCACTTCCAACTGTGCTTTAATGACTTACTTTAACGAGTTGCAAACGTAAAGATTAGAAACGGCTGTAGTAAAACACGTGTTTTAAAGTTTTATTTTATTGTTATTGTAAAGAGGCTCGTGTAAGTCAAGTTCAAGAAGCATTTATTTAGTACTATCCAAGCCGTAGTCAGAGGCTTAGGCGTTATCATTGTTCATCACACAGTATGAGACACGCAGCCTATCTCTATAAACCTATGTTACAATATTATATTACTGAGCACTATTTTCTTTGGGAGTTAAAAGCTGATATAACTGATAAAGCTGATATAGCCAGAAACATCCGATTATAAATAAGATTACGATTTATAAATAAGAAAAGACTATAAACAAAGCTGTTGGACCTTTATGACAAACGACATCACCCCACATAGCACGGCCACTATCCATGTAAATACATTATGTGACATGATGATTATGATGTTTTATTTAGGCTAAGGTACCCAACTTAGCTAAATATTTTTAAACAAGTACAAAAAATATATTTATTTATTTTATTTATTTAACACTTTATTGCACAGTTATTAAAAACAAGTGTACAAAAGGCGGGCTTAATGCTATGAGCATTTTCTACCTGCCAACCTTAAAGGTAACTTAACAGAGGTTGGCGTGCTAAATTAAAAAGAACAAAAAATATATCACTAGATAGGTACAAGTCCAAAATCCACATGTCATTCCAGTCTACTCCACTCCTATTGGGGGTGAGTCTCGTTTCGTAGATATTCTTCACCGGCGTATTTGAGCAGAAAGGTGTGATGAAACCGGCGGATGGAGTTCATCATGTGGAAAAACTCGTCCCGAGGGTGCAGGATCGTGGTGCGGAAGTGGAACGTTCCAGGCTGCTGCCCAAAACCAGTGCCAGGGACCACGCACACTCCTGAAGGAAACAAAAATATATTAAAGACAACGGTCAAATGAACACACAATATCTTCCATAAATAGTTTTATTTGGTTCCAGTATAAGGACCATTTAGCGAAAATGGTTACAAACTGGCCGATTTTTGGGATACGTGATGATAAAATCTAAACCTAACCATTCAAAAGGGATACTTAACCCACCTGATTTTTCCTATAAAAACTGTACAGTAACTATGTAGTAACCATATAGAAACTGCATAGTTACTGTAAAGTGATTGAACAGTAATTGTATAGTAACTGTGTGGTTCTGTAATAGTTGACTTACCCGTCTCCTCCAACAGTCGCAAGCAGTAGAACTCGTCAGGGCTCATACCGAGTTGCGTCGCCGCTTGCTGCGCGCGCTGAGGTATCTCGACGCGAGGGTACGCGAACATGGAACCCTACAAATATAATTCGATTTAAAATATTAACTTATATAATATAACTTTGAACAGCAACATCGAATAGGTCACTCGAGTTTACATTAGAACTCATACTAATTAGTTTTGTGTTGCTGCCATTCTAGTGTTTGAATCACTTGGTATTGTTTTTACTTTAATTTTTTTTATGCTTCTGCTGCTTTCTTTGGTAAGAAATATTGGAATTATTTATTTATTATTTAAATAGATAAATAAATAAAAAATTTGTGCGTGCCATGATCGCAGTCAGTTTTCTCACATCGAGTTGATTGCAGAAGTATCCAGGTATGGAGTTGAAGGTCTTGAAAGCTGTTTTAGTCCTCTCAGCGAGCACGCGGTGGATGTGGCGCCGCTCTCGTGAAAACAGCTCGTAGGAGTCGCTGCCAGGAGCCGGAGGCTTCATCTGAACATTAAACAAGATGATGTTCGTTTTTTGGCTAGTGATTTTTTTTCTGAAGATAATGTGTTATGGCGGAGGCTCGGTTTTGTCCTGCGTCTTGTATTACGTCCTGTTCTGGGTCCTTCATCATCTGAGGTTATACTTCCGTTACCAGGAAATGTAAAATCGGACGGTGATGATTCTAGGTTCACAAATAATTGATTATTCTAATGGTCTGAGCTCTTAAAAGAGTGGACAGTTTCAAGGTTTAGAATATGAGTGGTTACAATCCATGCAGGTAACTGACCACGCAGTGCAGCGCACACTGTCCCAGCACGGAGGGGCACTGGTGGAGCGCGCGCGCGGCGCGGAAGGCGCGCAGCACGGGTGCGTGGAGACGCAGCAGCTCCAGCAGCCCCGCGCGCAGCCCGCACTCCGCCGCCCAGCCCTTCGACAGCGTCGCGAAGCTAGCCAACTCCATCTTGCTGTACGGCGAGCCCATCTCCGACATTACCTAGGAAGAAGCGATCACCTTATTATCGGCAATCCTCTAGTTACTCACGTCGACCGACGACCAACTTTCACTAATTATCCATATTTTGTAAGAAAACGCAGAATTTTTCTTATTCAAAAAAAAGACCACCTCAGAAATAAACACATGTATTTAATAATGTAAATACAATATGTGTGATGACACCCCACTAAAAGCGATAGATGATGAATGGTTAATCAATAAGCTTACTTTCTTAAACGAGTGGAAGGGCTTGCTGACGATATTCTCCTGGTAGACCTCATCAGCAAGAATGAAGAGATTCTTGCGGTGCGCGAACCTTATCACTTCTTCCACGTTCGCTCGGGTGAGCACCTGGAATAATGAAACAAAAAAACTCTGTTACTAGATACCTACATTTTCGAGAACTAAACTTAGCCGGCCACGTCGGAGACCTTCGTGCGGCCAAACTCAGTTATCAGCGTTAACTTCTAGCTCCTGTACAAATTCACTTCATCACCTAATTCTCACCTGGCCGGTAGGATTCCCAGGGTTGATAACGACTAGCGCGCGCACATGGCATCGCTTGCTCGCAGCCTGCCAGCTGGCGTCGAGGCCGGCGGTGGTGAGCGCCCAGCCGGAGCTCTCCTCCAGGTAGTAGTCCGCCTGGACGATGCCGAGCTCGGCCAGCGCGCCCGAGAACAGCGGGTACTGAGGGATCGGGATCATCACCGCTATGGGAGAAATAACCAAAACTAAGTCATCAAGCCGTACTAATGAAACCACAGTTCAGACTATCTCAGAGCTGAAGTGCGGGTTCATTACCGCAGACGGACAAAAGCAAATATTGGTGTCGGGTCTAGTTGTACCACGATGATGATAGATCCCACGGTCCCATAATGGATCAGATATCGATTAGCATCGATTACATCAAACATGTAATGATGAGGACTTTCTTCAAAAATGTATGGATGACAAAAATGCTTGTGATTGAACTAGCTCCAAATCCAAAACCAATAAAACTGGCGCCTAAGATTCACCTAGTTTGTAAACTATTCAAACTGATCCTTTTGATTTAACAGAATAAAGACGGTTTTGTTATTGATGTTTGATCTGACATCCATGATACAGGCAAATGAAGAGTCATATACTGTGTGAGGTTTTTTAGTTAAAGGTTTCCCATTATTTTTATCAATCTACCTGGTGGCTTCCCGTCAACCTTCCCAACGAACAAGCTAAGCACCGCCTTGATGACGTCAGAGGCCCCTGAGCCCAGGAAGATGTCTTCAGGCGAGGCCGGTACGCCGTCCCTCGCTTGAATGTACTCGGCGACTGCGCCGCGCACGATGTCAAGTCCACTGGAGGGAGAGTACGCTCCCACTGAGCTTTTTCTGAAACGAGAATGTCGATTGAACTTTACCAGTAACAAATGCCGTCAATTGGATAACAAAGATTTTCATACCACTTGCTGATAGAACAAGCAGGCCCATCTGCTTGTTCTATCAAAGACTTAAGCTGATGTTAAGTGGTTACCATCACATAGAACACCATAAAGCATAACCTCGTGGATCACATTCGTTAGGAGTATACAATATTCCGCGTCGTCTAAACACGCTACAAAACAAATGCTACTTTCCACGTTTTGTAAACTTGACCAGTCATCGTTAAAAAATCAAAGAGAAAATTGACTTTATTTAATAAACCCAAAGAAAATGCTTTTGATGCTGTCTGTACCTAACTGTCATTAGACGCTGTACCCGATGTGCCGAAAGTGGAGCGAACACTCTGTTTTTAGAGTTTAGATACTAAAAGGTTTACCGGAACCATGTTTTAAAACAAAACGAAAAGTGGCGTTACGTACGACCCCGGGGCATTGCCGGTACCTTACACTTGGCTGAGAAATTGAAAATGGTTTGGTTCATAAAACCCCTGCTCAGGCGATAAGTATTTTTTAGGCTAAACCAGAACTATTAAATAACTCCGCATAAAAGGCCTAGGGGACCACACAAGGAGCCTCCGAGAAGAAGTGGAAAACAAAAAAGCACATTAAGGTTTCATCAATCACGCAGCAATGAGCAGCTCGCATTGATTCCTTTCCCGGAGATTAGGCCAGTCGGTACACGCAACAGATATTACCAACGCATTAGTCCTTCTTCCCAGGAAGCAATCACCGCCATTACGGACGTAACCTGGTCGAGCCGCCACCAGCACACAATAACATGGGCAACGCAATAGGACAAAGCCAAATTGATCTCGATAGTGCGCGATACAATAAATAAATAGAAGTAATGAGGTCGTTGCAAATGATTCTATACAGTGTCACGGGCAACTTTTTATATACCTATATTTACGGATCTATGTACGGAGACAGGATTTTAAATAAAGTAGGCTTACGCAGCACTTATACCTATTGTACACGGTCGGATTCAAACCCACGACCTTAAAACTGGAAGGTTAATGACCACCAGCGCTCTCAAGGTGCAATAAGGCGCTACGAACTAAATCGTATAGAGTTCACTTTTATCTAAATCAAATAAACCCAATCAAGTAAGTAACTCAACCGAAGGAGCTAACTCCTCCAGTTGAGTTACTATGATAATAAGAAATTATGTTGTTTCACTATACATGTTTATTATTTCGTAATGTCCAAAAAGAAACAAAAAGTAATTGCATCTGACATGTTTTACATGTTCAAGAGTAGACGAAAAAAAAAATTCAGAATAAGATTCAAATTATTGTCCAAATGAAATAATAAGTGATCATGTAAGTAACGTAACGAATCTCCGATGGAAGTGAAGACGCCCAGATTATATTGATCGCGGACGGGAATGCGTTCTCTGCGACCGAGCCGAGGCACCGCACTATCACTAGACGGCATCTCGCCATCTCGCCATCTCGCCATCTCACGGCATCTCGCTACGCGGAGATCTTTCTATACTTACCAAATACCTAGTACTTTATGTCTACAGACTGGCGTGTGGTGTGACTAGTCTGTACCTATCACTTTAAGCATTTTTATTATATATAATATTGAAGTTTTTTAATGTGCATGCCTCCAGCTTCCTCATATGGAAAATGCAAATTCTGAAAATGCCAATATTTAGTTCATATTTAGTACCATCATAGATTACAACCATAATTTAGGTGCCAAAAAAACAACGACGCTACAAGCCTTTGAAGGTGTGTTAGCTGAAGTAACATGCCACCAGCTTCCTCATTCAGTGTGGGCAAACGAGTGCTGATAGAGCTATAGAACAAACGCTAGCATTTAGTACCAGATGAGTGCACTAGGTAGCAAAATTTCCAAACCTGCAGCTAAAAAACTCTCGGAGTTATAAGACTTCATCAACGTGTAAGCTGACGTACCGTTATTTCAGCACGCACATGCTGGTTCTCTGAAACGGCTGCAGCTATAGACACGGTTGATATCTCCAGATTCAGTGCACAATTGGTGCCAAAGGTACCAAATATTTGAGGCTTCTAGGTTCAAAACTCTTTAAACTACAGGCTTTTAGCAACGTGTAAGCTGGGGAAACGTTTCTCCAGCTGACACATGCTGGATCTCAGAAACGGTAAGAGATAGAGATTCGGTTGATATCTCCAAATGTCAATATGAATTAGTGCACTTGGCACCAAAATTTTGGAGTCTCTAGGACCAATAGTTACATCACAAGAAGCAAAAAACCATTTAACGGTCAACAAATTCAAACCAGTTTTCGCTTCTATAAAAGCGCGGCGTTGCCGCTCTGCACGCTACAATAGCGAGCGAACATTATGCTTGTTCTCTGTCTGTTTTTATATCTGTCTCTGGATACAACGTGTGTTGCCAGTTCAGTTTTAGTAGGTCGATAGTTTTATTCGAGTCTTGTCAGAACAGGTATTATAGGTACGAGGTACTACTAAATAGGTACTTTATTTTGTCTAGTTTAACCAAATAAAATAGGAACCTAATTAGGAAATTGGGTTTGTATGTACTCAAATAGTTGATTTGACGACCGATGTGACGCAGCGGCCTGTGACGCAGAAGTTTGCGGGTTCGATTCCCGCCTTGGAATAAAATGTTTAAACGATCTGCAAATAATGAATCCGGGTGTTCTGGGTATTTTCTATGTTTAGTAAAAAATATGTATGTATTTTTGTAACGTCAGATTGGGAATTCAAAATGGCAGGTGCACATGATGGTACAAAAAACTGACATGGGTGTCTTTTTCTACTAATTTGGGGGTGCTGATTACGAATATCTGGTTGAATGAGAAAAGAGTGCCTGGGAAGTATGTGCAGCTGGTTCGGGCCATGTACAGTCGAGCCAGCACTCACGTTCGGTCGGAAGCCGGCGTCACCGACAAGTTCAGTGTGGCTGTAGGCTTGCACCAGGGATCGGCATTAAGCCCTTATTTGTTTCTCCTGATTATGGATGCACTGACATCGGACATACAGGAAGAAGCACCCTGGTGTATGCTGTTCGCCGATGACATTGTCCTTGTTGGTGAAGATGCACTCGAGGTCCAGAACAGGCTGGGAAAATGGCAGGAGAAATTGGAGAGTGTCGGATTGAAGATCAGCAGGACAAAAACCGAGCATTTGTTCTGCGACTTCGGTGGTCCCTCCAGTTTCACCCCTATTGCCTTAGACGGTGTATCCCTACCAGCCTGCTCCGATTTTCGGTACCTCGGTGCATCAATTCAAAACGACGGTGAGATTGATCGAGACGTGAAGAATAGAATAAATGCGGGATGGATGAAATGGCGGCAGGTCTCAGGAACAACTTGCGATCCACGTATGCCCCTTAAACTTAAGGGAAAAGTGTACAAGACCATCATAAGACCTGTCGTACTGTATGGATCTGAGTGTTGGGCCACGAAAGGGACGGATGAGAGAAGAGTGCATGCAGCAGAAATGCGAATGTTGCGATGGATGTGTGGAGTGACAAGGATGGATAAAATAAGAAATGAGTATATTAGAGGAAGTTTGAAAGTAGCGCCTGTGACGGATAAGTTGAGGAGTAATAGGTTAGCGTGGTATGGGCATGTCATGCGGAGGGAAGAAAGCCATATAACGAGAAGAGTGTTAGATATGGATGTGAAAGGTTATAAAAGCAGAGGAAGACCAAAGAAAAGATGGATGGATTGCGTGAAAGATGATATGAGTAAGAAAGGAGTGAACACTGAGATGACGGCTGATAGAAGAGAGTGGAAGGAAAAAACCTGTTGTGCCGACCCCACTTAGTGTGGGATAAGGGCAGGAAGATGATGATGATTACGAATATCTGGTCAGATTTGAAATTCAAAATGGCGGGTGCACATGATGGTACAAAAAACTGACATGGGTGTCTTTTTCGACTAATTTGGGGGTGCTACTTACGAATATGTGGTCAGATTTGGAATTCAAAATGGCGGGTGCACATGATGGTACAAAAAACTGACATGGGTGTCTTTTTCGAATAATTTGGGGGTGCTGATTACGAATATCTGGTCAAATTTGAAATTCAAAATGGCGGGTACAAAAATGGTACAAAAAACTGACATGGGTGTCTTTTTCGACTAATTTGGGGGTGCTGATTACGAATATCTGGTCAAATTTGAAATTCAAAATGGCGGGTACAAAAATGGTACAAAAAACTGACATGGGTGTCTTTTTCGACTAATTTGGGGGTGCTGATTACGAATATCTGGTCAAATTTGAAATTCAAAATGGCGGGTACAAAAAAATGGTACAAAAAACTGACATGGGTGTCTTTTTCGACTAATTTGGGGGTGCTGACTACGAATATCTGGTCAAATTTGAAATTCAAAATGGCGGGTACAAAAAAATGGTACAAAAAACTGACATGGGTGTCTTTTTCGACTAATTTGGGGGTGCTGACTACGAATATCTGGTCAAATTTGAAATTCAAAATGGCGGGTACAAAAAATGGTACAAAAAACTGACATGGGTGTCTTTTTCGACTAATTTGGGGGTGCTGACTACGAATATATGGTCAAATTTGAAATTCAAAATGGCGGGTACAAAAAATGGTACAAAAAACTAACATGGGTGTCTTTTTCGACTAATTTGGGGGTGCTGACTACGAATATCTGGTCAAATTTGAAATTCAAAATGGCGGGTACAAAAATGGTACAAAAAACTGACATGGGTGTCTTTTTCGACTAATTTGGGGGTGCTGATTACGAATATCTGGTCAAATTTGAAATTCAAAATGGCGGGTACAAAAAAATGGTACAAAAAACTGACATGGGTGTCTTTTTCGACTAATTTGGGGGTGCTGACTACGAATATCTGGTCAAACTTGAAATTCAAAATGGCGGGTACAAAAAATGGTACAAAAAACTGACATGGGTGTCTTTTTCGACTAATTTGGGGGTGCTGACTACGAATATCTGGTCAAATTTGAAATTCAAAATGGCGGGTACAAAAATGGTACAAAAAACTGACATGGGTGTCTTTTTCGACTAATTTGGGGGTGCTGATTACGAATATCTGGTCAAATTTGAAATTCAAAATGGCGGGTACAAAAAAATGGTACAAAAAACTGACATGGGTGTCTTTTTCGACTAATTTGGGGGTGCTGACTACGAATATCTGGTCAAATTTGAAATTCAAAATGGCGGGTACAAAAAATGGTACAAAAAACTGACATGGGTGTCTTTTTCGACTAATTTGGGGGTGCTGACTACGAATATCTGGTCAAATTTGAAATTCAAAATGGCGGGTACAAAAAATGGTACAAAAAACTGACATGGGTGTCTTTTTCGACTAATTTGGGGGTGCTAATTACGAATATCAGGTCAGATTTGAAATTCAAAATGGCGGGTGCACATGATGGTACAAAAAACTGACATGGGTGTCTTTTTCGACTAATTTGGGGGTGCTGATTACGAATATCTGGTCAAATTTGAAATTCAAAATGGCGGGTACAAAAATGGTACAAAAAACTGACATGGGTGTCTTTTTCGACTAATTTGGGGGTGCTGATTACGAATATCTGGTCAAATTTGAAATTCAAAATGGCGGGTACAAAAAATGGTACAAAAAACTGACATGGGTGTCTTTTTCGACTAATTTGGGGGTGCTGACTACGAATATCTGGTCAAATTTGAAATTCAAAATGGCGGGTACAAAAAATGGTACAAAAAACTGACATGGGTGTCTTTTTCGACTAATTTGGGGGTGCTAATTACGAATATCGGGTCAGATTTGAAATTCAAAATGGCGGGTGCACATGATGGTACAAAAAACTGACATGGGTGTCTTTTTCGACTAATTTGGGGGTGCTGATTACGAATATCTGGTCAAATTTGAAATTCAAAATGGCGGGTACAAAAATGGTACAAAAAACTGACATGGGTGTCTTTTTCGACTAATTTGGGGGTGCTGATTACGAATATTTGGTCAAATTTGAAATTCAAAATGGCTCGACCTTCGATATTTGTAATCAGCACCCCCAAATTAGTCGAAAAAGACACCCATGTCAGTTTTTTGTACCATTTTTGTACCCGCCATTTTGAATTTCAAATTTGACCAGATATTCGTAATCAGCACCCCCAAATTATTCGAAAAAGACACCCATGTCAGTTTTTTGTACCATCATGTGCACCCGCCATTTTGAATTTCAAATTTGACCAGATATTCGTAGTCAGCACCCCAGAATTAGTCAAAAAAGACACCCATGTCAGTTTTTTGTACCATTTTTTGTACCCGCCATTTTGAATTTCAAATTTGACCAGATATTCGTAGTCAGCACCCCCAAATTAGTCGAAAAAGACACCCATGTCAGTTTTTTGTACCATTTTTTTGTACCCGCCATTTTGAATTTCAAATTTGACCAGATATTCGTAATCAGCACCCCCAAATTAGTCGAAAAAGACACCCATGTCAGTTTTTTGTACCATTTTTGTACCCGCCATTTTGAATTTCAAATTTGACCAGATATTCGTAGTCAGCACCCCCAAATTAGTCGAAAAAGACACCCATGTTAGTTTTTTGTACCATTTTTTGTACCCGCCATTTTGAATTTCAAATTTGACCATATATTCGTAGTCAGCACCCCCAAATTAGTCGAAAAAGACACCCATGTCAGTTTTTTGTACCATTTTTTGTACCCGCCATTTTGAATTTCAAATTTGACCAGATATTCGTAGTCAGCACCCCCAAATTAGTCGAAAAGACACCCATGTCAGTTTGTTGTACCATTTTTTTGTACCCGCCATTTTGAATTTCAAATTTGACCAGATATTCGTAATTAGCACCCCCAAATTAGTCGAAAAAGACACCCATGTCAGTTTTTTGTACCATTTTTTGTACCCGCCATTTTGAATTTCAAATTTGACCAGATATTCGTAGTCAGCACCCCCAAATTAGTCGAAAAAGACACCCATGTCAGTTTTTTGTACCATTTTTGTACCCGCCATTTTGAATTTCAAATTTGACCAGATATTCGTAGTCAGCACCCCCAAATTAGTCGAAAAAGACACCCATGTCAGTTTTTTGTACCATTTTTTGTACCCGCCATTTTGAATTTCAAATTTGACCAGATATTCGTAGTCAGCACCCCCAAATTAGTCGAAAAAGACACCCATGTCAGTTTTTTGTACCATTTTTTTGTACCCGCCATTTTGAATTTCAAATTTGACCAGATATTCGTAGTCAGCACCCCCAAATTAGTCGAAAAAGACACCCATGTCAGTTTTTTGTACCATTTTTGTACCCGCCATTTTGAATTTCAAATTTGACCAGATATTCGTAATCAGCACCCCCAAATTAGTCGAAAAAGACACCCATGTCAGTTTTTTGTACCATTTTTGTACCCGCCATTTTGAATTTCAAATTTGACCAGATATTCGTAATCAGCACCCCCAAATTATTCGAAAAAGACACCCATGTCAGTTTTTTGTACCATCATGTGCACCCGCCATTTTGAATTCCAAATCTGACCACATATTCGTAATCAGCACCCCCAAATTAGTCGAAAAAGACACCCATGTCAGTTTTTTGTACCATCATGTGCACCCGCCATTTTGAATTTCAAATCTGACCAGATATTCGTAATCAGCACCCCCAAATTAGTAGAAAAAGACACCCATGTCAGTTTTTTGTACCATCATGTGCACCTGCCATTTTGAATTCCCAATCTGACGTTACAAAAATACATACATATTTTTTACTAAACATAGAAAATACCCAGAACACCCGGATTCATTATTTGCAGATCGTTTAAACATTTTATTCCAAGGCGGGAATCGAACCCGCAAACTTCTGCGTCACAGGCCGCTGCGTCACATCGGTCGTCAAATCAACTATTTGAGTACATACAAACCCAATTTCCTAATTAGGTTCCTATTTTATTTGGTTAAACTAGACAAAATAAAGTACCTATTTAGTAGTACCTCGTACCTATAATACCTGTTCTGACAAGACTCGAATAAAACTATCGACCTACTAAAACTGAACTGGCAACACACGTTGTATCCAGAGACAGATATAAAAACAGACAGAGAACAAGCATAATGTTCGCTCGCTATTGTAGCGTGCAGAGCGGCAACGCCGCGCTTTTATAGAAGCGAAAACTGGTTTGAATTTGTTGACCGTTAAATGGTTTTTTGCTTCTTGTGATGTAACTATTGGTCCTAGAGACTCCAAAATTTTGGTGCCAAGTGCACTAATTCATATTGACATTTGGAGATATCAACCGAATCTCTATCTCTTACCGTTTCTGAGATCCAGCATGTGTCAGCTGGAGAAACGTTTCCCCAGCTTACACGTTGCTAAAAGCCTGTAGTTCAAAGAGTTTTGAACCTAGAAGCCTCAAATATTTGGTACCTTTGGCACCAATTGTGCACTGAATCTGGAGATATCAACCGTGTCTATAGCTGCAGCCGTTTCAGAGAACCAGCATGTGCGTGCTGAAATAACGGTACGTCAGCTTACACGTTGATGAAGTCTTATAACTCCGAGAGTTTTTTAGCTGCAGGTTTGGAAATTTTGCTACCTAGTGCACTCATCTGGTACTAAATGCTAGCGTTTGTTCTATAGCTCTATCAGCACTCGTTTGCCCACACTGAATGAGGAAGCTGGTGGCATGTTACTTCAGCTAACACACCTTCAAAGGCTTGTAGCGTCGTTGTTTTTTTGGCACCTCAATTATGGTTGTAATCTATGATGGTACTAAATATGAACTAAATATTGGCATTTTCAGAATTTGCATTTTCCATATGAGGAAGCTGGAGGCATGCACATGTTATATTAGGTGTTATATACATGTTATATAGGTGTTATTGCAGAGACGAATAAACGTTCTTACTTTTAATTTAGCTATCACGTTTTTTGCTCTACCAATGTAGAGCATAGAATATAAAATCTGAATTAGGTAAGTAATTGCTAGACGCTTAAAGATAAACATATCTACTAAGTCATATAATTATATTAAAAAACTGTTAGTAAATCGTTATTTTGATTGATATGCAACTGCTGATGCTAGTGCTTAAACTGAAACTTTGAATGCCGATTCCGAACATCTTAATGTCCAGCTCTTTCCTATTATTTGTTATCTTCATGTTGATTTAAAGCAACCGCCGTTATAACGGTTATAATCTACATAACAATTATTTAGTGGTTAGTTTGTTTCAGATAGAATGCAGAAAGTGGAACACATATTTATAATACATAACTAAGAGCAAAGGTCTGTGCAGTACAGGTAAGTTACGTAATGATCTCGTGATCACGAACTCATTGACAGTCGACAAAGTCCCTCTATCTCGAGTAGGTAGGTACCTATGAAATTAACCCAATGACGAACACGTCTGAGGTTCACGGAGATACTAGCGACGGGAGAGATAGCGAATATAGTAAAAGATAACAGAAATAACTGAAGTATATACTTATATAGTAGGTGCACCACTTCTCGGGGACGCCCATCAAGTACCTAATGATTTTGTATATATTTTTCAGTTAGACTTACCCGGTGTATGAATGTGATTGCAAAATAATAATGAGGAAATGTAAACTTAAACGTTGTTACAGCATAACGGCCACATAATTCGTGCTCTTTCTTTCTTCTTTCTTTTCTTTCTAACGTTGTTTTTGGCGATATTCTTTTAAGTGTTTCTCCTCTTAAGTTCCTTGTGCACGTATATTCAATGGCCAATGATAACTTTGAAGCGTAGTTGAAACTCTAACTAAGCCAATAAGAACTGAGACTCATTATCCCCATTACCCCATATCAACAATTCAAGTTTCGACCGTGTCAACCTTCAAATGATATTCTTCGAAACTGACATTTCTGTCAGATCTAATTTTGATAATAGTTTAAATAACGTCTAAGCTCCAAAAAAATACGTAAACTGGGTCTCATCGTCAACTGGGTTCATGAAAACATAACACGCACTTACGTGCAATCAGCAAGCAAGTCCTTAGCCCTCTGCTTCACGTCGTCGGGGATGTCAGCGCACGTCAGGAGAGCGGGACATGCGACCGCAGACAGCACCTGAAATATAAAAAAACGAGTGTAGGTACTTGAGCACACGACTGAAGTAAAACTTCTTTAACATACGAAACGTAACTGGCTATGAGAGAAAGGCAGAAAGAATAGTGCTTTCATACCCCCTCCACGGTAATGTTAAGCGTTTAACGCAACCTTGTTGGAAGTCGCATTGGTAGTTTTACTTCAAAAATAAAATGTTTCACTCTGTACATAACAGTTACGAAATCTTCGAGTTATGAAAACAAAATCTGTAGGTGTAGGTACTCCATTAGTCTATGTATCTCGACACGACGGTAGGTACTACCAGCTTGCGATTAAACGACAGTCAGACAAACAGACAAACATGGTGAAACTAGAATCTTTGACTTGACTGACACATACGCACAGCGTAAACCACGGATCTGGATCCAAAAACTGTTTTTGTGTACTAAGAAAGGAATTCCTGAAACTCAACCCTTAAACGTGTACATACAGCGCGTGTGACTAGTACAATATAAGTAGCATTGACTGACCTGCCTGATGAAGGTGACCGGTGGCTGGCCAAGCGCGTGACAGTCACCGATGTTGGCGCGCACCACGCGCTCGAATGGTTTCTTAATACCCTAGAACATAAGTCATTATTTTCACCAACTCATAATCAAATATAAATTTCTATAAATAGCCTACACTGATCTTATAACAGCAACCAACAGTTATACTATACTATACTATACGCTACATGTTATTACGGAAAATAATTTTTCTCGAATCATAAAGGCGTGCCTAAAAATTACCACAACAGAAAAAAAAATATTTAAGGAGGCTCTCATACAACAAACATGATTTTTTTGCCTTTTCTATCATAGATAATGGTACGGAACCCTTCATACGCGAGTCTGACTCACACTTGGCCGGTTATTATTTATTATCATTAAATCATCTTTACAAGTAATCTCTGTAATTATATTGAATAAAGACAAATTTGTTTTTTTCATAAAAGATTCGAGTTCTATCGAACCTATACTTATCTTGTAGCAGATGTTTGTAATGTTTTTTCCCCGTAGTTGAGCATCTGACAGTTACATAATTAATTAACCTCACTATCCAAAGGTCAAAGTTGCGCGTACTTGGGAATACCCTAGGAAACCGGAAACCTACTAGAAATTGACTAGGTACTACATTGACATAATATAGGTTATCTACATTCGGCTTTTTTTAATCATCCTCGATAACGTTCATGTTCTTATTGTTGCATTTATTTATGCAATTTACTGAACGTATGTCTCTACAACCAAAATCTGTGCTCCGCTCTCCTACCAACAAAGTATTCTTTAGTTTTATTTTATTTATAGTAAGAGTTCTACTTGAGTAGTTTTAGTTTTATCAACACGCCACACTATCTTTTTACAAGTCCAGGATGACTGGTAGACAACGTTATTAGCATTAAGTCCTCCTAGGACAATAAAAAATTAACAAGTATTGTTTATTCTTTATAGCTATTACATATTACACAGTTGTCAACATCGTAAGGAGTATGTAAATTTGGGTGTTTAAAGGTAAAACCTAATAATTCTAAAAGCTAAACTAGAGTTAATTTTGAACAATTTGTTCGAAGTTTTGTCTTATTATTATTTCTCTTCTTTCTTTTCTGTTTGTTAAAGGTTTGTTAAAATTTTAAATTTACTCATCTTACAAGGCCGGAAAGGATTTATAAAGGACTGGTGAAGCAAGGAGTCGAAGTGAACACGTACTAAGTTACAACAGTTTTACAGGTCAACACTTTTCAACCGTATTTATTTTATCGTATCAAAATAAATGTAGGAAAAAAAGTTTGCAATTTGAAAAACTTAATTTGAAACCTATTTGCCGAAACTCATCTGTAATGAGTTTTAATTCGTCAAAAACTATGTTCACCTAGAGTTCCGTCATCCAAATAGGCTGGATTGGAGACGGGGAATAATTGAATGGATAGCAAGGCTAAGAAATGGCCGGACCAAGAGGGTCACCTTACGGACAGCAAACGGCAGACGAAATAACATTGTTTCGGTAAATTAATTTAGAAGCCTGAGAGAAATGCGAAAATGTCGAGAATTTTTTTAAATCTCACTTTTATATAGGCGGCGCTGTCTACGGAATTAAAAGCATTTTTCTACCTTCAAAATTATCTTTCCTTTAAACCTTTTTTACTTTGACTTTCTATAAATAGTCTATTATCATCCAACGTTTATAATGGCATCCAACGGCTCCCTTTGAACATCTAGTAGGAGTGTTCCACCCTGCGCTTTGCAGTGTACTTTGTTCAAAATAGTAAATTTATATTAGTTTAGTACAGTACAATCCTAACACTATAAAATTTTCCTACTAGCTCAGAATAATATATTATGGCTTAGGACTATAGGACTAGGTTAGGTTATGTCATTTAATAAGCTACTGACAGAACCAGAATCAACGGGATGATCACGTATCTGACTAGGGAAGCCATAAAGCATCCTTAAAACTCAAATATTTTTATTACCTCCAAAAGTTATAAACACCGAGTGAGATTTTAACCCACGATCCTCCCCTTGATAAGGAATGCGTAATTTCCATATCCAGCGTATGCTTTTTATTAGTCAGATAATCACTATCATGAGTTAATATATTTTGTTTTTAAATCTGTTCATTGGTTCCGCTTCTTGTACAACGCCATCTAGAAATCGACTGGGAACCACTATGTATAAAATAAATTGATATAAACAGAGTCGTAACTAGAATGTACAAAAAACATCACACAATTTAGAGTAGCTACTAGTTTATTTAATTTCTCATCTCCAATTAGATTATTCTATAAGCTGGCGACCGTTCTATGTAAATAAGCCTACCCTTGTTGCTTCATTAGGCAACGTTCGTCAAAACTACCCTTATTACGTGGGCAATTTCAGTGCCCCGCACTAATAAATAACTCTAGGGTCACTCCTCTCATAGACTGAACGATGGGCGATCTTCTTTCAAAAAGGTATGCTGTATGGTATACAAACGAATGGTTTCCCCTGCGTCGCTCATGAATAACTATTGTTATGCTAATTTAAAATTATGCTAATTATTGCCTCGGCGTCGCTAATAGCAAAAGTACACTCAGCCTTCAAAATCAAAATACTCTCATTAGTACGGACATTTCAAAATCTAAAAAACTTATTGTAGTCTAGAGATTTTTATGAGTTAAGGTTAAACAAGTCGGAACGTTGTCCATACAAACGCTGTAAGTGTTTAATGTCTACTATTTATTAACGTGCGTCCGAAGTTAAGTTTGATACTGAATTATCTTGCCATTATCTAGGTACGTTACCCTATATGCTACGATAAAATCAGATTACCTTGAAAGTTACAAGCGTCGATAACGCTTGTAACTTTCAAGACTTGTTTAACCTTAATAATGTATGTCAATGCAGAACTATTGCTAACTTATTCAGCTTAGCTTATTCAAAATAAGGTAAATAAATTCAATTATAAAAAAACAAAGGCTTGACTTTGTTTAGAATTTATGTATCTATCCCGCTATTATAGACGGATAGAAGCTCGCTCCGCTAGACGCCCCGCTAGACGCCCCGCATTATATAAACCGAAAGCGTCACGCATAAAGGTATGAAGGTAAGGTTAATGATTGATGTGGAGGGAAGCTCCACAAGGGTAGTAGTACCTAAATACTAATTTTAAACTAGTTGCAATGTTATTAAAAGGGTTTTACTTTAATTTTTAAACGTTTTGCTATTTTATAGCCTGGTTTTCTCAAAAGTAAGATATGCAACCCCTAAAGGATCACTCTGCTGTCTGCCAGGATGTCAGTCTGTCAAGACCCTTCAGTTTGAAATGTATACCACATGGTAATGGAGGTATGTGAACTTATAGGTAGGTACCGTTAGAAAATTAAGATGCTCGTAATGGCAGTAAATTATTTTTAAAATAAGAATCTTTTGGGCATTTTTTACCTTTTTTACGATGCAAATATGCTTATGAGCCGAGGAGAGTCTGAGAAGTCTTTCGGGCCCCGGGTGGTGGTGACATACCGACTAAAGACCCATACATACGCCTCCATTTACATTAGTTTGATTCGTTCGACGACGCATTAGCACTTGACAAGATTACGGGTTCCCATTCAGATTCGACCGCGGCTTTGAGTTTTTCTAACGGAACCATCTGGAGCTTTGAATGTCCTAGCACAGAAATGGCGTACCCTGCAGTTT
Source organism: Electrophaes corylata (assembly GCA_947095575.1). Lineage (NCBI taxonomy): Eukaryota > Metazoa > Arthropoda > Insecta > Lepidoptera > Geometridae > Electrophaes > Electrophaes corylata. Next base: position 12,537,243 of record OX352709.1, on the reverse strand, counting down.
CACCGTAATATAACGCCCGTCGTATAACGACCACAGCTCCTTGGAACATCACAGCTGGAAGCGACTACTTCTTAATTGGACAGCCATGGTCCATAACCTGTTTAATAACCATTAGCTGTGGACAAGTAGACCCTTCGCTCGGGGAGTATGCGACGCATTCTTGGGACTGCCCCTTGAGAAATAGGCACGGTCAAGTAGCACTTACATCCTATTTAATAAGGGTCTTCATTAAGTCCTTAGAAACTGTCTTCTTTTTGAATATATAGGTAGGTTTATTATCTAAGTTTGCTCATTGGCGCTAAAGGAGGTATTTGGTACTAGCATTAGATAGATTTCTTTGTCAGAAGAGTTCTATTTCACCCTATCTGTGAGCAGTGAGCATGTACTCGCATTGCTCTGCTCGGATTTGAAGAGTAATGGGTACCAATGCATTTACTGTCTCACGAAATTATGAGCTGAGACAATTATAATAGGCAGATGTAACCCCCCTCCCTCCCCCTTTTCCTACATCCAGGCTAATGTCCAGTGGACATAATGACATTTATTACAACTGATGATGAACGTACTCCACGCAATTCTGCTCCACAAACAGTTTTGTTTCGAGTTATTACTCGAAACAAAACTGTTAAACAGACTCATTTATGCTTTATTAAGCATAAAGCATAAATGAGTCTGCGAAAAATGTTTAGACGCGGCTCAGAGAGCGATGCAATTTCAACAATAGTAGGTACGTTTCTCCGTAACAAGATGATCCCAATAACCGGTTATTCCCGGCGTCTCGGAGATGTTCAGAGGAGTACGTGAATAAACGATTTTCTAAGCTTGCTGTGCGAACTGTTGAGAGACTTCATATTATCAAGGAAGGCTGCTAAATTAGGCACCACTAGAGTTCCCGGTGGATTAGATTAAACTATATTTATTATTATGTAGTTAATGTTATAAGAAGCTGCCTAGATAATGATTATATTTTTTAAATATTGCATCTAGTATCTTTTAATATTTATTATTATTTTAGGCATGTAAATGTAGGTTAAAATATTAGTTCCTTTTGTTAACAGTTTTTGTTGAAACAATAACTAGTTGATGAGCTAAGTCAATCTGCTTGTTGCAGAAAGATAAAATATTCGGTTCTACGTGCCTAGTTATTATTCATTTGACGATGGCACATAACTGGCACGTTTAAGGAGCGGAACCCTCTGAACGACCGCCCGTTCATCCCGCACACATTTCCCGGAAAACATAATTCATTTTGTCCTAAGTGAAAACTAAAATATGATAAATATTTTTGTTAAAACGGGATATTTGACATGATTTGGAGTTATTATTATTTGTGTACATTTTTACATCTCATCTAATCTCAAACTAAGCATAGTTTGTATTATGTGAATACAATATAACACCCGAACAGAGAACAAGCACTTATTTTTATCACACAATCGTTTGTCTTCGGTTGAGATCGAATCCAACCTACAGCACCGAAGGCACTGTACCTACCTACGACTAACGGAGTAGTGAGGCCAGGCAAAAAAGGAAATTAAACACTTTGTATTTTGGTTCAATATTGTATGACATCTCGGCAATGTTGCATACAAATAGCTAATATAAGAGGATACTAATGCAAGAGAAGAAGTAATGACGCGAGAGGCGCTCACATCTGCGCCAGTCGATATCTAAAGATAGTCCATTATAAATGCATGATATCGAGATTCCAATTCCCTCCGATACGTGTTCGCTCTATTCGGTAATCTAAAATTAGAAACTATTTTAGTAAAACTTTAAGAACACATTTTAGGATTAAGCTTACCGTTGTACACGTCATAAATAAATAAATAAATAATTCTGGACAATCCACACAGCATCACCTAGCCCCAAGCTAAGCAGAGCTTGTGTTATGGGTACTAGATGACTGATATACTTAATACAATATATTTCGTATATAGATGTTTTTATTATACATAGATAATACCCAGAACACCCGGAATAAATATTTTCAGATCGTGCAAACATTTATCCCAAGGCGGGAATCGAACCCGCAACCTCCTGCGACGCAGGCGGACATTCGCCCGCCGCGCCACATCGGTCGTCAAAAGTATGAGTTTACTTATTTAATTTTACTGTTATAATAAAGAATAAACAAAGAAGCCTCGCTGCAACTATTTGAAGATTAAGTTTTAGTTATTTATTTCTATTCCTTCTACGCATCAACATAAAATATCAAACATGCACTAGATTTCAAGATTCTACGACTAGCATATAGGAATAGGCTTTAGGCTGTGTTTTGTCTATATGTCAGTCAATCAGACAGGACAAAGATTTTTTATAATTTATATAGAAAAGGTAAAGTACAGATCGGAATCCCAGGAAATCACGGAATTCTTCGGATTAAGACTTCACTTAGGCTGGTATAGATATAGGCACCACCTACACATGGCATACGAGCAGTTATGATATATATAACATCTTATAACATATTACTTTCCGCGTATTTTTAACCATTATTTATTACTGGAAACGAAACTGACAGAATTTGACAGTGTGCCGCCGCCGCCGTATCCGTTCCATTTACAAATAATATGCAAGCCGCAGCGTGTGGTTTTGCATCGGAGGACTCAGACGGCAAACGGCACAATGTAGGAAGAACCAGTAGGTTGGCTACATCGGCAAAGATAACCAGTCAGATACATATCGGGGTCAGGAACTGCATTTGGCGAACTCCCAAACGGTACCCCTATCGGCGAAGTAACTATTCTAAGCCTGATTGCTCAGTCAGAGGCTGAAGAGGTACCTAATATTGCCCACATTTTCATTCTGTTGGAATCGAGTAAATTGGCCAGCATTGAGGCAGCATTCATAGTATTAGCTCTGTCTAACTAATAGACAGAGCAAAATACTGTCTCTCTTCCTCTTTTTCTTGTAGTATTTTTTCACAATCACTGCGTTAGTTTTAATGTATATTATTTTTCTAGTCAAACCGTACATGAGTAAGTACCGATGATCTAAGTATATAAGCACTATCTAATCTATTTCTATCATTAAAATCTTTGTCCTGACTGACTGACTTACTGACTGACATATAGTAGTAAAGACTTTGATGGGAACAATGGGGTTAATATTTGTATGAAAATAACTTCTTGCTAGTAATACTTCTCGATAGTTTCGCTAGTTCAATATAAAAATCAAAGGTAAACATGTAGTGAAGTATACAACGAGGAAGCACGGACAACTCGATGGAACCTCAGTGAGGCGTCCCATAGCCTCGTACTATTGAGGTCGGAATTAGACAGATGAGAAATGGGCCAGAATGAGAAACACATGAGAAATGGGCTGCAATAAAAAGTAGTTGTATTATGGAAGTATTCCCGAGACGGTCGCAAAAGGCCACTTATACACGCGCGAGATATATTGTGTTTGTGCCTTGTGCTCGGTTAACCCCAGAACATACACACGGTAGCCACATCGGCTCTACACATTCTCAGGATAATTATTTTAATCAACATCTACGTTAATGGAATTTATAAAATCAAATACGTTTTCCGCTCTTTATTTAGCATCAAAACAACGAATACAACATTTTTTCCAATTCGTAGACTCAGGGTCTACGGCGTAGAGCCTCTACGGTAGGTCGTAGTTTTTTTACAATTCTAACACGTCTGCTATGGTATAGAACGGATATACGGAATAGAAATCACTTTAAAATGACACACCACCTATATATTATACTAGCTTTCGCACGTGGTTCTGGCCGTAATAATTATACCTATACGCCGATACAAGTATCAAATCAAGGAACTTATGTTTCAACTTTCGTCAAAATTGATTGAAAAATGCGACCTATAGGCGAGAACAGACTAACAGACATCTAGTACCCATACCACAAGCTCTGCTTAGCTTGGGGCTAGATGATGCTGTGTGGATTGTCCAGCATTATTATTACTATCTTATTCTTATCCCGCAATAGAAGTAGAACACATGGGCAGCTGAAGTTGACGACATCGAGCGAGTAGGTAACAACAAACAGAGGCATAAATCAGGGTTATAGCGCTGCCGATGTAAACATTACCGAACACAGAAGGGTGCTGGGAAAATATGTTTTCACCAGCAATGGCGCGAGTGTGGCCTTTACTTATCACTTATTAGCTAGGCATCGAGGGGTCTATTAACCTACGTTATTAAAATCTTAGATTCATTATTTACATTATTGTTAATTTGTAAAAGGATGTTGCTGTAAAAATAGTCGTGGGTAAAAACCTAAGCCATTTATGGCCACGATAGCAAAGGAAGAGGTGCCCGCTCAACGTAAGGCAGCTCATCCGCATCGGGTCCGTCACATGCTCTTTCTCAATACCTAGTGATAGCAAATTTGTCCCTGACTGCATCACAGTATTAACGTACTAGTGTGCAGTGCATAGGTACTGCAGTTACTGTATAATTTTATAATAATACTACCTACCTGGTAATTTCATGCTGAGTTAATGAAGAAGGAATATGTTATTTTGAGATGCTGCGTCAAATTACTGAAATAATTGCAGTAATGTACCTAATCACTAGATCGTGCTCATAAACTTAATAAGCTATAGGTAAGGCTTAACACCTGTATGTTTCAGGTTGATGGACGCAGTTTAGTGCATTGTAGGGCACGTCTCTTACGAACGTGACCTGCAAGACAATGCTTTGTTAAAGGTGATGGTAACCACTTAAGATCAGTAGAGCCATCAGCTTGCTCAATCAGAAAGCCAAATAAAAAAAAAATTAAATATTTTTGCCACCAACTGTAGGTAATTTCTTTGATGCAACAGCTGATTTCTTTTACCGCCGACAGTGTTGGTTTGGTTCCATAGAAATAATGGTTCATATCTATATGTTTTTTGATTACACAAAATTTTCGGTAGTAGTCTTATTACTTACACCCTTTACGAAAAACTAATCAAGCTTTGATTAGTTTAGGGTAGATGGTATTATGTGAAATGTCTGCCTATAGTTTTATTTATCTTAATTTATTTGTAAGTAATACACCTAGACAAAGAACTAATATATATGTTCATCAGAATGTATACCGATATGAGGATCGAACCCACAACCACGCAGAAGGCCGAGCTACAACCTACCAACTGAGCTTCACAGCTGCCTCACGGCCAATTTATGATTGTATCTGATGGTAGCTTCGATTTCCCTCAACTTGAAAAGTAGGTAAAATAATTTAGATTTCGAAACGTACCTTCTCCAAGTCCCTCTCGATCTGGATAGCTCGTTCCAGGATGGGGCCGCGGACCGCATATCTTATATCCAGCAGGTGCGGGTTTACGTTGCCGGGGGTCAAACTTTTTTCTAGTTTCATTTTTGTTTTTTCTTTCAAAAGTTACTGTAAGCGTTGTGTCGATCGACGGCTCCGGAGAGATTCAACTTGATAATGAACAAGTGTAATCTCCCTGCAGCGGTTATAAACTTCGACTGAGCAACGTCACGACCAAGTAACTGCCGTTTTGAGTCAACTTCACTGACAGCATCGGAGCGGCCGGTAGCCGTAGGTAGGTACTCTTGTACGGTTGGTAGGTACCTACCTAGCTCGCGGGGCCTAGGGTTCTGATTTCAAACTTCAGCTAGTGTCAGGGAGATTCAGGATACTCTAAAAGGTCTAAGAACTGAATTCTAGGTGGGACACACTGTAAAAGCAATAAAATAACTTTTGAACTGTTATAAGAAATGTTACAAATTATAAGAATGTTTTGGGGTAGGTACCTACTGCAAAGTAATAATGATCATGGCGTGCCATATAACTCGCGAGGCTCGGTTCTGATGTCAATCTCATGCTGGTCCTGCGGGGGTAACGCAGCCGACCGAATCTGAGGTCGTGGATTCTAACCCGGTTATTACATGGATAATATATTTTTTTTATTACACATTAGGTACCTACTGTGGTTAGACATTTATTTAGGTTGTCATCAGTCTAAAATAAGGCTTCTACTGGACATAGGCCATCCCACCATAGTGACCACGCATGGTCGGCGGATTGTTGAGCAGCAGTATCGGAGTTCAGGTACGCAGGAGATGCCATCCATCTCTCGTTCACTTAGTCACCTATTACAACATCCGCGGGAGGTAATGAGGGGGTCCTTATCATAGGCCGCAGGCCCATATGTTTAGTAACTTACATAATATGCACAAACCAACCAGTAAAACACAATATGGTCAGTAGTGTTTCCTTTCGCCATTTAAATAGATATCAGAAATCATAATTACCTACCTTTTATTTATATTAGGTAGACTACTTAGTAAACCTACTTTGTGCTTTACCTACCTAAGTATTCCGGTAGTTAGAGTAGGTACCTACTAGTGATGTAACGGATATTCGTATTCGCATTCGCATTCGCAAAAATTATGCGAATATTTAGCGAATGTTTTTAACAAGTTCATCTTGAGCTACATTATACTTAATAAAGAAATACCTTTTTTCATGTTAGTGCCACCATCTCTAACAATACATAATCTGTTCTGGGTGGTTCTGTCATGGGTGTTCTGGGTGTTTTCTATGTATAATAAAAAATATCTATGTATGTAATGTATTGTATTAAGTATATCAGTCATATTTAAAAAAAAAAAAAAAAAAAAGGTAATACGCGATAAATACCCGTGTAATATAAGTCTTCAATATGTGTTCCGATCGCGAAAGTTTAAAAAATACTATATCAGTCATCTAGTACCCATAACACAAGCTCTGCTTAGCTTGGGGCTAGATGATGCTGTGTGGATTGTGCAGCATTATTATTATTATTTATTATTATTATAATACGTTTTCTTTGGGAATTCCCCATGATGACAACATAGTTTCTAACTTTGCCGCTATATTTTCTCCTGTATGTCGCCCATCATTGAATACTTCTGCTTTCAATACAATCATTTTTCGTTCAAAATTATTGGTAATTCCGTGACAAGTGGAACTTATCAGCGACACTCCAGAGCAAGAGTCAGACCAGATAATGCTAATTTTTCAAATATTTTATGAATTCCAGAATTTTATCTTTTACCTTGCCGTATAATTTCTCACAAATTAAAAATCAGTTAAATACCTCAAAACAAAACTTTTAGAATAAACTTTCTGTGACTAAATTCATAACCAATATCGGCTCGGCTATGTTCAATTTAAACAAGGTCGACACGAAACGTCAAACCTGTCAAACATTTTACGCGCGCTTTTTTTGAAATTTTAAAATATTCGCATTCGCATTCGCATTCGCGAATGTGAAAAATCCAACATTCGTTACATCACTAGGTACCTACCTACCTAGTTCATTCGTTAATCAATCATTTGCGATAAGTTCTAAACAAACATGTAGGGGAAGTACCTACGTGGAAAATGACAGACTTACTGTTTTCGTTTGGCATTACATCTCTTTATTTTTATTTACCTACTAGAACAATGGAGTCCTACCAAAATATTTGCAGCAACTAAGTATACCTGCCTACCTACATAATAAACTGAAAAATCACGCGCGCACGAAGGGTGCTGTACCATTATTTATAAGTAAAAAGTAATAAAAAGGCAAAAATCACGTTTGCTATATGATAGCCCCCTCAATATTTATTTTATTCTGTTTTTTAGTAAACAACAAGAAATACATCATCTGTGAAAATTTCTACTTTCTAATTATCACGGGTCATGAGATGCAACCTGGTGACAGACAGACAGCGGAGTCTTAGTAATAGGGCCCCTTTGGGTACGAAACCCATAAAAAAAGTAACAATAACAAACATTCTACCATCAAAAACTGTTTTGTCCATTTGTGGTATGGATAAAATGACGTAGGACATAATTTTAGGCTAATCATACATTTAATTATCTCTCTCTCTCTACATAGGTATAACCCCAAGTTTTGGTTTTATACTGTGTGCTCGTTACGTGAATACTGATAAGCGCCCCTGTCGGGCGTGCTGAGAACCATAGACCATGACTTCATACATAATTAATTACTCACGAGAAAAACTCACTTTTCAGTGGGCCCTTCTCTTTTGGCGCGATGCGCGCTGGCTAGCGTAGAGTGCTAGTACTTTGTAATTCGGCTAGATGGCGCTACTGATAAGTAATTTTAGAATAACTAAAGTAGGTAAGTATAATAAGTTCACTAGTGGTAGGTATAAGTTCCTGCTTTAGTCCATGGTATAAGTAGATTGTATGTACGTACATAATACTATTTGTTCTGTGATTGATCGAAATGAAACACGCGAGCCACTGGTGCACAGAGCTCGTTTGACATTAAAAAAGTTTGTTAAGTACCTAAGTACTTTTCGTCACAAGGACTTTTCTGGCTGTAAACTAAACATAACACTATTAAACTGAGAGCCTTGCATTCCTATGTCCGGAAGAGATCGCTACTAAGCGATCGTAGATTCCTAGTAATAGTAGTAATTCGTTCGTCAGTCTCAGTATTGGCTAAACTCTCACCCATTGAGATGAGAGGCTATCTGACAGACGATTTGTAGTGATACTAACGGATGCTCGTAGAATATCGAAACAGAGTGTAAACAAATCCTCTTCCAATTTTGAAGTTCAGCGAGGTAGGCATTCATTATAACACTCTACACAAATAAAAGACTGCTATTCAATAAAATGCATAAAAATAAATTTATTAATCATAATCAAAACAAACATTTGATTTACAAAAAAAATAACAAAACAAAAATTTGTAAATGTGAGTCCCTCCAAATAGTGCAGAGCATGGCACGACCGCGACTAGGTAGGTACCTACACACTGCTCAAAAGTTAATAAGCTTTGGAACAGTGTTTGAACAGCTTATATTTGTATAAATACAAAAATAAACTGTCAACCAAAATTATACAAGCATCCAAGTGTTTTCTTTAAAATAACTAAAATAATCACAATGTTGCTTATCAATAAGATATTAACATTTTAAGTTCAAAACTTTTTGAGTGCGATAAAATTAAATAAAAACTAATATTATGCTTTAGTTTTGTTGCTAATTTGGAAAACTATATTTTATTTTATAAAAAAACATTTTCATGTTTACCTAACGAATCGCTCGAACGATACTTCGAATGTAGCATACATCCATATATACCCATATATATATGTATATTTATACAGCATTTTACAACTAAAATAAAAGCAGCTGCAATTCACTAAAAACGGAGCACAACATTAGCGTCCGCTTCTTCTTACATTTCCAAACACTACTCAGCACGATCCTTAAAGAAAAGATTCACTCGCGAGTGATATGAATGACCATGATCCCTCGCTGACGCTCGTCCAGCCGCGTTCTATAACATAACGTTTGTTCACTTGACACACTAGGTAGGTAAGAGCGGTAGTTCCTAGGAGTACTGCTTGGTGAATTTGTCGTGGAACTGCTTGAAGATGGAGAGCATCTCCTTGAGGAGTGCTGGCTGCGGCAGGATGGTGGTGCGGAAGTGGTAAGTGCCGGGTCGCTGTCCGAACCCGGAGCCCGCGACTATGCAGATGCCTGCAACCATCACAAACAACATTCATATTCCTAAGGTTGTCTAGAAGATATCGCTTACAACGATAAGACCGTCCATTGTACTTCACTATGTTATGTATATGATAATGATGTCGCACGTTGAAAACAAAAGTGACACTATCCAAAATTTGGCGGTATTGAGTTACAGCGACATTTGAAATCTACGGGAAAAACTACGTCATCTCCAATGATCCGTTTCCTTATAGTTCACTTAGACACCCCTAGACGTCACCATGTGTCACTTCATACTTTAAGGTTTTGAGCTGGTTTGTTAAACAAAAACCGACATTAAACCAGTTTGTGCCCGGACACCGGCAATAACTGTTCGTGGGGTAAGTGAAAAAGTGTCATATTTTGTGTAGTGTCAGTAAGTCTAAGGGCCTTAAGCAAAATAATACTTGTCAGTTTAAGAAGAAAAGTGGCACTATGCTTGAACTTTTTTGAAATTTAAGGCACTACGCAAAACAACACTTGATAATGTTAGAGCAAAAGTGGCACTTTACTGAACATTTTTTTAAATTAATTTTTTTTGCCGTATCTACCGAATAATTTAATTAAAATCAACTAAAATGTGATAAAATAATATCTGAACTATTATTTAAAACCACAACAGTACGTCATTCTCAATTTATAGTCGAGTTATTGATCCCAGAAAAATTACAAAAACTTTAAATGGCCATACTGAAAAATTTAGTTTTTTGTTAAGTGTCACCTTTGTTTTCAACGTGCGATGTGTCCTTTGTAGTTTACAAAAAAGAGTTTTCTATCTATCTATCTATTTATGCAGCGACCCTCGGAGCGGTCTGGATTCGAACACGTCACACACTGCCCTTTAACTGCTTTTTAATAATAAGTGCAATACCTATCGTGTATGATAGCATAAATAAACAGTTTTTAAATAACTTATTTCATGAAACATCCATCTTATACCATATCTATGACAAAGCATTGCCTCGCACATGCAAGTGTTAAGCCTCATGTGCCTTCATGCATTTCACCCACACCCTTCAAACCGGAACACGCTGCGCTGCTTAGCGGCAGGAATAGGCATGGTGCTAGTACGCACCCGGACGAGCCTTTCACTAAGAGCTCTACTACGAAGGCATACAAGTGTTAAGCGTTACGTGGCCCATGCGCTTGACACCCACGTGCATGTCAGTACGGTATATATGCATGCACTAGTTTTTTTCATGATTCAACCCCTGCTGTAGCCGCTTGGGGGCTGCATTTCGAGAATTCCTTTGTTAGTACACCTCTACGCACTATACCTTGCATGTTAGTTTGTACGAGCAGTGGTATACGAGGTCAGTCAGCACAAAGAATGTTATTATTGGTAGGTATGTAAGTATGTTGAGGAGCGATGTGATGGAGAATGCAAGGAGACAGACCGGTTTCCTCGAGCAGCTTGAAGGCGTAGAAGACGTCGGGCGCCTGCCCCGCGGCCTTCGCGGCCTCCACGGCCTTCGCCGACAGCTTGAACTGCGGGAACGCGTACATCGCGCCCTGGACATATACATACATACATTTATACTTATTTACATATTCATTTGTTAAGCGGTGATGGGCTTGCAACCTGTCATGTATGGAATACCAACTACTGCAAAATGTGGGTTAATATTTAGACGTATCTCTGACTACCCCCTCCTTAGACATCCTAGAAGAATCTCGAGTATGTATTTGGTACTAAGAGATCTGAAGGGATATCTACCGAAGGTATGATGCTATTTCTTTCTTTCATTTATTAATTCGCGTAACAATGGATTTTTCTGTGTGCATAATGCCAGTGCTTTCAAACGGTGAAGGAAAACATCGTGAGGAAATCCGTGGCTTATTCAGCTCCGCACGTATTGACCATGTCTTTTCTGTGGATTAGGCCGACTAAGATGTGAGAATGGTACTTAGGCAAGCCTACTACATCAAAAAACCCTGTCAGGGCCGACAGCGTCCCGTAAATAGGGGTATGAGTGAAAAAGTTGCCCCTGACGCTGTATAAATCATCTACAATAGATGCTCAGGCCTAATAACGGATCTATCCATCTTCAGCCCAAATAAGTCGACAGCTATACATACATGAGCATTTAAAAAAATATATCTCGAAATAAAAAAAAATCCTCTGTTTATTATTCCCTTTCCGTCTACCGGTACATATACAATCACCATACACAAACACCTACAATGCTCAATGACAAAAATATGAATTTCAGTTCTACACAAACACTGTGGTCACCAATCCTCTGCACCAAGTGTAGTGGCTATGGCAAACCCCCCCACAATATAGGGAGGCCTATATTTATTTATTGCCCCCTCTAAGGGTGCAGCAATTGAGTTTGAGATTCTATTAATAATACAATTAAATTATGTTAACCCTTCAACCCGGAGCTGACGAGGAAGAGAGGAGAGGGTAGTCTGACAGTCTGACCTGCACGACGTTACAGGAGAAGCCTTGCATCTGGTTGAATGTGTCGGCGACCAGCTTGGCGCGCTGATTCAGCGAGCTCAAGATTTGAGTCTTCTCCTCCAGGAACAGAGGGTAGGAGGGCTCGCCTTCCTGCGGGGGCCGCGCCTGTAATACACATATTATATTATAGCAATTTATTCAATCCCACTAATATATACCTATTATGAAAATCTTGTCCTTACTGGCATATAGACAACGCACAGTTTCACAGAACACAGGTCATAGAGACTACGCTTTCAGGGTATATTTGTCCTGGTGCGTCGAGATGTGTACTAGGTAAGGAATTCCTGTAATTCAAACCTAAACGGGTACTGCGGGGGTTGAACTATTATTATTATTATTATTACTCAATATATTTATTACGTTCACATGGTTTTGTTTGAATACAAACATTGGTCTTATGTGTAAGTAATAGGTATCACATGGACCCTGCATAGGGTATAGCAATATGGAGCCAGGCCGAGGTTTTTTATTAATTTTTTTATTATGTCTTAGGTAATTAAATTTCATATTCAATTATTCAATTATTATTATTAAATTCGCATAATTTGTCAGATAAGAAATCACTTAGTTCATAATAATTTTTTTTTTGTTTGGTCAGATTTAATTTCTTATTACCCTTTCGAGGGTTGAACTTAACGCATTTATTTAGCAGGTCTACTTTTGAAAACTATAAATATATCATATTGTCATTATAGCTTATGCGACGCGACATTAAAAACGTACGCGTCAGCCCGATAGTAACCAGTTATCCATAATTAATGGCTGAACTGTTATTCCACCTAGCTTTTAAGGTCTTTTTTTTTTTTTTTTTTAACCGGCCAGTTTTCAAGCTGCGAGCGAAATCTAGTAGAATAACAAATCATTTGGAAACGGCACATAAAGAACGATGCCATTGGACATAATGGAGCTTATGTTCTGGCAAAAAAGAAAGTTGTAGTTATTTAATTCATTAGAATCGACAGGATTACTTAGAATTTTCTTAAAACTAGATGAATCTAAGCGCCGGTTTCTTGCGACCAGAACTAAAAAAACAGGCAAGTTCCTAGTGTTTTATTGTTTTGACATAATAAGTAGATGGTGAGTGTACTGACCACGCAGTCGACGGCGCTCTGCCCCAGCGTGGTGGGACACAGCATGGCGGAGATGCACTTGTACATGTTGGCTTGCACCTACAACAACAAACAACGTTACTGCACTGTACGGACACAACAATCACTATTTTTTTAATCAAGACTGACCAGGTTTTTAAGTAAGATTAGTCCGACTGTAAGACTGGTCAAGCTGTAAGTAAAAATGCTCGGACTGTAAGTCGGATTACTCGGACTGTAAGTAAGACTGGTCTGACTGTAAGTAACACTGGTCAGGCTGGAAAGCAATAGATGGAGCTATAGTAGACAGTAGGCGATCAGTTATATTACGTCAAAAAACTAAAGTATCTAATTGCTTTCCAACCACTGATAATTGATACAATAAGTGGCGTTAGACAGCAGTGATTGCACAATGACCTGGGGGTCCATGTTGACGAGCTCCATCCAGCCTCCTCGCAGGCCGCACTCGCCCATGTAGCCCTTGCTCACCGACATGAAGGAGGCCAGCTCTATGCTGTCGTAGGGGGCGCCCAGCTCTCGAAGCACCTGCACACACAGACTTTACTCTATTAGTAATTACAGGCACACGAGGCTTAACACCTGGATGCCTCAGGTTGATGGACGGACCACGCTGCGCTGCTCACAGGCAGATATAGCCATGAAAGGTATCCCCTTAAATCTTCTCAATTTACCAATTAGCTGAGATCTTAACAATCGGGTCGGGCTCTATCGGCTCGAGGGGCGTCCTACGCTTCAACGTCTTTTAATTCGTGAAATAACCATTTACAATATATTTGAGTCAGATAAAACATTATAGCATAGTAAAGATTTTATATTATCCCAAATGTTCCCCTGAAGGGGATTCAGGAGGGTTCTAAGAGAGGGACGTGGTTCATATTCTACGCGTTGCGTAACTTTTGGGGACAAAATAAAATGTTTGCTTGGCAAGCACTATAAAACTAATAAAACATAGACAACAATGATGCTGATGATACGGGCGTACCTTCTTGAATGAGAAGAACTGGCTGCCTTCCGCGTACACGTTGTCCTGATACACCTCGTCGGCGAACAGGAACAGCTTGTGCTTGTGCACGAACTTTATGATGTCCTCGATGTTAGGCCGAGTCAGCACCTACACACATCAATCATTATTAACGTTACACTAATACAGACAGTTCATTTATAAAAATGAAATAGTTTCAAGACTTAATATCCAGGCACGGTGGCCAATCTATATCTATACCAATTATAAGAATCTTCGACTTTACAGACTGAATGACTGGCTAGATTTTTTCTGTTGTGTAGAGATGTACTAAGAAGAGAAATTTCGAAATCCAACCCAATTGGAATGGAACCAACTCAACCCAACCGATTTCATAGGATAGGGTAAGGTACGTACTGTAAGGCAGGGTACCAGGGACCGAGGTAGGGGGAGGGTGGCAGACCTGTCCGGTGGGGTTCCCCGGGTTGATGACGACGAGCGCGCGCACGGCGCAGTCGCCGGCGGCCGCTAGTGCGCGCTCGAGCTCGGCGGTGTCGAGGCCCCAGTTCTTGTCCTCGTCCAGGTAGTAGCCCACCTGCCCCAGCCCGTACTCCGCGAGCGACGCCGAGTACAACGGGTACTGCGGAATGGGGATCAACACGCCTGCAATTAACAAATCATTCGATTAATACACGGATACAGAATTACTAATATAACAAGGCGAAACGAAGAATATTAATATAACTTTGTACAGCATAATGATTGCTTAATCTGCACATTGCGCTACATACAAGTAGCAGGTAAGTTACGCAGGATTCTTGCAGATATCGCGACGCAAGTATGCTTAATACGTTTTATCCTTTAGATATCCTTGAGCAGCTTAGTATTCAGTATGTTTCCTACCATATTAAGTAAGTTTCCAGTAAACATTGTCAGTCCTAAGATCTGACAATGTTAGGTTCGAATAGAATAGAAAATGATTTAGGTTTGACAGTTCTACCAGCAGATTTGATGAATTCTATACAGTAAGTCTCTAGTCTATAACTATTTTATGTGCGGTTTGTCTGGCTGACTCCGAGGATCTCAGTGCGCAGGGATACCTGAGATGCGGTCCCTTACTGAAGAGGCCGTTGCCATCAGCGGTAGGACAAAGGAATGAATAGTGAGCAGGTTACTGACCGGACTTCTTGCCGTCGACGTTGTTGCAGAGCAGCTGCAGGCAGTTCTTGATGGCGTTGGAGGCGCCGGCGGAGAGGCAGATGTCCTCCCAGCGCGCCGGGTGTCCGTCGCGGCGCTCGATGTACTCCGCCACGCGCCGCCGGATCAACTCGATGCCGTGCGACGCCGAATACGCACCCACGGACTTGCCACTGGAATATGTACATCACTCTCATTCAATATCAAACTCTAACTCAACAAGCATTTATTCAGTAAAATCCGCAGGGATCATCAAGAAACGTCATAAAACTAGGTGAATCTAAGCGCCAGTTCCTCTTGATTCAAGCCTAGAAGAACAGGTAACAAACTTATGGCTTGGTTCCTACCGGTTTTTTGTATAATACTTTTACAAACAAACAATAATGTAAATAATGAAGCTAAAGTGCGGTGCGCATTGTATACCTATAGGCGAAGTGCCTGTAAACAAATATATTTTTTCTCCTTCTTTCTTTTTTTACTTTTTTCGTTGCTTACCTACATACTTCAATGAGCTGTACTATATACGTGCGAGTAGAAATTTATGTTTCCAATACTGATAATAGCTAGTGGGCTGATAAACCATGGTATTTACAGCTAGGCACTATTAAAAACCTTGATCTGCCAGATGCCAGTAGAACGCAATGCTCTAATTAAAGGGACACGCATATGATTTTACGATCTCTGTAATTACAGTCTCAATCATATTCCACCTATTACACTAGCTAACATGGACAATGAGTCTGTCGCCAGAGATGGCGGCATGAAGGTGTCAATGACAAAAATATTACAAACTAGGTACTTAGTACTTTTTATATTTTAAGCTTCACCAGCACAATGTCGCGAAAAGGAACGTGCCCTACGATACACTGCTTCCGTCAACTTGACCCACACCCTTCAAACCGGAACGACAAACAGCCCTACTACTACTAAAACCGTAGTAGTACTTTCTCTTATCTGTACCATATACCGTTCCTCTGTAAATACCTAGTAGGATCTAATTATGCTTATCTAAGTGCCTATTTACAGCACGCTGCATTGTTTAGCTAGATTCTAGGAAGTTTACAAATGCTAAGCAATGTTCGTGGCGAAGAGCACGTCTAACAATATTCCTTCCACTCTTGCAAGTCCCGAGTTTAATATCGATATCAAATTCGATTTAGTACCAGAATTATTACTGGTACTTAATTTAGTTAATTGATTTAGGCGTGACTTTGCGGAAGTCCATTATAATATTATAAAATCGACGATTTAGTATAGCGGAATAGTACTATATATAATCGTCTATTTTAAAATGGTACTTAATTGATAATCTTATGTAATACTGCAAGACGTGCAGTATTAACATTTTATAAGTAACATCATTTGAAACATATTTCATGCATTAAAAATACACTTTACTTTCAATAGTTTTAAAACGGACTGTGAAACAAGGACAGTAAAGTTCTTAACTACCTACAATAACATGAAATACACCAATTCCAAGTCATGCCTGAGATTTCATGCTTTTTGCTTTGTGTTATGTGACCCCGTTTTGGGAGAGATTTTGTATCGAGTCACGACTCAGCTTTGAAAGAAAGACAAAGTATCTTCCTTCAGCTTTAACTTTCTTTCAGCGCGCGCTTATGCAAAAACAGATATAAATAAACCTTAATTATTCAATCAGTAGTAACCGTACTTCGAAAGACCTTGAATTGGGCCAAGTTCATGGCTTTACAATCGCAAGTATGCGTAGTACAGTTACTTTTGTATTCAACAATTACCATTGCATACTAATACAACCTAAACCGGTTAGTGATAAGCGGGAACGTGACAAAATCAACCTTAATACTAACGGCATTTTGTAATACAAAGTGTAATGTACGCAAGGAGAAAGATTTGTATTTAATTATGTGAAAATATTTATGAAGTCAGTTTTTCTGATACTATATCGTTAGAGGGGACTAAAGGGACACACTAGGGGGTAGGCAGCAGCATCTCCCGAGTACTGCACTGAGGTCACCAATCCGCCTGACAAGCGTGGTGACTATGCCAACTCCCTCAAATATGACCTTTATTTAGGCTGATCACGTGTAAAACTACCTATTTTCACAATAATTACCAAATGTATGGGATGTGCCAAATGTAATATTTGGACGTACCTCTGACTACCTTGGATATCCACAAAGAATCTTGAGTTAGTGCTACTTGGTAGGCTCTAAGAGATTTGAGGGGATATCTACCGCGCCTGCAGATTTAGCTTGTAAGGCCGGTTCTTTTTCTAAATTTTGATTCATTCAATTTGTAAACTTTCCTAGCTCGTCGAAAACCGTAATAGTGACATAATAAATTAACACATCAATCTACCAAATAGGTTATATCCTATGACGTCATTAAACAAGCAATACATACTAACTGATCGGTAAGCTGTGGCTTAATAAACAAGGTACCTATCTAATCTACCTACTCTGCAGTAGTGGCTAGATACCTATCTATTATAATACCGCAGGCTGCATTAACACCAACACCCACACATCGTCCGTCCGTCCGTCGTCTGTCACGACATCCGCCTAAATAAGGCCACTGCTAAACATAGGCGTCCCCCAAATTTGGAGGGGTTTTCATAGTCTCCACGCTTGGCTTGATTAGTCACTGCAGTATCGGTGTCTATTACTCAGGAGATGCTGCTAGCCAGAGTACCGAAATAGCCTCATCATTTTTTATATAAAAAGGTATAAATTAATTACAAAATCACAGTAATTATATAATTTACAATGATTTATACAACACATTTGCTACCACAACAATGAAAATGGTTAGTTATGTCCCTCGAGTCCTACTCGAAGGCTCAATTTTAGGGATAATAGATAAAAATCTTTGTAATGTAAATGGTGGTGGTGTGTCGTGATGTCTCTTACCCGCAACTCGCTAGGATCTCCCTGGCTCTCTGCTTCACATCCTGAGGAAAGTCTCCGGTCTCGATCAGAGGTGGGTACGATATGCAGGCAAGCACCTGTACAGAATTACGGTAATGAATGTTTCATTAATTAATTTAATTACTATTACCTAATATAACTATAGCGATGTTTTAAAATAATTTCGTGACACATCATCTTACATCCGGTTCCTATATTGTATAAGGGTTTACATTAGGCAACATGAGAGACTATTGCATGGACTACGATCCGTAGTGCAGTAACGGACGCTCGTTGAATATAGAAACCGGACATCAGACTATCTGGTCTGGTGCCATCTCTTGTGAGACGGGCGGCGGCCGAACTACTCTGTCAGGGCTAAACAGCTGCTATAGCCAGGGCCGATATTAAGCCCTAACAGGGAAACGCTTCGATAAAATGCCACGAGCGGTCACCTATCCACATGAAGGCTGCTACACTTAGTTACAGGATGCATGTTTTCTTCTTTCTTTTCCACCAGTCCGTCATTTGGCAACGTTCAAATAGCTTTAAGTCAACTCGAGTAAAATTAAATATAGTGGTTTTGAAGAAAAATATAGCATTTCGCTTCAAACCCTAAAGGAATTAATTTCTTTCTAATCAGGATGCCACATAAAAAAAACGAATATTTGAATAAATAAATTAGAACTGCCCACACTCTGTGCGAAGACCTCAAGTAATGTTAGTTAAAATGGCGCCGAACTTACGCAACTGAACTAAAAATAGCACGATGAAAACAATTAAAATGAAAAAACTATTTGGCTTCCAAGACAGGTGGAAGACATTGACTATTGGTTTAATTGAACAGTTTAGTGATTTTATTTTATTTTTAGTAGTAGGTGATGTCGTTTGTGAGTTTGTGAGGTTGTAGGGGGTAATCTCTGGATCTACTGAACCGATTTTGAAAATTCTTTTGCCAGTAGAAAGCCACGTTATTTGTGAGTGTCGTAGGCTAATATTAATAAGTCGTCGTATATTAACCCGAACATTTAACGAAATAAAAAACTCGACGTAACCTCGAAATAATCACACCGTGTTTTGTCTCTTTTGATCTAATTTAAAACTTCCTGTCAATGCAAAAGACAAAACAAGGTGTTGTGACTATTCCAACGTTGGAAAAGTTTTTGGTAATTACGACACATAGAATAAGATCCATACAGTGTGGGGATAGGAGTATGTGTGACCTTCAACAGCACCGCAGTCACTCAACAGCGCAGAGCGAGCGCGCGCTGCCGATGGCGGCGGCAGATCGATGCATGACATTGAATGACCCTCAAGAGCCTACTTCTTATTTACCAAATCGATAATCGCATAACCCCAGGCTTGCAAAATTCGTAATATATTCAGAATCCGCTGGATATTTTTACTAGGTGAGAGAGAACTAGAGATGAGAAACAAAAGATCGTACTTATGTTTTGGCTGTTTCTCATTTGTAGGCGAGGAGTTTACCTGTCTGATGAAGGTGACGGGCACCTGGCCCATGGCGTGAGCATCTCCAATGTTGGCGCGGATCACCTTCTTGAAGGGTTTGCTTGCTCCCTGAAAACAATTAATAAAAAAATGTATTAAGGAGCATTTGCAAGTTTTTTTCGCAGGGAACCTTTGTAGTAAACTAAGTGTATACTATATCTAGGTATGTGTGATGATCACAGGTACCTATGGGTTCGATTCCCGCTACTGACAAGAAACATTATTTCGTACTTATCACGATACATCATTACGTGTCGTGGTTATCACAAATGAAAATTATGAAGTGTAACCATTTTCAGTTTAAAGTCAAAGTCAAAAATCATTTATTCAGTAATATCCGCAGGGATCATCTTGAAACGTCTTAAAACTAGGTGAATCTAAGCGCCAGTTCCTCGCGACCAAGCCTAGAAGAACCGGCAAGAAACTTACGGCTTGGTTCCTACCGTTGTACTAGGTTGACTGTACCTACTCTAGTTTCTATTCTTTCCCACACGAGGTTTAATGTGAAGAAACGTCAAGGGTAACTCAGTAGACTACGACGCTAATTCTTCGAATGCTCCTCACTGTATTGCAAAAGTGTGCGATTTGGTAGAGTCATGCAAACGCCGAGTAAATATTACAGTTATATTATAATTTTCATATTTATACCTAGCACAGCACACCTCACACAAAGGAACTGCAAACTCATGAAGGTCAATACCGGTTTCGTATTGAAATCGACTCTACAATTTATTTCCTACTAATATTCGGCTGCAATAAGATGTAGTAGGTACAAAATACATATATGTATTACATAATATATATTATTTACCTATAATTATTTTATTAGTTCTTTTTATTTTTTTGAGTTTTTTTTTTGCTGTGTGATTGTAACATCGCAATGCGGCCGACTGTACTTAGTGACGTAGCCAGTGACCTACGAGATCGTCAATTTCTAAAGGAATTCTTGTTACTACTACTCGCTATTGTTTTACAAACACTGAACCAAAAATTGAGAATGTTATCTGACCTGTCTACCGTGCGTGCGGATTACATACAACACAATGAAAAGCTATTTTTAAAGGTAAAATCTTAGTAACATAAAATACCTACCATGTAATTAGGTACCTATACAAAACCTATTTTATTTTATGTACGTACGTGCAAGGTAATGTAACAGCCTCGCCTTCATATTTTAAGGTCGCAGATTCTAATCTGGTTGTGTATACCCATGATTTTTATATTCGAAATATGTATATTCAATGCTAGTGTTTTGAAATCGTGACGGAAAAAAAAACTTAAGGAAACCCACGGGTTAGTTGTCTTCTGGGCGAGCTAATCAATCTAAAATCTTGTCCCAGAAACATAGATAGCAACCCGTAAATAGGGGCATGCATGACATGAGTGTGATAGTTTCCCCTTAGGTTATATTTGTAATACATTTAAGCAAAGGCCTGTTTACAATCTGATAATGCAAGTTACACAATTGAATGATTGGTACAGAACAGCTGATAATGTCATTATTCAATTGTAAATAAGAGTTATGTTGCAATGCAGGGTACGATTGTAATAACTGGATAGCTGTTATTATACAACAGTCTGTTAACTATCATATTTAATCAATGAACAAAGTCTATAATAGATAAAATGATATTGCAGTTGTAAAAGTAGATTGCTACTTTTCTGTAATGTTTAGAGCATTTTAATGGAGATAGGAGCCACAGAGATGTTATTTTGTGTATGGTCTTATACCTACTTACATGTTACATAAATTTTAACTAAATATATGAATTTAACTTTGTGATTTTGAGAAAGAAGCTAATTGAGACACCTTCCTTAACCTAAGTATTTTCTTTTCTTTTGAAGGTAAATTCAGTACCTTAAGGATTTACTTTGATACTACATATGTAGGCAGTACAAGTAAAACCCTAAATGGCCTAAATGGATACTAGAATTTACGTGCCCTAAGTACATACCTTTATGTTATCCTTAAGGATAAATAGTCACTGCAAATAGGTTTGTTTCAAAATAAACATAACAAGCAATTTAAACTGTAACTCTATCTTATAACCACAAGTGTGACCTAGACACCAGCATGACATCAGTCAACACTGTAACCACCAGGGCATTCACTTTGTTTGTCAATTTTTTTATAAACATTGTGTGTGCCCATTTCTGTGACTACTTCTTGCACAAGTACTTATCATAGTTTATAAGTCAGCATGCCAATCTCTCCACTGTCTGTCTGTCTGTCCGTCTATCACCAGGCTGTATCTCATGAACCGTGATAGTTAGAGAATTGAAATTCTCACAGCTGATGTATTTCTATTCACGCTATGACAACAAATAAGTACTAAAAACAGAATAAAATAAATATTTAAGGGGGCTCTTACGAAACCCTTCATGCGCGAGTTTTTGTACACTTGCTTAATTTATACATTAAAGTATTAAATAAATAAACAAATTAATATTTACAACAGAAGAGTAGTTACCAGGGGTAACCGCTCAAAAGTACTGGTTAGGCAGGTATGTACCTCATATCTTTCAGCAAACAGGTAAGATAATCTTGTTTAGATAGAAGATAAAACTTATCTATGGCAATTGTTGCGGAATCTCTTCCAAATATGGATTTACCTTAATTACAGACTCTATTAAATAAAAAAATAAAATAGGTTTACGACTTTAATCCCCAGGCACGGTAGACATCTCCTCAGATCTCTCAGTACCTGTAGTACCTACTCTAAGTATTCTAAGTACCTCTAAGTACCTACTCAAGATTCTTCGGGGATGTCTAAGGGTAGACACAGAGGTAAACCCAAATATTACATTTGGTACAGGTACGTGACCATTCATGCCACTACATCACCGGAGCTCTCTTAAACTCTCTCACTGTTAGTTTCACAAGTTTCTGTAATTACCCAATTTCCATACTTGCATACACAATTTAATAATTAGTACTACATCATTTAAACGAGAATTATTTCAATTGTATTATAATTGCCTGTGTGTGTGGCACTGGGTTACCTGAGATGGTCATTGAATAGTGTGATTTGTGCAAGAGGTGATTATAGATGATTTTTCAGTAGGTACCTCCCTACTCTTTTTAATGTTGTTATAGACAAGCTTACAAGCTTTTAGGACTGTTCATTACATTATTGTATTTGAACAGTTTCTTATCTGTACAGTAAGGATTGAAAGTACATGGTGGTGAAAGCATTTTATGGATGAATTTTTTTTAAAGCAATGATTTTTATTTAAATAAATTATTTTAGGTATTAAAATGACAAAAAACTATGATTTGGCAATTTGAAATTCTGAAAAAGTCACCAACTTCAGAGGCTGACTGTACTTTTAATTTAGTACCTACCTCATCTTTTGGTATAGTACCTACATTGTTGATAAGCTTTAGTGTTTTATAGTAAACTTTTTAATAATTATGCAGTAGGTACTTATGCTAATGTAGTGGTTGAGTATCTGTGCCTAAGTATACTATTAGTTCTAATGCATTATATCTAACCTTGAAAGTAAATTATCATGGTACACCATAACATGCACTGGTCTATGCAAGATACAACACAGGTATTGATCCACCTATTATAAAATATTTAAACCTAGATTTTTAGCTTGTAGTAAATTTAAAGAAGAACATATTGCAATAAAGACCAGATAGCAGTAAAATAGACGGTACCTACCCTGTTACAGTGTTTGCGGGAGATAATCAAATTTGAAGAACTGACCTTTTCAAGCTCCTTTTCAATTTCAGCGGCACGGATGACAAGCGGCCCGCGCACGGCATATTCGAGTTTCAGGATATTTGGATTGATGTTCTCGATAGTAACTGCCTTCTTAGCCATGCTGCGGTAGTTCCAGGGACCGGTTACCGAACTCAATAAAATGTCTAAGCGTTCTGCACGTTGCGCGACAGCACCGGACAAAACGCGACTAGCGCCCCTTATCAT
The DNA here is from genome assembly GCA_947095575.1 of Electrophaes corylata. Classification (NCBI taxonomy): domain Eukaryota; kingdom Metazoa; phylum Arthropoda; class Insecta; order Lepidoptera; family Geometridae; genus Electrophaes; species Electrophaes corylata. Next base: position 12,513,685 of record OX352709.1, on the reverse strand, counting down.
TTTGATCTGTGACATTTTGCTCAAATAAAATACTCTTTTTCGTCACTTGTCAACTATGATACGCGGTAATTTTCACAAATCACGTTAGAAATCACGCTAAATTAAGAAACACTTTTTCTTAGCTTTAGATTAATAATAACGTGAATAAAATCACTGTGGATCTGCTTGTAGCTAATACCATCTGGCGAAACTCGTTTTCGTCGCAGCTGATTTGAGACACGATCGATATGACTTGTAAACAGGAATCTAGCGGACGACTTCTGATTGTTACGACCGAACAATTTAATGTTTAATAATTTTACGTTTAGATAGGCGAAAGGTTATCTGATACGGAGATAAGAGTATAGGCGAATGTTTTGTACGGTACACAAACCGATGAATATAAAGCCCTTACAACTACACTCTTGTAAGTTTCACTGTTGATTTATATGAGTAAACATAATTCAAATGGTTATCTACAACTACTACGGAAAGACTAGATAAGTTTGAGTTAAAATTCAGAAAATCACAAACGGCGCCGCACCGCCAAGATTACGTAAACTTGAAATCCAAGGAGGAGAGGACGAGAGGAATGTTTGCTTTGCTTTGTTTTGTTTTGACTTTTGTTTTGACAGTTCGTTAATGTTTTCTTCTCTACTCACTCACTTCTTCTTCTTAAAACTAGAAATGGAACAACAATGAGCTAGTTTATTAGCATATAGCTCTTTAACATATTTATGGAACAGAGTCAGATACTAAGGGAGTAGACCCGCGCCGCCGCCACCGCCGCACTCTACCGTGTCGTCTGCACTAGTACCTAGTGTAATAATTTCTATATAAAGTGTATTATGATCGATAGGTTTCCAAAGCTTCACGACACGCAGGGCGGATCTAACGTGATTCTGTACTAAAAGAAGAAAATAAAGTTATATAAATAAATAAATAAATAATAATAATAATGCTGGACAATCATCATCTAGCCCCAAGCTAAGCAGAACTTGTGTTATGGGTACTAGATGACTGATATACTTATTATAAATAAATAAATAATGCCGGACGATCCACACAGCATCATCTAGCCCCAAGCTAAGCAGAGCTTGTGTTATGGGTACTAGATGACTGATACACTTAATACAATACATTACATATATAGATATTTTTTATTATACATAGAAAATACCCAGAGCACCCGGAATAAATATTTGCAGATCGTACAAACATTTATCCCAAGGCGGGAATCGAACCCGCAACCTCTGCGTCGCAGGCGGACATTCGCCCGCCGCGCCACATCGGTCGTCATATGACTCCTTTATTTAATAAAAAATATCTTGCATGTAATGTATTGTAATAAGTAATCAGTCATCTAGTACCCATAACACAAGTTCTGCTTAGCTTGGGGCTAGATGATGATTGTCCAGCATTATTATTATTATTTATTTATTTATTTATATAACTTTATTTTCTTCTTTTAGTACAGAATCACGTTAGATCCGCCCTGCGTGTCGTGAAGCTTTGGAAACCTATCGATCATAATACACTTTATATAGAAATTATTACACTAGGTACTAGTGCAGACGACACGGTAGAGTGCGGCGGTGGCGGCGGCGCGGGTCTACTCCCTTAGTATCTGACTCTGTTCCATAAAAAATGTCTGAGATAGTCGACGCGGGTACACCCGTATCTAGGTGTGATTCTGTCAAGATACTTATAACGTTAGAAACACATTAGACTCGTGCATTGTGTCGCATCGCAAGTCACGACGCATAAAAAGCCTATTGAAGTATTACATCAATAATAACTTGCTGTACATTAACATGGCGTACACCCGAGACTAGAGTACGACGGACTAAAGTACGAGATATTTGTACCATAAAAAAAGTACTCTGTAATTTTTGTACTACCAACCAACTTTAGAAGCTATAGCATAGGTAGCATTTTAATCTTAATTTTGTTTTTCTAGCACAATGTGTGAGCAGTTGGAATAAACGTGTAATAGATGGCGTTCTGCTCTTTGCAAGTGTCAAATATGACAGATTTGTTATAGTAAATCTGTCAAATTTGACACTTTCAACAGGATTAGGAACAACATCATCGGGATTCGTTTTCTGTCATCTTTGGAAGCAACATTGTATTTTCATTTTAATTGTTTTTCTTGTGTTATTTAAGTTGTGATGGGTAATTATGGTGGTATTTTAACCATCATTACTTGAGGTTTTAGCACAAGTGCGAACAATTGAAATGAAAGTGTGTTTTGTAGCATCCTGATTTGAACGAAAATGTTTCCCTTTGGTTTTGAAGAAAAACGCCATCTTTTTCTTCAAAACCAATGACAGCCGACTTTACTTTTTTTACCGACTCGACTTGACTAATTTTATTCAACCCACCCACTTGACATTGGCAAAATTGTCCGCAAGACGGACACAGGCCACAAAAAAAAAAAAAAACAACAATCATCGGTCAAAATGTTGCCCACAGGTTTTGATCCGTAAGGATATATATGTTCTGTGGTTTTGATTGAAAAGAAACGCGAAATGGCAGTTAAATGTCTATAAAAAAGTATTTAAGTCCTTGGAAAACACAAACATGCATGTTATTTGACGCCAAAACCTATGCTTCGATTGCAAACAAGATTAAATATCAAGACAAGCATGTAGGTACTAACCCATTTTGAGTAGGTACGTTCTGAACTGTCCTTTTACTAATAGAGCACATTCTAAACTGTTGTAGGTAGGTGGTCAATGGTATAATTAAACATCCTTGGGTAAGGTAGGTAGGTACACTTAGAATACTTTTTAGGGCAGGTCCTGAACATTGAAGGAAAACATCGTGAGCAATAATAGGTAGGTAGGTACTTGGTAGCTTGTAGTCTTAGAGAGTATATGATCTAAGCTTGTAGTAAATAAATACCTAAATAAAATAAATAAATGGATTGTTGTTATACCTTATATCGTTATAGTACCTAGTTATATAGTTTAATTAGATAGTTTTAATAATAAACCCCATTTTCATTTTAAATTTTTTATTTTACAGAATATTTTTCAACTGTATCAGACCACTGTCTAACAATAATAATCCCAATATAAAAATATTTCATCTCCTTATCCATACCTATAAATAGTCATATTATTGACAGATTTTTTTATATTTATACAATTCAACAATAAATTATTATTGGATGATTCGGTCGTCATTGATAATAATTAGATAAAGGTTACTAAATGATGTGATGTCTTAGAACCACTATGTTGGAGAACATTTACTTTACAGATAAAATATTTGAGAAACAACTACTTAGGTACCTACAATATATTTACTATAAATAATTCTGACCATTATAATGTACATGTCTGATTTATTTACAATCTGTAAATATTTGCAATTTAACAAAATTTATGAGAAAATTTATTAGATATTTAATAATTACACAACAGAAACATTATCTCACACATGTATGGCATATCGTCAAAGTACCTACTCCACCAAAATCTAATGTTTTCTCTTATAGACATTACAAAACACAACATCGCTTTACAAAGTCTTAAACTGAAATAAATAATTTATTTTTTAAATATTATTGCTTAATGTCAAATCAATTTAAAACCCTATCGAAAACAACAACGCTCCCTCTGGGCGCTTTACAATTCCTAATTACTTAACATGTACTAATTATTAACAAAATATAACTTGAGACTGTCATCGCATAAAATAAATATGGATATTATAATAGCTTCACGCCCAATAAACAAATGTATTGTATGATTTTGATGATTAAAAGCTCATAGTTCTTAATCTATTAGATAGTATGGAATGTTCAAACTTCATATAATTATTTACTAAAGTTCCTTTTAGTTTAACAGGATAATATTTATCACGAGATGATATGATTAATTCCGTGAAAATAATAAATCTTTACAAAAAATTAAACTTTATAAAAGAAAAACAAAACAGAGTGTTAACTTTGAGTTTTTGTGTTCTTGTTTTGTGTTGTCGTATCCGTTGCCGAACGGAACGGACACATCCATCGTCACAAAGTTCTCAGCACGTCCGATAGAGGCGCTCATCGCGGGCTCGCTTAATACAAAACAGAAAACGCTGAAACTACGACTAACATTCCGATCACATATGAAAATATTGAGGTAAGTACCTACAACCGGATCTCGCCTGAGATGAAATAGCATAGAAGGATAAGAAAAATATAGAAGTAAAAATAGAAACAAAAGTTTATATAAAAATAAATTATTAGCTAGATCTAACGAAGGACGGATAGAATACAAGGAATGTAAAAGTATGTCGGAATAGAACATTTTCGAGGGAGAAAGGAGCATCTCCTTCGTCACAGTTTGTGATGAACCTTACGTAATAATCCCCGCGTGAGCCGCATCGACCTCACCTCTCGTCGCAGGGCGGCCTTCAACCTCAGTCTAGTCTAGTGCAGGTCCTCGCGATCAGACGGCGCGGGTCGAGGGTGTCGAGGGTGAGAGGGACGCGGCCGCGGGCGCGGGCGCGGGTGCGAGGAGAGCAGCGGACGGCACCGACGAGGCGGTGCCTCCGCCACAGGGTGCGCTAGCAGTCCCCGGCGTCCTCGCGCACGAGCTGCGCGGTGTCGGCGCCGGTGTCCCCCGCGGGGTCGAGGGCACGGATGGCGCCCGCGCCGGCGCCGGCTCGCTTCGCGTTCTTCATCTCCGTGGACGACGGCGATATCACCGCCGACACCACCTTGTCCTTCAACTCGTCCGGTACCTCGTAGATGCCGGCTGTCGAATGAAATGAACGTTTAAGCCTGATATGAGTAGCGGTAGGAGTTTAACATCGGAGTTTAAGCCGAAAAATATTTATTCAGGAATACCCAGGGATCGCTTAGGGATTACCTACTTATATCTTTCATGAAATATGGAATGTTTACATAACATAGGAATAAGAAGGGACCTAATATTGAACCCTGTGGTACCCCCATGCTAAAAAATGACCCAGAAGACGTTTCGCCGCTAACATAAACATTAGGACGAAGATTCATTTGTATCTGTATTAAATTTTTTTACAATCTTATCAGGGCTAATGTATTTAACACCTAAGGAAAACAGACGCTAAGGAATTTATAAATTTAGTAACAACTTTGGGTAGACTGGAGAATCTAATCGATATTACGTTACGAGCAGGATGGTCTTGGTAGTGTCAAAGTATACTCACGCAAGGCAGGCTCGGGCTCCCCGGCGGCCGTGGCTCGCGTCACGGCTTCGTACATGGGGTTGCTGAAGTCCCGCCCCTTCCGCGGGCCCGTCTCCTCCAGCGTGTACGCCGGCTCGGGCGAGCCCACGCCGCCGAACTCCACGTTAGATCCTTGTCGGAACGATACGCTCTGCGACGACGCTAAGCTGCCTAATCCGCCGCCTTTGCCGCTGTTCATGAAAATAATAATAATAAGGAAATCGTTCCCGACTCGTGGACTCGTCGCGACGTCGAGAGCTCATCAGCTATCAACTAACTTTTGTTATCTTTTATTCTTTATCTCAAAGTCAAAAACCATTTATTCAGTAATCCGTAGGGATCATCTCGAAACGTCTTAAAGCTAGGTGAATCCAGGCGACAGGTTCATTCGAGCTGCCTACGTCAGAGTGTTAAGTCGAAGTTTTTATATTTTCATTTGCGACCTCAAACACTCGACACTCCAAGCGCAAGCAAGAATGCAAGGCAAGGATCGATTCGTTCTCTTGCCAGGTTGGGAATGCGTGGGAGTGGGGGTGCGGTGTCAAGTGATGCGGCTACTCACAAGGGCCTCTTCCTGATGACGAACCAGGCGGCGGCGGCGGCCACGGCCAGCAGCAGCACGAGCAGCGCGGGCACCAGCACGGCGGCGGGGCTGGGCGCGCGGGACGAGGCCGCGGCTCCGGCGGCGCACAGCGGGCCCGACAGCGGCGCGCGACACACGCACGCCAGCGCGCCGTCCTCCGTCTCCGAGCAAGTGCCGCCGTTCTCGCAGCGACACACGCGGGGCAGCGGACGCTCCATCTCCACGCCTGGAACGGAACGAGGTAAGCGTTGCTGCCGTGCCTTTTTCGATCGGTGAACATTTGTCGTCGATTCGACGGTTATCGAGCAAGCTTTGATGACTAATATTTATTTATTTACTAACAGACAGATGGAAGCTTACAGTTTGTACCAAAACACTATTTCAGTTAGAAAAAACTGTATAAACTAAATATGTAATACGGTATGGTGTACGGATCCCATAAAATATAATACAAAAAACTTGTTACTTTATCAAATGTTCTCATTGAAGAAGCTTAAAATATACGCGACTTGGGTGTTTATCTAGATCATAATCTGGAGTTCCGTAGGATCATATCTCGCGGCTGGTTTTGTTATCCGTAAAGCTAAAATTAAATAGATAATAATGTAGTGTTTACCAGCATCACAAGCTCGCTCGTGCGTCCGTCGCTTGTCGGTGGGCCCCGCCTCGGGACAGGCACAGCGCCGACCGCCCGGCACGGAGAGGCACAGGTGGGAGCACGTCGAACGAGCACACCCTCCGCTGCCAGAGCCTGAGCTGCTGTTGTACCGACGCGGGTGGTAGACTGACAATAAAAACAAGTTCGTTTAAAAATACATTAACGTATTCATCAATTTAAGACATTCGATAATGACTAGTGAATATGCTAGGCAGCCATCAAGAACGATCGGTTCGGCTCCGTTGGATTCATTACAATGAGAGTAAATGAAATGTGATCGAACACAAAGTAAGTTATAAGGCAAGATGACTCACTTCTCACAGCTGAGGGGTTGACTAGATCCTGTGATATAACGAATGGCACTCCACGTCCGAACTTGTCCTGTCTCACGAGCTCTCCCGTGTCCCGAGTCACCCAGTACAGCGAGGACTCGAACACGTCCAGCGACAACGGATGCTTCAAGAAATCTCCCTTCAGAATAACCTTTCTGTTGGAACCGTCCTGGCGCATCATCTCTATAGTATTCAGTTTCGTATCGGCCCAATAGATCGACCTGTCCATGGATTGATCGATCGCCAGTCCGGTCGGATGCCTGATGTTTTCGGTGACGATCGGTCGTCGCTTGGAGCCGTCCATCCACGCGACCTCGATCTTCGGAGCCGAGCCGGCGTCCGCCCAGAACATCCTTCCCATCTGAGGGTCGAGGACCAGGGAAGTCGGGCTCTCGATGCCGGCTGAGACAACAGCTCTTCTGTAGCGCCCGTCTGTCCTGGCCACCATCACTCGTCCTCTAGGCTTGGAGCCGGTGCGGTCGGTCTCCGTCCAGTACAGGTTATCTCCGATGTAGTCTACTGCTAGCGCGGTAGGTTTCGAGTTGGCTTTCATGTTGAGGTCCTGGGCATATCCACTCTTCACTTCTCCTTTGAGCGCGTTGATCATATAGGATCGTTTGATCGTTTTATCGTAACTGTCCGCCCAGAAGACGATCTCCTGCTTGGGATCGTAATCGATCGCTTCTATTCTCTTCTCCGCTGTGATGACGTCGAATTGCTCGTTCCTGTCTTGAACGAAGGCTCGGATTTCGGGGCCGTTGGAGTACAACAAAACTACATCGTTCTCGGTTGCCTTGCAGACTCCAGAGAGGTTGTCCGCCAATCTGGAATTAAGAGTTAGTTTTACTCTGAAGAACCTATGATATTTTAGAAGGTGTTGCGATCAGTAAATTTGATAAATTGATAAATCCTCTAGTGTGGTGGGTGCTTACTTGAATCCCTCCCTACAGCTGCAACTATAGCTTCCATTGAGGTTGGAGCACAGCTGCGAGCAGTGATGAGTGCCGGCCGCGCACTCGTCGACGTCCAGGCACTTCTTCTTGTCCGCCGGCGATATGATCCACCCTTGGAAGCACGTGCAGATGTAGCCGTTACCTGTCGCTGTCAGATTCGTGCAGAAGTGCTCGCATCCACCTGAGAAATATCAAGCGAGTCTTATTTTAAAGGTTAAGCTTATTAGAAACTAGCTGACTCGTGCCCACTTCGGTGGGTGTTTACCGCCCAACAAAGTGTAATGTAGTATAATATTAGAGTATTAAGTCGAATGTACGCGAAATACATAACAAGAAGATCGATGCGTTACTTCGCTTCTTCCAATTATTGCATGCCCTTGAGATGGTTTGACAACTGTAGATCTACAATAAGTACAGGGACACTATACTTGCACCAATTAACCAATGAACCAATCATGTCGTTTCCGTCTCTGCTAGGTAATATGATAGAAGAACGAATGATCAATGGGATTTGGAATCTTTAAGTATACCCTTGTCAAGATGGTTGCAAGAATGCACATGATGGCAGCCCAGCTCGTCGGAGGCGTCTCCGCAGTCGTCGGCCAGGTCACACAGCTGGTTCCTGTCCACGCAATGTTTGTTGGCGCACTGGAACTGCGTATACGGATCACAAGGCTTGCTCCGCGCTGCACATAGCGTCATGTTGTTCTCGTCTGAACCGTCACCGCAGTTATCCACGCCGTCACATACTTGATACCTTCAAGGTACGAATTAAAAGAATAGATTAGAGACAAAATAGAATTATTCGGTAGTTTTATAGACTTCCGTGGAAGAACCGGAAATACATATAACAAATCTGGTGACGTAGTTGATGATTAAAACTGATCATATCTGACCCAACTAGGTCTTTGTGACTGCAGGCCGTCGAAGAACATAAAACCTCAGTTTTAATAAAGTTGTTATTTAAGTCATAACCGTGCTAAGCGTTGCTCAGCCTAAACTTGAAAAAAGTTTTGACATGCTGTGCCAAAAGTGGGTATACATACCTATAATAAATGTAGTGGGAGTAGTTACCTGGGAACACATCTATGGTTGTCGCAATGGAATCTCCTCAATGTGTCGCAGTTGAAGTTGGTGCATATAGTGGTCGCTTCGTCGGAGCCATCTCCGCAGTCATCTGTGCCGTCGCACAAGTCCGATTGAGATACACATAAGTTGTTCGCACACTGAAATCTGAAAATAGATTTAGAAAATGTAAAGCTAGAAGAAGAATTTGGTAAAATCTGTTTTTTTTAGTTTTTGACTTATTTTACGCATCAGAAAAACCCAATAACCGACCCATCTCTTCAAAGACACTAGTGAAATAGCAAGGACGGCTTACCTGCTCTCAGGGCAGTATCTTCCGTTCGGGTATCTAGGTGGACATCCGATCTCATCGGACAGATCTCTGCAGTCCCGGTCGCCGTCGCAGCGGAAGTAGGCTGCGATGCAGTGTCCCGACTTGCACTGGAACGTTCCATTCTTGCACTTGAATCCACCGCACTCGTCTTCGTCCGTGTTATCTCCGCAATCGTCTTCGTGGTCACAGCGCCATCTTGAGGATATGCACTTCCCATTGCCGCATTTGAACTCGGACTCTGAGCATTCTCGGTACTTGTGCTGACAAACGGCTTCGGTTTCGTCGCTTCCGTCGCCACAGTCGTCAGTGAAGTCACATAACCATTGTTTCGGAATGCATCGCTTGTTCTCGCAAGTGAAATCGGTCTCAGCGCTGCAACTAGGGCAGTTTTCAGGAAGCTCGTCCGACCCGTCGCGACAATCGTCCTTGCCGTCGCAGAACAACCATTTCGGAATGCATCTGTAGTTCGCCAGTCCGGGACACCTTCTCCATCCAGTTGTGCAGTTCTTCTGTCGGCATAAGTAAGCCGGTTCGTCGGAATCGTCACCGCAATCGTTGTCGAAGTCACACATCCAGAGTTTCGGTATGCATCTTCCGTTTTTGCAAGAGAACTCTGTGTCCGTGTTGCAAGGTCTGTTGTGGCACATCACCGGGTCTTCGTCACTGTTGTCTTTGCAGTCAGTGTCTCCATCGCATTTCCAGCTGTCTAAGATACATCTTCCGCTAGATTTGCATTTGAATTCGAGAGCTGGACACTCGTGTGCGCATTCTGCCTCATCACTGCCGTCACCGCAGTCGTCGGTTCCATCACAGATGGTAGCTGCGGGAGTACAGTTTGTGTTCTTGCATTGGAACGAGCCTGCTCGGCAGTGTCGGACGGGGCACGTGTCAGGTTCGTCAGAGCCGTCCATGCAATCTTTTTCTCCATCGCACTTCCAGAACCACGGGATGCACTTCTCGTCACGACCGTTACATCTGTGCTGGCCGTTCGTGCAATTGGCGATGCAGGTCTTCATGTCTCGTGCTAGGTAGAATTGATTGGGGCATGCGCATTTATATGTAGTCGCACCTTCTTCGCCGTAGCCTAGAATGTTTAAGTAGCTTGACTCGTGAGGTGGAGCGATTAAACAAAGATGTGAACAGCCACCGTTATTGTCACCGCAAGGGTTAGGATAAGGCAGTTGTCGCAGTGGATGAACCACGTGGATATCATAAGGTCTGTGCGTGGTGTTTCTGAGAACCTTCAAGTTCTCTCCTGAATGTTTATTCGCTTTGCTGATTGCCTTAAGGTTCCAATCTGTCCAGTAGATTTCGTCATCAAATAAGCTGAGAGCAAAGACGTGGGGAACTTTGGTGCCTGATAAGACAACGTGTCTATGTCTGCCTTCAAGATCAGCTGAACCGATGTAATCCAAATGAGCATCAGCCCAGTAAATTCTGTCAGTTAAGTAATCGATGGTCAAAGCGTTGGGCCAGGCAATGTCGTCTTCCCAGTTCAAAACGGTGCTAAAGTTTGAACCGTCCATACCCAGTTTACCGATGTACGCTTGCAGATGCCAAGATGAGAAGTATAGGTATCCAGTACCAGGGTGGACCACAATCGCTCTAGGATCTGAAACAGCTGTTCTTAGGGTCTTCCTTCTAGTGCCATCAAGCTCCGAAACATCCAAGTTCTTAGAATGCCTATCAAGCCAGTACAACTTTCTGCCAATCCAATCGATAGCAATACCCTCAAGACCATGGGAATCGTGACGTATAACAACTTCTTTCGTAGGATTATCATCAGTGAAGTTGGATCTATAGATAGTCTTAGCGGACACATCAGCGAAATACATCTGATTATTTTTCATGTCGAAATCTATTGCCACTACATTCATCAGATCTTGATGCACTAAGTTATATAAAGTTGCATCTGTGGACATGTTTCTGACGTAGTATTTATTAGTAAAGATAATCCAGGCTGTTTGGTTATCTTTGCGTTTGCACGTGTGTTCGTCAGCTTCCCTTTCGTAGTATTGGTCGTTGCATTTACAGTAGTACGATCCTGGAGTGTTGGAACAGTACTGTGAGCAAACACCAGGAGTTTCTGTACACTCGTCTATATCTGCGCATGCTTTGCCATCAGCCAAAAGCTTGTATCCTTGGTTGCAATCACAGTAGTACCCAGTTATAGTGTCAATACATTTGTGTCCGCATTGGTTAATCTCCAATTTTGCGCATTCGTCGATATTGCAATGCGCTGGCTCATCGGAATCGTCTCTGCAGTCCGACACTTTATTACAAACGAGCCGTTGATCGATACATTGGTCGTTATTACACTTGAACTGCCCGGCTGGACAAGTCTTATTATTTTTATTACAGTCGACTTCGTCTGAATGGTCACCACAGTCGTCTTCCCCATCACATCTAAAGTGATTTCTGATGCATCTGAAGTTTTGACATTTGAATTCTTGTTTTCCACATTGCTTATACTGAGTGTTGCAGCGTTTACCTTCGTCCGATCCGTCTCCGCAATCGTTGTCGTGGTCGCAGACCCATCCCTCGTTAATACATCTTCCGTTGTTGCATTGGAACTGTTCTTCCGAACAAGGGGTCGGAGTAGGACAGTGGTGTAAAGTGGAATTCTCATCGGCCCCGTCAACACAGTCTGGGTCTCCATCGCACAGCCACTTGCGTGGGATACATTGGGCTCGCGTCCAGAATTTGTTAACTTCGCACGTGTATTCAGTTTCAGCGTCACATTTGCGTTCACTGCATTGATGTCTATCGTCTTCATCGCTGTGATCCAAGCAATCGTTATCGCCATCGCAGATATAGATCCTCGGTATACAATTTCCGTTATCGCAAGTAAAGAGATCTCCGAAGCAAGTTCGTCCCTCCGAGCTGCAGTATTCTGGGGGCTCATCTGCTCCATCGCCACAGTCATCGTCTCCGTCACAATACCATGTGGCCGGTATACATCGATGGTTCGGGCAACGGAAGCTGTTTTGAGGGCATGATCTTTCCGCGCAATGTAGAGGATCCTCGTCGGAGTTGTCACCGCAGTCGTTGTCACCATCGCAAAGCCAGTACGGTTCGACGCAGATGTTGGTAGATTTGCACTTGAGGTGATTGGGTGGGCATGTTGTATTTTGAGGACAGCGGTCATGCGTCTCATCGCTAGTGATGTTGTCCTTGCAGTCGTTGATGCCATTGCAAACTTGTGCCATCGGGATACAGCGGGAGTTGAGACAAGTGAACTCTCCATCGGGGCAAGGTGGGTAAACACAGCCGACTTCATCAGAGTTGTCTTTGCAGTCGTTATCGTGATCGCACTTCCAGGACTTGAAGATGCAGCGGCCATTGTTGCAGCGGAACTCATTTGGTGAGCAGGAATGGTATGCGCAGTAGTTTTCGTCCTCATCGGAGTTGTCTCCACAGTCGTCGTCACCGTCGCATGACCACATTCGGCTGATACATTTACCGTTGCCGCAAAAGAATTTACTAGAATCGCATGTTATATTCTTGGCGACACACATTCTACCTTCATTGACTAATTTAGTGTTATCGTCACACTTGCATTCGACGGTTTTGTTTGGTGCAGGATGGCAAGAGTGAGCGCAGCCTCCGTTATTGATATTGCAAAGATTGACATCGCACTGTTGTCTGTGTGGACTGTAGATGTGGATATCTCTGGGTGAGTCCTCCAATCGCTTCACCATTTCGACCATGTTAGCACCGGTGTGTTTTTCAGCTCTGTATACTCCCCTCAGTTGCAAGTCCGTCCAGTAGATGTAGTTGCGATAGACAGTTAATGCGAAGGGGTAGATTGTAGCGGAAATCAGAACCTCTCGTTCAGTGCCGTCGAGCTTGGACCTTTCGATCTTCTCTCGCACAGCGTCTGACCAGTACAGCATGTTTTCTTCAAAGTCAATTGTTAGACCACTGGGTTGTGACAAGTCCTTATCGTGAATTGCTTTCTTCAGTGAACCAGCCATCGTGGTTCTGAAGATTTTGCCTGAAGTGCCGAAACGTCCCCAATCGGTGTAATACAGTGTTCCATTGCAAGGATCTACCACGATAGCTCTAGGACGTTCCACTCGTGCGATCATCACTAGTTCGGATCCATCCAAGTTCATAGCGTAGATAGAATTGTTCGAACTGTCCGTCCAGTACACTTTCTTTTGTGTCCAATCGTAGGATATACCCTCAGGGTTGATGCCTTGGTTGATAATATTCTTGATGCTTGAGGAATCGGGGTTGTTTGCCGACATCCATCCAATTCTCGCCCAAGGTCTGATTTGGGTGAAGAAAAGCTTATTATCCGCGTAATCGAATTCAATTCCGACAACGTTGGTCAAGTTAACAACTGGTTTGAATGGTACTCCTGTCGACTTCGGGTCCAAATTAACCGCGCGTATTTCGGTCCTGGTAGTGAAGACTAAGTATTCGTCTACCACGTCACATTTCTTGGGGTTGTTGGCGGATATCTGCCCCGTGGCACAGTCGCACTTGTGAGTCGTGCCTTTGTTGGTATCTGGAGGGAAACTGAAGCAAAGTTGGTCGCAGCCTCCGTTCCCAAGCATCCTGCAAGGGTTATTATCGTCTGTAGGCTGGTTGTTGATATCGAAGATTACGATATCCCTCAATTTCGGTATGTTGGTCCTGATTTTTTCAGGCATGGACATATTTCCAGGTAATTTAGAAGCTTTGTAAATCGTTTGTAGATTTCTATCGACCCAATATACACTTCCCGTATGAACGGCGATACCCATAGGGTTGGGCAAGTTGGATCTGATTAGTTGTCTGTTACCACCGTTGTAGGATATCTTCTGGATTTGGTCGAGTTTGGAATCCACCCAGTACACGTCATGAGTTAACATGTCTATAGTCAGATCTCTGGGGTTGGATATTCCGGAACTAATGACCGTTTGCCAATTACTTCCATCGAGGTACGCTTTTCCGATCCTAGGGTACTGTCCGTAGTCGATCCAGTAAAGGAGCCGCTTCAAAGGATTCACAGCCAACTCTCTTGGCGCATCCATTGTGGTCTTTACAAGGACTTTTCGGTTGGAACCATCCAACCAGCACATCTCTAGATAGTTCTCGTGAGGGAACACGTTTGTGAAGTAAAGGTTCCCAGCCACCCAGTCGACAGCCAAGCCTCTGATGCCGTTGCTGCCGATGCCATCTTTGATAATGTGTTGCATCTCTGTGCCGTTTGGTCTGATTCTAAAGATTCCGTTCCAGGGTCCTCGGTTAAACTCTACCCAGTAGATGTAGTTTTCGGCGAAATGGACGTCGACGTGTAAAATATGGTGACCAGCTCCGGAGACGGGGACCATGGCTTCTGCGCTGGAGTCTATGCTGTATCCTCGGATGAGGTCCAATTGTGAAACTACGGCGAAGGTTTTGTATGGGACGCAGTTGACCTCGTTCTCTTTTCGGTAACCTATAGAACACGCGCAAACTCGACTGCCACTTTCATTTGGAATACAGATATGATCGCATCCGCCATTACTTGTGGCACAGGTGTGATGATGCATCATCTTTCTCTTTTGGAATATTGTTAGTGACTTCAAGTCCGTCTCGTTGTCGAGAATGGTCTTGATATTGTCGCCAGAGGGAAGGTCTGCCTTGAAGATCTTTTCGTGCCTAGGGTCGAGGACGTAAAGCCTCGAGTCTAGAACGGCTATGACCTTGGGATAAGAGATGGCGTTGCCTTCGCTGAGTATAGTTTTCTGACCGTTTCCATCGTAGTTGACGCTGTTGACGGAAGGTGGGTACTGAGTGCTGTAGTAGATTATTTTCTTGTCGACGTCAATGGTGATAGCTTCGGGTCTAGACGCGATGTCGACCAGAATAATGGGGTTGGTTCCGTCCATGTTGGCTCGACCGATCTTGGCGGGTACTCCAAAGCCTCCCTCATCAGACCAGTACATTTTTCTGTGAACAAATACTTATGTCAATAACTGTTATACCAAAATTAATATACTTAATAACCGAAACAGTACTTACCCATCAGTAGGATCCAAGCAGATTCCTTTAGGTTTCGCCACCGAAAACTTGCTTCCATCATTCGCCATAACAATAGTTCTGTACTTTGCTTTTCCATCAACCCTGACTAGCTCAATATTACTGGCAATCCTATTTGTCATATAAAGGTTCCTTCCCAACCAATCAAAAGCGATGGATGACGGTGCGCCAACAATGCCGGTGTCTTTGCCGAGGAACTCGACCTTATTTCCACCGCCGTAAGGCATACTATATATCGTGCAGTTCTCATCGTCATCGGAGTCACCAGAGATGGCTTGGAGCCAGTATAACGTGTGGCCTTGGCGATCGTAGTCCAGTTGGACGCCACCTGTAAACATTGTGATTCCATAAATTATAAATGCAAAAATCAAACTATCCTCAGCGAGAGAAATTCAAACCACATGGATTACTGAGATTTCAAAATATTTCCCATCTGTATATGATGAGTACAGTGTTCGTTACCTTGTATTCCGACGATAGGAGCCAGTTGTCCGGCACGGCCGGAACCGTCAGTGGCCAGGTCGATGATCTGAGATCCTTTCAGCACCATCAAGTACGGAGATTCCTCTGTAAATAAATTAAACGTAAATTTAAAACAAGATTATTATTTAGACTGGTTTATTTACATCTCAAATTATTTCTCTTTCGGTGCATGAAATACTTGGGAAAATTATAATTACCTTCAATACATTTTCCGTCGGGCAACAGCTTGAAGCCCGGTTTGCACATGCAAGTGTACGCCACGCTCCTGTTAGGGCTGAGCAAACACAGGTGCTGACATGAGTCGTTCTTACACGGAGACGTGTATTGAGGCTGGAGAGAGGGATGATGCACGTGGATCGAGAGCGGCTGAGAGATCAGATGAGATACCACTGTCTGATTGGTGCCCTTGAACTTATGCGCGGACAGAACTCTGTTCAGCTGCCTATCGGTCCAGTACAGCGTGTCTTCGAACAAGGTCAGCGAGTGCGGGTGGAGCAGGTAATGGCTTCCGGCTAGGACTTGTTGCCGACCAGTTCCGTTGTAGTAGCAGAAGTCGATAAAATCTAGCTTCGAATCCGCGAAGTAGACTCTCTGAGTAGCCGTGTCCAGGGTCAGACCGTTCGGCCAGTAGATCTTGGTGGTTATGATAGCTGAACGTTGGGTTCCGTCCATGCCGACCCGTTCTATCCTGGGGTTCTCTCCCCAATCAGTCCAGAACAGCCATCTTGCATCCGGAGCGGGATCTAGGCACATTCCTCTGGGCTGCGTGATGTTTCCGCTGAGTAACGCGGTGCGAGCGGTGCCGTCTTCCTTAGCCACCTCGATCGTGTTGAGCTTGCTGTCCAACCAGTAAATGTTACCGCCCACCCAGTCGTAAGCCAATCCCTCCACTAGATCCAAGCCGGTAGTTATGATAACCTGCGGCTCGCTGCCTCGGTCCAACCGAGATATCTTCTTCAGCTTCATGTCTGACCAGAAAATGGTTCCGGTGTGCATGTTAGAAGCCGTAGCGACGACGTTCTCGACGTTTATCGGGACTCGCTCCAAACCCTGCTCGTTGAGGTCCGCCACGAGAATAGAGTGCCGGTTTGAGATTATAAGGAAGGCGCTGGAGTGGTTGTTCGCTTTGCAGGTGTGGTTATCGAAGCCGAGAATGTAGCCGTCTACGCAGGTGCACACGTAGGAACCCTTCAGGTTGGTGCAGGTCTGAGAGCACAGGCCGGGGGGATTGCACTCGTCGATGTCTCGACACTCGTACGCGAACTCGAAGTCGAGTTCCTCGCCGGGGGGACACAAGCACAGAGGCCCGCCTGGGGTCTGCTTGCAACCGTTGGAACAGAGCCCATCTTGGTGGTCGCATTCGGCGAAATCACAGCTACTTCCTAGAAAATTACATAATATGTTACTTTTTGTAAAACTTGAGTAGATACTTCTCAACAACCTTAGCAACACAGACTATCACGTTGTATTTTGGTGTAGAAGTAAAGGATGGTACCTTCATCTCCCCCGTTGGGGCAATCAAATTTGCTGTCGCAGACTTGTGTGAGGTTGACGCATCGCCCGGTGACACCTGGACACTGCCATTGACCTTCTGGACACCTGAAATTTTTGAAACATAAATAAAATAGGGCTCTTTGTTTGTTACAATTTTTAAATTCATCAGCTCAACAACCAAGCCCCGCGGCAGACGTAAGCCACCTTCAAAGTAGTAATATAATAACGAGAAAAAGACCTCTCACAACATTACACTAACGACAACTCAGGACAAAGCGTCTTAAGACTGAAGTACTGGGAGGCCCGACCCCAGATTAAATAAATAGCTAAGATGAGAAGAGAAACGTGGAGATTTTCCATTTCTCTGAAATAAGCAGATTATTGGATCTGGTTATACTTATGTGAAAAATCCTAAGAAACCTGTGAGAACAAGTTCGACAACGCCAGAGGTGAGGTGATGAGCGCGGGCAGCAGTCGAGAGAGGTAGAGCTCACCTTGTGGGCGGAGGCTTGCAGGCGTGGCGCAGTCCCTCGTCGGAGTTGTCTCCGCAGTCGTCGTTGCCGTCGCACACGTACGCCTTGTAGACGCAGCGTCCGTTGTCGCAGCGGAAGTGGTTGGCCGCGCATTGCACCGCGCCGCACGACGCCGGCTCGTCCGACAGGTCCTCGCAGTCGGGGGTGCCTGCACGTACATCACATCCTCATTACATCCTCGCACAGATGGAAGGACAGTTATCCCTACAGACGTTGTTCGAAAGTTAAAGTGTTTTCCGCCATCACACTTGATACGTAGATTAAAGTTTCGTGTTGACGTTTTGAGTTACAATGCGAGGCAACATGCTAACCGTTCCATCGTCAAGCTGTCGTTGGCATACCGTGCGGTACAGGTCGTTTATTGTTTTTTGAAGTACCTGACGAAGGTAGATTTTAACTCCTTGCTACTTCGCAAAATGCAAGTAGAAGCACGGTGCGGTTCGTGTGAAAGTGAGAGATCTACTATAAAGTACAAAACCTATGTCAAGATTACCAAACCCGGTTAACCTAGAAAAGCGGCTGCACAATATGAGCAATCAATTTATGGGTGAAGTTGTCTACGGTTGTAATCTGGGAATATTAAAAAATTAATGTTAAGCAAATGGACGATTTCATCATTAAAAAACGCAGCAGCTGTTATCTTTCATAATATTATAGTTTCTTAGTTAAACATACAACCCTTAATTGATAAAATTTAATAACTGAACAAGTGGTTGAAGAGCAGTGGCCTTACCGTCGCAGTACCACGTGGTAGGTATGCAGATGCCCGAGGACCGACATTGGAACTGCTTGTCTGGTTGGCATTGATGCGGCGCTAGTGATGGACACCCGGCTTCGTCTGACCCGTCGTTACAATCCGGGATGCCGTCGCATTTGTATGCCTCCTGGAATAATAATTCAAGTGTCATGAAATTTTATCATCTTCAAAACTAACATTTTATATACCTAATACCTGACTTCCAAGTTCTTGAGTCACCTTTGTTAATATAAGCACAGAAAATTGTACTTAGGATCAACTAGGTAATAATTTTCCATTTACCAATTTGATTAAAATATAACTATTCAATGTCTAGACAATGTTAATTTGCTTTGAAGCGATACTATTTCTACGTTCGTTAACGCATTAATTCTTATAAAAATTATTATTTTGGTGGATGCTGGGGCATTCTTTATCTGGAGGGCTACATAGTTTTAAGACCTTTTGTAAAATTTTTATTTCTTGTGTTTCCTTTGTTGGATAAATAAATAAATAAAGTAGATTATTACCTGCACACACTGCTTGAGATCAGCGCACTTGAACTGCGTGGCGAGGCAGGAGACGGGGGGGCAGTCGGCCTCGTCCTGCTTGTCGAAGCAGTCATCGTCACCGTCGCAAACCCACGACGCAGGAATGCAGTGACCCGTACGGGGGCAGGTGAACTGTTGAAATAAATTAATTTAAATATAACGAAACCATACTTAGTACAAAATGTGGTCTAAATATTAAACCTATCTCTTTGTACCTATGTATTTTTCGTTTCACTGTAAATTAAGTCCTCTTGACACTAGTAATGCAAGAGTAAGTCAAGAACCTTGTTTTCCGTCATGAGTCCAACCGCGGTTGTACACCAGCTAACCTAAATCCTTAATTCCTTACAAAAAAACACACTAAGTAGAAATTTCCCTCCATAGAACTCACTCAATCTGGCCAATAAGCTAACGCATGTCCTAATGTAACTATGTAAGAACTAACCTGGAAGTAAGCACAGGTCTTCTCTGCACAATGCGAGCCCTCGTCCGATCCGTCCCCGCAGTCGTTCTCACTGTCACACTTCCAGGTGTTGGGCACGCAGCGTCCGTTGTCGCACTTGAACTGCGACGAGCTGCAGGTCACGTTGACGCAGCCCGTCTCGTCGGAGAAGTCTCCACAGTCGTTCTCGCTGTCGCACTTGAACGTCGCGGGAATGCAGCGTCCCGAGGCGCACGTGAACTCTGAAGCGCCGCAAGTCGTCTCTGCACACAACATAAACTATCTGTTACAGGTTACAGGTGCCTGAGGTTAAAGAAATCAGAACATATAACAGCTGATTAAAATTAACCTAGAAAAAGAGGGAGAGAGTGGCCACGATCTCAGTTATATGCTCCAAAGAAGCGCTCGTGGTTGGAAGAAGGAAGAGGTAGTCAACTCAATACGGTAACTCATACTTTTAAAATCCTCATTTAGAAGTCTGCTCTAAAATCTCCATCGCCAAAATAGGTCACTAAGTCTGACTTGAGTTATACGTTATTATGTTTTCTTCGAAAAGCATTGAACTTACTTGTACAGTTCTGTTCCTCATCACTGTTATCCAGGCAATCATCATCTCCGTCGCAGACCCAGCTCTTAGGTATACAGCGTTGGTTGTTGCAAGTGAAGTCCCAAGAATGCGGACAAGCTTGCACTGGCGGCTCAGAGTTAGGATCCGCTATGCAGGTCGTCTCGTCCGGACCTAGCTTCTCCCCATACGGACAACCACATTTCACGGTCAAAGGATCTGTGTTGTTCCTGGGTATAGCGAAGCAGAGTTTCTGGCAGTTCCCATTGTTCCTCCAGCAAGGCTGCATGGGACTTATCTTCTGAACATCTCTACTGAAGACTTTGACTCCGTATAACCGGTTGGTTTGAGGTTCCCTGACCATGATTTCTTCCTGTTCGCCGGTCAACTTGTGCAGTCTTACGATGGCGTCTAGTCTCCAGTCGGTTATGTACATAAAGTCTTTGTAAATCACAATGGAGAACGGATGTCTGATCAGTCTTGAGTTGACAGTCTTCACATCGGTACCATCAAGCTTGGAATGTTGAACGTGGTCAAGCAAAGCATCACACCAGTATAACCTATCAGCGTCGAAATCGATAGACAGACCGTTCGGCCAGCCGAGAGTAACGTTTTCGAAGACCAGAAGACCGGTTCCGTCTGTATTCGCTCTGCTGATGTTAGCTGGTCGGTCCCATTCAGAGAAGAAAATGTATCCCTTGTTGGGATGCACCACGATAGCTCTAGGTCTTTTCAAGTCTTTCAGCAGCGTTCTTTTATACGCTACATGTCTTGTCGATAGTACATTGAGAGTTCCCTTTCTGGAGTCGATGTAATAAAGATTCTTAGACGCCCAATCCACAGCTAAACCTTCGACTCCTTCGTTCTGCGAAGCTAGGACAATTTCCCTGGTAGTTCCGTTTCTGTGTACCCTGTAGATGACATCTTGGAGAACATCGGAGTAGTAGATATGTTGATCGCGTGTGTCGAAGTCCAGACCGACAAATCTGGCTCTTCTGGAAACCACTGGTAGTATAGCTTCGCTGAAGCCTTCTATGACTGGGTTCAGAACTTTACCTTTGATGAATCGTTGTTGGGAGTACATTAGGAACTCGGTTACTAGATCACAGTTCCTCAAATCTGCTTCAAGTCTGTAGCCAATGTGGCAAGCGCATCGGTAACCTAGTCCGCCATTCTGTAAAGCAGTGACTATGCACATTTGAGAGCATCCGCCATTGTTGTTTCCACATGGATTGTTAACTGACGTTTGTTTAAGAGAGTGTACAACTGTTATCGCCTTAGGTTCTCTGATATCTTTCATTTTGTATATAGCTTGGATGCTGGAGGCTCCTTCGTATTTATTCACCGAGCTTATACCTTGTTTTGTGGTATCTGACCAGTAGACTCTATCTTCAAATAGCGCTAATCTAGAAGGACTGGGGACCTGTTGCCCTCTCAGGATTAGGAAGCGGTGGTTTCCATCGTAGTCTACTGTCTCGATGTAGTCCAGTAAGGAGTCACACCAGAAGACTCTTCGCGCTATGATGTCGACGGCGATACCCGACGCTTTGTAGGCAGCTTCGGATACTATTGATTTTGTGTGCGTACCGTCCATGTTTGCTCGAATAATCTGTAAATACATAAAAATATGTATTTGGTGCATAAAAATTTAAAAATAGATTTTGGATTATTCTCACAGATTTCAATGTAACGAAGCCGTAAGTAAATCTTACTTTCTAGAAAGAACAAGAACAATAAAGCGATGATCGATAGACTCACCTGACTACTATCAGCAACAAACATCAGCCCCAACGTAGGATCTAACGCTAAATCAGCTGGGTTCGTGAGGTTGGAGCCGAGCACTATCGCATGCCATCTTCCATCCAGCTCGAAGACATCTATCTTCTGTCCGACAGCATCAGCGACGTACAGTTTGTCTCCGACCCAGTCCACGGCGAGCGCGACCGGCGCCCAGGAGCCGGCCACCGCTATCTCTGTGCCCACGTAGCTGCGCTCCGTGAGAGGGGCGTTCAGTTGTTGTGAGTGGATCTGGAAAGCAAAAAAATATGAGTAAAAGGCCGTGGTGATCCCGGGATAGAATAGGGCCCGGCTATCACATTCATTATATTTCGCGTAGATTATATTTTTAATTTCCGTATAAAATACTCTTACCTTCCTAGTTTTAAGATCGGACCAGAACAACAAGTTCCTCCTGAAATGGTAGTCCAATCCAGCTGCTGACGTAACATTAGCTAAGGTATGAGGGTTCCTCGCACTAAGGTCCATTCTGATGATAGCAGCTCCATGCGCGAGGAGCAGAGCTGGTGGTGATCCAGCTGGAGAAGCCACGCTGCACTTGCCTTCGACCAGCCGGTAGCCCGGGGCGCATGCGCACTTGTATGCTGAAACGTAACACTTATAATCAGCTATCTGCTTATAATTATGTAGATACATTCAATCTATGTATGATAAAAATAAAAATGCAGAGTAGTATCAGTAGGATCCAAAAAAATAAAATCACTGATCTTATAAAATTATTTGATGATGCTGAGCACTGAAATGCTCAGTTGTAAAAGCAACTAGCGGTTTCCCATCCGCCATGGATAGACTATACCTGACTTACTTTTACTAATGGATATTAAAACTCACATCCAAAAGTGTTGACGCAGAGCTGATGGCAGTATCCCCACTCCTTGCACTCGTCCAGATCGACGCAGGTTCTGTTGTCGGCGGCCAGCGTGAGGCCCGCCACGCAGGCGCACGCGCCGCCCGACGGAGAGGCCACGCACTTGTACTCGCACTCCAGCGCTGGACACGATGCCGTTGCTGGATACAATATTATTGGATTTTAGATAGAACCTCATATTGTAAGGAGAGAAGCTGACGTAATATAATTACCAATAATATGAACAATTACAGCACAAAATGTTTCAAGCAGCGCAGCGTGAGTATCTGCGACGATAGGTTCGAATTATACTCACAGCACGCAGCTTCCTCATCCGCATTATCCTCACAATCCTTCTTCCCGTCACAAAGCTGCGACCTCGCGATGCATTTGTGCGTCCCGCCGGCGCCGCCCTTCGGACAAAGGTACTTGTTGTCGGGACAAGCGATGGCGGTGCAGTTGGCTTCGTCCGAGCCGTCAGCGCAGTCCTTGTAGCCATCGCAGTGGTACGTCGCAGGGATGCAGAGAGCGTTGGAGCAGCGGAACTGTCCGATGTGACAAGGGGGGAAACCTGGAAGAATTTACGACACATAGTTAATAGCTGTCGGACCGGCTCTATTTGGTGTACGCAAAGCTTCATCCGACTCTAAAGGTCCTAGGTAATCGAATGCAAAATGTAAATGTAGCAAGCCAAGCAGATCATTGTAGCCGTGTAGCCGTGTAGCAGTGTAGCCTAACTCACTACCATACACCATAAAAAGTAGCTCCTTTCTGCGATGTGACGCAAAGATACAGGATGGGTAGAGAAAGTTAGCAAATGCGATACACAAAATCTTTAGTGGTAGGTCAGTGAGTATATTAGATGTGCCTCTATCTTTCTTATGAACAACAGTACATAAGAAGAAGAAGAAGAAAGAAGTACAGCGCGACTTAATTTAAAGCCTTCTTTTTCGAAGCTGTACGTACTGCAATGTGCTTCATCCGAGTTGTCGCCGCAGTCGTCCTTGTGGTCGCACTTGACGGCTGCATCCACGCACTTGTTGCCCGCACTACATCGGAACTGGTCCAGCCGACACGCTACCGTTATATCAGTGCAATCTGTCTCGTCCTTGCCCGTTCTACAGTCTAAATATCTGGAAAATGTGGTAAGATTTTTTTAGTAACCTACGTATTTCTGAACAGTAACAAATTATTTCATACTCGAGGTACAAGTATCATCTCAATGCACACATTTCTCTAGCCCAATTAATCCTTGATCTTCCAGTGCGAGGAAAGCGGTGTAATAACGTTGAATGACCTTGGCTAACATGCAAAAAGTTGTGGGTTCAATTTCCACAAGAGGATAAATATTTCCATAACCAGTAAATACTTATACTGGATGTTGTTCTGGATGTCCTGGTACCCACGACACATGGAATTCTAGCGTGGAGCCAAAACTATGTGTCCTGCTCGTGTGTGTACTTACCCATCACATTTCTTTGCTTTCGGTATGCAAGGACCCTGTGCAGCCATTTTCCCAGTCGCCGTGCTGTCCATACCACACTGGAAGTCATCCGGCTGGCACTTGCGATACGCTGAAACAAAACATTATCGTTAGCTAACCTTGAGCTAACCACACTTTATGTTTTCTGACATACTCGTTTAATGACACTGAAAGTACTTGTAGTCATAACCGTTCTATTTTATTTGAGCCGTTTAATGACAGCCTGTTAGGATTAAGATTCTATAGGATAAAGTTTCATGGAAATAACAGCTGTCAAATACAAACTATTGCGTCCTTTGAGTAGACGTTTATATATCTGAGATTGCGCCGCAGCGCACGGAGGCTTGGTTCGTTTCGAACTTCCAGGTAAGCGAAAAACAAAGTTTTGCTTAACAGTTTAATTAGGAGGACATCCAGGTTTGTGCAACAAAGTTGTGCAACAAAGTAAACCTAATCCACCACTTTGTATAAGTAATGTTATGCAAAACTACCTCGCTTTTTGATATAAAATATGTACTTGGTTCGAAAATTGTGGTACCTAAGTTATGTAAAAATGGATAAAGCCTTTGAGCGCACAGAATAACTAATAGTTAATACGAGCTCGCAATACGCCCTGCTTTATAATGGAGTTTAGCTCTGCTTGAAACGCAGCAACGGACAAACTCGCTATAAACCATCCACAGTAGAACGATAAGCTTTACATTAAATTGTTTTCAAAAAATGTGTCTCCTCCTCTTTTACGATATGTGAGGTACTCACTTCGTAAGAAACAGTATTTTGTTTTACAATGGAAAAACTAGAAAATATACCGCCGAAAACATCGGTCTTTTTTACAGAGAGATTCAATTCATGTACCTAGTAGTAAGTACAGACCTACAAATAATTTTTCTACTCGGAGAACCTTAGGTGTTGTATCCCATTACAAGCATTCAGAGTTCCAGTACTTATAGCCTATTGATTGCCCGTTAGAATATTTATTTACGAAAAATTTATGTTACGTCCCGGAAAAATCCACACGTATTTGCTTGCAAATAGAAAACCGGTCCAAAATAAAAGGCAATAAAGTTAGTACTTAATGAATCAGTCGAGTGTGAATATTTTTCCAGGTCAACGAGCTACGCAGACTACATAATATTGTGCTATTTTGTAATTCAACGGGTTCGAATTAAAAAGAACTTCACTATCACAAGCATGACTTACAAACTGCTTTAAAAAAATTCAGGTTTTACACGAACATTAAAAGCCCACAAAATCGTGTCACAGTGAATAAGTAAAGATCTAGTCTTCTCTTTCATTTAATACTGAAGTTTTTGTGTCACTGTATATTAATTATGCTAGAACATTTATAGATAATAACATAGCTGGTACACTAACACAAGAATGTATAGATAGGTGAGTACATTATAATATGCATACAAAATATGAGTATAACAGAAGCCGGTTATTTTCTAACACATTTGTAAAATCATACAGTTTTCGTTCATACTCTGTGTGTGATACCTACTCTACTGCAAAGGATTAGCATATTTGTCAAACGTATATTTAGTAGGTAGGTTCTCCTGAATAGACATGGAATGAGCCAGCGATCTCTATCCCACACCTGCACATCCTCTCATCCAATTACCGCGTCTCTTCATTTTCAGTTTTCCGTAAAATGCAAATCGTGCAAACAGCGAGCTTGCAGTCTGAGCCCAACCTCACGAAGGCTCTAAAGGACGCCTTGAATCAAACGGCAGGCTTCTATGGGTTGAGCGGCTCAATTAGTGGTCCCTTTAACTTTTTCGTTACTTTCAAAGGAATATTAACGAGCTCAATACTTTCGGGTGTAAAAACTTTCAGTGTAAAAAATACGGAATTACGAGGAATTGTTCTTTTGTAAACATAAAACCTTGAATGATACCTCGCTCAAGGTGTTGTTTACAAAAAGTTGAAGGTTCACTTTTGAGCAGGCGCTTATTTTTATAGTTGAAAACAAACTTGCCCGCTGAGACACTTATTTACTCTCTAAAGTTTTAGAACCTTTGTATAAAAGCATAAATAATAACTACTTGAACTTTTTCAAACAGCTTTATATATTGTGTAGGTACAGTATAATAAGATTATTATTCTACTTTCTTATAGCCATTTTACCATGAGATTATTGATGAATCTCATAAAAATTAAAAAAATAAATCTTTAATATAATTCTGCCAATATTTTATTACTTTTTGTAAAATATGCAATTTCTACAGATTCAACCCGAATGGACCAAGTTTCTCAGGTCAAACATTTATGTAAAGAACGCTGACCGAAAGAGTTTAAACCAGTACATTTCGGCCAGCACAGAAACTCACGCATGCATAAAACCACAACCTCAAAGCGAGCGAAGCAGGGATTACTAAGGTACTCTAGCCACACTAGGTTAGGTAAGTACTACTTCTTTAAAATAAATTCAGAAAATGCTAAGCCGCGCGTCACGCTCAAAGACTTTATCATTTCCCGTATTTACGCCTTTGACACGAGTACCGGGGCTCCACAAAGCCACGGTAGAACCCCGTATATTGGAGACTAGACGATTCCGAAGGATTGAGTCGATTTAAGCTAAGCCTCCAGTAAGTACCTACATACTTACGAGTCGTAGGTACCTGTATTAACATGTTTCCTCGAGTAGATTTAGATTGACTGGTTTTACGCAGGCGGAATACTGAACAGGATCTTTGCATATCTAAGACTGTTTTGTGTAAGCCTACTTATGAATAGGTAGCTATCGACGAATCCCGTGTAAAAACAGGGCGCGCCAACATTCCTTACCTACTTCACATTTGTGACTTCTTGTAGGTCATTCAGTTAAGCAGATAAGCTTTAGTGGGCATAGAGTATGGTTGGATATATATAATTGACTAACGAAACGTGCGCGACTTCGTCTGCATGAAATTGTTTTAATACAAACTTCGACCCCCACTGTAGATAGATAGATAGATAGAAAATACTTTATTGCACACCACAACTTAAGGATAAACAAGTATACATAAAACTTAAACATAATGCTAACATACAATGGGCGGTCTTATCGCTAAACAGCGATCTCTGCCAGACAACCTTTGGATGAAATGGACTAATGGACTGTACCTGTTTAGGGGTTGAATTTCTAGAATTCCTTTCATAGTATACCACCATGCACCAAGACGAACATAAGTACCTACCACCAGTAGTGTTGTAAGGCGGTGCGTTGTCTATATGTCAGTCAATCAGTCACTCAGTCAGGACAAAGTTTATTATAATTGGTATAGATTTCATCTCCATTTTTTATTAGCATTACAAACGACGCAAACACCGTATCAATGACGCTCGTAACTTGAGTTTCAGCGTTCACAAACGTATTCACAATCCGCCGCCGTCAAAGCGCTTCAGAATGAATACCCTCTCAATTTCAGTCTCAATTTGACAAGTTGGTATCCACCATTAAAAGTTAGTATTACATTGGACAAATCTGGTTCGAGCAACTCCCCTAGAGAACCGGAAACCTGATAGAGTGGACTAAAGCGATAAATGTTCGACTGCCGTTCGGATACAAATCTGGCTGCTGCAATCGGTAATTTTATTTATAGGGTTCTGCAAGTAATCCTGCAGATAACACTTGTCATCTTCCCTGAGAATCAATGCCTTTTGATACTCATCAATTCTGTTACGTGTTTAATACAGCCCTATTCAAATACTTGTAACTAAAATCTTGTAGTAATAGACCTCATATTATCAGTTCTTAAACAAAAAGATTAGCACAACTGTAGGCAAAAACAAATTCTGTAGAGTTTATCTTATTTTATGTTGAGTCACCCACAAACATAAAACTATGCATAGCTATACCAATTATCTGGAGCACGGCAGTGCCCCCGCCAAGTCAAGCAAAAAAAAGCGGTACCATCCTTTTCTCGAAGCAGTTCAGGCCATTTTCCGTAAGCAAGCAAGCCTTGTACAAACACGGTATATTTCAAATTTCAAATTTGAACCAGCAGTTTAAGAATTATAACTGGATCTCATGGTAGAAGAACTGAGTAGCGAGACTTGGTTTTTTTACACGTTATGTTTTTAATGGTATAAGAATCTTTAATTTTTTTATCTTAGTGCGTAGGAGGAATGTTAAAAAAGGAATTCCTGAAAATCAGCTTCTAAATCCGTCACAGCTTAGTTCGTAGTGCCCTGCCTTCTGCGCTGTAGGTGGTGGGTTCGATACCCACCGAGAACAAACATTTGTGTGATGACCAAAGATGTTTGTTCTCTGTCTGGGTGTTATGTTATGTATTGTAAGTATGTATTTACAACATATATATGTAAGTTTTTATAAGCTATCTGGTTCCCATAGTACAAACTTTGCATAGTTTGGAGCTAGAAGGCGTTGGGTGAATGTGTCAATATTTAAAAAAAAAAAAGAAAAGCGTGTAGCGAGGGCTGGAGTTTGTATGAAAACAGTTCACACAGACGAAGTCACGCGCGTTTCCACTAGTGACCTATAAATGTATTTTAATAGAAGAAAAGTTAAATGATTTCTATATAAAACAATCCTGAGAAGAAAAAAATTAAAAGTTTCAAGAAATCAAAAAGTGTGAATTCCCAAAAAAGTACAAAACATAGAAAACTTAAGAGCTCAATAAAAAGAATATAATTGCGGTCTATTATAACTTTTATCAAAGTTTGAGAATCTCAGCGAGGTATAATATTTTTATCGAGAGTTTACTGCGAAGTTTGAGGTTCGCATGCACCTTTGTTGAACAAATTATTTGGTATGCATTATTCAGTGTAAAAGTTTTTCTAGTTTGCATATTTTGTATGAGGCTTGTATCAAAGTTTTAAGATACTTATACACTATTACGGAGAGTGGAATCGATATTTAAATGTAGATAGATAAGTACAGTCAGCTTCACTAGAATGTACAATAACTCCTTCAATTATTTTTTAAGTATTTGCCCTGTAAATATTGATTGTAACGTTGTGTGTGATACTATTTAGAAATAAATTGTATATACTATTCTAATGCAGTCAACTGTACCTAAGATTCTGTAGGTCAAGTTACCAAACGAGTAAGATCGTAAAGAGTAGGTAGTTAAAAGCTGTGTAAGGTTTATTTCCATTAAATGTCTCCGACTCTGAACTATTCGACTTTCAGAAGTAGTTAAGCCCACTGGACTACGAACAGTGTCGCTTACAATCTATTATAGATCCCAGACATTACTAAAATAAACACCAGGCCGAAATGCCCTATATCTTTTAAAGAGAACTCGCGAAGTGCTGCAGCCAGTCTCGGTTGACCTCCACACTTAGCT
The DNA here is from genome assembly GCA_947095575.1 of Electrophaes corylata. NCBI lineage: Eukaryota > Metazoa > Arthropoda > Insecta > Lepidoptera > Geometridae > Electrophaes > Electrophaes corylata. Next base: position 12,484,333 of record OX352709.1, on the reverse strand, counting down.
CTACACCGAGACTTGTGTGAACGTGGCTTTGCTAGCAAAATGAAAATATTGCTGCTCACAAATTGGAGTTTTAGTTACATCTAGCGTAATTTAATAGAATAGAATAGAATAGAATAAGTTTTTATTCAACACATACACACACATAAAGACATGACAGTACAAGTACATAGGTAAAGTAAAAACCTATCCCAACTACCTCACAAACACTTATAGTAAAAAATAAAACAAACAATAACTATTCTAATGGAGGTTGGGTCGGCGGTACGGTACCACACCGTGCCAAGTCTCCCTGCGTGGACATGGGTTGAAATGGTCCCATCTCAGCATAATGCCGCTCCACATCGGGGACCAATGTGAAGCGACGCTGGTTTTCAGATGGGGCCTAAGTGCGGGTGACTGCACGAACATACAGATTTTATACCTATAATATTAACAAATAGCAACCTAACACAAAATAAGGAAGAAAAACGGGCAATAAAGAAGGCAAAAGAAAAATCTTATACTATTAAAACTCTCACTTAATTAAAACTACGCAAAACATACACATCTATTTAATCTTACTAACCTATCCAAAACATAATACAGCTACACTTTAAAACCTATAAAGCAAGATACTGCTGATGGAAACGGGACTATTGAAAGTTAGGGTAAGAACACAGTTTGGTCAGTTTGCTTGTCACTGTCAACCTGACACAATAAGACGCGCGCTAGCTATTGGCGGCATATTTTGCAAAAATATCTTATCTATGGCCCTTATACCTAGGTTGACAGCATGCAGGTTTGAACCTGATTATTTGCGGGCGTTAACTATTAAATTTATCTAGTAGTAGGAACTTATACCTAAATTATCAGTTAAAATGAAATACATGTAGGGTGAATGAAATACATGTAGGGTGAATGAAATACATGTAGGGTGAATGAAATACATGTAGGGTGAATGAAATACATGTAGGGTGATGAAATACATGTAGGGTGACATTAAAGGCACATTTAAGGCACTAGATTCCAACCATTTCAACCCTAAAATCTCATAATTAAACAACAATAAAAAAACATAGTAGCTATAATGCGAAACAATTGTAGCTATCCTTAATTTTCTCTAAAACATCGAAATAACAATGCCTCGTAGAGACGAAGCCACGACCGCACCAGATTTGCAGCAGAATTTGGTAAACTTGAGAATCGGCCAACTTTTGGAACTGAATGTATCCACAAAAGCTTGTAGTCAGCTGGCAATAACGGTTCAAGCTACGCTGGTGGACGAAGCAGAAAGTCCCAACAAGTGGCCAAGTTTTAATGGTGTGGAAATTGCGTTTTTGTTTGTCGCTCGTATCTGATGTGCCTGTTTCGTGTAGATCTATTGTCTTCAGTACTTTGTCTCTGGAGACGGTGATTCACAATTATTATTCTTGTAACTTTGTCATTATAATAATGTGTTTTCGTTTGTTCTAATGGGAGTTTATTGTTTTCGTAATTAGGATTGGATTTTTGAAAACCGTCGTCTCAAAGACTTAAATAAAAGAAGCTCCAAACTAAGCATGGCTTGTACTATTACTTTTTTTGCAAATGTATACTTAGAATACAATATGACATCTAAACAAAAATTTGTCTAGTTTTGTAGTTCTAAAGCACCTGTAGTCTAGTGGAAGTGACCCCGCATTCTGAACCTAAGACCGTGGGTTCGATCCGGTCGTACACCAATGTATTATTCTGTTCGAAAAATGTATGTACGCACAGCCAGTGCTCTCAAACGGTGAAGGAAAACATTGTTAAGAAACCAGTTAGGACCAGTCACGCATGAAATATCAACTACTGCAAGATGAGGGTTTGTACCAAATGTAATATCTGAACATACCTCTGACTACCCCCTTAGATTTCCTCGAAGAATCACGACTTGCTACTTTGTATTAAGATATCTGAAGGGATATCTACCGTGCCTGGAGATTAAGTCGTGATGATATTTCCTTCTTTTTTTTCAAGTTCTAGCTACAGAGATGTAAGAGACAATAGTTCAACTTAGTTTATTTCATAGCAATTTGAGTGCGCTACATAATAATATGTACGTCAGCATCACTCGTCGTCCCGCCGCGCGCCGGGCTCGGTTACAGAGGGCCGTATCCAGACAACTTTTAATACGGTTTGAACCGTGCGTCGCCGATCTATTTGAATAGTTTACTAGTTAAATCACCTCTCCTAACAAAATCCATAGTGTTGCACTAACTTTACAAATACTGTCAAATAAAGAAAAGCGCGCGTAAGTTGGTTGGCTAGAAATGATGCCGGCTGCGCTGTCTTCGCCATTTCATTCAATCTTGATATTGAATAGATTTTACATTTCAGGTGAATAATGTAGGACGTATCTCGCTCGTATTGAGCTGAATATGAGACTGAATATGTAGGTTTCGTCGGAAGTGCGGTTGGAGTTTGGAAGGAGTTGATGCAGACTTTCGAAAGTATTGTAATAGCTTTTCTGAATCCAGTTCCGATAATTCAGTGACCGATGCGGCGCGGCGGGCGAATGTCCGCCTGCGACGCAGGAGGTTGCGGGTTCGATTCCCGCCTTGGGATAAATGTTTGAAAGATCTACAAATATTTACTTCAATGTTCTGGGTATTTTTTATGTATAATTAATGTATGTAATGTATTGTATTAAGTATATAGTCATCTAGTACCTATAACACGGGCTTTGCGTAGCCATAGCCTCGGTCGTCAAATACTTTCGTGTTTTATTTATTTTTACCACAAGAAACTAGGTACGGTGTTTAATGGTTGATGCCCAATACGGATTTACACATAACACTTATGAGATAAATCTAATCTAGAACATCTACTCTAGGTTACAGCGTATCTCAGCATGGGTTAGTTGTTCAATACTTCAGCATGTCCATGTCCATGTCCATGTCCGTGTCCATGCACACAGCAATGAAACATAACAATGCGATATCTTGTAACAAACCGGATACCGGCATAATTGAAAGGAAAGTGGGGGATTACGAAACGGAATCGTATTAGTGGATTACGCGCATTCAACTGTGCAACTAGATGCGAAACTACGCTACGCCACACGCCACACATACCTACGCCGCGCCGCGCACAAGCACGTATGAGCACAATGTCTAGGAATAGCTATTCCTGAATACCAAGAATTATGGTGAATTTAAATTTTTAGGATATTTGCTGAAGTATATTTTTTAGCCTCATCAACATCATCACTGCTAAATAAAGACCTTGCTTTTTTCGCTTAAAGACCACTTTCGAAGCAAGATTTTGAGCCATCTCTGTTCACCGGCTTTCCCAACCAACCTGCCAGTCTCGACCAAAAATAATTCCCGCAATTTCTAGCTCATTTACAAACCCAATAGTCGCTCCGATCCTACTCTAAGAGCCGGTCAGAATACCTTGTAAACTAACAGTTAGGTTCTCTATGGCAGAGCTTGCACAAAACTTGTCCATAAGGTGTACTCAGTCAGCTAACAATCCGCCATTACCGGCAACAATACGCAATTGCTGGATATTACACGGCTGGCGAGCAGCGGTATGGGTATGGGACTGGAGCCTTACCCGCGGTCCCACGTGCTCTCAATACTTATCGCTTTACCGCCAAATTACATGTACGATTCCACTTAGGCCTTAGTAAGCGCACAGCCGTCATTTAGCGTAATACCCTTTCATGAATGTATTTAGTAATTTATATTGGTAAATATTTGAGGCAAAAAAGAATCGTGAATATGGTTGAGTTTCCATTCTCACTTGCTGATTAGTACACCAAAACATAGTAATTTGGAGGTTTGTGATTCTTTCAACCCGGTCCAGATGAAGTTTGGAATAAATATTACTCGTGACCAGAGGGTTAACCGTGAGCTCAATACTTTGTCATGCTATTATCCGCCGTACTATGAACCGCCAAATAGCTCAGTCCGTACAGGTCCGAAAAGACCTAAATATTAGATACGAGGACATCTTCGCACAAATCTGGAATCCATTACTGAAAGATCATGTTACGAAATTATTACTTGGTATAAAAAAATTTAAAACAATTCTATCTGTCAAGGGCTCTTATATCACGATATAGCGGGTTTTTTTTTATTCGAAGTCGAAGTCATAATCGATGTCGAAGATATGTATTTTATCTCCATGTGTAAATATACCATACATATTTACACATAGAGGCTACATTACTGAAACAAAGACTTGCTTATAAATACTCTTGCAAATTTCCGGCAAACTATTCCAAGAACTAAAAAAATAATACGTTTCGCGGAAAAGCATCACGTAGATCTTATTATCTCGTCTGGAGAGGCTCCAAGCGTCTCCAAGCCAGGAGTACCGACTTAAGAGCACCTTGACTCACCCTGAATTGACTTCAATTTAAAATGAGATTTATTTTGATGCAGGATGGTTTAAATACCGTTAGATTATTATTTCGGGCGGGTTTTGACAGTTACGTGGTTGTTTTAATGCGTAGTAATAAGTACCTACTAAAAGTAGAACTATCTTGTGCAGAGAGAAAATGCGTAATTTTTGATAGTTTTAATTAAAATGTCTTCCAAAACTTCACATGTAATGACTATCGGAGGTATAAGTGCATAGATCAACAAGTCTACTATTATTTTGTTCTGTGGTATTGCCAGCCGATTTTCGAATGTTCGGTGAGAGATGATAACCTCACAACTGGATGCTTGATAATATGTCGAGGAGGTCTTATTGCGTTCTTCTTTTCGAGTCAACAACTCACTCACTTTCTATAACCAATATGTTACCACCTCGATGGCCTAAATGCTCCCTAAGGGCGCGTTTATACGGCGCGAAAGCTTTCGCGCGGCGGCCGCGCGGTTGAAAGATCTATACCGAATATCGTCTCTATGTTCTAAATAATAACTTTCAAATTCCTATGACGTCAAAGCCGCGCGGTTGAAAGGTAGTTTTGCAGAGCGCGTCGTGCAAGAAATAATATGTTGTATATCTTATAAGGGGGTTCCACAACTGTACGATTCTCTGGTCTAGTCAGCGCGCTATTCAAATTTTCCTAAAAGTTTTTAGATCAATTTGTCGTTACCAAGCTGTAAAGTTAAGCAGAGGGTAGAAGGTCATTAATGAGATCATAGAACAGGTAATGAATATGAATGATACTCACTGCAATCCGCTTCATCAGTGCCGTCGACGCAGTCCACATGCATGTCGCAGCGGTGGTGCGGCGGGATGCAGTACGTCTTGTTCCACACGTACTGGCCGCAGGTCAGCTGCCCGGCTTCACACTCAGGGGGCGCTGCAGACAAACAACCATGTTACTTACCAGTTCATGCTTCCTCTACTTACATATATGTCTTAGAATCAGAAATGTGGGCATTCGTAGAACCAAGGTTTCCAACATTCAAGTTAAATTGATTAAATTAAGTTGTGAGTTGATTGAGGTTTGACCTGAGGCCCAACCCTCGTATGTTTTGGAGCTGAGACGAGATTGAAAATAGAAATTGATTGTCAAAATTGCGCCTGTCTGGAATGACAGTTTTAAAGAATACCATTTGGAGATTGACACGATCGAAACTTGAATTTGACGATACTTCGTTTTAAAAAAAATTAAAATTTTGTAAAGATGTAAAATTTTTACACATCCGCGTAATGCTCGACCGAGACAAGAATCTTCAAGGATACTTACTTATTCTGTTGGAGACAGTCCAAAAATATAGCACATAAGTTACGTAACCCTATTGGATAATTGGAACAACATTTGGCCGTAAAGTATAGTGAGTTGACAACAATAGGCCGGCGTTGGTCTGCAGACGACGTCGCTAACTTTCCATCAGGAAGACGTTCGATCGACGGGAAGGTGGTCCGATTGTTATTACACAACTTCCGAAATCCTGAATTATTGGGTTTCCGCTGTCAGCTCGATAACGCGGGTGTCGGAGTTTGCTAAACTTTCTATTATTCTCATTTGGAACGTAATCATATTTCACGTTCAAGGCTAGGCTTCCTTTTAATAAGTTTGGGCATTGTTATGTTTGCAAACTTAATGATTTGCTAAATGGTTTTCTTTGTATTCCTAACAAGATATTTTAGAAGATCTCTCCTTTAACTCATTAACAATACTTGAAAGTAACCAACAATAACTTTGGGAAATTATCCCACGCAATTTTTTGTATAAACAGTGAAATATTTCATCGTCGAAGTCTCGCCTACGGGGGAGTAGGTATAGGTATCCAAGTCCAATAAACATTTGGTGCAAACCCACAAACAGTTCATGCATAAACCATTACAATACAATCGCTTAGCGGTAAGCAGTTCGCTCTGTAATCAATCAGCTTCTGAAAGAAGCCACTGTACAGTTTATACAGTACAGCAACTAAGTTGTGTACCTTCATAATGTTATTTAACACCTTTCTAAGTCAGGTACTTGCTATGCTACCGTATAAAAAGAAAAGAAAAAAGAAATAGCTTCACGACTTTAATCTTCAAGCACGGTAGATATTCCCTCTGAGTATCAAGTACCTACTCGAGATTCTTCGAGGATGTCTAAGGGGGATAGTCAGGGGTACTGTGAAAAATATTCTAATTCCATTCTAGTTTGCTTTGAAAAGGATCCGTATATGTGTGTACGTTCGACTAGTTTATTCCCAGTTACCCTACTAGTTAGTGAGCAGGTTAAGCTACGATGGCGTTGGAATGGATCATGTAAAGTATATATGTAAATATGTACGAGTATACACTCAAGATGATGCATACATAATTCTTCAGTAGGTGACGCACTGGAGTAGATTGACTATGTAGAAGTGAAGGGTCCTTTAACAGGTGAGGGTGTGAAACCATTCCATGGGAATTGAATGGAGTTGAAGCTTGGAGTTAGGCTTGTCACGGCTTTTGTTGAGAATTGATTTAAGACCTCTTGGTCTCCGTATTAGTGAAGTTTCTGAACTAGGAGTAACTTGGAGTTTCCGGGCCGAGGAACATCAATATTTTACTATATCATCATCAGCCTCGTGAAGCAGTGCTGCCGAGTTTGCTAGCTCATTCCAAACCTGTCCACTCACTTTAGCAAGGTTCTGCACGATTACTGTTTGCATGGATGCTAATGGCATTTACAACCAAGCGCTTTCGTTCATCAGAGGACACGTTAAACATTCGACCCCGGCTCTAGCAGTCGTTAAGCCATGTACTCATAAAAACGTACTTTATATCATCAGTCTAGATAAGTCCACTGATGGACAGTTGGACCTCTTTAGGAGGGTTTGGATCACCAAGCTTAGCGGGCGAAATGTTCACCTCATTTTAAACATTATTAGTCCATGTGTAACACTGGATTACAGCTTGCGCTTGATACTTTATTTAATTTAAAATAAAACCAGTCAAGTGCTAGTTAGACTCGCGCACGAAAGGTTCCGTACCAACGTAAAAACGGCAAAGAAATTACGTTTGATGTATGAGAGCCATATATAGAGAGAGAGCATATATTATATGAGTGCCTTAAATATTTTGTTACAGACAGACAAACAGAAAGACAGTGGAGTCTTAGTAATAGGGTCCCGTTTTACCTTTTGGGTTATTATTTTATATTATTATTTATTATATTATTTTATTATTTTTATACGATAAACGATGTCATAAAAATGTAAATACAATTTCTGCATATTTATGAATTTTATTGGATAGCTTAAAAAAACACTATCTGTAATACCAAAACATTTTGACTAAAATAACGAATAGCCGCCGGAGCCGCCGCCGCGTACATACGTATATGCGTACCGAGGTATTCACGCCTGGCCGCCCAAATAGTTTGATTGAGGGCGGGCGGAATAAAGTAATAACTGTGTGATTGGAAGTAGGACGGACGCTATAGCCTGTGTTGTGTGTTGTGGGCGAATTTAACCAGCTTTGTAAAGGAAAATATTTTCTACCACTGCCAAATATAGTATTTTGTGATTCATAGATATTAAACGTTTATATTAGGTATGATATAAAAATGGTCCCGAGATGGTGAAAGTGTCAAGTAAACTGATAATTACAGTATAAAATAAGACATGAGGAACACTCGCGAAGATTACCTATTAGACTGCAAGTATGCGTCATCACTTAACATCAGGTGAGATTGCGGTCGAACGTTTACCTATAGGATGTAAAAAAAAAAAAAAATGTCGCATCGTAGGCTTTTTGTCAATATGAAATGGGCCAACTAGTCAGGGCTGCCTCTCGTGAGCTTTGAAATAAACAATATCATTTAATAACCTTGGTTTGAAGCTAGAACACGTTTCGTGAATATTTATCAACAATAATATATTTAAAAAAATTAAGTTTAACTTGACAATTTTTACCGAGTAAAAATATTACGTCTATAAAAAATGAGTTTTTATTATTAGTAAAGAGAAACAGTAGTAAATTGAATAATAATAAAATAAAAATACGGTGGGTATCCTCGTAGACCTCGGAAACCTAGTACCTAGAATGGGAGAATCTGTCTAATGGGAGAACGTGACTGGCTGAGTTACGTAACGTACAGATGTTAATGACACATAACCACTTTACCACAAAGCACCCGTCCATCGGAATCTAGGAAATACCAAAAATAAACTTCGTCGATTGTATTTTCAGACTAAATTAAGTTAGAGAACAAGTAAGACTGGAACAACATGTTGCCATAAAAAATGGTTCCCTAGGGTATTCCACTTATAGGAAATTCTATTTTCAAAATATTTATAACCCTGGTCTTAAATATATTAAAAAACCTAACAGCCCTATTTTGCGCTTTTGGCCATTCTCCCCCATCGGGAAATCTAGAGTCAGACAGAAAATTGCAGCGTCATTTCTTACACGCGGCAAGATCTAAAGCTGCCCACTCACTGGGGAGCTTGCAGGGATAGAATCGATTCCTAAAGCTGCAATGAAGTTCAGACCGGCTTACATACAGAACCGAACCTTAGCATGAACTTACGATTTTATCAATATTTAGTGGGATTTTTTCATCTTTGAATGTAATCTTTTGTATTCAAATATGAACCAAAACTGACTTATGCCCGGTCCCTACGAACGTCCGTTAGTAGTAGTAGTCTAAGACTTACTTCAATTTAAGTTTCGCACTGAAGTAGAACTATTCAATGCAAAATGCTACACTGTATTGTATACACACTATTATTCTTATTTAAAATCAGCCACGTTCACGTTTGTAAATAGAAGAGTGTAGCTTTAACCCCTCGCCACTATGTCCACAAAAGGAACACAAAACACTCTGACCTAGTAATCGGAAGTTCCCTTATCGCTCACATGTGCTGGCGACGACACACTTGAGTTGCAACTTAGGTATTGAAATAAGAACTCCACTCACTCACTGACTCATTCATCACGAAACTACAGGGCCTAGAAGTATGAAATTTGCACAAACACTCTCTAAGGGGTGTTCAGTCAGCGACACTAGAATGTTTACAAACCGTAACTTACAATACGGTATCGCAGCATTGCAATAAACTCTTGCACAGCGAAAACTCCAAAATCTGTTGAGTTTGATTCTAATGCTACGGTATTTGTTGATTATAGTCAGTCCAGTGCAACTAATTTAGGAGTAGACGGCCCCTATAAAATGATTGCTGAAAATACTGAAAAGGATTTTAAAACGTGAATCAAAGCTTAACAAAGTCTCTCGGGAACCGACTAACTACATACCTGGAGCTTCATACGTATGGTATAATAGTCATGTCTCGTTGTGTTGCGTGGGAAGGGTAAATGAACACGTTCCCGCGACCCGCGAATGTGGCCACACACGGGGGTGGGCGCTCTTTGTTCCAGGAACAATGTGTATGTTAGTTTGTTGCCGTTTAAATAGCGGATGCAGGTTGTATGAATAGATTTTAACGCTTCTATTCAGTTAAATGAAATATGTTTACGATATATTCCCCTGAGCTGTATGCCTTAAGTAGATATCTAAGCTTTCAGACTTTTTTAACACTATTTGCTTATGAAACAAGCAGATTACCTACCTGATGTTAAGCTCCTATTCGTTTATCCTTGAATATTTATTTTTGGATATTATATAAGTCTATGAGTATGTAAACACTGTAAAATAATAAAAATAATACTACAATAGGTCTATGTATACTGAACACCAATTAAAGTGGGGTTATTTTATAGCAAATAGAAAAACAGAAACTATCTCACGGCTTGAATCCACATGCACGGTAGATATCCTCTCAGGTAAAGTACCAACTCAAGATTATTTGAGGATATCAATGAGAGTAGTCAGAGTCCAAAATTTTATTTGACACATAAGTACCCACATTTTGCAGTATTCCATATGCTGGCACGCAGGTTAGTGCATCTTAGCACGTACCTAACGTGCGTAACCTACAGGGCATTGGTTTTTTATAGGTGATGGTAATTAATGGTAACATCGGGGGCATAAAAACATATTTCCTTGTAACATTAACCCTCTAAAAACAGAACCAGTCGGGTTCATACACCAACAGTTTTTTTTTTAATAAAGGCAACCTCCACGCGCCATTTAAACTGGAGTGAAATACATAATGTTCTCGGATCACGTTGAAATAACCACAGTCATTAATTCGCGTCACGATTGCTGTTTAACAGCTGAATTATAACTTGTTAAATGTTTTGTTGAGCTGGGTGTCGACCGCAAACGGACGGGACTTGAACGACTCGATTTACTTGCTTCGATATCATAAACGAGATGCACCTACTTTTATGGCGTTCACTCTTACATGATTGTAGAATATTTTAAACTTAGTCAATTCAGTCATTGGTCGCGGGATAGTAAGGCATTCTTACTTTTATTTTCAGCATTTAAATTGTATAGAAATAAGTTTTTATTGATATCGTAAACTATTATAAATATTTATTTCCAATGTTATTTTGTAAGTTGTGGTTCTATCCATCGTTAATGTAACTGGTTTCAACCGCGTTATTTAAAGTAAATAAATATATACATTAGTAGGTCCGCTCCGCTTGCGGTCGTTATTAAACATAATGTAATTGGATAATGTTCGGGTTGTTACTGTGATTTTAGTGTCAAATAACTGCGATGCCTCATTGTGTTGCGAAGCGTTAAGCAAAGCTTAAAATATTCGTTTGGTTGCACGAATTAGTCTAACTACCTACATATACCAATTTAACACTGTGATTTGACAACTACCTACATCACTCAAATGACCACACTGTACTTCAGAATAGAGACACGTCAAAACGTCTTCAAGCTAGGTGAATCTAGGCGCCCGTTCTTTACGACTAAGTCTAGAAAAACAGGCATGAAACTTAGGGCTTGGTTTAAGTAGTAGTAGAGCTCTTTGTGAAAGAGCTCTTCCGGGGAAATACTACCACCGCACCTATTTCTGCCGCCAAGGATCAACCCCTTCACTATTAGCTGTACCTTACTTTTGGGTATAAAAGACTCAAATGGTGAGAACAAATGCAAATAGTAAAGGGTCGTTAATCAGATTTAACTTCACTTTTATAAGTTGCGTGTTGCCTTTATTCGGGCCAATGATTATTAGGGTAGGTTCGATTAGGAGGTTGGATTAGGAACACTTTGATTCAATGTGATTGTTTTGTGAATCTGCTAAAATACACTTTGTGTGACTTTTAAGTAAATAATCCGATCTGAAATATATTTTCATGATTGTGATAAAAAAAATTATGGATTTATTTTGGAAATTCGTTTACATTAGTCTTGTATAGAAACTTGTCTTCTAATCGCAAAGTCGTGGGTTTGAATCTTGTGATGTACCTATGGCCTCTAGAAATGTATACGCGAACAGTGCGAAAACAGTGAAGGAAAACACTGAAAAAACCCACGGTTTAGTCAGCTCTATACGTATTGGTATTGACCATGTCTTTCCTGTGGATAACCATTGTCCCAGACACTATATCGACCCGTAAATAGGGACATCAGGTAAAAGATGTTGACCCTTAATGTATTAGCAAGATCATGTTAATGTACATAGTGAACGAACATTTCAATACACAATTCTATGCAATCCAATATCTTTGCAATAACTGGGTGAATGACCTCCGCGATACCATACCACTGTCCCGGGAGGTATGAGCGACAACCACTTATACGTGCCTGACCACGTAGCACGTACTACGACGTAGCACGTGCTACGCCGTAGCGCTACGTAATACCTAACTTTGACGGCTTATCAATAATATTGAAAGGGGTTTTAAATGGTTTTACTGGACTTTGTTATTTGTTACTTTTATCAGAAATGCTTAGTTGTCATTAAATGAAAATATAAACACAATGCCATACAAGTAATTAAATACCTAGGTACAATAGATATCCACTTAGATCTCTTAGTAACAAGTACCCACTCGAGATTCTTTGAGGATTGAGGATGTCGACAGCACGCCGACGGTTTTCCGAGCTACATTTTTAGGGTTCCATACGCAAAGGACAAAACGGGACCCTATTACGCTGTCTGTCTGTCCGTCTGTCACCAGGCTGTATCTCATTAACCGTGATAGTTAGAGAGTTGAAATTTTTACAGATAATGTTGCCGCTATAACAATAAATCTTAAAAAAAAAAAATTACAAGGCTGTCATACAACAAACGTGATTTTTTATCGTTTTTATCATAGATAATGGAATGGAACCCTTCGTGCACGAGTTTGATTCGTACTTGGCCGGTTTTTGTAATACTACTTATTAATGGAATACGCTGATGATCCATCTGATGTTAAGTGGTAACCATCACTTATAAGAAAGTATTATCTCGCAAGTCATACTTGTTGGAAACGTGCACCCTACATACGGAACACAGCCACGCTGCTTGACGGTAGAAACGGGTGTGGTGGGTAGCTATACCGAGTTCACATCAATGGTAAAATACTCACGGCAGTTCTGGAACTCATCCTCCCCCTTTTCGCAGTCCCGCTGGTAGTTGCAGACCCACAGCGCCGGGATGCACTTGCCCTCGGGACACCGGAACATGCCACTCGGGCATATTGTGTCGCCTGGAACAAACAAACGATTATCTTTACATGTTTATACCTTGATTCCATCTCACTCAGCTTGTATAACACCGCACTGGACACACTTATGTTATACTAGCTGTCCCGTGCCCACTTCGTCGTATTATCTCTTTTACCATTCATCCAAATTATATGCAGTAAAAGGGAAAGCCTTTTGTTTAAAACATTTGAGACGCTATATATTCACTTATTTTGATAAGAAAACTAACTTTTTGTGACTTAAATATAAAAGTTAGATATATGCTGTCAATTACTTTTTTGTAGACATTATTAAGCTCTACAACTTTTATCTAGAACTCAATCATATATCTTACTTTTAACGTTTAATTTCATTTATGACTTGTTTCCTTATCGGCCTACTTAGCTAAGCGACGTTCTGCGTGACCACGATTTAGATGGGTGCCCGCTGGTATTACATCTGAGCGCTTCCGTGCTTCAAAGGGAACGTGACGCCACGACAAAGGCATTAATGCCGCCTAAAGCCTCCGTCACCAGAGCTGGTCACTTATACGAACGGCTTTTTTACTCGTCAAACTCATCCTAATATCCTACGAAAAAGTAATTAAAGGAGTTCCCAAATACCCAATAAGGTGGGTGCACCCTTTCGGAGCACACCCTTTTAGAGGTATTGCAAGCTTTCGGGGGCTATAGATAGAAAGGGTCGAAAGGGCCGAAACCCAAGCAACAATTTGAAACATTCACGATAAAGCCTAGGTAAGACCAAAAAGGTTGGCTGGAAGAGGTTTTTTCTTGTAGTCCGTCCACTTAATAATAGTATTCGTTTTAATAAAAAGTTACAAAAATATATATTATACAAATATATATTAGAGTTATAATATTAAACTAGTGGAAACGCCCGTGACTTCATCCGCATGAAGGTACTTTTAAACAAACTTCAACCCCTGATGTACCCCTTCAGGGTGCGTTTAAACGGTGCGAATGATTGCCGCGCGGTCACTGCGCGAAATCTTTCGCGTCGTATAAACGCGCCCTTAGAGGTTAAATTTCATGAATTCCTTTCTTAGTACACCCCTACGCACCGAGACAAACCTACCCTAAAGTCCTCCCCTTGAATTACAAGTCTCTACGACCAACCGTTTAGGCAGTGCGTAGCCTATATATCAGTCAGGTTTGGTGTCGGTGTCGCTGTAATTACAGGCACATGACCTATACTTGATGCTGTAAGTCAAACTCATTATCTGCCTGCCCTTATCCCACTTTATATGACGTCGGCACAATGTTCATTTCTTCTATTTCTCTTTGTCAGCCGTCATCTTTCACACAGTTCACTCATCTTCACTTTGCCTACCTTTATTTAATAATAAGTCAAACTGGAGATCAATAAAGGTAGTGATCAGTAGATGCCGATAACAGACCCTCGGCGCCAGGACCGGCGGCTGCGGCGTGACGACTGACGGTGACGAGGGTGCTGCGGTAATGAGACTACTCTCTACTTGTACTTGACATCAAGTCAGCTGGAAAACGTGCTCTTGAAAATGTTAGTGACGAGATAAAGCCAACGTCAGAAAGGTATATATTCCATGATATCTTAAAGATTAATTAGAACCGTCATAAAGCTAGGTGGTACTAAACGCCAGTTTCTTGCGATCAAACCTACACGAACAGGCATGAAACATCGAGCAGTGTATTCACACTGCGTTTTCTGACGATGTAAACGCACGTTTTCCTTTTTAACAGTACCGCTACCGTCTCAATCGCGGTCAAAAACGCAGTGAAAACGCCTCATAATAAATTTTAAAATAGAACGCAATACATTTCCTGATAAAGCAATAAATTATGATAATTTCTTAGTTTTTGAATTCGTCAAGGTACATTATATACGTGCTGCAAGAGTTTATATACCTAGATTTGATAATGTTCTAAAGCTTTAAATTTTCCGGTTGCATTAGCCTTGGTGCGAATAAAAGAAATATTTTCTAACAGCGAGAGTTGAAACGTCACGCGGACGACATGTTCTATAATTTTAAGGTGTTTTTATGTCGTGTAGTCTGTTGTGAAAACGCTCAATTCCGCTAAACATTAGAGAGTGTTCCATTTCCCGTAACTTCTGTTTATCACTTTACTTACCGAAGTTTACCTTCATAACTTTCAAAAGTTACCAAATAAATTAGTGAAAAGTTGTTGACGCGTTCAATTTAATATTTATTCGAAACATTAATTTGATTAACTGGACGAGTTGCTCCTAATGGATTGAACATCGCGAATTTACAAAATTTCCGCGGAAATGTTTAAGCGGAACGGTACGCGCGATAAGTGGCCCTCAGTAGTGGTAGGCAGCATATAGAAGTTAGAAGTCTTGCTCACTACTCACGTAAATAATATTTTATTTATGCAAACGTTGGAAGTAGCCATCATTTCATGAATCACCTTGCTTATTAACTCATTTCATTTTATTTGTTATCATTTTATTTTTAAATATTGACTTAGAATAAACACCCACAGAAACACAGAACAAACATCTATATTCAACACATAAATGTAAATGTATGTGTGTGGAATGTGTGTGTGTGTGTATGTTGTCATAATGGTGTACAATAAAGATATAATCTATCTATCTATCTATCTATAAATGTTTGTTCTCCGTGGGTATCGAACCCACCACCTACAGAAGAAGAATAGCAGCAGAAGGCAGGGCTACTCCGATCATACATGATTGGTCCACATACATTGATTGGGTACATACAACTCCATGCGTACCTAGCAATTAAAAAAGAGAGTTGAAAGTTGTCAACAATTATTATCAGTCATAAGCGACATGCATGCACACGAGGCTTAACACCTGCATGCCTGAGGTAGATGGACGCAGAGCAGTGCACACATTCAACGATTGTGACCTGCAAGGCAATGCTTTGTTATAGGTGATGGTAACCACTTAAGATCGGGTGGGACATTCGCTTTTCATCAGCAAATCATATAAAAAAAGGCTACAAACAGCTCTGTGTTTAACAAACCGATATGCTTCACATATATGTACTATATTTGTTCGTCTCATTGGATTAATTAATCAATTAGCATGCCGATCAGCTGGAAATAACAGGTATTTGCCGGCGCACTTCGGATATTACACACAAATATTAGAACAGAGAAAATTTCTTGAATATTTTAATTTACATAGAATATTACAACTACTATAAGCATGTACAAAATACACATGAACTATTAAAGCAATCTGCAGACTGTGGCAAACAATCTACAGATAGACCAGCTAATGCGAAGCTTTCCCGGTACGCTTATTTTATATTATGATATTTATAATATCAGATGAAAATATCATTCATACATCTGGATGGATGTTTGCTGTTATTTTTCATTCTGATGAGCGTTTTAAGCTGCTTTACTGTCAAAAATAAAAAAAACTAAGAAAAGTGAAAACGAAAGAAAACTATAGACATTCTTTCACATCACATTCCACTTTGTCCGTCGTGAAAGAAAGAAAGAAGGTAACAATTTCACGACTTTAATCCCCCGCCACGGTAGATTATATCTTCAGATTCTTTGAGGATATCTAATAGAGATACGCCCAAATATGGCCGGCACATACCTACATTTTGCAGTAGTTGCTATTCCATACGTTCATCGAAATACCATATTAAATAAGGGAATATTATTTTCAGGTTCCTGGTTATGCCATACGGAAACAATTATTAAAGTTAGCCATCGTTAAGACCACGGATAGTCCGTGGAAATAAAAGGCTCAAAATCATTCTTCCTGGAAACGTATGGAGGATGCCTGCGTCCAGCTGTGGACTTCTACAGGCTGTTATTGATGATGATAATCATGAAGTCTGTCTGTTTGTAAACTTTATTAAAAAGTTAAATTTTTGTTCAAGCCTCTCTTCGTCTAAGTAAGCACCCGATCGCATCCAATAAACCTCTGAAACGTTCAGTTAATAAAATCAGGGTGTTCAGTGAGAATGACATTAAAATAACTGTCAACTCACAAAGTGCCGTAATTAGATTGCGCTGACGTTAATAGACTGCTTCAACAACAATGAGCTCTGCCGGTGGTTGTATAAAAAAACTTAACGCTTAGCTTTTTCTTAACCAATTTAAAAAGAAAACAATAGCTTTAAGACTTGAAACCTCCAGGTATTGCGGATACTTCTGCTTTTGCTTTGTAGGTGACGCGCGCTATTTCGCCCGCGTGAAGTTATTTTACTTCAACCACCGTTTCAGCTTTGAATTTCGGAAATTCCTTTCTTAGTACATCACCAAGACGAATGAACCCTGAATATTTCAATATATTTATTTTATTCAAGTTTCTACGACCAGTCAGTGGTTTAGCCTATGCTCTGTCTATATGGCAATCAGTCAATCAGTCAGTCAATTAATCAGTCAGGCAGAACAAAGATTCTTATAATTGGTACGATGGTAACCACTTGTAACAGTGGGCCGTCTGCATGTTTGTCCTAATACAATAAAACCACTTTGCTAAAAGAGCCGTCGAACAAAGCAGGCTTTAGTAAAAAACTAAAAACACCGTAAAGCTTGTTACCCGGTAGCAAGCTATCAATGTAGTGCTTGTTATAGCTTGCTCGTGGGCTTATGTGTCCTATTAGAGCGCTCGGCACACGTATAAAGCTATTAAGGTCGCCGGGAAGACGAGGTATCGTTGGAAATACATTGAAAGACTTGCTAATACTCAAACGTAATTATAAAACGTGACATCAACTAGGTTCACGTTTTTACACAAATATTCGAGCCGTCAGTTCAGTTAGTAGCTCTGAATCCGCTGTAGGTTGTAGGTACAAAAATGTTTAAGCTGAACATAAATGTTTGTTCTGTAACTGGGTGTTTATATGTATTTTATGTATGTATTTACAAAAAAACTTTGGTTAGTTTGGGCCTAAAAACTGTTTTCTAACTTTAGGTACGTACAAATAGTATAAATACTTTACTAAAAACTTTTGACCTCTATAAACATTCAAATTATAAATATTTTTATAAGTTATATTTAAAATTCCCAGATATAATAGATGTATGGCATGTATAAGCTTGTGAGGCGTCACGGCACGCGACGTGGGCTTAATGTTATTCTTCCTTAAGGTGTTCGGACATTGTTCGCCATAAAAGTACCCATAAGCATTATGTTACCCGGTCGTAACGTGACATTTGTTACATTGTGTTTAATAGCTTGCATTGAAACGAATAGCTATTTAATAGGTCGTGTAACAAATACTTACGCTGCATTTAACTTTTTTTTATAAATATACAACAAACACGATCTACACATAAAATAGACTGAAATTCTTGGGCACGGTAGATATTATCTGAGATCGCTTAGTATCAGGATTCTTTGAGAATGTATAAGAAGGTAGTCTGAGGTAATTCCGATTACATTTGGCACATACGTACATTTTGCGGTAGTTAGTACTCCGTTGTTGATCGGTTGCAAGGTCATTGCAAACTTGATATAAAGCAGATACCTTAGTAAATATATTGGTATACAATAAAAAATACAAGACGTAATGTTTTACTTGTTATTATAACAAGCATTAAGTTTTGTCGTTTGTTTAACAGGCTGCAGCAAATAGGTCTTAACTCAGCATACTGCTCATTATTCAGTTGGTTGTATACACCAACAAGGCTGTAACTGTAAAGTGACGTCATTACATTATACTGATAACTACCCTTTTTACGTGAAGAAACGAAACTGCTACCCTGTTCTACAAAATCAGCGTAGCGCAGAGCTACGCATGCATTCACCGAAGCTACGCCGTAGACCCTCTACGGCAGTGTAGGGCGTCCAAGAAGCTACGCTAATCGGGAGCAGACACCTTTCTTAGGTTTATAATAATGATTAGCAATAAAGTTAGAGATACTTTATTGCTAAACGAATATTTTAATGATATCACAAATATTTCATATTATATTATCTAAAAAACTACGACCTGACTGGGACTTGACCCCATTACCGTCCTTGTTTTCCTGATTTTCGTTAGATTTATCGAAGTACAGAAAATCACTATAAAACGAATAGATTAGGGAAATGTTTGATAATAAAGACATCTTAAAACTTAGAAGGCCTTTGAAATGTTGTCATTAACACTTGTAACCAGAAAGGTTTTATATAAATACAGATAATACGCCGGAAGTAAGCGATTCTCACTTCTCCGTCAAATAAAACTACCCTCATTTACACAAACGTCATTGACCCGCGTGAAAAAAGTCTTTACCCCTCTGGGAATAAGGTCGAAACGATCCGGCGAGATTGAATGGTTCTCGTCAATCTGGTTCATTCGTTCATTGGTCTGTTGAATAAAAGATGGCGTCCGTGCGAAACAGAAATGGAAACTATTGTAAATTGGCATCGTAGTAGGTGGTCGCTGGTTGAAATAAAGTATTATTTCGAATATATTTTAGCCGTCATCGTCATCAGCCTAAATAAACTCACAGCTGAGGGTTTGCCAGAGTCATCACGATTGGCAGACAAATTAGTGAGTACTCAAGAGATGCCTATCTCTTAGTGTCCTGGTAGCCTTTTATGGCATCCGTGAGAGGTAATGAAGGAATTCTATTCTAAACCGGGACAACCTCGGCTTACATAATTTCGTTTTTTTTTTAATAAGGTGTT
Organism: Electrophaes corylata; assembly: GCA_947095575.1. NCBI lineage: Eukaryota > Metazoa > Arthropoda > Insecta > Lepidoptera > Geometridae > Electrophaes > Electrophaes corylata. The sequence goes on along the minus strand of OX352709.1, from coordinate 12,464,769 downwards.
AGGATCAACATAGAAAAGGTCTACGACTGCATCTTGAGGCTAAGGCTCATAGTCAGTGACACGTCCAAAGATCAAGCATCGCTAATAATATTTGGCGTATGATGGCAAGCAACAGGTGGCATTCCTATTTCCGCTATAATAGGGTATATCATCTAATAAAAAAATCTGTTAAACCTTAAAAATCCAAATTAACTCTGATATACTTGATAAAATAAAACAGAAATATGCATACTTGAATTTTGTGTGAGTATTCTGAAAAAAATCTGTATTGATAACAAACCAATATTTGTTTCAGTATTTTAATATTTGTTTCTTGAACACACTTTTCCCGAGTTGCAACATCTTTAAGTTGAAGACAGAACCAGCTGATCCAGCTTCTGATGCTGAAAACATCTTGGAAGAAATAAAATGGCAGATTTTAAGGCTCTATAAACCTTAGCACGCCGTTTAAAGGCGGATTCTAATTCAGCTGAGTGCTGTTTTGTTGGCACTTCGAGTCGAGTCGACCTTACACCGAGTTATTTGGAATACCCGGCTCCCGCCGGGCGCGGCGGCTGGGATCATTATTTTAAGTAACTTTATAGTAATTATGGACTTTTTTGACGTACTTAGAGATTTTGAATACGGAGAGATCTGAGGCAATAATTTTATTAGGCCCTCAAAATTACGCATGTATTATTATTATTGTGTATGTATTATTTTTAATTGTTTTTTTAAAGTTTCTTAAAAAGTACTTTAAAAAAAAGTAATACATAAACAAAGATTCATATTTTTGAAAAAAACATTAAAAAAATTCAGAATAACTTTTTTCAGAAAGAGTGGTTCCCAATACATCTGATAGACAAAAAGTTATATTTATAGTATTTAATTCTTTTTTTATTATCTAACAATCAATGGTACAAAACCAATCCATTGCCCAACAATACTTACAATAAAATAATTAAATAATAACAAACGCAAATATTTTTAATCATTGTGCTCAACACAAAGTCACATACAATGTAGTATTTTGTGTCCCGAATGCATTGTTCCTGGCTTCGTTCTATCCCGTTTTCAGAAAAGTTGTGCGTGTTCCAGAAAAGTTATGGCGACAATTCATCACACAACCGCAGCAGAAAACAGAAGCTAGTTACAAAATGCTGATGTCGTTGGTATAAACTTAAAAACTTTTTTAAAGGTGAGTTTTACAAAGCCTTTTAGTGTGTTTGAATCCCGTCGTGCACCAATGAATTTTATATTCGAAAAATGTGAATGTGCGCAATCGGTGCACGAAATAAGTGAGTACTCTAGTAGCGGCGATGGGCTTGCGACCCGTCGTAAGTCTTGCGATGTCTACCGCGTCTGAAGATTAAAGTCGTGGGGCTATTTCCGTTGTTTTCCGTCGTAAATTGCAAGCCTATCGCCGCTCCTAGAATATTGGTTTCCTCACTATATTTCAATTCACTAAAAATGACTTAACTACTCGAATTCTCATTTCCAATTGAATAGAAATAGTAGTAGTCCTCCATTCTTCATACCTTGAATAGGTTTGGCTCCGAGAGCTGTCTCAACGCTAATGAGGAGTAGCTGGCCGAGCCACAGATAAGACGTATACTCCAGGGTCGCTGGAGAATCTTCAATGAAATCTTTTCACGCCGTTATGTAGCAATTAGCGCCGGGATAATGGAAATTCAATATTCCAGAGATTGCGGTTAAACGGCTTGTAAGAAATAGCTTTGTGATATTTTCTAGAAAGTGAACTCGCTTAAACAGGTGCTTAACAGGGGTAACGGTGAGCTCGATAGTTTGTTTGTCTGTGACGCGAGCTCAGTCCGAACAGACCCGAACAATGGATACGGGGGCATTTTCGTACAAATCCGGAATTCGTTACTTAGTACAAAAAAACGTAAAACAATGCAGTGACAAGCACGATAGAAACGGCAGTTTTAGCGTGTTTTTGACAGTTTGCATGGGAGGATAACTACCGTACTTGGCGAGAGCTATTTGCTTTTTTTTCAGGCTAGCGCTAGCAAGCCAGTTCGAGTCGAATCAGTGACAATAAAACTATCCAAGTTTTATTGTTATCACATGTTAGGTTTGGTTTATACCGGCTCATTCCGGCTTCGCATGGGTTTTAGCAAGAATCCCTAACTTTCTTTTAAATAAATATAGCCTATGTCACCCGGGGATATTTAATGCAAACAAACAAACAACAAAACATAATCTTTCCACTTTATAATATTAGTACAGATAGTACTCGTACCTATAGATGTTTTGTTAAAATTTTATTTGTTTAGCTGAAATGTAAGAGGATTGATGATCAACATGCTTTTGATCTTATTTTGAATAATGATGAATGATTTACAATAATACAACGACAGCGGAAGGTACTAAGTAACAAATCTAGTATCTCTGTAGAACGCGATCACGGTATAAATGAATGAACATTATTTATTGTACGAACGAATAAAAGAAAATGTACAGAGAAAAGAAAAGATAATTGAAATAATTAGCTCCCTAGGTACTGAAGACGTCTTAGATATCTTGGTAATACCTAGTACTTAATATCCCTGGAGAATCACAAAATGGTGTACCTAGATAGTAAAAAGCGTTTTTACCTTGAGTCTAACTCAAAAGGCGAGTTGTTAAATAGTCTCAAACGAAGGCGAATCTAGGCGCCAGCTATAGGCAACTAATCCTAGAAGAACATGTACAGTTGGCTGCTAAATGGTATCACTTCATTATAATAAACTTACACAGCAAAAACTTAAAAACCCTAAAATCATTTGGTGTTCCCTTATTTTTTGAGTATTTTCCTAATAAATAATAATTGTTATACTAATTGTACTGTCACACCATTTTGAAAGGTACCAATTGTATACATTATACTGCAGCTGACTGTACCTAAAAACGTCTAGCTAAAGCGTTTAGCGAACAGTTATATCAACTAGACAATAATGTTGTGTCATCCGTACACATCTTTGGTTTTACGCACAGATTAGTCTGGCAGTGGCAGAGAGCGCCGCCGCCGCCTGATCATAAATTCAAACATATCATAATACTTCCACACCACCTGTGGATTCACCCGACACGAGCACCGAGGGGACTGTAAGGGGGGTGATGTATGTAAGGGGGGTGATGTATGTGAGGGGGGGTAACGTATACCCTCCGTTTATCATATCTGTGTTTTACTGCACGCGACGAAAATGAGCTTGTGCAACTTATCAGTTTTTGTTCTATAAACGTTACACTTTAAAGATGATTAAAATTAACCCTGTCCTTGTCTATCTTTGTCCGTTGGTAAGGGATGCCATTGTTTACCTTTGGACACAGATTTGGTTTAATCTAGCACTAAGACAAAGTAAACGAACAGCTGTAGATTTTATATACTATGTCAGTCAGTTATGAAAAAATAAATACATAGCGTCACGACTTTAATCCCCAAGCACGGTAGATATCCTCTCGGATCTTTTAGTATCAAGAACCTACTCGAAATTCTTCGAGGAAGTCTAAGGGGGGTAGTCAGAGGTTCGCCTAGATATTACATTTGGAACATACACACATTTCGCAGTAGTTGGTTTTCCATACGCGACAGGTCGCAAGCCCATCGCTCCTAGAACACTAACTGGTTTTCTCGCGATGTTTTCCATCACCGTTTGAAAGCACCGGTATTACACACATAAATTTAAGTGAAAAAAAAATCTTTACAGTTTTTATATTAAATCAAACGGCAATTAAAAAAAAGCTAAGAAATACAAAACAACATGTATACCTAAAACGATAATATACAGACTAATGCTTTGAATTCAGTTGATTACTCCAAGTCTCCAATGGTTAATGAATATAATTGAGAGGCAACACAATAAGCCCCCGGCATATTAAGGTTTGTAAATAAACAGGATAATAAAAGACATTTCACCCCGACGCGTCCACTCCCACCCCCGGCCTCGCCTGCGCCGGCTGACGGATGCACAGTACAATGTTGTAGCAGTAAGTCAAATGGTGGTTCAATATAAAATTTTTGAAATTGATTTTATTATTTTCATTTTCCTAAAGCTTTTATCATTTTTATAAATACACACCCAACTTAAACAAATTAATATATGAAACTCAAACTGCTAACTATTTGTACACAAGAATTGAACTGTTATTTACCTTTGTTGCTGATTGTACAAGTGGTTTTTAGCAAATTAATAAAAATATCAGAGTATTGCCAAGTTGTTATACTGTGGCCGCGTATACGCGTCCCGCAAGCTGCGGAACGCGGGACACGCGTCGGTTTCCGTCGACGCACTTCCGGTTTGCACTCTTATACCACTGAGATACACATTATTGTTTCTGAAAATGATTTTTACTGTCAGTTAATAATACATTTTCCCATTTTCCTCTTATTTCGATAGGTGCCTAAGAACATTCTCACCCTTGAGTTCTTGCTGCCCCTATGAGTGGGTCTACTGAAAACCTATAGAAGAGAGAGCAATTCAGTTTGTCTTGGTTGCTTTACGACCGTCAAAGGTAGCCGCTTTTGAGAAAACCGTAGCTGAAAGTATCAGCGATATGACAGCGCAGTACAATACAATAAAGTGTAGGATATCTATAGGTTTTAACCGCAGAGCGCCGGTGAGGGCAAGTTATGATTTCCTCGTTGCTCACGGACACAGTGATGAACTGAGCGAGAAAATGAAATGAAATCGATTATTTGCTGAAGTATGGTGCTTACAGGTGAAATATATTATTAGATAATGTAGATTTGTTTCACATACTTCGCCAATAGAGTAGGCATGCAAAAAGTATTACACATAATGTATGTCAATGAATCATTATTCTTACCTACATACTAAAAAATATAATAATTAACAATGTCATCAGTTCTACTTTATAATTAGCTCATCAACATTATAAAATCACTTATCAACCAGCCACGCATAGAGTTTAGTTTTAAATTGTCTTGTCGATAGTTCTCTGATATCCTTAGGTATCTTATTAAAGATTTTAATAGTCATAATGTAGCAACTTTTATAACATAGGGCTGACTTGCACCTAGGTATTATGAGCCTAGTGGGGTCCCTCTTTTTGACCACAGATGTTATACTATAAACCTACAGCACTCGGTCATGCTAATTACCTTTTGAATGACTTGCAAACTAGAGAAATAAATTAGTAAATCGGCACTGACCTGACATATTTTAGTTTGGTACGAAAACGTAAGAAAAAGTTTTTCAGCCAGAAACACTTAAAATGGCATACATTATAACGTTACAGTTTACCAAATTTTTATATTTATACCGTATCTACAACGCTATAACTTAGAACCAAAATCAAAATTGTTTTATTATACTGTAAACTGAGCCCTTTACATTACTAGGTAGATACTAGTTACCCAGAAATCTGAGGTGATATCAAGTGACATTGTTCAGTAATCCCCGCTTCCGCGTATCACCGTGCTCTCCCCATAACAAAGAGCGGTGAAGCAATCTCGTAGACAACAAAATAAATTGCCGCCCGCCGCCGCCTCGTGGGATTGTTTTTAAATTTCGTTACTCTGTGACTATGTCCGGCTGTTTCAATGTGAATAACACTTAAACATGAGTTTTATTTTGTTGTTGTTAAGACATCTTATGCAGTACATAATAATACAAGACAAGGGTCCAACTTTTCTTTTCTAAAAAAGAAATAATAACATTTGAAACGAATGTGAAACGTATTTTGGAAAATCCTTGATCTAATAGATGACAGTATTCCAGTTGTTAGTAGCTTTTGTTTCTGTACTATGTCGTGTCGTCAATATAAACTAAACGTGGTCTAAAAATAGTACCAGATTTGATACAGAGGTCTCTACTGAAGCTTTTATATATATTCCCTGACACATTTGCGGGACTGTGTGTCACTATCATGTCAACAAGAAGAGATGTCAATATACTTATTCATAGAATAGCTAGTACTAGAAATAGCTTGTAATTATTCCAAGGACCTATACGAATATAAATAGGACCACAAATAAAACTAAACTTATGAATAAATATAATACAGGATGGTTTTTTATGTAAGCAAACTTAAAGACCCACTTTTTTTTTATTGACTGCGAACTGATCTGCGCCTGAAGTTGGCAGATCATTTTTTCAAGTAACTTTTTTCAGGTTTAAACGCCAGAACTATTCCTGAAAAGTACCAGGAACTGTAGAACTCAACTGTATGTGAATAGAACTCTAATTTTTTTGATCTGCTGGACAATGATCTGCTAAGTTCACTCACATTGGTTTTTTGAGAAGGGCGGTGATGGACAAATCCGAAACCACGCGAGTTAAAGAAAAGTCGTGAAAGGAGTCATGCCCCCAATTTATAAGAAAACAACAACTGCATCTTTAGTTTTTTTTAATGTTTTACTTTTTACGCCCTTCTCAAAACACCTGCCTGTATAGTACTATTCCGTATTATAGTAGTTAAACAAAATAAATAGCATCACAACTTCAACCCCCAAACACGGTAGATATCCCCTCAGACCTCTCAGGTACTTGGTAACTTACTCGAGATTATTTGCCTAAGTCAGAGGTACATACCCACATTTTGCAGTATCTATTTGACACTTTTACAGTGAACTTTAGTAAACTCACGCCTGACTTTAAGATGATGATGACTCTGATTAAGACGTTTCAAGATGATCCCTGCTGATTTTACTAAATAAATGCTTTTTGACTTTGACTTTGACTTTTGACCTGAATCAATGAACTATCTTGAGACCACAAGTATCAAGGCTACTTTTTGTAATAATAAGACTTTTGCTTTCTGTAAAGGGAACAACAAAGACACTGGAGTTGTGTATGCTTATTTATGAACATTCCTGAGTATTCAATAACATTTTCATTGCTTTGTCATCCTGGAAACACACTTTATTGCAAGATTATTCTAGGGTAAGTAATATTACACTTTTGAAACACAAATATGAATAGGTTACAGAGAAAATTACAACTAATATAAGTATCTATACCGATTATAAGAATCTTGGTCATATCTGACTACCTGGCTGCATAGACAACACACAGCCAAAACCACACTGGTAGAGATTTAAGATTGTAAAGGTATATTCGTAAAGATGTACTCAGAAAGGAATTTCACGAACAAAGATTCTTATAATTGGTATAGAATAGATATAGATAGATTGGTATAGATGGACGGGGGGGCGGGGGACGGGGGAGTAACAATAGTAATAACTCTCCTGTGCGGCTTCACACCATAAGTATTTAGATCGATCGTATATCTTCAGCAGTGCCGTGACTTCCAACCTTGGGGGTTGGCGCAAGGGACAGCCGGGCGAGATTTTACTAGACACGTCACATCTCTAAACCAAAATAAATAATGAATCTAATTTTGGTTAAAGACTTTCGAACTCCGGTTCCTTTCCAAAGAAAGTGTAAATTGCAATGAAATCTATACATTATCTAAATAGATACATAGATAACAAATTATAAGTGTACTAGCTGATACCCGCGACTTCGTCTGCGTACTTTTAATTTGAATATTATGGATTATATTAAAAGAACGGTATAGATTTGGGTATAGCATTTGGTTAAAAGAGAGAAGGTATATTTAAAAAAATTAAAAAATATCTGTTTACAGTAGGTATAAGGTACCTATGTATTCCAACATGTATGTATGTATTTTTGTATGTATTGTATGTGTTGTGTGTTGTATTGTATGTATTGTATGTATGTGTTGAGTGACAGAAAGTACCTAGGAAAATTTATTGGTCCCTTATGTCCAACAGACACTTACAGGGGCCAGCGTCACGTTGTGTACAAAAATATTTTAAAATGACCTAATTTAAAACATTTTTGTATACAACGTTTGCTGTTTTGTTATTATTTGTTAAAATGTGGAGATTGTTTGGACTCGACACTCGCGAGCAGGCCACGTACAGTTGGCCATGCGAAAAACAGTTTTTCTCTAAATGGACACCTGCTACTTTAAGTGTTTGCCCTTGCGCTTTGTTAATGGTCATTGCGAAGGCTGGTTTGAGAGGAAACTGGATTCTTTTAAACTGAAAAGGTAAACCTGTAGGGATCATGGGTATGCGGGGAATCAAAACTTCAACTAAGAAATTAAATTATCAATACTTATTTACAACCAATGCATAAAATGAGTAGAAGGTAAGTAGGTTAGGTTAGTTTTACACCTACTACGACCTATTAGATTAATTCAAAAAAGGAAATATAAGCAAATCGGATTTTTTTTAAATAACGGAAACTATCTTACCTACTATTAACTATGAACTAAAAGATCCCGAAATATTAAGTTTGTACAAAATTACTAAATACTTACTTAAAAAATTATACGAAACAAATGTGGTGTGTACGAAAAAAATAATTTTACTCTCTGTAGCGCAAATTTCTCTAATCGCATGCGTCCGACAACGTCGTCTGCCCTCACGTGTCTACCCGTTCGGGTAGGCATAGTTAGAATCGTGCGCTCTCCCACCACACGACAGCGCCGTTGCCTGCCGCTGCCGCCACACTTCGGCGAATGTGCGCGACGACGACCGACGACCGACGGCAGCGGCGGCGATGCAGAGTATTCGTTAAAAGGAACTTTAACTTCAAAAGCCAAATTTTTTTGAACTTGATACACCCAAAACTTCTAAATATCATGTTCCTAGGTTCAGTGGTTAAGATTTTGTATACAAAAAGTTTGGCTTCGTAGTTCCCGTTCCGAATCCGTTTTGTTCCGACGAACACCCATACAAACTTTCAACCCCTATTTCACCCCCACACTGGTAAAAATTTCAAAATGCTAGAACAAACGATTTTTTGTTTCTTATTTAGTGCCTAAATACAAAATGTAATGTTTTTATCTTCAAAAATGACGAACTTCATACAAACTTTCAACCCCTATTTCATCCCCTCGCAGGTCGAAATTTCAAAAACGCTAGAACAAATGTTTAATTATTTCATATCAAGTGCTTAAATATAAAGTTTCATGGTTTTATCTTTTAAAATTAAGAAACAAACTTTCAACCCCTATTTCAACCTTTTCATCCCTTTTTTTCGCAATAAAAGGTAGCCTATGTTCTTTCTCAGGGTCTAAAGATTGTCTGTGCCAAATTTCATCAAAATCGGTTGAGAGGTTTAAGCGGGAAAGCGTAACAGACAGACAGACAGACAGACAGACAGACAGACAGAGAGACAGACAGACAGAGTTACTTTCGCATTTATAATATTAATAATAATAATTAAAAATTAAATTATTTCATATCAAGTGCTTAAATATAAAGTTTCATGGTTTTATCTTTTAAAATTAAGAAACAAACTTTCAACCCCTATTTCAACCTTTTCATCCCTTTTTTTCGCAATAAAAGGTAGCCTATGTTCTTTCTCAGGGTCTAAAGATTGTCTGTGCCAAATTTCATCAAAATCGGTTGAGAGGTTTAAGCGGGAAAGCGTAACAGACAGACAGACAGACAGACAGACAGACAGACAGAGAGACAGACAGACAGAGTTACTTTCGCATTTATAATATTAGTTAGGATTCCATAGTACAAGATTGGCTTTGTTTAAGGCTAGATGGCCATGAGTGAAATGTCCACCAATATTAAAATAACTACGATATTATACAATACTTATATGTTTTTTTATATACAACACAGAACAGAACAAACATACATAAATAATAATAATAATAATAATAATAATGCTGGACAGTCCACACAGCATCATCTAGCCCCAAGCTAAGCAGAGCTTGTGTTATGGGTACTAGATGACTGATATACTTAATACAATATATTACGTACATAGATATTTTTTATTATACATAGAAAATACCCAGAACACCCGAAATAAATATTTGCAGATCGTACAAACATTTATCCCGAGGCGGGAATCGAACCCGCAACCTCCTGCGTCGCAGGCGGACATTCGCCCGCCGCGCCACATCGGTCGTCTCCTCATAAATGTTCATCACATCTATAAAACAATTACAAACCTACAAAGCCGATTCGAGCAAGAGATATTAGCTCGCTCGGTGAACTCACCCGTTATTCCCGCTACCTCTCCTGCTTTAGCCCTCAGGCGGTGCAGCTTGAATGAGCCCTTCAGCCATATTCGTTATGCATGCTCTATTTATTCTACGTATTTATGAACTCGTGTCCGACATATTTGCCGTAAATACGAAGTGTTGCCGAAAATTCACTGGGATATTATTCAACTGTTTGGTTACTATTGTCAATAATAATAATTATTATTATTTAAAGATCACGTGTGATCACCAATCACGTGTGTGTGTGGGTGTGTGATTCACCAATCATAAAGGTAGTGTATAAATATTTTTTGAAAATGTCCGTTTCAAATTACAATGGCTGTCTATCTGAAATTCTCAACAAAACAAGGTGTCCAGCTAAATTGGATCTCCGTGGACGGGAAATCCATTTGGCTGAAGTTTTTCACTCTATTTCAGTTAAATTGCGTATCGCCTGCGACTGAGTTGCGTACATGCGGCGACAACCACGATGTATGGAGTATCGGATAGAGCACTGTTTGATGGCACATGCGTACAAATATTTGTATTTACTGTAGATTTTTAGTAGTTATTACGGGTATTGATGCTGGGGTTCCTCCGTTTATAAACTAAATATTTATAGGCATACGAGTATGTCAAAAATACAAATACATTTAAATATATAAATACTAAGCGACTTAGCAACAGTACTTTTTAACTGGTGGCTCCCGCACTAGGACAAGCCTTTATCGCAGGAAACCGAATATAATATATAGGCGAATGTCCGCCTGCGACGCAGAGGTTGCGGGTTCGATTCCCGCCTTGGGATAAATGTTTGTACGATCTGCAAATATTTATTTCGGGTGTTCTGGGTGTTTTCTATGTATAATAAAAAATATCTATGTATGTAATATATGTAGTATTGTATTAAGTATATCAGTCATCTAGTACCCATAACACAAGCTCTGCTTAGCTTGGGGCTAGATGATGCTGTGTGGACTGTCCAGCATTATTATTATTATTATTATTATTAATTAACAAAGTCAAAAAGCATTTATTCAATATAAGCCGCAGGGATCATCTTGAAACGTCTTAAACCTAGATGAATCTAAGCGCCAGTTCCTCGCGACCAAGCCTAGAAGAACCGGCAAGAAACTTACGGCTTGGTTCCTACCCTTTTTTTGTATGATCCTGTTATAAAATAATAATAATGTAAATAATAAAGCTCCAGTGTGACACAGATTACCAAATTATAAACAGAAGAGAACACTGTGGCAGGTGGCTTAAATTGACATCTAATATTTGTACAATTTAAAGGTTGGATGTTATATTGTAATCTAGATTTGCAAAAAATATGTTTATAAATGTTCTATCAGGTTCCCATAGTACAAGCTTTGCTAAGTTTGGGTGATGTGTGATTGTTTACCAATATTCATTTGGTTATATATTTGTAACTAGATCAATTTTCAACAAGAAAGGTTATATCGATAGGTTAGTTCGCGTCGGCTGGTTGTCAGCTTTATACCAGCAGTCGAGCCTGAAAAAGTAATAAAGTCCTTCTCTTGCAATTTGAGTGGAAGCGATCAAACGACAGCATCGGGCGGGCGGCGGGCGGCGCGAGGCGCGGCGTCTTCGGGCTTTCCATCAAATATGCCATTATTGATAGCCCCTATCTCAGCATACATCTCCCTTTTCTAAGGCTCCATTTTATTTCTTTTCAGTGAAGCAGTGCCGAGGCGCTGAATCGCGTTCTCGTCATTATGGAAATTTCTTTGTCACCTATTCAATGGAGCGCCAATATTTATTATGTGATAAATACGAGTAAATGGGAAATCCTAATAATAATGGTTAATGAGATTTTTTAGAGGATCGAAAATGGCTACAGTAGTAGGTATAGGCTATGGTAACCGCGGAGATAACTTCGTTATACTTCATTGTGCACCGTAAAATATATAAATATTTGAGGATATTTCACGCAGCACTCAAAGCCCCAAACTAACTAATATTATGTAAAAAAAACCACAGTAAAATGAAATAACGAGTTTTAAGATCTCCTTTCAAAGCCGGTTACTAACAAAGTTTACGGTAAAACTCGGTTAAGCCAAAATATGTATATCTAAGGAGACTTCATTAACTTCTCCCAAAAGATACCAAATCAGATCTAACTTTAACAAAGTAACAATAAGTTACCGATATCAACAATAGCTTAACAGTTTACGATGCGGTTACGATAGCATGATAAACATTATTTAAGAAGGTACAATTTACAGTCCGCAGGTTATAAATTCAGTGTGATCTCGCGCGAGAACCGTTTTAGGGATTTGCGGATTTAAATGCGATAAAATATCGCTAGGTTTAAATATCAAACAGGTAAAAGTGATCTACGGTAACAAGAGGCTGATGTTCTTATTTTTAGGGAAATCAAGGTCCCAGATCAAGTGAACTGTTAAACAGGTTATCTATCTTTTAAATCTACTTCCAATTAAGAATATTAGAGATCTTTGTCTTAGACAACGCACAGCCTAAGCCGCTGGTCGTAAAGACTTTAAATTTTTAGGGTATATTTGTCTTGGAAAGGTTTAAGAAAGAAACTCCATGAAATTCAACCCCCAAACGAGCACAACGGGGGTCGAAGTTTATATGAAAATAGCTTGACATGAACGAACGAGGACGTGCGTGATTCCACAAACTAAAGAATAAAAGCTAAGTTAGAAAATAAACTGACATCAAACTGACGTCATGTCAGCATCATGTTTGAGAAGGGAAAAACCATAGGAAGAACATAACATATACGAACCAAATTATATACTGTTAGTATATAATTGATAAAATGATGAGACTTAAAAATAATTGCATAGACTAACTACCATTTTGTTAGTTTTACAATTATATATTTTAAATATAATTTTAAACACAATAAGTACACTCATAGGCGTACACACAGCAGGCCTACTGTTACCGATAAACGAAGTTTGGTATCGTCATTTGAGATACACTATGTTGCATGTCAGGTATTGACAATTTTGGAACGGCTACCAAGTAGTCCCGAAGTGTATTACAAAACGACAGTTCGAAATTTCGTTTATCGTTTCTAAGAGTAGACCTGCAGAGTTTATAAATAACTTAGTGTTTATCGCTAACAAGAGAATTCGTTGAAAAATAATGTAAGTACATGATTATAGAGAGAGTAAAAAGTTTTTGAGAATGTTTCACAGATCTGCATAAGAAATGTTGTCGGTTCGTAAGAATCTTTGACTTTTAAATATACAGCTTCTAATGGCGTTTTTTTAAGCCGCAACAGAAAAGACTGCAAAGATTTTCTTGAAAACTCTAAGAAAACTCTTGATCAAATCGGATTTCAATCAAAAACTTCTTAACTTGGATAAATGAAAACCAGTTTATCCGTTTGTGAGCTACAATGACATAGACACACGATAAACTTATAACAATCCTTTGTTTTGCGTCATGTGATAAACTAACACTAAGCTAAATTAAAAACACGGCATATTTTGGTAGCTAAATTAGAGAATCAGTTGAAAGTTCATAATAAGGTTCCAGACAGTCAGATGACCCAAATACTTTCAATAAAATAGACGTATGCAAACTTTTTGCTCGTTTGTTAAGGTCTTTGTTCACATTCCTTCCGGTTCCACGGCTAGTGTCCTCTCAAAGTAATCAAAAAAGAAAACCCGAATAAAGAAATAATCCCACTACGCTACAGAGAAACAAACACACAGAGACTAACGCCCTCTACTGACGTACCTTTGAAGCGTATTTTTTTTAGAAATTGCTTTGTGAGGCGAGCCTTCGCCCGAGCTCCGGTGCGTCCTGAAACATATGCACTTGTTATTTTATGTCAGAGCCTGTTTGGACGACTTCTGTGGCACGCGCCCACAGCTGAGGCGACAAGTGCACGTTCGATTCTTGATCTGTATATTATAGGTCCGCTGAAATGGTACTCGTTATTCCAAAAATACTGAGAATCCTAGTTGAGGCAGAACTTTTAAGTGATCGCTGGCTGTTATTGGATTGGATCAGCTGAGTTATCTCTAGATCATTTCCAACGATCTGCAGATAGCTCAACTGTTAATGTATTATTAAAAAAAACTGTAGGACAATGAAATATATTAATTCCTAAGTCACTTTTTTACGATGCTATATTTGGATGTGCCTTTAATTACACCCTTAGACATCTTCAAAGGATAGGGTAGAGATCGATTTAATAGCTATTAAATCGATTTAAAAAACGCTTCACCTGCCGTTTTAAACTCCTGCCGGTATTGCGAATAATGAAACAGTATGTAAATAGAAATATTCGTATTACCATAAGACGGTGTTTTAATTTGGACGTTTATCCGAATTGGCGGCGCTGGCGGGATTTAAGATATCTTGATCCAAGTAACGAGGGTTACCACAGGCATCTTAGGTTTAAATTCATGTTTTTTTTTCTAAATAAATGCTTATTATTGTGTTCCGGTTTGTAGGGTGTGGGTGCCGGTGTCATTTCAGGCACATGAGGCTTAATACCTGTATGCCTCAGGTTGATGGGTACAGGGCAGCGAAACGTAGGGCAGGTTCCTAACGCGCTTGATCTGCGAGGCATTGTTTTGTTATACGTAAGGGTTACCGCTTAACATCAGATGGACCAGCTGCTTGTTACATCAAATTATAGCTGCCAGGAGAAAATTTGCAAATCCATAGGCAACCCTGGTAGCCCGTGCTGTCAGCACAACTTCAGTTCATCAAGAAGTCTGCAAGACTATGTCACTTTTTTTTTTTTTTTTTTTTTTTTTTTTTACTAACGATAACTAAGCGTTTGGCTGCCATCACACCTGATGGAAAGTGAAAATGCAGCCTAAGGTGGAGCACGCTTAGCCATAATCCACTTGTTCACTCTTGATTTAAAAATTCCGACGTTGTAGTGATCCGGAAATACCGACGGTGGTAGGGAGTTCCACACCTTGGCAGTTCGTACAATAAATGTGGAAGCAAAGCGCTTGGTACGAAAAGATGGAATATCTACCATGAAGGGGTGGCACTTATCCGTACGCCTTGACGTCCGAAGGTAAAAGGGTGATGGGGGAATCAGGTCGTGTAACTCCTGCGCACACTCTCCGAAATGTATGCGGTAGAATACCGAAAGGCAAGCCACTCGTCGACGGTGTTCGAGGCTGTAGAGCTTGGAGTCAAACAGTTCGTCACTGCCGACGAGCCTCCTGGCGCGCCGCTCAATAGAATCTAAGGCTTCAAGCTGATACTTAGCCGATCCGTCCCATAAGTGGCAACAGTACTCCATGCACGAACGGACTTGAGCTTGATAAAGAAGCAGAAGCTGCTCCGGCAAGAAGTACCGTCTAACCTTAGAGAGGATACCAAGCTTTTTAGCAGCTACTTTGGCCTTAGATTCTATGTAAGAGCCGAAGTTCAAATTAGGTGTTAATTTCACACCCAGCAGCTCAAGGTGGTCAGATATTGGTACCGATACATCCCGGAAAGATGGGTTAAGGAGGAATGGTCGCTTTTTAGCAGAGAAGAGGCACGCCTGGGTCTTTGCGGCGTTGAACGAGACAAGATTAACATCACCCCAATCAGAAACTCTAACCAGGCTGTTGTTCACTCGTTCCACCATCGCCTCTCTTAGTGTGTCAATAGTGATCGCACTTGCGCGGGCATCGGAAGTATAACTTTCTACAACAGTGCTATCATCAGCGTATCCCACGATACCGGGCTGTAGTAAATCGTTGATGTGAAGCAGAAATAAGGTTGCAGAAAGTACCGACCCCTGAGGTACACCGGCATTAACAGCCATTTGGTCAGACGAGCAGCCGTCTATGACTACTCGAATGTACCGTTCCCTTAGGAAATCGGAAATCCACCCACGCAAGCACGGAGGCAGTCCATAGGAGGTAAGCTTGCTAATGAGACCGTCGTGCCAAACCCTGTCAAAAGCTTTAGAAATGTCTAAAGACACAGCAAGAGCTTCACCATGTCTCTCTATGGCTTCACTCCAGATGTGAGTGACATACGCTAAAAGATCCCCAGTAGACCGCTTACGTCGAAAACCGTACTGCTGGTCACTGAGGAGGTTGTTGGTTTCTAGGTATGCCAGGAGCTTGTTGTTAATTACCTTCTCCATTGTTTTACACAACAGAGATGTTACAGAAATAGGTCTGTAGTTTGCAGGGTCGGCACGACTTCCTTTTTTAGGTACTGGTTGCACATTTGCAAGCTTCCAAGATTGGGGTACTATGCGTGTCTCAAGAGAGAGGCGAAACAGGCGTGTCAATATAGGAGACAACTCGGGAGCACACCGCTTAAGGACAATCGCAGGTATTCCATCTGGTCCACTAGCTTTGTTGGTATCTAAAGCACGCAGTGTTTTAAGCACTTCCTTTTGGTGTAAGCAGACTTTAGGCATTGAAGTCGTACAACGAGGTAGAGAAGGAGGCACTTCACCTGCCGTGCTAAGGCGTGAAGATTCAGCAAAGAGGGAAGCGAACAGATTGGCTTTCTCTACGGCAGTGTGGGCGAGCGAACCATCTTCCCTAATCATAGGTGGCAGTGAGGGGCGGCAGAAGTTCGTTTCAATGGATTTAGCGAGTGACCAAAAAGCTTTACTGCCAGCTGGGTGTAGTGCTAGCTTAGTACCCACTCGACTTATGTGGTTGAAACGAGCTCTCTTTAGAACCTTTTTGCAGGCCTTGGTTGCTTTGTTATAAGCTCTCTTAATTGTTGAGATGTCTGGTGCCTTTCGGTTTCTGGCATCAACAAAAGCCAAGTAGGCCGTTTGCTTTAATGCTTCGGCACTTCTGCATTCAGCACTGAACCAGGGTCGAACTGAGCCAGAAGCCTGTGTGTCTCTATACGGTATGTAATATTCCATGCCGCGACACAACACTTCAGTGATAGCGTCTGCACAAGCAGACGGGTCGTCAGAGGAGAAACATGATTGCCGCCAAGGAAAAGAAGCAAAAAAGTGCCGCATTTCATCCCAGTCTGCCAGCGCGTACTGCCATAACCGGCGACTACCTCTAGGGCTGGGATCGGGTGGGGAATACGTAGATACTGATCTCACGAGACAGTGATCGGAGCTTCCAAGTGGAGACAATACCGACACATTGTAACGATCAGGATCTGTCGTTAAGACAAGGTCCAAGCAATTTGCGGTGTGCCCGTCGATGTCTGGAACCCTTGTAGCCTCATGGACTAACTGAGTGAGATTGAGAGAGAGCGTAAACTTTAATGCTTCCCTTCCAGCATGGTCTGTTACCTGATAAGGAAACAACCAGTCTTGATGATGAGCGTTAAAATCCCCCAGAAATACCAGTTGTGCAGATGGGTACCGCTGCTGGGCTGTCTCAGCTGCCTGACTTAGATAGTTAAAAAGTTGAGTCGTCTCTTGGTCTCCGCTATGTGACCTGTAAATGGCAGCATAGACAATTTTTTCCAAACCAGTCTCAACTAAAATCCATAAGACGGAGAATTTTGAGTTTTCCAGATTTCCGAGGCGCCTGGAACATATGTCGTCGCGAGTATAGACACAGGTTCCAGCACGTGCTTTGAAGTTGTGTTCAAGAATGTAACCTGGGTACGTGAGGTATGACGAATCATGTGGACATTTAATTTGGGTCTCTGTAAGAAATAATAGGTGAGGTTTGGCAGTTTCAAGATGGTGGTGGACTGCATCGATATTTGAGTGCAACCCGCGAATATTTGCCAGGTGCACTTGTAGAGAGAGGAAGTGCACACGCTGTTTAACTTTCTTACTTATTTTGTTTCGTTTCATGGTTTTTTAAGAGTGAAGAGTGGTAGGAAGACGGCAGTAAGACAAGGCACACTGCAAACCTGAAGACTAATAGCATATCATTTACACTAACGGGGGACTAGGCGGGAGACTGCGGGGACGCCCGAACCCCCCCGGAGATGGCCATCGGGTCCTCTCATCCGGTCGCCAACCGGCACGATGGAGCATTCCGGGATTTTTCACGAGGTGGCGGGGCAGCCTTTCACAAGTGGCTGGCTTCTTACTTGGGCCCCCTACTACCTGCGGTCGGCCAGCGGAGCACCGTGCTTCGGATCCCGCTACCCTCCGCGACTAGCCTCCCAGTATAATCTCAAGCTACTATATCTAAAAAGCCGGTGTAATGCAGTACGGGGTACACTTGTCTTGACCCGTCCTCTCGGTGGCTACAACGAGCAACATACCGGAACACGAACAAGTCATTTGGCGGTACGATTTTGCTCGGTGGGTGGTAACAAGCCGCGGCCGGAGCCTTCCACCAGAAGGAGCTACTCCTTTAGCACCACCCAGGGGACACGTGTAGGGATACGGGGGTAAACACCTACGGACGTGAGTAGCATGATCCCCAAAACTTCAAAGCGAAAAGTACATTATGAATATAAGACGACAGAGAAAACTAAGGAGCATCTCGACCTGCTACTGGCGTAGCTTGGCATTCATTTGGATAGCGAGCTTGGTGTTCTCATCAGGGCTTGCTTCGGAAGACATGAGTTGTCAGCTCTAGCAATAGCCAACGGTAAGCCAAGACAACCCGTCATGGCTTAATTATTTTAGCCAGTTTGATACGCAGAAGCAAAGCGTTTTGGTGCAAATTTAAATAGAGACTCATACGTTGGTAAACATAATAGCCTATCCTAGTTTTGTACATAGAGAAGCTTTTCTACGCCAGCACCTTGACTACCAGAGTGAAATACCAGCCAGGAAGTACATTATCCTATTCTGTGTCCCGCTTAATATTTAAAGGCAGCCGATTCCTGGTGGGCGAACGTGACGCTGCAAATTTTCACCTCATTACAAGAATTTTACAGGGATTACAGAAATGTTGGGAATAAATTTATTTTTCGGCTCATATTTCGCTGTCTCTTTTGGGTTGTTGATTGAGTTAGGCTATTTATGAGGCAGGTTGTTGTGATTCAACTAATCATTATTATTATCGTGTACAAGCTTGTTGTTACTGTCTGATCGCCTCGGAGTGAGGCATAAAGAACTTGGAGTATGGGATAACGGGTTTTCTTATCGGACGCCAAGACTTTGGGTCACTGAGCTAAAAGATTATGTATAGGACGACTCCATAATAAACGAAGAGAAAAAGAAATGCAATTGCGAAGTGTTTTTATACTATTCGCGTTAAAGCACATGGTCCACGTGATGTTAAGTGGTAACACATAAATAGCACTATAACAAAGCATTTCCTCGAAGGAGATGGCAATGCTTAAGACACCGTTCAACCTAAGGTAAATGTTTATGGTAGATACAACGGTTTAAATCCCGTTTCAAAATGGACTTTATAAAGGGGAATGCTTTCTCGAAATAGAATTAATAAGTTAAAGACTCGGCTTCCGTAAGACCTTTTAATATTAACGAGTGATCCCGTGGGAATTAGCCACGTTTTACTTAAGGAGGCGGTTTTTAAGTTATTCAGCTGTTATACGACGGATTTGAGAGTTACGGCTTTTGGAGAGTTTTCTTTGATAATAAAATATATTTTTAGCGCTGTTTGAAAACAGTCGAAATTTAGAGACAATAAAGTCACGCTAGATACTTACCAGCGCTGGCTCAAATCCGGCCGATACCGTTGGAAAATTAAAATTGAGATGGGATGAAAAGGAGTGGGAGGTCCAGTAGCGCAAAAGTATTTCACAGAATAGGTTAAAAAACTGATAGAACAAAATAATTTTAGAACAGAGGTGAATTTTAGAAGAGGTTCCTGGTTGTCTTAAGTCGATGGATTCAGGACTGGATATCATTTAATAAATGAAATAGTAATAGTAATTTTAATACAATATGAACCGTATCACAACGTTGATTAACCAATAAATGTAAGTGTACCTGTATGGTATGGCCCCAGGTCAGTTTTAGATTTCCGCGTCTTTTGCTTTATGATTTCCAATCTGATACCTGACTGATATTCTAATATCAGTTTTAGCATAAAAATATTACAAAGTTTTTCATCGACATTGTTTTCATAAAGTTTAATAAGGAAAGTTGCAATGTGGGTCCATTGTAGAACACAGCGCTTTGTAGACTGCTGGTGCATTCCACAGCCAGTCACATACAGCTACACCATTTTTATAGTAAGGTACGTACTCAATTGGCTAGCGAAACATCACAACACCATTATCGACAACACCTAAACAATCGGTTTTGATTGTAATCAGCCTCTATCAATCTCACAGTCAGATTTTTCTTGACGAAAACTTGATTGAATTTTAGACGTAGTGGTTTCGCCTGAAAATAGGATCCCTTCCCAGGACTTATGTATACTGATGACATGTTTGTATTATACCAGGAGCTCTTGATTGATTTAGAGTATAGAAAATAAGAGTTTTAACTAATGGTTGCCGCATTTTTTTTTTCAAACTTATTCCATGTTAAGTAGAATAATAGTGGAACCGAGAACGTCTTAGAGAAATTACAATAATTCTGAGGAAGTGAGGCGGGCGGTTCCGCTGGCTGATTACACCGTATACCTTACTTACACGATGTAGCTCAGGTTAGCGCTCGTGTGTGAGATACGAAGATCTTGCACATTTCTAAGAAAATTTGCATTTTGTAACGTTAAGACTTGAGGTTCTAGTCTGAACGTATAAAACTGTATAAAAATCAACGGAAGATCCAGATTAGTTATTACGATGAAAATGGTACGAGTTAGTTATTAATATGACACTTTTATTATATTCGTAGACTATATTGCCGAGTTTTAAAAGAATTGCAATTTTTAATGGCCGGAGACTTGAAAGCACTTATGAGAGTTTAACAATAAAGTAGTTCGTACCAACCCAACTTTGGTGACAGAACTAATTAAATATAACATCATGCAACACAAAAACTTAAATTATCAAACTGTTAAATTATTCAAAAGTTTTGCAACTATTTCAAAATAGCAGACGAAATACACGTCTGCGTAATACAAGAAAATTTAATTTAAATAACTTTAGACTCGCCACCTGCGACTAAGACTATTAAACTGTTCACTCCCATTCTTTTAAACGTTAGTAAAACTTAAACATTGCTTAAAATGATCCTTAGCACTGTACCTTGTACCTTTTCTATAGTTGAAGCTATGAACCTGCACTAGGCTCGGTGTCCGGCTCAATGTTTGTAATATCCGACTTACATTGGCCAAAGGTTTAGGAGAGTAAATACGTGCGTGTGAACCGATCCGACAGTAGCGAGTTAACTTGCCTTGCAAGCCGCCTTGCAAATGGATCTAAATAAAACCTCATTCTGATAGAACAAGCGGATGGCCCACCTGATGTTAAATGGTTACCATCACCTATAACAAAGCATTACCTTGCAGGTCACGATCGATAAAAACGAGCTTTACAATACACTGCTTTGCGTCCACCAACCTGAGGCATGCAGGTGTTAAGCCTCATGTGCCTTTAATTTATATTATAGAAATACCTATAGCGAATTAAAGGCTGTCATTTAATTAACAGAAAAGCCGATTTTTAGTTCTCACGTTTGACTCCAATCTAAATGAAAGAGAACAAACAAGTACCGAATTTTTGGGCAAGTGACACAAATTAACACATACTTTTCAATTTTGCTCGTCTATTTCAACTTGACTCGCTATAGTGTTATGTAAGCAGTCACTGTCCAGTTACTTGCCACTGCACTTGCATTCTCCATTGTCCTTGACCAATATAAAACGGTTATAAAAGATCCATTGAATGTCCATACTAAATTTCAGTTAAAAAAAATTTGAGTCAGTCAATCTTTCAAAGTTTTAGACACTGTTCTTGTGATTCCAAATTTTTTGTTGAAATAAGGCTAAGCACGTCTCGAACCTAACTTGACCTTATTTTCAGCATTACTTACCTAAGAAAGTATCAGTGGAATCGAATTGCTGTCCCGAACATCTACCTAATATAATTTGACAGTCACGAACAAAGCTTAACCAAGATGAAAGTGGATAAATTGTTAGTCAAGGCCTGCCTGAAAGTTTTTATCAAAAATATTGACAAAACAAGATGTCAGCTGCCTTTACCTCTCTCTACAGCTTCGCGTACCTACTTAGCTCGCAGAAAAGTTGTCAAATCTCAAGTCAATAAATAAATACTAAATAATTCAATGATGAAAAGACGAGAGAGGCAGCCAAAAGTGCTTGTTGAATTCCAATGACACTACAAGTTCTTTACATTTTTTTCTTGCGGAGTAGAAAGACTTTGTTTCATTATAACATTGAAAACGTTTCGGATGGGACATGATTATTACAGCCAGTCTCATAATTACCTAAACAAAACAGTCGCGTTGGGTCCATTCGTCGCGCTCGGCCGCATTGTAAATACGGATATTATTTATTCACAAGAAAATATTTACATATTTGTGGGACGCGAACGTTCGGACTGAATTAATTCATGATGTTACCAACGAGTGCTCGTGCTCGTGGTAACGCCATGGACAGATGTGCTCTAAGCTCATAGCTAAGATCTAATTGAATACGTTCGATGTCATGTCATTGTCACTTTCAAACCATGGAAGTTGAAACAACTCCCGTTTTTTACATGACTAATAAGCTTGACTAATATCTAAGAATATCCGGGAAAAGCATTGTATTTGTATTTATTAGATAACTTACCTCCTTTAATTAAAAGTATATTCTGATTTTTTGTTAGCTGTTACATAGTATATTACTTACATATCTTACAGTTGAGTTACTTCAACTATTTGATATAAATGATTCCATTTTGATATTTTTACCTGACCATCACGTATGTCTTCGCCTTATGTCAAACCTCATACCTGAAACAAACATTGAAATATTTCAGTACATAAGTCACAGTAAACTAATATCAGTTGCACATACATCATAATAACATCCCATTGCGTCAAACGGAGCAAAATTTTCGTGTGTGCCATAAAATAGGCTCACCCTTTGCTATTGTATTGTTTCTTTTGTATTTTATTAATTCCTATAACTACCTCCTCCTGTATATATTTCATCTATAGTCCGAAAAATCGTAGCAGTGTTCTTGTAATCTTCTATGGATCATTATTGATTATAACGCTCTATAGAAGTTTACAAGAACACGGCTACAATTTTTTTCAAAAGACGACAGCGTTTTTCCCGCTCTTTCCAATGTCGTCGGTCCATGGTCCGACTGCTGGTTACTGCGACCTTTGCACTATGCAAAGAAAAAAAAGTAAGGCAGTCTTTTGGGACTACCGATAGAAGTGAAAACTAGGCTAAAAAGTACACATATATACACAATATACGTATAGCTCATGGAAAGCGTTCGGTGACGATGACGCGAGTTCCATGGTTTTTGTTAACCCAACAGTGCTCAACGTGCCTAAGAAAGCTTTCACTTCAAAAACGCGACAGCCCTAGTTTGATAGTACCGAGGAGAATAATATCCGATATCACTTTACCTGTTTAAATTGTAGGATCTGTTTTCACTGGGGAGGTTTACCCCTAATGGCCAAAAACTCTCACTGGTAAATATAATAACCCGCACGGAACATTATGTTATACACGAAATGTATATCTATTATGTCAACATTTACCAAATTTATAGTAACCCCAAATTTTAAAGCAAGAAAGTAGAAGGTAGCTGGTTCGATACAATTTTTACATAACTTGTAAGTACCTATAGAAATAAAGAGAAAATTCACGACTGCTGTAACCTCTAGGCGTGGTAGAGGTCTAAGTGATCTTAGCGACAACCTTTGCTACACAAGATACTTTTGATAATGTCTATTAAAAATTCAAGGATTGAATGAAAAGATAATAAAGGAAGAGTACAGATTTGTTACACAACGAACGGGCACCAATATAAAAGAAATATTATTAGAGCATTTCCAAACATGAGGGGTTACAATGCAATGGCGCGTCTGAGACGTCAACTCCACACAAAAGCGCTTGACGTCGCGAGGCCCTTTAGCGCGGCTCGGCGGCAGGAGCTTTCTTTTTTCTGATACAATTGCTTCCTTTTTATGTTTCTAGTAACCTTAAGTTGTTGCATCACTGGTTAGCTTTCGGTAGGTATTTTATGTAGTTTATTTAGATAGATGAGTGGGGTAAGCACAATATAGCTTTTCTTCTTCTACTCTCATCTATCAGAAGTCATCTCGGTGTTAACTCATTTCTTGCTTTCATATCATTTTTTACACAATCCATCATCTTTCTTTGGCCTCTACATTAAAATATGAAGGTACAATGAAAACTACAAAATACTTTTTTTTTTAACGCTGACTATTTTACAGTTTCAATTAGCAAACTGTGTGTAATATAAAGATTTGCATAAAAATACAATATTAAAAAAAAATCTAACCAGGTAAAAACACTGACAGTTATTACAAAAGGAGAACCAATTACTTGGAAATCGAGCCAAACGTACAGTCTTCACGTCCTTCCCTTTGGTTCTGTCTGCAAACGACCCCTTTGAGAATCTGAATGAAACGAAATCCAAAATGAAATGAACTTCGTCACCATATTTTAAATTAAATTTGCGATGACTCCTCGAATTAGTCTACCAAAAAGTCGAATGTAGATGAAGAGTGTGTTTTTGGTTTTTGGACGTCCATTTGACCAAGTTGACTATTCAGTAATGCTAAAATACTCGTAGCAAGATTCAAAGCCACATCAATCGATTAACTTGGACATTTCCTGTATTAATAAGTTTGTAATGAGTCATGGCATGGGCTATGGAGCAACTCTTCTGGTCCTACAACTCTCTGGTACCTCTTATGCTAAGGGGACTCTAAACGTACCAAGAAACCTGAAGTGTTGTCCACCGTGTCAGTCAGGGTATACAGACGTGAACCTATTAACCTCGGTATAAAACGTTACATTTTAATCCCTGTTATTTCCATAAATACTCCACTTTTAAAATTTGCATTTTATTCTAACAACTTTGTTGTAGTTTTTTTCAGCCGTCAGCTAACCTCGCACCACGTAATTAGTTTTCCCGTTTTTCACAATTTTGTCGTGTTTTTCAGTATTTTGCGTGCCATAGCTGGGTTTAACGCCGGTACGTTCGGCTCATAAAAATGTAAATAGATTCGTCGGGAGAGAGATAGTAGCCATTCTTATTATGTTGTGTTGTGTTGTGCTGCACTTTTTAGAAGAATTGTAAATTGGACGTTTGTTAGTAGGACGTTGGGGAGTGTGGAGACAGAGTAGTGTGTGTGAGAAGATACAAAAGCAAACGAGATAGAAAGTGACAATGACTCTGACGAAGCTGGTACCCAAGCATGGCTGTATCAGTAGATAAAATATAATATTAAGTTTCCGATAAAACGGGATTTTATCGACATTTCACAAGATTGATGGTATGGAACTTAGTTAATCGCTAGGTCGATAAATTCGAGAAGCTTTACGACAAGCAAAAATCGATCGATAAAATCAGTTTGTCGACCGAAGTTCCATGATCATACCCCAGGGGCGTTAAAAATAAAATATTAAGTACTTACCTATTTCTGTGTATTGAATGAGTGGATCGATAAATCCTTAGTTCCGGGTACCATAGCAATTGACATATTAAAGGGGCTGATTCGTAAAAGTACAAATTATCAATGGTAATTTTATTAGAAGCGATTGAAAAGAATTAAATCAGACCTTTATTGGCGCTGTTGGGAATAACCAGCCAATTTCCATAATATAATTACGATGGCCCCGGTTTTTGACAAAACGGGCCTTAAAATAACCGACTCTCTTTGCTCCAAATGCAAATTAAAGTTCGTGCTGTAATTTTTAAAGGATTTGGCCTTGATGTCTGTCATAATAAACAATATTTCCGCTTAAAAAATATACGGACGGAATATACGGACAATCTATACAGCATCATCTAGCCCCAAGATAAGCAGAGCTTGTGTTGTAGGTACTTTATGACTGATATACTTAATACAATACATTACATACATACATATTTTTTATTATACATAGAAAATACCCAGAACACCCGGAATAAATAATTGCAGATCGTACAAACATTTATCCCAAGGCGGGAATCGAATCCGCAACCTTCTGCGTCGCAGATGGACATTCGCCCGCCGCACCACATCGGTCGTCCGATATCTATAGACTAAAAGTTTTACCTATAGACTCTACAATCTGCACAGGTTTTATATAAACTAATAAAGGTTATTTTCACAAGCTTTCCAAGCTTAATCTCAGCATGGACCTTTTACCTTCCTTCCTTCTCTCTCGCACACAATGTGTGTATATAATAGGCATGTCAAGCCTTCCATCAGTCAAGGCCTGGGTTTCCAAAAACCAGCGTCAGTAACAAGCTTAAATATTTATATCTTTCTTATTACTGAAGATTCACACCTATTACCTAAGCAAAATTATTAATATGGGAGACGGATATCAGAATGTATCTATTTGAAAACTCACAAATCATGATAAATATCGAGTTTCTAACAGAAATGTTGACCAAAGTCATGATAGTTTCAAAAGTTATATTTATCTTTTATTTAGCTTACCTATCACAGAAAATATGGGTTATGGAGAGAGCTATGCTGGGAGTTTCTGTTGTTATACATACTGTTTATAAGCATATTAAATACTCTCTAGTTTAGTTTGGTTTTAGAACATTTATTTAAATTATAATGAAGTATCTGTTTTGTCTAATATATTTGTCACTCAATATAGAAAATTCTCACCGAATAGATGTTTCACTGCTAGAATTACAACAAAAACGTTATCAGCACGAACTGTTGCATTATTCATAGTGAATATTTATTATCAATAGTGTGAAAGTAATAAAAATTTTTTATTGAGTCGAGAAAATCGTTTTTTCAAAGGCTTTGATAAAATGTCAAGTGGAGATTCCAGTGCAATCAAATGGTCCTCTTCATCCATTCCCTCACTCCTACTGTCTAATAGAGATGGGTACTCTTCGTGGAAGTTCAAAATGCGGAACTATTTAATACATGAAGATCTATGGTGCACAATTGATGGATATGACGAAGCGGACACCACTTCAGAGCAAGGAAAATTGAAAAACGATAGGAGAGCCTTGGCTAAAATATGCCTGACAGTAGACGGTTCTACAATTACGCATTTGAGAAGTGCTAAAACTGCCCTGGAAGCTTGGAAAGCACTACAAGATGCTTATGAAGATAAAGGTATGGGTAGAAGGTTAACATTAGAACGAAAACTGTATAGACTCTCGCTGAATGATTTTCAGAGCATAGAAATGTACATAAATGCTGTGTTGAGCACTGCTCAAGATTTGGCTGACATCGGAAAGGTGATTGAAGATGCCTCGATTGCTGCTATTTTATTAGGAGGTCTTACTTCGAGATATGAGCCTCTAATAATGGCATTAGAAAACAGCAACGTGGATGTAACAACCGATCTAGTCAAACGAAAGCTACTAAATGAAATGTCAAAGAATACTATAGAAAGTGACACAGTTTTTCAATCAAACATCTTGAAGTTAAAGAAAAAACCAATTGTTTGCTACGAGTGCAAAAAGCCCGGTCATAAACGGCCTAACTGTCCTCTACGCAAGGTAAAGAAAGATGAAATTAGTGCAGATGGGCAGGCTGCTTCATGTAGCGCTCTCGGTGTTACTTCGGATTTGGATCTGAATAAATGGTTTGTTGATTCTGGTGCGTCTAAGCACATGACTCCTAGACAGGACTGGTTTAAAATACTGAAACCATCGGAAGGATCAACAGTAACGGTTGCAAATGGTGAAAAAATAAACTGTGGTGGTATTGGTGACATAACTATTAACACTTCACAAAATGTGGTAGATAGTATAAAAGATGTAGCATATGTACCTAATCTAACTAGTAATTTGGTTTCTGTCAAAAAAGCAGTAGACAAAGGTTTTGTAGTACTTTTTGATAAGAACGGCTGTAATTTTTATAACAGTAGTGTTTTTTCTTTTAAAGGTGAAGCGGTTCTACATGGTTCGGCTAGTGGTGAACTGTACACTCTCGATTGTACTACCAATTCTCACCAAAATGTTGCGTACGATGTGCACTCTGACTCGTTAAACAGGTACCAATTATGGCACAAACGGTTAGGTCACTTATGTCGCGTTGGTATGAACCAGCTAAAGAACGCTAACGTAGGAATTGATTACACTGATGTAGATAAAACTAGTTGTGTTGCCTGCGTGGAAGGTAAACAGGCAAGAAAACCATTCAAGACAATAGCATACAAGAAGGCTACCTCAAAACTAGAATTGATCCACTCGGACTTATGTGGACCAATGTCTGAGACATCATTCCAAGGTAACAAGTATGTACTACTTTTCATAGATGATTATTCGCGGATGATATATCCCTATTTTATTGCTTCGAAAGCAGAGGTTAAAGAAAAGTTTTGTGTTTTCCAAGCGTTAATGGAAAGACAAACTGGTGCTCAAATCAAAATATTGAGAACGGACTGTGGTAAGGAGTATGTAAATAAGGAGTTGGCGGATCATTTATCATTGAAAGGAGTGACACATGAAACAACGGTAGGTTACAGTCCTCAATCTAATGGCGTAGCAGAGCGTACAAATCGGTCAATTGTTGAAAAAGCACGCTCAATGCTAGCTGAGAGTAGACTGTCGAAGGTCTACTGGGAGGATGCTTTTAAGGTAGCAGTATACTTAAAGAATAGGTCGCCGCATCGTGCTCTAGAGAAGAAGACACCTTTTGAAACATGGAACGGCTATAAAGAGAATCTTAGTCATTTACGTATTTTCGGGTGCAGAGCATTTGTACAAGTTCCTGCTTGTAAACGGAAAAAATTGGATTTGAAGGCCGAAGAAGTTATTTTCGTTGGTTACACAGAAGATCGAAATAGCTATTTCTTTAGGGATGCTTCAAATCCAAGACTGCTAAAGAAGTCTAGAGATGTAAGTTTTTTTGAAGAGCATTTCTCTTCTCTAAAAGATAATGTGGTTGAGACTGTTAAACCAACAGAATCTATCATTTTATTTGACGATGAGCAAAAGCAAGATGTGACTCTTCAAGAAATGCATTCTGTATGCAGTGATGATGATGATGATGATGAAAATAACTTTAGTTCAGCAGAATCAGAAGGTGCTGCAATTAATGAACGGGTGGAACCAGCTGTGGAGCAACAAGTTAATAGATATCCTGGTAGAACTCGTAAACAGCCGAATTTCTATACTTCTACGGTAGCTTTTGAAGAGACGCTTGAACCGAAAAATTATCAAGCAGCAGTAAATGCAGATGATTCAGACAAATGGCAGTCGGCAATGAATGATGAACATAATTCTTTGATGAGGTTGAAAACCTGGAAACTTGTTGATCGGCCAGATAAAAAGGTGATACCATGCAAATGGATATATAAGTTAAAGATGGATGCTCATGGAAATATCATCAAACATAAAGCAAGACTAGTGGCCAAAGGTTTCAAACAGGTAGAAGGTGTTGACTACAATGAAACGTTTGCTCCTGTGATTCGTCATTCTTCACTTCGTACATTATTTGCTTTAGCTGCAGAAATGAACCTGAAAATGACACACTTGGACGTAGACACTGCTTTTCTCAACGGAGATCTTGAAGAGGAAGTTTATATGGAACAACCTCAAGGTTTCGTAAAGAAAGGTCACGAAGGTCAAGTTTGTCTGTTGCAGAAATCCTTGTACGGGCTCAAACAAGCACCACGAGCATGGAACAAGATGTTAAATAAAACTTTACTGAAATTAGGTTTTGATAGAACTCCTTCGGAACCATGCGTTTATAAGAAACTTTTTGGTAAAGAATTGGTCATACTGGCAGTTTACGTTGATGATCTAATTGTTTTTTATCAGAATGAAATGACATTTGACATTGTCAAACGTTATTTGGGAGATATTTTTTCCATGAAAGACCTAGGAGAATTGAAATACTATCTTGGACTAAATATCGATAGAAGTCATGATGGAAAAATAAAGGTTAGTCAAAGAACTTTTATATTGAGTTTGCTACGAAGATTTAGTATGGATATGTGCAAAACGGTTGAAACGCCATCAAGTTTGAAAAAGCTAAGTGCTGGAAATGGTGAAGGAGATTATCCATTTCAGAGCTTAATTGGATCGCTGATGTTCCTAGTAGTAAATACTCGCCCTGATATTGCATTTGTGACAAGCTATCTTAGTCAGTACAATACAAAGTTTACTAAAGAACACTGGCTTGCAGCAAAGAGAGTATTGCAGTATTTGAAAGGTACCACTGATTACGGTCTTACTTTCAGGAAGACAGAAAAATCTCTTGAAGGGTATACTGATGCGGATTGGGCAAATTGTAGTATTGACCGAAAGTCATATACAGGTTACTATTTTAAGTTAGCTGGAGGGCCTGTTGCGTGGCAAGCTAAGAAGCAGCAAACGATAGCTTTGTCGTCTACCGAAGCTGAGTACATGGCACTAACGGCGGCTGCCAAGGAGGCATGTTACCTGAAACGGTTCATTAACGAGTTAACTGGTAAGTCTGACACTGTCACCTTGTTTAATGATAGTCAGAGTGCACAGAGTTTGGTGCACAACCCAGTCCACCACGAACGGACGAAACATATTGATACTAAGTATCATTTTATCAGAGAAAAAGTATCTGACGGAATTATAGATATCAAATTTGTCAGATCAAACGTAAACTTTGCTGATATCCTAACAAAGCCTCTAGGGCGTATTCTACATAGAAATTGTGTAGATGGTTTAGGTTTAGTATAAGTTTTTTGTTAAAAAATGATATGTTTTAGAGAGTTTTAATTGAGGGCGGATGTTGTTATACATACTGTTTATAAGCATATTAAATACTCTCTAGTTTAGTTTGGTTTTAGAACATTTATTTAAATTATAATGAAGTATCTGTTTTGTCTAATATATTTGTCACTCAATATAGAAAATTCTCACCGAATAGATGTTTCACTGCTAGAATTACAACAGTTTCAATACATGATGGAATCTTGAGTAAATCCGAAGAAGAATCACATACTCAATCAACATAACTCTTAGAATCTAAATTTCTTCTAAAATCTTTCTGAAATCGGATGATGATCACCAACAACATAAACCCAAAAGATCTAAAAGTTTGTGACGTTTTGTCGCTACATGACGGTCACCGCTACTGAGGAATGAGGGTGTAAGAGGGTGGTGTATGTGCGTCTTCGCTCACTGTCGGGCCTCTGCGTCTGCCGCGCGCACGGATTTATGACGTCTGCCTCGACGGATTACGCAGGTTAGTTGAGAATAATTGCCGAATATAATGTACTCGTACTAGCTGCTGCTGTACACTTGGTTCACCTGCCTAGGCAACAATTTGTGTGAA
The DNA here is from genome assembly GCA_947095575.1 of Electrophaes corylata. Classification (NCBI taxonomy): domain Eukaryota; kingdom Metazoa; phylum Arthropoda; class Insecta; order Lepidoptera; family Geometridae; genus Electrophaes; species Electrophaes corylata. Next base: position 12,433,553 of record OX352709.1, on the reverse strand, counting down.
ACCCTATATTATGCCGTCGAAAGCCTTGAAAATCAGACTAAACATGTAGGCTTCTCTTATAATATGTTTCCATGAAGAATGATTTTGAGCCTTAACTATACCAATTATAAGAATCTATGCTCTGACTGGCTGGCTGACTGACTGATTGACTGACTGACATATAGACAAAGTGCAGCCTAAACCACTGGTCGACAAGACTTCAAATCCCAAAAGAAAGGAATTCCCATAATTCAAGTCCTCAACGAATACTTTCAAAGTAATGAGGCTTAATAAACTTCGGACCAAACCCATGTTTAAAAGCTCGATAAACCACACTGAACAAACCCTCAAAAAGGCCCTCAATCGTAAATACCATAAAATTAAACTATAAACGATAACGCCTCTGTAACAGGGGAAAATCCACTTAAAAGCAACGACATTAAGGTGTAATTTAGACGGGCATCAAGTAGATTGTATGGCCCGATTAGTATTATGGCATTGTTCGCGAATTGAGCCGTTGGAAAGTGCTGTGAGATTATGACCATACTTTTTCTTACGACAAGAAAATGGCCCCTAACTAGAGGGAATATAGTTAAGCTCTTTTTTAATTTTTATTTAGGCCAAGCATCTAGAAACCTATAAAAAAAAACAAATTATTTGATAAAATGTATCTTTTTGTAAAATGTTGTCTTTCTTACACATTGCAATTATTAAAGGTACGAGTATATTGACTTTGTGTCCACAAACTTGTCCCAAATATATTTGCAAACGGGCAGATAGTCTAGCCGTCTATTTATTTTTATTAATTTAATTAGCACGAATAATCCAATTAGACTAATTAATTGCGAATGTATCAGTCAGTATGCATCATTTAGATGTCACATTTAAAAAAATAAAATAGATAAACATAACCAATCGAATGAAATAAACGAGTAGATACAAATACAAAATAATCTATACCAATAATAAGAATAAATCAGTCCTTAACCACCGGTCTTAGATACCTACATCTTGGTACATAGAGGTGTACTAAAAAAGGGATTCTCGAAATTCAATCCCTTAAGGGGTACAGCAGGGGTTGAAATAACTTCACACGGAAGAAGTTTCCCGCGTTTCGCTATTCCTAAATAATACTTGACCAAAACAACGATAAATTCAAAAATATTAATTATACTAACTCTAAGAAACCTTTGATAAGTTAACAGTAATCTAAAGAATTCCTTGAACACACATCCTAAACAGTTTTCAATCAGAAAGGAATGAAGCAAACAAAGAATCCGGCGGATGAACGGAATCCTCCGCAAACACGCGAGACCACTCTGGGCTGCGACTAATTGAGCGAAAAACTGTCTTTCACGCCCTTCTCACATGTACTCGGCACCGACATCAAAGAACAGAAAAAAAAATAAGTTAGAAAACAGAATTATTTATAACTTAACAGAATAATAATAATAATAACAGAATTAACAGAATTAATAATACAAAAGGAGCAAACAATAGTTATTTGTTATACAAGAGTGCAAAGTTGCTTTTTAACCGCGTGTTCAATTTTGATGACCGAGCAATCGAAGGATTCTAAAATTGAATCACGAGCGCAGCGAGTGATTCAAAATTAGAATCCTGAGCGTTAGCGAGGGACTCAAAAGAGCACGAGGTGAAAAATCTTTGCACTCGAGTGCAACACGTAACTTTTCATTCCACCTCAGCGAGGAAATGACTAAATGCAAATGCCGCGTAAAGAACCGCGTACACAGCAAATTGAAAAAAGAACACCAAGAAGGTTCCGAGTCTGAGTTTTTAACAAATTAAAAAAAAGTTGTATGATATATTCGGCACCATAGAGGTAGCAGTAAATGGGTTTAATGTTTTTTTTAATTCACAAACTTAGTGCACACGATGTTCTAAATTCAATTTACTTTATCCTCTAGGGAATAAAAACGGCTTTTCCACTCAGATATTGAAGATTAAAAATACTCTTTCCGAGATGGTGGGATGAAAAAAAAAATTTGCCTCGAAGAAAACAGTAAACAGACTTAACCCGACCGACGATTATGCCGTATAGACAGCCACCGTGTGCATATGAGTTACTCAGTGTGGTTTGGAGTAGGATTTTATAAATGTTACATTAGAAACAGGTCAATGGTCTTTCAAAGAGAACTCCACTCAGGTAAAGCTTTTGGCAAGTATCGTTTTGATAATATTAATAATTAGGCTGAAGTGGAACCTGCGGACACGCCTCCCCCCGCATTCTGCTCATTGTGAACAGAGCGGGTTGTCAAGGATATTTTTTTAGTATTATGACAGCCACCTGACGTAATTCAGAATGATCTTATCAACATACTTCTCGTAAAGTCAAAAAGCATTTATTCAGTAAAATCCGCAGGGATCATCTTATAATAATAATAATAATAAAAGCTTTTATTTCCTATACACTATTTAACAAAGTAAGTAGGTACCTAAATTTCTATACTAAATTAACTAAAAAAACTTATCTAGATACATTTAAAACACATTATATAAAAAACTAACTAATTGTGTATGGACCGCCTGTGGCGGTGAAAGCCTCCTCCAAAAGTTTCCATGCTACTCGGTCTCTAGCTACTCTTGCCCATATTTTTCCAGCCATATTGGCGATGTCATCACTCCATCTTCTTGGTGGTCTTCCTCTTTTCCGTCTCATATTACGGGGGGTCCAGTTTGTGACCACTTGGCACCATCTCTTGTCTTTTACTCTCTGTAGGTGACCCGCCCATTTCCATTTAAGACCTAAGATCCTCTGCACCACATCTCTTGCTTTTGTTTCCTTTCTAATGGTCGTGTTTCTTATGCGGTCTTTCAGCCTCACACCAATATAGCTTCGCTCTATGCCACGTTGACATACTCTAAGTTTCTCTAATAACTTTTTAGTTAGTGGCCAACTCTGGCATGCGTACGTGAGACATGGTAGCAGGCATAAGTTTAATGCTTTGGTCTTCAGTGCTACTGGCAAATTTCCTTTAAAAATTTCCTTCAACGCCCAGTACTTACACCATGTGCTTTTTATCCGTCTATTTATTTCTTTTTCCGCTCCTGCTGTAAATGAAATCAGTTGTCCAAGGTAGATATAGTCTTCGACATATTCTAAAATTTCTGAATTAACTGTAATTGGGACTTTACTTTTATTTGTCATGACTTTAGTCTTATCTTTATTCACTTCTAGTCCAATGTCTTTGCTTCGTGAACTAAGTGACTCTACCATAAATTCCAATTCCGCTGGGTCTTCTGATAGTAAAACTATATCGTCTGCGAATCGTAGATGTGTAAGGTATATTCCGTCGACCTTGATTCCCATTTTGTTCCAGCTGAGTTTTCTGAAGATGCTTTCCAGGACTGCGATAAATAATTTCGGTGAGAGTGGATCCCCTTGTTTTACACCCCGTCCTATCCGAAATGATGGGCCAGCAGTCTCCAGTTTAACCTGTGCTGTACTGTTTCTATATATTTCTTTGATCAGCTCTATGTAGTTCTGGTTTATGCCTTGCTCTCTTAGTGACTGCCATATAGATTGGTGCGATATAGAGTCAAATGCTTTGGAGTAATCTATAAAACAGATGTAAAGGGGTTTATCGTATTCTGTGTATTTTTCTACAATCTGTCTGAGCGTATGTATATGATCTATGGTAGAGTAATTTTTTCGGAACCCTGCCTGTTCGTCCGATTGGTTTTCTTCTATTACCTTTGTTATTCTTTGGAGCAGCGTCGTTGAAAAGACTTTGTATAGGCAAGACATTAAACTTATCGGTCTGTAGTTGGTCATCTGTTTAGGGTCCCCTTTCTTGTAGAGAAGGATAATTTCTGATCTCGTCCACTGCTCGGGTATTATTTTATTTTCTAGTATGAGGTTGAATAATTTGGTAAGTGGTTTAATCAGTTTCTCTTTGCCTGCTATGATCATATTATTAGTCACTCCATCTGGGCCAGGGCTCGTATCCGTTTTTAGCTTTTTTATCGAAATTTCTACTTCGCTTACCATGAAAGGGAGCGCGGGGTCTTTGTTGCTTGGCCAAACTATGTCTATCTCGTCGTTGCTGTTAGAACCGGGACACCTGTATAAATCTTCATAGAATTGTGTGGCAATATCTACCAGATATTTCCTGTTTGTAATTATGGATCCGGATGTGTTACACAGGTGCGTCATTAGCTGTTTAGTGGTATCTAACTTTTTATAAGCTTTTTTGACTCCTCCGGTTTTCTCCAGGAATATTTGTAGGGTATTTATTCTATGACTCTGCACGTTCTGTTTGGTTTTCTTGTTTATTGTTCTGTATAGTTGGCTTAGCTCCTGTTTTTCTTTTTTAGTTTTCTTTTCCTTGGTTTTCAGTTTATGCCTCTGGCTATTTAACTCTACTATTTCTTCTGTTATAATTGCTTGGATTTCTCTAAATTTTTTTGGTACTTGGGATTTCTGGGAACATTTTATAAGGTCCTTTTCTAGTTTATTATAGAGCGTTTGTACTGTGTCTGTGTCCGCTTGTGAGTGTATGGAAAGCTCTTTTCCGAACTTTTCGTGATCGATGTTTTTTCGAGGGTTGTTTCCGTACTGGGCTCGTGAAAATTTTTGGTGGCCTATTGTAATCGTAATTCTAACCATTCTATGGTCGCTTGAATGAATGAATTTGCTAAGGACACTAAGGTTTTGTACACATTTTGGTTGGTTTGTAGCTATAAAGTCTATTTCGTTTTTAGTTCTTCCATTTGGTGAAAGCCAGGTCCACCTGAGATTGTCTGATTTCTTGAACATTGTATTTGCTATTTTTAATTTGTGTTGCATGCAAAATTCTATGAAACGCTGGCCTCTTTTGTTTCTGCTACCGTATCCGTTGGTGCCCATAATCATATTTTCGTAAGTTTCAGGATTTCCCACTTTCGCGTTCATATCGCCCATAAATATAATGTTTTTTGTACACTTGTTCATTGCTAGTTGCATGTCTTCATAGAATTTTTCCATTTCGGGTTTCTTCGCTTTGTTAGTGGGAGCATAAACTTGGATTATAGAAATGGTTTTCTCATGTATTTTTGTCTGTAACAAGGCGACTCTCTCTGATATTGCAATAAAATCTTGTACTACAATGCTTCGCTGCTTTTTTACTAGGAATCCAACTCCCTTTTCTCCTTTTACTTGTCCAAAGTAGTAGAGAACATATTTACCTCTATCTTCTATTTTAAATCATCATCATCATCTTGAAACGTCTTAAATCTAGGTGAATCTAAGCGCCAGTTCCTCGCGACCAAGCCTAAAAGAACCGGCAAGAAACTTACGGCATGGTTCCTACCGTTTTTTTGTATGATCCTGCAACAGAATATTAATAATGTAAATAAAGAAGCTCCAGTGTAACGAAATAACATCAAAATCAGTCAATTACCATCATCGTCGACAGCTCTTAGATGTGCATAATGTGTATGTATTCATGTATGTATGTAAATCAAAGCCAGCTGCAGAACGAAGCTGATTGCCAAATAAACGTAACGACACGCTCGCGTCTGCATGAGAATGCTGAAGACATGGAGACCAGCCACCGAAGACAGCCAGCCCACTCGTCATGCTGGTTGTTGCTCGATGACCTTCTCAGTAAAATGAAATTCAAGCAAATGTGACCATTTTTAGTTTTACAACGAAATAAATATAGCAATACCGCTCTTAGACATTCTCAAAGAATCTCGCGAATAGGTATAAGTTACTATTACAAGATCTGGATATCGAACCTGCCTAGGGTTTAAAGTCGTGAAGTTTCTTTCTTTTTATTTGTATATATGACATTAAATCATGATTATTGGACAAAAGTATAAATACAAAATTTCATATGTTACAAATTTCAGAGCAGTTTTGACTGCCGACGTTGAAAAATATATAAATGTACCTCATTACTTACTGCAAAATGTAGGTATGTACCAAGTGTTATATTTGGATGTACCTCTGACTACCCCCTTTAGACATCCTCGGAGAATCTTGAAGGGGTACCTGGTAGGCCATAAGAGATCTGAGATAGTATCTACCGTGCCTGCGGATTGAAGTTATAAGTCTGTTGTTGGTTTGTTTTTGATCATCGCTTTCGAAAAACAACATGCGATGTCATAGTGTCACGTCCGCGTCCGCGTCGCCAGTGTAATACCGCCGCTGATCCACAGCAATGATTAATGTGGAGTGAGCCAGCTGTTCTAGTCATAAGACGCGAAATAACTCACGTTTGAAATATTCCAAATGTCTCCGGAACGAGGGAAGTGGAATATAAATTGTTATAGCCATTACAACGCTGAGTCGCGAGTTTCCTGTTATATGAGTTGTATGACATATGGAGTACATGCCACTGAGGAGTGAGGATTTACTTAATAGATATCGGTGAACGCAATCACTACTTTCCGTATAGTAGAGCATATCCTTACTAAATACACACCGTATGAGCACACAAATCTAAACATGGTAGACTTTATAAAACAGCGTTCAACGTCCTCTGGATCCAAATTAAGCAATTGTATGATTTTATACATATTTTTCTGCCTGGAAAAGATCTTTTCTGAGTGATAAGGGTCACTGGTTTTTTTTTTGTATAATTAACTTCTGTCTGGTATGTTCTTCATATATTAAATCATGCTTTAGCTTAACTACATATATCACCCAAAATAATAAAACGGTATATCTACCTATGTTCATCCCATACCTGTTCTCGGTGGGAATCAACCCACAACCTACAACGCAATATGTAGAGCTAGTACGATGTGAAACCAGAGAAAATACCATTAGGCAGTCTATTCCAGCATGTCGAACAAACGATACATGTGATAGAGCAAGCACCGATATACATAGAATCAATCAACATGGTCCTACTAGCCAGGAACTAGCCGCCAGGGACACGGCTAATTGGTTTGCTCAGCGGCGATAGGAACCCTGCGGCGAACTGACGATTTGAATGTTTGCTTCCAGTTTCCGAAGACGTGGTTACCTGGGAGTTATACTCAGAAACATTCGACAAACGCATTGGGAGAAATAGTTCATAATTAAATAAATAAATAAGGCTGGACAATCCACACAGCATCATCTAGCCCCAAGCTAAGCAGAGCTTGTGTTATGGGTACTAGATGACTGATATACTTAATACAATACAATATTACATACATAGATATTTTTTATTATACATAGAAAATACCCAGAACACCTGGAATAAATATTTGCAGATCGTACAAACATTTATCCCAAGGCGGGAATCGAACCCGCAACCTCCTGCGTCGCAGGCGGACTCTCGCCCGCCGCGCCACATCGGTCGTCAAATAACAAGCAGAATGTAAAAAATTTAGATGAAAGTTACGCGGTTGTTTGCGCTACGTTACGCGGTACGGCTTCGAGTAAGGCCCCTCCATTACACATCATAATAGACGTTTATGAGCACGTGTCAAGAGATGCTGCTGCCCATTTTTACACCGACACCGCGGTCACCAATCCGCCTGACAAGTGTGGTGACTATGGTAAATCCTTTTAAATATGGAGGAGGCCTATGTTCACCAGTGGAACTGTTTAGGCTGATGAAATGACGTGACAGTCCGATGATTTTAGTAATTTCTCGCTCTTTCACGCTATATTTCTTTCATTATGACGGTCACCACAGCCTACTCAAGCGCCAAAGATTGTTTTAACACGTTAGTTCTTCTAACAAAGTGCGTTTTCATTAGGATTCCGCACCGCGTGTCCCGTGGGCAAGGGCTCTCATTGAAATGGAAGGAGTGTTTGCATTGGCCAGTGACAGGACAGACCTAGCGTTGGTAATAGTAACTTGTCATGAATACATCAGTAGGGAAAGCATTAGTTCCTGTATACTATGATTGGCGAGTTCGACGGCAAATGCTACTGGGAAAGATATTTATAATGTTGAGGATTTTATAAAGTTAGAACTTTTTATGAAATAGTTGCGGTAAAACTGGTGCTAGATCCGGGAAACTGCATATAGTGGCGGCTCGATTTACGATAATACGAGCTCCCGGTAGGGGGCCAGGTGTTGAATATTAAGATATTATACTGAACGTAGTGTGTTGAATGGATTCGTTGAGTTTCTTTTGCTGATTGACGACTGTCTCTCTTTCTATTACAAAACCCTAGGCTAGGTGACATGACATGTGTACGAATATTTGTATACGACTTGCTGATGGATACGCTGGCCCACTGGTATAACCACCACAAACCTCCTAAACACCTCTCACGTCACGGACGAACGTACCCTTCAAGCTGGAACCCAGCTAACGCTGCTTGGCGTCAGAAATTGGCTTAGTGGTAGTACTTCCCTGGATGTGGCCTTAACAAAAAGCAAGTCAGCTGTACTAGTCGCGTGTATGTACAGTGTGAACGCTCCCTGAGTATCCCCCGAGGCAAGGAGGTCGTTTCGCAGAGATTTATTTCCACAATCGAACTGTTTAGGAATACGGCCGATGGCCGATTATAACGCTGTTTACGGCAGCTTTCCATTATTTAAGGGTTTATCCGACTGAGAGGCAAGGTTGTGCTCTTGTACCTTTGCCCACAAAGGCGTGCGTACCTACAATCTTTTGATGTCTATCTGGAAACCATTTTCTTTGTGTGAAAGTTCCCTTGTCGATTAAAGTTTGTTAAATGTGGAATCCAATCGCGATCGGACCAATGGCTTTCCAGCTATGAAGTTAATAAGTATTTTTTATGACGTCATTGGTATAACTTGCATATGGAATAAGCAGATGATTGACCTGATGTTAAGTGGTAACCATAATCTACAACAAGCATTGCCTGAACTGCCTTGAACTGGCGCTTAGCTAGCCTAAAACCTAACCTAACCTAGCTTTAAAACGTTTCAGGATGACCTGCGGATATTACTGAATAAATGCCTATCACTTTGACTTTGTCTTAGGTCACGTAAGTTAGCGTGCACTGCAACCGTCAATCTGAGAGACATAGGTGTTGTCTCAGGTGCCTGCAATTTCACGGACACCCACGCCTTTCGAACCGAAACACGCTACCAATGCTTAACGGACAAGCCCTTCACACCTACTACTAGACTGATCATGAATCGGTTTTTATGGAAAAGCCACTTTCTTTGCCTCGATGCCTCAGAAATGCTGTCTTCGCGAATACCTATTCTCCGCCATTTGTCAAGCAAAGATGGCTAACCGCCAATAAATGTATATACCTAGGTGCAAAGAAAATAGATGCCACAACGAATCATGTATAGGCAATTGAACTTTACTTCAAGTCCTCGAGCTCAGCGGAACTTGGGTATTTCCTTCATTGACCCTTTAACTTCTCTAAGAGTTTTCAATAAACTTTATCCAGTGAAGCACAATCTCTGAAACGACTTGAAGAGTACTAATGTACCTATTATTTTGTACCTATGCATTTTTTATATTATGTTTGCATACTTATTGTTGTGTCGACCCCACGTAAAGGCACGTAAGGCAGGAAAATGATGATGATGATGATGATGATAATGAAAGAAAGAGGTTGGTATGAAGATTCTGCACACGAATGCAAGCAATCTCTGCCACTTCTTTGAGATCGATTCAACGGATTAGCTGTTACTCGTAACAACTCACAATATTAGTACCTAAGGGGTGAAAATAGAAAAAAACTTGCACCTCAAACATTTTAAATGAAAAGTTTTAATAACTATGCTTTTATAAACCGTGGGATTAGCCAAGTACTTATCAGTTAGTGGAGTTGGAAAGTAGTTAGTAAACTCGCTTAGCGTATTCTCAGCGTAATTTTTAGTTAAATACCACAGCGTGTATACCTGTAAACAAAATTAAAAAAAAACTTTATTGATCATTATTTTCTTAATTTTACCTCCCTGTTGTAAGAGCATAAGAACTGAAAGATCTTTCTTCCATTCTCAGCTATAGTCCGTTATATCAGAGCTCACTCCTTTCTTAAACATATCATTTTTCACATAATCTATTCATATTTTCCTTTGTCTGCCTCCATCATTAAATTTTCTTGATACTCGTTTAGTTTCAGAAATTTAATATAGGAATTTTTAATTTCAAATACCTCCTTACTTATCTTACGTTATAAATTCAATTATAACGTATATATACGTTATTATAATAATAATAATATGTATACTACCTATTCTCCTTATAGTCTGTAGGACAGACGAAAGAACGTAGCAAGTTTTTCATGCTGCACCCCTCTTTTTGCGCTAGGGGTTAGACAGAAATACGGGCAAAACAACTGCCCCGCAGACACAACAAAATTAAAGCGAATCACTGTGGTTTCTTAACAAGCTGAAGACGTTATATAACCGCCGTTATAATCAATGACACGAATGTCTACTGTCTGTCATCCTAACTTTATCATGTCAGGATAACAGACAGTTGACAATGTCATGTTCCACAACCTCTCATCTGCTCTGTTTCGTTCAAAGAACTGACTCTAAGAGATTAATTTACGAAAGCCCGCGTGCACAACAATCTGATTTAATTTTAATTAGCCAATCACGTCTACCAAGATAAACATGTTTAGCGCAAAAGGAAATAGCGACTTAATTTTCCTTGTGCAAGTTGTTACACGTAATTAGCTTCCTAAATGCGTTTAAGGCTCGCTAAATACATTCAGTGATCGTACGTGCGTGACATACGAGTTAATGATTTGTTATAGGTGATGGTTACCACTTAACATCAGGTGGGGGCCATATGCCTATTCCAGCAGGCAGTAGCATAAAAAAAATCATCCTCTACTCCACTTCACCGTAGCTGACAAAATGGTTCAATTTTGTTTTTATTCCAATGGTTATAAAATGGGTTCATTTACGTGAAAAGCCGTCAAGCGGCGCGGCGTCGCTAATTCCAGTGAGTTCGCCTCTTTGATCCAAATTGCTCAAAGTGCCACAATCAGACGCTCACCCGTTCGATTGGTACCTACTTAAAAGAGCTGTGCCATCATTATGCCGACCGCAGTACAGCTGGTGGTCTAGCGGTAGCAACCACGCATTCCGATCCTGAGGTCTTGGGTTTGAATCCGGTCGTGAAGCTACTGCTCTCAAACGGTGAAGGAAAACATCGTGAGGAAACCGGTTACTTATTTTTTCCCGTGGACTGAGCCGACTAAGCAGTGAGGATGGTATAGGTGCTGGGCAAGCGTACTTCAGCTAAAATAGGCCAGGCACTATAGTGTCTCATTCATTGGGAAATTAGTGAAAAAGTTGCCTCTGGTGATGTATAGGTAAATCTTCTACAACAGATGGAGAGGCTTATTTTTAGTTTTGCTGGAAAGAATACTTTCAACCTTTATGTAAAGAAAGGAATAAATAAATTGTTATTTATGGTAAAATCTCTGATACGTAAATTTTAACATACCAGCTCATTTGAGCTTCGATACTCGTGACAGGCTATCACTGCTTTCAAACGTCACATGTCAACGTAGTTATTTTTGATGACATAAGACTCGGCTCGGCTTTATGACGGTCGTAACAGGATTGCTTCTTTCGAAACGAGAGCTTAACCTTAATATTCGCAAATGGTTGATTCTGAGTTGTAACGAGACGAATTTCAGTCTATAAAGCGTTCTTATTCTATCTAAATAAACGATTGACTGGGATATAAAGATTCTCGAATGGTAACCACGAACCGGCAATTGTACTTGCGGAGAAAACTAAAAATCATGAAGAGTTTTGGAATTATTCAGGAAATAATAATAATAATAATGCTGGACGATCCACACGGCATCATCTAGCCCCAAGCTAAGCAGAGCTTGTGTTATGGGTACTAGATGTCTGATATACTTAATACAATACTATATTACTTACATAGATATTTTTTATTATACATAGAAAATACCCAGAACACCCGGAATAAATATTTGCAGATCGTACAAACATTTATCCTAGGGCAGGAATCGAACCCGCAACCTCTGCGTCGCAGGCGGACATTCGCCCGCCGCGCCACATCGATCGTCAGTACTTTCTAGTTGATATTAATGTCATGTACAGCAACGTTCTGCGTAATCACTGTTTGGATGAGTGACTACTCCTCTGGGCGCTGCCGTGCTCGGAGAAGCGTTACCTTGGCATACTCACAAAACTGATGTTATCGTTCATAAAGCTGACAACGGCATTTGGCAATGTTCTGGCAACGGAACAACCCAATAAGCTTACCTGAAACGATAGAAAATACAACTTAACAAAAAATTTATATATTGTAAAAAAAAATAAGTTTTGGTACGTCCAAATATTACATTTTGTACTACATAGTACATTCATACCCACATTGTGTAGTAGTTCGTTATGAGTTGTGGCCCACTTTAGCATCAAGAGGGTTTCAAATACAAAACCTACAGGCAGCCATTCGTGAATGCAAGTGTCGTCTTTATAGTTAAGGTGCGGGTTCAGTCAGTAATGCGATTTGCGCGGAACTAACAGGAGCTCGTGATAAATTGAGGATATTCCTGACACTCGTCGCTCCGTAAATTCTACGGCAACTTTCCCAGGGCAGTTTACTGTGCATTTGATAAGTTTGTACTGTACATTCAGTGTCGTAAAGTTGAGATTGATTTGATTAATTAACTTGGAAGTATATTGTTTTGTCACGCAATCTGCAAGAAGATCTATTTTTTACATATGAATCATGCACAACTGAATCGTAAGTCTTCAATTGAATCGCAATGTGGATAACCTCCAGAATACCAAAAACTAAACAAATGAGTTTACAAGTAGAGTACGAATTTCAACTCGATAAAACAGTTACTAAGTTTCACGCTCAACTTGTGACTGCATCAGTGTCAGCTCAAACTTGCAAGTTCCACCACAGGCTATATCAAAACACAGACTATATATATAACGCTAACTTGTACACTAGGACGCGTTCAGACGTAACGGAATTGAATATATTTGAAGTTAGGTGATCAAATTAAACGCTCGGTGGAGTAGGGTTAAAAGGTTAGCTTGAGCCCCTTCTTGTTACCGAATCGGACAACGGTGGGGTTGAAAAACGTATTGAAATACAAAGTTTGAACTTTATAATATAACAGTTTAAGTGCAAAACCTACGTAGATACCACATAGCTTTTGAAAAAACGACTAGGACAAAAAACTGTTATAAGATCATAACCTAAGCTGTAGATATTAGTAATGCTGTCGAATGATGGACAGCATTACTATGATGGATCACAGAGAAAAGAAGAGGATATATCGAATATTTGCCTGTCAAATGACGGTAAAATATTGACGAAAAGACGAAGGCGATGAGTTCATAATGACAATGCTTGCAAGGTCTAAAAAACTGGCGGTGTAAAATCAGCGAAATTAAAAAAAAAAACACCAAAATTTGTGGCTTTTTTGTTGCTAATTAGTCTTTCAGCAACAAATTAGCAACAAATTGACCTCTATTCGATTGATCGATCATTCCACATCCAGCGATTTTTCGCGATCGGTTGGAGCAAAAAAAAATTTTTTTAGCAACTAATTAGCAACAAAAATGCAACAAATTTCGGTGTTTTTTTTTTAATTTCTCTGATTTTACACCGCCTGGTTTTTAGACCTATGCTTGCATTAGCTGGTCGCAGTGCGAATGTCTCCGTTTACTTAAACTTAGTTCAACTTACCTTACTTAGCAGTAACTTGATGGTACAACAAACCAGTAAGTCGGCTTAGCGACACGGTTGTTTAGCCAATACCAGAGATTACAACATTGTATTGTAAAATAGTTTATACTATTTAACTGAGAATGACTGTTGTTTAGAGGTTATCACTAGTTAAAGTAGGCCTTGAAGCCACCTCCACACTTTCGGCAGAATAGGAAATCCTTTCCTCTGCCAAACTCCATCCACTGCGCCCTTTGCTAACCAGAGGGACGCATGAAGAAGCCCAACCCAACATATTTCCATACCAACATCACAGTAGAAAATCAAGCTAAAACTTCCAGGGCAATCAAGCAACAGTAGGAGCTAGTTGATAATTAGATAGATTATGCTCTTATCTCGCCAAATAAATGCTTCCAAAGACCAAGTATGATAAAAACAACCAGCACGTAAGCATCACAAAGCAATAAGGTGTAATTATCTCGACTCTATGAACCGACAGCTTTTAAGTTTCCAAAGCAATTCCTGCGCAAATCCCTCATAGTACCTTCCACCCACGTCGGATCCTGTACGAGAATGCATCGTACCTATCGACGTGTATAGACATCTCGTGTCTATCAACAGCTCACGTCGACGCTAAGCCCCGCAAATTACTTCGCCACAACTTAAATTGCACTCGCGAGGGATTCAACTCAAGTGTTTTCATATACCTAACTTGCAAGCTCCATCGACTGAGCTCATACTCTGATTAAAAAAGTCCTTTTAACAATATGAGCAATGTAGTAGGTGGTTAAATAATCGCCTTTTGCCTTTGACTTAAATTGATCCATTAGGGGGGGTGGGGCTATACTTTGTTTTTTCTACTAGTTTTCTAAGATTAACGCAGGGGCCTTAAGTGTTTTGAAAAGCCCAAACGGACGCTTGTAGGATACATACAACTAGGGTTTCACGCAAAAAACATTCCTGATATTAGAAGTCCAAGAAAAAGGTCTTATTCCGAAATATGAGGATAAAAACCTTTTATTGAGTCATAGTAAATATGCAATCAAGGGAGATTGCAGCTGCTTACAAGACACAATATAGAGTTCCTCCTACTGAAATCTAGATCATCAGCGTTAGGACGACGACATCCTTATAACAGTGAAATATTCCACAAAGACAGTGCATCTTCCTTTGCTGTAATAAACAGCTGCTTGTTTCCATTACCTTACGTCTGGAACATCCCGGGTAGCCGGGAATAATTAATAATATGAAAATGTATGCGCCGCGCCACTCGTTTGCGGGATTCCACTGTTGGAGCGAATGCGTCTGGGATTAACTTTTTAAATTGTAGCACGGAATTTATCTAGCAAAGTTGACCTGACTGGCAAAGGGAAGGGAAAGCTCGAAATCCTCCAATGCACGGAACACCTACATCCTGACGCAACGTTATCTATTTCATTTAGAGGATACCTAAGTATATAAAAAGTATAGCCTGATTTACATCACCCGTACTTTAGTCAAGGTCGCACAAAAACTTTGCATGATCATGAAGAGCGTAATAAAGTCCAAATAAAACCAAAGTAGTTTTTAAATAGCCAAGCAATATCATTACATAAGATTAAATATGGTAGAAATCACATCTCCAAGTAAAGTTCGAAACTGTGATCAAAGTGAGCACTTCACATGCTACCAAAAGATTTATATGTGTACCTATATACAAACTAGCGAAACGCGCGAAATGATTATCATACCAACTTCAACCCCTTTGGAATTCCTTCGAAAGTTACACACACACTAATACGAATATACTTTGAAAATTTCAAGTCTTTGCGACTAGTAATTTGTACTGTGCGTTGTCAATGTCACTCAGTCAGTCAATCAGTTAGTATATTGGTATAGATAAATTATCGTTGTAGTCCCATTATGGTGTTCATGGGCACTGGGCCCACAAGCTCACTATTGAATCTCAGACAGACTGTATCCATTGGCAGCGATCACCGTTTGGCGCGACGAGACGCCCAATTTGCATTTAATTCCTCCGGCTGCCGTTAACAGTATTTTCAGGAAATTAAATAGCAGCAGACAGTCGGGTAGTTTAAAATGAGATGGCACGCTATTGAAATAAGATAATGTCGTTTTATATCCATACCGTAAATGTTTAAGTTTGCTATATTCACTGTCAGTTTCTTGCCTGTTTTTGATCACGTCTTGGAACTGATATGTAACTAAATTCAACTACCTTTGAGACGATTCAAAGTCATCCTAAGGATTTAAATAAATATAAATGTATCGTGTCGGTTTTGCTTATATCAAGCCAAATAATCTATGCAGAAAGCACAAAGTTTCTAAAAGTACTGAATTGCATTAACTTCGCAGCGGTTTTCATTAAAATTCACTCGTGCAAAGCCTCAAGCCGGGTTACTTAGTTACGGATAAAACTGAAACTTTCAGTGTTGATTGAAAATATAGAATTGAGAAGATATTGCTTACAAGAATCACAAAACACAATTAACTGTAAATCTACCCCCAGTACCGAAGATCACGTTTCTAAACACCTCTGCTCCGGTTTTGATCCGGTTGAATTCGGTTGAAACTGGTTAGTTCTTAAAGTTTCGGGCTAAGCTGAGGTATTTATCGCCAGATTACAATTTAATGGTATTGGATATGCAACGGTCAAGCGTTATACGTTTCAAAGCAGTAATTTATATCGAAATAAAATATATTTATTATCTATGGAAACCAGGTACCAAATTGGTGTTGGGTAAGTATGTGGTTTCAGTAATCCAACCTTGACAAAATATTACAGAAAAACATTTAAAAATATTTCTTGAAAGAGAATGATACATAGACCAAAGTTGGAGTAATTTAATGGTTTCTGTTTTTTGTTATGACTTGGAATCTATACAAAACACTTAAAACCCGAAACACTGTCTTGGGCTCCAACCTAAGTTTTAAAATTACAACGAAAGCACCGCGACGGGCGCTAAAGCTTACATAGAATGAAATTTCGTGCATTTTTAATTGGTTAAAATAAACTTTTTAACGTTTGGTTTCTATTTTTGATACCGTCATCGTAGTAAGACAGTTGCCGCTCTTTCGAAAAAGGTAACAGCCGGATATTAGACAATACAGTGGGTATTACAGCAGTGGGTAAATCCTGTCGGTAATCCGGACCCCGCAGGCTTTGATTGAATAATTTAACAATTCTATTCGCCTCCGGATGCAGACTGATATCCGTACACTAATGTTATCAGTTTTGAGGAGAACCACAATGGGTAGGTAAATTATAATGTTGAATGCTCTTGTTTCTCTTGATTATTTTTGTTCCTATGCTGTAGCACAAAAAGCTGCTTTGAGAGACGTTAACAATCATCTCTTGTTGAGAACCATCTATTTGCTTAGCTATTTTTTTAGCCACTTTTCTTTCTGCTTCGTCATCTCATTAGGTACTCTATATCGATAACCAATACAGGTATTTATAATAGGTATGTACCTACCTCCAAAATGCACAGAAAAGAATTAAAGTATCGATCAGGGTTATATTAATTTGTAAGGTTTGTATAAAGTACACACACGGTAAAACCTAAATACGGCTTAAGAAAGTAAAAATATATTTCCATCCCGAAGATATACAACGGTTGAGTGAGGCAAGTCCCGGCATAATAAAAACATTATGAAACGGTGTACCAATCCGTCACCCTAATCCGGACGCTGCCCGGACGGATTACTCCCGGACATTACGGACACTCGGTCCATTGTGCGGGATTTACTGATTGATTTCAGTTTACGCGTACAAAAGTGATAACTGATTAGACGCCGTCTTAGTGGGACTGATAACATAGGCTTTGTGTGATGACATTTGGACTACGAGTAGAATCATGGTTGTCATTGTTACCAGTCAGTCAGTTAATAACTGTGGGTCAAAGGACATTTCTTCATTTTGCGAAGGCGAGTCGGTATTTCTTTTCTATTAAATTTCTTAGTACCAAGGTACTATGAGATCTGAGGGGATAACGTTATTTCTTGTATATGTTTTCTATTATTGACAAAAATAAACAGATTGAGAATGCTTAAATTATTTTTTATTATAAATATTAGGACGGCGGTTTTCGGTGAACTGAGTAAAGCGAAACCTTCATCTCAAGAAGACAGATGATAGAAGAGAGTGAAAGCGATTAACATGTACCGAGCGAGCAGACATGAAGTGAGATAAGAGCTAAACACGTATATGATCCTGATTCTCGGAAGAGCAGCCAGAGATTAGTGCGCCTTATCACGATCCACACATTTATCACCATAGAACAGCATATGCAGTAACATTTCGAGTTGCAATATCGGTTGTGAAAATTTTCAATAAACATTTTACAGCCAAAATAAATTGCCAGCACACGTGTTCGTAGCTTATTACATCTATCTGGGGACAAGTTTAGCAAGAATCTAACTTTGCTTGCGGAAGGATCGTAAAATTTAAGCGCGTCCTCTTGACGCTTCAGAACGTAGTTGAAAGGCTTTAAAAAACCTGCACAAGATTCGTTCATACATTGTCATAATTATTTTAAATACTGATATCGAGATTATGGTTTCTTAAACCACACCGGTGGCATTCAATTTTCTAAAACTGAAAGGAAAGCCAAATTGCATGTTTGCTTGGTTTCGCAATATGCTTTAGTAATATAAGCAGAATTTACAAGTTAATGAGAATTTCAAATTGCACTAATTAATTTGTTACGACTCCTTTACCGAGATATAAGTAAAATGTATTTTCGCTGGAGCGTGCCTGGATTTACATAATCTAAAAAGCAAGACAAAGGCAGTATCATCCACGGGATATTAAAAATGTAAGTGGAAACAAAAGCCATGGCAGTCATTATTTTCCCGTAAGCCGCGAGCCGCTAACTAACATAATACTCTCGTTATGAAGTCTCCTGCGATTCACTTCACAAGTTAAATGATTACAGGAATAAATATTAATTTTAATTGGATTGGATTTAATTATAATTAATTTCAATTTGTCTTGGATTTTAAGAAAAAATTGTATTGAAAGTAAACATAAAACGGTGATACACCACAAACATATCGCACGTACACTTACTACTTTCACTGTTCTATATTTTTTATAAAACTCGTTTTTCTACTTTATGCATGCAGTCTATTATCTCGTAATACAGTAGCGCTTAATTAAATTTAATTAGTCAGGTAACCACTTTTTTAATAATAATGTAAGGTTTGTTGGTGACACATAATTAAATAATAACGTTAGGAACGTGCTCTACAACATGATACACCGTTAAAGTCCATCATTCCGACGCATACTGGTATCTGTAATTTACGTGTCTGTAATTTGACCTAATTTACCTGTCTATCTAGCTATTACCATTGACACATTATAAAGATTTGATGATACTTGATGATACTTTTTGCTTTGAACCCCGGTCGTAGATTTATTTATGTAATTCATTTATACCACAGATAGTAGTTGTTGTGTTCGAAATCATTGGTTTTCCCCGGGGGTTTCCACATTTGCATTCTATCATAACATCTATGGAAATATTTCCTTGGTGATTCAACAAAATAAATCGTTTAAAAGTACCTCCAGATCACATCAATTTTGATTTCTCACGTTCTCAAAGTACATTCAAAACTGTTGGAAATTACCTCGACTTTCCTAAATTATGGTTGGAAGTAGAAAGTCGAAGAACCCCACGCCAAACTTTAAATTGGATAATATTGGAAGTGCATAAACTTACATTGGGTTAAGTAAGCGAGTATAATCAACTTAAAATTACGCAAACGAGCATTTAGACATCTCAGACATCATTCACATAATACTTATTTAATTATGAAATAGGATTTTGATTACACTTCTAAATAGCGTAACCGAAATTAGCTTTTGAAATTACAGCATATATTTTAATCATGAAACCTAACGAAACCGCGGTTTCGCTAATGGAAATTACTGATGTGAGCTTTCAAATTTTTCGTTCTCTGAAACTGTATCCAGGGTAATACCACGAAATACTTTACAAATATTTGAAATAATATGCTCATAGAAAGATAACATTGTTACTTAGGCACTTACGAGTATACTGCATAATGGTGGCTCGTTGTATATAGCTCAATATTGAAGATGGCTCAAGTTTGGAGACGAAAGCACAAGTCGGGTGCGCAGTAATTTGAATCGCGAAGATGCATTTGGCTTTACAACATCACGCCAAGACACACAGATCATCAATTCACTATTTGATGAAAAACTTTTTCCATAGCATTAGTGGGTATTATTTATTTATTCATCATTCTCAGCCCTACCTTTACAGGCTAACCTAATTTAATTATGAATGTCTAACAATGCCTTTTGGGCTGAACGACATTGTCATTTTATATCTGTGGTACAAATCTTAAAGTTCGAACTGCCTCTCACGTGAAGAAGAACAGAAGAGTCTCTTGATCGCTATCGCACCTGATGTTAAGTGATGATGCAATCGACGGTGTATCACGCTTACCTATATAGTAGCTTCACTATACATATTCGGAAAAATAGACGGCTACGAATTGTACTCTGGCTGCCTACATTATAAAAGTGTAGCGTAAACTGGTCTAGAGCTACACATATATTGTATGATGAGAATGAGAACCGTGTGTATCCGCGGAGGAGGTGTTGTTTAGCATTCTGCCGGCGACAGGTGGCAGCACAAGTTAGTGCGCTGTTGACCCACTTGCATGCCGATTGAAGCAGAGCAAAGCGTGTTCGCGTTTGCACGCGTCACGATTCACGAGACGAGAAATAAACTTTTTAACAATAATAACAGATCAAAGCGTGGATTAATAGTAATGTCTCGATCGACTTGCTTAGAAAAAACACTTTTAACCCTAATTTGGGACAGACAACACTAACATCGAAGCTAAGGATACAAGAACTACCACCGATTTGGTTAAGTAGTTTGATACTAGCATAAGCACGTACAGTTCTCGCATTAATGTGTTCTTTCCGTGTTTAACATGACGCAGTCCACAACTCGCAAACAAATTACCATCTGATACACATCTCCGTTTAGCACGCTGAGCACCAATTTACCTCATCCACGTCATTTCAATGTCAACAGCACGTTTTCTCGGAGCGGAAGCGCTTACCGGAAGTGCAGTGGACACGCGCTTCCGCACTTATTGACGGCGCTAATTCTACTGTTGGATTTATTGTGATTGAGTGCCGCTTGCAGATAATTGCATCGGGTGGAGGAAAGGAATTGCAAGAGCTTTATTAGAAGTTGTATTACCATATTTTAATAACTATAAAACTGACGTTATGCTTTGAGAAGACGCATGATGTTATAATTATAAAATAAGTCCACAGAAAAATTCCTTTAAAAGTGATTCAAAAACATTGCAGGTTTTCAATCGCAAATGTCGTTGATCTTGTTTTGTGTAAACTAGAAATTACCTAGTTTTGCCAACTGACGTTCAAATAAATTATTTTTAGATACCTACTTTGAAAAGGAGTTGCTTGATGCATTGCATTGCAGTAGGTGCATTTAAATGCATACCATATTCGATAAATTCAATGAATTTGTTAATCAAGAAAAAAAAAAAAAAAAAAACTGTCATCTAGCTAACACGTCTCTGATTTTATTTTTTCAGAAAGAATTTTTCTACAGCCTTTGCGGGACTTTGGAGCCCTGGGGCCGGGAGACCACCTCCCGGAGCGTATCAGGTATTGTTTTCGAGATCGGGGACAGCCTCAGCGCTTCAGAATTTGAAAAGGTGGTTTCTTTCTTTGTAGTTTAGTTACATCGGTTTTGACAGAAGCTTAGCTCTTGTTATTTATATGTCAACAGGAAGGAGCGCGGTTGCCGTGGTGCCCGCCTGAGCTACCACGCTTGCGCTCCACCTACCTGCCACTGTCATCGCGTTAGTTTATTTACATTTTATTTTGTAAGAATAATTACTGTGATGGCACAATGCACACAACCGTCGAATGTAATTAGGAATGTTACCGGGATCCATTCTATCGTGTCGGTGCAGACTCTTGTAGAGTGCACACAATGCCCCCAGGCCCGCTTCTTCAAGGGACAGAGAGGCCTCAAAATTCATCAAAAAAAGATGCACAATAACCATATTATCTCGCTGTCTGCTCCGGTTGCAGGAGCGGTAGATGTTTTGGCGCTAAATTCAAATTCTACGCCTGATTTACACCCTTTTTGGAAAACTATTAGTAAGTACAAAACTACAACCCCAGTTTTGAAACGTATTCCTCGAGGTGCCCGCATCTCTGTCGCTACTGCTCTTTCACAGGCCATTAGGAACGTTGTATCAAAAAATACGAAGCGAGCTTGGGAACATTTACTAGTTTTTCCTTACAGCGTACTTCATGTAGAGAAAGATTTAGGCAGCAAATTATCACTAACGGTTCGGATCAAACAAAATTGTGTTAGATATACTGCACGTGAAGAGCACTCGCCTGTTTTGAATGCAGATCAGGACACACAAATAAATTCAAAATCTCTAAAACCATTGGCTGAGTCTTCTATCTACAAACTTGTGGAGAGCAAACTCAGCGATGGTGACATCAAGGGTGCCTCCCGTATTTTGTTTTCTAGTGACACGATAGCTCCAAATTCTAATGATACTCTCATATCTCTTGAGAGTAAGCATCCGCCCGCAGGGCCAAACCTTCACCTCCCCGAACCACCCCAAGAGAGTGATGTCGCTGTGGACACGACCAGCCAAGATGTGCTTAGGGCCGTCATGTCGTTCCAGAGTGGCTCTGCCGGCGGCCTGGATGCTGTGACTCCACAGCATCTAAAGGATTTGCTGTCTGGCGGATCTGGCCATGCAGGTGAAGTCCTTCTGGGGGACCTGACGTCCCTGATCAACTTGATGTTGTCAGGTCGAGTCAACAGCGAGATCACAGATCTCCTGTACGGTGCAAACCTTTGCGCACTCAAAAAGAAGGATGGCGGGATAAGACCCATAGCCGTGGGCACCACCTACCGTCGCCTTGCAGCTAAAGTCTGCTGTCGGAAAGAAGCCGACTACCTAGGCGACTATTTCCGACCTGTTCAGCTGGGCTTTGGTTCGCGAGGCGGTTGTGAGGCAGCAGTACATTCCCTTCGTACATTTTTGGATCAAAATTATGGGGAGGTGATTCTGAAGGTTGATATCAAAAACGCCTTCAATTCCGTAGACAGGGGCGCCTTGCTAAAAGAAATTAAAGAAAAAATTCCCGAAATTTACCCATTTCTCTGGCAGTGCTATGGCTCGCCTTCTAAATTAATTTACCGGAACAATGATATTTCGTCTGCCGTTGGTTGTCAGCAAGGTGACCCTCTTGGTCCGGCCATTTTTAGCCTTGCTATCCATCCAATTATTCAACGTCTCCAATCCAAGCTTAATGTTTGGTATTTGGATGACGGAACTTTAGGTGGAGATGTGGATACAGTTTTTGGCGATCTAAAACTCATTACAGATGAATTTCGGCAAATAGGTTTAGAATTAAATTTTTCGAAGTGCGAACTTTTTCTTTCCGACACTTGTTTGAATAAAAATTATATCATTGAAAAGTTTAACAGTTTGGCCCCTAATATTACAGTTGTAGATAAGTGTTCACTTCGACTCCTTGGTTCACCAATTCTTGATGAATCCTTTCCGACATTCATAGATGAGAAAATTCAAAATTTTAATAAAACTTCGGACCGATTACTTAAAATTAATAGCCATATGGCTTTTACAATTATTAGGTTTTGCCTTTTTGTACCTAAATTTACATACTCTTTACGATGTTGTCAATTGTGGAAACACAGTGAGCTGGTGGAAGGCTTAGACAACATAATAAAGAATACTTTATCATCGGTTTTGAATATTTATTTGGATGATAAGGCGTGGTCGCAGGCCTCCCTACCTGTCAAATTGGGAGGCTTAGGTATTCGCAAAATTTCTAGTGTAGCCCTACCAGCTTTCTTGTCTTCCGTCTATAGCACTAATCCATTGGTTCAAAAAATTCTAACCCCGTCTCTTTTGGTTACTCCTGGCATAACTCTCAAAATTTCTCATCTAGACGAAGCTCGAAATGCTTGGCATATTGCTTGCCCCAATACGGCTCCCCCCACATGTCTTTCGTCTCAACGGCAATGGGACGGGCCTCTGTGTGAGTTGACACGGAATTGTCTGTTACAAACGTGTTCCAGCTCTGCAGATCGTGCCCGTCTCCTAGCTGTTTCTAAATGGGAGTCAGGACATTGGTTACAAGCTCTTCCTTCACATAACATTGGTACTCTAATGGATCCTGTCACGTTCCGTATTGCAACTTGTCTACGGTTGGGTGCGCGGTGCTGTGCGCCTCATCAATGCCAGTGCGGTACTGCAGTTGACCAGCTTGGTCATCACGGATTATCGTGTACTAGAGCCGCCGGTCGAATGTCTCGCCACGCCAGTCTTAATGACATCATCCGGCGGGCCTTTACCACCGTGAACGTGCCAGCCATTCTCGAGCCGAATGGTCTGATGCGTGACGATGGTAAACGACCTGACGGTATGACCCTTGTCCCTTGGGAGGTGGGGAGACCCTTGGTGTGGGACGCTACTTGCGTTGACACACTAGCGCCTTCCCATCTGTCAAGGACATCCGTTGGGGCTGGCGCGGCGGCAGATTTTGCCGAGGATCTCAAGAGGCGCAAATATGCAGGTCTCGACAGAGCCTACAGATTTGCTCCTCTTGGAGTCGAGACTCTAGGTCCGTGGGGTACCGAGGCCCTCCGGGTTTTTAAAATTCTTTCGGGGCGTCTGGTCGAAGCGACGCGTGACCCGAGAGCTGGTGAGTATCTGGCACAACGAATCAGCATTGCCATTCAGCGTGGCAATGCAGCCAGTGTTTTGGGAACGCTTCCGATTGGCACTGATCTGGATCAGTTGAGCTACCTTTAGATCGTTTGCAACGGTCTTTAGATAGCTCAACTGTTTCAAATGTATTTTGTACATACCAATTATAAATACTTGTATTAGTCATAATTTTCTTTGTAAATAAATGTATATTTGTTAATATTATAATATTACAACACTAAATACAATAAGTACTGTGATATCTGTTTAAAGCTTTGCTATGTTTAGGAGTTGATGGCGTTGTATGAACGGCTATTAATTCTCCTTCGGCATAAAGCGATATACCTCACAGACTCTGAAAACAGTCCATACATTGCCTTCACACGCCATCAACCCCGCACAATGGTCTGAGGCTGTCTATTCTCATAAAGACAGTTAGCCAGTTTTGTTGCCAGCTTGGCAAACTTGATATATAATAGTACATACTTAAGCTGAGTCGTGTGGCTTTTCAGATGAAATAAGCTATTATTTAGCTGTACATTATACTTGGTAAAAAATCTTTTAAAACTACTAGGTTTTGTAAAAACTAAACTACTCCTTATTTTGTATACTTACCGCATGTTATCACTACGCTTGTAACCTTTTTTTACAAAGTAGATCTCTAAAAAGTAGACTTTAGAAACCGATCAGTAAGTAGCAATACCAATAGGTACCTACTAAAAATTGGAAATTAATTATTTTATGTACATAACGAAATAATAAATAGGTGACATTTTAACTAAGTATGTGTTTTATTTTTAGTTTAATGTTTTTTTTATTAATTTTGTTATTATATATATTTTGTGTAAATATAAATTGGTAAGTAGTGAACAAGTTTAGACTTATTAGTGAAACAGATCCAGTAACAAAATCATTTCAATCTGGCCACAATGTTCGCATCCAACCATCCGAGAGTCATATCATGATCGCACAGCTATTGTTTCAGGCTGCAGTGGCCCTCTCATGCTAAGCTTCCTTTGTGCAGCTTGTAGTGAAGGTATAAGCCAATTTAAGCTGTTTCAACCTTGTTTGAAGATTGGACATGTAACGCACGCGTTCACAAAATAGGGGTGACCGTCATGGCATCCGTCATAAACTTGAGGCGAACTCTGACAGCAGATTTTAAGCGGTTCGAAGGTCTTACTTACCTTATATGTGCCTTAAATTTGAGAATAGAAAATCCATTGGTGCGCAATGCCAGTGCTATCAAACGGTAAAGGAAAACTTAGTGAGGAAACCCGTCGCTTAGTTAGTTCCGCACGTATTGACCATGTATTTCCTGTGGAATAGGCGGACTAAGCTGTGAGGATGGAATAGATGGTGGGCAAGCCTCCTCTGAATCCGAAATGTTGTCCCAGGCACTACAGCGTCCCGTACATAGAAACACGATTGAAAAAGTTGCCTCTGACGCTGTATAAATCATTTACTTTACCTAAAAAAGTAAGACGGATCATTAAAATCAAAAATACAAGCGGAACCAAGATGTTAGATTCATACATATTCTTCTAAGATTCTAGGTAATGTAGAGCTGGCTCCCAGATTCACCAAGCTTTAAGATGATTCAAAATTTCCGGTAAGATTTTTATTGTTATGAATGCCTTTCGACTTTAATCTTGTCTTAAGATCGCTTATGTCGAAATAAAGTTTTTCAGAATACTGTATCTCAGTATGACGGCCGTCATAATAACGTCATAGTTTGTTAGGAAATCGTTGGTCTAACTAAATATTGATCAATGCTTCTATATTTGGTTGTCTTAGTTAGTTTGTACACTTGGCTTGTTCATTATTATTAGGCCATTCAAATGACTTCTTCATGATAAACAGTCGTTTAAGACTCAAGTGAATGGGTGTCACCCAGACCATCCTACTCCATCACCAGCTTCATCATCAGTGGCTACATCATCACTTATCATCAGCCCCCTTACCGTGAGCTCTTATAGCAATCTGTCAAAAACGACGCCAAAATGACGTTGCTGTCATGCTTGACAAATAGCATTGTTTTAAATTTTTTTGTGCTTGTTTATGCCTAAACGTAGACAATGTATCGTATCCATTGTTTAGGTCTATTCGGACCTGTTCGGACTGAACTAACAGAAAGTACAAATAATTAGGCAAGCAAACTAACGAGCTAACGGTTACCCCTCAGGTGAGATTGTAGCTGAATGATGGTCTGTTACTTGTAAAAAATTCTAATCACCCAAATATCCGTTTCATATTCATATTAGAAACTTGCTTTCGCCTACAATTTCGATACCAACTCTACTAAAGGTCTGAAATTAAAGTTTTGTAGTCCAGTGGGAATTGTGTAGTCAGGGTTTGAAAACAATGGCTCTGTGGTTAAGTGGAATAACTCTAACAAGTTACTGCTATATTTAGATAAATGCAGTTTGCTAAACAGCAACAAGTGCCTTGCATTTGTCCCTGTACAAATATACTGAGTTCACGTTAGATGCACCAACTTATAACAACCATTCGTCTCGCCGGGGGCCCCGGGGTGCCCCGGGACAATGGACACGCAGGGACGGACCTAGACTAGCCTGGGGGGTTAAAAAAGCGAGTCACACGGGCTAATTTTTTCGTATCGCAAGTTAATCATAAATATAAATCACATTTATGGATAACTAAGTTGTAATATACCCATAATTACCCAGCGGAAGGGCTATAGTGATGTATATTTCAATTTCAACTAGACGACCGTACACGCCTATGTAAACATTTATGGTGAAATTACATACATGGTCAGTAACGCGTAAAATATAGTCGCTTATAATATACAGTCCGCTTTATACTCAGAAATCCAGATGACACCTTTCCGCTTACAAGCCTTTGTTGTAAGTTATTTCTGTTTCCTGAGTCCACTCCTGTTTTCTGCTCAGTGTATTCGTACGTGTGGACGTGTTATTGTCCTTTATAAAGCGTTTTCATTTTAACTTTTGTCATGTCTCTACGATTTAACTTTTAATTTCAACAGATATTACGGTCTGTTAGGCACAGTGTACACTGAACCGCATACATACATATACGATCTTGGAACTTTTTTGATGAACCGACGACATTGCTAGCATTGCGGGAAGTTGATGAATGAAACTCAAAATGGTCCTTCCAGGAAACGTATCAATAGAGGACGTTTGTTTATGGCCCACCCGATGCCAAGTGGTTACGATCATCTATAACAAAATATTGCCTTGCAAGTCACGTTCGTTAGGAACGTACCCTACGATGCACTGCCATGCGTCCATCAACCCGAGACATACAGGTATTAAGCCTCATGTGCCTGTAATTTCACCGACACTCACACCCTGCAAACCGGAACACACTGCGCTGCTTAGCGGCAGTAATAAGTATAGTAGTAGTACTTCCCCGGACGAGCCCTTCGCTAAGAGCTTTGCTACTACTACTACGAGCATAAGTTTTTCCAGGTAACGTATCAAGGGCCGAACGTATCCAGCATTGAACACATTTAGATTGATGATGATGCGTCGTACAGTAGTGTTAGCACAGTTGAGACTCGCTCGCGTGGGCGGTTCAGTGGACAGCGTTCCTTACTCTACAATCATAGAAATGTGTTTATTCTGCGGTGCAGTTGTAGTTTCTAATTAAATTGCTTTGAACAGACAACTTCAGACAACTGTTTAAAGCTCCTTACTTAAGTTTATATCTCTAGGTATTTACCTCGTGGAGTAGGTATAGGTACTAACTTTATTTAGTTACTAGAATCGCATGCGAGTCCGTTCGCGTAAAGTGGTTACAAACATGGTTTACTAGGTACGCAAACAATAATGAATTTTCAATTAAAGACGAAATATAAGATTACGTCAAAGTATTACAATTTTTTTTATAAAAAATTAAACCCTTACTGCACTTTTTGGGGGTCACCACAGTCAAAAGTCAAAGCATAGTTATTCATTAGAACCCCCACGGATCACTTTTAACACCCACCTTAAAACACAAGTAGTAGTAGTATGGTAGTAGTTTTAAATAGTACCTCTACTATAAAACCTCAGGAACTACCACGAGAGAGTTCCCGTTTTAAAAATGTATGTAAATAAACAAAGGTTAATCACCTCTTTCCAGTAACCGCGTATTGTGTAAATGAGAGTACGGACGACGTTGTGGACATGACACAGTGCAAATCGGATCAGTAGAGCGAGTGCAGTAATCAGCCGCCGCCGCCGCCGCCGCCGCCGCCGCCGCCGCCGCCGCCGCCGCCGCCGCCGCCGCCGCCGCCGCCGCCGCCGCCGCCGCCGCCGTCCACCGACCACGCAGCGATAGCGCGCGCTCACACGGCAATGAGGGCACAGTGCACGGACCGTACACAGTGGGACAGTGTACGTACCGTACCCAACCGCGACAAAACATCATAACAAAATTGAGGCTAGACTTGAATATACCTTGACCTATCTTTGCAAGTTATTGAAAAGGTAATGTACAAGGGAGATGAAACTTGTTAGTACCACGGAGCACGGAAAAATGAGAGCCTCGTCAGACTGAAAACACCAATAGTAAAGTTGAAAACGTTTCTAAATTAAATAATGCATTAAAAAATATATATATTTTTAGCGTTACCAGGTAAAAAGAAGCATTTTATAAAACGTAAGTTTATACGTAAGTAAACTTGCACCATAGAAGTTGACCTACTAAAGATTCCTTACTGTGTCATTCCACGCGAGCGCATTCTTAATTATCGTTATCTAGCTAGTTAGTCTGACACCGAACTGATGACTGTCACCAAATAATGTATTACAGGAAAACCGTTGTGAGTGGACTCTGCTCATCGCTGACTGAACGACTAAGGCAACGGTCAGCGCAGCCACTTATTAGATAAGTGACCGCTAGCAGCATCTACATCTGAGTGACACCGGTTCTTATCTCCTTATTACCAGGCAGACTTGGAGTTGTGAAAAATATATGAAATAGAATACAATTAATTTTTTTGCAACACACTTTTTTTTTCATAAGAAAAATTTCAGTGATTCTTATAAATGTAGGAGCATAGTACTATTAACAATATATTATGTATCACCTAGCCATGTGATTATCACCACCAAATTAGAAATCTTTATTTTTATTTTTAAAAATCTTTTACTTTGTTTCTTTTATTTATACCAAGCTTTCATGAGAATATCGGTTATCTAGAGGTTTAACTATTTCGGTTTCATAAAAACCTGATTTGCGTTTTTTGCACATTTCTGACCGGGCAGACGTCGTCGTGCCAAGGCGGACCGCGAGCCAATCTCAGTTGTCATACCGTACAGAAATTAGAAAATATACGAGCAGAATTACTAATCTAGATCGGGGTGGCATCTGAGGGCGGCCTAAAACACAGTCAAAGTCAAAAAGCATTTATTCTGTAATGTCCAGGTATCACTGTCACCACAGTTCGACACGGCTCATTCAAACTAAATTATACATTTTTCAGCGACAATTTTCAGTAAATAGCAGCTTATGTAACTTCCTGTTGATACTAAATGAGCACATGACCTTGCGGGCCCGTATCACCGTGACAATGAAACACGAATACCTACATAACACTGACTTTATTATAAAAAGTAAGCCTTTTCATCTATTGTGGATATAATTATACAGTGTCAGGCGACTAAGCGGGACGCTGTAGTGCTTGGAACAGGATTTTAGATGAAGTAGGCTTGCCCAGCACCTATACCATCCTTACAGCTTACTAACGATGTTTTCCTTCACCGTTTAAGAGCACCGGCATTGCATACTTATCAATTTTTCGAATAGAAAAATCCATTGGTACACGACCGGATTTAAACCGACGACTTTAGGATCAGAATGAGGGGTGACTCCCAATAGACAACCTGTACCCATACATAATAACATATTATAGTCAGATGTTCATTAGGTACTTTATAAATGAATAAGTTGCTATCTTAATAACATGTATATTAGTGAAATTGCGAACGATCTCGTTTGAAAACTATTTTCATACAAACTTTCACTTCCGCTGCATCCCGGTTGAATTTCAGGAATTCCTTACTTAGTACACTCTACGCACCAACACTAAATATGCTGTAGAACTTTCATTTCTGTACGATCTTGGGACGTGTTTCTGACTAACTTTTCTATATTTTCATGTATCATATTATTATCACAATCACGCATGTATCACCTCAGTATTTTTTTATTAAAACTTGCCGATTGAATAAGCAGATGACCCACCTGATGCTGAATGGTTATATTATGCTTACCATCACCTATAACAAAGCATTGCCACGTTAATTTCTACTATAAAATATGTCTATGTCTTTGTACTATAACGTATGTATGCTATAACACATAGAGCACGTCCACTAGAGACGTGCCCTATGAGACATTGCACTGGTGCACTCTAAGACGCTAATATTCAGTTCTATGCATACCGGTGCATATTGCTCGATCTTTAGATTATTTTTAGATTACCTTTATATTTAGTCTGGGGCATTAAAATGAATGAAGTTTGGTACTAAGCATATGCTGCGCCGGCTTGTATTCTTGTCTCCGAGTACCCTCACGTCGTCGTGGTGTTGTCTACCACCCGGAGAGGATGTGGTGACGAGCGGACGCGATTGTAGACATAAAATAATTTTCTTCCTCTCGCAATAAGGCCGACCACTATACTCACCCTACTAATAATCTCGGCGTAACGTTGAAATACTTACACCGTGTTTTGTCTCTGTCGTTCTAATTTGAAACTTTCTGTAATACACAAGACAAAACACGGTGTAAGTATTTCAACGTTACGTCGAGTTTATTAGTACATGGGTACTTATTTTTCAAGACGATCCCTGCGGATATTACTGAATAAGTGCTTTTTTTGACTTCTGTTCTGTTTGCCTGTGTAAATAACATTACGAACACATAATTATGACAAGTATTTATAATAGGTATGTACAAAACACACACACATTAATAGGGCATTCATTGTACAAAAAAAGTGCATCAGAGCTGTGTGTGGTGCTGGTCAACTTGACTCATGCAAGCCATTATTTATAAAATTAAAATTGCTTACGTTGCCTAGTCTATATATATTTCAGGTATGTTGTTTCATTATTGAGCACAGCAAATACTTTGACAAATGTAAGGATAAAGTATATTCAAAAATAAAATTAAGGGACCCTACAAGATTATTAATTCCGGTTCGGAAAACTGCCCTAAGCCATAAAAATAGTTATATAATGTGTATAAAAATTTATAATAGAATACCTAAATCAATAAGAGAATTACCATATAAAAAATTTAAAACAAAGTTGTTTAATTGGCTAGTCGATAAATGTTTTTATAGAGTCACAGATCTGCTCAGCTAACACTCAGATTTAAATTTATAATATAATTATTGAAATGTTTAAAATTAGTTGAATGATGAAGTTATAAGTAGACATTTAATTTTTGCATGCTGGGCTTCCTAGCGAAATGTGTGGCTCTAATAAGCTAGTTATATAAGTTCTCATGTACCACATTTCAAGCAAATAAATAAATTTCGAGCTATCTGCAGACCTTTGCAAGCGATCTAAAGATAGCTCAACTGATACAAATCAGTACCAATCGTAAGCGTCTTCAAGATCAATACCACCAGCCAAATTGATAAATTTTTCAGTAGCGTCAATGATGGATCTAATGTATAGTCTTGTATTTCAAGAGACAAGTGTGTCCGCTACCTTTCATCACTAAATTCCAGGTCCAAATACAAGGAACGAATATTAAAACCCATCCACGAAGAAAATGTTGGCGAAATGCAGCGTGGCATCGCGCCAGTGTGCAATTTTTAAAATTGTCCCCTCCCCTCATCCCTTTCCGTTCCCGCTGTGGAATTATAGGAATTTAATTCTACCCGCATCTGCTAATAACATGAGGAATTTTTAATTCGAATGCAAAAGTAATTTGAAAATGAATTAGATTTTATTGTTTCGAGATACCACTGGATAATGAAAATTATTGCGATGGCGAGATATTGAAAATAAATTGCTAACAACCACAGAACATAATTTAAATGAAAACAAAAATATTACTTTAGTGATTAGAAATATAATAGAAATCATTTATTTGACTTACAAATACATTAAAACAATAAATAAGTAAAAAAATACCATAAGCCATATTGCTTTTAGAAAATTATTAGACAAATACGAGAATTTAGAACGAAAACGTTTACTAACTTCTACTTACCAGTATATTTTGAGTTTCAGTCGATCAGCTTTTCTAAGCTAAGTATTTCCCGAACTGACTTTATTTTCCACAAGCTACGTTAGTACCGTATCGAGCAGCGTATTTCGGAAGCCATTCATCAATCGGCATCAGCACAGAGGTGGAAAAGTGCATTGTTCCCGCTACGACTAGTAAATCTGCCGCACATGCTGCCAATGCTCTCTACGAGCTTGTAATACTGGATGCGACTTGGGTTTTTTTAAATATTATACATACGAGTATATTTGAATAACATAATCTTTATATCACGCTTTAAATCATATCCTCGCTCGAGGTGACGAGTGACAAAGTGGTCAGAATAATTAAGGAAGTAGTCAGAAATAACTCCAAGAAACATTTGGCACGTAGAATTAGTATTCAATGTGAGGTTGGAAGACTATACCTAACCGCGATATGACCTAATCGTGATGTTTTCAAACAGTTTTGTCGTTCAAACGAAACTCTTTTAGTTACTACCGTTCAATGTATTACTGACGTACCAAATATGTGATCTTCATTATTCATTATATCCTATGCTATGTAATAGATGCATAGTGGCCCATACTATGACCATACTATGGTTTTGTGACGGCATTATTTTTAGAAATGGACTAAATTGCACTGTTTATTAAAAAGTGATGTGTGTTTTTTGTTTTGTGAGTATGTGGATTCAAGGCTGTTCTCAGTTAAGTACGCTCTGAATAGGCTTACCGTAACTATGTATAAAACCACACACGAAACGAGCTCGCAAAATACAAAAATCCGACTCCACACTCTCCAATTTAAGCAAAGTTTTTATCATTTTTTGTAAATATAACATAGCATTAGACGCGTAGGCCGAGCTATTACAGAGTGAGCTACGAGGCCTATCGCGTATCTAGGTTGCCTAGATCCAGGTAGCCCACAGGAATTGCGGCGGACATCTGCAATACTGCATCTGAGTTATTGCGAATGTAATATTGATATATTCGCAAAACGCTACAGACTACTTCAGACTGCCTAGCTAGAGGACCTATCAGCAGCATACATTTTATTTTATTGTATAAACATATTAATACCATACGATATATTAATAACTTAATTATGCTTAGTTTGGGGCTAGGTGATGTTGTGTAAAAATGTCCAAAAGTATTATTATTGGTTTTAGAGAAATTCGTAAAACGGTAAACATCAAGTTTGAAGTTTTTACGCAATTTTATTATTTCTTCTTATTATTTTATGTTTCCTCCAGCTTTTACGTCAGTTTTCTGTTGTTGTAAAAATGTATTTTCTTTCTTTCTTTAGGTAATATGGTGTCTTAGGACTTTGTGTGAATGTGCTAAATGTCTATTTGAACGTACCTCAGAATACCCTTCGACATCCTCAAAGAATTGAGTAAATCTTGAGTGGGTACTTGTTTTATTACAATCATAAATTAAACAAAGCCTATTTAAATATAAACGAAAGAAGTACCAATAATTAAAATCTCATCCAAATGATAATTCACATTGGACACCGACATAGTAATCTCAGTTCGGTGAATCATGTGAGCATAAGCTGATAGTACGAGTTACTTGGCATGCATCTGCTGACTCCGGTACCGAGCTGCAATTTCCGCCCAAACTGGACGCCGACCATCTTGGAACTGGGATGTTATTCATACGTTTTCTTCAAGGGCTACATCTAGCTAGATATTAGATTTGCTGGACTAGTGGAATCGCGCACAATTTCGTTTACGTGATGTTATTTTCATACAAACTCCACCCTCGCTGCACCCCTCTAGGTGTTGAATTTCAGAAATCTTGGTACACTCCTACGCGCCAAGACAAATATATATATCATGAAAATGTCATGTATCTACGACCAGCGGCTGTGCGTTGCCTACATGTATGTCAGTCAATTAGATTCCTAACATTGTTTTAATAGATAGATAGTTCAGATTACCTGCGTACTAGATATATTAGTCGGGCGGCATCAAGAACTTTGCTTCAACTTTGATAGCAATGTCCCAAAAAGTGAAGTTGTATTTCAAAATACCTATAATGCGGTAAGATGTTTGAGAAGTCCACTATATCATCTAGATAAGCGTGCCACTCCGTGGTATCCTCTTGCCCAAAACATAAACACCTAAAAATATGATCCTATTAATATGAAGCCTTCATTAAAATTAGAATCATGTTTCCACAAACAGAAGTGATTGGTGCCCCCGACCTGATGGCTGATCTGCGAGACGAGACGTATGGGCCCATTACCGCTAAATTGGGGTAGAGAGGGTCACAAGTCAAAATTAGGCCAAATAAATCGCCAACTCGAAATGTACTGACAGGGTTTTATTTGGCGTGATTTTATTTGCATTCAAAATAGGGGTTGAGTTCTGAGTTGTATCAGTACGAGTTTTTAAGAAAAGTTATTTTATATTCTTTTTTACATTTCTTTGGCCATTATAACCTTTACCTAAGCGTAAAATAATCTCGGATTTCAGAATGAACTACTGAAAATCGTATTTCAGTAGGTACATACCAAACCGGAACCAAATATAAAACAAAATCAACTTTCCAGTTCATAAGCCCAGTATAAAAAATTCAACCATTTAATCCGATCTTCTTTTGTGAATAATAACGACGTGAAATTCAATTATTTCTTTTGTAGTTTTGCGCGAAAAAATATTTTTCCTTGATCTCGGACACTGAGGGGAAGTCAGTTTTTATTGAATTAATTTTTGGGTTCCCTTTACGTAATCCTTTCAGAGTGAATATTTTATTTATTAAAGTTAGGCACAGTTTCCATCGGAGCTGAGTGGAGCTGAAATGCTATCTTGGATTTTAGATTGATTGGTTTTATATCTCAGCTTGTTCTGCTTTTATGGAAACGTGGCTTAAGGATAAAATTTTATAGAATATTTATCGCTTCAGACTTTCAAATTTCGGTGAAATCGGACACTTTACAATAATAACAAAGTTTTAATTCACAGAAGGATTGTTGTAAAGATGTCAAAATCGTCACATCACATCTCCATAATAGCCTATTTGTTCCGCTCGCTATTCCAAGAACAAGGTCAGATATAGGCCACTTTGTACTACACAAGTGTTTTAGTCAAGTAACTAGTATACTGCTGTCTTGTTGAACGTGCAGCATAATGGACGGATAAAGCAATGTACCTATTCACACAACTACGTAATAGAGAATCTAAAGGCGGACTACATTACTATACTACGTCGTCGGTGGGTTTAATGTGTTTACTATAAATGAAAAAGAAATAGCATCACGACTTCATCCCCAGGTGCAGTAGATATCCCTTCAGATCTCTTAGTACAAAGCACCCACTCGTGATTCTTCGTGGATATCTAAGAAGGGCAGTCAGAGGTATGTCCAGATATTATTTCGGTACAAACCCACATTTTGCACACCACAGTTTTCCTTCACCGTTTGAGAGCACTGGCACATCATTTTTCGTGCACGACCGGATTCGAACCCACAACCTTAGAATCAGAAGACGAGGTCACTTCCACTAGGCCACCAATACTGTTTACTAGACGTGTAAAATAACAGCGTTCTCTCATCAACATCTACAGCCTGATTGGCGCCGGCAAGTCTAAGAAAACAGACTAAAAACTTCCGGCTTAGTTATTGCCGGTTTTCTTATGATCCTTTCACTCAACTAAAATACAAGAACAGTCTGAACTAACCTTGACAGATGAGTAAGCTGAAATCTAAAATGATCGGTATAGATGACGATATGTGCAAGTAAGTACATAGTTATATCTCATAAATAATTTTGACAACTTACCAAGCTGGTCAGATTAAAAAAAAAGGTGTTCAGGGTTTTAACCTTTTTACAAATTAGGTTATGGGTCCAGCAGTAAAATTCAGTTCATATCCGGAAATTTACCTGTAACAAGATATTTAAATAATTAAATATTTAAAACAGTTAAATTATAATAAAATATCCTAGCCTGGCTTTCCCCGAAACCCATATTAAGTTTATTGAACCACATCTCCCACATTAGTAGATTTCATTAACGTAGGGTATAATTTATGCGAATTTTCAACCCCTGATAGGGTGCGTAATTGAAGAACCCCACGCAGGGTAAACCTATATGTCAATAGCGGGGATTTCCTGTAATTTCAGAGCTATTTTCATAATCTGTTAATTTATTTAAATGAGAATAAGCGGGCCGTCATCTCTGTGGCTTTATGGCTAGGGTTCGTAAGATGCTACAGGGAAGATTATTGCCCCGAGTCAAAGACATTCGTTCCGAGCTATCAGTTACCGCAATAGAACGGTCGTTATGTTGTGGATGTCTAAAGGGGTAGAGGTACGTTCAAATATTACATTTGGTACACAAATTTTGCAGTAGTTGGTATTACATACGTGACAGGTTGCAAACCCATCACCACTCATATTTTATATGTATTTTATTAATTAGGGATTAGTTACGAAAGCTTTGAAATATACCCTCAATCTACATACGAGTAGTACGTAAGGGAATGATAAGAGTAATTTACAAAAATCAAACCCTGTATATATTCAAAAAGCTTTACGCGAACGAAGTCGCACTAGTCCACTAGTGTGGTATAATAGAGAAGTGGTGCATCCCCTGGGTAAGTTCGTTAGGCCCTGCGGCCAAGGCGGCCACAATGATTGCTTAATGAAGTACGTGTCCAACACTGGGGTAGAATTATACAAGGAACGTTTCATCTGGTTTAGCTTTGATCCTATTTGTACGCAAACTTTCACCTTGGTTGTTACCCAAATTCTATTCCAGAGTGTTTTAATCACAACAGAACGAAAATGCGTTTGCCTTTAACGATTAAAAGCTAAGCCAATTTTTATAAAATTAACTAAGCTTGCACTTTTGAGACGGACATAAGGTTAACTATCGAAAATATTCTAGTTTATTGTTAAAAGTAAAGTAATTAGAAAAAACTCAAAGTCGCCCAACGGGCTAAGGAAGGAGCTATGCTAGGAGTTTCACTACGAGATATAATTATCAGAAATGAGAAAATCCGTAATGAAGGTCACTGCCATAGCTCTCAGAATCAGGAAGTTGAAGTGGTAGGTCATATAGTTCGTAGAAACGACAGCCGCTGGAGAATAAAGGTTCTCGAATGGCGACAACGAAGTTCTCCTACCTGATGGTCTGACGACACTGTCAGGAACGCGAGAAATCACCTATGTCGATGCCTATGTCCAGTAGTGGACTTCTTCAGGCTGTGGATGATGATGATGAAAGTGATTATGATCGTAAATCTGTGACGGTAACGGTCGCTGTAAAAATTATCTACTGAAACAGATATTTTTAAGTATCATAAAAATATGCAAGGCAAGTGAATAGAGGTTATGTACAGCACCTCTGCCACCTCGACGCGACGCGATAACACATTTTTATGACGAACGACTCTTTTACGACATTATCAAAATGTTGATAACGTCATAATTACACAGAAGGAGAAATTATTTACAGCGAGAGTAAAGGTTAGAGGAACCCGCCACCTCGTTCTCGTGTTTTTTTCATACAAAATTCAACTCTAATGCAACCTTGTTTTATGGGACATGCTGATGGAACAAGCAGATGGCCCACCTGATGTTAAGTGGTTACAAAACGTTGCAAGCATGTACCACTCTTCGTCCATCAACCTGAGGCATGCAGGTGTTAAGCCTCATGTGCCTGTTTGCACCTTAATTTGCCTTAATTATCGGTGCAATACCTACATCCTTAAACCGGAACACAGTAATCTGCCTTGGCGGCAAAAATAGGCATGGTGGAACTTCCCCGGACGAGCACTTCACTTAGGCTCTACTGTAAAATTTTTGGAATAGATTAATACCCTGAAAATTGATCTAAGACCATGGGTTAGGTCGTGTCTTCAGTCATTTTTTAGACATGTTAGTCATTGGGAGGAAACATTATAATAATATCTCTCACGAAAACAGGTAAATATCACGCAGTTGTCGATTACATCCGGGTGATTCTAGTTATTTTCGAATCTTCTAGACATTTTATAAAACGTTTCCGAGAATACGACCTTGACTTTTATCTCTAAAAACAAGCAAATGGTTGTTTAGGGAAATAATAAATACACATTCTAACTTAATAATTCTACAGAGAGGACACTCCACGACACGTTCACAATGACTTGATTTTACTAATTCCCGTGTAATTCATTTTTCGACAAACATTTTTACGTAGATAGACTCTTTTTGCATACAATACTACTTCCATGCCGGCTTCTATACATCTCAGACGTAAATATTTATAAAAATAAGGTATAATAAAGAAACTATGTAATTTAAGATACATGCTACATGTTTTTATATTTGACTTTCGTCTGACTACCGTTAATAATCCCTTATATTAAATATTTTAGTTAAAGGCATGTTAAGGGGTTGTAAACTTCAGAGGAACGAACGTTGGCCGAAGTTATGACTAAGGCGGCCAACCGTCCCGCATTCTGCGGGACCGTCCCGTAATGTTAGATGTAATCCCGCTTTGCAATAATGGGGACCCGTCACAGTTTTTTCTATGAATGCAGTTTTATAGGCCTTGAGAAACTAAAACATAAAATGCAAAATTTTTTTTTCTACGGCTAAAACTGACTAAGTTATGGGCAAAATACCGAACGAGATTCACTGACCGCGCGAACGGAAGCGATGACGTCACAATGGCCCAGCGCTAGCCGCCAAACCACTGCGCGCCCCGCGTTTCTGTTCGCGATACTCGTCCGACACGGAGCGTAACGTCACCAAGTGATTTGATTAGGTTTTTATTAGAAGGTTGTTATTTTAATATAACAAATGAGTATTAGAAATAAGGTAGATATCGGTTTTGAGCAAGCGCAATCCGATAATCTACCTAAAGTTGATACCTTCATGGTATTCGATTATCTTAGTAATCATTTAAATTACACAAGCGCTGAAATTCATGGTTGGAAACTTCAGAGGTAAACAAATCTCATTATCAACCTAATCAGAATAACAGGATAATATGTAGGTAGGTACACATACTTGGACTAGCCTATAAAATACCTAAAAGTTTTAGGTTAGTCAGCCAGGGAAGTTGTGTTTGTTGTTGTAACTACCTACGCTGTTATTTTCAACATTGGTATGTAGATAAGTATGTAGAAACTTAAAGGTTTAAAGAAAAATATTATGTAGCTATAAAATAAATAAAATTAGACTTAAATACTTAATTTGACAGGAATGTACCTACCTAAGTTCTTTGGACACGTAATTTAGAGCTATGAATAAACGAAAGCGTTAGGTATGTTAAGTTTAAAATAAGCCCTAAGAATTTAAATTATATTTTGTCGTAGGTTATACCCAGATTTATTTAAAAATTAAACAATAAATAATCAAGGTCAGGAATACAATACAGGAATGCAATACTTCCTTCTTCAATCTAAGCATTCCTCCCACAAGCCTATACTTGACGTAGTTCTCCATATGACGACCGATGTGGCGCGGCTGGCGAATGTCCGCCTGCGACGCGGAGGTTGCGGGTTCGATTCCCGCCTTGGGATAAATGTTTGTACGATCTGCTAATATTTATTCCGGGTGTTCTGGGTGTTTTCTATGTATAATAAAAAATATGTATGCATGTAATGTATTGTATTAAGTATATCAGTCATCTAGTACCCATAACACAAGCTCTGCTTAGCTTGGGGCTAGATGATGCTGTGTGGATTGTTCAGCATTATTATTATTATTATCAGCTTCCACCTAAAAATATAATAAATTCAGGTATATATTTTTTCTTTTTTATTATATATCACTTTTGCTCGCAACTTCGTTCGCGCTTAGATTTACGTACTTCTTTTTCATTCACTTTGGCTACAGTTTTATTGCATGTATAGATAGATATCCTCATCCTCGAGGGTACGACGCCAGAGGCATGGAGCAGGAGTGTGGTGGTACTGTTCTTTAAGAAAGGTGATAACACCCTTTTGAAGGAGAGTAGTTACTAATCGTCTCGCTCGTAGGCTAGACGACTTCCAGCCTCCCGAACAAGCCGGGTCCCGAAAAGGCTTCAGTAC
Organism: Electrophaes corylata; assembly: GCA_947095575.1. Classification (NCBI taxonomy): domain Eukaryota; kingdom Metazoa; phylum Arthropoda; class Insecta; order Lepidoptera; family Geometridae; genus Electrophaes; species Electrophaes corylata. Next base: position 12,392,987 of record OX352709.1, on the reverse strand, counting down.
CATAGACCACATTCATACGCTCCGGCAGGTTATACAGAAGACCGAAGAGTATAACCAGCCACTTTGTTTAGCGTTTGTGGACTATGAAAAAGCCTTCGATTCAGTCGAAACCTGGGCAGTGTTACGGTCACTCCAGCGGTGTCAAATTGACTATCGGTACATCGAAGTGTTGAAAGGCCTATATAGTAATGCCACCATGACTATCCGACTCCAGGACCAGAGTACAAATCCTATCCAGTTGCAAAAAGGAGTGAGACAGGGAGATGTAATTTCTCCGAAACTGTTCACGTCTGCACTGGAGGATATTTTCAAGCTCGTGTCCTGGAATAGGTATGGCATCAATATCAATGGCGAACACACCTTCGATTTGCCGACGATATAGTCATAATGGCGGAATCGCTGGAAGACCTAGAAACAAGGCTTAGAGACCTCAATATTGTCTCCCAACAGGTGGGTCTTAAAATGAACATGAGTAAGACGAAACTTATGTCAAATGCTCATGTCGCACCCGTACCGGTATATGTTGGAGGTCAGCCGACGAATCCAACTCGGATGGGCAGCGTTCGGGAAATTACGGCACATCTTCTCGTCACAGTTACCGCAAAGCCTCAAGACGAAAGTCTATAATCAGTGTGCGTTACCAGTGATGACTTATGGCACTGAGACGTGGTCGCTAACTATTGGTCTCATACACAAGCTTAAAGTCGCACAACGAGCTATGGAGAGAGCGATGCTGGGAGTTTCACTGCGAGGTAGAATCAGAAATGAGGAAATCCGTAGAAGAACCAAGGTCACCGACAGCTCTCAGAATCAGCAAGTTAAAGTGGCAGTGGGCAGGCCATAAAGCTCGTAGAACCGACAACCGTTGGGGAATAAAGGTTCTCGAATGGCGACCACGAACCGGAAGACGAAGCGTAGGACGTCCTCCTACCCGATGGACTGACGACATTGTTAGAACCGCGGGAAGTCGATGGATGGAAAGGGCTCAGAATCGTTCTTCCTGGAAACGTGTGGGGGAGGCCTATGTCCAGCAGTGGACTTCTACAGGCTGATGATGATGATGATGAGATAGAATCTATAACTATAATCCCAAAATGATCCCCGATATCCCGGGAAACTTGTGGGATATTCCCGCATTGGGGAATATTACCGGGAACGGCACATTTTATTGTAGTTAGACCTGAGTACGACCCTGGTTTTAACCCGACTACCGAGGAAGGGTTATTAGAAACTTCACTACTTACATTTTTTATCATTTACTTACTCATTGAAATATACCTAGTAGGTACGACCCTGTATTTTTCTTTAACATTCGTAAACAAGCTTTACTAAGCTACCTACGCACCTGTTTACCACACGAGTAATGATTGAGGATCATTTTGATGTAAGTAGGTACCTCCATAATATACCAACTATTATCATAGTTGGTATATTATGGAGGTACCTACCTACTTACATCAAAATGATTCTCGCAACAAAATCTTGAAGTTTGGCACGAAAGCGGAATTTTGTCATCCCTCTTCATGATAGTGCACCATTTTTTGCGCACTTTCGGGACCTTTGGCACATTGAAAAATAGTTTTTTAGGTGTACTAACTGAAGTATTAGTACACTTCGGTACTATACAGTACTTATAGTTCGGCATATTCACGTAAAAACCACAACACGACCCGCGCAGATCGAGTGAACTCTAATAAATGAATTGCGGAGAGCGCGCCCGCGGGCGGAAAAGATTTCGTGACGTCACATGAGCTATTCGGCCGCCCCGCGGTTGACTGGTACAAAATGTGTAATATCTTCGCAACCAATGGAACGATTTCAATGATTTAAAAAGTATCGTACCTAAACGAGTAAAAGGAACACCATTACATAGATAATATATGCATTTTCCGACTTGGTACGGGAGCTCATTAGTAAAATAGTCCCGCAAAACGTTAAATGCGTCCCGCATGTCCCGCATGCCTCTTTTCTATTTTTCTATTCAATGCCTTTATCCAACACATAGTAGGTATACACAACACACAGGAAAGAGTATTTTCTCTAATGAATTGTCTGTGGACGTCCGAAAAATCGTCACTAAAAGTGGAAACACTACGAGCTCTGCTTGTACTTAAATTTAATATGGGCAGCTGCGAAGATTTTTATGACATACTCAATAAAAACCCTGAACTTGTTAAAAAGTGTCACTCTAGTGATAAATATGATTTTAAAAATAAATGATTCAGTAAATTTTCTCTTGTTATGTAGGTAATTTTGGTAGGTGACAAAACTTCATAGGTACCTACCTACTTTGCATTCACCCCATACCGGCCATACCATTGCTATCCACAAAAAGTCCCGCATTCAATGTTCAGAGAGTTGGCCGCCTTAGTTATGACCCCAAAACAGGTGTTCCGGTTTGGGGTCAAGATGAATTGTCGGAGGCACACAATCACATGACAAGTGTGACCTAATTTAGGACTTCTTCTTACGGGTCCTCAAATTCGAAATATATTAAATCTCTTGAGCTTTCGGAAAGTAATTATAGCGGTTCGTGGTCGCTATTTATTTAGCTCTTTGCTAACAATTTCAATAATGTAGTCAAAGTCAGTAATATCCGCAGGGATCATCTTGAAACGTAAAGCTAGGTAAATCTTAATGCCAGTTCCTCGCGACCAAGCCGACCAAGAACAGACAAGAAACTTACCGCTTGCTGGTTCCTACCGTTTTTTGTATGATCCTTTTATTCACTAACGCATGTTAAAATACAAGGTAAATAAGTAAGTAATACATTATAATAAGTAGGTAGATGGTACTTATTATAATGGGGGGGGGGGGTAGGTGTGTGTGTGTGTGGTAATATGTGCAGGTCGGTATGTAAGGTACTAGGTATAGGTAGGGTAGTATTCCTAGTAGTCAAATTAGTTTTCAGTCCAAAGTTTGAGCTACCGCGCAAGACGGGCATGTTTCAGCTACAGTTACCCCTCAACCCCTCGCCCCCTACCTGTCCTAATTTAATAAACTAACTTCAGCTTCAGAGATTGTGGAGCGGAATTCATTACTCAGATTAAACTGCTAATAATGTTATACTTTTACAAATAACTGCATGTGGGTCGAAGTTAGTAACATTACAGGATGAACTATACCTTACCAACTATTCATACTAAGATGAATGTAGTACCCACCGCAAAACCGAAATAGGAATGGTCATAAAAACTTTGCGATCTTGGACAACGTTGCCCAAATCCTTTTTAACGGTAAGTATTTCTGAATAATATTACCTATTGGTAAGAGATGGATGTTTATCATTTGACAGATTTTTTTTAAGGAAGACCCTAAAATATTACATTTATGTTTGAAATAGAGCTTTTTGTCTCTAGATCACTAAGTGGGCAATAATATGAGGTCCATTGTCATTTTTATTTCAAAGTAGAAGAGACACATACCTACACACTACACAGTAGAGAGACACGTAGATATTCGTCATCAACCAAAATAAATTAAGTAAGGCATCAAATATTGCATTTGTGTCAGTCTCGGAAAGTAATTTGGATGAAAATAACAGAAAATACCTATATTTACAATATAATTATACTCATGTAAAGTAGGCGAGCACTTATATAGTAATGATGACGCAATAAAAAAAAAGCCTTCGTTGAGAGTAAATGATCTAAGTTCGTTGCATAGTTTGAAAATTCTTTACACCGGGTGCGGAGAATCGTATGGTTTTAAATAAAGAACAAATAATGAAATCACAAAAACACAACACTAAAATCGATCAATACCGTATAAAAAAAACATCGTAAAATTATTAGATGATATCTTATTCAAGGTCAAAACATAAAAACACCTTTGCAAAACATAACTACGAATAATGGTATTATTAAAGTTACTAGTAACTGTACTACTCCAGCGCATTCTTGCGAAGCCTGGCACCACTTGGTACGGCTAGCCACCACATTACACACGCTAAACACAACTTTACCTCAATGCAAACAAGGTTAAAATTACTATTCACACGTGCAAACGAACATAGAAATAGAAATGAATTTGAAAAACGAATTTGAACTTTAAAATTCGAAAGATAAACTCAAAGACGAATAACTCAACGCACACATTTAAAACTATGACGTAAATATAATTGAAGATTTATGATTTACAAGGTAGGGTACAAATTAGCATGTCAGGGTATGCAGTGGCTGTGTAAAGGTGTCACAGGTATTGAATTAGCGAGTGTGTGTGAAGTAACGGTGCATGTGTGTGAGAGAGAGAAGGACACAGTATTGTAAGTTTGATTGATGTACAAGCAAACGCTTTTTGTATTCATTCAAAATACGATTTGAATAGCCGTAGGACACCGTGAGGCGTGACTGTGCAAGTCCTCTCTCAACGGGTGGTAAGTACATAAAACGTTTATCTACATATAGTCTACTGCGCTTAGTTATGTAGATTCTACATAACATAACTAAGCGCAGATTCGGAAACAATGTTTATGCCCGTCTACATTAAACTTAGTAGTAGTACAGCTCTTTGTGAAGGGCTCGCTCGTCCGGGAAAGTACTACCACCGTACCCGTAGCCGTACCGTAACTATTTCTGCCACCAAGCAGTGATGCTCGTATTGCTATGTTCCGGTTTAAAGGGCACCCTTTACTTACTAGTATAGTATTATCTTATCTGTGATTTCACCGGCACCGGGCCGGTGAAATTACAGGGACATGAGGCTTAACACCCGTAGTTGGTGGACGCAGGGTAATGCTTTGATATAGATTATGGTTTCATAACCAGTAGTGCTAAGATGAGCAACGCGAGATATGTCGCGAATGACAAGAGATACTTTGTCTATGTAGCTTAATTTGTCGTTTACTCTAACATGTGCACCACGACAGAGAAGTTTGTCTTCGTAGACATAGATACGCTAGTGTAGAGAAACCAATATTGCCATAAAACGGTTCCCTATTAATTTAAATATAGCAACACCGGTTTCGTTCATTTAATTTTGAGTGATGGCTCTGGAACGCGTCCTCAAATAATATATTTTACTGACGTTGACAATTTGCAAAAAACGTCACTGATAACCTTTTCATCGTTTTTTTATTCGTTTTCTGTCATCTTTGGAAGTAACATTGTATTTTCATTTTAATTGTTTTTCTAGTGTTATTTTTAAGTTCTGATGGGTAATTTTGGTGGTATTTTAACCATGATTACTTGAGGTCTTAGCACAAGTGTGAACAATTGAAATGAAAGTGTGTTATGAGGCATCCTGATTTGAACGTAAATGTTTCTTTCTTTGCTTTGGTTTTGAAGAAAAATGCCATCTATTTCTTCAAAACCGATGACGGCTGACTTTACTTTTTTTTACCGACTCGACTTGACTAAAAATAATTTCTTCAACCCACTTGACATTGGCAAAATTGTCCGCAAGTCGGACAGATAGACAGACAGATTCAACGTCTGGCAGACTAAAAGGATTGCAGACGTCTCTGACAATTTTCCGCAAAATTTTTCGGTCTTCGCGTTGTGCGTAAATATGGTATAAATAATTATAATAGGGTACTGCCATTGTTTTAGGTTTCGGTTTAGGTTAGGTCGGATAACAAAGTATTCTGTGAGTCGGATCACTAACAATTTTGTCTATCTCGTAACTATCTCGTCCTCAAAAAGTACGACGAGAAAATAGTCGCGCCGAAATGTCAAAACTCGTTTAAAAAAGAGTGCACATGTTAGAGTTTGAAGACAAAAAACCCACAGATAAGCAAAACTGTGCGTTATTTCTTCATTTGACAGGTCTTGCCGAGTTTTCGGCGCTGCCATGTTAGTACAGGTAGACGAAAAGAGATAACTTTATTATTCACGAGAAAACGAGTAGACAAAATTTTGTCGTGGTGCACATCTTAGCTCTGCAGGTCACTTAACATCAGGTGGGTCATACTCATATGCTTCTTCCACCAGCGGTAGCATAAAAAAATGAAGCTTGCTTATGTAAGTACGGTCGGAGCTCCCGTAGCTCAGCAATTAACTGAATCGCATCAAATCCCCCGTCATGCACTCTCGTGTTGACAGACTGACGCCTGCGACTGACATTGACTGATACAATATGATTAAACACGGCACGACATCATCCAACATCGCTAATTCATATTCAAACTGCCGCATTGGTAGTAATTAACTTTTGCATTTGCACCCACATTGTAGATGCCACTATGACGGCCGTAATCGTGAATGACGTTGATGTGAGGCTGAAAATCATAGCCGTTTATCATGTGAACCAATACTAACTAATTTAGTAAACTTCGTATGGCGTCCTTCTTTAATATGTGGTATGGTCCACAATGAGGGAGTTTTCAAGCCTCCAGACCTCCGTCATAGTTTACAGATGTTAATGCATCTAACAGCCTCCCATCCAGCCGTCACAGCTCAGTACGTAGTAACCCTGCTTTCTGTGCTGTAGGTGGTGGGTTCGATTCCCACCGAGAACAAACATTTGTGTGATGAACATAGATGTTTGTTCTGTGTCTGGGTGTTATATTGTATTCTATGTATGTATTTACAAAAAAAAGCATATTATAAGTATTATATCAGTCATCTGGTTCCCATAGTACAAGCTATGCTTAGTTTGGGGCTAGATGATGTTGTGTTAAAATGTCCGCAAAATATTTATTTATTTATTGTCTTTTAAAACGTTTTAACTTATCAACTAAAGCTACAATTTGCAACTCTTGGTACCGATTGGGAGCACTCAGGACTCGTGAACTCAAATCTCGATGGGGTTTGAATTTATGGGGTCCATTTAGAACTGCTTAAAATTCAAATCCAGCCCTTTTCGCTATGTCCACGCTAAAATTTCAACCGTTTTTGTAATTTTGAAGGCTTAAGGGTTAAATTAGAAATTACGTACAAATCTATGTCAGAAAGTCATTTTGTGTCATTTATGTTATCAAAGGTCACCAAAAGTAATTAACCAAACAATACGCAAAACACAATTGAACATACCAAATCACAAACCGATCCGTAACACACACTAAAAAAAAACTTATTTATTACGCATTAGAGCTTTAATTCTCTCGTACATAAATATCATCTCTACAAAGTCACTAGTCTATTCACACACAAGCGAAATTAGACGGTATACTGCTAGAAAATAAGGTTGATAGTTCATGTGCGTGTAGCAAGGAGGTGAAGGCTCAAGTACCGTTGCTAGGTTACGAAGGCTTCGGGGTCGTTGACCCTGCGTGCGCGCAGTACCTCGTGGGAATATGATCTTTTGCGTGTGATTAGAGATTGACTTACGTGTGACGAATGATTCTAACTTTTGTGAATTAAAATTTTTTCTGTGCTATTTGTGAAATTTCTGCTTTGTCGTGTAGTAAAACTAGGTTGTAGAATTTTGGAGATCATTATATGAATTATAGTGGTGGTACTGCCCAGGCGCTGGGAAGCAGCATCTTCTGGGTACACCACCACTGCCGTCACCATTAGGGAGGACTATGTGCAGCAGTGGACTTATTTATGATCCTGTCATGATAAGAATCACTATGAATCATCACATCATGATATTTATGAACTAGGTAAATCTTAGCCAGTTTTACGTTATCTAGCCTAAAACTACAGGCGAATAAACGAACAGTTTTGCAAATTAATTAATAAATAAAGCTCTATAGTTTTTTTTTAATATTGCTGCGTGACAAGTCTACAAGAGTAGGCAGCCAATCGTGGTAGTTTTAAATGTAAATGTCAAAATAAAAAATTATAACCAAATCGTTTAGTTGTGTAATTTGACATTTGCAAATTGGGCACGGCTTCTAGACGTGGTTTTTTTAAAACTTCTTTATAAGGTCGAGTTTTTACCATTATGACCAAATATTATTATAACGTACTCTGTGGAGTATTAGAATTGTTATGAGAAGTAACTACTTAACATCAGGTGCGCCATCTGCTTGCTGTTGTTTTATTATTTTTTCTCATTATAAAATCTAGCGTACGTAACTTACAATGTATTCATTTCCTTTTGTAAGAGAACTCGTCTGAATGGAAACAAGATCATTACTGTTGTCAATGGGAGGGCGCTGGAGGGGAAGAGAGGGAGGGATGGGGAGGCAGGAGTAGGGGGAGACGGACACAGGGCATTACTTCTGCTAGCGGAGCCTGTTTGTCTAAAATCATATGAAATTGATATTTTATTCAATAAATTTCCTTTTCATGTGTTTTTACGTGAAATTATAATAATCTTACATATTTTCTGTTTTTGTTTATTATAAAGGTGGCTGACCTTATTCAGTTTTTACAAAAAAATTGACTACAAGATTTTTTAAGTCAACTGACAGGAGTGAACGTGAATCTAAATTTGGTTAAAAAATGTACGAAGGAATAACGAAGGTAAATTGGTAATTGTCTCTCAAGCACTTACTCTACGCGTGTGTGCCTCTCGCACAGGCTATCCTAGGAGAGGAATCTGTAATCTTGATAAGTCCCGCCTGCCTCAGAAGCGCACGTCCAAGATTATCGACGGCTGGATGGTAAACACGCGGCAACAGGCGCGCTATACGTGATGTTTGCAGAGCGAAGCGGGCGACGCCGATCCAGCTGTTACCATGCTCTTTGTACGTGGTTCTAGTCTAAACTATTTAATTCAACCTGCTGTTATGGAAACAATAGAAATAAATAAACTTCAAATTGATATTGTTTCTCGGCAGTGCGTCGCTTGGATGTCTCACTGACTAGGAACGCCTTTTAGATTTATAAATTTTATAAAACTTGAGAGCCTAGAGCTTCGTACTACCTTTAAATAAATGTAGTCAGAATTTAAAACAATGGTTTGAGACATTGAATGATGATCTTCAGATATGTTAATACAATTTATCGTTTTTTTAAATTATTTCGTGTTTTGTTTAGGAGTTTGTACTTTGAATACCTTAAGTGGTCCTGGCTTATAAGATCTCTCCATTTCTCCGTCTTTTACGAAAAGAAGATCCGACAAGAAACTTACAGATATATATCTGGCTGGGCGTACCTCTGACTACCCCCCTTGGACTTTCGCTCGACCGAAGAATCTCGAGTAGGTATTTGGTACTAAGAGATCTGAGGGGATGTCAACCGTGCTTGGGGATTCAATTCGTGATGCTATTTCTTTTTTTTTTTGTTTCTGTCAAGTGATTTTACACATTTGCTACCATCTGACCGGTCCAGTTTAGCAAAACAATTCAGGTAACAGACCTAAAAATTAAGTTTCTGTATTTGATTAGGGTACAAACAGTCCATAATAATAAAACTTAGAATTAACAATAGGCACAGGTACAAGTCAGAACTAGCTTCATAATCGTAACAGTTATCCCAAATTCCCAGCATCCAGGTCCATTGCCTCTCGTCCATTACACATCAAACGTACTGTTTATTGTTTAACTTGCCTTCGATAAAACTCCCCTCATCCCAAGACCAACCCCTAGGGTAACAATAATATCCAACCTTCTCTAAAGCCAAAATAATGGTACATATTTACCAAGGAAGCTAAATTTTATACAGTCAGAAAAGAATGTAAATTTTTATTTTAAATGATGTTATTATTATGTTTTAAATTTGGAGATCAGGTAATTTAAAAAAAAAACCCTGTGAGATAACAGGATTTTAATGAAATTACTAATACTTAGGAATACCTATATTTTTGGTTGGAATAAGCAAATTACCCTTTTAAGATTACCATACCCTATAACAAAACAATGCATCGTAAGGCACGTTCGTTAGGAACGTGCCCTACAATGCACTGTTTGATGACGTCCAACCTGAGGCACACAGGTGGCATCTGTATTGTCACCGGCACCTAAACGCTTCAAACTGGAACACGCTGCGCTGCTTGGCGGCAGAAATAGGCATGGTGGTAGTACTTCCCGGACGAGCCCTTCACAAGCTCTACTACTACAAAGCTACTCTGATATTTCTTATGCAAATTTCAATATCGCAAATCCCTACAGGGTGTTCAAAATCATTACTCCACTGTAAATTGCGTTAAACAAGCTCATTTTCATTACATAAAACCCAACTGCTACATTGTCGCGGTAAATGTCGATGAATACCGCAATTTGTGTCCGACACTCTAACCAGAGCTTTCTGTCTCTTCCGCTCTTACGAGCTGTGAATATTTCCTGTCCTTTTCGCACATTGTTATTTTTTACGCCCGTAGGAAATGCATCCACGACGACCATCTCGTTAAGGGCGCAAATAAGAGAGCTCTTTAAAATTCTGATATTACTGATTTTATACGTCGACGGAGGAAATAAATTCTTTGCTGCGGTTTTAACTTAACGTAAGTGTGTTGGTAATTGGAAGCACGTAATAGTGCCTTCAAAATAAGTAGCTTCAGTAGGTAGGAGTTTTTTTAATTAAAAAACTCTTTTGAAAACATATTTGTTACAGACGATACTGCCTGCCTAATGTCCGTCAACGGCTCCTACAAAAAATTAATACCAGTTTTTTTATTTTAAACTGTCATTATTCACCTAATAATCCAGTCAGTTGGTGAAACCAAAAGTTCGCATCAAGCATTTTTAAATAAACATGCATCCTTTGAAGTCTCCAAGATGTTGTAATCAGGGTAACGAGGGTGCCATAACTTTGAGGCCCTCTAATTACGCGAATGAAGTCACAATCACAAAGGAATCAGGACAGCCTGAGCAAACAACCATTATCAAAGTGCACCAGTTGACCTCTTCCGCCATTTCTGATCATTAGGGCTGCCACCTGAGGTGAAGCCAGTGAATCAGCAAGCTGAAGTGGCAATGGGCAGCTCATATAGCAAGTCTACAACTATACTTATTTCTGCCGCCAAGCAGCGCAGTGTTTTCCGGTTTGAAGGGTGTGAGTGTCGGTAAATTACAGGCACTTTTGACGAAAGCTGTGCATTGCATCGTAGGGCACTTTCCTAACGAGCGCGACCTGCGAGCCAATGCTTTGTTATAGGCTAACCACTTAACATCAGGTTGGTCTTCCGCTTGTTCCATCGCATCCAGTAAGTCAATTAAAAAAACTTGAAATAGTCTAGTTTTGGTGTGAAGTAATCATTGGCAACCCTAATGAGGAGCAATAGACGCGCTCCGCCATTCCTCTGGCATTCCACGCGTTACGGCATAATGGCAACATTGCTACCTAGGCTGGTACCGCCTGCCTCTGTGCACATGCACGCTGATGATGATGCTTTGTCACAGTATGATTATTGCATAACTATGTAGGTTTAACATTGTAAGCAGGCCTATGTCGAGCAGTGGGCTTATTTAGACTTATTATTTAGTAACGTATCTGAATAACACAGTTGGTTCCTCGTGGAACGTGGTTACCGTCGCCCATCAGCACCTGCAAAAGCAGCGGTGATGCTGATGCGCTGGCAGCCTTTTGGAGGACTCCTTACCGTTGTCCGTTTTGCGACGCACTAAACTTAATTTTGTAGGTACCTTAATATTAGGAATTTAGTGACAGTACTTGCAAATAGTACCTAGTAGTAGAGATCTTTGTAAAGTGTTCGTCCGGGGAAGTACTACATTGATACTACTACGGGTTGATGGACGCGGAGCATCGTAGGGCACGTTCCTAACGAGCCTGACTTACGTGGCAATACTTTCTTATAGGCGATGGTAACCACTTAACATCAGGTGGGCAATCTGCTTGTTTTATCAGCATGTTATATAAAAAAAAAATCTTTCTTTCGTAGCTGGTACTTGGTGAGCGGTCAGGTTTCCGCAACTATAGGCTCCTGATGGGCAACAACTCTACGTCAACATTCGAAAGGCAGTCTCCACCCGGCACAGTTTATTCCACTCATCTCCAATTCGCCGAAGGTAAAGCCCCTGCTTCCCTCACATTGAGCACTCGCAATTATGCAGACAAGTAATTAAACCCTGCACCCACTGGACGCTATAATTGCATTTGCAATTTAAAACTATTTGTGGACGAGTCCGGGCGAGTCTGGACGAGTGTCGGTGTTTTGAACGTATGGTTACGAGTGATCGTGTTAACTTTTTGTTTTATTTGCGCGGTTTCATTGCTACTGGCCAAATGGATTTTTTATTAAGGCGGTGGTACTCGCCAACGACCTTAAGGAGTCTGTCCAGTCTGAGTTGCACTGCCGCCCGTCGCCCGCACAGGGACCCGCGCATATTCCATTTCATATCGCATTCAAGTTAATAATTATTTGTAGCCTAATGAATTATTAGTTCGAACTGCCAATTGTTCACTTTGTGATAAATACTTTGACAGATATTTGTGTGAAAAAAAAATACTAAATATCAATACCGTTTAGAAGAAATAACCAAATTTAAAATAAAAATTGCTTCACTTTGGATATTTTTTTCATATAGTAATAATATAGTTAGAATTATTGCAATTGTTCAAATTAAAATTTAGTCTTTAATAAGCAATATATATTTTTTTTGGACATTTATAATCACTCATCAAAGAGAAATAACACGGAGAAAACCTCTCGTTGGCGGATACCACCTCCTTAAGAAACAGATGCAGTTCGGGATTAGCTTTGAATATTGCTGACTTTTACGACCAATGGGGCTTCGAGTAATGTTTTGACATTTTAAAAAGGAACCAGCTGTTTCCGAACTAGCGCATGCAAGCAGATAATACTGAAAGATAATTTATCGGCAATTGCCTCGTTTTTGCCATCGGTAATTATAAATTCAGCTTAAAATAAATTACGTCAGCTATTTTGTAGTGAAGGATAAACAAACTATTTCGAAAAGAAAAACGTTACGAAACAAAAGGATATCAAAATTTGATCAGTAACCTGGGTGTGTAAAATGTCTTTATTTCTGTCGCTACTATCGCAAAATTACTAATGGAACAAACATATGGCTCACCTGATGTTAAGTGGTAACCATCACCTATAACAAAGCATTGCCTTGTAGGTCACGTACGTTAGGTACGTGCCCTACGATGCACTACCCTGCGTCCACCAACCTGAGGCATACTGGTGTTAAGCCTCATGTGCCTGTAATTTCCCCGGCACCCACACCCTTCATACCGGAACACAGTAATGCGTGCATCTCTACTGAGCAGTAGAAATAGGCATGGTGGTGGTTCTTCCCCGGACGACCCCTTTCATAAAGAGCTCTACTACTACTAAATATCTGCCAATATTGTTATATATTTATAATTATTAGTTAATACAATATCTTTACTTTAATAAAGTCAGCGAACACCTCGATCAAACATACTTTCAAGAATTACCTTAAAAAAACACTCAAGGTCACCTCTCTCAAGAGTAGGGTTAGCAAAAAAAGCACCGTGCAGCGGGAAAAACGACAATTAGACGCGTCATTAAGTTTTTGTGCGCATCGTACCGAATAGTTTTTGCTGTCTGTACACTAGCAATTAGCGAACAACTTATAATAGTTTTAGGGCGTGTCAAAAATAATTAAAATATTTTTTTATGCTACTTACTGATGGAATGAAATAGTGGGTGGTAACCTATAACAAAGCTTTGCCTGGCAGGCCGCGCACGTTGGAAACATGCCCTAAAATACTACCTACTACTTTGCAACATCACCAACCAAGGCAGCACACTTTTCATTACCGGTCTCTCCGCACTTGTGGTATGAAATTACCTGAAACAATAAATAACGATGATGAAAATAATGTAATTAAATCAAATAATTCAAAAAATCTTACTCAAGTACTAGTAAAGCTTAGTTGAAATAGTTACAACGTGTTTTTTTGTTTTACATTGACAGGAAGTTTCAAATTAGATCGAAAGAGAGGAAACACGGTGTAATTATTTTGAGGTTACGTCGAGTTTATTAGTAATAGGGTAAGAATCTATGAATTGCGATCGACATTTAATATAATTAGTGCTAGTAGCTTCTGCTCGCGCCATCGCTCGCTTTGTACCTGGATAAAGAAGACCTATAACTGTAAGTAAGGTCTTCCAGATCAAGAAATAATGTACTCCCCAATCCATTCAGTCATCGATGCGTACCACATCGCATACGTGCACATCGTGGTTCGTTAGTAAAAAATATCTAAACATCCATACATAAAAAACTACTACAAAACAATAAAGATACGAAGTCAGTGGTAATGCGTGATCCCACCCTCCCCCCCACGACTAGACGTTCACTCCGGGTCACTGTTATCCGGTAAACATCTAACTAGAAAGGCATTGCGACCTCTCGACCATTATTGTCACAGTTCACACAGTACTTATCCTTGATTCTCGAAAAAACGGCCATTGTTATTTGACGGCCGTTATAAGTACCAGTAGTGGTCTAGTGGGAGTGACCCCCACCTTCTGATCCTAAGGTTAAATCTGGTTGCTCACCAATGGATTTTGTGCCACCAGTGCTCTCAAACAGTGAAGGAAAACATCGTTTGAGAGCATTCGTATTGGTGTTGACCGACTGACAAAATTGAGTAAATAAATAAAATAGTTAATAAAATCCTGACAATGTATAATAAATAACCTTTAGGTAACGGTAGTCGTCCTTTCAGAAACCGTACCTTAACAGTATTGTCGAAGGTAGCCATTCACCGCCCTTCGATTCTTTGCAATACATAATTGAATTAATCTGATTGCCTATTTGAGAACATTCGAGAATATTTGAGGACATTTGGGAACATTTTGGGAGTATTGGCTTTATTGGCGATCTTGTTTGGTCTAGATTTACTTTTATGTGTCTAGATTTCTTTTTACTTTGGTAACATATTTTCAAAATACAGCCACTTTCGCCTATTACTATATTATTATCCTTCGGTCCCCCTGTCAATAACTGCTCCTAACAATTTATCACTCTTCCGCGGAATCAAACCCGCTCTTGCATTTCACTTGATCGTATCTCTTCCATCATGAGCACACTGTGGCCAAGAAGGACCCAATCTGAAATGCATCTAAGCGTAAGCCGTAGTAAGCGTTGCATTCTATCAGCATTGCAATCCATTGAGCGGGTTCGATCATGCGGATCTTTCGAACGGAACCCTAATTGATGCGATTGTACTCGCTGATCATTCGCTGGTTGAACTGATCGCTGATCATTGATTGCGCTTAGCTTCTCTGAAAACTGTTGGCCGTCACTTTACGGTGTCAGTTTAAAAGGTTCGAGGCGTTTTAAACGTAGAATAACATTGATTCTTCCATCGCCCTTCTATCGCACGAAGCGTTATGCTTCCACGTTTCTAGTGCAATCTGCCAAGGACTTCCGGAACGTTACGTTTTCAAGACAAGGTGGATTTAAGCTAAGTGTGATCGACCTTAGACTGCATCTACACTTTCCATCAGGTGTGATGGCAGTCAAATACTTAGCTATCAGACAGTAAAAAATAAAAAAAATATCCCAAAAATTTTAATCAAAAGAATGAGGTTACTCATTAGTGTACATACATAGTTGCTAGATCTTATTAGGGTACACGCTTGGAGTATGGTAATATTATATAAAGTTTTTAAAAACCATGTTTGTAAATGTATATATTGTACTAAAAGAATTAACTCAGATGGTATCAAACATCTTAAAAATACTAAGTTCCGTTCAAATCAAGTCAATTTCAAACACTAGGACAGGTTTTCTGACTATTTCCAATGTTTTTTTCTTAAATAGTGATCACGAATTAAAAATGAGATCAGCGTTATTTCGGATGTAATATAACAGTGATTGCTGTTTGGAAATCTGTCCTCCGAAATCAATTCCTATTGCAGTCAGTTTATTTTAATTGGTGGTTTCGGAGTCTGCATTCTAATTTGACTATTTGTTTACACTTGTATAGTAAGGCTTGGAACAAATCGAGTGACTTAATGAGATGCGAGGGGATTGGGTTTGATGTCAGCAGCGGGACACTGACGGGATGTTTCAGGGGGTAGTCAGAGGTATGTCCAAATATACCATTCTGTGTTCCGTGACAGTTTGCAAGCGCAATTTATTAATTTATTATTATGTGTATAACATAGAGATATGGTGGTGGTCCCGTCACATGGAATGGGACCCCTCTATAACATCTTCCTCAATATTCTGAGTACATAATACCAATACGCTTGCCAAGCATCCTCACTATGGCGCAATCCCTCCCAATTTTTTTTTATGCTACGTCTGATGGAATAAACATATTATGAGTCATATGGTTACCGTTTAACATCAAGTGGGTCATATCATATGACCCACTTGATGTTAAACGGTAACCATCACCTATAACAAAGCATTGCTTTATAGGTCACGCACGTTAGGCACGTACCCTACGGTGCACTTCCCTGCGTCCATCAACCTGTGAGGTATACAGGTGTTAAACCTCATGTGCCTCTAATTTCTTAAATATGGATGAGAGCTACTGCTGGAATGGGCTTATTGAGTTTGTGGCGGACAAATATATTATGTGAGCATATTTTACTCTAAATAAGGCGCGAGTAGTCTGCATTAATAATATGTTCAAAATCGCATAACTTAGTAACGATTTACACGTCCCATTACAATCACAAGTTTAATGATTAATCAAATTAGCAATTCCCGAGCGAACTATCAGTAACTAATATCGCGAATGTAACACTTATAGCTTAGAAAACGGACACCGTCATATCATGGACAACATTGACAGCGGCTTCAAAGATACCGCTCGACTCCCGAAACAAAAGAAAGAATGTAAGAGCGGAATCCTGAGCGAGTGTTTCTTTGCCGAATATCTATAATTCAGATGTTTTCAAGAGAACATCGGATAGTTATGTTTTAGGTAACGACCGTATCCTGAATTGACATGTGGTGAAATTGAGTAATTTGTAAAAAGACATGCAAAAAATAAAGTTTTTTTTTTCAAATGTGTTCGGCGCAGCCTAAGCATCAGGTATTCACTAATTTGTTATAGGCGCAGCAATTTTTGTTCTACTGTAATAAAATAATCGCTTATAGCAAATAAAACCTGGCTATGCTATCTGAGTCCCACACTTTCTACAGTTTTTTACCGCCGCCTGCGGTTACGTCCGTCATATCCCGTTAGCGGCGTTTTAGAAACAAGAGAATACCTAACTAAGCGTGTAATTACTCTATTCAACTATTATGATTATATTTAGAAGATTAACAGAATATACTTCGTGACGCGGTTTGCCACCCGTCACGTTTAGCACCACGGAGTAAAGCCCGAGGGGTTTCGTCGGTACTTCATCATATTACTGAAGACTTGCTAATGACTTAACTAAATAATACGCAATGGCACTTCAAAGTTCTAACGGTGATGATAAAATTAAGATGAACGAAAACTTACCAACTTAAGATAGATAAGAGGTTTATTGCACTATACAAAACGTGTATTGGTATTATAGTCAGCTTACTAGACTAGTTTTTTTATATTTAATGATGGAACAAGCAGATGGCTCACCTGATGTTACGTGGTTACCATCGCCTACAACAAAATATTGCCTCGTAGGTCACACTCGTTAAGAACATGTCCTACGATGCACTGCTCTGCGTCCATCAACCTGAGGCATCCAGGTGTTCAGCCTCATGTACCTGTAAATTCACCGGCACCCACACCCTTCAAACTGGCACACAATAATGCGAGCATCACTGCTTGGTGGCAGAAATAATATATACTATCTTTATCTCATCGGTACCCACACCCTACGAGCTCTACTAAGAGCCTCTATTAAACTAAAAATGCTTTGAAAAGGTGTGCCAAAGTTAGTATGGAAAACTGTTTTAGCGAGGGACAGACAGAGGGACTTGTAGAAACAAGTATTGTTGACACATCATGCTCATATTTCGCAGAAACTAATATTCAATTAATAAATTCTTTAGTTTTTTTGGTAGATGTTTATAAGCAAGTCCATTCGTTCCTTATCTTTTGATGGTATATTCTAACAAGGTGGTCTGTTAACATTAGCAGCGATATACAAGTAAAATGATTGTACAATTATTTATATGCGCATATAAATATAGGGCACTCCACGGGCCCGTATTTCACCGAGATAGTGCCATGACAAATAGCCATCTTTGTATTGTATGATTTGTGAGACCCTATCAATTGTTTTAGAATCTACTATTATCTTTCCCATGGCACCACAGACGGAATAACAGTGATAAATGGTAGAAAGCGGTTATTTAGAACGGTAATTACAAAACAATGCCACTTAGGCATTAGGCATAGCATAGAACGTGTTCTGTGCATTAACAGCAGAGGTAACCGCTCAACATCAGGTGAGCCATCCGCTTGTTTCATATTGATTTGATGAAAAAACGATGCTTAGCTTAAACTGGATCGTAGGTTTTTCATTTAATTATAATCAGACAAGACAAATCCACCTTCACAGTTATTTACACACAAGATAAAAATTAAAATGAATGTTTACCGGATTAAAAACTAAAATATTGTCGAAGTTTCATTTCCTGCCACAAATTGGTTCAGTAATGAGTAGCATATGAAGAATCAAACAAAACACTAGGCGAAGCTATTACAACTTCATAGCGAGCTTATAAATAACCGGAAAAGACACCAATATTCATCAAGAAGGTACCGTCCCGCCACAGCTTTCATATTCGTATGGAAATTAACGGGGCTGTAAATCACAGGAGGCAGGTTTTTCATTTGGAGGCTCCTACGGCGTGACAGGGGTGGAGCCTAGGCCCTCCCTGCGGGGGGAACTTTTAGATGGACTGCAGTTGGAAACAATCTGTGTAGGGTTTATAATAGTGGAGGATTCAAACCATAAATACCACAAGGAAGCGTGTCTTCTTTGTGGTAAATACACCAATAATATGGTTTGAACCCTGGCGTTTACATTAAAAAGTAAGTGTAAGTATGTAGACGATAGAAAATACTTTATTGCATACCACAACTTAAGAATACATGGATATAAAAACTTAACAAAAAAAACTGCATACAATGAGTGATCTTATCGCTAAACTGCGATAAGACTTCTTATTGTAACAGACAACCTTTGGATGGAATGAACTTATTAGGTTTACAAGGGAGCTCATACAATTCGCAGAATTACGGGCCGAACGAGTCATATTGAATGCAAAAGTACTTAAGTTCCATTTTCAATTATTATTTTATATTACAAGAAAATGATCGCTTACTGTGAAGTGGTAACCTTCACCTAACATATAATTATAACAAAGCATTGCACGTACATCACGCATGTTACAAACGTAGAGACTTCCTTTTTACAACAAATCACACGTGCATTATAGGTAACTTGCCCCACATAACCTGCCTGAGTACACTTAGTTCCCTGTAAGACGATGTAATCTCACATTATCACATCATGAGTTATGGGCGACATGTAATTTCTCCGATGACATTAAAATCCAGATCACTCTAGACATGATGTTGGTAAGATGTCATTTTTTTTTGCCACAAATTGAAAAAACGCGAGCACCGCTATTTTATATACGCTAAGGTTCTCAAATGGTGACTAGAACGTGAGCCCTACTACTAAGCTACGAGACTGCGTTGTTCATTCATTGAGTAACCCACCATTTTCATTTACTTTCTGAAAACCTTAATTTCATTCACTCAGAATCAATTCAGGTCAATCTCACAATGAAATTCCTTCGCGTCAAATCTCACTTCCACGAATAAATAATTGTTTTTCCAAGTGGTCTCATCAATGGACCTTTTTAACTTCTCGCTTAATTATATTTGTTCTTTTCACTTGTTATTCGCCTCATATCTCAGTAGACCGCGTCCGTCATATCACGTTCACTGCTTATAAATTAAATACTTACCTGCGTTGAGCCGTGATGTGACTAAAACGCAGCTTGAGTATTTTGTATCGTTTTTAATTAAAATATGAATACCGACATGCATTTAACACGACGCCATCTAGCCCCAAGCTAAGCAAAGTTTGTACTATGGAAACTAGATTACTGAATGGAAAAGAAACATTTAATTAGCACGTAAATAACACGGGTACCAATATCATCCCACCAGACAACTAGAATAAAAATGAGAAACAACTGATAGAATCCTCAATTGTTTTGTAAATAAACATACAATATAACATCTAAACACAGAACCAATATCTTTGTTCATCACACAAATGTTTGCTCTGGGGGGGATCGAACCCACAACCAACAGCGCAGAAGGCAGAGCGACTACCAACTGTGCTGTGAAGCCTATCAATTCCGAAATTACCTTATTTAAAAAAAATCCCCAGACATAACGACTAGTGTAAACTTGGCGCATGGCAATGACTTTGAAGGGTACAGACAGACAGACCTAATAAAGCGTTTGCAATGTTACGATTGTCTCTTTTTAAGAAACCAAACCTTTAAAGATATTTGTTCTTCCTAATGGTACTGCTCAGATTCGTCTCTAAGTGCCTCCGGGATCATTTATTTTTGTGTTTGAGTGTTTACTTTTGACGTGAATTGGACTTTTTGAGTGTTTTCCAAATTTTATTAATTTGCACCATTTAAAACAACGAACAAATAAGGATATCAATTACAAAAAGTGTGACCTTACAAGCTTACATCTGAGTCCTTTTGAGCTTACGATAGTCAAAGTCAAAGAATCACTTAGAATCGTTTTAAAACTAGGTCTAGGTTAGGCCGTATTGGTTGACTTTTATCCCATACATTAGAATTACATTATAATTCAACGTTTTTCATAAAACCTATTTGGAAAATTCTTTTCCTATAATTGACAGGATACACTTTCTGATTAGTCTCATAATAATGTCATCAAAATAGGTTGAATATTTTGGTTTTAAAATTAAAATACTAAAAAATCATCCTGAAAGTCATCCTTAAAGCTGAAGTTAGTTTGTCAATTTTTTTAAACTGAATTATTATAATTTAGAGTAAAATGTAGTAACAAATGCGGGTGGTGTTCGGTGTGTTCTGATGAAGTGATACCGCTCAAGTCAAGAGGACTTGAAGATTGTCGTTGATGAGTGCGGACAGAGTGGCCGGTCCCACACTGCCGACGGATGCACAGCTTACCAACCAATAGTTATATCACTTACATGTATATACTATCCCTAGTATTACTTTAAGTAGTAGTAGTAGTATCCCTAGTAGTACTATTTCTGCGTTTCTGTTTGAAGACACCCACAGTGACAGTGAAATCACCGGCATTAATACATAATAAACACAGCAGATCTACTCTTAGAAACGATAAACGAAGTTGCGTATTGTCGTTTTGAGTTACACTACGCGGCATGTCAGGCAGCGACAACTTGACTTTTGACAGCTACCGAGTTGCCCCGCAGTATATTACAAAGCGACAATACGAAACTCCGTTTATCGGCCCTGACCAATGTACCGTAGGACACGTTCCTAACGTGACATCCAGCAGCTCATCTACCTACGACGCAATAATAGAATATCTATATACTTTTCTCGTACAATTTTTACTTAGTTTGGGGCTAGATGGAGTTGTGTATCACTTATTTTATATTTATAGATGAGCAGCGGTTACTCAAGTAAGCTGTGCCGGAAGTCTAATCAATTCAATTGCTGGACATCGGACCCGCGATGAGGTGCCAACAGGGTCACTGACAGACTGCAGCGACAGTAAGTGAACTGTACTTGCACGCTGACCTCATCAAATGCTAATGCAGTGCACAATCATTGACAACATAGAAGATTTGCACTGAAATGCAGCTTCATCCTTTGCATAAAATAAGTCCTCCCAGGTTTGGTCGCGAGGAATTGGCTTCTAATTCCACTTAGATTTAAGACGATTCAAATGTTTTTCCACTTTGACTTTAAACTGTCGCCTAGATCACTAAATTCTTCTTCATTTTCTAATAATGATACTACTTGTTCTTTGAAATCAGATTAAAACGTTTTAAAGCAGATGAATTTAAGCGCCTGATTCACGCGACTAAGCTTAAATGCCCTGTTGATAATGTATATTTACTTAAATCACTTTAAATAGGTACATTATCATCAAGGCACCCTTACTGCCAACGCACACTGGCGCATATAGAATTGTTTAAAATTTATCAATGTATTATTCATTTTCACCAATTGAATTTCACCAATTTGACTGGCCTCTCAGCTCAGTTAGTAGTAGCTCTGCCTTCAGTGCTGTAGGCCGTGGGTTCGATCCCCAGCGAGAGCAAACATTTGTGTGATGAACATAGATGTTTGTTCTCTGTCTGGGTGTTATATTGTATTCTAAGTATGTATTTACAAAAAAAAAGTATATAAGTATTCTATCAGTCATCTGGTTCCCATAGTACAAGCGATGCTTAGTTTGGGGTTAGATGATGTTGTGTAAAATGTCCACAAATATTTATTTATTATTCATTTATTATTATTGAATGGTTGTTGACGTGCGTTATATTTTCAACTTTGTATGCTCTACTTCTATTAAGATAAGGTATATGATACATTGATACATGTATAACGTTGCCGAACCATGCTCCAATTTGCACTGAGCTTTAGTACTTTAAAGAAACGCCTTTTCACTCTAATATTTTGATTAATTGGCATATTTATTAATATAACTATGTATCTGAGATAAACAGAATCAGGCAGCTAATTCATCGAAAAAAGATGAATATCTTTTAAATCTACACGTTAGAAGTGTATAGAGATGCAGAGAAATCTCTGTAATGGAAGCCCCCGGCAGCCCTTTCAGGGGCTTTTCCAATCTCTATACAAAATGAAGTTATTATTCTCGTTTACAAAACATATTCACAATTCATTTTTTGTAGGGTGACTATGCAATGTTTGTAAAAAGGGACAGTGCAGCATTACTGAAAAACAAACCAAGTTGAAGCAAAATTAAGTGTACTTAAATATTACAGGAATCGTATTATCTACTTTATATTATGAAACAGTATTACGGAAGTAATTTTATGAAGATGACCTTGGATTTTTAAACGTCATTGACTGGCCTCATAGCTCAGTAGCTAGGCCTTCTGCGCTGTAGGTTGTGGGTTTGATCCCCACCTAAGGCAAATATTTTTGTGATGAATATAGATGTTTCGTGTTTGGGTGTTTATATTGTATTCTATGTATTTGTGTATTTACAAAAACAAATGTATTAGAACAGTTAAGTTAGCTTATTTTGGAGCTTGATGGCATTACATAAAATATCTCCAACATTTATTTATGGACGGTTTCAACGTCAGCATTACACAACATTCTGTCATTAATATCCCAACCATCAGAACTTCAGCAAGTTTTTCAAAGCTTTATAGTTATTTTAATAATATCTTGCAATATCAAAGTCAAACACCGACCGATGTGGCGCGGCGGGCGAATGTCCGCCTGCGACGCAGAGGTTGCGGGTTCGATTCCCGCTTGGGATAAATGTTTGTACGATCTGCAAATATTTATTCCGGGTGTTCTGGGTGTTTTCTATGTATAATAAAAAATATCTATATATGTAATGTATTGAAATATTGAAAATGTGTTTATTACTGTAAAACAAGATACATAACAGTTCTTAAAATTTTACATAATAGGTAACTTATTTTACAGACAGCGAACAATAAACAGTTGGTTTTCTATCAGCTTCCTCACTAGGCAAAGCCTGTATCGAGGAAACTTTGATACGATAGGGTTCGGGTAGGGGTGTTGCTAGGTCTGTGAAGTTCAATAGATAAATAAGAAATATATATATATATATATATAAATATACTTATATTAATATAAATATTATTTTAATTGGAGTAATTAACAGTAGTAATAGGTACGTAAATATAACATACTTAAATAATGTAAATAAAAAATAATAATATTAAGTTATAAATGCTAAGATATTTTCGCTTTGATCATAATTTAATGTAAATAACCATTTCATTACCATGTGTTTTGCTTCAGTGATTGTTTTGTTTTTAATGTCACAACACTTGACAACTTCATTATACACGTGAATTCTCACAAAACTACCTATACGTCTTGCAAATGAAGTGTTCACAACAGGAGTTGATACTTTGAAAACTCGGCGTTTCAGCAATGACTTGTACTCAGGGGAGGAGATAACGAATTTGTGAGTTGCAAGACAAGTTTTAAGTATAAAAAGCCGGCGCACACTAAGTACACCAGCATCTTTATAGAGATCTGATGTGGAGTATCTAAAAGGTTTCCAAAGCATAACTTTCAAAACTGAGCGCTGCGCTCTCTCAGCCTGAATAATACAGGTATTGTATTAAGTATATCAGTCATCTAGTACCCATAACACAAGCTCTGCTTAGCTTGGGGCTAGATGATGCTGTGTGGATCGTCCGGCATTATTTATTTATTATTTATTATTATTAAACAAAGTCAAAGTCAAATATATTCTCCTTTCTTGTAAATAAATTTTGGGAATACCAGTGTCCACAGTCCACACTGGTGACACAGGTCTCAATGCTACAATTGCCTCTTCAGACCTAATAATGGTGAACGTCGAACTAGATTTATCTAGATGTAACGTTTCAAGAGATGTGAAATAAAAACATCATAAACGAGCATAATCCGTGATCCATTCGTCTCCTCCATCACCCTGGACATTGATAGTGACCATAAGAAAATACCATAACAAAAAATTGGAGTTCGAAAATTTCTTGAATTCCTACCCCATCACCGCTATCGTCGTCTAAAAATAGTTATTTTCGTCTTAAAACACGACGTATAAATGACATACACGCCTCTAGGTTCTTATAACTCGACTTCTGCAGAGTTATGATGTAATGGAAAGATACTATCTTCGACGTAACGTTGGTGGAGCGACTGGGCCGGAAATTAAATCAATCAGCCGTGCGTAGTGCTATCCCCGCGGGCGACAAGGTAGCTAGCTACTCACATTTGCCGACACGATAATTATATTACCTTATATTCGGTTCATAAAACACGGAAAATTTGTTGTATATCCAAATTTGGTTGATATGACACTAATACATCTAAATAAAGACGCAGGTGCACTTGTGGACACAAAAATTGTATCGTCATTATTATTGGTGAAATTAATTTATAATGATATTGACACACATTCACACAACGCCATCCAGCTCCATACTAAGTAAAACTTGTACTATGAGAACTAGATAGCTGATAGAATACTTATTTACTTTTTTTTGTAAATATATAATACATAATAGCACCCAGACACAGAACAAACATATATGTTCGCTATAATTAAACATAATGTCAACATCAACATCAATATGCCAGGGTGTACAAAACCTTATTTCGAAATCAGAAAATACCTGCGAATTGCCAAGCTACGCTCTACACCGAGATCAAATCGGTTTTATCCCAAATAACGTCCACATCATGGTGCTCCTATCACGCCTCGAAGAAAGTATAGGAGATGCATCTAACAATAGAGCAAGGAAACTTGTAAAAAAAACAATAATGCGTGTAAAGGAACCAAAAGGTGTAAACAAATTTCTTGCGTTACAGTCGATGGTTTAAAAATCCTAAGGGCTTGTTCAAAGGCCACCGCGGACCCTGCGTTAGGGTGTAATTAGCATGTTTGTGCCGCAAATGATGGCTGCCAGCGATTCGTTAGCCGTGGTTTGTGGATAACAACCACAAGGCATAGGCTGAAGCGGTAACAAACATAAACAAACAACTTGATTTCCAAACACACAAGAAACTGTTTAGATATATTATACAGACCATGTCAAAGTGCCAGTTTGGCAACAATGCTGGCTGTTGATACTCTGAGCCTGGTACATATCAGGCAGTCCGTTTTTTATTTGTATTAAAAAAGCTTCACGTTCGTCTGCTGTCACAACTAATGAAAAGTGTAAATGCCACCTAAAGTGCTGCAAACTTGGGTATAATCCACCTGTTCACTCTTGACTTACCGGAAATATTGACTTAAAAAAACTATCAAAAGATAAACAACGTCAAAACTATTGGCATCTCTTATCAATAGTTTATGGTAGACAGGGACAAGGCTAATTTCCAGCAACGTTTATAATTTTTTGGTTATCAGTATTTTGCTGGCAACATATCATTGACAATGAGATTAAAATACATATAACAGTGATAATAAGATTTGTCTTATAACCTGTACCAATCCCCATGCACTCAAAACTCGTATTTACGTGCGGTGAAGGCGGGACAGATCAAATATGTACCCGAAAGCCCGGGACTTACTTCAGTGTTCCCTCAATATTTATTTACACGCTTCTCGTTTCCACCACCCGCATCCGTGCGTGCCGCCACAACATCGGCAACACATTCTCAAAGTAACCTATATCAGTGTTGTGTACATTAACCCCCACACCTATAAACGTTATTTAAATATTGCTTAAAATTAGTCCTACCACTGTTTGTCATTACCCATTGATGTGAGATGGAAATAGCAGATTTTTATAAGACCATTACATTCGACAGCTGTTATTCTACACCCTGTTAAGTTTTTCTAGTATTATCATAAACAATCGACGACATTACTAAAATTAATAAGATGGAGAAAACTCACAAGACGAAGCGTAGGACGCCCTCCTCCCCCTTGGACTGACGATATTTTTAGGATCGCCGGAAGTCGATGGATGGAAAGGGCTGAGAATCGGAAACGTGGGGGAGGCCTATGTCCAGCAGTGGGCTTTTATATGCTTGTGATGATGATGAAAATTCAAAATCTTACTGAAAGTTTATATTGGAGCTTATTTCCAATACCGGATTTTGTCAGACTGTAAGGTAAACAGGCCTTAGCATCAACGTTTATAATATTATTATGTCGAGGGTAACTGTTCAATCGTACCCCTATATACGGGACGCTGTAGTGCCGTAGACAGGGTTTGAGATGATGATGTCATGTCTGTTAGGTTACCCTTTGCCAGTTTTGGCATATAAAAGAAAATCCACTGTGCCTAGAATTATGAGTTCACAGTGATTTCAAATTTGGTATGTTTAAGGTATACGTAGCGTAATGCAATTGTTATAGGCAGAGGTAACCACTCAACATAAAGTGGGTTATATGTTTTCCGTCACTTGTTCTGATAATAAAATTAAGGATTCACCGGATATTGACGGCCACTTGAATATGTAAAAATATTTTAAGAAAGCGAAGTTTAATAGAATGCAAATTAATGAAGATCCCTCGGGACAATCAGCTAATTCAAGACAATCTTGACGTTAAATAATTCATAATTATTATTCATGTGGATTATCGCCGTCAAGAAATAAATGCAAAATACCTGGGGGTTTACCTAAATCTTGAACGGACGTCCGGAAACCTCGGGGAGACTTAGCTAATCTTCAACCGAAATATTACCTGCAAAAAGATAATACATTGTTAAGAAGGTACAGTATTTAATAATAAACATAATAATTGTTGGTAATAAAATAAAGGATATTTTGATGTTATTTTAATAATAAATGAGTAAATGGAATCTTTTATTAAAATAATTAATATTCAATTAGGCTTAGTCTAGGTTTAGATTCTAAGTATTTTTTTAAACAACTTGGTGATGGGACAAGCAGATGGCCCAACTGATGTTAAGTGGTTATCTATATATAACTAGGTATTTTCTCGTAGCTCTCGCTCGCCAGGAGGAGGAGGAGGTGCCCTACGATGCACTGCTTAGTGTCAATCAATCTGAGGCAAACATGTGTTAAGACTCATGTGCCTGTAATGTCAAGCTGCTTGGCGACAGAAATAGGCATGGTGGTGGTAGTACTTCCTTGGACGAGCCCTTCACAAGCCCTTCTGTGTATTAGTGGAATGTTATTTGCATACAAACCCCGGTCAAACCAGTTTAGGGGTTGAAGATAACTTCACGCGAACGAAATCGCGCGCGTTTTGCTAGTACTTACTGAATATAAAGACTATCAATATCCTCAAAGTTATAATTTCCTAGAACCGTGATAAGTTGTGGTGATAAATAAATAATTCAGCCACATGCGAAATAAAAAAAAAAAAAATCTTTTCCCCAATCATCTAAACAAGATGAGCAAAAACTACAAGGTTAAGTTATATGCAACGGAGTTTCCAATAATATTCGGCATTGAGATAACTGAGGCCGAAAATAAAACCGAAACAATGTAATCATGCGTAAGTATAAGTATATAGGAAATTATATTGAAAGCTTTTGAGTCAGTTGTTAAATGAAATGATATTTATTACATGAAATGTGGGTTACAGATGTCATTGGATAAAATAAATATTATTCAACAGATTTTGCTACAGTGTAGCATGCAACTAAAGGTAGGAAGGTACCTAACTACTAAATTAAACTATATTAAATTTTATGCATAAATAACCTTAGGTTCTTATAATAATCTTTCAAAAGATCTTTAAACAATTGCCATCTCATATTATCGGGTATTGACACACAGAGACGGAACTCATTTTAAGCTATATTTAAAATTTAAATAACATTTAGGTAAAGCCAAGAGTAATTAGAATACTTAGGTAGGTACTTAATTTACGACTTAATTTGACAATTTATCCATATTTTGTATCAATCAGTAACAGGACAGAATTAGACAGTTACTAGTTGACGTCAGATTGTAAAACCGAATTTCGGTTTTAACCTCGACCGAAAAGTTGACCCGCAATCGGTCAACACTACAAGGTGTAAGCGGGTCAGGCGTGTGAGTGAGGGAGACGGCCGCGCGATGGCACTGGCTGGCACGAGTGGTACAGTACACGCTGCCATGCGCCTGCCCATTACAGGTTGTATGGCCTTTGACGTCACCTATGCATTTTGAACTGTTCTGCTGGCTATTTCCTGGAAACTTCTTTTCCTTATAGGTCGTGGGTTCGAATCCGATGGTGCAATATTGTGGAATAGATTTTCTATTTGAAAAATGTATGTGCGATACATTTCTTATGCTGCTAGAAAAATATCTTTGCAAACTAGTAAGTATTCTAGCAGCGGCGACGGGCTTGCAACGTATGGAATGTATGGAATGCTAACTACTGCAAAATGCAAGTATGTGCTAAATTCAGGCAAGTACCAAGCTCTGAGGGGATAACTACCATGCCTGGGGATTAGCTACATTATACCGAGTGTCATTTGACACCCCACATTGTTAATTTTAACAAATAAAACATTATCATCGTGAAATTGATATAAGTAGATATAATTAGTACCATCTTGTTTATCTTTCTACATATTTGTGATGAGATAGACAATATATCAATCAATGAAACGTCAGCATATAACAATACACAGAGAAAGCTGCTCGAAGATTTAATCTATAGAAAATATCCGACAATGCGAAAAGCAAATTATGAACTGTCGATACTCGCTAAAGCATTTTTCAATCAGCTCCCCCTCTCCGGCGGTGGGCGCCACCACAATGGCGACGCGGATTCTAATCCTTGGAAGCTCAGCGGTGCAAGGCTGACTGAAGACACATTTTAATGGAAACGTCACTCCCATTCCTGTTCTTACCTATCCCATTATATGCCTTTGATTGCTTTCCGATTACAGCTGGATTCTTGCTCGGTTAGTTAAAGCTTTGGGCACAATGATTATGAGTTTGTAAATCGTTTTTATTTAATAAAGTTACATGGACCACTTTGTAGTTTATTTATACCAATTATAAGAATCTTTGTCCTGACTGACCGACTGACTGACATAAAGACAACGCACAGCCTAAACCACTGGTCGTAGAGACTTGAAATTTTCAGGGTATATTCGTCTAGGCGCGTAGAGAAGGAAAACGAGTGTTGTGGAAGTGCTAAGGAATTCCCAAAATTCAACCCCCAAACGGGTTTAGCTTCACGCGGACAAAGTCGCGCGCGTTTCGCTAGTCTCTTATAAATTAGGTGAGTTTGCGTTGACATCGCTGTGTCCCAGTTTCAAGGTGGTGGCACATGCCAATGCATTGTAGGGCACGTTTATAACGAACAATGTGACCTGCGAAACAATGCTTTACAAAGCATTGTTATACATAACAGTTTTTATCACTTAACATAATCAGGCTTATTACATCAATAAGCGATATAAATAAAAAAAAAATTATAGTTTAAAAAATAAATCAAAAATGTCAATCACACTTTTTTTAAATCTTTATACAAGTATCATAATTTTTGATTACTTCTTGTCGAAACTGTATCATTCTATTCTACTGCAGAATTAGAAATAGCTCAGAAACTTGGTCCCTGTGCTCTCTGTCCGTGCTATCTATTTATAGGCAGGATCTAAATTATGACATTGCATGTACTTACGCCAAGGAGTACAATGTGAAACACGGTAATGCGCCTTTAACTTGACTATTCGTAAACAAATGGCGTCGTTATACTACCGAGCAGACATTGTAGCAACACATGCTCGGACTAATGTATGTATACTACATTAAAATCGCATAACATTATTCAAAATGATGACAGATTTTCGTCATCGCTGATAGAGCAGAGAATCAGGCTGTCAGGATAATAAGTAGCCTCCACACTTATAAAACGTACAAATTTAAACATCATTTAAAATTAGTTGTTCACTTGTTCTCCGAACATGTGAACCGCTAAGGTGTGGAATGTGGAACTCATTACTAGCGTCTGTTTTTGCGGACCACTATTACACTATATTTGAATCTCTTATAGGCAAAAGTGAATAGGTGTCTTCTAGACCTTCCTGCTTCATCATAGGCTTTTTCGTCACTTACCACCAACCAGGTGAGATTGTAGCCAAAGGATAGTCTATCGACGATGAAAAAATCCCATGGGTCTTCGACAGGACTACCATGGCTGTATGAACGAGTGCATGTCGCCATAACATTAGAGACTGTTTAACATTTTCAAAATGCTAAGCTGTTGAAAGGGAGGAAATTTAAAATATTTACAGATATTTCGCGAAAAAATACCCAATGATCAAAATACTAAAGGGTTCTGAGAAGTTCTTACCCTCTTAACCTTCAAGTTGTCATCCTCAAATGAGAACACTCAGGAAATGACAAGATTGACTCACCACATACAGCAAAATTCAGCTACAAACAAATGCAACTAACAATCACGTTACAAAAATCGCAGCTAACACCAAAGTGATAAATAAGCCTACAATGTCGAATTGAACGAACGCAACGAGACCCCCAAAACCATTCTAAAACATGTTTCGTCCCGTTCGGAGCAGCTGTGAATCCAGCCGTTTTGGCGCCAAAATCGGCAAATTGCCAAATGTATCTCTAAATTTCTTATTGGACTGTTTGGCTTGTACCTGTGGTGGTTGGATAACCAACAGATACGAGATATTCAGAAATGAAGCTAATCGCAGCTAAAGAAACCACTAATAGATATTTGAAATAGGTTCACATTCACACTTTAACCCCGAAGTCGAAAGGGCTAGGTAATAAATAATACATGGAGCCCAATTCTCATTACTTATTACATTACATACTTGTGTATACGATAAAGTCATCTGTGTCATTATTCTTTTGGCGGTGATTGATTGGAGTCAAATTTATTCTATACGTCATATGGATAGAAACCGTATTTTTTCATTTGACATCATGGTTGCGGATCGCTTGACCCATGTCTTAGATACTGTACGTTCCATATCTAAAGTGAATTGTCGCTATGGTCGGACGTCCGGACCGGACATACCTAATATTGTATGGTAGTGGTGGTATCTCCATATTGCAGTGCAGACCCTGAACTAATCGCGGTAAAGAAACTTATCTGATGACACACTTTCGAGGATAGAATCTGTTAGTAGAAGTATTTGTTCCCATTAATCCCGTGAAAGAGGCACAAAAATATTCCTCAATTTCAGTTAAAAGACTCCAGTAAATTCTCGTCAGCTATTTTAAATTACGAGCTTAGGGAACTTTGATTTACGGCACCGTCGAATTGCGCCTCTGGGGTCTGCTTTACAACTTTATATACAGGTACCCTTTTTGGGGTTTGTCCATTGGAGTTATACACACGTGCCATATAAACATTCATCATCAGCCTAAGGAAAGCCACTGCTGGACGTAGTCCTTCCCATAGGTTTCCTATAGGAGGATACACTTCTGTTCTTCTCTATCCACCGACATCCCGCGATTGACTATTTCTTCGTCATTCCAAACACAAACAATGCTTGCAATTTCAGGTATTAAAACTGATTTTTAATCTTCTGCAATGCAATAACATTAGCGTGGATTGTGTTGTTACAATATTCTTATTAGTTTTAGGGTGCTATAACTATAGCACTCTTATAACTATAAAATGTGACGGCAACACTTTTAGTGCTGTCAAATTAGGCATCGCGTTATCTTTACACATGTTAATACTTCACGTTTTTGTGTTTTATTCCTGCTGTAAATGTTCATTGCTCCCAAAGTGTTGGAGCGCTGACAAGTCTCGCTGACGGGACACGAGGGCACGAGGGATAGTTTACAACTTTATTGACGCGCATAGCGACTCGTATTGCTGACAGTTACACAATGCTGTCCGTGTCACATACCAATATATCTGTGAGTGAAACAGAAAATATACAACTCGAAAAAGTGCGATATAATTTTTTCCGCCCGCGACCTTTCCCACATCGAAACCCGGTTAGAAGTAGCTTATGTTTTATTCCAGGTCATGAAAAAACAAGAATATCCTTATGACTTTAATCCCCAAGCATGGTAGATGATATCTTCGGACAGCCGTCACAGCTCAGTTTGTAGTAGCCCAGCCTTCCAGCACTGGAGGTGGTGGATTCGATCCCCACCGAGAACAAACATTTTGTGTGATGAACATAGATGTTGTGTTCACTGTCTGGGTGGTATTCAGAGTATGTATTTACTTTTATTTAATTATAATTTAGTACCAAGGAGTACTGAGACGGACTCAAGAACTTGATATTCCCAGTTTAATGGGTTTATACCAAATCAGCCCTGCGTTACGGCTAGCTTGAGCAACGCCACTACGCACCTCCGCAAGATGAATATACCTCGAGAATTTCAGGGCTCTACGATCAGCAGTTTAGGCTGTGCCGTTGCCTATATGTGAGTCAGTCGGGACAAAGATTCTTATAATTGGTATAGATATAGGTAAAATAGAAAATTTAAGCTCAACTACGAAAAGCCTGGTTAGGTATGCGTAGAATTTAGCCAGAAAACTCAATCATTAAAATGATTCAATAATATTAATAGAGGCCAGAGGCTATAATAATAAACTAATTGAGACTCGAGGTTATCGAACTCGGAACCGAATGGTATGGAAATTGAAATAATCTGCCAAAATCTAAAGGTGTTAAGCTCTTGATTTATATTTTTAGAATAATAATGGAATTTCGAGATAGCTAAAACTACAGTAGTTACGTAGTAGTACAGTACTACCTACTACTATTTGTTCAGCGCTTTAGCGTAACAAAATAATACATCATAGAGCACGTACGCTAAAAAGAATGTCATTACGTGAAAGTGCACCCTGAGCCTACAAACATCAGGTAATAAACATATGGTGTATTAATCTTATTCTAAAAAAACCAGAGTTAAAATATTCTTGAGTAAAGATACTGATAACAGAAGCGACTGGAGAGAAGGAAGAGAGGCCTTTGCCCTGCAGTGGGACACTACAGGCTCTTAATAATAATAAAGATACTAATGGGTCCCATTTTACTTCCTATTTTACCCCGAATACTCAAGCGCATCTCAGATGACGAATTTTTGACAGATTTTCATTACTAACTGTCAAAAGATCGCGATATGAAACGAGCTTAAATTTGAGATACGTTAGAAAATTCGGGGGCAAGTAATGTAGTCAACAGAAGAATATACTAGTATTTTATTCCGTTTGAAAAAACTCTAGACGTTGTATACTATTTTAAAAAGTAGACATTTGAAACAAAATGTTTAATTCAAACCTTTGTCAAAACTCCTATATTTAAATACAAGTTCCATCTATCCATATTTTGCAACCGGATGACTAAGAGAAACAGTTGACTGACCAAATTAGGGTAGTCTACCATCTAATAAATAGGCAAGCGTTTAGCTAGACTTAAGGCTGTAGTGGGTCGCAGAATCTATAGCAGTGTCTAGTATGTACTTGCGTTTAGAATTTTCATTTAGGGTACTCCGACAATGTAATAAATTATGTTGTATTGTACGAGCTCCATCTAAATTATGTTCCGTCCCGTGAATAGGGCCATGGGGGAAAAAATTGTCCCTGACGCTGTATATACCACCTTAAACAGTTGCAAAAGGCCTGTTTGAGTATGTGCTATGTTGCAGATCGTATTGACCGTGTCTTTCCTGTGGATTCGGCCGACTAAGCTCTGAAGATGGCATAGGCATCCTGATCCTGGGCAAGCCTTCTCCAAGTAAAATCCTATCCCAGGTACTAAAGTGTCCCTCGCATAAGGCTCAACATTCCATATTTCCCGTCCTTGTCAATCGTTTTCCGCTATCGCAAAACGTTATAAGACCACCTAGATAGCTGGTTTTAAACAAACACTCCTTTAATTTCGTTTCATTTTACGCACGAGTAAACTTACTTCTACGGCCTTTTGAGTTAGGCCTACGAGTTTCAACAACACTTCCATCAGGTGGATCCGTCTACCACTTATGGCACAGAAAATCTTTTTACGTCTTAAACTTATAAATGCAGTGCAATGCCACGTGGACGTGCTCTGAGAAGTAATGGGATTGTTATAAGAAGCAACTTCTTAAAATCAGGTATAACATTTGACTCTTACGTCACTTGTTTTCATAAAAAAAAAAGCGATTCATTTAACAACTGAACACTTCATAATATCCATTTCAAAGCCCATTCGCCTGGCCTGGAGATTGGAGGCTTCTCGTGACATTTAGAGCCTTCGGCCATCGACCTCTTGAGCAAGCTGTATCTGTAGCAAGATGCTGTGAGATACACCATTATAATTTAAATATGTTTTTGGTATTTTAATACATACCAGTTTACAAAGATTTATTTTAAAGATAAACTAATATCCGCGTTTTAGCAGTCAGTTGACCTGGGACAAATGTAGATATAATGTCCAGCTTGGAACAACATTTTGTATTTGTATTACAAATACAAAATGCATTTACCATACTTTGCCATCTTTATAATGCGCTTTGACAAATATAGCCACTTAGTAACTCCGGTCTGGTGCGGTGTACACCAAAGTTTGGAAAGTATTCACTTGTTCCGGACTAGATGATTCATGTAAAAAATCTGATAAAAAAATGGTAGAAAGAATTCATAAGTTTCTTGGCTGATCTTCTAGGCTTTGTCGCGAGGAACTGGTGCTTAGTACCACCTGGTTTATAGACGATTGAAAATGATCTCTGGGGCTTATGACTTTGAGTTTGTTTTGATTGTGCCCGGTGCTCTATTTGACGGTAGACAGCATAAATGATGAAGTCGTGAGTTCATGTCGGCTTGATTGGCGCTGTGTTTGACTGATGTTATCAATAATGATGCTTCCATTTAAGGGCACCTACGTTTCTCCGTGTGTTAGTGGCTTTCCGTCAGATATATCTTACCTTCACATTTTTTCATCATGATTATAAGTTCATTTTTTCTTATGACGTTCCGGGTACCAAAATCCAACCCCTTAAACTCAACATTTTTTTGTCTAACGTCACTTTTTGTACAAAAGAAGCGCCAGTCCAAAAGTATATCTCGGACGTACCTCTGATTACCCTGTAACTGAATACTTCCTGGTTTCTTAAGACATGAACAACCAGAAGATCATAAACTCCGAAAATGCGACCTAATTGGTTGTAATCGTAAAAATATAAAATATGGTTGTTGCCGAAGTGAAAGTGTTCCCACGGATGCGCAGACGCAGATTACATAGTTCGTGTTGTTGGTATTTATCTAGTAGTAGGGCAAATAGAGCACAATTTACGTACGGAAGAGAAACGTGAGCTTTAAGTATAATTAACCTAATTAAATTTAAGCCAAAAAGTATTGAATGAAATAACCACTTTCTCATTCATCTTTTATTTATGTTTTCTGCCTGGCATTTTAACGGACAATCTTGTCAGTGTCAAATGCATCTTATTCACGTCAGTCAAGTCGGCTGTCAATTATTTTGAAGGTTATTAAATATGATTAAAACGCACGGTAAACATTTTCGTTCGAATTAGAATCACATTTAAACGTTTATTTTATCAGCCCCTCCCCCTACCGTGAGCTCTTATAGCACGGTTGCAAACTGTCAAAAACGACGACACGAAAATTGCCGTTGCTGTCGTACTTGACAGAGCATTGTTTTCCATAAATAGATAAATCTAGTGCACCTATGGGTTAGGTAGTAAGTGAAGTTTGTTAATTTTTAGTAGAATTGTCCGTCGACTGCAAAATTGTATCCACAGTTAGAACACCGAACACCTAAAGTGCACCGATTTCAGCCCAATAGCCGGGTTGAATGCATTCACTTGAATAAATTCAGCCCTATTCGGTCTACCCATCCGACTCCAGCTAGGGATTTCCCAAACACAGAGCCGGAGAATTGGAATCTCATCACGCATGCAAAAATCCTGAATTATGCTTCAAAGCCTCTGTTTTTAAACCTGGGGGTTACGACCATTAGGAGGATCAAAAGTTTTACTCGGGGGGTCGCGATCGCCAGGTAGAAATAAAAAGCAAGGGCAGTAGGTTCATGTACCTGTAACTTCACCGGCACCCACACCCTTCAAAGTGGAACACAGCATGGTGCTGGGCGGCAGAAAAGGGTATGGTGGTAGTACATATCCGGACGAGTTCTTCTACTACCAAGAGATAAAATATGCACGTTCAAATAAGTAACGTCTAACGCGATCACCATTTCGATTTCATCCCACTCTGAAATTTAAGTACAATTTATAGTCGAACATAAAGTCAAGTACATCCGGATATTCCTCGATATGTGGCCGGACGTGAGGCACTATAGGCCTCCAAATGAAAGGCCCGGCCGATTAATTGGCCAATATAGCGGATTCGTCAATTTCGGTCCGACTCATATCCGATTGTCATCGATGAAAAGTCGGCTTTTGGAAGAATTAAATGGTGAATATTGGTTTTACAAGTTGCTCACATTGTTTTAACAGTAAATTAATATTTATGCTTTATCAATACCTAACTATACCAAAGATATTTTTCCAACATTCATAAGCAACGATGCTACTGTACAATTTACCGAATTGTGCGAAATGTTTGGACGTGTCTCTAACTGCCTTCCTCAGTCATGACACAATTTCTTGATTCAAAACTTGTTGTGGAGAACGAGTGTGGTTGGCTTCTGACTTATGTCCACCATATCATGCTGTCGCATTCAAAAGCTTATTTTAACACAGTTGAATAGTAAATATTTTCATAATTTAATTCGATAATTTTCAGATCGCAAATTTTCACAATGGAATTTAACTGTCTCATTATCGAGCGACAGTGGAGCGACTGTTTCAACTTTCAACTACAGGTTTTAAAATTAATTGTTTATTTTCGAATGTTATCTGTATTTGTGCCAACCATCGCCACCGCGGAGTCAAACGAGTTCCAGATAGGAGAGACACGCATTACAATATAATTGGCTTTTGGGCCACCATTAAGATGTGTAACCGCTATTGGAATTTTAAACTGAGCATTAAAAACACGTTACCGGCTCTAATTCGCATGGCGGCCTAAACAATCCTTTACCAGATTTGACCACAAGTCATGGGGTTTTTATTACTTTTTGTTATTTCTGACCTCTTGCATATTTTAACCCTTTACCACCTACCACCTATTTTTGTCACGCAACCACCTACCATACGTCTCTGAGACTTACGAGTGAAATGACTATCGTATGTGAAATCTAAGGCAGAGATATTTATTTGTGAGTTAAAATCGGTTTAAAGACATATAAAAGTATGTATTAAAGCAAACGTGACACATAAATAATGTAAATTTTTCTTAAAATCTCAATTTGTTTGAAACAACTCCTAATTCTAGCTTAAAAATATTCTTATTCAAAGAATGAGGTCTACAAAAATAATGGAATTGAATAGGAACTTCTAATTTTTTTTTACCTAAAATATAATAATCAACAAGAAGTATAAAATCAAATGCTTGTCATTATAATCAAATCTTCAACAAAATTGCAGGCCATGAATCTTAGGGGTTTTCGCAACAGTGAATGCACATTTTGTTGGAGCATTCAATACAAATAGTTTTTTTTACTTTCTTATAAAGGTTTATAATCATTTTCAGACGAAACCGATGAAATAACGTTATTCTCCACAGCAGGTTTTTCGATTTCAGAATTCGAATCGCAGCTATCCTCTATTGCGTGCTGTATTCCGATATCCAAATCCACATCGCTACATTCATTATTAGGTTGATTTTTTTCATTAGATGGATCTTGTATATCTAATGCTCTATAACACTATTATTAGAAGCCATTTTAAACTAAAACATAAAAAAACACTATTTCAAAAAAGTCACACTACCACCTACCACCCGTCTCTCGGACGTTCAACGACAGATTTCTACTTACTAAAGACAAACGCGCGCACGTACAACCACGACAAGCGCTTGTACCGTACTTAGATACGCGGTGGAAAGGTACAGGGACGAACAAGTTGATAGGTGTTTCGGGCGCCAAAATATTAACGATTTAAATTTTCTGCCGTCTGTGAGACGGATGGTAGGTGGTTAAGGGTTAATCACCGCTTCAAGATAACAGTATCGAAAGAACATCTTCGAGAATGTTCCCTGCTATAATATAATAAAGCTCTCACATAAATTTTTTGGACTAATTATTTTAAACACTTTCTGTGGATGATCCTTACGGCCTTTACATTTGTCAGTACAGTAGTAAGCACTATAGTATGAAAAATATTTGCGAATACTTACATTTATTACTCTAATGCACTTTATGCACTTACTGCGCAGATGTGAACTCTATCTCAAGACATCTCCAACAATACTGTTTCTAGTAATTTTAAAACGTATAGCTGTACAGCCAGCATAATATGGATAAGCTGCATCATTGCTTGGGTATTGTGTCTGGCTCTGGAAAAGCGATTAATTAAGGAAGTACACGTTTAAAATAATAATTTAAAGTCAGCAAACAGCGACTTTCGGAACATTGATTTTAGAACCAGCAGCTATTATGTCCGTCATATTTTCACAAATTAAGATAAAATAAGCGGAAGTAAAGATAAAATGATTTATTTGAATAACAAGTAGGTTGGCGTAACAAAAAGTAGGTTGGATCACAACTAATTGATGTAAAGTAAACGCAATTTAATGTAAGTATTGAGTACACGTCAAATACACCATGCCTTTGAATAACTAAAAACTCCGTCTTCAAAATTGGCCACTGCTTCATACAAGCTTACTATAAGGAAGAACGGCAGTTCTCTTCTACCGTCAAATTACAACCGTCTAACGACCTCCGTTTTTTTGAAAAACCAAGTTTACTGCGAATACTTTAAAGCTTCCATTACACTAATGCACTTATGGCACAATGTCTGCTCTTTCTCCCTCCACATCACTTTAACAATCCTTTGCAGACAGTTTTATATGTATTTCACAGTGGAAATAAACTCCATTATATTTTTGAAAGAAGAGGAACTATTATCTGGGGATTTGTAAATTGAAAGAACATACCTTAAGCTCGCCACTTCACTGGATAAACTGTTCCAAGCCGTGGCAAGTACTGAAACAATCGCATGCATTATGCATCTGTAAGCAAACTTGTCGGAACTTGCTTTTACTTAGGCCAAGAACGCATTAGGCGGGACTGTTCTGGACTGGGTCCT
Organism: Electrophaes corylata; assembly: GCA_947095575.1. NCBI lineage: Eukaryota > Metazoa > Arthropoda > Insecta > Lepidoptera > Geometridae > Electrophaes > Electrophaes corylata. The sequence goes on along the minus strand of OX352709.1, from coordinate 12,353,497 downwards.
GGCGACTTGTGCCCCTACTAACATCTCTTATAGTAGCATATGCGAGTATGTCTTAAATTAATGCACCAAACGTACTCGTGGCGTAACTTACTTGGTAATTTTTAAAATTAAGAAATGTTCTGCGCAGCCACCAATTTGGACGTGTGACCCCTTGTGCCATTGAAATCGAAGCGTTTCAATAATCCGATGGCCTGAAAACAGCTCAAAAACTCCGTCATAACCAAAATAAGTTCCACAGCGTCAATATTTGATGTATTATCGTCTGTAGTCTTTTGCATTTGGACCATCTTGAAGTGGCAAATGCCGCTATCGAACTTTAGTTTTTAGCTCTGGCTTCAACTTCGAGAGTATCCGCTCCCGAGTCACGTGGTTTTGCCTTGCTGAATGCCCTCTTCTCTGATGACACAAAACAAACAAACGAGTCTGTCAAACAAAGTCTGTTTCTATACAAAACTAAGGAAGTTTTAGTTTCGTTTATAATAAAGATAATAATAGAAGTAATAGAATTCGTTTCTTAGTGTGTGGTGTTTACCGTGGAAATATCATAGTTTTGTGAGGCTTTGCCTTGTCCTTCAGTCCGTAAAGTAAACATTTTACACAAGTATTCTTTTATATACCAACCTACTGTTTATCATGAACTCATAAACAATTTGCTTATCAAAACCTGGTGGGATTTTCTTCACGAGCGGTGAAGTTTAGACGTTATTTGTACATGATGAAATAGAGAGGAATATCAAAGTAAGGCACAAAGGTGAAACTAACAATGAGACGTAGAAATTAGTCCTTGTCACTAATAGTTGCGCGTATGCCGCTGCGAGTATAATACAGGTTTTTTTTAATTTTTATTCCATAGCGAACAGCAATGATTAATAGACAGGGTTTACCAGTTAAACGGCGATTAAGATATCTAGTGATATCATGTGTTAGTTTTAAGTAAAACTAAAAATGTTTACCTGGATGATAATTACTATTGGTTCTTCTCTTCTTCATGATAGCTTCTTGATAGTTAATAGTAAGTCAGTCGCGATCAATTACAAAAAAAGGTACAGGCTTTCACGTTTTCAATAGGATTTTATGGTGTGCAGCACTTAATAAGATGGTAGAGGCTGAATACGATAAGGGTGCATGCCGTTACTAAGACAAATTATGTATTTGTGATTAAACAAAGAAAGATTTATAAAAGATTTGCCACTGAATGATATAACTAAAGAACCAGTAAATATAATAAAATTGTTTCGTATTTTAACACAAAACTTAAAAGTAGTTTATCAAAACTGTGCAGATGGCTGTAAATGCAGGACTCATAAATAATGCTGTATCGGAGCTGGAGGTTCGGGCGTTCTCACGGGATACCGCAGGGTCGTATTCTGGACCACATTGACACCTTTCTCATGTACTATTCAAGCGAAGTGTATGGACCAGTTTTGACGACGCACTAAAGCGTATTAGTTTAAGAGGAATTCGGCGACCGCGTTATTTAAACGATGTTCACCGATTTCTGTCAATTGTAACCCTGTTTTGAAAATTATTTTTTTGTTTGAATCGTTTAGCCATAGAATTTTTACATCAAAATAACCAGAAAACATTCACCTAAAAGAATGTCATACAAGTTAAAGTCGGTTCCACAAGTTTATTAAACTGTATTATTATAAAAAACACAAAGTTGGTTTACTTTTCTGTGGCCGAAAAACCGATACATGTTTTTGGGAGACATGTGATGATTTCTATAGCGTTGCGGATAACTAATAGAAGCATAGGCTTTACTAAGGATTCCCTGACTACATCACCAACAAAACCCTAGCTACCATTGCAGTCTCTTCTATTATCCAATTCTAGAATATTCCCCTGCAGCAGGGATGCGCGTCCCGGCGACACGCGTGCCTCGCCTGTATTCATGTACCGGTGCTCCGCATGTAGCCTCTAGTCTCGTAGCCAGACTGGCATTTGTGCAATTTGAACACGTGTACTCCACCTTTACCTTTGGGGCTTCGATTCGAGCTTGCTGTTACTAAGTGTGCCATTCTAAGTGTTTAATTGTTCAAATTCCTTTTACTACATTACTTATACTTACTTTCTAAAGCTACCATAAGATAAACATGAGATAAACCTGACGTGCGTGACCTACAAGGCAATGCTTTGTTATAGGAGATGGTTACCATTTAACATCAGGAGGGCCATTATGCTTGATCCACCATCTACTGATAAAATGAGCATGTTCAACTTTAAAACGTTTTGTGGTAAGACTACTAGCTTTCCAATCAAAGCTTATCAACATAGGAGACGAAAAATAATATGATCACGAAAAGAGTGGTAAAAGAGAAGAAAAAGGTAAAAGAAGAAAGGAATCAAATAACTATGCTCTTTAACTCTGCAATTCATTATGAGTGAAATACAAATATTTCCCAACAAAGTTCACGGAGTTAAGACCGCATAATAAGCACAATAGAAGTTCACGAACTAGCTTTATTTGAGCTGATTCTGTAATAGTAGCAACTTCACAAAAAAAAATCTTAAATGTCTTGAAGAATACTAACGGATACAGTAGATACAAATTAAGTCTTATTTTATAGTTATATTTTATTTAACAATTTAGTTATGATAAGATCAACATGGTAGACGTGGTGTGCCTAAAGAATTCTATGAAATATCGCCAAATAATTATAAAATGGTAATAAAACAAACAATAATGAATGTTCAGAAATGTCGCTGCGACTATAACTCTATATGATTTATTGTTTAAAATACCAATCAATGTGATTTTATAGCAGCCGAGAAAAATTTAAATAAAACCTTACAAATGTGTTGGTGCAAAATGTAAATTAAACAATTAGACACAGAAGAATAATAAAACAACCATAAAGTAAGTTTATTATAATAATCTACTGAAATAAATAGGCATGCATGTAACAGGTCAAGAATAAGATAGATAATTGTACAAAGCAACCTTGACATTATGTATATTGGTTGAGCTGTGGGGTCATCCGTGTAGAAATATTTATTTTTAAGAACAGACGCTTTGTTCAATTCTATTCTTCAAGTTACAGAACAACAGATATCCAAATTTTCTTGTTTCAAAGACAAAGTCAAAAATCATTTATTCAGTAATATCCGCAGGGATCATCTTGAAACGTCTTAAATCTAGGTGAATCTAAGTGAAAAGCCTAGAAGCCTAGTTTTCTGATTATAATAAATTGAAAACGACTTACCGGTTACTGAATCTCCGATATTGACTCGATTTGACTCGATAACTACGTAATTTTGAAGAAACCTCTAGAAGCTTACCTGAAACAACAATAAAATATATTTTAGCATTAATTAAACATAATTACTGGAAAGCGTTCCATAGTAAAAAACATAAAACTATCATTTAGGCCAGCTTGCACAACAATCTGATTTAAATTTATGTAGCTAATCATGTTTACCAAGATAAAACATGTTTAGCGTGAATGAAATAGCGACTTAATTTTCCTTGTGAAAGTTGTTAAACGTAATTAGCTTCATTAGCGTATGCATTTAGGAGCTCGCTAAATATATTTAGTGATCGTTGTGCAAGCGAGAACAAATGTAATAAAACTACAAGGCGGGTACTGCCTCCAGATGGACCGACCACATTGTGAACCTCGGGGGAACACAGTGAAAGGTGGAAAAAAGGCTCGATCAATCTAGTGCGAGTTGAAACTCCGACATAAATATTAATATAACTCATTTATTTTCTCAAACACAAAAGGTCCTTAGTGTAAGAGGTACAATTTTAGTGGTAAATGTAGAAAACCTGTTTTGTGTGAGACTGGTGCCCGAGATAGGCTGAAAACCTGTGTTACGGGTCACCAGTGCCCCACTCCACGGATAAACATACAGATTGGTACACAGCTAAAGAAGGAACACAAATGTATACAAATAAACATAGTTGAATGATTAAGCTACGGATTCTAGGTAGGTACTTATAATAGAAAAGGAACAAAGATTACAGACTGTTTAAAAAGTGTGAGAGTGAGTGAATAGTAAGTATGTGATGTGTGGTGTGTGGGGGTGGGGTTGTGAGGGGGTGGGGGGTGTGTGGGAGGGGGTGTGTGTGTGTGTGTGTTGTGTCGGTATAGATATATTTGTGCAATGAATACGAAGTGGTTTTACTACAGGGATAATTAGAAGGGTGGTTTTTCAATTAGATTTTGATAAAGAGGTATTAGGGGTATGCCCAGATGTGTGACATATGGCGTAGCTAAGATGCAGGGGATAGCAGGTGTTCTGTCTGCTGGTAGTTGAGAGACTTTAACCAGTTTGATACAGTTGTTTTGCATTTAAATTTTGACAATGGGTAGATGGAGAGTGTGTTATTGAGTTTGTTGTAGATAAACGGGCCAAGAAAGCAGCTAAAATTGTGGGAGAGACTCGTACGGAAGGCTTGAACAGGACAGACCTTGCCTTTTCTGCGTTTGCTTTTTGTCAAATCAGGGTCATAGGTAAGTTGGGAGTGTTTTTCGAGAACAAGTTGTAGAAGGAAGTATTGCCTGACTGTAATATTAGAAATGGATGCGATATTTAAATTCATGCAATGTTCAAACTCACATAACTAACTCAAAACTGTGCAAGTTAGAAGACAGGATTCATGTGGAAGTGGGACAGACATGCAGTGCATCGCCACAGCTCGAGGCGAACATCGAACTCGCATTAGACCAAATGTGCTAAACATATTTCAGTTTTTCCTTAGAGGGTAGTCTGCGAATTCTGCGATGGGTGATAAATGGTTTCGGTAGTTAGGCTTCAACCGCCTTATTTGTAAGCGTGGCTGTGCCCCTGTATTAACAAGGGAGAAGGAAACAAAAGACAGTGCCAAATTTTCACCTTGAATAGAGCTAACTCTTGTCTACGTAGTTGCAACGTATTTTCTTTCGACATATATTTTACGGCGTAAATTTTCACAGCAAACAATTTACTTAGGAGCTGCTTACAATCAGGAAACTAAATAGGAACATTGAATGAACTGAGTTTGTCAGAATCAAGCCAAACTCCAACGTAAAGTTACACTTTGTCGGTTCAATATTTGTTTCTGAATATTGTTAAGTTTGGAAGTCTCAAATAAACTTTCAACTGGTCAAGGTTAATTTCAAACTCCTAGGTTCAAACCAGTACCATCTAATGCTTCTAGCACTGCTGTAATCATAAAATAATAGACCGTATCACAACGGAATAACTCATAAGATGTATCAAAGTTTGCCATAATCGTAAAACTTCAAAACAAACGGTCTCGAGATTGATTTGGGTTGGTGCGGTTGGTCTGATGTGAAGTTCAGTTTCAAAATTATGCCCTCGTGTTTCACTAACAAAGTAATCATTCCACCTGTTAATGGTTGAAGTACTATCGATTTCAGTGTTATTTACCAAATGCCGAAACTAACAAAACAATGCCCAAACTGGAAATAGACGGAGTAAATTGTAAATTCCTCGAATTTCTATTGGTTTATCTCGAATGCTCTATGCTCGGCATTTGAGTGCAGTATTGGCGCTTGTTAGCTACTCATTAGAGCTGCGCATTTCATTAATAAGGCTGATTATCAAAAACTGTGCCTAGGCAGTTTAGACTAAAATGGAATCGCTTTAAGCCGTTTCATATATTCTAAACTGTGATAAAACTCATCTGAGTTGTCATAGAGGAGACCTTAATTATATTATAACAAACTTAGGACATGAATAGGATGAAAATTCAAATAGTAATCTTGCCATTTATTTAAAATTAAAGCTAACAATAACTATCAACCCAAGATTGAGATTCGGAGATCTTTCACCTATTGAGAGCCTGTGTGAAATTAAATGAAATTTATTGCATAAAATTAGCCGGGTTACAGACGTCACTGGACAAAATAAATATTGTGCTCAAAATTCCTACCTAGATGAACATGGAACATGGAAGTCTAAATATAATGCAGGTAATGCAAGTAGATAGAATACGCAAGGATCATAAAATTCCGAACCGCAAAATTCTCGAACTAACCACAAACCCATTCCTAACAGTTTTATTTTGATCCGCTACAATTCCACTTTGTCTCTTCCGCCGTCGTTTCCAAAGAAGTTTATCGTTCATTCGATCACCGTTCTTTAGTAAATTGACAAAATAAATGCCGCCTGTGCTGAGCGGAGCGAACGGTTTCAATTAAACAGCGGTGCTTTCCATTTGCAGTTTGTCTACCATTGTTCATGAATGAGGCTGTTTATTTTTGTTTCAGTTCGATTATAACATCTTTCATAGTTTTGATAGTTTTGTATCTATAAAAAATGTATAGCACGCGTAAACATTGGCGTTCAAAATGTAGTTTAGGTACATCTCAATTGGAATATCGCTGGGCAATAATACATTTTTATTTTGCAGAATGAATACACACCAAAGATGACATAGTATAAGAAAGGCAAATCTTATCGTTTTTATTTTCAGCTTAAATTAAACATTTTAAAAATTGGCGCCCAACATGGTTCTGGAATAAGATGACAGAGAAACTCAAGAATAATAGCATCAAATACGAAACCATGTCCAGGGAGCTATACCTTAAGTTTAAGGAGAACTTGGTGCTTCGGAGGAGGGCAGGAGTCTGCTGCATAATGCAGGGTTGTTAGGCTCCTGACAATAGCTTACAGATTGCCGACTTTGAAACTTTGGAGAAACTTTGGATTCAGGATTACCACTGCTGTTTTGTATTCCACTTTGAAACACAGGATCGTGTGGAACTTTCGGAAAGTTATGTTACCCTTTTGGTTTGTATTTCTGATTAACCGTGAAATGTTATTAAACAAGTATAAAAACATAATTTGATAAAAACTATGAGCAATGACATGTTTTACTTATACTAGATTCTGAATTAAATTAAGAAATAAAACTCACTTTTATTTACCAATTAATCAAAGCCATTTATTAAATTACTAATGAAATTAAATCATCTTACAGCTAGTTGGAGACTTGTTATTAGCCTTTAGTTGCTAGATTAGCTTTAGTTAACATGTAAATTAGTGCTGTAAGTCTTCCAAAAAATAAATAAATAAATAAATAAATAAATGCTAATCTAGGTTGAACCTAACTCCTAAGCGCCAGTTACTCGCGACCTAACCTAGCCTAACTTATTTGTATACCTATTCTACATATTTTTTTTGTGAAAACAGTTCAAAACCGTTCTGAACCGTCATATTACAATTTAGTTTGGTTATATTTGTGTTTATATTAGTTCTAGACGCTTTATATAGCAGAAATATGGCAGTTATCTTGGGCGTCTTGGGACACGAGCAAGGTACAGACAGACCCAGGCGGCACCAGACAAATCTGACATGAAACAGGATCACGTCAACTACTATCCATATTTTATGATACACATTTTATTAAATTCCGTTGAAATAGTTTTTAAAGATACGTCCTATAAGTAATTATAACTGTTTGTGCCACTCATATTTGTCAACCGACTCGATATCAATTTCAAGCAATATACTGGTAAGTACTTACTAACTGTGGCACCAATTTGCCAACAAAAGGTTTAGAAATATGACAGGTATTTTAATCGTTAATATAATACGAATGCAACGTATAATAAAACATTTTGCTGAAACATAAGAATGTTCAGCTTTCTCAACTTAAGGGTAGTTTAAACTACTTTAAACAGAAGATATTTCTCAGCTAATTAACTGGAATTCTTCGGGTAAACTTTCTGATAACCAAACAAACTTAAACCACAGGATAAATAGTAGTTTAACCGCACTTTAGGGTAGTTGTAACAATTGTAAATAGTCGACTTAAGCGTAGCGCTACTTCGAAGTTATTTCAACTTTGCAAAAGTAGAAAAGTTGGACAGTTCAGACAGCACTTTTAATTGGACATGTTTGTTTTAAAATTACCGTACACAATGTGTCATATAGTGATGAAGGAAAACACTGCTCGTCATTCAATTTTTTGTATTTTATTATTATCTAATAATATTTTTTTTTATACATTTTGCTGATGAGACAAGCAGATGACTCACCTGATGTTAAATGGTTACCATCCAAAACAACAAAGTCCAAAAAAATTAAAAAAAAGCCTATAACAAAGTATTGCCTCGTAGGTCACGCTGGTTAGGAATGTGCAACGATGCACTGCTCAGCGTCCATTAACCTGAGGCGTACAGGTGTTAAGCCTCATGTACTTGTAGTTTCAATATAACAGCGAAACAGGCACAAACAAGCACAGGTTATAAGGCACAAACTTCATTGGTATTGGCCCTTCCTTTTGGTAATGTTACAAAGAACTAGGTACCAGCCAACGATCGTACTTACTAAAGTTAGCCACTCGTGTCTGTGGTCATCTTTAATTCTCTTTAAGCATCAAGCTTGGTCAAGGCATCAAGTTTTAAAAAAAATGCGACCGTCATATTAAGACAGTTAGAAGTAAGTCAAAATCGGCCAAGTGTCAGTCGACCTCGCGCACGAAGGGTTCCGTACCATTATCTATAATAAAAACGGCAAAAAAATCACGTTTGTTGCATGAGAGCCTCTTACATAATAATTTTATTTTGTTTTTTATTATTTGTTGAGCGGCAACGAAAATACATCATTTGTGAAAATTTACAACTATCTGTTCATGAGATACACCTGGTGCCTGGTACATAGACATAGACATTTGTTTATTTACTACCAAGACACACACAAACCAACAAAAACACTAAGACATCAAAGATGAAAGATACATAAAAGAAAGATCGTTGCTTGAGCACTGTGTCGTGTTTCTGTGTGCCATAGCAGTACAAGGGCTACGACTCAGCATGGTACCTGGTGACAGACGGACGGACGAACAGACAGAAAGACAGACGGACCAGCGGAGTCTTAGTAATAGGGTCCCGTTTTTTGTCTTTTAAGGAAACCAAATAATGAGGGTGTAATATACATATATGACGTATGTCCGCTGTTGCTGTCGTCACATGACGGTGTGCATTTGACCGGAACTTGGTCTTTGTCACGCGCACTTGAGTCTGAGATGTCAAGTTTTAGCTCTCGAGGTCGGACGGTCCAGAGTCCCATCACTTGAGGTCTGGGGTCGAATCCTCAAGTGTTACTTAAGCAACTTCAGGAAATCCAAACTTTCAGTGAAATTAAGCGCTCTTAGAGGAGTTTGGCTGAGATTTATGATAGAATACCTATATGTTAAGCGGTACTCAACAAGAGTTTTTTTTTATCTAACACGATGTATGAGCTGAGTGAGATTGAGATAAAGCATATTAGGATCGTCCATTGACGTGTTCAAGTCGCCAACTTGTTTAAAAATGAAACTAATATAATAACTAATAATTCATTCTTTGATTTCAAAGACTCAAATTATCATTATTAGTTTAGTTCGTCTGGGGAAGTAGGTCCTACCCCTACCACATGCAACACGCAGCGTTGCTGTGGTTCGGTTTGAAGGGTGTGGGGGCCTGTAAATTACATGCACATGAGACTTAACACTACATGCCTCAAGTTGCAGGCATGTTCTTAACGAACGTGAATGCTTTGTACGTGAATGATCGTAACCACTTATCATCAGCTGGGCCATGGCTTGTTCTATCAGCAAGTTGTATGAAAATATATTACATTATTAGTTAGATAAATATTCACACTCCAGATGAAAAGCACTATTCAAAGCTCACACACTACTAAAAGCTCCGTAGTACACAATGTGTACCCACACTTGTACACTTTATGTACTGAAACCAACCGAAACTAATTACTTCTTCAAGTTTAAATTAAGGTTATCACTCTTCGGGTAATATTCAGTGACGTCCCTATTTGACTCGATGAAATAAATTAAAAATATTTCAGCGAGTAGCTGTAGTGAAATTGAACATTTTGGGCGAGAACATGCATTCGATTATCGAATTCGAAAATCTCCAAGCGAATGTCGCACGTAAGAGTTGTTTACATGAAGCTAGTTTATTATATTTTTTTGATAATCGCATCTTCGACGAACGGCGCTTTGATCATAGTTTTTTTTTATCTACAATCGGCTCCTTAGCTTTGTTTCTGGGTGTTTGTTAGGGTGTGTTTCCAATGAAGAGACGTCGTTTATTTAAGAACTGGATAGGTATTATGGTATATTTATGGTACGATTAAATAAATAATAAATAAATTAACTTTCCCCTGTCAGTATGTTGGTACTTCTCTACAGGTGACTTCTTACAACCCTTGGTATACAGGTTTATGCTTTTAAATTTATTAAATAGCTTGCTTTTACATTTCTACCAATCGAAGTGCTCGCGAGGTCTACTGCTCGCCAAACTACTAACAATCAATCGCGTACAAAACTGGATGCTACTATTTTCAAGAAATAATTAAAATAATAAGATATCTTCGGGGATTTACCGTGGTTGGGGTAATCGTGAAGTTAATTCTGTCATTTTCCTCATCCTTGCATCAAGAGTACGCTTGCTCATCACCCATGCTCTCAGCCTAATCGTCCATAGTGATTACCACACAATGCGGAATACGGCAGTAACTCTAAGACACTCGGGTAAATTATGGTCGTTTTTCTGAAACCTCGGCTCGCTTTGCCCTAAAAACTTTACCCCTAAAGTGGAAACTACATCTACCCCAAGATTAAAACCGCGTTACAAGCACCAGGTGGTAAACCCTCAACTTGAAGGCCACTTGACCTCTTCACTGCCCCAAGTTGTAGGATTGTTCGACAGTTTGTATCGTAATGACGCTTTCAATTTGTTTAATGGAATAAACGTTAGTTGGAAAGTTGTTTAATTAATAAATGATACCTACGTATTTATTAGTGAAATGGCTCCCCGCTTTCGTTACGGCTTCCTATCACCAGAATATTTTAAAAAATATGAAACAGTCTTCTGTTTTTACTTGAATCTGAGCTATACGAGTATAGCTCTGCTTATTTATATTTGTTGGCACATAGTATTTAAAGTGAAAAAATTAAAGTTATTGTAAAAATAATCATAAAATATTGGAATAGGAATACTCATTTAGAATTAACTATAATTTCATATAATGGAATAATATGTTCATTCTTCCATACCTTTCTGTTCTCGGGGGACGATTGAATAGACGGATATATATTCAATAGCTCCCCATACATTTCTGGACGAACGATTTTGAGCTTTCTACATCCACGGGCAAAGTGTCAAACGCAATTAAATTAAATTCAGTAACTGCCATAAATATGACAAAAAGTTAAATGTCTCTATAGAGTTTTTAGCAGACCTTATACATAATTATATATTTATTTTAACTTATATTGTATTTTAAGTATGGGTGTACAAAAAAATATAGATTTTTTTATAACTTATCAGGTTTTATAACTCATAAGCTTTGCAAATATTCTAATTCTAAAACATTATAAAGATGGAGCAGCGCAGTAAGCGATAACCCTTTCCAATTGAAATCAATCAACTCGATGCAAAATCTCCATTTTTCCGATCAAAAGTAATACTCCAATATATACGCGGTTTCCCGAATTTTCGCAAAATGCATTGAGTTCTATACTAACAGGGTATACATTTACCGACGATACGTACATTGATGTACAGCTGACATGACGAGGAAATGCGCTTGGTGGTGAAAATGGTTTGTAAACTATTTTACTTTTTATTGTGCACTACGAAGCGAGCTAGCGCTGGCCACTGCATACACCTAAGTTGGATGAATACCACACTGAAGCTTCATGTTATTTTATCTTGTAAAAAGTAAAACTCTCTCTCACAAAAAAAGGTAGGAACAAAGCCGTAAGTTACTTAGCTGTTCTTCAAGGCTTGGTCACGCGGAACTGCCGCCTAGATTCACCTAGCTGTAAGATCCTAAGTGATCTTTATGATTCCATAGAATAAATGCCTTTTGATTTTGACATTGGGCACTAATATGTGTACCAACCTTATAAACCAGCATAAAAGCAACACAAAGAGGCTAAGCGATATCCAAATCAAAGCGTATTAAGCGTATTCTCTTCTAGTAACGAATGTAAAGCCGAGGGATCGGTTCTGCATCCGGACATAAGCGATCTTCTCTAATACTTTAAAGAAAACCATCAAATTTTAATAAAAGTTGATCATTTACAACGACTAGTCAGTCACGAAGGCTTTAAAACCGCTTCGAAAGAATAAAATAGAACTATAAAACATTTCATTTAACAAAATGCGAACCAAAAGATCGTAGAGCATTGCATTCAAAACTCGCATGAAGCAGTTAAAACATCGTTTAGCGGCAATTTAATGAATGCGATAAAACATCTACATCTAGTTCCACGGACAAACATAACAACTTATACATAATAATAAGATCTGTCTGTATAATTTTATATCAAAACAACAATTTTAAGTAAAGCATAATATTTCCGTCTGCTTTATTCTATGGTGATTGTTACAATTAAAAGTTAACCGATCATTATCAGGTGGAATGTCGGCTTGTTTCATCAATTTATCTCACTATTGTATGTTCTTTAGGAAAGAGTTCGTCAAGTAAGTACTACCCTGCATTGCTGTGTCCGGTACATGAAACTTAACACCAGACGTCACAGTAATATGGACACAGTGCCACGCCTTAGGACACGAACGTGCTCAATAGGTAATGCAACTGCTCAACATCAGGTGGGTCATTTACCCGTGCCATCTGAGCTAGTAAGGGCAAGTAAAGGCGCGTTCAGACGCTAGCTTGTAATTTCCCAGCTATTTTTGTGTAATTAAGTGGGAACATTTAATTTCGTTATGCAGCCCATCTCGGGGATGTAAAAGGGTAAAATAAATAAATTAGAGGCTTATGATTCATCCGAACTGTCTGTCAGAAGGCAGCTGCTTTTGATGTTTTTATTTCTGATGAAAATAGCATTTTATTTCAACGAATTTTTAATAAAATGCAAAAGTTTTGCGAGGATTGTACAAAACGGCCAAACGTATGAAGCAATTTTGATATTATTCTAGAAAAACTAAATGAAATATGTTTTCAACTGCAATATATCTCACAGGGCAGTTTGTTGTAGCTCTGTTTTTTGTGCTGTAGGTTGTGGGTTCCATCTCAACCTAGGACCAATGTTAGTAAAAGTAAAAAAAAAATTAATTATAACACACTAATTTCTTAAATAATAATAATAATGCTTATAATAATAATTATTATTCTATCAATCTGTTTCCCATTGTATAACTGCTTGTTTGAAATGTGTAAAATTTCCATAAATATTTTTTACTTACGTGGTAAACCTTCTCTGGGTTTTCTAGGTATCTAACCAACCTATAAGGATGTCCAAGGGGATGACAAAGGCACGTCCCGAGTACAATATTTCTGTGAGCCGCTTTGCAGAATTGGCCATTGTGGTCCAAATAATATTTGGTAGACAGAGATTAATTATTGGTTGACACTTGACACAGAAGCCTTCCCAACTCGCGTGGTCGTTAGTAGGTACTTTAATCAATAAATAATAAATATTTGTGGACATTTTTACGCAACATCATTTAACCATAAACGAAGCATAGCTTGTACTATGGGAACCAGATGACTGATAGGATACATACATAGAATACAGTATTACATCCAAATACAGAACAAACATCTATGTTCATCACATAAATGTTTGTTCTCGGTGGGGTCTCACTACCTTCAACGCAGAAGGCAGGGCTGTGACAAACTGAGCTGTGACGGTTGTCAATCAATATATGCAACGTTCAAATTCAGTCATCATTTGGATGAATGCTAGTAACACTCATCTGAGCGCTTCTCAGCATTATCTGACGCCCAATTCCCGTCAAATTCAAGTTTCGATTGTGTCAATCTCCAAATGGTATTCTCCGAAACGGACATTTCAAATCGGCCCAATTTTGACAATCAAATCAGAGATTATGAAAGTAAAGCCGCAGGGGAAACCAGTTCTAAAGGTTTTTAGGTAATCAATTTAATGGTTATTTTTCGTAATGTGACGAATTGGTAAGTGGCCGCGAACTCTCGCTAATCACTCATCAAATTACACATGAATAACAGATACTAGATATCTAACAGTAGTATATGTATATATTTAGTAGTAGTAGAGTTTAAGAGTTCTACTACTGAAGGGCGCATCCGAGGAAGTAAAGCATGCCTATTTCTGCCACAAAGTAGCAGATACTAGTGAAAATGCAGCTGCTTTACACCAGCCACCGACCGTGAGCTCTTATAGCAAACTTTCAAAAACGACGCCAAAATTGCCGTTGCTATCGTGCTTGACAGATAGCATTGTTTTACATTTTTTTTACTGGACAACGGATTCTTGGTTTGTACAAACATGCCCTCGTATCTATTGTTTGGATCTGTCGGGTCTGTTAGGACTGAGCTCACGGTACAGATATAATTAGGCAAACAAACTGTCGAGCTTACGGTTACCTCTCTGAGCATCTCCAGTTGATGGACACGAACCAACAGTGCTAGACTGCGAGTCAATGCTTTGCTATAGGTAATGGTCACCAATTATTTATTTCGTCAACAAATCATACCATAACAAATATGGGAGCCGGGTTTATACCTTGTGGCAGATATACCTTGCAATATGCTTCATAAGGTTACCTAGTAGGTACTGTAGGTATGTATTATCGTTAAAGTAGTAAATAAATAACCGCACACAACCCCTTGATTCCACAATCCAGCACAGTAAGTGTTGAACGCGGGATAAACTAGAGAATTGATGACCGGCGCGGAACGTCAAACACAAGAGTTTAGCAAACTTACGCCTTGCTCCCAACAAACGGCAACCGTATTATTACGGCCACAATTTATATCTGGTAACTTTGGGCATCTACTCGGAAAAATGATAGCCGAAGATCGTATTATCGTTTTGAGTTACACTGCGGAGTAACTCAGTGACCGTTCCACAGCCATGCCCTCATTGCCAGGCATGCTACGCAATTGAAAAAAGTAATACGAAACTTCGTTTATCGTTTTTCTGAGTAGATACCTTGGTCACACAACGTCACTAACATGCTTGCGTTGCAATCACAAGAGCGCACTTGTGGCCTAGTGGTAGCAAAGCAAACCTATTTTCCAAGGTCGTAGGTCAAGTCTTTTTTTTATTCAACTTGCTATTGAACAAGCAGATAGCCCACCTGATGTTATGTGGTTACCATCGCCTATAATAAAGCATTGCCTCATAGGTCACACTCGTTAGAAACGTGCGCTACGATGCATTGCTCGGCGTGATGGCTGAGGCAAAAAAAGCCTAAGGCCTAAGCCTAAGCCTCATTAATCGTAATTTCATCAAGTCTAGTCGTACTGTTCGGAAAATGTACTAACTTCGTTTCCTACTAAAATTTTCGAATAAATAAATCCATTGGCGCACGACCAGATTCAACCCCACGAACTCAGGATCACAAAGCGGGGTCGCTCCCACTACTCAACCAGCGCTCTTCCGTCTACCGTGCGGCCGTTTCTTAGAAACGCTGGCTTCACCAAAGTACACAGCGGAGTGTTTGTTCAGTGGCATTATGCCACGTATTTGGTTAATTTACAGAATCTCTGCGCTAAAATCATTGTAGAACTCGAACATGCATTTACAAATACTTGTTCTAATTTAACCTCCATAGTTATATTTATAAACGCTATTTAAATTTAAATAAGGCTTACAATGTTTTCTGTCACTGTTTGTCATCCATTACTCATTGTTATGAGATGGCATTATTTGAACATTATTTATCTTTTGACAGATTTTTATAAGAAAGGCTATAAGTTGATATTTTTAATTAATTAAGTAAGTTTGTTTTATCCATTATACCTTTGCCTCTCTCTAGAAAGCCTCTCAATTGAAACTCGACTTAAATCTTTTTAATTTACTTCCGGAGCACCAATGAATTTCTCTATTCGAAAAAAATATGCACGAAATGACATAACTCGCAGACAATGAAGAAAAACATCACGAGGAAACCCTGACAGATATTTGCACACCATACGAAGGCGACAAGCAAATTGTACTCTAAACAAGACATGTCGACATCATATTTTGTCCTGCCGAAGGAATCGAACCACCTGCTTTTGGGTATCAGTCAGTCAGTCAACAAAAACTTAATTCAACTTGAAACAATCCCTTTTTTACGAAGTTGGAAACAGTTGTACTCAAACGAAATCTCTATAACCGATAATTTAGCTTACAACAACCTGAGTTCAGTTTACCTTTTGATAACGAACCGGCCTCATTGAACCTAGATCTTATAGCTTCACAGATAAGGTTTATAATTCGTTGGCTGTTCACAACAATGGGTGATAAGAAACGCGGACTAAGCTTATTTTAAAAAGAGGTTTATACTTTATCGGAAATTAATTAAAATGAAATGTAGTTATTTTAATTATATACGAAGAGAAGACGCCATAAAATCAATATTCCAGCCTAACCTTCTTAAAACAAAAAAGGTTCTTTTAAGAATATCACTTGATTTTTGTTAAGTACCAAAAAGAACATAATTTTATTTTTCTTATCAGCAAGAACCTTTATAAGGCCTTTCTGTACATTATGACATAAAGCGTTGCGTAATCCAAATATAAATTATAAGAATCTTTGTTCTGCTTGACTGACTGACATATACAACGCACAACCACAGGTCGTAGAGCATTGAAACTTGCATATTCGTCTTTCCGCGTAGGGGTGTACTAAGAATTTCCGGTATTCAACCCCTAAACGGGTACAGCCAGGGTTGAAGTTGGTGTAAAAATAGCTTCACACGGATGAAGTCGGGCGCGTTCCTTTTGCTTAAAAATAAAAGCTCTCGTTGGGCTGCAGGGCGAGGGGCCCGGCCCGACGAGGTGTTAAACCGAAACAAAATTAATTGAACGCCTATCATCAAAATCAGTCTTCGGCCACAGTGTAAGCACAAACAGAAGTGTATATTCAGCTTTTTAGTATTTTTTGTTACAGCGGCAACAGAAATGCATCATCTGTGAAAGACTCAACTCTCTAACTATTAGGTACGCTTCATGAGATTTAGCCTGGTGACAGACGGACAGACAGACAGCGAAGTATTAGTAATAGGATCCCGTTTTACCTTTTGGGTACGGAATCCTAAACTTTTTGATACTTTGAGATACGACCCGACATCGATGCTATAGCACATATTTGTATAATACGGAACTCTGCAGATAAAGTGGAATCGATCTGTAACTGACCGTGCATCAAATGTTTTTTTCTATTAGTAAACAAAATCACGTGTCCATTTTGAAAACATCAAAATTGAGGAAATTGTGTGATATAGTATAAAGTAGGGCATGTGCCAAAGGCATTGCGTATACACGGAGAAGATCTCAATGTTTTTGATATGTTACAAATACACTGGTGCTCAAGAGTAGTTATTATTAATTTGACCTACCGTAATTGCAGTACTGTGCTCCTCCGGCAATATCAAAATCGCGCGAATATCTAATCCGGCTCTACGTCAAACGATATTAATCGTCTCGTCGTGATTGGGTAACATAAAATTAATAAAATAGCAGTACATCAACAGTAAGTAGCAAAATTAGGCAAAGATTGAGGTACTATCAAAGCAGAACCAGATAACTGATAAAATTCTTTCCCGTTTCTGTAATTTAACGCAAGCTAAAACGACGAACCATCTCAGAGTATTATCATGAAAATGTTTGTCCTATGTGGAAATCGAATCTATTAGCTACAGCGCAGAAGGCAGAACTGAGCTGTGAAACCAGACAATGTCGTGTGTTTGCATCCCATAGCATACTTAACATAAAATTAGATGACATAGTTACCAAACCCTAAATAAAACAATAATCGAGTAAAAATAACCGTAAGTAAAATAATAATGGCAGTGTCTAAATATTGCTGTTAGCATAATCAATGAAAGCCGCGGGCGACTGCTAGTGCATCATAACTAGTATTTTCATCGTGTGCGACATCCTTACATGAACTTGGAATATAAATAAGTAGGCATTTCGACCGGGTACGTGAGTTGATGTACCAGATTAAGGTGACACTTTTCAAAATTTTTTCATAGAACCGTTGCGGGGTGTTTACTCTACGTTTTGATAACGTACTTCCGAAGTTAAGCATGATATCGAACTGTCTCGTCGTTATCTATGCTTTTGTAACTATATTTAATAGAAAAACAACATGACCGTTATGAGCCTCGAAAGAGTTGTAATTGTAAAACAACTTTGAACATAAGGTGTATAATCACAAGGTGTATGAATATCAGTGTAAAAATTATTACAAGCATAATTTGTTTATTCAAGAAAAAAAACATTATTTAGAGATATTTTACATTCAGTAATCAGTTTTTCATTGACCGAGTTAAAATGTCCAAAGATGACGCAAATCGAGTTTTTAATCAAAATACCCACAGGTAAGCTAGACATTTGACCGAGAACGGTTTGGGCGCTGTCACATGTCAGCACAGGTAGATATAAAAAACTATCTCTATTTTTCACGTGATAGACGACATTTCGTCATGTCACACATTTTAACCCCGCTAGACACATCCCTCAAGGACATGTTTGTTTCTTAGGCAGTATATTCAACGTGAGCAACAGTATATTCATTCGCCTTTTTTTTACACTTTATTTGTAAACGTACGCAGTTTATGTGTGAGCGCAATATCACCTGATATCAAGCCTCGCCCATCAACGAGTTCAAGTCTGTGACTAGTGTCACCTTAAGCAGTAAACACACAAAGCTCTTGATATTTATAGATGTACGCCAGGCTTTAGTAACTTAATAGCGTTGTAACGTTGTAACCGCCGGGGTCACCAATCACGGTAAATAACACACGGCGGTATCGCCATTCGTACACCGGTACGGCATACGGTACGATGCCGGTACGGCACTCAACTACACCTAATGTATTGTTATGTTCTAAGTTCCGACGTTATAGGACTTTATCCGGTTACATTTTTACAAATAACGTAATTCTAAGACAAATACTCAAAAAAGACTGCACTGGTGATCTAGTGGGAGTGACCCCGCGTTCTAATCCCATGGTTTTAGGCTCGAATCCAGTCGGGCACTACTAAATTTTTCTAACGAAAAATGTATGTGCTCTCAAACGGCAAAGGAAAACGTGAGGAAACCTGTTAGTATTCTAGCAGCGGCGATGGGTTTGCAACCTGTCACGTATTGAATACCAACTGCAGCAAAATGTGGGTATGTACGAAATGTAATACTTGGACATACATCTAACTACCCTCATTAGACATCCTTATAGAATCTCGAGTAGGTAATTGGTACTCAGATATCTGGGGGGTTCTTTTTTATTCCATAAATACAATTTCTTATACTACTCTATGATGCAGGAAACCTTTGTTGGATGGTACTTTAATACATGATTGAAGTATATGTAGTAAGATGCACATTCCGATTTCAATTATCTAAGATGACTTCCAGTTTGGCTTCTGTATGATTTACCAATTACCTTCAAGAACGATGGGTTTTCTAACAACTATGTAATTTATTCCAGGCACGTTGCTGTAATTTTTCCGTGCAATAATAGTGTATGTAAATTTTCAAATAACTGGGTGTCGTGTCGCCGCCATCTTTGGTTTCGCAGTCATTATGTCCGTTCCGACTTGGAATTAAGATTCATTGCGCTATGAACTAGCTGCTATATTTTTTCAAGAAAATATTCAGCAATTAGCCGGTCATTTGAAATGTTAATTTGATTATGCAGAATATAAAGCGGCGTTCCTCTTTTTGCGCTCAAATAAAAATGTAGGAGAACCTAGCTACTAAACTAAAAGGAAAAAATAGCGACAGAGTTGCTAAATACTATAGCAATTCGATAAAATTATGTTATCTATTTCGTTAGTTTGGATGCAATAGTAAAATATAACTAAAACAGACGGTTGATAGAGAAGAGTGAAAGAAAAGAAACATGTTGTGCCGACCCCTCATACTGCCTCACAGCTCAGACCCAATTCTCGTTATTTTGTTGGAGCCGAGACGAGGTTGAAACAAGATTATGATTGTCAAAACTGGGCCGGCCTGAAATGTCAGTTTTAAAGAATACCATTTGGAGATTAACACGATCGAAACATGAATTTGACTATACTTCGTTTTGAAAATTGGGCCTCAGTTAATAGTAGTAGCTCTGCCTTCTGTGCTGTAGGTTGTGGGTTTGATCCCCACCGAAAATAAACGTTTGTGTGATAAACATAAATTTTTGTTATGAAGCGAAAGTTTTACTAGAAAACAAATTAAATATTGTTAATGATACATAAAACAAACTTCAGTTCGCTATTTTTTTCGTTACTTAATGCAAATTTGAAAAAATTACACGTTAATTAAAACCGTACGGTTTTAACGTATGTAAACACAAAAATGCATATATGAACAAACTTTGCCCAATAGACAATTTAAAATTCCCTTAAAATATCACAACATTGCAGTTCTTAAAAGCTGTTACATATTTTAATTTCGCCCGTTTATTAAAACGGTAAACATAAACCGGGATAAGCCGTCGTCCATTTTTACCATTACAGTTAATCTTCTGCAATCCGATTAAGGAAGGCGTGAATCGCCGGTTATTACAAACCTATAACACCTAATCTACAGGGTGACAAACGACCACTACCACACTATCGAAACCTTTAAACCATATATTTTGTGATAAACAACAAAACAAGTGTAGGTTCATATAATGATAATAATGCTGGACAATCCACACAGCATCATCTAGCCCCACCGAGAACAAACATTTGTGTGATGAACATAGATGTTTGTTCTGTGTCTGGGTGTTTTATTGCAATTTAAGTATTTACAAAAAAAAAGTATAAGTACAATTTACCAGTCATCTGGTACCCAGAGTACAAGCTATACTTAGTTTGGGGCTAAATAATGTTGTGTAAAAAATATACACAAATATTTATTATTGTTTTTTCGGAAGTAACATTTGTAACCCTGTACCGGTTAGTTACAAATACAGGTATCACAAGATTAGGGTAATTTACAATCCGTAGGTTTGCCGTATCCGTGTTTCAGTTACAGGCAACTTGCATAATCCAACTGATTAACTTGGTTCATGATTTGGGATATCGCTAGATGAATGGTGCTATTTGTTTTGGTTGATTAAGCTACAACCAGACACAATGGGTATTGTCATGATTTTCAATCCTACTGATGGACTGACGATATTGTTATGATCGCGGGAAGTCGATGGATGGAAAGGGCTCAGTCGTTCTTGCTGGAAACGTAGGGAGATGAGGCCTATGTGTGTGATGATGATGATGGTGATGACAGCGTCGTTAATAATTCTAGCCACCTAGCTTTGTGATCACTAACAACTTATAACTCACTCACTGTAACTGTGCCAATAGTAGTAACAATAATATTACGAAAAAAAACATGCAAAAAAATATAGGTACCGTTACAAAGAATACCAGGCATTTATAATTATAATAATGATAGGCTTTAATTTAATTCATTGGTAATTATTGAAAAGAAAAGGAAAAGAAATAGCACCACGACTTTAATCTCCAAGCACGGTAGATATCCCCTCCGATCTCTTAGTACCAAGTGCCTACCCGAGATTCTTCGCGACTGTCAAAGGGGCGTAGTCAGAGGTACGTCCAGATATTACATTTGGTACACACCCACATTTTGCAGTAGTTAGTATTTCATACGTGATCGGTTTGATAGAAAAATCCATTTATGCACGACCTGAACCTTAACTGTGCCAAAACGGCTGTACCGAATTGGATGAAACTAATTTATAAGAACCAATCGCAATTCTCTGAATAAAAAGAGCTAATACACAACACAAGCAAAAACGAATGAGGAAATTATACAAGGTTTGATAAAATCGAGCGCTGATAAATCTCTTTTTTTCTAAGAAACTTAAATAAATCATTTTCAAGTAAGTACAGCGGTTATCTTAAAACCATAACCGTTCGATACAAAGGGTGAATCGCCCTGAAGAGTCCCGTTTGGGCTCTTTGGGGGGTTAATTGCACGTGAAATACGCGTTACCGGTACTACCGGTATATTTTAATAGTTAGACGCCGGTATTTTGATAGTGGCATTAGATGGGTTGAGTGGGTTTGTCCACTGAAGTATAATGAAAGTGGGGTAAGATAATATTGAAAGTTATCCTAACATATTGGTGGCTTTACTATTTTCTTTTACAGTGGAGCGAAGAGACAAGCTTTACATTTTTTTTGTTTATACTATAATGTTAAGTTGTATACATAACCTATAAAAAGCATTCACGTTCCTAACGAGCGTGCCCTACGTACGATGCATTGCTCTGTGTCTCACGCCCATCAACCTGAGGCATACAGGCCTGTAATCTCAGCGACACCTACATACCGGAAGATGCTGCGTTGCTTGGCGGCAGGAACAGTCATGGTGGTAGTACTTCCCCGGACGAGCCCTTCACCAAGAGCTACTACTATTACAACATATAGCTCATAAAGGTTATCAATTATTTATTTAAGACAAGTGATGGAACTCGCAGATGGGCCACCTGATTTTGAGCGGTTAGTGCCCACCGAGGACTTACAATATTACGTGGAATTGCATTGCGTAAGACTCTGAGAAGTAAAGATGCCAAAACTCATGTGCCTGAAGTTATTTTATAAATAAGAACACAGCAATGGGAGCATATGGAAAAGATATTAGAATTTCGAGAAGCAAATCCATAGATTTGCGGACATTTGGGCATTTGATGGTATAAAGGAGGTTAGGATTAGACCCAGTAGGTAATTATTCATTGTATCTGTCGAACAATGGCTTGCCTATTGAAATTTGATAGGTAGGTAGGTATAATATGATCAACTAGCACAAACTTACCTAGTCGCTGTTACCTATCTAGTTTTGTTTATACGTATGACAGAAATAAACAACTGGGTACACTTCTTATACTACACTAATGTTGGTACAGTCAGTTTCAAAATTAAGTAAATGATGATTAGAAAATCTTTTATAGGAAATGAAATTTATTGCATATAATAAGATTACAGATTTCGGTAGATAGCATCAATATGTTTAAATATATTTTGCTAAAAGTAGGTACTTAAGGAATACTTAAATTCAATTTAAAGTGTGTTTTATGATATTTTCCAAACGATGAGTGTCGAAAGTAGGTACCTTTCTTTGCAGAAGCTTTGCGAATATTTTTTTTTTTATTGTTTTGAATATTCTTTTGTCGATGAGTGTACATGTAACTAGAGTGGTTGCTCTCTCAACGAGATTATTTGATTAGTGTGGTGCGTTACTCACCATCACACACGTCTCGCCTCGAGACTCGCTCGACTCCAGCATGAAGACAAAGTATCTCATACTACGAGTAGCTTTTATTATGATCTGTCTGCTGTGCTGAGTTTGTATATGAAATATCACTCATATTACGATAAAGGCACAATGTCGATCCTCCAACAACAATACAAGTATTTACAAAATAAAAACAACCCTTTTTTTATTTTATAAACCACTTGGCCAATGGAGTGGCTTTATAAAAATCTATCAAAAGTTACAAAATGTTTAAACTATTGCCATCTAAAGAGATAATTAATAAATTGTGAGGTTAATCTCACAAAAACTCGAGAACAACTGAATCGATTTGCCTAATTTTTGTTTTGAAATATTTGTTAAGTCAAAGGAAAGGTTCATCATAATAATATAAATGTTTGTTCTCGATGGGAATCGAACCCACCACCTAAGCGGAGAAGGCAGGGCTTTGACCGAACTGAGCTATGACAGCTGTCAATGAAAGCAGTCAAATAAAGCACGTTCTATGCTGTCTTGCTAGGTTTACGGGTTAAGCCTCATGTACTGTACAATTACATCAGAACCCCCTTCAACCCGAAACACAACCCGTAGTTTGGAGGCAAAAATAGGCATGGTGGGACTTTCCCAGACAAACCCTACACAAAGAACCCTACAAGACGAAATAATATAGAATACCTATACTATACAAACTTCCAAAATCGAGTCTTATTTTTATCACAACAATAAATCGACGCTCCGCGACCAAAATACATTTTTTCTCTACGATATTAGGTACATAAGTAATACATATATTATACATAAGTAAATAATGTCCCTTTCGGGTTCAGCTTAGACCCTTTCACATAACTTTGGTATAAACAAGAATAAAATGACAAGTCCTTTCATAATTACTTTGTTCTTATAAGTATTTGTACAGAAGATGTAGGTACAGTACGATACTTGCAACATTTCTTATTTTTATCACAACAATAAATCGACGCTCCGCGACCAAAATACGTTTTTTCTCTACGATATTAGGTACATAAGTAATACATATATTATACATAAGTAAATAATATCCCTTTCGGGTTCAGCTTAGACCCTTTCACATAACTTTGGTATAAATAAGAATAAAATGACAAGTCCTTTCATAATTACTTTGTTCTTATAAGTATTTGTACAGAAGATGTAGGTACAGTACGATACTTGCAACATTCGTTCGAGTACATTAGTACATTATCTTTGTATTTGCTAAAACGTTTCTATTGGTTTAAAGATTAACATACTGTCTAACTAGACTCTTATCTGAGAAGTAGAGGACGCATACATACATACCTTTACTTATAAACGTTACTTCAATTTAAACACAGTTTAACATTAACTTTAGCAATAAGGAGCACCGGTGGAACTGTGGGAGCAACCCCGCTTTCTGGTCCTAAAATCGTGGTTTCGAATCCAGTCTTGTACCATTGGATTTTTCTATTCGAAAAATGTATGTGCGCAATACTAGTGCTATCACACGGTGAACAAAAATACCGTAAAGAAATTCGTGGTTTAGTTAGACCCGTGTGTATTCAATTGACCGTGTGTTTCCTGGAGCTGTGAGGATGGTGTATAGGTGCTGGGTAAATTCCTATTCTATCTAACATCGTGTCCCAGGCACTACAGCGTCCTTGTATATACATGCAAAGGCATGTTTACCATTTAAAATGACTATTCCTGTTTTTCATTACATTAAGAGATAAAGATAAGCAAAAGCTTGTAATCTTTCCACAGGTTTTTATAAACAGGTCAGGAACCTAAGCCTAATATGTTTAAAATTGTCGTAAAATCTATTAGTAAATTAGCGTTCAAATCTTTAGCTATAATTTTTAGTTGAAATGAATGTAATAACAGATTTTTTAAGCCTTTGTTGACTGGCTGTTGCTTATGAATACGGTCGTTGGACTCATAAAGATACACGAGTAGGTATTGTTCGTATGAGTGGCTAACCTTGGACGGAGTTCAAAGACCACCCGAGGTACCACGTCCTGGCTTAGCGAATGTTATAGCTAGGAGGAATCAAGCAAATTGTAAGGAACAAAGTAGAGTTATGAATATTTGGCTTTCCATCTATCATGGAAGCTTAGTCTGTCTTATCCACAGAAAATCACACCCAATACCTGCAGATATAATATGTATATAATATATACATATTATATCTGCATATTATACCTAAATATATTATATTTAGGTCAAACGATCCAACTTAGTAAGTCCAACTTCAACAACGAGGTCAGTTAACGAATCCACGATTGTTCAGCGTTCAGAAAATTACGGCACATGATCTCGTCTCAGATACCGCAAAGCCTCAAGACGAAACATCTATAAGCAGTGCGTGTTACCAGTGATGACTTATGGAACTTAGACGTGGCTAACTATTGGTCTCAAACACAAGCTTAAAGTCTAACGGGCTATAGAGAGAGTTATGATGAAAGTGTCAATGCGAGATAAACGAGGAATTCCGTAAAACCAAGGTCACCGACATAGCTCTCAGAATCAGCAAGTTAAAGTGATAATGGGCCATATAGCTCGTAGAACCAATCGTATAGAGGAGGCATATGCCAGTCAGTAGACTCCTACAGGCTGATGATTATGTAGGTGCTCGGCCAGTGCCTACAGACGTGACAAGTGGTAAGTAACCCAGCTAGCCCAGAGCCTCTGAATTGACCTGTTTACTGACAAATAAAACTAAACCTTTCCACGAAACGCCGTAACGGTATGGTCTACCATCAAGGCTGGCACAAGGCAGAGGCGGAGCACTCCAGAGGATCTAAAAATCTTGTCTGAGCGGTTCTGTTTCTACGTAGAAAGAGAAAGTTTCGATAAGAGATCGAAAACAATGCTATACCGCTTGTTAAATATCTAGAGTATTTAGGAACTCATCAAATTATAATAATTTTTACGTGTTACAAAATTGATACCACAAATAATCCTACCAAAAATCTATAGAACACAAGGTAGGCAGATACTGTAGCAGCCGTGCAAGGTGTTAGGTCGAGTCTGTGTTACGGAAATAAAACGCTGTTTCTTCTAACTTGGGCTTTCACACCACAGTAACGGTTCGCGGCGCACGCGCAGTCGAGAGTGGCACTTCTCTCCCTCACTCTCCTAGTGCGAGTGAGACGCAAGAACAATCGCCATTGAATTGTCTGGGAGACAGCCAGTCTAATGAGCCGGCTATTATGGCATTATACCAGGTATGATACTATATCAAATGATACGGAATTATGCAGACTTTGGATTGGATTTCTGATGAATCGTGGAGACAATATGGTTGATGATTCAATTGTTAGATGCGCAGATATGGTCGAATTGATATTTATAAGAATTCTAAATTCACTCATGGTTTTATAGACAAACTTATGTATCTACCTATACCAATTACAAGAATCATTGTCCTGACTAACTGACATAGACAACGCATATCGTGGTGCGTAGGAGTGAGTGTACTAAGAAGGAGTTCCCTCAATTCTACCTGCATAGCGAGTGTTGACGTTTTATGAAAACAACTTCAGACGGAAGAAGTTACGCGCGTTTGCACTAGTCGATGGGAGTCATCTCTAGGAGATCGGTACAGAGCGGTTTAAACGTCACTAACTGATATTATAAAGGTACAGAAATGCCATATGATCAGGGAGGGATATGCAAGTTTTCAAGGGATTTTCAATTGTACACGTATATTTATATCGAGCTAAGCGGAACGAGCGAAGACGCGCGTGTAGCCGCTAATCCTAAAAAGCAATATGGATGAAGAGGACTGCTGACGCCGCATACAAAGCAATTGTTTTCCCTCGGAATTCGTCAGCATTATGCTGATCTGTTATTTCATCGCATTCGTATGTCATTTGTATGACACCATCGTGTCAGTCATAAAATAAGGATCAAGGGATTAAAACGGCTTGGTTTTAGCCAAATTTATGATCAGGACCATGTAGACATTCTGAGGATCAGTGACTAACTTCCACCCGCTGTTTTGTTAACGTTGTAACTGATTAGGGTAAGACAGAAACAATGAATTAAACTGGTAGGAATGCTAGTCAATTATATGTATGAACACCTAGCTAGTTGTAACGAACAATATAGTAACAAGCATACAATATCAAATTTTGTGTTTTATTGATACATTATTCTATCATGGTGATTTATATATTAAATTTAAAAAATTTAAACTAGGTACTTGCGTCAAGATTGAAAAAAAATCCAAAAGTATTGACTTTACGTACAAAAGTTTTTTTCGATAAAAACATCGCGGACAGTGTTGAAATATAAAAAATGGACAATATTTGCAAGATGCGATTTTTTCAAAACTATTACATGTTAGCCCCTGAAAAAGTGCATTTGTCGAATTTCAAATATCTCTAAGCTCTGAGTCAGTCAGTGAGTGGACTTCTCGTTTATTCATTCCTATTCAAAACCAAAAGTTGATTGTGTTTTTTTATAATACTCTCGTTAAAGATGGCTGAACTGATGAAATCAAATAAAAGACAGCATAGTTTACTTTTTTTACAGACGCGACTTGACTAGAAACTATTTATTCTTTCTCTTGACACTGACAAAATTGTACGTCGAATGACGGACCAAGGCCCATAGTCCAATTTCTTAGCAATGCATCTATCTGCACCTATCGAAATATTGTAAAATTCAAGTTTCGATATTTGATTCTTTGATAACTGACATTTCAGACAGACCCAATTTTGACAATCAAATTCTGGTTTCCACGTCACCTCACCTCAAATTTGGGACCAGATAAATACAGAAGAGATGAGGAAGAACAGCAAGTCAAGCGTTTGTAAAGTTAACCCTATTTCGTAAAGGCAGTACCCAGTTGATTCAATTCCATGTTCATTTGTGTAATGTATGTCTTCAAGTCCTCAACAAGGCTGGCGGTGTGCCAAACGCCCAGCTGGTTGTTCCCTCAGATATACGGCCTGGGTTTATCTACAAATGCAAGTTCTGCAAGTATTTTAGGCAATATTTGAAAACGTATTTTCAGGTAATGTAGTTTATATCTGTAATGTTTGTTTCTATCTAGCTAGTAGATACTATTACTCTGTCTCATATGCACAAGTGGTTAAGTAACTGTCAAACTCGTAACCTGACAATGTCAGCCTTACGACTTAGCGGGACGTGATGGGGGGTTTTCGGAAGCAGGAACGAGAGGATAGTTTGTTCTGTTCGTTTTACCTTTATACACTGGATTACTTCGTCATCAGCTTTAAGTCCACTGCTGGACATAGGCCGTTCCATGTGTGGAAGGGTTTGCTGCATTCATTACACTGGACAGGCGGACTGATGACCACAGTGTCATCTATACTAATATAATAGAGGTAAAGTTTGTGAGGTTGTAGTTGTAGGCGTAATCTCTGAAACTATAGAACCGATTTTGAAAATTTTCAAAATTGGGAATATCAGTTTCGAAGAACTGAGAACTATTTGAAGATTGACACGATTAAAACTTGAGTTTGATGATATTTCATTACGAGAATTGGACCGTAGATCTAATTAAGAAATACCTCTTTGAATTGTTGAAACCAGAAATGTTCATTGCCGTTGTCTCTGACAGTACCAGTTGAAGTGTCCAAAAATCACGAGCAGCTGTGATTCAGTCACAAAAATCTCCCCTATTTATTTTGCGTTTTCATTAGCATACAACGTAATTAAATTATTTAAATGTGAAACTCCCGCCTTCGTGCAAATAAAAGTGCTAAGCTAATTACCATAATGTTTATATAAGCACAAACAATCACAAAATTGAGTTTCTGCCTATACGAATGTACTTTTGATTTTCTAGAGTATCTGTTCGATAATTTTGTTCAAAGAATATAAGAACAAGAGACGGAACAAGCTGCTGGTTCACCCCATGTAGAGCTGTTACCACTGCCATAAGAGCATTATCTTTCTTATGGCATGAAATATACCTGAAATATAAGTTATGATATAATCAGCAATTTCTCCTCCTTTTGTAGGTTGATTTAAAATATTTTACATTTGAAAGTTGTCTTAAAGAGATTTCATCAAAATTAGTTCAGTAATCTGATTTGTAAAAAAAACCACCAAAAATGGTCATCCAAGTAAAAATTAAAGTCAATCTCACAAGTTAAAAAAACCTAATAATAACACATACATTTTCGTATTGGTGATATATTCAGTAATAGTAGACCCCCAGGGACACCAGCAAAGGATCACGTGGTCATCCAGGCAGGATGGGCATGATGGATCACAAGGGCCACTCAATAGTCGTTTAGCGCAGACATCAGCTGTGTTTTACTGCGCCTATAAAACGGACGGACGGGTTTACGACTCACTACTCAGTTCTACGTTCTACCCTCGGCCTGGAGGGAAGAAAAATAGAAGACTAGTTGATATAATAATGCTAAACAAATGACATTTGTACCTCTCTAATGCAAAGGAAGACGTATTTAAGTACCAGCAAAACCGCTTCGCCAACCATATTCGAATACAAGACCGTAGGATCAGAAGGCGGGGTCGCTCCCACTAAACCATGCTGCTTTTCTTGATGAAACATGTCATTACTGCGTATTTTAATTTCATTGTTGCACTAGCTATGCTTGAACTCAGTTGTCTTAAATTTTGAAGAAAGCAGAGCCTACAAGACTGGTCTTCGCCTCAGTTGTTAATACGCTCGCCATTTTAACTCCAAATTATAAAAAATAAGTCATACACATCTAGAGGCAGGCGTTGAACTCAACTATGCAAATATCGAGTCACATTGTTTTGGGTCAATAACTTCAAGTCATGAATGCTAATTCAATTTACAAATATGACTTGAATTGTCAACACCTTTGAGGAATACTGACTAGATGGTGTGCAATAGGAATTAGCAATATTGTATTTAGTTAAACAACTTGGGATAGCCGATCACACGCTAGGGGTCACTACCACAACAGCATTTACTGACAATATTAATTATCTAAAATTGACATGTTTTCAACGTTTATTTCATGCAATAACTAAACCTTAACTCTAATACAATAATGCAAATACTTATCTTGTCGCAGGAATCCAAATTTACAGGGTCATTAGATGCTGTTTTAAATACGCATGGTTGATTAAAACTAGATGAATGTAGGCGCCACGCCAGTTCCGCGCCATCAAGACACAACAGAACGGACAACATCAACAAAGCACAGATAGCCAAGGACCTCAAACCCCTCACATTCCACAAGATTGTAGTTGAAGGCACTTCACTAGTTGTACATATATGGCAAGTGGTACTTCCCTCAGTTCGTTGGCACTGGTGCCACATACAGTCAGACGTAAAATTTAAATAATGGGAGAGGAGTCTAATCACGGAGAAAGGATGTGGCGGGCAGTGTATGGCCCAAAGATCCAGTCATTTTGATATCTCGCCAATTTGTGAGTCAAGTATTTTACAATTAAATCGTCCTGCATGCGACCAAATACACAGTTTCAGATTAAAAGTAGGTTCATCTATCTGATAATGGAGTTTTAAGACCTTCATCAGAACCGATTAGCAGTGTTACATCAATATATCTAGTTCATTGACACCTATTGCTGGGTATCGAACTCCTCTCTATTACCTACATCACTCCTTTCAAGCCTGTACTATATAATGTATACTGAACTGATATTCTCATTGTCTTGCATCCTTTGGCCCACTCCGTCATGGCTTTAGTCCATCGCTTGGCGTCCCATTTACTCAAGTGCCTGCCCAGCTCCACTTCAGATGTACTTACATCTACGATATTTTTACGACGTCGTATATCACGTTGGGTGGCTTTGTGCTTCTTGTATTTTCTGTATGTTTGCATGTCGGGCCCTTTATATTTAATTTACTCCTATCACTCTATCGTCGGTGAGGGAAAGCAAATCGCCTCAGCTTATACCTGGTATCCCGATTGTCGTCTGAGCGCGACACGGGTTGCAAACGAATCAATCAATGGCGCTCCTCAATCACTACCGTCGATGTCGTGTCGTGTCGTGCTACTCACTGTCTTGTCCGACCACAGACAACCGTCTACTTCATCAACAGTCTTTACTACCATTTGTATTTCTGGCAAATTACATTTGTCAAACGCTAAACATCTTATCTAATATTTAAAGCAAGGATACGGAAATGTCAAACATTTCCAAGCAGACAACCAACATATCAGCTATTTTGTTAATAATAATGTTATTTATAAAATTTCAAAAAATATTATAAAAATACAAATATTTTTACTAAGTTAAATTGGTGTACAAAAGTCTACGTCTCATTTGTATCATATACTTACAAAAATAAGATTTTGGCTCTGATATATATTGTTATATTATTTTAAAACAAGAAAAAATATCAATACCTTATTACGTTGTACAACCAACATCCTCATAACTCCAAAAAAACCGTACCTGTAACAAGAAATGCACTCTATTACTTATATGATAAGGTCAAGAATGTAAATAAGTAGTGGTACCACTTGGTGTCAGGCATATGCAAGTACTGTACTAGAAGTTATTCAGTAACAGGTTATGACGTAATCACCAGTACTAGTGAGAAGTAGTTGTACTAAGTAATCGTTAGCGATGGATATTATAATAATATAATCTTACTAAGTCATGATGATACCTAACGATAGTCATTAGATGTAGGAAGTAGGCTTTCTGCTTTATCAAAAATGACCAAGCGCGAGTCGGACCACACTCGAAAGGCTAACTAAGGAAAGCATCCGCAAAGTCAAAAAGCATTTATTCAGTAAAATCCGCAGGGATCATCTTGAAACATCTTAAATCTAGGTGAATGTAAGCGCTAGTTTCTCGCGACAAAGCCTAGAAGCTTCTTCATTATTGTTTCACAGCCTCATAGGCCACGCACTTTAAGAACGTACCCTACCAAGACAAAATATACCCTGAAAATTTCAAGTCTCTACGACCAGTGGTTTAGGTTGTGGGTTGTCTACGTCTATCAGTAACTCAGTTAGGACAAAGATTTTATTAAAATCGCTGACATAACTTAGAAACGACAGAAACTAGGTGAATGTAGGTTATGTTGTTAGCTAAGTGATATAAAATGCTGAGTATAAAATCTTCCAGATATTGCTGAGACAGAACAAATAGTTATTTCTGAGAATAGTTGTTTATCTCAGTACACTTGTGAATGCAGCTAAAGTGAGTCAGGCTGTTTGTCATAGGAGATTGCATTTGCAAGTAGCAGGTAAGTTAGGCACGGGTGGCTTTTGGATACGATAGTGCTGTTCTATTATTTATTTATTTTTTAACTTTTACTTAGATAACATTTGTTCAGTTTTCAACAGATTTTTACTTAATTGATATAAGCCTAATCTCATTAAAAGTAGAAAGTATATCCTTTTAAATAAAAAATTCAAATTGGTTTATAAATGACGAAAGTAAAAAAATATAACTGAATTGAAAATCTCCTCTGTTTCAAATAAACGTATATTCTATTCTTTTTCGGAGTGAAGATCTTGTAGCATTTGCCTGAGCAGGTTCTAAGTTCAGGACGTCCTGCGCACGAGCATTAGGATAGCTGGTTTTATATCCAATCTGAGCGCTTCCTGCATCGGAGAGCAGCTCGATCTATTGGTCCCATTTATAGGGGTTGTTCGGTACGCAGCAATATCAGTAGCATTATGGGTTCCCCGGTTTTTTACCACTACAAACGACCGTTAGTAGGTGACCTAAAAATCCCGTAGAGTCACGAGAGAGACTTACTTATAACAAATTAAAGGTAAGAGACATGAATCAAAAGAACCTTTGCAATTTGATAAAAACCCATAAAAAGCCGTAAAGAAACAGGTGCGGTCTTCCAGTCGGCTTCACCGCGCTGGCATCCTTTCGAGCCTGACCAAGCGGCAACGGCTCTAATATAATATATATTTAATTATTTCTTATATTAAATTAAACCAGATGTTTCAAAGCTGGTGTCCACTGGCTGGGTTAAATATAAGTAAGTTTATTAGATGGAGATGAGTTAATTGGAAATTAGTTTATTTTAGTTTTGCTTTTGGGAGCAAGATTAAACTGTAGAATAAAAATAACGTTAGGTACTAATAATCTATTTTGACTGACTGACTGAAATGCTAGACAGCGCAAAGCCTAAACCACTCGTCGTAGAGTTGAAACTTTTGGGGTGTGTTCGTCTAGTCTAGGTACATAGGGGTTTACAAAACAAATCAGTATTTGTGGACATTTTTACAGCTCCAAACTAAGTATAGCTTATACAGGCAGGGCTACTACCTACATCCTACTACAAAATGAGCTGTAACACTACTAAGAAAGAAATTTCTGAAATTCAACCCCTAGAGGAATGTAGCCGGGCTTGTTGTTAATATGAAAGTCGCGCGCGTTCAATTAGTTAAAAAAGTTGCAAACTAAACACAAAATGCAGACTAAGCAACTTTGTATACAGTTCTGCAATACTAATAGGTATGACATAAGTCTACAGTATCCTACCTGGGAAGCAGAGTAATGGTCATTAGCGATGGGCATAAGACTGCTTTCGACATTCATTTCGCGTGACTTCATAGAAATGTAATGAAAGGTGGGAAAATAGAACAGCATTGAATTTAAAACCCAAGAAAAACAAATCGCGCGAACAGACATTGCTGATAGGTAAATGAATACTGATAATGACGACCACTGGTATTGTTTCACTATTTCAAACCACAGAATATAAAAAACTTTTTTGTATACAGCTAGAATTGTAATAATAATAAAAAGCCATTTATTTCCCAAAACTTACTAATTATATAAATAAAAAATGTAAACTGATATTATTTTACATCATGGATTACATATTTTTGTAATTTCAAACTCTCTATATCTTTAGACAGCTATCACGAGTAGAGGATAAGTTGAAGAAGGGTGATAACTACAAAGAATAGCTGGCTTGTGCTGTCAAGGTTTCCTTATCATCAGGCCATTGATGCACAATTACCTGTTTAATTGCTAGTCGTACGTGACGGATGACAAACAGACAGGCAATGACGAAATGGCAATATTTTTTGTTTAGATTGATTACTTGACAATAATGGGCGGAAAAACGTGATCAATCAATGGCTACCTTCAATCTTACCACAAGGCTTTTAAGAAGTTCCATTCGGCACCAATAAGTGTTGATAAGTAAGATTAGCGGGCCATGGAGAGAGAGCTATGCTGGGAGTTTTACACCGAGATACAAATTGAAAAAATCCGTAGAAGAACCGAGGTCACCGACATATCTCTCTAAATCAGCAAGTTAAAGTGGCAATAAGCAGACCATATAGCCATATTTTAAAATGGTGACCACGAACTAGAAGACGAAGCATATTGCGCCCTCCTACCCGATGGACCGAGGACGTTATTAAGATCGCGAGAAGCCTGTGAATAGAAAAGGCTCAAAACCGTGGGGGAGACCTATGGGCTTGTAGGTACCTAGTGGGCTTCTAAAGGCTGATTGATTATGTTGATGAAACGTCGATTGAAGCATGCTTCTCATGTCCAAACACCAGCACGAGGGAAGACCTTGACTCAGCCACATCGCTACTAAAGTGGCCACTCGCATACTGGCCGAGGACTAATGCTGAAAGTAGGGGGCATAGGTGACCTTTGCTGGACGGCGTTTAAATCATTATAGCAGTAAAGACATGTTACCGATCACTTCTTTGTGATTACATCAGCTCTATAAAATCGAAAACTCGTTTAATAATTCTTAATCACAGTCATATTTAATGGTGGTAAAACCTGTAGCTTCGTCTTCCATAAACCGGTCTCTATAAATAGTTGGCACACCATAGCGTTAGCCATCATGAATAGTTTTTTAAACAAAACGCCTAATTTAGAACAATGCGAGGTACCACACAGGTATTATACGGTCGTATTACAGGTGGAGTTCGGATCACAGCGATATCAGCGACCACGACCGGCGACCATGACTGGCGACGCCAGTAGCATATAATTCTTTCTGACACGCCGCCAGCACACTAACGCAAAAACAGTCATTCTTCTCGTGTCTTTTGTTATAACCGATAACGTTCTTTTAATTATATTTAACAAATTTAAATATACGACTCAATTTATATTTATGACATATTTTAACCCATTTGAAATGGTGTAAATGTTGTCTCTTAGGTTTGAAGTCTAGTATATTTAAGACCACTCGATTGATGATACTAGGTATAATTAGTGGTAAAGCATACGCTAAGTAGAGATCCTTTACTTTATGATCTTACTGATTGTTTTTCCCTCTGTGTGTCAAACTTTTAACTTGTCTATAGAAGAAAAATGGTCGCTTACGTTAGCACACAATTTTGGCCCAAATTCAACTTATTTACCTACAACACTAACGTATTGTAGGTGAATAAGTTGAATTTAGGCGTCAGCCAGTACTTCGTGATTATACATACTTATTTATACGAGGAGTGTGTCGCACGTGGTCGCAAGGAACCGAATGGTACCTTAAGCGCGTCAGTAATACCGTGTGGCGTGCACAATAGATGGACCCAATTCTACAACAATGCCAACGGGATTATAGTCCGCTCATAATAGCGAGCATGCTTATTTTAAGCCGGTCTGCATAGCATCATGTAAGTTCATGTGTGACACCGTGTCACACACTAGGACACCACTAATGACGGAATCTCGCTAGGTTTCCGTCGTTGCTTGCTGTTCAAAGTAAGTCAAAAAGCATTTATTCAGTAATATCCGCAGGGATCTGCATCTTGAGGCATCTTTCTACTTCCTTGCGACTAAGCCTAGAAGAACAGGCAAGAAACTTACGGCTTGATACTACCGTTTCTTTGAATGATTCTTTTACAAACGAATACTAATGTAAATACTAAAGAAGCTCCAGTATAACGAGAAACTTGTGGTGTAGCTTGTTTGACCGTTCTCAGATCGACTAGGTTGAGCTATGGATGAGGATGAGGAGGAGAAATGAGGACGAATGGAAAGTCGCTACTAGTGGTTTTTAATGTGAACGCTTCCGGGCTGCGGATGGCAAATTAAGCTGGCTATGATAACAGTCTTTACGTGATACGGAGCCCTAAAAAGTAGTTGTTCTCTTTGTTTTATAATCCTTTCGACTAGTGACGGACAGCTCATTTGGTACCTTGGTAGTAGCTTCGCCTTATGCGATGTGGGTTTATTCCCACCCATGACAAACATTTGACATAACAATAGATGTTTGTATTATGTCTAGGTGTTATAATAACTATTTACAAATAAACATTATGTGTAACTATTCTATTAGCTGGTTCCCATAGTACCAGCTCTGCTTCGTTTGGAGCTACATGTCGCTGTGTGAAATGTCTACCGATGACTTAATACTTGAAGCATTTGTTGTTCAGCTTCTAAAATAATTAAATAAAGTAAAAATAAATAGTACCTACCATGACTTTAATCTCCAGGCACGGTAGATATCCCTTCAAATCTCTTAGTACCTACAAAGTACGCGCTCTTGATTCTTCGAGGATATCTCAGAGGGGTAGTCAGAGGTATGTAGATATTACATTAGGTTCAAGCCCACATTTTGCAGTAGTTGGTATTCCATACGTCACAAATTTAAAGCCCATCGCCGCTATAACACTAACTGGTTTCCTGACGATGTTTTCCTTCACCGTTTGTGAGCACTGGCATAATATAATAATCTAACCTTTTCAATAATCCACGAACACAAAATAACTTAAATATTATTTTCATCTAACTGCCTTTGAGAGGGCACATCAGTGACCTCAGCGTGCCCCAGCTGTTATAATAATTGGCTATGTTTATTAGCGGGCTCTATAGACGATGGACCGACGACATTGTGAAGGTCACGTCGGTGGATGGAGAGGGTTCATTTGTACTGGAAATCTTTAGGGAATGACATAGGATAGGAGATAGGGCTTTCTTTTATAGATTTTGGAAGTTCACTGACTAAATACCAGCAGGGAACTTATTTAGGTAACTTATGGTGACGAATCAGTCCACGTTTGGGCTATTTTAATATAAAACCAATATTTATATTATAAAGAATGAAAAAATAGATTTATGAGACTACCACACGCCCGCTAACTATGCGAGATATGCTTTGAACAAAGTCTTATATCCCTACTTAGGTATCTATCTCCTTTGCGAGGGTATAGAGATATACATTTCATTATATCTAATTATCTCCGCTTTAGGGCCGGCGCACACTGGCAGTATTTTTTTTCATACCATTAGGTTGTAACTTGGCATGCGGTGCCGCATGCCGCCAACGTGCGCCGGTCCATAGGCAACGCCTGTGTCGCGGGAGAAATGAGATGTAGATGAGATGTAGAATTCTACCAGCTTATTTTCACAAAATTTAGTTAAAAAGTTTATCTCAAAAGATAATCATAATTTCGATCGCGCTGCTGTTGCCATTTGTGTATTGCTACATCAATTGTTCAGCTTCACAATAAAATGCCAGAGTTGAGACACTGTGGGAATTATTCTGACTGAAATGACTAAATAACTTAAGCTACCCTATCTACGTATTTAGGTATTAAACTAACGAATTTATTATGCGCATATAAAATTAGTGCTCATTTGTAATCTGTTTGTTTTTATTTATACAGTTTGTGTCTTCTACTAGTAGAAGACACTTGCCTACATCATCTGGTCACCAAAAGGAGAGTTTGTGGTTATAGAGGAAGGTCTATAATAAAAGAAAAACTAGAAAATACTTTACGGAATCCTACCTAAGATATAG
The DNA here is from genome assembly GCA_947095575.1 of Electrophaes corylata. Lineage (NCBI taxonomy): Eukaryota > Metazoa > Arthropoda > Insecta > Lepidoptera > Geometridae > Electrophaes > Electrophaes corylata. Next base: position 12,315,638 of record OX352709.1, on the reverse strand, counting down.
ACAGCTCTGCGAATCGAAACCTAAATAAAAAACCTAACTAGAGAGAGTCTATAATAATACTAGCGAAACGCGCGCGACTTCGTCCGCGTGAAATGATTTTCATTCAAACTTCAACTCAGTGAGGGTTCTTGTACAGAGGTTCAGAGTTCTTGGTATCTATGCACTGAAATTAATATACTTACCCAAAAATTTTAAGTCTCTACGACCAGTGGCTATGTGATGTCTCTATAACGTCAGTCTGGACAAAGATTCTAATAATCTGTATAGAAGATTATTAATACGATGTAACCACTGTTAAAACCACTCAGCAAAAGCTGCAAATCTACACTGATATTATGAAAAAAGCAGTCTGTCTGCTCATAACGTTTGCAAAGAGAGCAAACATTCCCCGCGAGAAGTCACAGAAAGACCTATACAATAAAACAAATATTAAGATTAATTTAAATGCGCGTGAATAGTCACATCCCGCTATCTCGCTCCCCCAGCTGTTGATACAATAATAAAATTAAGCGAGTGCTTGTTTGAACCGCTTCTAATTATTGCGGGGGAAATCTCAATATTGTCGCGTTTTATTCCAAGTCTGCTTTGATTTGTTCATATCTGTTGGACAGTTATTTGTAGTTTTTAAAATAAAACAGGTTTTTTTTTTCAAAGATGGCTGCTGATCAAGTTGTGAGAATGCTATTTTATTTTGCCTCAGTGACACGAAACTAAATACTAAATGGTGTCTTTCGTTTTGTATCATTGAGGTAAGAAAATGAATGACTAACGATTGTTTTTTCAGGAATGGTTGATATTCCCTCAGATCTCTTAGGTACTAGCGGCGGCGGCTAGCGGCTACAGTGACACTAAACTTCAATGTAAATGAGATCAATCATTGCAAACGCCATTATTAAAATTAAATACATGAATAGCATAAAATCTAAGCCAAGGTCACAAAAACTGTCTCCGCTCAGAAAAATAAGCTTCAAAAGTGAAATGCTGATGGCAGTTTTGGTACAAATCGTGTCACCGGCTATGTAGGTCGATTCGCGTCTACATTCTAGATATTGCACTTTCAAAACGTCTTGCAATTTTGTACACTCTGTTGTTGCATTTGAAATGGAATTATTTTGAGGCATTTAAGAGTGAAAATTGATTTTTTCTCTGAGGTTTTTTGTGTTTTTATATTTTGACGACTGATTTCTAGAAACCGATTTACATAGAATTAACCTTTGATGAGACTGATGAGGACTGAAAACAACAAAATAATTAAGATAATTTTCTCTAAGCTTAAATTGCTTAAATTGTATAAATAAAAATAAAAATTAACAACAGGAATCATTGCGAAAAAGGAAAGGAGCTTTAAACAATGATAAACAAGCTTGGAACGATTATTCCAAAAACTTGAAGGTAAGTAAGGTAAACATATAACATAGTAAACCAAGACACAAAAAGGGATTGTCAAAATCTTAAAATGACTTTGATGAAGCCTTGTACTCTACGCTTTAGGCTCCCCACTGAGAACAAACATTTGTGCGATGAACATAGATGTTTGTTCTGTGTCTGGGCGTTATGTAATGAAATGTAAAAAATGTATTTACAAAAAAAGTACTGTATCAGTTACTCCCATAGTAGGTACAAAACTTGCTAAGTTGTGTGGAATGTCCACAAATATTTTTAGCTAGCAAACGCGCGCAACTTCGTCCGTGTGATTGTTATCTTCAAACAAACTTCAACCACCGCAATCGAATTTCGGGAATTCCCTTCTTCGTACACCTCTACATGCAAAGACAAATATACCTACCTACCCTGAAATTTTCAAGTCTCTCCGCCCAGTGGTTTAGGCTGGACGTTGCCTATGTGTGTCAGTCAGGACGAAGTTTCTTATAATTGGTATAGATTATTCATTTCTATTTCAATAGCATTGATATATTTATAAACATGACGGTATTCAATACCTTGTCACTCCTTTTTTTGCCATGACATACCTCCGGCGTGACCGTCCACCGCGCGCGCCGTGTCTCCATCCTCAACATCAAAACATTACAGAACGGTTCATTCAAAGTCAAAGCCGGTGCAAGGACAGCCTCGATTGATTTCATTGTGTGCGTACGCGCCGCCACCGGTGCCGACCCGTGCCTGGTACGGCGCAGGGCTGCCACTTATGATAGCTAGGTAGGTAGCAGGTAAAACCAGAAGGAAATAATACTACTTAAGATATTGACAGTCCAAAGCTAATTTTGAAGTAAGAAGGTCCGAGTAGGTGTGTAACCCGAAATGCTGACTGAATACATTTTACAGGTTCCATTCAAGTTAGGTTAAACTAGGAATATTCATTACTTAGATAAAATTTGTAGGCACAAGTAAATCTTTATTCTACCTATTTATTATCCTAGCACCCAGGGACATCCCGCTTGTAATGTGGTAACAAATTCAAACAAAATAAAATATATTTTTTGTGGTCATGTTTTTAGTCACAATGCGCAGTAGTGCCGAAACATCGGGAAACAATCAGACTAAAAACCATGGTAAAATATCCCGCTTCCATCCAAAATGTACTCTACCGTCTACATCAGTCTGTTGGACATTTTCTCAGACGTTTCTGAACTAAATCATTCAACCACCTGCTCATTGACTGCGCATGATCAGTGTGAATGTAAATGATACTTAAAGATCAAACTATAGCAATCGAGGGAAACGGCGAGTCTAGGCAACAGGTGTGGGTTGCCTCAAAACCAGTTTAGCAATCCACCACGTTCAGCGAAGTTGAATACCCTTGTAATATTTACGCGGGAAATTAAAATCGGATCTATAACGGGACAGTCGATATATATTGAAATTATACAAAAACAAGACCATAGCGAAAATTGCGAGATGCATTTTATATATAAAATTCATTAAATATCTAAGGGTAGGTGTATATTGTAATACTGTCAAACGCCTCTGTTTCAAGTCTGACAAAATTTGCTCTCATCTGTCAGTTTGAAATGACATGTTTATTTGCAAGAAACAGTTAAGCAAGTAGTCATAGTATCACATAGGTATTTCACATATAAATATTATTCTCAATTGCCCATAAATTATTTTGTTTGTTAGTAGTACTCCTCTACAGGTAATGTTTTATAGCCAATTTGGTCGAAACTTGGTATACAGGTTTTACGTCTTCATAGCTTTTTTGTCACCGGAGATTTTTGATTGCAGGGTATTTCCTCAAAAAAGGAGTACAAATGGAACTCGTCTCTTTATTGTTACAAAAAAATTTATGCTCACCAGGGCAACTGTTCGGAAAACTACTGGTACCTATACTATTATTTATTAGTAGTACTACTTCTTCATGCAAGTTAAATTAGTTGGTTATTATAACATCTTAGTATATATATCTTGGTATTCTACTAATAACCTTCAAACAATACAAGTATTCTTGAAAGCGCCTACTTCATTTGCAAACGTATGAATGTTTTAAATTGACATTGGAACATCTGCGTACATAATTCAATGTGTCAGAGAATATAATAGACTATCATGATATCATTAAATTAGCCACAGTCATGAGCTTGTGTACAAAATATACCAGGTTAAGTTAAAAATAATGTCATTTACAGGACTTCACTGCGCCGTGCAGTTTACTACAGCCGTATGTCATTGCCTGCATGAAGAGCTCGGCTAGGCGATAGCATGTCGGGAGTGGAACCGCGCCCGCTGGATTCCGCGGGTGCAAACTTCGAAGCTTGGCTGGGAAGGAGGCATGATCACGTCACCTATCGCCACTCAGGTACTCACAGGGCATGACTGCTTCGGTGAGTACCTGAGCAGGATCGGACGCGAACCGACACCACAATGCCACCATTGTGCGTGGGACCGGGATTCCGCGCAGCACACGCTGGAACAATGCTCAACGTGGGGCCAGAAGCACGGAATGCTGATCAATGATCTCTGCCAAGTGTAGTAGATGCTATGTTGGCAGATGAGACGGCGTGGAAGGCTGTAGCCTCTTTCTGTGAGACCAAATTGGTTCGGAAAGAGGCCGCCAAGAGAGATCGGGAGAAGGCCGATCCCGCTCGGAGGAGGCGACGGCCTTTTGGGGCATTGCAATTTTCACAGAGTATTAGCCGGCACAGATAACCTAATCATACCGCCCGCCCCGACAGACACTAAGACAGATAAGACACAACAACAAGCAGAAACCTTAAAAACTACCTATCCATAACTTATTCAAAACTTTATCATGCATAAATGGAATGGAACACCATACTTAAATACCACTTTCAATTATACATGACAGTTTTAGGCAACCCTATAAAAATTCGACAAAACACGAGCGAGTTAGTAAACGGCGCGACGCTGTAAGTGAATATGAGCGCAAGTTGCATTTTGTTACTTTACGTTTTCATAACACACTCGCGTTTCTTGGTTTCTTTATAAACTTTCGTTTATTCAACATTGGACACGTGATGGTAACAAAGCAACGAGATTTGCCACCTTTTTGGATTAAAAAACATCATCATCATTCAATTATGTTGGTAAAGGCTGTAATAACAGAATAATATGATGATACAATGGATAAAAATAAAATTATCGAAATAAATAAATAAATAATATATAATGCTGGACAATCCACACAGCATCATCTAGCCCCAAGCTAAGCAGAGCTTGTGTTATGGGTACTAGATGACTGATATACTTAATACGATACTATATTACATACATAGATATTTTTTATTATGCATAGAAAATACCCAGAACACCCGGAATAAATATTTGCAGATCGTACAAACATTTATCCCAAGGCGGGAATCGAACCCGCAACCCCTGCGTCGCAGGCGGACATTCGCCCACCGCGCCACATCGGTCGTCTAATAAATTAGAAGTTGTACATTTTAGTTGGTAAAAACCCAATCTGATTAGGCGTTTTCCTCTAAATAAGAATGAAATTAACTAGAAATAAAAAGAACGATAAAGAGACCAGTGGTACATACATACACTTTGAAACAGTCAAAGTGGTAGGTAGTAGGCTAGTTGTGTAAACAAAATTGAAAACCGGAATTTACTAGATTCAAGATTAGAGTACACTGCGTAGCATAACCGTCTAACTGTTGTAGTCGAATCGTGACCAATTCTGAGTTATTATAATAATTCAGGTGACCGTAATCGTTGGCACGCGTCATTACATACAATACCCAAGGTACTTACGTAGCGAAAAATAGGTAGGGAGTACTTACAGTAATTTTCTTAAGATATATGTGAAAATACCTACGATGTTTTGTCGAATTCAACAGAACATTGACAAAGTAGGCCAAGTATAGAGAAGCTAGATAGGAAAGTGTTAGGTGGTAACTTACATGTTCTGTCGTTAATAATTATTAGTAAAATAAATATTAGTTAATAATTATTCGAAAGCTAAGGCACAGATTTAAGAAAGGCTAAGGTCCTGGCAAAACATTCTGATAAAAAAACAGTTTCGCTTTCGTAACAATTTGGAAACGCAAATGTATGTCAAATGTTACAAACCTCTGTGCAAGAGCGTTCACGTTCAAATCTTCGCGTGAGAAATGTCAAGAGTTCACCAACACACAAAGCAAAATTAACTTACGAACCTTAAAAATAAGGTCCACACTCCTATTCCTAGACTTCTATTATAGAGATTTGCCGGATCGCTGGTTATAATGACGGCTATTACATATTCCACGTTTCAGAAAACTTTCAAAATCATATTTTAAAATGTCATTATTTACTCGTTAGAGAACTTTCAACATAACCATAAGTAAGTAAGACAGCCCTATCGACCGAAACTATTCTAATAATTTATTACTATATAATTAATTCACAGTTATACACACACACACAATTGTACCTATACAAAGTTATTAAAATTACTACTATAGGTACCTATCATCTTTGAGATGTACGGTGGTACGGTGGTACGGTGGGTAGTATCTGAAACTCTAATAAAACTTTATCAATCAATGCCCGTCATTAATCAGCCGGTACGAAACATTTTGAACCAGTTTGAAGTCAGACGACGCATTTTTTTGCTCAGCTTGGATAGAGGGAAATTGGATTCTCAACTACTTAAACTGTCTAAGTTGTAACTCAGCGAAGCGGTGTGGTTGTAGTGGTATACACTGTATACTGTATTATATACCTACCTACTCTGACCTTATCTTTGGTGTTTTAAATATTCTCCGTATGTTTCTTCGTAGAATAGGTACCAAAAAATAACATTCAGAAGAAATACCTACCATAGCAGGTAAGAATACAAGCAAATCTTAAAAGAAACTCTAAGTCGCTTAGCAACCACCGCGCCGCCGTCATATATGTATGTACTAATAATTTTCCACCGAGAGCACCCATCCGCGTCCAGTCAATGACCTGAGCATACGACACTTTCACTGCATACTCCAACCATTACGTTTCCTATCCCATCAAACTCAATACACTGCTTTCGAAACCAGCAACGAATGTTGAAGTTGCTACATTTCATGGCAAAATTACACTGTAGTACGCAGACAGTTGACATTCTTCGGTTGAAGCCGTGACGTTTACGAGGCTGTTTTTTGACATTGACAATGCAGTGACAGATAAAGGCTTTGTTTTATGCAGGCAGAAGGTTAAATGCTATTTATAGGGATGATGATTGGCAAATGACACAAGTGTTTTATTGTTATTAATTAGGTTATGGTTACCAAACTATACGTAGTGTGAGTTCCATTACATATTTTAGTCTGTTTAAATCGATTATTGAATATTTATTTTGTATATATTGTGCCACTTAACATCAGGTGAACCATAAGCTGGTTACATCTGCAAATTATACTTACAAAAAATAATACTTGTGTATTTTGTGTTTTAGCTTCTTTTAAATTTTATGTTTGTTTTAATTTTTATCATACGCTCCTCAGTAAACTCCTATGCCGATATTTTCAAAAGTTAGTTGGAAGGTTTTTGTTAATAAATACTTACTTGTGAATATTTTTACATACATAATTTAACATTAAATATAAATTTTCTACTTTAGTATTAGTTAATATAATGAAGTAAAAACAATGTTAGCATTTACATAATGATGACCGAACGTCAGCAATTCTCCCGGAGGAATCGCCACGCTGCGCTGATGGATGAAGCAACCTTTAAACCAGGAAGAAGTTCATGTTTCCGATGTGTTAACTTTTTCTTACAAAGTTTCGCAGCACGCGACTATCGCGTGAATAACGCCGTAACAGCACTTTTCATGATAATTGCCGATTGCCGACTATCAATACTTCCCGTATTATGAAATCCATAACATTACAAACTCAACTCATTTATTGGTTTTCCTTGGGAGTTGTTTGTTTATTCAATACTTTTATAACAACATTACATGTTGTTTTTAATGTTAATAATGCCTACTTGTATTTCAAGTTGGCAATTGTGTTTGTTGTTATCTGTTTTCGAGACAAATTCTACAGATAATAACATAAAGCAAGTTTCTCTAAGTTTTGTAAAATTTGTAAGAATTTCAGAGAAATGTGAACGATTAGGTGTAGCGTACATTATTATTACTGAGCAGGCGTTACTTATACGAAATTCATGTGTAATTTATTTTATTTTTTGAAACTTGATATCTTGCTAAGTTAAGGAAGGTATTATTTCGACACCAACACCTCAGCAAGTAGCACAAGTACAAGGAGGAACACTATCAGTGGACCACTGGTAGTATGTTTTATTCTGTCAGTGGTAGCGAGTAGCGGTTTGACAAGTTCAAGGCGAAACCCGCGAAACTTGTTTTGCAACATATCTCTTTCGCACCATACTAGACGGAAAGAGATGGAATATGTGCTTAGAAAAACGATTTATGTTCGGGATATACGCTGTAGGACATAGGTATTTGACGGTAGGTATGGTTTTATTTAAAAAGTGTTGTTGGTTTTCGGTAATTAAATAAATATTTAGTTGGAGTCAAACTCTTAAATTATTTCCACAACTTATAAAGTCTAATGAATCCTTATTTCCCTTGGTCACGCCATCACGCGTGAACGGCTGGAACGATTTCGCTAATTCTTTTTTTGTTGTGTTTGTTATTGTAAGGAGAAGGAATTTAATGTAAGAAATTAAAAAAAATTAGGAAAATTGCGCAGTATCTCAGAAAGATAATACGATGTTTACCGCCTAACAGAGTGGAGACGGGTCAGCTAGTTTTAAATATGTATTCTAAATGATAATATAAAAATTAAGGACAGGAATTATCTTATTGAGTTAAAACTGGAAAAGTAAAAATAGGTCCCTGGTTTTTTTAAATAATACATGTAACTATATTCAATCAGCTGACTCTTCGGTTTAGCAAAAAAAAAACTACCTGGCTTTATAATATAACATACTTACATGAGAAATAACTTGAAAACAGAATCAGTAGCTAACTTTTCGACATGTTTAATCATTTTAATTCCGTGACTGAGTTTTTTATTTCGGTCCGTTTCTACTCTATTGTAATACCCAACTAGGTTGTAAGACCTGACCATGTTAAACCTACCTAATAAGACGATAGATAAATATGTACCTAAATGAAATCAATTACCTATATCAAACAGCTGAATGCACTCGCCTCGAACAGTAACTTTTATGATTTTCGTTTCACAGTTTCTTTTCTTACAATAGTTGGTGAAAGTGCGGCAATTCTCAAGTTTCATTGTAATTTTTATCGCCGTGTCTACCCACTTTTTAATAAGAGTCTCGTTGAAAATCTTACCTTTTATATTTCAGAATAACTTAGACGGAGAAGTCTTCTTAAGAACTGTTTATTTATATTTATGCGAGGAAATTCCTTAGTGAGTGAGTTCCTTATTTTGTTTTATCTTTTGTCATGTTTCCTGGTTTTTATTTTAGCTTTATTGTTAAGAAACTTTTCTTGGCTGGCGATAAATTTCTATGTGAAGGGTTGTTTTGTGGGTTTTTCTGTATTATGACGTGGGCACAGTACTTGCAGAAAAAAAAACAAGTTAGTTTTACTTTTGAGCAAAAGTGAGGAAAGTACATAAATACATTTTCCATCATATCTCTCGAAACCGTTACATTAAATATTTTTGTTGTATGTATGTTGTTTACAATGCTAATTCAAGAAGCCGAACCATTTTTTATTTTTCGAAGGATTAGGTTAATTCCTACTACCCAAACCAATTTAATCTGCTTCAGCTTGTTCTCATCAAGTAATGCGGAAATAAAAGGCCCGATTGCGTGTTTTTCTTTTTTTATACAAAAAATTATGAAACCTTCCCAACTTATTTAGCGCGTAAAAGTACAGCAAATACTTGCACAAACACGATTAAAACATTTACCTAACCGCACACAAGAAATGATGACCCTATTTCGTGAAATTGCGGTCAGCAGTAAAAACGTACCTACCTACTTTCTTTAAAATTGTTTGCACAAGAAGATAGAAACGTTTCTAACTAAAACTTCAAAAATATTACACACCTAGTAACTAGATATTACTTACTAACTTATTTCTAAAGTAACAAGATGGTAACAAGGTTCACTTGACAGCTTACTTAGGTCTCAAAACCGGAAGTAGTATATTGAGCGACGAGCGCGTCTCGGTCAACGCATTGACTTCCGTCGGCCATGTCGGTGTCACGTGGCTGGCCAGAACGTTCTTTCTGACTTTATGTCAATGGGGACCCGTCACAGTTTTTTCTATGAATGCAGTTTTATAGGCCTTGAGAAACTAAAACATAAAATGCAAATTTTTTTTTTCTACGGCCAAAACTGACTAAGTTATGGGCAAAATACCAAACGAGATTCACTGACCGCGCGAACGGAAGCGATGACGTCACAATGGCCCAGCGCTAGCCGCCAAACCACTGCGCGCCCCGCATTTCTGTTCGCGATACTCGTCCGACACGGAGCGTAACGTCACCAAGTGATTTGATTAGGTTTTTATTAGAAGGTTGTTATTTTAATATAATAAATGAGTATTAGAAATAAGGTAGATATCGGTTTTGAGCAAGCGCAATCCGATAATCTACCTAAAGTTGATACCTTCATGGTATTTGATTATCTTAGTAATCATTTAAATTACACAAGCGCTGAAATTCATGGTTGGAAACTTCAGAGGTAAACAAATCTCATTATCAACCTAATCAGAATAACAGGATAATATGTAGGTAGGTACACATACTTGGACTAGCCTATAAAATACCTAAAAGTTTTAGGTTAGTCAGCCAGGGAAGTTGTGTTTGTTGTTGTAACTACCTACGCTGTTATTTTCAACATTGGTATGTAGATAAGTATGTAGAAACTTAAAGGTTTAAAGAAAAATATTATGTAGGTATAAAATAAATAAAATTAGACTTAAATACTTAATTTGACAGGAATGTACCTACCTAAGTTCTTTGGACACGTAATTTAGAGCTATGAATAAACGAAAGCGTTAGGTATGTTAAGTTTAAAATAAGCCCTAAGAATTTAAATTATATTTTGTCGTAGGTTATACAATAAATTCAAGGTCAGGAATACAATACAGGAATGCAACACTTCCTTCTTCAATCTAAGCATTCCTCCCACAAGCCTATACTTGACGTAGTTCTCCATATGATGACCGATGTGGCGCGGCTGGCGAATGTCCGCCTGCGACGCGGAGGTTGCGGGTTCGATTCCCGCCTTGGGATAAATGTTTGCACGATCTGCTAATATTTATTCCGGGTGTTCTGGGTGTTTTCTATGTATAATAAAAAATATGTATGCATGTAATGTATTGTATTAAGTATATCAGTCATCTAGTACCCGTAACACAAGCTCTGCTTAGCTTGGGGCTAGATGATGCTGTGTGGATTGTTCAGCATTATTATTATTATTATCAGCTTCCACCTAAAAATATAATAAATTCAGGTATATATTTTTTTATTTTTTATTATATATCACTTTTGCCCGCAACTTCGTTCGCGCTTAGATTTACATGGGTAAGTACTTCTTTTTCATTCACTTTGGCTACAGTTTTATTACATGTATAGATAGATATTCTCATCCTCGAGGGTACGACGCCAGAGGCATGGAGCAGGAGCGTGGTGGTACTGTTCTTTAAGAAAGGTGATAACACCCTTTTGAAGGAGAGTAGTTACTAATCGTCTCGCTCGTAGGCTAGACGACTTCCAGCCTCCCGAACAAGCCGGGTCCCGAAAAGGCTTCAGTACCATAGACCACATTCATACGCTCCGGCAGGTTATACAGAAGACCGAAGAGTATAACCAGCCACTTTGTTTAGCGTTTGTGGACTATGAAAAGCCTTCGATTCAGTCGAACCCTGGGCAGTGTTACGGTCACTCCAGCGGTGTCAAATTGACTATCGGTACATCGAAGTGTTGAAAGGCCTATATAGTAATGCCACCATGACTATCCGACTCCAGGACCAGAGTACAAATCCTATCCAGTTGCAAAAAGGAGTGAGACAGGGAGATGTAATTTCTCCGAAACTGTTCACGTCTGCACTGGAGGATATTTTCAAGCTCGTGTCCTGGAATAGGTATGGCATCAATATCAATGGCGAACACTTAAGTCACCTTCGATTTGCCAACGATATAGTCATAATGGCGGAATCGCTGGAAGACCTAGAAACAATGCTTAGAGACCACAATGTTGGCTCCCAACAGGTGGGTCTTAAAATGAACATGAGTAAGACGAAACTTATGTCAAATGCTCATGTCACACCCGTACCGGTATATGTTGGAGGTCAGCCGACGAATCCAACTCGGATGGGCAGCGTTCGGGAAATTACGGCACATCTTCTCGTCACAGTTACCGCAAAGCCTCAAGACGAAAGTCTATAATCAGTGTGTGTTACCAGTGATGACTTATGGCACTGAGACGTGGTCGCTAATTATTGGTCTCATACACAAGCTTAAAGTCGCACAACGAGCTATGGAGAGAGCGATGCTGGGAGTTTCACTGCGAGGTAGAATCAGAAATGAGGAAATCCGTAGAAGAACCAAGGTCACCGACAGCTCTCAGAATCAGCAAGTTAAAGTGGCAGTGGGCAGGCCATAAAGCTCGTAGAACCGACAACCGTTGGGGAATAAAGGTTCTCGAATGGCGACCACAAACCGGAAGACGAAGCGTAGGACGTCCTCCTACCCGATGGACTGACGACATTGTTAGGACCGCGGGAAGTCGATGGATGGAAAGGGCTCAGAATCGTTCTTCCTGGAAACGTGTGGGGGAGGCCTATGTCCAGCAGTGGACTTCTACAGGCTGATGATGATGATGATGAGACAGATATAGGTATATTCCCCAAGACGGAAATATTCCTCTATATTCCCAAAATGATCCCCGATATCCCGAGAAACTTGTGGGATATTCCCGCATTGGGGAATATTACCGGGAACGGCACATTTTATTGTAGTTAGACCTGAGTACGACCCTGGTTTTAACCCGACTACCGAGGAAGGGTTATTAGAAACTTCACTACTTACATTTTTTATCATTTACTTACTCATTGAAATATACCTAGTAGGTACGACCCTGTATTTTTCTTTAACATTCGTAAACAAGCTTTACTAAGCTACCTACGCACCTGTTTACCACACGAGTAATGATTGAGGATCATTTTGATGTACCTCCATAATATACCAACTATGATAATAGTTATCCTACCTACCTACCTACTTACATCAAAATGATCCTCGCAACAAAATCTTGAAGTTTGGCACGAAAGCGGAATTTTGTCATCCCTCTTCATGATAGTGCACCATTTTTTGCGCACTTTCGGGACCTTTGGCACATTGAAAAATAGTTTTTTAGGTGTACTAACTGAAGTATTAGTACACTTCGGTACTGTACAGTACTTATAGTTCGGCATATTCACGTAAAAACCACAACACGACCCGCGCAGATCGAGTGAACTCTAATAAATGAATTGCGGAGAGCGCGCCCGCGGGCGGAAAAGATATCGTGACGTCACATGAGCTATTCGGCCGCCCCGCGGTTGACTGGTACAAAATGTGTAATATCTTCGCAACCAATGGAACGATTTCAATGATTTAAAAAGTATCGTACCTAAACGAGTAAAAGGAACACCATTACATAGATAATATATGCATTTTCCGACTTGGTACGGGAGCTCATTGTATTTTATCGTGAGGTTGATTCCATCCATTATTCCACCACTGGATATGCAGGTCTAGTCGACAGTGCGCTCTGTACACCACATTAGGCATATTATGATAATATGTTTACACTTAATATTGTTATCAGGTAACGTCGTATGTATGTAATTACTAATTATAATGATAAGTCTAAATTTACAAAAATAAGGGCCCATAGAAAAAAAAAACTTACATCAAACTTATTATACAAATTATAAGAATCCTTGTCCTGACTTACTCATTAACTGACTGACTGACATTCCCATTGGCATTTGCAAAAACTTGAGAGAGTTATTGCATAGTTAGGTATTTTATTTTGCAAGATTCATTTAATTACATTCCTTCCATTTTGTTCCATTTCATTCTTTCCATTTTGTTGTATCACACACAAAAATGGTGTCGCTCCATCAAATCAGATAGAATAGGTAAACTTAAAGATTGCTTCATAGAAAAGACATAAACGAGCGCTTGGTGATTTTCCGCCGCTGGTAATCTTTTTATCTAAGTAAAAAAATTGGAATCAGGTGGTCTACTTAGTTACAATGCGCGATGTGTTAGGCAGCGACCGCTTGACTGTGGAATGGGTTACTGAAGGCTCGCAGTGTAAATCAAAACGATAATACAAAACTTCGTTTATTGTTTTCAAGAGTAGACCTGCTAGCCTTTGTATTCTCTTTCCTAGTTGGTATTCAATTTATTATCATTAGTAGAGTAAAAACTTATGGAATAAATTACGAAACAATAAGACTTGTGGTGACACAGCATACATTTGGGTAGGTAGGTACCTACTTAAGTATTTAATGATCATTTCTATGTACCTATGCAAAGTATAACCAGGCTGGTAAGTGAAGTAGATACATTACTGGTGTACCTGATTGTCTATGTACCTAATAACTAGATACTTGGAAGAATCTTTTAACTTTGATTATACATTTTTGGTAGATTTTGGATGGCCACAAGTCGATCGACCCAAATGGTCCTTGAGCTGTCAAACGTGTAACAAAAAGGTAACACCTTTTTCGCTGTACTGGATTTGGTTTGTTGTGAGGCTTGAGTCTGGGTTTACATTCTACCAGGCAATTCCAGTCTTATATGCTCGAAATCATAAAATCAACTAGACGGCGATTGCAAACCAAAAGTTTGATGCTGTGGAATTTCCAACGAAAAAAACAACGGTTCTCTATTCTACTTTTACGCATCTGCCAATAGAAACATTTTATATGCAACCTCTATTTGGAATATCAGCTACACACAGGCCAATCTGGCCATCTAGCTTAAAAAAAACATTAAGCTTAAAAAAAATTTTCGACATCAGTGAAATTTCTAGCAAAAATTGCCAAATGCAGGAAAGGATGGACGTAGATATGTAATGTAGATATGTATATATTCTATTGTGGCAGGCAGGAGGTTCAATTTAGTCATCATCATCATCATCATTGGCAGCTTGTACTAACCCACTGCTGGGCATAAGCCTCCTCCCCCAGACGCGACACAATACGGTTTTGGGCCTTTGCATACAGGTGATTACAATTTTCCATAAAAAAAGAGATAGCTGTAGACTAACTAATGTAGTCATACTCAAATGAAAACCATAGATAACTGAGGATAGGAGTGGTTTGTCACACTCGCACCATTCAATCGTTGTCATGGAATAATTTCGATCTAGGCACACAATAGCACAAACTTTGCTATTGTCTACGCTTTTTGTGATGCAAAACCACTAGAGAACCATTCAATATGAATTATCATTCAATGGTATTTTCGACGGCAGTTTAAAAAACAACTCTGTAGGTAGGTAGGTACCACTAGCGGGATTCGTTCGAGTGAAGCTATTTTCATACAAACTTTAACCCTTGCAGCAACCCTCAAAGTAAGTAAGTAACCTTTAAAGGGGCGGGCGCCGGATAATTCCCTAAAGGACAGGAATCAGAAATTACTATTTTAAGAGCTCTTTGTGATGGGCTCGTCCGGGAAAGTAGGTAGGTACTACTTCCATGCCTATTTCTGTAGCAAGCAGCTTGCTCCGATTTGAAGAGTGTGGGTGCCGGTGAAGCACCTGTATGTCTAAGGTTGATGGACGCTGAGTAGTGCATCGTAAGGAGAGTTTCTTACGCGCGTGACCTAAGAGGTAACACTTTGTTATAGGCGATGGCAACCACTTAACATCAGGTGGGCCAGCTGCTTGTTCCACCAGCAAGTTGTATAAAAAAAAGGTATACCTAGTAGGCACCTACCTAAGTAAGTACAAATCCCACTCTGTGACACCTGCTACAGTGGGTAAGTTATTTACTTACCAAAAATCGCTTAGGTAGGTAGGTAGGTAGGTATATCCCATGAAAGCACTGCATTGGATGTACTGTACTATTTCACATATACCTAGGTTAATAGGTAAGTATGCAAATTACCTACCTACCTAGGTAGGTACCTACTTATTAATACTTACCTACCTACCGACCTCTTCAAAGAATCTTGAGTTAAGTACTTACTATACTATGGTAAGTAGTATGGTAGGTATAGATACCTACCATACTACTTGCTACTGGAGAGGACACCTACAGATACCTAACCTACTAAGCCGTAAGGCTTTATTCTTTTTCTGTGATCGATGGTGAATTAGGTAAGTATCTACCTACCTTCATTTTATTTTGAATCTCATCTTATCAACTAGGCAGGTAGGTAGGTACCTATCATAGAAGTACCTAGCTAGCTGTACCTATCAACAAAGCTTACTATTTAGGTAGGTAGGTACCTACTTACAGTACGTAAAGCCTTAACCATAAAGGTATTTTGCTTCTGCTTATCTTCCACGTCACTACGTTCTTGTAGGAGGCACACTAACACGTAAACTTGTAAGATCTAACTGGTTCGAGCGAAAACTGATCTTTTTCTATGGCTACTTACGCTATAATAACATAGTAGGTAACTGTACCTAGGTAGTGCTAAACCCGGCTCCGAAAATCACAAAAATATACCCACATGACGATCCACTCCAAATTGGGAACTCAAAAGCGTCGAAAAGTTAAAAACTTTCATCATTTCACTGACCTGATAAATTACGTGTGTCGACCTGCGCTGCTGCCGCCGCTGCAAACAGAAGCAGGCAGAACGCCTGCCAGGCGCTCCGCATCTTCACTTCACAAACCACATCAACACTGCACAAAACACACACAAAGTTTTACGAAAGTGGGACTCGTTGGGAAAGTTTTGCTGTGCTGGCGCGCAAAGTACAAACGATCGAAGCGGGCGCTTGAGAGCGACTGACTGACTGACTGACTGAACTGAGTGGAGCTAGCGGAGCGAGGCACGCGCGGGCAGCAAGCTGACATGCCTGCGCCGCGCCGCGCCGCGCCGCATCCGTTGTCAACGTGCCCACCGGCCGGCGAAACAAGGACAATGGGGTGGTAGGCAGACCTACTCAAATAAACAACGGCACAGATTGATTCCATTTGGTCCTCCGCACAGGTAGCAATATAATCTACGACTTCAAGCAAAATATTATGTAGGTACCTACGCTACCTACCAATACCTATCTTTACAAATAAATAAATGTAAAATGTCTGTTTGTAAGTAATATTAAAATAATCGATTTTTACTACATGCATAGGAATGTATATACTATACATAGTATACCAAAATAGCATTTTTTTTTAATTTTTGTCTGTCTGTCTGTCTGTTTGTTCCGGGTAATCTCTGGAACGGCTGGACCGATTACGACGAGACTTTCACTGGCAGATAGCTGATGTAACAAGGAGTAACTTAGGCTACTTTTTATCCTGAAAAAATAACGGGAACGGGAAAAAACTGCCACGCGGGCGAAACTGCGAACGGCCGCTATTTTATGCCGTATTAACGCCATCTGTTGGTGACATCGAGTACTACTTCAGTTAAGATTTGTAAGTAAACATGTTTACCGCCCAACGAAGTGGGCACGGGTCAGCTAGTAGTAACTAAGAATATGAAGGAAAGTAGGTATACCAATTTGTTTCGTACATACCTACCTACTGCACTTAACCACCCTAAGGTCCAAAATTGTTTCTATTAATTACCAAAATATGGTCTACTTAGAAATGCGCAAATTGATGACATGTGTGGTGCCGCCGAGCAACTGGCTTGGCTGAGCCGCAAGAGGTGCAGGTTTGATTCTCGTGGAGAAGGCGGAATATTTCACTAGCATCCAGACTAACAATGGGAATGGACGAGTAATCGCGTTTGCAAATAACTGCATTGTGTGTGATAGTTCAGTATTAGGTACGAGTATGCTGTTCATATAAGATTTTGTAAATACTCTATACAAAAATTTTTTTTTTAAGTAGAATAGAATAGGAAATTATTTATAAAAAGTACTTACATGAATTTCCAAGAAGTAGTGTAGTAGTAGAGCAATCGCTCTACCACTTCTGTGGTTTTTTTAATAACAGAAACTTATCTCTACCTCACCAGGAGAAGGAGGGCCTTCTTGAGCACTAATGGATTTTCTAATCGAAAAAATATTCGTGCAATACTAATATTCTCGGACGGTGATAGAAAACATCTCGAGGAAACCATTTAGTATTCTAGCAGTGACGACGGTAGGCTTGCAACCTGTCATGCATTGAACACCAACTGCACCAGAGGTTCTCAAATTTATTTCGTCTACTGCCCACTTTAAGAAACAGTTATTATAAAGCGCCCCCTGAAATTTTGGCATACCATCCTAAAAATCATAATTGCAATAGGTACCTAAGTACCTAATTACTCAGTGAATTAAAATCATTAGGGATAGGTATAAGTTTTATCTGTGGTAATTAGTTTAAGCTTACAGTTTCAACGAGACTGCTTTAGCGAGAGCAACAAAACAAAGGATAAAAAAAACATACAAATGATTTTACTAAAAACTTTCAAACGGTATACATAATAATATAGTAGGTAGGATTTGTGTTTAGGTAATGTGGATATTAGAAAAACACAAATTATTCATCATCTTGCCCTCTAAATATTAGACTTGCTCATAAGTACCTCTGGCTGGGTACACAGTTCCTCAGACCTCACTATGCAGGTGATTAGATTATTAATCATGAAACAAATTACTCTCGCACTAATCAAAGCACAAATAATTCTTTGTTTAGCTCATCTTTGAGTACGTTCGGTTTTACTTTCAGTTCTTTACTCATACAAACCACACATAGTACTCAACTCAGTACTTACATACTCTTTACCAGTTTCGCTTAACTCTATGACTGACTGGTAGAATATAAATGGCTTTTGGCTTTTGCCCTGCTTGTTTTCGGTCTGTCAATGCCAATAGGTGTCAATTTTAAAATGTCAATTGTCAATACCGCTATGTCAGTCGACTGTTATGTGTTATGTCAATTGTTATGTCCTGTCCTTCAGTAATTTATTAATCTTATTGTTTGAGCAGTTTCTGCATGATACGTTTTCATCTATCATTATTTTTATATATTTTCATTTGGATACACATTTTTACTAAATTAGCACAAAACTTTTCTTAGAGGCTATAAATTCTATTTGCCTGTCCCGGACCGGACAGGCCAGGAGCGAACAAGAACGAATAGTATTCTTCTGCACAGAGTACTTTTTTATAGACTGGTATTCACAAAGTACTTTTTAGTATTCTGTCTGTGGGAGCGAAGCGAACGCGTCAAATTGTGAATTTGTGATTGTGTTGTGTTTTCTTTTCGTAAATGAAATGGAAAAGGACGCTCTAGACTCAAATCAAACCAAAATGCCAGCCCCTGAAACACCCGACCTTCTATTCTTTGATACATTTTCTCATGATACCAGCGAGGTAACTAAATACCTACGTAAAACATCCACGGATAAACAGTGCAACTTCATCCGGTATTCACTCATATTATTGATTTTCAGGAGCTTAATTTGGACCTTGTGCAGTTTCCGAAGTCTGTGTATGTTCGCGAAATCCGTATAATTCCGCTGGGAGCGAGGGTGGAAGGGGATTTTCCTGGCGGAGTGAGACTAGGCGCCACGAATCCGACCAAGTTCCAGATCGATTTCTTTGTGAATGATCTTAGTAAGCCAGGAGCGTCCACATTCGAAGCGCTGGGCAGCCTGGAGTACTGCCAAAATGGACAGATTCATATGGAGTGCGGGGCTGGCTTAGATCAACCACAAATTCCAACAGATGGACTTGTTTTGAAAGGTGAGTTAGAAATACTGTCAACATAAAATTTGTACACATTACATGTTTTGAGTTCAATCTATCTATCTAAACATGTCAGGAAGTCACAAGGGCTCATATTATACCCAGAGCCGTCTTAAACTAGGCTGGGGCCCTTGGGCACACATGAATTTGGGGCCCTTTTGGAAAGTGATACAGTATGAAAAAAAACGTGTCAACGTGGGACAGATCTGGCATAGAATCTATGCTGATAGAGTAGTACTTTGCTGATTTAAGTTCTTTGACAATGGTTTTCAAAACTTGCTGTCCCATTAAATTAATAAATTCATTACAAATATTTGCCGATAAATATGATGTATAGATATAATGGCGTAGTATATGCCTTGTAATAAGATTACTGATTTATGAAAAAAGTGTAGCGTGCCCGATAAAAAATGTTTTGAGAATAAGTGTGAGAGAAATTGTCGGTCCTACAGGGCCCCCTGAGAATGGGGGCCCTGGGCAGGGGCCCCGTGTGCCCTTATGGTAAAGACGGTATTGATTATACCTAAGGATATAGACCAAGTCAAAATTTAAAGCATAACTTGTTGACTAGTTTTACAAATGTTCTATTTGAAATAAAATTATTTATATCAGGTATCCGGTTCCCATACTTAGTACAAGTTTGTTACATGGTAATGGGTTAAGAAGTGTTGAGTGAAATGTGCACAAATATTTATATTTATACCACTTACAGAAATCTTTCGTCCTGACTGACTGATATGTAGGCAATGCATGCCCTAACCTACTGGTTGTAGAGACATGACATTTTCAGGGTATATTTGTCTTGGTGCATAGGGGCTTACTCATAAGCCACACCTCAGGGATGGAATACCATTGGTAGGGCTGGTATACCTAAAGGGGTGCAGGGAGGGTTAAAGTTTTTATGTAATAAATGGAGGTAAGGAATGAGTTGAACTGCTTTAAATCAAACTGGAACCTAGCTCAGGATCAGGTTTTGACAGCTGCCCGAGCTCAGTTTGTAATAGCCCTTCTTTCTGAGCTGTATGTGGTGGGTTTGCTCCCCACTGTGAACAAACATTTGTGTGATGAACGTAGATGTTTCTTCTCTGTCTGGGTATTTATTTACAAAAAATAAAGTTTATAAGTATTTTATCAGTCATCTGGTTCTCATAGAACAAGCTTTGCTTAGTTTAAGCCTAGAAGGCGTTGTGTGAATGTGTGTCAATGTTATTATTATTAAGTATTTTGTTTTGTCATTCTTAATTGACAAATGTGACAGACTCATTATGTCATACTAGTATTTTTTTATTATTTTTATTCAACTTATTATAAAGTTACTCAAGCGGTAATCCTCACTTATAACAAAGCTTTGCCTTGCAGGTCACATATGTTAAGACCATGACCAATAATGCACTGCCCTGCGTCCATCAACTAGAGTCAATACAGTGTTTATACTTCATGTGGCTGTAATATCACCAGCATCCACACCCTTCAAACCGAAACCCAGCTACAATTTAGGTACCCTGGCTTTCCAGGAAAAGCATATAGGGCCATATGGGGTGTAAAGAGATCATGTCCCTAGTCATGGATGATCATTAGAGCTATGTATTGTTGTTTTTATATAAATTTAATATTTTTAGGTTGGTATACAACTATCACGCTTGCAGTCTACGGAAATCTCACCCAAGTAGTCCCTGAGAGCCCAATCAGCGTCAACCCTCCGCCCTCAGTGCCCAGACCTGCCATAGTGCGGGAACCACCTCCAGTCCAACAACCCTTACCTCAAAACCCAGAGTGGACTCAAGAATCTCCAAATCCTATACCATCGTACACAGGCAATATAGTCACTGCTAATCCGGATACTTACGGAACAAGTAATTACCCTGAGAACTATGATGCTTACAGAGCTGATTACTATGATCCCAATGTGCCTAAAGATCCCCGCACCTACCACCATTTGGAGGAAAACGAGTGGGATAAGCGTGCTTTGAGCTGTGAGAGAGATGATAGATTGAGGCGCAGCTCCCGTTCAATGGAGTTAGACAGAGACAGAAGAGACGGACGGAGCAGAAGACGGTCTCAGGACAGGCGTAGTCGAGAATCTTCAAGGTTGCGAGAGAGGAGCAGAGAGCTGGACCGACTACACTCTAGGTCTCGAAGTCGTGATAGAGAGTATTCCAGTAAAGAATATCGGCCTCAAAGCCGCTCAAGATCCAGAAGTGTTCGGGGTACTTCGGGGGACCGCGACTGGGACAGAGGCTCCTATAAAAAAGATGATTACAGACGCCACAGGGATTCTTCTTACGACCGCTCTCGCGGCGGATCCCACGACAAAGACTCCACTTCGTATGAACGCAGATCGCCTTACGACAAACGCTCGACGTCTTACGAACGTAAGCCTTATGACAAACGCGAGTCGTCGTACGAGCGACGCGCGCCTTCTTATGAAAAAGGTAGTCCATACGATAGGAAACGTCACTCGCCGTACACTCGCATCAGAGGATCAAGCTTCAGCAGCAAGTCTCCTAGTCGAGATGATCCGAGAAAAAGACCTAGAACCCCACCCGGAGAAACGCGCAGACCTCTGTCCCCAAGAGAAGGTGAAGCGTCCAGTCCGATTAATTCACTAAGGTCTGAAGATGTAGGGGAGTTTGATAGAAAGCAAATCCCAAGAGTGGATTTTTACCATCAAAGTTATCGACACAAAAATCCTATCAGAAGTCCTTCGCAGGAAGTCGAACCAGCGCCCTACGTTGAGACCCACACAAGTTTGGTTACCGTTCCCATCGTGGATAACCCTCTTACAGTAATAGAGTCTCCTGTTCATAATCCCGAAGATGAAAAATCTGATGGAGAACAATTCGAGCCGATTCTATCCGATGAAGATATTTGTGACGACCTCGAAGGCTCAGCGTACATGGACGTAGACTATGACGTTAACGAATACTGCGGCGTCGATGATATCATAAAATACTACAATCCTTTCAAATGCGAATGGAAGAAATACAGTCACGTCAACACGATACATCTACTTGGAGACAAAACCGAAGACTCTAAGGATGTTCTAACTGCGCCTTTTGAAGAGATATGCGATGCCAGTCCGGACCTTTTCAAAATAATGGAATTATTAAAAACTTTTAAGAAATCGGAGCAAAAAATATCGATCAATACATTCACAGAAATTGAAAATTCGTCGCGAGAAGACTGGGTTCATCAATGTGAACAGGTGTACGTGTCCACCACGAATCTCTGCAAGAGCACTGATATTATGCTAAGAATATTCCCATCAGAAATTTTTGAAACTAACCAAGATTTTGATGAAATTCGCGAGTTGCTTCTCACGTTTACAAGGATCGGCCTCAATTTTGACTTCGCTTTATCCCAGCAGCAGCCTACATATAAAATCCGACACATGAAGTGTGGTATCCGCCTCGCCGAAGCCCTGACTTCTCACAGGCATAACGAAACAGTAGTCAAATACTTGCTTAGTATAGGAATAGATCTCCCAATGCTACTGCTGGATATTTATTCTAAAGAGTACATGGCTCTCAGCATCCGCCTGATGATCTTGAAATCTCTAAACGGCTGTCTTTCTTCAAAGCGGGCCATAGAGAATTTCATGAAACAAACTGTATTCCCTAAGTTGGACAAAAACGAAACGGACAGAAAACCGAAGAATGGGTACCAAGCTCTTATTACTATAATGCAAGGTAACCCACTCACAAGGATCAAGTTTTCGATCAGCGCTTTGATAAAGAAACTAAACGTCTATGAATTGCTTGAAAAACTTCACGATTTGGTACTAAGGGTCGATAGTAAAATGGAAACTGGACAAAAACATGATGGAAATCTGTCTGAAAGCGATGTAACTTTCATAGTAGATGCGTTAGAAGAAGTGTTACAAATGTACCGAAGTCAGTGCTTCCACATGTCTCAACCGAAGCGGTTTCTGCCGGTCTCTGCCCAGTTCGAAATCAGCAAGGAGTGCTCCAACGAAATACTGCTAGAGTTCTTCAATATACACAAGATACTCCAAGTATTTTTGTACATATTGACTTGCCCATCCACTTCTAACAATCTAATAGTTGTTAGTCCGATCCATGATCTGATTCACGAACTGATTCACTCCGAAAATGGAATAAACTTTTTGTACAGAAACATGGAGCTGAGTGACTTACTTTTCAAAACATTGATTCAGCCTTACGGCCAAAACCCTGATGAGTTCATTTATCCTCACGACTTGAGCAACTACACTGAACTGCAGGTTTTAGGATTGGAACTAGCTTACAGGCTCAAGGCGCTGTACCATCTAAAATCAATCTGCGATCTGCAAGCGGGGAAGGAAGACGAAAACGAGTTGATAGATAGACTGCAATCCTTGTACTGCCTGAGTTTTGGAAGTGTGGGGAAAACTGCCGTCCCTGATGTTATTGTGATGGGTGACAACGCAGATTGTCTAATGGACGTCTTTGAAGTGGATGTCAAGAGTAAAGGAAAGCCTGAGTCGCCAGCGAAGCAAAGATCTCCAGCAAAAGGATATGCCATTGAACTAATCGTCTCTGCTATAAGATTCTCAGCTCATGTCCCGTTCCTCAAGAAGTACGGACAAAGATTGATAGCTGTGTCAAAGGACCATGATAGATTTGAGCCAAGTGTGTCCAGCGTGTTACAAGAAGTGATACCATACCTGAAGCCGATAGAAAAAGCATCTGTATTAGCGGGAGATGACATGGCGGAGCTCATCGAAATACTGAAACTATGTTCAGAACACGCACCGGACTTGCCAGGAGAGTTGACTACCTGTCTGAGGATTCTAAGACACTTCTGCATTTCGGACTACGATAAAAACATGACTATAGCCAACGAAACTGCGACAGAAGAGTATGTGGAGCTGAAATATAAGTATAACGTTCTGCAGTTGTTTTCGCTGGATGGCGTCGCACATTTGGCAGAGATTTTAGAAAAGCTGGCCACGCATTTCGATCAGCCAAGTATGCATACGTCATTTTTCGCCTCCGCGAAGGGGTTGCAGTTAGCTCAAATGATGTTGCCATGTTTACGGTTGCTTGACGAAATGCTAGCCAGGGTGGTGCGCTGCCGTGGACCTCGTTTCAGAGACCTGACCGCCGCCCCCGTGCTTCTCAAAAGTTACGGAATAACAAAAACGTTCCCTGTCGGGTCAGTGGGATTCAGAACAGCATCTAAGGCATCTGAAGCTGCGGTCCGAGCGTTACTCGCTTACGCTCAGCCTATAGCGGATGACGCGAAACACGGTGACTCCATACGACGCGGACCCTGGACATCGCTATGTTCGGAAGTCATTTCGTACACCATGACAGCTCCTTACACATTCGTGCCGGGTCTTCTGGTCTTCTCCGAACTCTTACCGTTACCGTTGCCGATGCAAACGAAAACTACGCCCACCGAACGGGAGCTAGCGGACGCAGCGAACGAGAGAAGACTCTGGTCGGCGCATCTTCACGCTCTATCCAACGATTTGACGGACATGATCCAGATAATATGCATGTCGACGTACAGGCCGGTCGTCCACATGCTGAGACGAGTTTGCGTACAGGTCGCCGACCTGGCGCCGAACACGGCGGCGACGGTCGCCAAGGCAGCCGTGGGAGCCGTCACCAGGGAGTTGAAGGTCGGAGAACCAGCCTCGGCCAGCACTGCTAGAGTTCTGGGTTTCCTAGCTTGTCTGGTATCGCATGCTCCGGTGAAATGTGCCGTGTTACACGCCATGAACTCCGGCGGAGCTCGCGCCCACGACGTCCAGAGCGCCCTGTGCGCGGTGCTGGGGCTGGCCAACGCGTCCAACGAGCACGCCGCGGCGCAGGAGTTCGCGGCGCACGCGCTGGCTGCCTTCTGCGACATCGAGATCACGCTCACTCCGACCACGGCGCCGGACGTCCTCATCGCCAACTCCTTACCTAACAAGGATACGTTAGCGGCCTTCCTGGAAGCGTCCGCCGACTGCCTGGAATCCATGACTAAAACTTGCGCGGTCGCTCAGTCGATCCTCCGAGCTTACTTCGCGCTGACCGATCACGAGTACGGGTTCCAGCAGTTTAGGAAGTTTGTGACCAAAAAGCGGGAATCCTTAGGAAAGTTCTTCAAGTGGTCCGTGGAGAGCTCGGGAGAAGATCGGGCCGAATGCCTCAGTGTGTACATAGATCTGATAAGGATCCTAAGAGTGGAGGAAACGGAGGGAGGTGTGGTGGGGAGGAAGTCTACTCTGGGAGCGCATGAGATGGCAGACATGCTGGGCTACTCGGCGGGAGAGGTCGATCATCCGATCATGAAGCTGGAGAGCATGTTGAAGGTACCTATCATGCCTACCCATTTAAAACATAATAATGTACAAGACATATACAAGGTGTGCAGATTTAATTCTCACATTTTCTACTTTATTTTTCAGGATCGAAACGCCGATGACGACGCCCTAGTAGCCAATTTTGTAGCTTCCCATCTGATGAAGCTGGAGACGAGTACCCCCCCGGTGGCCCCTGGGCCGGAGACCCCCGAGCCGGTGGGCGGGGCCGCTCCGCTCTCGGCACAGTTCCTGGGACGCTGCGTTCACGCTGCAGGCGAGACAGCTGATGATAGACTGACCACCAGCTATTGGTTGAACCTGCCGGTTGTCACTGAGGAGGATGATGCTAATGAGAATGAGTTGGTGAGTAGTATTCTGCAAACAGAGTCACATCCAAAGATTTAGTCTACTCGGTTACCAAAGTCACACTTCGTTAAGTCAACGAGAGATGTCACCATTCTTCAAATTCATTATTAGTGTTTAAATGTTTTATACACTTCTAAATAAAACGTCTATCGTATCCTATTCGGACGTGCAATAAAACAAAGTCACTTTCTGTGCCCTAAAGAGGTGGGGATACACTTAGTACACCCTACACTTTGAGCATAGATAGAAAAATACTTTATTGTACACCACAACTTAAGGATAAACAAAAATAAAAACTTAAAATAATGCTACATACAATGGGCGGTCTTATCGCTAAACAGCGATCTCTACCAGACATACAGACAGAGCATACAGGACGTAGCACTATGAATTTGGCATTTGCGCCGTTAACGTATTCGAGTTCAAGTCCGTTAACGTATTCGAGTTCGAGTACCAATGTCCGAGTTAGACTGCGCTGCAATCGGGCAATATTCTGCAGTTAAGTTATTGATAACGCGCAATGTAATTGGAATGTCAACACGATACGCTTACACCACAAATGTGAACCTTGTGGGATAAGCCTATCGTGTGACAGCTCGATAACGGGGAACGGTAAGGATTGAGTATTTGATATTTCAGGTGTTGTGCGACCTGGTGGAGATAGCGAAGTGTCAGCTGTCAGGCGGGGCGGGCGCGGGGGGTGCGGGGGCTGCGGGGGCGGGCGCGGGCGGGTGCGGGGGGGAGGCGCTGTGCGCGGCGGTGCGCCGGCTGGCGGGGTGTCTGGACGCGCGGCAGCCGACGCGACCCACGGATGATAAACGACCCGCAGGTACGACTAAATCAGATCAAGGTATTCACAAGGTTTACAAAAGACGCTGTCTTAGAAATTTCCACTAAATATAAATAAAACCATTGTCTTCTTGGATCTTTCCAAACTTTTGATTCTTTCTCGATCCTTATTCTGCTAAGTGAAACTATAAACTATCGGTGTGAAAGGCCTTGCTCTTGGCATGTTTACCAGTTATTTTTCCAATCGCACCCAGTATGTAGTCATTTATTATAATATATGAGTAGCGAAGAATTGATTAATTCTAGCGTTGTTGCGTTAGCGTTGTTGTATATTAAGTTTTTGGTATGATTCCCTTAGCATGTTTTCTGTCTTGCATTCAGATAGATTGTCACCACACTGGAGCTTCATTATTTACATTATTATTATTTTGTAACAGGATCATACAAAAAAACGGTAGGAACCAAGCCGTAAGTTTCTTGCCGGTTCTTCTAGGCTTGGTCGCGAGGAACTGGCGCTTAGATTCACCTAGATTTAAGACGTTTCAAGATGATCCCTGCGGATATTACTGAATAAATGCCTTTTGACTTTGACTTTAACTTTGACTTTGACTTTGTTCCGCAAGGCAGGCAGTGTTCGCGGCCCTACCCTTATTAATTTATAACGAGTTGCATAGTTTATCCTTTCCAAGCTATAAATAATAACATACGCAGATGACACCGCCCTTCTTGTTCATGGTCACAACTGACATGAAGCTCGCGACTATACTGAGAATACCCTGTAATGCTTTACCTGCCTTCGACACTTAATGTCTTTAAAACTAACTTTATCAAAAGTGATATATATGATAGCTCCTACTGTATCTTCCTAACCTCCGTCTTCGTTTTCCATCCAAGCTCACTCCTGTCCAAAAGATATGCGACTGTACGAAAATAACGCGTACTTCCAACCTTACTAAAAGTTCTTTGAAAAACGCTCGGACGTAAACTGAACTGCAGAATACTGATGAAATTTGTTGTCTAATTGCTCTGAGACCCGATGACCTTATGAGGCCTATAAACTCCGTCATCAGTGTTAGCCACCATGTCATGCTTATTTATCATTAGCGCCATCTATCGATTGCCTAACCATTTAAGTTTTATTTAATTGTATTAACATTTGTAATAATTCCAGTGGCGTGGTCCCGCGTCCGCGGCGAGTGCGGCGATGCGTTTAGATCTCGTCCGCCGAACACGTCTCGTCCTCCCTCGTTGCATGTGGACGACTTCACGGCCATCCACCGCTACCCGCACCACGCGCATCCGCACCCGCATCCGCACCCGCATCCACACCCGCACCCGCATCCGCACCCGCATGCTAACAGGTCAGTTACTTACTAAAACTCTGAGATACAAAATACATAAATTGAAATTGTAAAGATCACTTACGGACGTCACAGCTAACATGAGAAGGAGAGCCGAGAAACTTACGGCTTGGTTCCTACCGTTTCTTGGATGATCCTTTTTACAAAATAATATAACAGCTTCCAGATGGAACGGTCTTGAGCTTTTTTCATCCACCAACCTTCCACGATCCTAGTAAGATTATCGGTCCACCGAGTGGAAAGGCGTCCTACGCTTCGTGTTCCGGGTCGTGGTCGCCATTCGAAAACCTTTGGACGCCAGCGGTTTTCGGTTCGACGAGCTAGATGACCTGCCCATTGCCACTTCAACTTGATGTCGGTGCCCTTGATTATTTTACGGACCTGATCCTATACATACCCTAATGGTACTAATGTATAATGATTATGTTTCCAGAGGCATGCGTCGCGGCGTGGCGGGCGGGGGTGTGGGCGGCGCGGGGGGGGTGTCGGGCTCGGACCGGGGGCGCTTCGCGTCGGCGGCGCCCATGCACCAACACTATCGACATCTGTGAGTGTACATCTCTACTGTACAGAAACATTCAACATTGCTGAACATATTATCACTAGGCAATAGCTAAGCTTGAACTTTGGAAACCAACTAGAGTGATAGTAATGCTTGTAGCGCCATCTCGCTAACTACATAAGTACTATTTTGTATCGCACCTACGAATTTGACACGGAGGCGAGGTTCACTATATTATACTTCCGAATAGCATCACTTAGTCCTAGGTCCTTGAACCAAAGGTTGGAAGATCATACAATCAACCACGGATACATTGCAACCTGGTTGTGATAAGTATGCTTTATTTCTGTTAAGTTACTTATAATATTACCCGAACAGAAAACAAACACCTATGTGCAGATTTGTCCTCGGTGAGAGTAGAACTCGCGACCCTCAGCGCAGAAGGCAGAACTGCTACCGACTGAATTGTGACATGAGACTGATTACTGATAGCCTTGTATTTATTAAAAATATAACTACATATTAAGCAATGCTTATGCAATATTTTTATGTTTTGAAGATTTTTTTTAATAGTACAACTTGTCGATGAAATAAGCAGGAAGGTCGGCTACCATCACATAAAACAAAGCATTGCGTCACTGGTCACGTTCGTTAGGAACATTGCCCGCGATGCACTGCTCTGCTTCCACCGACTTGAGGCGTACAGGCAAGCAACCTGAGCCTCATGTATCTGTATTTTCTATAGTTTTTTTCGTTAAACTACCTACGATAAGGTTCTTTTCTCACGAATGTGTGTATGTGCAGGCGAGGTCGCGGCGCGTGGGAGATGGGCGCTTCACACTTCGGCCACTTCCCTCCGTCCTCTCAGTACATGATGGGTGAGTTACACTGTCCTACATACATGACCTAAACCAACCACGGATACTGCCGCGAAGGTGACGAATTCTACGTCGATAAAATGTGCTAGAAGGAGAAAAATAATACTTAGCCTGCGTAGTACACCAAACTACGCATATCGCACCGTCTAATCAGCCGCGGTCTACCTAACTACCGAAAACCCCAAAATGTGTTATTTTTGGTATCATACATTGCTAGAGCGGGGTGACAATCAATCCGTGTAAATGGAACAGTATCAATATTCCGGGTACGGCCTTAAATACGGCATATTTGACGTTTAAATAAAATGTGCCACTTTTTAACGGCGGCGCACAGTAAAATAGTTTAGATTGGTAGTCTTCGAAAGTTTGGACAAGAGTCTTATTTGAAACTAAACAACAACTATGCTTCACGAGAAGAATGTTCTTTACTGAATAGAGTACAACTCAACTAAGTAAAAAAATATAAGTAGAATTTCACGCAAGGCCATCTAGTCTTAGACTAAGGTACTACCTTAAGCTAATGTAATATGGGAGCGCTGACTCAAAATAGTACCTATTCCACTGGCTTTAAATTTTGGAGGTTTAAATAGTGTCACTTTCTCCTCAACAGATGGCGTTACTAGTATTTATTCCTTCCTACCGTTTTACTTACCTTGAAACGTTCTACGCTATCTTTTTACTATAGGCGATATTGGTATGGATTTGTTTGGTTGATGAATGATTCTTTGCTTCCAGGTGGCATGGGCTGGGCAGGAGGCCGCATGCCCCGCGGGCCTCGACACCGGAACTTCATGCGATAAATCTTAAATATTATTTTATTCATGAATATAAGTTATCATGTTTGAGCCAGATATTAATCTAAAGTGAAATCAATTGGAATGTAATAGGCTCACGATATCTCTATTCACGGTAGACATCTCAGATCTCAGTAGGTAGGTACTCTAGGTACTCGTAATCCTAGGATGACTAATAAGGTTAGGCAGAGACGCGTCTTAGCATTTATTTGTCATACGCCTAGCCTTCTTAATGCAGGTTTATTGTAACATAAAATCAATTTCAGTATATGCAATTCGTTTCATTTAATTACAACTCTCTCCTTTTATGAGACATCTTCATTCATGCCTATGCCTGCCGCCAAGCTGCTGTGTTTCGGTTTAAAGGGTGTGAGGCGGTGATTACAGGCACATGAGGTACATACAGTATGCATCAGGTTCATGAACGCTGAGCAGTGCGTCGTAGGGCGCGTTAGGATAGTATTCATCGTTACCAGGCTGAAGGAGTCCACTGTTGGACATAGGACATACATTCTTTTTTTTTTATACAATTTGCTGATGGAACTAGCATATGGCCCACCTGATGTAAAGTGGTTACCATCGTCTATATCAAAGCACTGCCTTATAGGTCACGTTCGTTACGAACGTAACCTACAATACACTGCTCTGCGTCCATCAACCTGAGGCATACAGGTGTTAAGCCTCATCATCCTCTAATTTCACCGGCACCCACACCCTTCAAACCGGAACACGCTGCGCTGCTTGGCGGCAGAAATAGGCATGGTGGTAGTACTTCTCCGGACGAGCCCTTCACTAAGAGCTTACTACAACTAAAAGGAAATTTCCATAGGAACAACAATTGAGCGTTGTCCATCCGGTCGTGTCGTCGGTCCATCGGGTGGCTACGATTCGTCTTCCAGAACGTGGTACAGGATTAATAAAACAAGTTTCAAAAATTTAGAAACAAATCAAGTTTATTTATCAAGATGAAAAAGATCAAATCATATATGAATACATAAGCTTATGAAGAGATATGTACCCGAGGGGGTCGCTGACCGCTCGGAGCTAACATAACCTGGCTTACACACCTTACCGCAAACAAATCAAACTCACTATACAATATACATACCAATTATATATTACATATACATAAACGAAAACAAACTATCATAAATCGCATTTTCAACTAAATAATATTAAAGATGTAAAATTTACAGTTACAATTATTATTTAATTCCACCGAAAATTTCCCGCAGCGTTTCCTAAAGTGTCTTTGTTTTTTTTTCTTATTTTCGTTTAATTCATTAAATGATAAAACATCTCACTATAATAGGTTTATTTACATGGCCGTCGGGCCGCAGTCTGTTCCTTGTATAAAATTATCACTCGCGACATGGCACGTGGTGGCCTCGGGGCCTCAGCCGGGGCCTAGGCCGCCTAGGCCGCGCAGCAGACCCTAATCACCGGGGTGCTCTGGGCACGATCTGTTCACTTCGAACCATTGGTCTATACACCTGGAATAAAGAAAGCATGCGTTACTACAATATTAGGTACATGACAATTAATAAACTCAACGTTTAGGAAACTAAGAAACCATATACATGGATATTAGATCAAAATATCCACTAAAAACATTTGTCCAACTGCAGGAGTCGAACCTGTTAATTTCGCGTGCCTCGTAAACAGACTCCCGTTCAAATTGCCCAAAACATCAGCCTGGAGAAGTCTACTGCTGGACATATATCTCTCCAAAAATTTTCAGGAAGAGCAATTTTGAGTTAATATGACAGGCCCATTGCCACTTCAACTTGCTAATTCTGAGGTCTATGTCGTGACTTTCTTTCTTTCTAACTTTTGATTCATCAGTATGGGATTTCTAAATTAAAATTTTATTAGCCCCCTGATTGCGTATCATCTGTTGCTAAACAAGCTGCTGTTGCAAGTGTCAAATACTGCTGAAGAAAATATGTCATATTTAACACTTGCAACAGGAGTTTGTTAGCAACAACACTTACACAATCACCCCTCGGGTACAGATAGTTCACATAGATGCCTACAAAGAACTACGCTTGATTCAAGTAGAGTGCAGTGCTTACAACAGTGCACTTGCCTAGTACTTGCATTGTAGATATAAAGTGGAACTTGAAGCCCTATAGAGGGTTGCCTTTGCCTCACAAAGGGTAAACAATGGCCCGATACTCGGCCTAGGCGTTAGATCTGGGTCAGTAGATGCCCTGTCGCTACGGAAACCAACAGCCATTACTTAAACATGCTTTACTTGCAAGCTTTACAAGGTTGGTATAAAACAGTTTATAAAAAATCACCAGCTCCTGAAAACTGACGGCGCCTGGCTTCACCTTGTTTATAAAGTAAGGGGGGTTTGTATCTGTTGTAGATATTTGTATTTATACAGCGTCAACTTTCACACACGTCACACACCCTAATTACAGGACGCTGTAGTGCCCGGGACAGCTATTTAGATGGATTTTTTTAGCTCCATCCTCACAGCCAGTCAGTTAGCCGCCACCGTCAGTGGCCGTGCAGAACGTTACTTAAGGTGGAACAAGTCGCTACTATTTCCATACAAACGCTGTAACTGAATATCTCTACTATTTATTAACGTGCGTCCGAAGTTAAGTTTGATACTGAATTATCTTGTACTAAATCTTTCGACGCTTCTGGAAATAGTAACGACTTGTTCCACCTTAACTGAGCCAATGGATGACCAAGCAAGCTACGTCATGAGAGCTCCAGAGGTAGTATATCTAGTGGTGCAGTGGAAGTGTAGTGTAACTCTCCAAGTTGAGGTGTTGTGTTGTTCATAGATGCTCACCCTTTATGGTAGATACAGAGACACGGCAGACGTGCGATGGTGTCTCCCGCAGACAGCTCCTCCAGGCAGATCACGCACTCTCCCTTCGCATCGTTCAGCACGTCCTCTGGAAACGCACATTGAATATGTTAGCTTTTAGATGAGAATTTAGAGGCTTTTATAGCTTTTTTTTTGGACTTATTTTTAAAAGTTATGCTTATGCTAATCTAGTACTGAGTACTTCACAACAGAAGGTAGAAATGTTTAAATTTTTTTTTTTACAACTTGTCGACGGAGCAAGCATATGTC
This sequence comes from Electrophaes corylata, assembly GCA_947095575.1. Taxonomy (NCBI): domain Eukaryota; kingdom Metazoa; phylum Arthropoda; class Insecta; order Lepidoptera; family Geometridae; genus Electrophaes; species Electrophaes corylata. Next base: position 12,282,299 of record OX352709.1, on the reverse strand, counting down.
CCACCTGATGTTAAGTAAGTTATCATCGCCTATAACAAAGCATTGCCTGAGGCGCACAGCTCAGCGTTCATCAACCTGAGGCATATAGGTGTTAAGCCTCATTTGCCTGTAATTTCTACATAAAAAATAAACCTACGGCTAATCCCCCAGGCACGGTAGACATCCCCTCACGCTGCTGGACATGCAGGCATCATCCATATTTGAGTTAGGTTGCTGTAGCCAGCACGCTTGGTGCGGCGGGTGGTGACCAGCGTCGATGATAAGTACTCAAGAGGAGATGCTACTACCCTTCTCGTAGTGCGCTCCGCTACCGCTGCGTGAGAGATACTAACCATTATAAGAAAGGCGCGGCCTCGTGAGGCACATCACGAGGTGGCACTCGATGTCATCTGGCAACACAAACTTGCTGCACACTGGACATTTTATACCTGAAACAATCACAAATATCATATTAATATTTGAAATTACATTCCATTGCTCGTACTTCGTATTTAAATTGGTCCAAATCGTAAGTAGTAGAACCATCGCCTTATAAGCAGCAGAATGCGCATTGTACGCCAACCGCCGCCGCCGACTCGGAACCCATTACTTAGAAGGTTATCGCCCATTGTGACTGCAGACCGTTTTAAATTGTATTTTGTGTACCGATCGCTATTGAATTGAAAAGGTACAATCTTGTAGTCTAGTAGCCAAATACATGGATTGAACTAGATAGGTACCGCAATCTCTGAGTGCTATATTAGCTTGCTTTTTTAGTCAATCACGTATATAAATATTGTAACAATATGTGCTGTCCGGTTCCTCTGATCTTATCTCTACTTCAAACCAAATTACACACTGGTTATTTAATGGTTCGCTTTTCTACCAAAAGCATCGGTGGTCTAGTAGGAATATGTGCACAAAGCCGGTGCTCACAAACGATGAATGAAAACATCGTGAAAAACTAGTTAGTATTTGGCGAAACGGCGTACCTACTTGGAACTAAGAGATCGGAGGGGATATGTACCGTGCTTGGCAGTCGTGATGCTATATATTCTTATTGTTTCTTCTGGTGACCCGATTAAAATATTTGTATAGATAAATATTTCACACACCACATGAAGGTTAATGCGCTTGTTTGTATGATTATTTGGGCAAGATTTAGGTACGGTCGTGGGAAGTAGAGTGAACTCAGACAGAATAAAACTGTTCAAACTCGCTCGCCCTTGCCGAATATTGTGGGTACAGCTAACTAGCATGCTCGTGACTTCCATAAATAATGGAAGTACTGAACTTACTGACTGTCACTCATCTTAGGCCTTAACTTCTAGGGGTAGGACTACTCTTTCACAAAAATGCGATACAAAAAACATATTTTAATAGGTCATGTCACGTCACTTAAATAAATCCATTGCTGGATATAGGTCGTTCCATATTTGGGGGGGTTTGCCATAGTCACCACGCTTGGCTGGGGATTAGTGACCGCAGTGTTGGTGTTTAGCAGTCAGGAGATGCTGCTGCCTTTCTGGTACGTTTCCTTAGTCATCCCTTACGATATCCATGGGATGGAGAGGTCCTATTCTATATTCTAAGGATCAGGACCTTCACGGTACTATTTTAAAACATTTATAGGTACTTAAGCCAGCGGTTGCCGATCGGCCAGTCAGGGTCAGGTTTTAGTTTAAGATATAAAAAAGAAAATAAATCATGCAGCATTGCCACAGAATGGTTTGGTTCAGTGAAGTATCTTTTATCTATGTGTGCGCAATTTGCTTGAGGCAGTCGACCGAGGCGCGCGGTTCTGCGTGACCAGACTTTAGACTTCCTAATTCCACAGCCGTACAAAGTATGCTATTATCTGTGGTGAACTCTACCAACTACTTGACTTATACAGCGTAGTAGAGCACACATGGATTATTTATTATGAGTCGCCAGTGAATCATACACAAAATTAAATTGTTCAGTCAGTCTTAAGGCAGTCTCTGATTTTTTATGAGACAGACAGAGACAGAAGGCGGACCAGCTCCGTCTCTTAGTGTTATCACTGCTACACAAAATGTATGAGCTTCTGACGCGTCAGAATCACAACACGTGAGGCAAGTCTAATGTGAGTCTGCCATCAGAGGTATGAGAGATTTAATTATTTTTGTCTGTTGCATAGTATATATCGTTGGAACCGTTTGAAGACTAGATTCTGCGCATGGAATTCAACACTTATAGTCTGTTATAACTTTCCTGTAGGTACTCATAGAAAAATACATCTACAGTACAAAGATAGGAAAAAATATTCGAGAGTTTACTCGCGTTATGAAATTCAACAAAAAGTAATTTAATTCGATCGCGACCTCACGCTAAGCTCCCTCTTTTGTATTCCATCGTCAAGCCGCCGCCGCCACGCCGCCGCCACGCCGTCGCCGCCGCCATGTTTAACAAATCTTCAGCCGTACTTTATGGTCGTGTTTACATTAGCACGATGTTTACAGCGCAGCGGTAATAAGATGGATGTGTAACGAGCGTTTTAATTAGAGGTAAAATCGTTCGATCTTCTTATACTGTTATCAGGGTAATAAATTTAGAGTGCTGTGTTACAAGTAACAACTTCTAGGTTAATGAAACGAAATGGTGAAAGAAAATATCGAGAGTTAGCGTTCTAGCAACGGCGACAGGCTTGCAACCTGTCACGTATGGAATACCAATTACTGCAAAATGTGGATATAAGCTAATTGTTGTATTCGCAAGTCTAACTACCCCCATCAGACATCCAAAGAATCTTAAGTCGGTTCTGTTACTGACTACTTGTGCTAGTACTGAGAGATCTAAGGGGATATTTACCGAGCCTAAGAACTAAAGTAGTGAAGTTCGAAACGTGAGATAATCCGACCGAGAATTGAAACGTACTTATTGACAAAAAAACTTCACAGCGACCAAATAACGAAGATCACAGTTATGAGAGATCGTGGTCTACTAGGTTTATTCGTAAATATTGAAATACTACTAAATTAAATAAAATCACAAAACATCACGTCACTAGGCACGTTAAAGTCATGTTGAAGAGTTAGGAGGCATATTTTTTTATTTCACAACCTCGCATATTTGATTAAAAACACACCACTTCAATAAGGCGAGATTAAAATGAAAGGCACTGAAGCAGACCACACCTCGGGCGAGCCAGCGCGCCGCGGCCAGCAGTCAGGGTTCAGGGGGTTCAGGGGTGAATCAAATGTTTCCGCGAGCTCGAGCGGGATAATTGACTTGTAACCCCCCTCCTTTGGGGAGAAGGTAATGCAACGTTTCTTTGTTAAGTTAATTTGCATAGCGTTTTACAGTGGATTTGTTTAATTACCTATGATTTTTAAGGAGGTTTACCCGAAATCTTCTATCTGGGCTAATGAACGACTGAGGCATGTAATGGAATCAATTTACTTGAAATTTGTAAGAGTACTACAGCCAATCTGACATTTAACATGTCTGGCATTCTAGAGAATAAATGAAATAAAATAAAATAAAATTGTATTTTTGGAAAACTATGATTCCTAATACAATAAGAATAAATCAAAAATCCATATAAAACATAAACATACATTCATATTGCGCAAGTTATTTATATAATGTACGTTTTTATATAATGGAAATAGGCATAAATTCGCATTTTGCCATAAAACACTGTGATGGCGTCAACTGGTCGTAAAAATAAAATACGGCTGAAGAAAAACGTTTGAGAGTGCTAAAGTGCAAATTCTTAATATTTATACAAAGCAGTAAGGGTTTTATAACAATAAAGATATTAAGGTTAAACTACCCATCGCACGCATTTACTGCCTGCGTGGTTATTATCACACATGTGTATAAGCGCATTTGGACAAAGTTCTCGATGCTATCAGGGATATGTTCAAGAATTGGGAATGTAACTAAATCTATTTTTATACTCGTCTAAATCGTGAAAGTCAACATAATATTAAAGTTAAAGTTCTTGTAACGTGACTCTGAAGAACGCTGAGTACATTTTTGCTACGATTAGTTCTTAGAACGAACTAGTGTGATCCAGAAGAACTCGCAAGAACTTCTTTGATAGTAACAGAATAATTGCAAAGTTTTTTATAGTTCTTGAACAGGTATGTAATTCTAGATGGTATTGTAGTTTCACTGTGTCACTTCTAAAGGTCAACCATAATTGTTTTTAGTTACTGTCATGGCGTGACTTTAAAAAGATTCAAAAGCCTTCCTCTTATTTTATCTAAGCCTTTCCTCTTGTCTTGGTCTGTAATTATAAAAGCAATTAGAGAGTACCATTAAAAGTTTACAACTTTTAGGTTGAAGACCATTAAGAAGAAATTAACACTTATGATTTTACGTTTTCCGTAACTTATTTAAGGGAAGTCAAACGTTAAGCGTAAAGTCAAACTTTACTTTCATTAAGCTGAATTATTCTGAGAAATTATGGAATTTGTAAAGAATTATTTAATGGTAAGAAAGGTTTTCCTGGGTTTTGAATAATCATTGATACAAACTTTTGAAATCAACTTCTGTCACAAGTATTGTACAAAAGAATGTCCCGAATTGATGTTGCTAGCGAACCTTTAGGACTTGTTAAGTTAAAGTACATTATTGTATTTTGACCTGCTATCTTTTATTCACCGGTGAGCACCGGTGGTCTAGTGAAAGTGACTCCGCCTTCTGATCCTAAGGTCATGGTTCGAATCTGATCATGCACCACTGGATTTGTCTGTTCGAAAAATGTATAAGCGTAATGCCAGATCTCTGAAACGGTGAAGGAAAACATCGTGCGGATACCAGTTAGTATTCTAGCAGCCGCGATGGGCTTGCAACCTGTCATGTATGGAATACCAACTACAAGGTGGGTTTGTACCAAATGTTATACCTGGACATACCTCTGACTACCCCTAATATTATTAAAGAATTTGGACCGGGTACTTTGTACTAAGAGATCTGAAGGGATATCTACTGCGACTGGGGATTAAAGTCGAGATGCTTTTTTTTTTCTATTTCGTTTAAAATCAATTCTAATGCCTATCTTATTATCTGCGTATCTATTTCAGTCGTGATATGGATTCCTATCTTTTCCTTGTCCTGATCATCGTACCGTCAGCCACGGCGTTCGTGGACTGCCGCACAGCCTGCCACACTTGCCGCGAAGGGAAGCAGCATCCCGACATACTGGAGGTGCACTGCGCGATGTGCCAGGAGTGTAAGGAGAGGCGGCGGGAGAGGATCATAGACAAAGCCAATGCTAATAGCTATTATAGGCAGGGGACCGGTACAACAGGTGGGTTAGCAATTGTATTCACTTATTGATATTATTTTGAAAGTTTGTTGATATCCATGGAAACTCGTCCATCGACAAGACAATATAAAATAATCATGCAATAAAGCCAATAAAGAACTTTGGTTAGAAGTACTTATTGAACCCAGCAAGATCCAACTAAGTCTTGCAGTAAAAAACCATACGAGCTATAGTAGTAGCCTAAAACTTAATCTATCTTTCAGAGAATCTTTCACCTCCAAACTATCCAGAAATTTCGATCTATCCAGAAACATCCAACGATCCAGTAATTTCAACCTTCACGGAAACTCCAGAGGCAGAGGGCTGTCCCACCGAGCCACCCTGCTCAGACTCCGAAGAGCTCGTCTCTCCTCCAATAAAACAACTGTTTTTGACCAAGAAGACCCCAATAACCAACCCTGTAACCACAACTACGACAACGACCAAGGTGCCATGCCCTACCTACAAGCCTTGTAAGAAGTCTACCACTCAGCGTCCAACAATCCCTCCTCCACCACCGCCGCCACCGCTACCACCGCCACCACCACCGCCTCCTCCGCCACTGCTTCTTCCACCACCGATGCTTCCACCACCCCCGATGCTTCCACCACCCCCACCGCTTCCACCCTTAGTTCCAATCGCACCACCGCCACCTTACCCTGCACCAGGCTGTTACATGCCTATGCAAATGCATCCCGCGTATCCCTGCCCAGGTAACCCATACGTAGGGCCACCTGGCCCCATGCCTCAAGGCATTATGGCCCAAGGGCTGCATATGAAGCCGGGAGGAAATTATCATGGACCAGGCAAAAAACGATATAAGGACAGCTACGAAAACCATGGAAGGTATACCGACAGTGATCAGCATGAAGAGAGTCATGAGAAGCACGAGAGGTATACTAAAGTTATAAACCTTTACGAAAGTAAAGAGAACCATGGTAAGTATACTAGACGGGAATTAAAGGAGAGTAGAGAGAACAATGGACGGTATCCCGACCGTGACCATTCCACAGAAAACTCGGGTTCTGCAGAGAACCAGGATCCTGGTGGCTCGGTAGTAGTGGTGAAGGGCACGCCTGCGATTTTAAACTTGAAAGCTCAAACGAAAAAAGACTTTGTTTATATGTACGTTGGAGTTCCGAAAAGCTATTTAAAAGTCGATTGATTGACACTAACTTCTGCTATAGATTGAATCGTCATACAGAATTTGTAAATCGCTGCAACCTAACTTATGTGGAGAAGACAATCACTATGGCATTATATTTGCACGCATCTCACCTTCACGAACATGAAAAAGAAAAAGCTTTTTCATAGAGAGGGTATTCTATGCATAAATTAAATCACAACTTCTGTTATTTTAATAATAATAACTTTAGTAAGCAACCAGTAAATAAACACAACCGTAAATATTGAGTAATTGAAAAAAACAATAACTTGGGTTTAGTTTCAGCCACAAGTAAACCTTTCATGATATGTAACTACGGTTTTGAGGTTCGTTTTGGGCGTACAACAGCAACGTAAACAAGAAGCTATTCAAAGTGCCTATCTGTAGTTACGAGATATTTGAACAGGGTATACTAATATAATACCAGTAGATAGCACGTCCTGTACCGTCAGCAATATACGAGTATTGCCGACTGCTCTCAGAACACGAAAGGAATACTAGTGGTATTCTCTTGTCATGATTTTCATATTTCTGTTGTCTAGTCCTCACTAAGTTAATTTAGCACCAAACTGGGAGGCTTATTAAGAATAGAATAGAAAATTTTGTCTCTTAAGAATAACATACAATAAAATTTTAAATGTAGTGACAAAAAAGGCTACCACTCAGCATTTGCTACAAGAGCATATAGCAGCTCTTGCAGCGCTGGTTTTCAGTTATTAGTTATGTTATCATTGTCATTTTGCTAATAAGATGTAAATTTTCAATGTTCCATTAAATAAGAGCGTTTACTTAGAATAGTCTTATATCTAGGTGAATCTATGTGCCAGTTACTCGATCAAGCCTAACAGAATAGGCAAAAAACTTTCGGATTGGTTCCTAATGTACGAACCCACTTGACTATTTCTTGCCTATTCTTATATGTGGTGCAACAGACAACTTTTCAGAACACAATCCATTATACAGGCGGTACAGCACACACAGAGAAGTCTCTCTTCAAACTTAAGGGTTCAATACCGCTTCTGAGCTTGGAATCGTCAACAATTATTACAGCACGACTTAAGTTGTAAAACAGGCGTGAATCTCGACAAAGCAAAGGCAAAGGCGTTCGCATCACGGCTAAGAAACGCAGTGTGCAACTGGAGACAAACTTTGACGGAGACGAAGGATGGATAATCTTTTTAAACTTACTTTATGTTGCAAGGTTAGTTTACTAACCCATCATAAAACTTAATTAATACTTTTTATGTTAACTGTATGTAAAATTACATATTCCTCAACTGATATCAGGCTAGTAAATGTAACATATCGTGTGTAAATACGATTAATTGAATGTGTCTATTTCTGGAATGATCGATCGCATACAACTTGAAACTAATGATTTGTTGATAAGCGTGTTGAAGCGTGTTGAATTAATTGTTGCTTTGTTGAAATTAAATAACATGGCACATGGCACTTTTTTTACGTGATTATTACGTGATATGTTATTCATTGGAAATAATCACCACCAAGAATCCTGTGTACGTGTGGATGTAATCCAGGAAAATCAGGTTTGAACCTTATCTACTCAATTGAACTAGAGTTAAACACATAATCATACAGTTTTAATAAACTACATTTTAGGAAGGAAATAGCAATTATTTTGTCCATAAACATACAAAAACGACCTCCTTTATAACTTTCCTGTCACAATTTCCTCTTGCATAAATTTGTGTAATAAACATGTTACGCATCGTCTAGATAAAATACAACGCTCAAAGACACGATTCTATACCATACTACATTAACAAATTAACTTATACCCTTGATGCTTAGCAGCCACGGTCAAGAATTAGGAGGGGTTGGGGTTAAAGTCTTGTGATGAAGCAACTATAATAAGCTGTTTAATTTATTTATCCGTTTCATTGCAAGTATTTAGAACTGCGGCGTGCGGCGAGCGAATAACTCTATGTGGAAGTTCGTAGTTTTTTATAGGTTTTTTAACCCTCGATATGAATTTATTTAATGACTATCACTGCTTGGATATTTAGAAATTACTGTAACAACCTAATAAAAAAACTTAAGAGAAAATACAACAAAGACCAACTTGACAAGTCCTCGAAAAACAGTAAACACTTATGGAAAACTATCAATAATATAACAAACTATAAATCAACAAAGACCTCAAGTATACACTTACTTAATACAAAGGCTTCACCAAAGGAATCAGTTGATTATGCAAATTTATTTTTCTCTAGCATAGGAAAATCTCTGGCTGAAAGTATTTCTCTACAAAATAACATAACCGACACTCATTCTTCTTCTAATCTAACAGTACCGCGCAGTCAAGTTTCATCTTTTGTGCTTCTGGAAACAGATCATAAAGAACTACACAATATCATAGTTAATCTCAAATCTAAAAGTGCTCCCGGATGGGACAATATACCTACTAAATTTTTAAAACTATCTAAGCATTTTATAATTCCAGTTTTATGTCATCTGGTAAACCTTTGTTTCACTAAAGGAATCTTCCCTAATCTCCTGAAACAGTCAATTGTAACACCGGTATATAAAAGTGGAAAAAAAGATGACATTAATAACTTCAGACCTATATCCGTGCTACCATCTATTTCGAAAGTAATAGAAAAAATAATTAATAACCGACTTTTATTATATTTGAATAAATTTAATATCCTATCTAACTCACAATACGGTTTTAGGCAGGGGATTTCTACTGAAGATGCTGTAGTAGCTATTAGTAAACTTATTGTGCAACAAGTCGATAGCGGAAAAAAGTGCTTGGCGGTCTTTCTTGATCTAAAGAAAGCTTTTGATACTGTGTCTGTAGAAACCCTTATCAAAAAGCTTGAAATAGTAGGGGTTCGAGGAATGCCGCTAGCACTTCTGACAGACTATTTACGTGAACGCAGGCAAACTGTTAAAATTGGTGAATTCACTAGTAATTATGAGACCATTAGCTATGGTGTACCTCAAGGGAGCGTACTGGGCCCAACTCTATTCTTGGTTTATATAAACGATCTCTGTAACCTCAAATTAAACAACGCAAACATTTTTTCTTATGCAGATGATACTGCCATAGTATTTAGTGGAACTTCATGGAGTGACGTTAAGAAAAGTACTGAAGAGGGTCTGTTCAAAATTTCTAAATGGCTTAACATAAACTTACTAACTTTAAACGTCTCCAAAACTAACTTCATGACCTTCACTAAATATAATAACAGCCAACCTAATAACGATTTTAATCTAAAAATACACAATTGTAACCTCAATAACTCGTCTTGTGATTGTCCTAAAATTAATAAAGTAACAACTACGAAATACCTAGGAATAATGATTGATCAACGTCTATCTTGGCACGCTCACATTGAACTCCTGATGAATAGGGTTCGCAAATTAACCTGGATCTTTAAAATTCTACGTCATATTGCACCAAAAGACTTAATTAACCAAATTTACATATCTTTGGCACAATCTATTCAAAATTATTGTATACCGGTCTGGGGTGGAGCTTCTAAAGTAAAGTTCTTGGAACTCGAAAGAGCACAGAGGTCTCTGTTAAAAGTAATGCATTTTAAGCCCTACCGATACTCTACAGAGATGCTCTACAAAGATTCAGGACTGCTATCAGTCAGGAAACTTTACATCCTAAGTACCGTTTTGAAGTTGCACAGATCTATTGGGCTTAACCCAAAAAAACTAGATAAACGCAGAAAAGATAAAGTAGCTACTAGAGTTACTGCTCGATCTCAGTTTGCATCGCGTCAGTTTGCAACACAATCTACCTACCTCTATAATAATATTAATAAAACCTTGAATATCTACCCTATGAATAACTATAAATGCAAAAAAGCACTTATTGAGTGGTTATTATCATTAAGCTACGAAGAAGTGGAAAAACGCCTGGAAATTGTTTCGTAACATGCATTCTTTATTTTTACTTAATATATACAAATTAATCATTATATATATGTACCTATACTCATTCACACACAGTACCTAGCAATATAGACATTATATCTTATGTATTAATTAAACTTACCGTTTCTTATTTTATTTTTAAAATTCATTATGTATATTTAAATATGTATATATTATATTGTTTATATAAGTATATATTATATTGTTTATATATACATACATTATACACAAAAGTTATTTTTTCCTTTCTTTTCTTTTCAAATTACTTGTGTACAAACTTAATTTAAATACATAGTGAAGTAGCAAGAGCGAGACCCTCTAGCACAGGTATTTCCATACTTAAAAGAGGGTCCCAAACCCATAAAATGTAACCTAGATTAAGTTTACTGAAATAAAATATTTGTATTTGTATTTGTATATTTGTATTTGCTTGGTGCCAGGAATCATAATCAAATAAATATATAAGACAATGGTTCATCTATACATAGTATTTTTGCACTGTATATAAGTAAATTGATTAATCATCGACGTTTTGCTATTCATCCTTTGGCAATCTTAGACCACTACTCGCAGAGCTATTATCTAAAAACAAGCAACCATGATAGAAGTAAAATAAGTCATTGCTTGTCTAATTAGCAAATCTCATAGCTAATCGAGTTGCTGCATCGCCTGTCCTGTTTTAAGAAAAGTTTAATCGATTTTTTAATAGCACAACAATCGACGAGCGAGTAGATCTGCTTAAAAACCAATCATCGAATTATTTAACTGATATTGTCACTGTTTGTTTTAAGATAATATTCCTATCGATCTTAAATTATCCTTTCTAAGTAATCCTACTACAGCAGAGCTTCAAATTATGACCTAGTATTATAATTCTTTTTGGGTTTTATAATCCAGTCTTTATTACTAATAAACATTGATAGTATTACTAGGTTGGAAATTTACGAGCACTGGCCATATCGTATCGCAAACTCCGTGCGATATTGATGGTAATATCGATAACGGACGTCGTTGTACTGTCCCATCACTAGATTAACTGGACTTTACGATAACTCGTGTTTCAGTTTGATTACTTTATTGAAATGGATTGTTGAAATACGAAAAGTATTTTGTATTTCAATATTGGGAATGTTATAAAGTAATTAATATTTGAAAAAGCGTAGGCACCAAATGTGTAATAACACAATTTATTATTATATGTTAATCTCCACAACGCTCTTGTAAACACTATATTTGAGCAATATCGTCACAATTGAACAGCAATCATCATCGATCTAGTTCAGACAGCAACAAGTGTTCGCGTGAACTACAATGTGATACAGGTATTGGGGCGTCGCTACCCTTGTACAGGTAATAGGGGTGAGGGTGACATGTTTAAGTCAGGCTTGTCAGTCCGCTGACTCAATATAGGCTTGATTCTCATTTTCCCCCGAGAGTTTGTCTCTGTGTGTCGAGCGTTAGTGTCTACGATGGTATATCACGGCGATTGATTGGAGTAAAATTTAACTTCAGTGACTTCACGAGAATATAGCTTTTCTGACTTAAGAGACAAAATGTGAAAATTTCCTCCCCAATTCCTAGCCAATATAAACACATTCTAACTAACTTTAGATACTAACGCATGCTAACGAAAATTCACAACACTTGTCGATTTCCTCGAGATTGCGTATTTTAATTTGTTATTTTCAAACACCTTTACTCTACAATCAGATCAGAAAATAACGAAGAAATATAAAATAGTATTAGTTTACCGTGATGTCTGTTTCCTCGAGGCAGGCAGTAAAGTGAGTCAGCTCTTAAACCATTAAGCCCTAGAAGGCAATCGGTTTGATACTACAAATCTTAACGTTAAGCTACACTTCATCGAACTGTTCAGTATAGTTTGAAGTCAGAACCGTACACGCAATTTGAGAGCCGTCACAGCTTAGTAGCTCTGCATTCAGCGCTGGAGGTTGCAGGTTCGATAACATTAAGCACAACGCTATTTAGCATCAAACGTACTATGGGAACCAGATAACTAGAATACTTTTTTTGTTTGTAAATACATACATAGAACATAACGTAACACCCAGCCACAAAACAAACATCTATGTTCATCACAAAATTGTTTGTTTTTGATGGAGATCGAACAACCTGCGGCGTAGAAGGCAGGGCTACTAACTGAGTTGTGCGACCTGACAAATTTGACTAAGTCAGTATAATAAAACAAAGTAGCGGCTAGATTCCGCAAAGTTCGATCAAGTGTAGTTCAACGGTGACTTGCGCCTTTAGCATCCAGTTCCTACTAACTTATATCAGCTGCACAAATCGTAGAAGACTTTTACTGTTCACAATAAGAGGAATGCAAATGAAAAATGTGAAGTAAATGGTCATAAACATTTAAATTACTTTTACAGATACCATTCTAAGCAATGTAAAACGATGTTGTAAAAACGGAATTGGTTTCTCTGTAATTGCATCGACATTGTAAGTTATAGAGAGTAGTGGTGTGATTGTGACTTCGAGTTAGTTGTGAGTTCAAATCTGGTTGTGCGGCGAGGGTACAGCTGAAAATCATTTAGCATTGTTGTAGCGATGATGAGCTTGATATATAAAAGTTCTGTAAAAAGTGAATTTATGTGAATTTAACCTCTAAAGGCGAAGAAAGGATCTGAGAGAGATCTGTTTTTGGCATGGAAATTACCTTAGTAATTTAGTAATTTTATCATAAAACTTTTAAAAGGTGCCTTAGCCTGCCGAGTGATTTAGGTGACAAGTAGTACTTTACCAAAAACAGTCAGTTCTAGTATTATGTTTGTTTCTCATTTATTACCCACACATTTCTCTCTTCCCTACCCCCTTACAACCAAAGGCATGTAGCACCTCTACGCCGCTGTAGACTCCGTAGATTAGTCACACGCCACCATGGAAACTGGTCCATGGGGCACTGAAAAAACCTACGATCCAACTCTTCATTTCTCGAAAGATTACTCGTCCAAAACTTTTCCACCAAATATTGTTACAAAGGCAGGGCTACCAACTGAGGTGTGACCACCGTCACAGTTAGCCAGTAATACATCAAATTGAAAAAACCTCGATTATCCAATACCGACGATTAACACAATTTTGCGGAAAAACTTTTGTAAATATATGACGTTAGTTATTCGAAATGCTTTCAAGGCTAACGGAGGCCTAAAAGCGGTCTAGACTAAATTACCTAGTGTATGTCATACGAAAGTACTTTGTCATAGAAGCAGATTCAACAAGACATTTTAGGTAATAACAAAATTGAACTTTGACTTTCGCGATTATTTTTATGAAAATGTTTCAAAAACCCTTTTTGATACAAATTTTGTAACCAAAGCGAAAACTTGTTTTGGGATACCTTATGCCATAAATCATACCTACTAGTATTATGAATGCGAAAGTTCGCCGGACATTTTACAGCGCGCCGTGCTGTTCTTTGTGTGCATTACACGAATGTTTGTCCTTGTTTAGAATCGAATCCGCAACCTACAGCGCAGTAGACAGAGCCACTTACTGAGCTGTTATGCAGTAAGCTGAATTTGTTTTTTGGAAAATATACATTCATGAGCTGGAACAACATAAGGTTACTTTAGTTGGGTATGTAAGTACCACGCGAGCGTTGTCGCGGGTGGATGCTAGTATATTGCGGTAACCGCCGCTGTGAAAGCTCTGCGGGTTTGTATAAAACGTTTCGTGCTTCAGCCCACTAAAAATGTATATTCGATCGAACTGCAACGGTTCCTTTACTTTTTATTATAACTACTCGCAGTATTCAATAATACCGAAAGAAAGGATGGAAGTATTCTATCAGCTATCTGGTTCCCATAGTACAGGCTTTGATAAGTTTGGAGCTAGAGGGCGCTGTGTGAATGTGTGTCAATATTTATTATTAAAGGTTTTCGTCAGCAGCCTGAATCCACTACAGAACACAGACCTTCCCAACTCATTGGTAAAAATGATTTACCTTAATATTACTAAGTAAATTCTTTTTGACTTTAACCTATGTTTGAGAGGATTTGCCACGTAGTCACCATGCTTGGCTTAATTTACAGATAGTAAATATTCTAATTAGAGACTTATCATTTAACCAATCTATACCAATTATAAGAATCATTGTCCTGACTGACTGACATAGACAACGCACAGCCTAAACCACTGGTCGTAAAGACTTGAAATTTTCAGGGTATATTCGTCTCGGTGCGTTCAACTCCTGAACGGGTATAGCAGGGGTTGAAGTTTATATGAAAATAACCTCACGCGGACGAAGTTGCGCTCATTTTGCTATAGCATAAAACAAATTTATGGTCTATAAATAAAAAAAATAAACGTTTTTTCAGTCACAAAAGTTTTCTTTTGATTTTTACATTTTATACACGAAAACATTTAATTTTTAAGTAATTATTATTCAAATTTTATTTAATGAGACAATACCAGTTTGTTTTTCGAAAAAAATAAATAAAAACAAATAGTGCGAACGAATGTACCTACACGGAAAACAGTTGCAAGGATAACCACAATGTATAATTAGGAACTATCTATAATAGGAAGGAAAATGCATTGATATAAATATAGCACCAACAATATCATAAAGTAATTCAATATTTATTTACAATCATCAGCCTTAATGTGTCCACTGCTGGACATAGGCCTCTCCATATCAGAGGGGGTTTGCCATAGTCGCTTATGACCGTAGTATTGGTGTAAAGGTGTTATGTACATTCAGGAGATGATGCTGATTATTATCCCTTGGTGTTCGTTTTTCACCACATCCTGAGAGGTGATGGAGAGTTCTCACTTTATGCCAGGGTTTTACCACAGCCTACACTCATTGATGTGTCATAAACAATATTCGGTCTCAGTGATAAAGCCGCTAATAATAATACTAATACTATCAACTCGATGACCTATTTTTATTTAATAATAATGTTATCTTAAACATAATATGCGTTACAGTAGTCATTAATTCAAATCAGTATATATTTAAAAACAAACAGTAATGACTCATTATTAATAAATCCACTCAAAATATTTGGATAAAGATACGGGAAAATAAATAAATATGGGTACTAGGCGAGATTACCGTAAAGTATCCTCCTAGGCGGCCTTCTCATCTGCGCTCCGTAGGCGGCCGAGTCCTGCTCCGCATCAGGCACGCATGTCCCGATGATGATCCCCATCATTCCACACCATCCGCGAACCAACATCAAAGCACTGTCATGTCACCTCATATCCACCTCACCTTACACTTACGACAACTTCAATACAATTTTAGTAAGAAAAGTTCATATCAAAAACACTTCAGTGCAAGAAAACGGTGCAGCGAATATTTGGTCTTTACTAACTGGAAAGTTAAGTTCGTAAAAAAAATTTTGGAACGTACGTCCTGCGAGACAGTTGCAGTGTTACTGGTGTTTGTGTGATGGCAATCAACTCGCAACTGACCAGTTAGGTCGCGAGTTCGCGAGGCTCCTGTCATTCGGCACGCGAGTCGTGACGTCAGTACCGCCTAGTGGACGTCAACGTTTCTATACATGGCCTAAATGTTTCTTTTTTCTATTTGCAAATGGTTAAGGTATAAATAGAGATGTTTTTCTGAATGTGGAATGTCAAATCACTTTCCAGGCAAAGAACGCGACCTTTTACTGAAACGGATATGTATAGTAGTAAGTATGTAAACGAGTGTTGTTTGAACCAATTTCTTAGAAAATTCTATAGTATTAGATATTTTAGTAACGTGATAAAAAGTATTTTATTATCGTAAATAACGTATACCTCATAATTAAAACGTTGGTACCTGGCTAATGAGATTTATTTAAGTGCTTCTTGAATTTAAAGCTAATAACTGATCAGGCACAGAGTAATCTGTAGATTACATCAAACTTGTATTATATTATAAACTTGAGTTCATTGAAATCTAAATCCTTTCAAGTCCCTGGCAACTTTATAACATCGACCCAATCTATTTATACCACCTAAAGCTGCTCAAACCCTTACTTTTAGTACAAAGAAACCTCATAAGTCTACGATCAGAATATTGCTAAAACGTCATAGGGATTCATAAGCAGCCTTAGGGTTGAAACACACCAAGCGGATCTTGCGCGACGCATATTGAACAACAGATTCACCTACCAGGCCCACTGCGCTAATTTTGAATGCAAAAACCCTACACTATAAAACCTTTACTGAGTTTTAAAACGAATACATAACATAAACTATATTAGTATTGGCTTCAAAAGTCTAGTCCTAGTCTTAAGCATCTCCTAATCTGAGCATGTTAGTACATAATAAGGCAAGAAACATACCGAATCTTATATACCAATTTTAAGAATCTTTGTCGTGGATGGACATCTTAGTCTAGTCGTATAAACTTGAAAATTCCCAAAATTCAACCACGGATACAGCGAGAGCTCATAATTATTAATCCATTTACAATTATATAAATGTGTCTGAAATACACTTGGTTGAAGTTTGTTTGCGTTGCCACTGCGTGATAGAACCATCCTCCATAGTAAGCATATTATTATTAAGGATAGTTCTATACGGATCTATAAAACAGGTCAGTAAAACGTTTCGCGAATGTCAAAACTATTTAGAAATGGAGCGATTAAGCCGTTGGCGTGTAACGTGTAACGCGGGCAATAGACCTTCAGTGTGGTTTGACCCTTACTCGAAATTAAAATCGATTGGTCGCGAGGAACTGGCGCTTAGATTCACCTAGATTTAAGACGTTTCAAGATGATCCCTGCGGATATTACTGAATAAATGATTTTTGACTTTGACTTTGACTTTGACTTTGATTGAATGGGCGCACTAATTGGATTTGTGTTGATCAACCACATAAGCTCTACAACTATTAAAATAACAACAGTTCGTCAAAGTATTAAAATGTTATTGTATATATTTGGGCGTCGGAACTAATGGAAGATTATTTACATCTATTGATATTCAAATTCAATATTCACACAAGACTTAAATCGAGAGCTAAGGAATTCGCTACGTAATAGAGTTCTAACGCTGATACAGACCCAGCTCTCAAAATAGAAAACAGCAATGGTCAGGCCACATAGCTCATAGAACTGATAACCGATTGAATTAAAGGTAAGAATGGCAACCACGAACCGACACACAGCTCACCCGCTCGCTTTCACGATTTTCATACCAACTTAATTCCCTTTTTACACCCGTTTTAGAGATGACAGTTCAATGAAACCTATAGATACTGTAATTTTTGCGTAATGCGTGAACAAACAAACGTATTTTTTTTAAAGTCGATTACGTCTTTTGCATTTTTCTAAGCCAGATTTTAGAAAAATATATTCAATGTACAGAATTTTCGTCCTCTACAGTTTTACTATGGTATAGATTTGCGACAAGGGTTAAAGCAAACTACGCAATAGAGGCGAGAAATACCAAGGGTAGAAAAGCTGTTGGAAAAATGAATTCTCATGGTAAAAATTACACGAGAATAAAAAACAACAGAGGAAGTTGATACCAAGACACCTTTGAATAAATAAAGTTAAAAGCGTGAAAAGGGTAGTGTTTTCAGAGATGCTTTTGATCTCGAAACAGCCAACATAAATATGCATTCAGCTCTCCTCCTTTTACGATTTGCGTTTTCATAATTAAGGACACACCTGAATAAACTCGGGTACATGATTTATTTTCCACGTTTATGCTTGCTCTCAATTTGTCTTCAGGATGAACTTGTATATTTTTATTTAAAATTGCATAGGTATTATACACAAAACAATTCATATAACGCTTTTAGCATCTTCTATCCATCTTTACCAATTATAACAATCTTTGTCCCGACTGACTGAATGGGATATAGAGAACGTATAGCCTAAACCACTGCTCGTAGACTTGAAATTTTCATTTTTCAGAGTATATTTGTCTTCCCGACTGGAATTTGAATTCCCGAAATTCAACCCCCAAACGGGTACAGCGGGGGTTGAAGTTTGTATGAAAATAGCTTCACGCGGACGAAGTAGTAGTACTAAACTAGGACTATAATAAAACTGTAAAGGTCGAAAAGTCTGCAAAAATATTTGTTTTGAAATCTTGCTAATAGTACCTAACTACTTTAAATAAAGGCGAAATCGACTTTTCAAAACATGTTTGTTTGTTTGTTAGTACGATTGTTTGTACACACATCATGCCATAATTGCTATATGTAAATTGACTCTATTTGCAGAATTATTTATCATATAGTCCAACATAAAACTTAGTATGGGTAACTTAATATTGAGCTTTTATCCCTAAAACAGGTGTGAAAAGGGGATGAAGTTTGTATAAAAACTGCGAACGAAGTCGCGAGCGGATTCCATAAAAGATAATTCAAGAAGCATCTGTTAACGAGGTGCGTAGGATTACGGAACTGACTGGTAATGCCGATAAATAGACAAAACAAATAAGTGTTAGAATAACTTAAGTATTAATTTTAGCATAATCGGCTATTTACACCCGAACCCATCACTTGTTCGAAATCAGAATACTACTAATTAAATACTAAATAGGATACTACTATAAGTTCAAGGGTAGTGCTATTGTCATAAAACACAAGCGTAAGCGTGAAAACTTTAAATTGTAAGTGTTGCGTGCGGCTTATCTTAATGTACACTTCGCGGTCTAACCTTCCAGTTTGAAACATCGAGATTCTGAAATCACAAGTTGGAATGGTATTTAGTGAGGGTCTGGTTTCCTTTGTGGATTCGTTTCGTTTTACAGACTTTTCGACCTATACAGTTTTATTATAGTCCTTAGTACTACTAATTCGTTTCGCTTACAGTGAATCACATACATGTAGTTCATGTTGTACCTACATGTAGTTTGTGCAGCGGGTGAATGTCCGCCTGCGACGCAGTAGGTTGCGGGTTCGATTCCCGCCAGGGGGTAGATGTTTGTACGGTCTGCAAATATTTATTCCGGGTGTTCTGGGTATTTTCTATACATAATAAAAAATATGTATGTAATGTATTGTATTAAGTATATCAGTCGTCTAGCACCCTTATCACAAGCTCTGCTTAGCTTAGGGCTAGATGGTGCTGAGTGGATTGTGGTGACAGATGGACGGACGGACGGACAGACAGACAGACAGCGGAGTCTTAGCAATAGGGTCCCGTTTTACCCCTTGGGTACGAAACCCTAAAAAATAGTTAGCATGCTTAGCAGCGAAATGGTGACAGTGTCGTATGGTGGTGGTTGAATAATTTAAAGCAAAATGTGATGATCCCTTACTTTTTTGTTACAAGCTAACACGTTAACCAAGATCATCCTTGACTCAACAAACCCACACCTACACCCAAACAACAAAAGTTCCAGAAAAACTAACACAAAAGTCAGGGGGAAAGCTATCAAATAACCGTTGCATGGGCTTAATACAAATTAGCGGTACGTGTTCGCCGACCCTGGGGTATAATGATCGTTAGAACCCGTGTTAGGGCAGGGGGTGAAACTACCCCTGTATGGTCACGCGAGCTTGTTGAATACTTTGTGGAGAGATCTTATCAGTTTGATTTGTCACAAAAAGGAAGATATGATTTGTTTATATATGTCCAAGGGTGATTTTGCGTGATCCGTAGTGTATTTAGTTTTTTTTTTATGAAGTTATTTTACAAAAAGAACCACATTTTTAGAAACAGAATACTTGCCTATGATTCTATCAAGGTTTTAATAATTATTTTCATTAAAAAAAATGATAACTGGTAGAACATTCTATAAACATTAAGTCCTCCTAGCAATATGTTGATTTATGTAAAAGACGTTCGACCCGTGATCACGGCATGCAAATGTGCCAAAATACCGTAAATTAAACTCATTCAAGTATCTTATAAGTTTTAGGAAGTTTGTAAATTTTAGTGTAGACACTAAAATGATAATAATAATGCTGGACAATCCACACAGCATCATGTAGCTCCAAGGTAAGCAGAGTCTGTGTTATGGGTACTAGATCACTGATATACTTAATACAATACCCAGAAAATACCCAGAACGCCCGGTATAAATATTTGCAGATCGTACAAACATTTAATCGAACCCGTAACCTCCTGCGTCGCAGACGGATATTCGCCCGCCGCACCACAACGGCAAAATAAGAAACCCAAAAATAAATATCTCACAGCGATATATATCACGTAACAGATATTACAAAGTTCTGTTCGGAACACAATAACTTTGATTCACTTTCCGTGATTGGTAGCTATTGCTGGTCTTACTGCTACTTGGCGGAGTCGGCGGAGTAACAGGTCCGTGTGGTGTGGACCTCTCGCTTACTCTTACATTTGTTTGCTACAAGTAACTACTTCCGTCTCATTTTCAACTTTATTTTATTGTTTCTGTACAATGTGTATTAAAACTTTAATATAACCGTCAGTCTGTATAACTTATTACCATTTTAGCAATATTAAGATCTTCTAAGAATGTATAACTTGATAAGTTAAAACAAATTAATCAAAACTATCCCATACAACTGTGCTTAAAGTTTTAATTCCAATTAGCATTTCGGTTTCGTGATCGCTTCGTAAGTAACTATTACAAATATGCAAAATAAAATATGAAGATATTCCTTCAGGGTACTAATGCATCAGAAAACGACACCGTTGGTAATACAATAGACAACGTTAACCGCTCACCATGAGGTGAGTCGTAAACCGAGGAGCTGACGAGGAACCGGTGCTTAGATTCACCTAGCTTTAGGACGTTTCAATATAATCCCTGCTGATATTACTGAATAAATGCTTTTTGACTTTGATTTTGACTAACCAGTTTGTCTAAAGACTGAAGAGAACTTTTGACTAAAAAGAATAGCAAAATAAATGTTGTCAAAATGATTTGTACCCGGATAATTTTGAGGGTCTTCGAAGACCTTAACGACCGACCCCGTTACTAAAAACGCAAAACGAACAAAAGGGTTAAATAATAATCAGATCGTTTCTCAGTGAAGTTAAACGCAAAGATCCAGAGTAGAGTATCATTCAAACTTATGGAGCAATTTATTCATGAATAGATGTTGATTCTATGCAATCAGAAACTCTATTCACTAGACATCTTATATCGGGGTTCATGTATCTCTTTCATTAAACAAAATTATTTATATCTTACGCAGAAATGAATTCATGGGAGTTAGCTGAATGAGGGACAAAATTAAGTAGATTGAGGTTAATTGTACGGAAAAAATGATATCTTTATTTTCATGCAAAGAAAGATATATAATTTGAAAAGGCTCCTGTAAATAAACAGGAATTTCAAACGTTACAAGATTATTATCACCATTGAGAAAAGTAAATAAATTTCAAAGGCCATAAAATAGTAAGTAACTTTTCTGTTATTAATTTTGCTTCGTTTCACTACGTCTTTCGTAATCATAATAAGACTTGTCAACTTTTTTTATATATCTTGCTTGCGCAACAAACATACGGCTTTATGGCCCACCTGATGTTAAGTGGATACCATTACCTATAACACAGTATTGTTATACAGGTCACGCGAAGGACGGATTCGTTAGGAACATACATTGTTCTGCGTCAATCACAAAGATTTCAAACTATCCCACAAACTAAAGTGAATAATTAGATACCTACGTCTAGTGGGAATAGGCTCCGATAGCGCAGGTGGATAACGCATTCCTGGATCAAGAGGAGGGCAATGGGTTCTAATCCTGAACGGGGTAAAACTTTTGTGATAATTCTTAACTATTTGCAAAAGGGATGTTCTTTACACTTTGTATTTAGAATTCTTGTATCAGTGGTTTGTCTGTTATTGAGATTTCCATTGCAATCTGGTTCAGTCTGGCTATAATCCAACGTTAGGCACTCACTCCGCCGTCGTCTGCAAAGGACACAACAGACGGAGCGGGCGATTGACAAATAACAGGGCTCTACATCGCGTCCGCGCGTCACAAGCGGAATTGATGCGGTGCGGCCGGACTGACAGCGGTTTCAACCGGACCGACCAGTAGGCCTTAGCACGAATAAATTTGACAATTGTGGCGTAAGCGTAACATGTTGACATTCGAATTACATTGCGCGGCATCGATAAAGCAACTGCGGAGTGTTGCTTAGTTACCGCGTAGTGTAGCTTGGATGTCAGTACGACACGTTTCGAATGTAAAAGTTCGTGTAAAATTGGTTCACTGAAGCTAAACAGATAAATAAAAATAAAACAAACGTATATAAACAACTAGTGAAACGCGTGAGATTCGTTTAGGGGTTGAATTTCGGGATTTTCTTTCTTAGTACACCTCTACTCGCCAAGACGAAAATACGCTGAAAATGTCATGGCTCTTTTATGTTATAAGTCAGTCAGTCAAAACTCTTATAATTGGTATAGATAAATTAAACTATTGAGTAAAAAAGGCATTGACTTTAATTAATCATGCAATAATTAAATTTAATAATATCATTTAATTCGTTGGATTTATTCATCATGCGAGCCGTTAAGGAGTGGAATTGATTACCAGCGTCTGTTTCAAACACTATAATCTGAATCGCTTGCAGGCTAGAGTGAATAGGCGTCTTACAGACCGTCCTGCTTCATCATCACTTACCACATATGAGATCGAAACCAAAGGATAGTCTATCAATGTTCAAAAAAATGTAGTTACAGTCAAACTGTAGTCGCTCTAACTCCGAGCAAACCCAATGAGTAGTTCTATGACGTCAATCACACAGATTGTATCTAATAGCGGCTGAGCTACAAACTTCAGCATGTTTCAGCACTTTTATATTTAAAGCTGGTTTTGCTTGAAACGACTTTTAAAAGATTACACAACTTTGAAATCTTTTAAAACATGGTAACTAAGAAAATGATACGTGCTGTGATTTACTCTCTCTTTTACTCGCTCACTTAAATATATGTCCATCTCAGCGGCTTCATAATAAAATAAATATTCCATTTTCTAACCTGTCCATCGAACACGACGAAGATAATATGTATTTTAAATATCGGTATAATTATGTAATAAAAATAAAGATAAAAATCTGGTATGATAAATTTTTATACGACATTCTAATGTAACAAGCAGGTGGCCCACCTGATGTTAACTGGTTACCATCACATTTAACAAAGCATAACCTTCGTAGGTAGGTAAGGCCACGTTCGTTAGGTACGCCCTATGATGTGGGTACTGCTCTGTGGCGCATGTGCCTGTAGTAATTTCACCGGCATCCACACCCTTAAAACCAGGACACGCTGCTCTTCTTGGCGACAGGTTTAGGCATACTCTAAGAGCTCTACTACTAGGAATGACAGAGTCCTTTAATGCGTGGTTCCAATATCTTACAAGCATCCGTTAGTATTACTAAGAATCGTTTGTCGGATAAGTCCTAATTTAAGTGCCAGTTTCTCTGCCAAATGAGGTAAGGATTAAGCCCGCTTGCACAACAATCTTTTTTAATTTTATTTAGTTATTTACATTTACCAAGATAAACATGTTTATCGTAAGCGTAATAGCGACTTAACTTTCCTTGTGCAAAGTGTTAAACGTAATTAGCTTCCTAAATGTATTTAGGGGTTCGTCAAAATCTGAAAGGCAACCCGCAAGACTACTAACGGACGCACGTAGGATATTGGATCCGGGCTGAAAACGAGTATTGAAGATTTTCCAGCTGTTTTCTAGTAATAAAAGTGCAGTAAAGAAACGGGAGGGTTTCCAATTTAAAACAAGTTCCAATTGGAATGTCACTAACATTGTCCCGACAATGGACGAAATAGCTACAGCAGCTTCTAAAAGCGTCTGATTGGAATTCGAATCGAAAAGGTTCAATGGAAAAACAATAACGCCGCAGTCCACCTACAAAATGCTACTGTAACCAACGGTTACGGTGAAAATCGAGCGATTAAACGTCCTAGGCCCGCTTGCACAATAATCTGATTAAATTTTATTATTTACCTTAGTAACAAATAAATAAACGATGGTCCACACGGTGCTTTCGTTTATAGTGTGAGGTCACTGGTATTAAGCACATAAACTCGAACATAAAAATTAATTGGTCCACGATTGGATTCGAACCCACGATCTTAGGATCAGAAGGCGGAGTCACTCCCACTAGACTACCAGAGCTTACAAATAATCGAAATAATAATTGTAAATAAAAAGTATTTGTGGACATATTTTTTACATAACATAATCCAGCCCCAAACTAAGCATAGCTTATACTATGAAAACCAGATGACTGACATATACTTATATGTACGAGTATATGTTTTTATTATAATTATAACCAAGGTTACCTAATGTGGTCAAAGACTAATATTCACTCTGTGGTTATACGACACGAGCAAAGACACGGGTTATTAAAGTAATGGATATAACAGACAGTGGTACTGCCTAGCCCTTTGATAAGGTAACAAGAAGGCCGTTGTGAAGGGCACCAGATAATGGACGTTGTATCACATATGATAATGCTTTTTTAGTCTCATGACCATTCACACCACATTATATATTGAACTGGACGCACGGCGGTGTATGAAAACACAGTATTTGAACCTGACGTATGTAATGCTTACTTCTGCAAATATATATGACGACTGATGTGGCGCGGCGGGCGAATGTCCGCCTGCGACGCAGTGGGTTGCGGGTTCGATTCCCGCCTTAGTATAAATGTTTGTACGATCTGCAAATATTTATTCTGGGTATTTTCTATGTATAATAAGAAATATATATGCATGTAATGTATTGTATTAAGTACATCAGTCATCTAGTACCCATAACACAAGCTCTGCTTAGCTTGGGGCTAGATGATGCTGTGTGGATTGTCCAGCATTATTATGATTACTATTATCATTATATGTGTTTGTGCCAAATGTAATTTTTGACGTACATCTTAGACATTTTCAGGTTTAGGCTGCGCGTTGTCTATATGTCAGTCAGTCAGTCAGTCAGTCAGTATAGATAGAAAAGGTTTGGTTTTATGGTATAGCATTGTCTTTCAAAGTGAACGCTAATAGGACAGTTGGATCGATATTGTGAATTATTTTAATGAGGATGAACTACTTACGAGGCATTGATATATAATACGTCTACTAAATAATCTTCCATTGAAATACTTATAAAAATTAAAGCCCACCTCATGTTAAGTCGTAACCGACTCCTATTACAAAGCATTAGCCTTGCAGGTCACATTCGTTGGGAACTTGCCTTACGTTGTATTTCCCTGCGTCCATCAACCTGAGGTATACAAGTGCTAAGCCTCATGTGCCTGTAATGTCACCAGAACACACACCCTTCAAACCGGAACACAGCAAACTGCTTGGCGGCAGAAATCGGTATGGTGGTAGTACTTGTCTAAGAGCTCTACTAGAATTAGTTACCGACAAGGTGGACTAGAACCCACAAACAACACGCTCGCCTTATTAATTTATTAGCATTTTTTTTGAACTGAATATTCACTGTATTTTTAAAAAAGCAATTAAAATTTCGCATAAATTTCCTTGAGTATGTAACATCAATAACACACAAACAATGGCGAACCCAGACAATTCGACGCAGGTTGCAATTGCAACGGTGTAAGGGCGGAAATGATTCATCTGCCCTGAGCCATTCCACCTGAACAAATATATTCTTTATTTCTGAAGTCACAAGGTTCATTTTGCACTGAATTTCTACGCCCAGGCAGACGGAACAGGAAATAAGCCCGCCTTGGGCGATGAACCCACATTTGTGTAAGCTGACAATAGGATGGAGCTTTGGGAGTCGTTTTAAATATTTGCGTAGAGGGGCGCTACGAGTTTGCTACGATGCTACGAGATAGCTACGAAAACTGAAACGTACTACGCTGCATTTTTAATTTGTTACTCAAAGCCATTTACGTAAAACCTTAAACCCTACCATGGAGTAGGATTTAAGCATAGATATCTCTAGGCAGGTTCCTAAGACCAGCAATCATGAGTAATTATGACCTTTCCACCCACATACGGATAATGATGATAAGTAGGAACCATCACTAACAAACCCTTGCCTTGCAGGTGAGTAGCGAGTAGGCAAAATGCCGATCGGTAATCTCCAGTCCAATCCAATGATAAGCCAGTATTGATCGGTGGATGCCTAAAACATATCTAAATTACACCTATGTTAAGCCAAATTCAAACTTGAACTCTACACCATTATCATACAGCTTAAAAATGTATGTACTAAACCGATAGTACATGCATGCAAGGGGGTTGAAACAATTTTTATTTGATCGTAATTTTATATGATGGATAGTCGTACGTTTGGTTGGTATATGGACATTAGACATAAAATTAAAATGAGGTATAGTTATTAGAACTACGCATGATACTACGCCTATTAGATAAACGATATTTTTTTAAGTGAAATTTTTAGAATTTTTTTGTGTACTTTTTACTTAAACCTTTTCTCAATTTATTATTGAAAACAAGCCGTTCTTACATTCACCGTTCTGAGAGGATCTCTACTGTGTCTGCGGAGACAGAGTCCTTTTGGAGTTTAAGCTACTTTTTCCTATAAAATTCAGTCTCATTTCATCGGTCTTCAGTACTTAAATCTAGAATTTTCCTCAATCTGTATTACAAAGGCTCTTAGCATTTCAATTACAGAATGAGGTTATTTGAATTACTTTGAAGTTTTACATTTTTAAAGCAATTTATTGTGATAAACAAAAATATCTTGTTTGACAACCGTCACAGCGCAGTTTGTAGTAGCCCTGCCTTCTACACTGTAGGATGTGGGTTCGATCCCCACTAAGGACAAACATAGATACTGGTTCGCTGTCTGGATGTTATAAAGTATTATAAGTGTATATTTACAAAAAAAAGGTATATAAGTATTCTATCAGTCATCAGGTTCCTATAGTATGTATGCTTAGTTTGGGGCGAATTAAATATTTATTAATATTATTATTTACCATTATTTATAAATTTACTACCCACCATTATATTATATTTTTGCGGCTTTGGTATCACTGCGGCCATATGGCCTATTGTGATCTACTACCCACCATACCAAAATACTTAGAGAGTCCCCCACTAGGCCATCGCAGCTCTCACCGACTTTAAAATAGGTTATTAATATTGAAAGCGAATGGATTGCGTCTGTTTGTCTATTCACGACAAACGACTGATTGGATCGGAGATTTCCATCGAGATAGCATTTGCGGGAATTATTCAATATTCAATCAGACCGTTTCATGACCAACATACAGACAGACTGAAAGATTTGTGGTAAATTATTCATTTTTATTTATGTTTACCTGAGGGTGGTAACTTGGTGGTAAGTGTGATTAACCCCCATTCAATCTAGGGGCCCAACGGTATTTTTATGTGATACACTATTATTATATGTTATTTTAGTAGTAGAAGGCTTTTGATAAAGTGTTTGTTACACTATGCGTATATCTAACTA
Organism: Electrophaes corylata; assembly: GCA_947095575.1. NCBI lineage: Eukaryota > Metazoa > Arthropoda > Insecta > Lepidoptera > Geometridae > Electrophaes > Electrophaes corylata. Next base: position 12,254,594 of record OX352709.1, on the reverse strand, counting down.
TTGTTGATGGACGCAGTCGTAAGCAATCGTAGGGCACGTTCAACGTGCGTAGCCTACGAGGCAATGCTTTGTTATTATATAAGGGATGGTTACCACTTAGCGTCATGTGTGGCATCTGCATTAGCAAGTGGTATTAAACATAATCATGTTTTTTTAGTTTCTTGGGAAAGCTGGTAAATTTTCATAAAGCAAGCTGTTTAGAGTGTTTTAGAAGCTCTGCCTACCCCCAAGAGATAACTCTGTGGAATATGACTTGACCATGCCTTTTCTGTAACAGAACTTAAAAGTTTTGATTGAAATTAACATGCATATTCCAATTAGGTGGGTACTTACTTAAGAATTTCATATTTAAACCCCAGGAGTCCATCCCTGGCCTCTTTTTATGTACTGTATACCGCGTACTTATGTACTGTATACCGCGTACTTAGCACTGCTTCGTTAGAAAATAATGAACTACTTATATAGGACTTTCTCATTGATTTGTCTCATAGATTCACCTAGATTATAAAAAGTGATCTGTGTGATTTCATAATATTTGACTAGATGATTCATGGCTGTAATGAAACCGAAGTCAACACGTAATCATTTATCACTAATTCTTACAATAGCCACCTGATCTAAATATATTTATTAAATTCTAAGCCATTGCCATTGAAGGTTGCGGAAAAACAATTTATATCGCAGACTTTTTAATAAGACCAACTTATTACAATCGTTAGCGACTGAACGTTCGTCATAAAATATCGATAATTCCACTAGAACAACAAATATACTTTTAAACTCGCATACCTACATCACACAAAGGTTAAGCAAACCGCCAAAAACACTGCAACTGAACGCCTTTTTAAAATAATACCGAGGGTAGAAAATCCACGGAGCGAGCTAGCGCGTCCGGGCGCGACCGGCGCCGGCCACCTACTGAGCGCTGAGCAGCCGCCAGCCAGCAAGCGGCCTTGCCGCTAGCCAGCCCGCCGACGAAAGGGGAGAGGAAAAACGAGGAAACGCAGGAAATATTACGTGCAAATCGGGACATTGAATAGGAACGATACGCTACGAATCCTGTGGTTATATACAATTCTACTAACATTTTATTTGCAGGAAACCGGTAAGGTGGAATATAATGGGTAAGCATTTGTAGGTTTTGCACAGGCGTAACGAAATAATATTATGTTTATTTTGTTATCAGTACGACATAAAGGATGTGGTAACAAAAACGGGCACCACTCAGAGTAGCAGATTGTACCAAAGCACAGGTTTTCCGGTGGTAATGGGTATCTATCAACACAAAAATAAACCTAAATGTTCCTACTTCACCTGTTTGTTTGTTGTACCGCACCAAAATAGATGGACTCATGAATATTTTCCGCAAGCTGGAGATGACAAAGGCTTTTCGCCAAAAAATGGAAATACCTAAATACTTAAGTAGCCAAGAAATAATGAATAAAGCCAACACATCCTGCTTATATTAAATGTGAAACATGTTTGGATTGCTTTAAATGCTTTTGTCTCAGTCACGCCGTAATGGTAGAACCGATTTGAATGAAACTTGGAATAGATTTAGTGCGGGACTGAGCATAAAATTATAACTAGTAAAACGCGCGCGACTTCGCCTGCGTAAAGCTATTTTCATACAAACCTCAACTCCCGCTGAACACGTTTAGAGGTTGAATTTCTGGAATTCCTTTCTTACTACACCTCTACGCACCAACAAATATACTTTTTAAAATTTCAAGTCTCTACGACCAGTGGTTTAGGCTGTGCGTTGTCTTTATCTCAGTCAGTCAGTCAGGTTCTTCCTTCATTCTTTTATATATTATTTCAGTTACTATGCAAAGCCACGGGCGGAAGCTAAAGATGGAGGAACTAAATGTCTCGAAGGCGCGTCTTATTGGGTAAGTCGACTTGACTAGCAAGGCGTTCGTGGTTTTTCCCTAAGTGGTTCATCGTGGCGTGCTCCAAGGCTTTCCAGTTTTATTTAAAGTCATTACGCTTTTTAGAATCGATTTGAATACCCACTGAATCTTATTCATAGCACTTTTGTAATAATAGTTGAAGAATTGAAAACATATTATATTACTCTTTTCTGAGTGGAATCTAGCGGCAATGGGCTTGCTACCTGACCCGGGCTACCTCCTGTAAATATGACCTGTGGGTATATGGCAATTGTAATGTGGCGCAAATATATAACTACTTGCACCTTCAAGTAGAAGCAAGAGTAAAGGAAGTACCTGCCATGTCTGTTGGATTAAAGTTCTTATTGTTTTACTGTTGTTAAAAAGACAATCATCAGGTATAGAAAAGTTTAAACTAAGGAAACATTATATTTCTTCGTATTTTATTTACATAAAAAACAGTGGCAAATAGAGCAAAATATCAACACACTTTGCGACTGCGTAAAATCCAGTTTCATCAACTTCCTGGTATTTCCAGAAAATCCAGTTAAACCCGTGAGTAAACGAACCACAGTGACACCTCCATCAACTAACAGGATCAAAAAAAAAACTCCCTCTACACCATTAGCGTCCGAAAGCTTTGCTGAAAAACTTCTGCATTCTCGTGAAAAACTGTAGACACAGCTACATTTTCCGGGAGAGTCGTTATTTAAACCGTTCTACGTGTTTATTACGGGCAATGTTAGCTTCCGACCCTTTCGTAAACTGTTCAACACATATTTAGTGCTACGAAAACTATCGTGAGATATACTTAGATACCTACCATTTATTTTATAACAGACTGTTTGTGTAATACACAGATGTATAGTACACAGAGCTAATTCAACACCCAGTCAGGGAACAAACATCAATGTTCATCACGCAAATGTTTGTTCTCGGTGGTGTTTTTTGGTACACACTCACATTTTGGAGTAGCTGGTATTCCATACGTGATAGGTTGCAAGCCTATCGCCGCTGCTAAAATACTAACTGGTTCGCTCACGATGTTTTCCTTCACCGTTCGAGAGCACTGGTATTGCACACATACATTTTTCGAACAGAAAAATCCATTGATGCACGACCGGATTCGAACCCACGACTTTAGGATTAGAAGGCGAGGTAACTTCCACTAGACCACCGGAGCCCGGTTTTTTTTAATTTTAGTAAACATTTTCGCATCTGAGAGCAAACACTACGATTCCCAATAAATATAATAGCAGGAGTGATGAGTAAAGGCAATATTGTTTATGTTTCCACATGACTGGCCTCATTCCTCCAGTGACGTCATCCTGCATACACAGGTGTGGATCCGCCAGCACTTGCACTAATTGATTGGTTCGCATCGCTGACGTCAGAGTGGAAGGGAACCGTGCCTTGAATGCACTCACGAGAGCTAAGCTCACAAAGAAACATTACACTGGAAATAGTCGAGTGATAAATCTCAATAGAAATAGAGAGATAATGAAAAATCCCACACGCTCTAAGAATACCCTTTACCTACTTTTATTACGTTTATTTGCTTTGCAGTGGTATCTGCCCGTCATTCGAAAGCCAATTTTGTCAGTTTTAAGTGGTAATAAATGGATTTTACTGACATTAAAGACCATTCTTTGATGGTTAAAATACCCCAGAAATTACACATCAGAACCTAACATAACATTAGAAAAACAATTTAAATGAAAAAAACATATTTCTTCTAGACGACAAAAAGTTTTATAAGCGAGCCTTTTATAAGTTTGCTGATGGAACAAGCAGATAACCCACCTGACGTTAAGAGGTCATCATAAAGCATCGCCTTGCAAACTTTAAAATTTGGCATGGAATCATAACCAGATACTTAAAGCATTGTTTCGATAATTCAAAAAGAACCAGTTAATTAAATTATGAATTAAGAAGGAAAGCTTCGCAAACATTTGAATTGAAGTAATGAGGGTTTTTTTAACTGGTTGCTAAGCGAGTCATCCCGAGCATACGGAACCCACGTCACTGTCATATGGTCGGTCGGAAACGTCGGAAATGACAAAACCATCGCATTTTCAAATAAGCACATTATTCACCTGAAAATAATGTTATGAATTTCTGTATGCTTTAGTCAATTCTAAGTTATGAATAGCAATTAATTTGTAGATGGCCAACCTTATTTTAAGAGGTACTCATCACCAAGACAAAGTCTTGCAGGTCACGTTCGTTAGGAGCGTGCCCTACAATGCACTGCTCTCCGTTCATCAACCTGAAGCATACATATGTTAAGCCTCGCGTGCCTGCAATGTCACCGGCACCCACCACCTTCATATTTAAATTGGAACACAACAGCACTGCTTAGTCGAAGAAATAGGCATGGTGGTACTTACCCGAACGAGCCCTACACTACGCGCACTACTTATACCTGTAAAGGCATATTCCCGATGTTCCCGTGATTTTGTTCCAAAACAACTTGCTGTTGTTTCCGTGACATTTTTATTTCACCAGGGACAATGATACGTTACTATTATCTCCCTTCATTACCTCCCGTATTAATGATCGTAAGAGACCACTAAGAGAATCTCTTGAGTACTAAACACCGACCCATTCACCTGCCAAACGTGGTGACTATGGCAAATCTTTCCAAATATGGAGGCCTGTGTATTGCAGTGAACTTACTAAGGTAGATAACGACGTGACCAATTGGTAAGTGCATTGTCGTCTAAGCATTGTTTATGTGAAGCAAGATTTCAAGGCATCAGATTTCCGCGAACTCCCTCGCTGCTTTAACATATTTCAATTTCCGTCAACCTTTCAGTAATATAATTTCCATCTCAAAAGTTACCAACCGTCAGTTACAAGTTAACTGAATAAAAAGTTGTAACGAGACATTGTACAGCAAATTGCAAAGTTGGGGAAAGTAATAAAGTAGCTTGACTCTCGTTATTCAAAAACAACTCAACTATCTTGAAGACCAAAGTTTTTTAATAGGTCCGCGGCTGCGGGCAGCGGAAGCCTAACGGACCATCCAATTAAGTCAGCCAACTGAATTAGGAATATTATATTTCATGCCCTCAGTCTACGTCCATCGTGTAAGTGTAGCTATGGAGCTTGTACTTTTACAATTACAACTTCACAGTATTAAGTTGTGGAAGTCATTTAATTTTTACAATTACGACCACAAATCATTACGTAAATGATGAACGTTTCTAATTTTAGCATTTATAGGCTCTCACTTTGTTTATCGCAATAAAATCGATGTGAGTAACGTAACCGAACTGTGGTCGAGGCTTAGAATAGGACCTCCTTATAACCTTCCATTCTTGTAGGAGAGGACTAAGGGAACAAACACGTCAGGAAATAGGCAACATCCTCCATCATCCATCCATCCATCCATCCATCCTGAGTTCATAACATGGATACTGCGGTTACTAATCCGCCTGCAAAATATGGTGACTACGACAAACCCTCCCAAATTTAGGAGGCCTTTGTCCAGTGGACTTATTCGGGCTGATGACGATGACCAAGTAACCAATCACGATATACACCACAGGCAATTTAGATACATATTTGTATGAGGCATGTGCAAAATCATCACCATCGTCAACAGCATCTAGAACTCCACTGCTGGACTCCATACGTTTCCAGGAAAAACGATTTGAGACATTTTCTTCCACCGAATTCCCGAGATCCTAACAATGTCAGTAGTCTATTGGGAGTACGTACTACGCTAAAAAATATATGCAAAGTAAGGATACGCAATTACAGTTCAATAAAAAATGGAAATTGTGAAGTCGTAAGGTATTTTTTTCAATGCATACGGACGTTTTCGCAAACGAAACCAGGCCAACTGTAGAAGCTTTTTATTTACCGATCTTAGAACGTGCGGGCGTGCTCTCATAAATTCAAGAAGTTAAACGCGAACAAATGGTTAACTTAAAGATAATGGCTTCGAAGAACAATAGTGCAGAGTGTACTTTGGTGATTGACTGTGGAGTGTAATGGATGCATATCTATTATTTACACTTCTTTATGTTAATATGTACTTTCGTTGATTGATATACTAGGGGTTAAAGTATCTTTTCTGCGAGAGAAAAATATTATAGAATCTAGAGCGAAAACAAATACGAAAAACATTAAATAATTTTAATTTTTTTATGAACGTATGTAGAAATATAATAATAACCTGCCTGCTCATAGCTTAAAAGGTTTACACAAAAGATGTAAATGTAAACTATTTATTTTTTTATGTATTTTATCAGAATTTCATTTGGAGAAAGCATATATGCTTTTTTTGTCTTAAAGCTTGCTTACTAATGGCATGATGTTCTATGTGGTATTGCACTGCGTCCATCACTCTAATCTAAGATATAAAGTTAACAAATCACTTAAACTGACAGCGCCGACGTTTTCTATCTATTACTTATTTGTAAAAAGAATCATATAAAAAAACGGTAAAACCAAGACAAGAAATTACGTTTTAAAATGGTATCTGGATATAACTGAATAAATGCCTTTTGATTTTCTAATTTCTATCCACTACAATGACGAAGGTATCGTCAAACAAGAAACGCCATACCAAATCTTCAGTAAAACAAGCTGAAATACAAGGGCTCGTAACATTGCAATCAGAGTAACAGCAATACTTTCCCTGTCCAATCTTATGAAATCACACATCACACGAAATGGATAGCACATCCCATACCCGGAGGAAACTACTTTGGCAAGGAACATGGGGGATAAGTAGGATGCGAAGTTATATTTGTGTTGATGGAGTTTTTGGCTTGCGGATGTGACAAGCGGACTATGTGCAGATGAGATTTCGAAGCATATCGGTTCGTAGATGAACATTTACTAGGACTTCATCAAAACGAGACTATGAGAGTATGAGGTAGTATGGTATTTACAGGCGTATAACTTATTATTATTATATAATGTGGTAGGTATGGTTTATACAGATGTGAGGAAGACGTGGCGAGGACGTATGTATATGTCATATTTCGACGCAGGCGGTCAGTGAGGGGAATTGAATCGTTGTATGCAGTTTATTCTAACTTGCCAGTTTATAGATCGTTTCTGACTTATGCTGGCAGGTTTCAGTGAAATACCCTGCATACTACGTCAACGCCAAATGCCACTTCTGAATAAACCCCGCCTGCAAAGTAAATCGCCAGACTACATTTCCTAGCTGACGCTCGCTCAATGGTTGCCAAAGCTTTTGCTTAATCAGGTTTAGAGCATGTCAAATTATATGAAATGAAGCAGTTTCCAGACGAGGCCTTGAGTCCCCGAGGGCGCTGGCGCGGGTCGCAGGCCGACTGCCGCGCCACCGCGCCACCGGGCCGCGCCGCGACGCTGAGTTCGATACCCCTCAGGAATGCAACTAACTCTCATCTAACTGAATAATGCAGCTTATGTATTTAATTTGCGCTGACGAGCCTTTGGGAATTACCACGAGAGATGCTTCATTTTAGTTCAGTTTCAGGTGAGATTGCGCTAACTTTTACTAGAGATTTGGGAAATTTTAGTTGTGAAGACAATTTTACAGTGAGCTCGAATAAATTTGATACTAACAAGATGGTTTGATACTAAAGTTATCGTCTCAGTCATATAACGTGTTTATTAAAGTAAATAAATAAATAAATAATAAGAGTATATTGACTTGAAAGTGACAGTGACTAAAATATATATAGAGCCAAAAATATTTGATAGACAATATGAATAAGAGGATGACAATTCTGCAATAACTCTTGTAGAAGTTTTTCGTATAATATACTTTTAAAAAGAAATGAATAATAGAACAAGCGACAAAAACTTTCGAAGTGAACATTCTACAAAACTTTAGTACTACCGAAACGACATAAAATGTAAGTAAAAAGTAATGTTAAGTATAGAAATATAAAATCTCAAGCTTGTTGAAAGTGTTCAGGCAGTAGAGTTACGAGCATTCCTTTCAGCTGTATCGTAAACCAGGGTCGTTGGGTATATTGGACCTTTGTGCGCGCTACGACCAGCGACAGTTGGTCACTAGCGACACACACTTTAACACAGGCGATACGATTGTGGCAACTAACCATGACCATGTAGTCATCATCATCAACTGCCTGTAGAAGTCCACTGCAGGACATGGGCTTCCCCCATACCTTTCCAGAAAGCATGATTTTGAGCCATAAATCTACTTCCCGCGATGAAACTCATAGTATGACCACATAGAACTATTATTTATTTTGTCTTTGACACACTTGAGACACTTTTTTCTGTGTCTATCAATAACAAGAAGCCTTTTTCTGACTGACTGACAACGCATAGCCTAAACGTCGCAGAGACTTGACATTTTCAGGGTATATTTGTCTTGGTGCGTAATGGAGCACTTAGAAAAGAATTTCAGAAATTTAACCCCTAAGCAGATATAGCGGGGTTGAAGTTTGTATGAAGATAGAAACGCGAACGAAGTCACGCGCGTTCCCTTTAGTAATTGATAAGCGTGCAAATAGCATGTATTGGTTCTCTAAAACTTACGATTGTTCAGAACAACAAGTGATTTTTTTATTATAGATAAGTCAAATATACACATAGCATAAAATTGTTAAGTTAAACAGCAAACCTAAACTCTAATATAGGTATAATGTGTCTTACCGCTAAAAAACGATCTTGACCAGAAAAACTTCGGATGGAATATTATTGTAAAAGAAAATGAAGTTAGGTTATATAAAATCACGGTTGCGATGTTTGTCGATTGGTCTTTAGAGATTGTTCATCGATGTCGTGTCGGATAGTATAATATATTTTGGCACAATATTGTCTACAATGAGTTAATTTTGCACGGTAGGCTATACTATGTTGCAAGCACAAGCAGCAATGCTATTGAAGATCCTCTGTTACATTGTCGCATTCATCTTCCATTTGAGAGAGAAAGGAAGAATGGAAGACCCTGAATGTAATAGGAATTTAAAAAGGGTGATTGGGAAAATGTATTTAAATCGCCCGAGTTGATTACATTTGGAATAGGATGGTTCGTTCAAGCAGACCTATGTAGTTTAGCATAAATAACTAATTCGCATCTGTGTCCTTTATTTTATCCTAATTCTAATCCAAATGTATTCGGTCCTTTCTACTTTAGGTTTCAAACGATGAATGAAAACATCATGTGAAAATCAGTTAGAATTTTAGCGGACTTAGAACCTGTCACGTATGGAATACCAATTACTGCAAAATTAGTGCACTTGTAACTGCAAAAGGTGGATGAGTCTATGCATAATAAAAAATATCGATATATGTTATGTATTGTATTAAGTATATCAGTCATCTAGTACCCATAACACAAGCTCTGCTTAGCTTGGGGCTAGATGATGCCATGTGGACAGTCCAAAAAATAAAATTGGGTGGCAGATAGGTCATGGAATATTTACAGAACTAACTTTTAGACAACTGCCCTAGCCATCATCATCATCATCAGCCCGGGAAGTCGTCTGCTGTTGGATATAAGCCGGGGAGGCTTATATTTTCAGGAAGTTTTTCTGTAAAATGAATGCAGTAGAAATGAGGGCGTTGCGTAGTAAGTGTGGTGTGATGGATGGATTCACGCTCTAACCAGAGGACCAATTTGGATGAAATTTGGAATAATTATAGATTGCAACCTGGATTAACATATATAGGCTACTTTTAATCCCGAAAAAATAAATAAATAAAAAAACTGCGTCGCGGGCGAAGCTGCGAGCGGCCGCTAGTGTTTTTATAAATCTGGGACAAGCAATAATGGAGAAGTTCTATTCTATAATATCGCTTCTCCACCATTGCTTGTTCCCTATTGGAATTAATAAATATTTGTTTCGGCTGGAGGTGTACTTACTACTCGTCATTTATTCTGAGAGAGGAAAACCTAGCAAGGAGTCAGAATGTTCAGGTTATGTTTTTGCTTACCTGCATTTTTTTTAAATGGTTTCCAATTCCACTTCAAGAGAATAATTTTCATATAAAAATATAAAATCCTTATATATAATTTTCAACCTAAGCTCGTTCATAACATAATAAGGTATTTCAGTAAAATACATAATATCTATATTTAGAAGTCACAAACCTCTGTCTTGTTGAAACAAACTTTCAAATTTTGTGTTAATTAATTCTTACCTGAAACAAAAAAAAACATGTAATTAACAAACCGTGGGAAAACAACTTATTTGCAAGTCAAATGATCGCTTAAATTTAAACATGTTTATTGTGTGGTAATTTGAGTGAGATTTGAAGTCAATATTTTAAATATTTTTTACGTAAAAAAGTGCTTTTTAGTATCAAATCATTTGATAAATAAAATGAAAAGGCATTTTTTTCATGGAGTTATAAAGACCACTTAGAATCGTCTTACATCGAGGTGTATCTAATAGGCGCCTGTTTCTCGCGACTAACCCTAGAAGAACAGGCAAGAAACTTACGGCTTGGTTCCTACCGTTTTTAGGGTTCCCTTCCCAAAGGGTAAAATGGGACCGTATTACTTAGACTCTGCTATCTGTCTGTCTGTCCGTCTGTCACCATGGGTAGGCTATGAGTAGGCTATGAGGTATAGCCTGGTGACAGACGGACAGACAACCGACAGAAGAACCGTAATGTAGTTAGAGAGTTGTTGTTGTTGTTACAGGTCAAATTGTACGAACTATAAAATCACAGTATGACATAGCTCGCCAGTACTCGTACTAGAACAAAGCAAACCATGTTTGTTTGGCTACACATACCCTAGCAAATAATCCCATGCGTACACATTGATACAACACACACATACAAAATACATAAAATACACATTGTTTTGTTATGGAGAAACATAAAAAACTAATAAGCTCAGGAGTGATTATGATTTTGAGTAAGGGCGCGACGATACTGGGGCATGCGTTTATATCCAGTTGGACCTCCATAGGGGAAAACGTTATATTTGTCTAACGGTTAGACTCTAACCACTCTTCCGATTGCTTTACGTTCATAATTCACACTGTCCTGACCTCAACAGCCATGTTATTCTCAAACTAAAACTAATCTTACAAAGAGCTTATCTTTTAAGTGTTCTATCACTGATTATTTTTAGCCACACTGCGCTTGACAGTTCAGTGGTATCTCTGCTTTCTACGCTGTAAGTTATGGGTTCGATCCCGAACGAAGGTAAACATAATTGTATCATGAATATAAGGTACTTAGTGGTAGCGCGCGCGAATTTATCCGCGTGAAGCAATTTTTATACAAACTTCAACACCTGCTGCACCCTTCAGAAATTCCTTTCTTAGTACATCTTTACACACCAAGACTTATATATCCTGAAAACATAAAGTCTCTACGAGTAGTAGTTAAGACTGTGCGTTGACCACCACGATTCTATGTACAGTCAGCTGCACTAGAATGTATACAATTTGTAACTTTCAGAACGGTATTACAACAAAACAATGAACTATTACACCTCAAAAACTACAAAGTAATTAAATTAGTTTATGAACACACTTAGTTTTTGAATAATTGTTGTGTAAATATTTTTAGCACCGCTGTGAAACCATTTTGAAAGTTAAGAATTGTATATATTCTAGTGCAGCTGACTGAACTTAAGAATGCTCAAATAGGCAGTGCATATTAGGCGTATTCTGAGTTTTTTTCGTTTTCGTCGAGCTCGGATTTTTCTGTTTATCACACGCGTTTCAGCGTACGTCGAGAAGTCATCGCATGTTGTATGTATTAAAGTTGATTTTCTAATAGTTATTGTGGTAGCACCGGTGGTCTAGTGGGAGTGACGTCTTCTGATTTTAAAGTCGTGGGTTCGAATCCGATCGTGCACCAATGGAATGTTCTATCGAATAATTTATGTGCGCAATGCCAGTGCTCGCTATCGGTGAAGGTAAACATCGTGAGGAAACCAGTTAGTGTTCTAGCAGCGGTGATAGGCTTGCAACCTGTCACGTACGGACCGCAAAATGTGGGTTTGTACCAAATGTAATATTTGGACGTACCTCTGACTACTTCTATTAAATATCCTCAAAGAATCACGAGTAGGTACTTGGTACTAAGAGATCTAAGGGGATACCTACCATGCCTGGGGATTAAAGTTTTTTTTTTATTATTCTTTATTTTTCTAAAGAATTTTTTTATTCTTATTGTTTTAGTTTTGATCGTGTCGTGATATTTATAATAGAGAACAAGGATGCTGACGGAAAATTGCAGTAATCTTATAATAGCTGCGGGCTTAATTATAATCATGTTCATGTTATGGTGATTCCGTATCATAACGTTTTTCCTTATCTTCGTAGTCTAAATACTACCGGAGTGGGCTTATTAGTCAGATAGTAAGATACCTTTGAATCTATTGTAGATACAGTGTTAGTAGAAATTTTTCACTCATGTCGATATTTTGATTTGACGGCCGATGTGGCGCGGCGGGCGAATGTCTGCCTGCGGCGCAGGAGCTTGCGGGTTCGATTCCCGCCTTGGGATAAATGTTTGTACGGTCTGCAAATATTTATTCCGAGTGTTCTGGGTGTTTTCTATGTATAATAAAAAATATGTATGTAATGTGTTGTATTAAGTACATCAGTCACCTAGTATCCATAACACAAGCTCTGCTTAGCTTGGGGCTAGATGATGCTGTGTGGATTGTCCAGCATTCATATTATTATTATTGTAGATACAGCGCGTCATGAGAAATTTTTCACTCATGTCGATATTTACTGGTGGCTAGAGTGCTTGAGACAGGATTTAAAGAGAAGGTGAGCCCAGCACGGTTTGCATCTTTTAGTAGTGGTACTCTTAGTGAATGCGTTCTTTGTAGGAAATTACTTGTCACATCATCAGCCTTGTTAAGTCCACAGCTGGACATAGACCTGTAGCGCTATCTAGCTATATATAACTGGAATAGCGCCATCTAGCGAGCTAAATAAGAACTATCCTGGATTGCATTTTCGATGTTTCACTGAGATTGAGTATATGAAATACTTCTGAATTGTTCTGTTGAAACCATCTGTTGATCCTAGGATCCCGAGCCAAAGGTCGTTTGGTGGAAGATCTTCCCTATTCGTTGGAGAACCTTGTCCTCTACTGACCTCCCCAAATTTGGGGGGAATGCCACAGTCATCACGTTTGGTAGGTGGATTGTGACATTGTCGGTGTTCAGTAGTCAAGAGAGGCTGTTCCATCCCTGGACCATCTCCTGGTGCATTTCCTTAGTCCCTCCTATGATATTTATAGGAAATAACGAACAATTGGTTGCCTTAATCTTTGTTTGCAGGAAAGTTAAGGTCTGAGTCCAGTGACGTACTAACCTGTGTCGATATCAGTCAGACAGTCGAAGGCAACCGTTATATGTATATATCAAGACCACATCAGAACAACAGCAGTAACTCAGATCCATTAGTTCATGCTTCAACGATCCACGCAAAACCATAAACCATGGTTATACGAGCTACTCATCATTCAATTTTGAACTTTAAACCAAGGACGTAAGGTTCAAACACCCAGTTTCAAGTGCTTCACATTTGGTACACAAGGTTCTTAGTCGTAAGCTGTAAGACGATGGAATAAGGTTTAAAATTGTAATTAATGTGTTGGTGATGACGTCATCGGGGAACATAAACGGGACGTCAGTTGAAGATGGATGGATTTATAAATGCTGATGGTATGGATGAGGCTATTTGAGGAGTGTATTTGCGTGTTGTTCGCTTTTCCGTAACACTGATCTTTTTTTAGTCACGCGTCTGGTACGATGTAGGTACATACCTATCAGATTAGGTAATTTAGGTAGGTAAGTAAATATAAATTAGGTATTTAGGTAGGTAAATTAGGTAATTTAAAATTTTTAAAATTTTTCGGCAAAAAAAAAGGGTTGGCAACGCGCTTGTGATTCCTCTGGTGTTGCAGGCGTCCATAGGCTACGGTAACTGCTTTCCATCAGGTGGGCCGTAAGCTTGCTTGTCAACTTCGTTGTATAAAAAAAAAGAAAAAATAAGGTAATTTTTTTATCTCACTGATGGAACAAACAGATGGACCTCCTAATGTTAACTGGTTACCATTACCTATAAGGAAGTAGGTATTGCAGGTCACGCTCGTTACAAACGTGCCCTATGATGCACTGCTTAGCGTCCATCAACCTGAGTCCGGTCAGTCAGGTGTTGCCTCATGAGCGTGTAATGTCACGGGCACTGCTAGGCGGCATCATAGGTATGGTGGTAGTACTAACCATCAAGAGATCTGTACTAACATCTACCGTACCTCGTGTTACATTACTTTATTTTGCCGCAGGTTGATGGACGCTGAGTAGTGCATCGTCGGTGACGTTCCTAACGAGCGTGACCTACGAGCCAATGCTTTGTTATGGGTGATGGTAACCACTTAACATCAGGTGGGCCATCTACTTGTTCCATCAACAAGTTGTATAAAAAAAACCACATCAATTTCCATCAAACATTTATCGTTCCAACAATAAGCAATAAATATCTTCCTTTCTATTATCTTTTTCGTAATAAAATTTAATAAATAGTATTTTCTCTCCATTATTCCTTACAACCATTACCAAAGTCAATGAACGAGCAATGCACTCTAGCATCAGACTGGAATATAAAACTTCCCTCTTGCTACCCCCTCGGCGGAAGACACTGGAGCTTCGGCTCAGAATTAATGCGGAAGTCAGGTCTAGTCTGTGGCAGGGGTTGTGAACCTGCCAAAACACTGGAGTCCAAAAATGATTAAAATCACTGAAGTATTATTTTAACGCGAATGTATGCGTACGCGTTTTCAGTAATAAATAATATTTTGTTGATATTTGTGAAAATTTATATTGTAATATTATGTATTTTTTTGTTAATAAACTTGCTGGTATAACACACCGATGGCCCACTTGACAAAACAATGCCTCGTTGGTCACGGTCAATAGGAACGTGTCCTACGATGCACTGTTTAGCGTCTATCAACCTAAAGCATAACGGTGCTATGCCTCATGTGCCTGTTAATTTCACCGGTCACATCCAACAAACCGGTACACGCTACGCTGCTTGGAGGCAGAAATAGGCATGGTGGTAGTAGGTACTTCCCCGGACAAGCCCTTCACTAAAAATTATGTAGAACATAAAATTATTAAAAACCGTAATAAAATAAGCCACTACTAACCTAGGCATCTAACGACACATCTCCCTGATTCTGAGGCAATAGAGTAAAATAATTTTAGAGCAAAACTTGTTTAATTATTCATAACAGTAAGTTTGAGCACAAACCGTGTTTGTGAAACTCATTATTAAACAAAGGAGCCGGAAGTAAAGGTGCGCCACCCCTGCCTAGTGCTAGACTTGCAGAGCAGACGGGGTGCGGGGCTGTCTCGACGCTTCGATCGCGCGCCCGACGCCACGCGCGAGACATAGTGCTTGTAGCTTTATTTTAAAGGACGTACACTAGTTAAGTAAGTTATATATACCTTTATCATGCGTAATAAATAATAGTAAATGCCAGTTTTATATCTGAATTTTTAACAAATTTTCTAAATGTTCGTTTTTATTTCTATCTAGAAATTGCAACAGGAGAGAAAAAACAATATATTAATTATCTTATCCTACATAACACAGTTTCCGTATGTTACGAGTAAAGAGAGTTAAGTAGACATTAATACCTAAGAACATGTGCAAAGAAACACAGTAAGCTAGGTATGCTAGATTAAATCATTACATCACACTACTTTCTTTATATTGACTGACGACCGATGTGGCGCGGCGGGCGAATGTCCACCTGCGACGCAGGAGGTTGCGGGTTCGATTCCCGCCTCGGGATAAATGTTTGTACGATCTGCAAATATTTATTCCGGGTGTTCTGGGTATTTTCTATGTATAATAAAAAACATCTTTGTACGTAATATATTGTATTAAGTATATCAGTCATCTAGTACCCATAACACAAGCTCTGCTTAGCTTGGGGCTAGATGATGCTGTGTGGATTGTCCAGCATTATTATTATGATTAATTATTCCTCAAGGTCATTGACCTAGCAAGGTGGCAAGGAAACAACCAGTGACTTGACAATGTTAGGGGAGTTGTTATGGGACATGCATAAATTGTGCACTAGACCAAACGGTCTAGTTTGGTTGCAGTATAATGCAGGACAAATTATTTGGTTCATATTTTTTCGTTGTGATATTAAAAGTTTTCTTATAAATAAACCTGCTGTAAATTATATGACTCAAAGTTATTGCATCATAAAAATATATCATACAATGCCTAATTATTTTTAAATCTTTGACACGGAGATTGTTTTATTAAGATGAGTCGAAATAGCATTTAAAAATAAAAGGGTTATTAACCAAAATTGTAAACAAAACATTAAGATAACAAGTTAGCTTTTTCTCAGAGTTTTGCCGAAATAATCCCCAAAGGTGAAAAACAACTTCCAAAGTGAAATAAATACTACAAACGGGTTCAAACAGCCTCAAACGGATTCTGAAAAGTCTGTTTTGATTCGAGCCCCTTGTTTAGTAAACAAAGCGTTGCGTTCCAGCTACAGCGGCCGCGAGTGTAATCTCCGCAGAGTTTCGGCAACGTAAACAAAATGAGGCTTAGATCTCTTTGAGTGCTCAGCTCTATATTATACTGCCTATAACTACTGTAAAATGCGCCAAATGTGATATTTGGACGAAACTTCGGCTACCTCCATTATGATATCTTCAAATAATCTTGAGTTGGTACTACTTGATACTACGAGATCTGAGGGGATATCTACCGTGCCTAGAAATGTGGTGACATTTTTTAAAGTGACAAATTGCAAGCCGATGTGCTGACTGAATTCGAACGGTTTCCGTAGTGCACGGTATTTTGATCAGTTACCAACGCAAGATTAACCTCTAGCTTATTTTTAGAAAGAAATATCTTGGTTTGTGTAATATATGTAGAATGCGGGTACACAATAATAATATATACGGTTTCAGTGGAAGAGAAACATGTCAAGGCTATGTTGTCCTTCGAGCTCATAACTCAGGTGAGCACAGGAACAAACAGATAATTTGGAGCAAATCTGGCTCAGCTCCAAACGAGGGTAAGAATGCGACTTCATTAAACGCTCTTGATTATCTTATCCATTGCAATGGGCGAGTGGTAACCAACTAGATCGAGCTCCAAGTCTGAGATTTTAGATGTATGTACACAGTTCGTGCCATGTACATGTTGTGTGTAATTTTTAAATGGATAAGCACCCCTGTCGAGCGATAAAACAACTGATTTTTGTTAGTTATAATAGCACAAGAACCATGTACCACGACGCGACGCTATGTGCCCTATGTGTATGTGCACAGAGGAACACGACGCTACCCTTGTGCATTAAAAAATCACAGAAAATACAAAAACCTCTACAATATTCGTACATATTTATGACTCCAGCTCATTCTGAAAACCCGACTTCAAATAAGGACTAAATCCAAAAAAAAATTTTTTGCTGATTCTCATTTCAAGATATCTGAACCCCTCAGTGGCCAATGACAAAATCACTATAATGTTTGCTAGTGACCGAATTGCTCTCGAGTGTAGAGTAGCCTACAGCTGAAACCTCTGAACTGCGCAGAGCTGCATCACATTGTGCTCGGAGCTTTGTTCCCGCCACACAATGTCAGTGCATTCTGAATACAGTTATCGATCCAATTAGCAATTTGAAAGGGCACATTGTAGAAGTATAATGGGAATGGGCGCCAAGGTCGTTGCGTTGCGCTTCCTGCTATTTGTTTATTTATATTCATAGCTATTTGAAGTCACTAAAGCATTCCAACGCTTTGTTATTTGAGTTACAAGTTGCGTCTGAAAGTCAGAATCAAAGGTATATTCATTAGGATCCTAAGGAGCACTTAACGTCTTAAAGTCAGGTAAATCTAAGTTTATCCTACTGGATACAGATAGGTGCCTCTACTCGCTAGAAAGCCATCACGGCTTAGTTCGTAAAAGCGCCTTCTGCGCTGTATTTGGTGGGTTCGATTCCCATCGAGAACAAACCTTTTTTTGTGATGAACATAGATGATTGTTCTGTGTTTGGGTGTTATATTTTATGTATTTCAAAAAACCTATTTATTCTATCAGTCATTTGGTTCCCAGAGTTCAAGGTATGCTTAGTTTGGGGCTAGTTGACGTTGTGTAAAAATGGCCACAAATATTAATTTATTAATCCTACATAGTCTACATTGCCTAGCTAGACTGGAACTGTTGAGAGGCACGGTACATTATGAATGAGTCAACTTTTTGAGAGGATCCAATTAAAAAGGTTCTGTCTGAAACCTGAATAATGAAAGCTGCTGAAACGTTCAGCTAAAATGTGTGTTTTATAAAGTTGAAACTAATTGCAGGAGTTGTTTGAGCTGTTAAACCACTAGAATAAATAAAGTTTAAATGTTCTAATAAAAACATATTAAAATAAATTAAATGGCTCGACAACTGTGATCTTTCCTCGGTCCGATTCCAAATATATTATTAATAATACTACTACACCTAACATAGCATTTTCAAATTAAATTTTACAAGAAAAACAGACCCCGTTTATTAAAAGTTGTTCTCTCCTTAAAATGTGCCCCCCCAACCCCCAAGTAGGAGGGATGATGGACGATTTAATAAATTCGCAGACCGCGCCGCGCCGCAGACCGACGGTGTAAATCACTTGCTATGATTTAAAGAGCTTAATTTTGAAAACATACGGGGGATGAAACAAACGACCAGTACCTGAGTCTGACTTGCATTGAGGGTTGAGGGGTGAAGTTAATCGTGTGGTTGTGGCATCGTAACTACCAAACGGATGAACTGATTTTGATTTAGTCATCTTTTTTGAAAGGTGACTTGATTAGGTGTGTTTTTTCTTAGCTATGATTCAAAATCTGTTTAGCCATTTTAAGATCTGTAGTTCTTTCTAGATGATGAAGAGTTTCAGAGGTATTTTTTGTGTCAGGGTTTTTTATTTTTTATTTATACTTGTGACATTAGAGTTCATTTTCGGTGAGGGTTTTGTATATACCCGATAAGCACCACCAACTTATATGGGGCTCAATATTCACCTATAACATATACCCAGAACGCAGTTGGAAAACGGGTTCAACTCCGACTCAGGGTACATAGCTTTTTCAGCAAGAACCCCGTGGTATTAGTCAGGGCAACTTTAACCAAGTCGTTGACTCAGCACAAGGCTAACCAAAAAGAAGCAAATGACGCGAGAAAAGAACGAATCGTTTCTTATGTGAACTCTATGGCTTGGTATTAAGAACTATAATATTTTTTATATTTATTGATAAATTGGATGCATCAATTTGAATGTCAAACATGAGCATTGACCTGTAAGACAAAAAATATGAAAATATTACAAGAAATATAGACAGAATATTATTGGATCAGTTTTTTGTCTGCTGTCTGTGGTATAGTATACAAAAAATTAGAACCTTTTCAATACCTACCGCTACAAAAAACGTGCCTAATTCGTAAAAGGTAATGCATGCAAATCTT
Organism: Electrophaes corylata; assembly: GCA_947095575.1. Taxonomy (NCBI): domain Eukaryota; kingdom Metazoa; phylum Arthropoda; class Insecta; order Lepidoptera; family Geometridae; genus Electrophaes; species Electrophaes corylata. The sequence continues at coordinate 12,235,243 of OX352709.1, read as the reverse complement.
ATCAAAATGCAGGTTATTGTTACAGCCGTCACGGTAGTAGTAGCCCTGCTTTCTGCGCTGAAGGTGGTGGGTTCGATCCCCACCTGCAACCTAGTCCTAAATCCGTTTCTAGTGATCCTTGTCATGCTGAATTAAATTCTTCTAACTTAGATTTCTTTTTTTTAAGCGGGTTTTAAAGCTTGTGTGAAAATAGCTTGACGAGGACGAAGTCACCCGTGTTTGCACTAGTATATCATATTATCATCAGCATCATAACAAAACAATTGTTACAAACATAACACAAGCTCTGCTTAGCTTGGGGCTAGATAATAATATAATAATAATAATGCTGGACACTCCACACAGCATCATCTAGCCCCAAGCTAAGCAGAGCTTGTGTTATGGGTACTAGATGACTGATATACTTAATACACTACATACATAGATATTTTTTATTATGCATAGAAAATACCCAGAACACCCGGAATAAATATTTGCAGATCATACAAATATTTATCCCAAGGCGGGAATCGAACCCGCAACATCTCGTTCACATTCGTGCTCGGTTCACAGAGGAACCGGAATTAAAACTGAGGTGCACAGGCCTAAGCCAAGTGCACCTCAGTACATTCAGTACTTAGATGACGTGATTGGGGGAACACATCTTGTCTGTCGAGGTCAGTTTGTAAAAATTTTCGGACTATTCGGCACGTGTTAAGAATGACCGCCTTTTGCATTAAAACAAATATTATTATTAAACTGAGAACTCATGCGTAAAGTTAAATCAACATAAAGGATTTAAATCAGAATTCCTCGCGATTATATGCATTGTCCGGATAACCCGATATCCAGTTGATTACCTTCCAATTACAATGGATCCGAATGGCTTTGGCGCTGAGCCGTCCAATCGGGACTCACATAGTTGCTGCAACTTCCAATCAAACGGACCGTCCTTCTACTGGGATACTTTCGACAAATCTCAAAGGCAGACCATATATCTATATATTATATACAAATCTGTACCAATTATAATCTTTATCCTGACAGCCTAATCCACTGCTCGTAGACTTTTCAGGGTATATTCATCATGGTGCTTAAAATTATCATACAAAAATACGATGTTTTTCTTCACCGTATGAGAGCGCAAAATTGTTTCGAGTTGAAAAATCCATTGGTGCACAATCGGATTCGAACCTACGTAGACCTAAGTAGAAGGCAGGATTGCTTCCACTAGACCACCGGTTCTTTGAAACGTCAACAAAATTAAGTCATTCGTCACGGGGTTCAAGGATTACCCAGTCATTACGAGTTATCAGTGCTTGCTTATGTACTGTCAACGACAAAAGAACATGAATTTCAGATTTTTAACTCTTACCTTCGAATACTCAAACGCATCTCAAATTTAAGCTCGTCTCAAGTCGCGATTTTTTGACAATTGAATCATACAAAAACTCACCAGAAACCAAGCTGTAATGTACTGTACTTAGATTCACGTAGTATTTTTTTCCTGCCTATTTCATCCCCCTGCTAGTCCCACGTTTTAGAAAGACTTTACAAATTCATCCAACATTATACCAGATTTTTGGATGAAAATAATTTTTACTTGGTTGATGACTAGGTTTGACTTAGCTGAAGTTGCAGCATACAAACTCAAGTTCTCAATTGTCAGCGCAGAGACTAAGTTAAAAAAAAAATAGTTTTATAGAGCAGGCAGCACTTGAGGAAATCACAAAGATTTTATACTAACTTAAAGCTATTCCCCTTGATACGGGGTCGCGCTTACCACTTTGCGCCATCGGAGCCTAATTTCACTCGGTAAAAAACTCTTAGGAATATTTTTATACGGTACTTTTGCGGTACCATGACTCCATCTACAGGTTTAACTATATTTAATTATCAAATAGTTGGATTAGTACATCCCCGTACGTGGGTTTAAATCCCATTTTTGGTATATATTACAAAAAAAGTATTAAATAACTTAATCAATGTACTTGTATCGTCGACCGTACTTGTTTATGTACCTAAGTGCCTACTTGTTAATGTTATTTATGCAGTCCATTTTATGTAAAGTTTGTTCAAGTTGACAAACTGCGTAATTTGTGAAAACCTTGGATTTTCAATTCTGTTATTGTCGTATTCAGTTATTTAGCTAGTGAAAGAGCCTGAGCCTTTGGGAGACCTACATTTTCTAGGCCGCCCCAAGGCCTCCGACATGGCCTAAAGTATGCTATAACCGGGATAGGGCCTATCTTATACCATGAATGACAAATGTAAACTCTACAAATGTAATGACAATATAATTTACTAAATACTTAACTAACTGTTGTCATAACGTGCCCTTTAAAGCTACTAGAGGCCACTTAGAAATAATTAATAAAATAATAATAAAAAAAAAATATATCAACCCAGAAATTGTTGCTAAAGCACCTTATGAAAATATATCCTCTATAATATAAGAGATTTTCGTCGAGTGATAAGGCTCCGATGGCGCAAATGGCGCAAAAATTGAACCCTCTGTTTGCAATAGCTGGATAACTTCGTTAATTTAATAAGTAAGCAATCTACGCCTTAAACACTTCGTTATGATAAAAGTGATTCATAATTATTACTTTAAATGATTCGTGCATTAAAACGAGCTATAAAAGTAACAAATATGCAGAGATTACTACATTATCTTATCATTTATCTTATCTTTATTCGTGAAATTACAATTTATAACTTTAAGTACTTCCTAATTAAGTACCATCTCGTAATTTAATAAGTGTCTTTTTAATTATGGGGCCCGTACAATTTGAACCCTATTTAAAGGGTTCTATTCTAAGCCATGGTGGTTTAGACTAAGGGACCCTGCCATTATCTCCCATGGTTGTCGTAAGAGGCGACAGCGAGAACGCACCATAAAAAGGGCATCTTCTTCTTCTTTTTATATGGCTTCTGTGGATTGAGTAATAAACAAGACTGAGGTCACCAATCTGCCTGCCAAAGCAAGCAAGCGTATTGACTATAGTAAACCCTCCAAATATGGGAGTAGCGAATGTCCAGTAGTGGACTATGTCCAGAGGCGTGTGTCTAAGGGGGGGGGGGGATATTAAGGCTGATGACGATCGTCAACGACAGAAATAGGCATGGTGGTAGTACTTCCCAAGACGAGCCCTTCACTAAGAGTTCTACTACTACTAGCTGTAGTCTGTTTTTCCTTAGTCAAAGTCGCTTTAGTAGAGCTCTTTGTGTGAGGACTCGTCCGGGAAGTACTATCACCGTACTTATTTCTACCGCCAAGCAGTGTATGACGTTTGCAAGCTACATGTCACTATTACGTCTCAAAACGGACGCAGTTCAAAGTTGATGACCTACCTGATGTTAAAAGGTAACAACAACAAACAACAACGGCTTGGCTTGGTAACAAATGTCTTGCAGGTCACACAGGGTAGAAACGTGCCCTACGATGCACAGTACTGCGTCTATCGCATACTGTTATGCCTCTCATGTGCGTGCTATAAGTTCGAGATGTTATTTTTAACTCACTGTCTTCGTTGGTAAGACTTGCTTGCAATCCGATGATGATGATTGATATAAGCTTACCTGTAAAAAAGAGAAGGAAATAAAATATGTATAATAACATAGAAAATCCAAATAATAAAATAGTCATGCAACTTTGTAAGTACCGGTCTGAAGTCATCCATGATTATGAAGTGCGTTGCGCAACAAGATGACGTGTCTGCGCAAGCGCATTGTAGCCGCAAACATATGATATCAACACTATTATCTAGCATCTAGATGCTTCATCTAATTGTGGTTATTAAACAAATGCTGTTGTAATTATTTATTCGTTACGGCTCTCTCAGCAAGACTTTGCTACTGACTATCCTCTTTAGAAATCTCAGGGTTCAAAAGTCAAAAGGTCAATACAAACTTCAACCCCTGCTGCTGCTACAATTCTTATAGGTTTTAGAAGGTACTAATTTGTATTCTGGGTTATTAGGTAAGTACTACATACTAAAATCAGTTTTTAGTGTTATTAACCCCTGAATGAAACAGGTACAGAAATACCCCGACATAATAATCAGGTTCTAAGCCCGTTAAGGAAAACATTAGTACACGACCTATCGATTGCGGCGGTAATCCATTTAGAGCTAGCTCGTTAGCGCAAACTCTGCTTTACTTACACCTAGTATTTCTGTCATGTTTACTCCATCTTGGGGCCTTTTTTGTCACTGGGCATGTGACTTGATAGCACCTTAGGCAATCACACTTTGTACAAATAAACGGGTTGACGTTCAAACGAAATGTATTAGGTTAAACACAAGTGACACACGAAAAGTCCACTGATCTACATACATACTATGTAAATAGTACACAACTCAGTCGCCTAATGTGGTTTTGCTATAGAGGCTTGGAAGCGATTGTCAAATGTCATTGGGAGAGATGACAATAACAAAATCGACGGAAATTGCCCAAAGTCAAAAAGGCATTTATTCATTGAAATCTTGAAGGTTACTTAGAATCGTACTAAAGTTAGATGAATCTAGGTGTTTCTACGACTAAGCCTAGAAGAACAGCCAAGAAACTTGCGGCTTTTTCCTACCTTAGTGTGATCTTTTTTATGGTTCCGTACCCAAAAGGTAAAACGGGACCCTATTACTAAGACTCCGCTGTCTGTCTATCCGTCTTTCACCAGGCTGTATCTCATGAACCGCGATAGTTAGAGTTAAAATTTCCAGATATGATGTATTTCTGTTGCCGCTATAAGAACAAATACTAAAACACAATAAAATAAATATTTAAAGGGGCTCTCATACACCAAACGTGATTTTTTTGCAGTATTTATTATAGATAATGTCCCCCTTCGTGCGCGAGTCCAACTCGCACTTGGTCGGTTTTTAACCTAACATGAAGCTCCTATGGTGCCAATTAGACTTAGTGTGGCGAGATTATAAGTCACTTTTTGCCTTAGTTGTACCCAGAAGGTATATTATTACTACCAAGACCTTATCGTAGCCCGAGGGTTATCATACAGGCATTTTACTTTGCTTCTTTGCTGTTCTTGCATGATTTTCATAACGAAAACAAAGCATTTTCCCTTTTCAAGACTTTAAAAACTCCTTACAAGATAATAATCTGCATCAAACGATAGCAATATCATAAAAAAGAACGGTTAACTTATCTCAGCTATCCTATGAAACGTTAAACGGTAAAAAAGGAATAAAACGGGAATAAGTCTGGATTAATCGTCGAGCGCGGGTGTTACGCAAAGCTAGTTTAGACTACGCTAGTATTTAGCGCAGGTGCGAGTTCATTGCTCTTGTTCCAGTAACTTGCTTGGTTCTTCGTAAGACTGGTTACGGTCTAGTTTTTCAGCAGCGCGTTTGGCGCAATCGTGAGCCGAGATGTAAAAATACGCACTAAGATCGCGTCTATACGCGCGCCGCAGTTCGACCGCATTCGTGTTGTGTCGCTGTCGTCTTACCACAGCGGCCACGGCCTAAGGCCTCAAACTTATAACATCCTTCTTTAATCAAAGCTAGCCTTAAAACCAGGAAAAAAAAGGCAACGAATAAGTAAACTCGCAATTAACTAAAATACTAGCATCGTCTAAAGCAGCCTAAAAGCCACGCCGGTAATTATGGCTTAAGTCAGGAGGTAGGTACGTCCGCGCTTGCATCAGCAAAGTATTAAGAGCAATGAATAAGAGAAGCTACTAGCTAGATCTGCCAAGGACGCCGCCAGCATCACAATACGATTAATTCAAACCGTTCAAGTCTGGGAATATGCCAAATACAATGTTTGGAACGAACCTTTAGAGTTAGACTACTATGGCTCATTTATGGCGTCACGCGATTCTTCGTTGATGTAGTTCCGTGGGCGCGCTACGGATCAATGTCTCAAGTATACCTATGTGTTTGAACAGACAGCCTGACGCGACCGACCACGCGACCAGTTGCTGTGTTCCGGTTTGAAGGGTGTGGGTGCCGGTGTAATTACAGGCACATGAGGCTTAACACCTGTATGCCTCAGGTTGATGGACGCAGAGCAGTGTATTTTAGGTGACGTTCCTAACGAGCGTGACCTACGAGGCAATGCTTTGTTATAGATGATGGTAACCACTTAACATCAGGTGGGCCATCTGCTTGTTTCATCAGCACGTTGTTTAAAAAAAAAAAAAAAAAAACTACGGCGCCTGAGAAAAAGCATTATGACGTGATATTCGTACGAGTCCCTTTTTGGTCGGAAAGGTTGTTTTCGATTTTGTGAGCACAAATGATAAAAGCACTTTCACGTGGAACAATCTATTATTGCCTCAAGGTTTCGAATCATTATCATCATCATCATTATCATCGTTTTAGTGAGACAAATAAAAAGTGTTATCTATCTATCTATCTATCTATCATAGGCAGTTAGTATTAGCCTACTGCTAGACATAAAGACTCTTCAGGGAGCATTATTCTTTATTGTGACTGACGGCACAAGGAGACCTTACCCCCACCACATAATAAACACTCCTTGACACTATTGCGGTGACAAATAAGTATTTTGTAGCCTAACGTAATTGCATGTAATTTGAAGCCGTAATTCACAATTTAGTTAGCTGAGGTCAGTGCCACAGATTATTATTATTATAGTTATAAATTACACATAAAACAGTTGTGATATCTGCAGACCGTTGCAAACGATCTAAAGATAGCTCAACTGATCCAAATCCAAACCAATCAGAAGCGTTCTTAATACACTGCATTGCCACGCTGAGTCAGATACTCACCAGTCCTGGAGTCACGCATCGTTTCGACTAGACGCCCAGATATAACTTTGAAAAGTCGGAGGGCCTCGGTACCCCCCGCACCTAGAGCCTCGACCCCAAGAGAAGTAAAAGCGTAGGCTCTGTCGAAATCAGCATATTTGCGCTTCATGAGATTCTAGGCAAAATCTACCGCCGCCGATATCCTAAGCAGATGGAAACACGCAAGAGTGCCGATGGAAGTACTAAATACTAAGGTAAATACTTATTACTAAACAGCACCTAAGAGTGGAGTATGTGTTAATGCGAACTTACTTTAAGTTACTGACTCTGAAGTCATAAAACAGTTGCAAAACCTCGTATGCAATAGCTTCACCCGTTTTAGAAGCAGCAACAAAGAGGAAACTTTAAACGCACCATTTAGTCGTGGGAAAAGAGAAACATCGTTTCACTTTAACAAGAACATGTATGGTCCATTACTTCTCATCAATCCTGGACTTTATTGCTCCACTTGGGCACAGGAGTCGTTGACTTTAGGATTACGCGAATTATTTGGGTAGGACATTGTCCTCTTGTACGGCTTACGTTTTATTTCCGTGCTTCATTAATCTTATCACTAGGTCGTCATTCTGCATTAGGTTAGTGACCTGGATTAGTTGATGGTACTGCAAATTGCTTAGCTAATTTTTAAACGAAACACCTAGCATATATAAGTTTTAAACTTTATGATAGTAGTATAGCTGTGTGGCAGCCCCACACCCAAACTAGACGAGTTTTTTTCATATAGTATGAACATTTGAACTACCACGGGAGTCGAGTCTGAGCTGTTTGCGTCTCAGTAGGACAGTCACTCGTTGTGTCACAAAATTAGATGATTGATGCAGTATTTTTTGGATAAAAATTAGTAATAATCGTCATGAGTCTGTATAAGTTCACTACTAGACATGGCTCATATCTGGGCCATGTCACACCCGTGGAGGGTCTGCCTTAGTCACCATGCAGGCAGACAATCAGGAGATGCTGCTGCCCATCTTCTGGTGCGTTTCCTTAAACATCCGCGGGAGGTAATGAAGGGGTTCTATTCTTTTCCGGGATCAGAGCCAGGATGAAAATATACGAGGCTCAAATATACACACTTAGTGATTCGAGTGCAAATAGCAATTAGACAGTTCTATAGTATCTCAAAGACTTCTAACAAAATAAAGGACTTGCAAATAAGATAAGGTTTAGACATTACAACAAACATTGAAAAGCCTTCGACCGCTGAGCACGCGTCATCGAACCTACAACTGCGCGTCAACGCACCGTCAAGGCAACGTGAGTGAATCATCGAGGTCCCTTCCCCTGTATCACTAATGGAACGCTCGTGTTATTGCTCGCATGGAGGAATTAAACACCCTGCAGTTACTCTTTAAGGGGTCAATGAACAACCACAGAGAGGTCAAGAAATAATTAATTATGTCAAAATATCAACAAAATCACAAGGACATGATCCTTACTAGGTATTAGAACAAGCGGATGGCTCAACTGATGTTAAGCGGTTACCATAACAAAGGATAGCCTTGCAAGTCACGTTCATAAGAAACATGCCCAACGATGCACTGCTCTGCGTTCATGCCTCAGCTTGATGAACGCAGAGCAGTGCATCGTTATCATACAGGTGTTAAGCCTCTTGTGCCTGTAACATCACCGTCACCCACACCCTTCAAACAAGAACTAAAAACCAAGTGAATATAAGTGGAGGGAGACTTGTTATTAGCTTTTAGTTTCTAGATTAGCTTTAGTAAACATGTTAAAAGTGCTGTAAGTCTTCCAAAAAATAAATAAATAAATAAGCACTTTGCCAGTTCCTCGCGACCGAGCCTAGAAGATACAAGCACCTTAAAACTTAAAAACTACGAATTTAGATTTGCATCTGTATGGTTACAGAAGTTTCTATGGAAAACGTTGAATCACGTTGAATAAACTTCAGATTTTAAGGGAAGATATAAATGGAAAAGCTCCAAATTTGGTAAAAAAAAGTACCCCATTACCGTTTCCAGGATATAAGCTACCACCTTATCAAATTTCACCGAGATTAGTTTGACGATTTAGCCGTGAAAAAGCCGCATTATAAATGCTATGGATAGCAAATGATTGAGCATGTTGTTCACTTCTAAAAATAAACATTGCTCTAAAATCATTCAGATATAGAGCTGACGACACAATCACACATTTTCCTCAAATCTTTTACTTACCTACGTTTCATCATTTCGGCGTAGTTCATGGTTTAGGTTTCGTCTGGCTACGTGTTTATCTGATACCTACTACATACATTAACATTGATAGGTTGTTCACCGGATCATTCTCAGAAGATGGGCACTTTAGAGCATCGAAAACATGATAATATTTTGTGTTTTCTTTTTTTTAAAACGTATCTTAATGATTCTCTTAATAGCATATTCGTATATGAAGTGCAAATACTTTAGGCTTTTATTTTTAAGAACAAAAACCAACTCAAACATGGAATCTATCTAAAATAAGCCAAGCGCAGACTTTCTATTCTAAAACAAGTCTAAGTGGGCGTGGTGCAGCTCGTTACAAAACACATAATTTCTTCTGTGCCTATTCACGGCATTTATGTTACGAGTATAGTAGAAAGTTAATTTTGAACATCGATATGTGAAGTTTAGTATAATACTAAAATTAAAGTATTTATATATTGCTAATACCAAAGACGAAGCACAATGTTGTTATGGCAGAATTTAGAAAATAGGTTTGTTATTGTAGAATATATCAATGCTAAATATTTTATTTTAAAAATTATTGTTTCTGTCACATTTGCAAGCTGAAATGGCAATGGGCTGAAATATGCAGTAGACAAACGTTGGGGCACACAATACTTGAATGTGTAGGCCCTCTAGCACGTTGGAGCGACGATCTGCCAAATGTAACTGGTAAACACTGGACGAGAAGAGCCGAATACCGAGCTCAATTCCACGTCTTGGGATGAATGAAAGTGACATCCAACAGTGATCTTGAATACTTATCTATACCGATTATAAGAATCTTTCTCCCTACTAACATATAGACAACGCATAGCCTAAACTACTGTGGTCGGAGAGTCTTGAAATTTTCAGGGTATATTCGTTTTGGTGGGAGGTGTACTGAGAAAATAATTCCTGAAATTCAACTCCAAAACGGATACAGCGGGGGTTGAAGTTTGAATAAAAATAACTTTACGTAGACGACGAGGACGAAGTCGCGTTCGTTTCGCTAGCCTTGATATATTTTGATATGGATCTGTGTCCGTCGCAGACAGAGTAATCGAATAAAAATACGATAAATCTTTATGAATTTTCAGTTTTTCCGTGTCTTGTTGATAATAATGGAAAGGGTCAATAGCACTAATGTGGCACAATGCTACTTGTTTATCAATAGCGATATTTTTATCAGTAAAATAGGTACTTTTGCGACACGTCACAGCGTTATCATGTTTGTAATTTCCGCAATAAAATAACAAGTAAATAAAATGCGCACTGAAGTATTATTTGTTGTGAGCTCAAAATTAAGAGCAAGCTGTCAGAATTACAATATAGTACGAGTTATTATATTAAGATGGTAAGTACGCCTGCCGGCTTCCGTCTTGGCTTAAATAACGCCAGAACCAGAACTATACTTGTACTATTTTTAAAACTAAATATATTGTTGAAAGGGTGTTTCTATACTATTCATGAATTTATGACATGTAATAATTTAGAATGGTATTTACCTGCATGATATTATCATTATTATTTTTTTATTGAATGTGTTATCCGTCTGTCTTATAGTTAATAATATTATGTTTTTGTGTTTTACCTACACGGAAAAAAAAGACACTACATATTATTTTAAGCCAAGAACACCGATATTCTTAAAAATATTGTTTAAATATGAGATGATATTATCTTTACTCTAAACATTATTCCTGCTGTAAGAAACACCCAATTCTTACATTCTGAATAATTTATTCTCAATAAATTATCTAAAACTAAGAATCAGATGCTTGAATTCAATAGTTTGTAGTATTAGCTCAAGAGGCTGTCAAAGTATTATTCGAAGAAATGTATGTGTTTTCTTTTAAAAATATATTTCTTTCCTTTAATAATTTTAGATTATTAAAATAAAATTTAATATCGAGTATAAGTTGGAAAAAATATTATTCTTAATGTGGAAATAATTACTTAGTAGATCTTTACATTAAGAATTATATTCTTACTGTAGGTATAAGATTTAGAACATCAATAACTATTTCATAGAACTTTTTTTTCATAACCTATATCATTTGCTGCTGGGAAAAGGCTTAGCTTGAAGGCTGCTTAGCTTGAAGCTTGATGATGCTGTTTGGATTGTCCAGCCTTATTATTATTATTATTCTTATAATTAAAAGAATAATAATACTTGAATTACGAAGTACACCAATATCCGAACTAAAAATATTATACAATTTTCCTAGAAGAATCAGCATTCTTTGAATAAAATGTTTACTATCTTATCTACAAAACTATGAAGTTTCTTAATCAAAAACACTAGAACTTTTTAAATGAAGTTAATTAGTTTTCATTGCAGAATATATATGGTGGAAGTGAATAGTAACATTAAGAATGTAAAAATGTTCTCGGGAGAGTTATTATACTGGAAACAAAATTGTATTTTCTTGACTCAAATAAAATACTTGCTTAAACAAAGACAAAATGTTTTGGTTCAAGAATATTCACCAGTTTCAGGCGAAGCTAATGACTTTTAAAGTAAAGTATATGCATATACTCATAATACTCTTGACATAAATAATACATTAAATTTTAAGCTAAGAATATATTCTGTCTTATAAGAAGAATTAATATACTTAAGATAAGATGCGTATTGTCTCTTCTACAAATCTTAAAATTTCTTAAACAAAAACAATAAAAATTTAAAATTAAGTAAATTATTCTTCATTGTAGAATAGGTATTGTAGAAGCAAATAGTAATTTAAAGAATGTAAATCTCTTGTAAAAAGAATAATTATTCTGTAGCTATTTTTCGACTCAAATAATTTTTTTTCTTAAACAAAGGCAACGTTTTTTGGTTTCAGAATAATAACCAAGTTAAAACGAAGCTTATGATTTTAAAATGAAGTATACACAGATACTAATATTAAGCATGACACTCTTGTTATAAGTAAATAATACTTAAAATTTTAAGCTAAGAATATATTCTGTCTTATAAGAAGAATGAATATACTTAAGATAAGATGCGTATTGTCTCTTCTACAAATCTTAAAGTTTCTTAAACAAAAACAATAAAAATGTAAAATTAAGTAAATTATTCTTCATTTAAGAATAGGTATTGTAGAAGTAAATAGTAATTTAAGGAATGTAAATCTCTTGTAAAAAGAATAATTATTTTGTAGCTAAAATGGGTTTTTTCGACTCAAGTAAATGTTTTTCTTAAACAAAGGCACCGTTTTTTGGTTTAAGAATAATAACCAGGTTAAAACGAAGCTTATGATTTTAAAATTAAGTATATACAGATACTAATATTAAGCATGACACTCTTGATATAAGTAAATAATACTTAAAATTTCTTAAACAAAAACAATAAAAATGTAAAATTAAGTAAATTATTTTTCATTGTAGAATAGGTATTGTAGAAGTAAATAGTAATTTAAAGAATGTAAATCTCTTGTAAAAAGAATAATTATTCTGTAGCTAAAATGGATTTTTTCGACTCGAATAAATATTTTTCTTAAACAAAGGCAACGTTTTTTGGTTTAAGAATAATAACCAGGTTAAAACGAAGCTTATGATTTTAAAATTAAGTATATACAGATACTAATATTAAGCATGACACTCTTGATATAAGTAAATAATACTTAAAATTTCTTAAACAAAAACAATAAAATGTAAAATTAAGTAAATTGTAGAATTGTAGAAATTTATTGTAGAATTCATTGTAGAATAGGTATTATAGAAGTAAATATTAACTTTAGTAGTCAGAGGTACGTCCAGATAGTACATTTTGGTACACACCTACCCACATTTTGCAGTAGTTAGTAGGTATTCCATACGTGATAGGTTGCAAGCCCATCGCCGCTGGTAGAATACTAAGACTAGAACTGGTTTCCTCACGATGTTTTCTTCCACCGTTTGAGAGTACTGGCATTGCGCACATAAATTTTTTGAACGGAAAAACCCATTGGAGCACGACCGGATTTGAACCTTAGGATCAGAAGACGAGGTCACCACCACTGGACTACCGGTGCTCTCTGATAAAAACAGAAACACATAAAAAAAATTACGAAATCAAAATGTTTTGGTTCGAATATATCAACCAGTTTCAAAAATACTATTATCTTTCTAGAATAATCAACATACTTACTTTAAAATCTTATATCAACAAAACCAATTAAACTTTTCAAATTAAGTAAATAATTCTACATTACAGATTATTTAATTATTAAATGGTAAATTTGAAAAAGTGAAGGTCATAGCGAATCTTTATGCTAGAACCTTCAATGCGGGAACTTCAATGATTAGCAGTACAGATACAAAGTGTTGTAAATCATCATAATATCATCATGATGCAGCAGTCCACTGGGCTGGACTGGACATAGGCTTCCCCTATACGTTTTCTGGAAGAACAGCCCTTTCCATCCACCGACTTCCCGCGATCCTAACAATGTCGTAAGTTAATCAGGTAGGAGAGCGTCCTAAGCTTCGCGTCTACAGATTGTGGTCACCATTCGCGAATCTTCCTGCTGAGTAATAGGTAGGTAGTAGGTATCTAAATGTACTTACTATCTACCTACTTACCTAGGTTTTACAATTTGTAATCAAGGGATACCTAGGTAGGTACATACCTACTTACCTACCTAATACCTAAACCTACCCTACCTAACCTTACCTTAGCTTACTTACCTAATATTTTGATACTTATACCTATAATGCCTAGGTTACTTATATCTTAGTAAGTAGTAGTAGAGCTCTTAGTGAAGGGCTCGTCCGGGGAAGTACTATTACCATGCCTATTTCTGCCGCCAAACAGCTTGCTGTACCTATTCCGATTTGAAGTGTATGTATGAATGGGTTCCGGTGCAATTATAGGCACATGAGGCTTAACACCTGTAGGTATGCCTCAGGTTGATGGACGCAGAGCAGTACGTTGTAGGTCACATTCATAACGAACGTGACCTGCAAGGCAAGGCTTTTTTATGAGTGATGGTAACTACCTACTTAACATCAGGTGGGCCATGTGCGTGCTCCATCAGCAATCCATAATAAAAACTTAAATCAAGAATATTATTCTCCATCCACGCCGCCGTACCTACCTACCTACTTAATTTAGTTAGGTACAAACATAAACCAATTCTCTTTCTAAGCACAAATATTCTCGATTTGAAAGCTTACTGATAAAATAAAAGACAATTGATTCTTGCGATGAGTCATGTTATTGTACGACCACGGAAAATACAGCCATGGAAAACACAGACAGGAATACGCAGTTTTGAATGCATGCAGGTCATCTATTCAAAAGAGTTGGTGGCCATTAACCGCTCGTATTGGTCGAACTGTATAGATACAACTACACAGTTAAATGGTACTATCTGGTTTTGAGATAAGTGAAGGTAATGCAATAATTTTCTGGAGCTGCGGTGGCTGCTTCCGCAGCACACTTGGTCCGCTCCTCTGCTGGATGCGTACAACACAGCCTGGAGTTTTCGATCAAAATGTACACCAATTCCAGGCCGTATTTTCCATTCCAGACTGAACAAAATAATGTATACCCATGGAAAATACGTCCACAACAGTTTTATACCAAACCTACGCTTCGTTTGCACTCAATTTTTAGAGATTTGCATAGGTTAACCTAAGTTGGAACATAAATACTACGCGCGATCATGCTGCAGTAGAAAAAAAAAGCTCTGTTTAAGTATTATAATACTATACAGCAGCTTTGGCGGACTCCTGCAGTAGGATGAAAACCACTCGACAGGGCATCATCTGCTTCACAAATAATCTTCAAATAGGATGGTAAGTACCTACAATTTTACTCTAAATGTGCATTTATTTAATCTAGCAAGGTGGTACCTACCTAGATTCTCCTAGTTATAAGACTATTTTTAGTGACCACTTTGATCCTATGAAATAAATGCTTTTTGACTTTGCGTTTGACATTTAAATGAAGCATAGGCTTCGACCAATCAAAGTAATGGTCACCAATTCCCAGGTCATGGTACATGAATTCGTGGTTGCTTATCCCTGCCTATGCTCCATGGCTATAAGTTTCCGGGTTATATTTTCCATGGTCATACAATATCCGGACTCAGCTATGCGCCCGCCCGCGCGCGCGGTCTGTTACTTTCTTTTCCAATTGATTCTGGTTCATGTAAGGACGTGTCGAGAGCGGCTGGCATAAAAAAATAATTGTACTTAGATCGGTTGGAACTTATTAGATACTATTAAATTTGACTGTGTGTGACGTGCTTACTACTGCTTGTGAAGTAGATGAGTAAAATGGAAAATTTACTAACGTTTTGGGAGGTCCCGCCTGATGTGATAAAAAAATTTATGGGTATGTAAGTACATAACTATTTGCTACAAGAAAGTCGTACCTAGGTATTCTACTTTGTTCGCACGTTGAAGACGAGACAGTAAGTTGGTATCTACTTTTGTGGGTATTTGAAGCCGTTTAGGGACTGATTTTTATTGCTGGGACTTGGGACCGCTACCTCATCGTGCCTTTCGAAGCACTGAAGCGCTTAAGGCAATAAGGGCACCCATTTAGCGACCGCGTTGCAGGTTGCTTAGCATACCTACCTGATTTAGAACAACTAGGTACTTGCTACTATACCTACTTAGGCAAGCTACGCCACAAGCGCTTCAAACTGTAAACGTTGAAGTTGATTTTCTTAAGTTAAGAATTTCGTTTTTTCTTTTCAGATAATCATGTAACTACTGATCAGTTAAAAGGATTAATAGATGGTGGTGATATGCTCAAGGAACTGTGTCCGGCTGTGGGTATTCGCATTCAAATAAAGAAAAAAATCCTAGAACACCTGACATCACTGGTATGTACTTTCAATAAAATAATTTTTAAAAGTAGTTAAGTAAGTACCTACTTAATCTAAACTCTTGACAGAGTAGCCCTACCCCATTTAGCGACCGCGCTGAAGGTTGCTTAGCATGCCTTCCTGATTTAAAACAACTAGGTACTTAGTACTATACCTACTTAGGCTAGCTACGCCACAAGCGCTTCAAACTGTAAACGTTGAAGTTGATTTTCTTAAGTTAAGAATTTCGTTTTTTCTTTTCAGATAATCATGTAACTACTGATCAGTTAAAAGGATTAATAGATGATGGTGATATGCTCAAGGAACTGTGTCCGGCTGTGGGTATTCGCATTCAAATAAAGAAATAAAATCCTAGAACACCTGACATCACTGGTATGTACTTTAAATAAAATAATTTTTAAAAGTAGTTAAGTACCTACTTAATCTAAACTCTTGACAGAGTAGCCCCACCTACCTATTGTTCATCTGGTACGTAGTATAAAAAACCGTAAAAAGGTATTATTTATTTTTCAGACTGATATTGTTACCAATACAACTACGTGAGATATTTTGTGTGATATTGATGACATCAACATCGACGAGCTATTTGTGGCAAAATCAGTGCTCCCACATTTTGAATTGAAGACGTTGTTAATGACATCACCATGTGGCAAATCAATCTTAAAGCACTATGAGATTCACAATCATTGAGCAACAAACACCGGAACCAGTTGACTGATATAGTTATAAGACATATATTTACTTTCATCGTCAATAAGTGAGTATACCTTCCTACCTGCCTTTTTTAGGCTTGTGGGACTTTATTAAATATTAAGAAAAAAATCATTCTAAAATTTCAAGGACTTTCGAGTCGCTGAGCGACTATGTCAGCCCTTAAGCTACTACTTCTTTACCATGTAGAAAAGTCCAATTAATCTCAGTTCATTTATTTAAATGATTATTATAGTGTCATGCCAAATGTAAAACATAACATAAAACAGTGTGATTATGTTGACTATATAAAAATATAGTGTTATTCAGTAAATAAATATGTAAAATGCTGATTAAATATTAAGTTGCAGGGCTTTTATTACCATTAGTGTGAAGGCAAGACGCTTCCTTTAATTATTAGGATAAATAGAAAACGGTTATCTTTCTCCAAATTTTAACATGTCACGAATTGAACTGTAACCCTAGTTAATAATCACTGGTTGTTAAGGGTTACAGTTCGATTTTTAAGCTAGTAGGACTTTATTGGGGAATTAAAAAATATTGATCTCATGCAATTTATTCTAAAATTTAAAGAACTTTGAGTCGACTCCGCTAGTGGGACTTTTTATCATAATATAGTAGCTTGTTTAATAGAAATTTAAGGCTACTGTAAGTACATAGGTAGTATTGTATTATATTCTTGTAAGTAATCATTTAAATGTATATTCTGCGTCAAAGTGTTTTTCGTGTTGAAAATCTCGGCAAAAGTATAATTTTAAGTACTTACTTGTAGGATAATTGGTACTGTGTACCATGTGGTTATTAAGTTTTAGATTTTTTTTAAATAAATATTAATGACAACGGTTTATTTCTTTTTATTTGCATAAAACTTTATGAGATTGTAATTTCTTGTGGTATCTATCAATTTCTTGTATGAGTGATCTTTGTTTCTTGATTTAATAAAGTGTTGTCTTAATCTAAAACAAAATATTCTAAATGTAAGACATCGTTCACGTCACCTTAAAATAATTCATGATATAATTTCAGGTAACCCTGTAATTATATATTGTATATATGCATTACATTATTACCTATATAATTACAGGGTTAGGTACCTGAAATTATTTGGTTTAATCTAATACTGTAACACAATGCATAATTTAGATTCAGTATTAGATTAAACGAAATAATTTCAAGTACCTAACCCTGTAATTATATAGGTAATAATGTAATGCAAATATACAATATATAATTACAGGGTTACCTGAAATTATATCATGAATTGTTTTAAGGTGACGTGAACAATGTCTTACATTTAGAATATTTTGTTTTAGATTTAGACAACACTTTATTAAATCAAGAAACAAAGATCACTCACACAAGAAATTATATTCTCAAAGACAAACTCATATATTTTAGTTCAAGAATAAATAAGAATCAAATGAAGAGGGTGATATGATTGAATGAAAACAACATTGTTATCAATACAAGAAATTGAATTCTCAAATTTAAACCCATATTTACTTTAGTTAAGAACAAATAATTATTCAACCAATAATATGGTATACTGAAATGAAATTTAAGTTTTATTAAATGAAGAAATAATTATCATCTTTATAAGAAATGAGAAGTCTTATTAGGAAACATTAATTTCTTTCTTAAAGAATGATTAGGTTCAATAAAAAAATATGATATACTTAAATTAAAAATAAGTTTTACTCTAAGAAAACATTGGAATTCATAAAACAAGAAATTGAATTCTTATTTCAAAAATATGATATACCTAAAATAAAAATAGGTTTTATTGAATGTAGGATAAATTAGTATTATCAGAAGCATAAAAGTATCTTATTCCAAAAATAATGTTCATTTAAACGAAGCATACGGATATTCTTGGGATGAAACAGTGAACTTACTTGAAACTAGTCTTCATGACAAGATATCATTATTCTTGAATTAAAAGTAATATTATTCGATTAAGATAGCCAATTTAACAATATGTTATGGTAAAGTCAAGTATATATTGTTTAGGCCATATATAAATCATTATTATTCTTGACCTTCTTGTTTTGTCTTAATTGGAGAATAATTTATTTTTACCTACCTCACTATTGTATACTTAAAATAAAATAAAGTTTCATAATTGAAAATAAAATTATCTTATTACAAGAAGTTTTAAGTCTTACAACAACAACATAAATTCTTTTATTAAGAATAAACTATTTCAATTAGAGGATGTACTATTTTTAAATTAACAGTCTGTTGTCTTCAATAAAAACATGTAATTCTTTAGTCAATAAATTTTGTTATCGAATCAAAACACACGATGACTGAAATTAAGAATTTATTCTATCGAAATAAGAATACGATTTATTTAAATTAAAACATGGTTTTATTGAGTAAAGCAAAATGAAATTAATTACTAGTATATAATTGTCTTATTCCAAAAATTTAAAATACTCATATAATGGAGAATACGGATATTCTTCGGATGAGATATGAAATACATTTGAAACTAATCTCCAAGACAAGAAAACGTTATTCTTGAAAGAACAATCTTAGACTTGGATTGAGACAGTTAATTTGAAACAATATTATGCTAAAGCCAACAATACGTTGTTTAGGCCATATATAAATCATTATTATTCTTGGTCAATAGATATTGTCTTAGTTGGAGAATTGTTTTTTTTCCGTGTAATAATATAAAATGATTTCAAATACGATTGTAAAATAATTGTTACTGAATAAATGAAATGAAAACCGGCTTACTTTTTCTTTAGAAGAACAAAAGCACTCAAACATAAATCCGACTAGATGCATACCGCAATCGATCGTTTAGCAATGACCAAGCAAGCTACGCCAAGATAGTAAGAACCAAAATAACCCACAAACCTGTTATTAATAAAAAAATCATTCATATAGACCATTAATAGATGACTTATAATCGCCATTTACTGCTTCGTTTTTATATTTTTAAGTATGACCCTTTTACAAATTAATAAAAATACAAAGTTCTAATGTGGCGCCAATCTTACTTAATGAGGCGAAGGTAAAACAGAAAACTTGTAAAGGCAATCATACTAAGAGCATCATAAACTACTGAAGGTCAAACATCACCCTTCAACTAAAACAGTCAACAGTATAATGAGAGTTCTTCCCTTTAAAGAAAAATATATAGAAATATACAGAAGTAAATAAAACTAGTGAATATTTGTCAAGATATCCAGCTGGGATATGAATGGTTGCGTGGTTGTATTCAACTGAGAAATAAAAAGTCTGTTAAAACTAGTTTTTGATTTGTGGATCAGAAGCTAGATCATGAGTTTTTATACGAGACGAGCGAGAGTCTATTGGTATTATATCATCCAAACTAGAAATCTAACTGGTTCGACTCAAAATCGACGCTAGAAAATAGAAATTATATAACTTCCACTAGAAGTTACATATATTAATTTATAGCAAATTGATATATATTCGAGACTTCCTTAGGCTTTTGACTTATCTACTATACTAGTTATAAGATTTTTTTGTCCTGACTGACTGACAGACTACGTACAGCCTAAACCACTGATCGTACAGACTTGAAAATTTTAAGATAAATTCGTCTTGGTAAGTAGAGGAGTAATAAAAAATGAATTTCAGTAGTTTCGGAACCTATTCAATGCAAACAAACAAGCATTCAAATCTTTCCTCTTTATAATATTAGTATAGATAAAGTCCTTAGTGTGCCTCTCAAATTTGATTGAAATTCGTCGATAAATAACGCCACAGCAATTTGAATAAATCAAGGAACTCGTGTGCCAAATTTCGTCCATGTCGGTAGAAAAATGCGACCAGGCGATAACAGACAGATTGACAGACAGCCAGACAAAAGCGTTATTGGCCAGTCTCGAAACTAAGACGCTTCGCTCGCTCGGTCAATAAATATCAGATATTGACTTAGAAACACGTACAAACGATAACTTTATCAATAGCAGTGACTTAAGAGTACCTACTATAAACTACATTGTTTGAAGTTATGTTATGACTCCGTGATAGTTTATCAAACGTCCGTTACATTAGTGTCGTAATCATAATTATTATAGAATTTAATTATAACTCTTGGAAAGTTTGATATACGATTTGATATCAACAACATTGTTTCCGTTAAATTCTGTTTTGTAAATCGACATCTTTGTCTGAATGGTTGTTTGCGTCCGTCAGTGTTATCTAGTTAGAGGATGTATCAATGCTAGCTAGCTATGTACAATGGTTCACAATGATAGATTGACTCTGCCTTTTTTTTTCGCTCTGGTCACATTCAAACGTCTGTTCAGCTCAGTGTCTGACTCTGGTGACGAAGTTTTTAAACCAAGTTTGACTCCATCATGGCTTAATGCATGTTAAGAAAGCGTTCAGATATAAATAACACTAGCAGTCACTCATTCATACTCATTAAACTAATGTTCCAAAAGCCCCACAGTACATTGCTTAAGTAGACCGATCGGCTAGTATTGCACCGAACATTACAAGTCCGAAGATTCTCATAACAATGGAAGGACCACTTCTTGTCGGCAGAAATATAGGTACAGTGGTAGCACTTCCCTGGATGAACACTTTCACATGACTTTTTTCTAGTACTAAAAGAATCATTGTAACTCTTTTTTTTTGGTACATTATTTTATGGATGATTGTTGTATGGGCATGTCTTGCGGTGGGAAGAAAATCATATAACGAAAAGAGTGATCGGTATGAATGTGGATGCGTGGATGGTTATAAAAGTAGAGGTAGACCAAAGAAAAGATGGGTGGATTGTGTAAATAGGAGTAAACACAGATATGGTGGCTGATAGAAGAGTGGAAGAAGAAATCCTGTAGTGACGACACCACTTAACGTGGGATGAGGGCAGGAGGATGATGATATTTTCCAAAGGTATTAAGAACTATTGTTCCAGCTCTGCAGATCGTGCCCGTCTCCTAGCTGTTTCTAAATGGGAGTCAGGACATTGGTTACAAGCTCTTCCTTCACATAACATTGGTACTCTAATGGATCCTGTCACGTTCCGTATTGCAACTTGTCTACGGTTGGGTGCGCGGTGCTGTGCGCCTCATCAATGCCAGTGCGGTACTGCAGTTGACCAGCTTGGTCATCACGGATTATCGTGTACTAGAGCCGCCGGTCGAATGCCAGTCTTAATGACATCATCCGGCGGGCCTTTACCACCGTGAACGTGCCAGCCATTCTCGAGCCGAATGGTCTGCTGCGTGACGATGGTAAACGACCTGACGGTATGACCCTTGTCCCTTGGGAGGTGGGGAGACCCTTGGTGTGGGACGCTACTTGCGTTGACACACTAGCGCCTTCCCATCTGTCGAGGACATCCGTTGGGGCTGGCGCGGCGGCAGATTTTGCCGAGGATCTCAAGAGGCGCAAATATGCAGGTCTCGACAGAGCCTACAAATTTGCTCCTCTTGGAGTCGAGACTCTAGGTCCGTGGGGTACCGAGGCCCTCCGGGTTTTTAAAATTCTTTCGGGGCGTCTGGTCGAAGCAACGCGTGACCCGAGAGCTGGTGAGTATCTGGCACAACGAATCAGCATTGCCATTCAGCGTGGCAATGCAGCCAGTGTTTTGGGAACGCTTCCGATTGGCACTGATCTGGATCAGTTGAGCTACCTTTAGATCGTTTGCAACGGTCTGTAGATAGCTCAACTGTTTCACATGTATTTTGTACATACCAATTATAAATACTTGTATTAGCTATAATTTTCTTTGTAAGAACTATTTATGTAATTTGACGAAAGATTTTAAAATAGACTTTATACAATAACACCTTAAAGTTGTAACTCCTTTGTGACAGCCTAACAATATTGAAGTCATTGTATCAAATCACAAGTCCAATGCCAAGCAAGGTTGAATTGTCTAGACAATTGAGAAAGGTAAGTAAGGTACCTAGGTATCGAGCCAGGTTTAACAATAACTATCAAATAGACTGACAACGGAGTTAAGATGATTAATACTTTAGTCAAAGCAAGTTGCTCAACCGCATCGTTGCAAGCATTTGAGCGATCCGAATAATATTTGTATGCGGTTTCTGATGGCTTAAGCATATGGCCCACCTGATGGTGAGTGGTTCTATCACTTATAAAAAGCATTATCTTGCAGGAGTTCCTACAATACACTGCTCTGCGTCCATCAACTTGAAGCATACAGGAGTTAAGCCTTATGTTCCTGTAATGTCCCCGGCACCCACACCATTCAAACCGGAACACGCTGCGCTGCTTGGCGGCAGAATTAGGCATGGTGGTAGTACTTCCCCGGACGAGCCCTTCACTAAAAGCTCTACTACTACTACCTAGTCTAACTACCTAGTGCCTACCTACTACTAGTAAACTCAACTATCTTCGTCATCTTCAACCTCTCCCATATGTAGTAAAGCTCTTAGTGAAAGACTCGTCCGGGGAAGTAATAATAATGCCGGACGATCCACACGGCATCATCTAGCCCCAAGCTAAGCAGAGCTTGTGTTATGGGTACTAGATGACTGATATACTTAATACTATATTAT
Source organism: Electrophaes corylata (assembly GCA_947095575.1). Lineage (NCBI taxonomy): Eukaryota > Metazoa > Arthropoda > Insecta > Lepidoptera > Geometridae > Electrophaes > Electrophaes corylata. The sequence continues at coordinate 12,212,226 of OX352709.1, read as the reverse complement.
ATTACATACATAGATATTTTTTTTATACATAGAAAATACCCAGAACACCCGGAATAAATATTTGCACATCGTACAAACATTTATCCCAAGGCGAGAATCAAACCCGCAGGCGGACATTCGCCCGCCGCGCCACATCGGTCGTCGAGTACTATACCACCATACCTATTTCTTCAGCTTGCTAAATTCCGGTTTGTAGGGTGTGGGTGCAGGAAATTACAGGCACATGACGCTTAACACCTATATAGATGCATTGTAGGGCTTGGTTCTAACGAGCGTAACCTACGAGGCAATGCTTTATTATAGACGATGGTAACCACTTAACATCAGGTGATGCTTGTTTCAACACTAAGTTGTATAATAAAAAAACAAAAAAGATCTCATAGTACCAAGAGATTCTTCGAGAATGTCTAAGGTTTTCCTGATATAACATTTGGTACATACAAAATTCAATCTAATTTGAAACTTCTTACCAAAGTAAGAGACAACACACGGTACATTTCAATGTTACGCCGAGTTCATTAGTACCAGGGTAAGTCTCGAATCGAATAACGCTATCAAACGCACGTCAGGCTTCCTAAAACCTAAATATTTATACTGTAGCTACAGTAGGTATTACACTTGTATGCAGCCTACGTATTGGGCTCCGTGGGGCTTCGGCAAAGTCAATGTGAAGGTTCTCGCTACCACGTACTCCGCTAATGAGATCAGATTTAACCTAATATTTATTAAATTATAAATTGCTAACAAAATATTCTCAAGAACTATATAATAAATACAAATTAACTTATGGCCTTACTTATCTGACAAAAGATAACAATGCTAAAACTATCGCCATCTCTTACCAATGGGAAGAAACAAACACAGATAGGGAGAGTTCTAAAATTTTTGGGAAAAATAATTAGTTATCACTCTAGTTTATTCACAACAAATGAATGTGTCTTATGTAGATAAACGACAAACTGCTCTCTGCATATTATAATTACAGTTAGTTGTGGCCCCAATGAGGACATTAAACAAATGTTTGTTCTCTGTTTTGGTGCAACATTGTATGCTAAGTATTTACAAAAGAATGGTGAGTATTTAAATATTTTACCAGTCATCTGGTTCCCATTATTATTTATTATTATTATTTATTTATTCAGGGCGTTACGTGAATAAATAAATAATAATAATAAATAATGCTGGACAATCCACACAGCATCATCTAGCCCCAAGCTAAGCAGAGCTTGTGTTATGGGTACTAGATGACTGATATACTTAATACAATATAATAGTACATACATAGATATTTTTATTATACATAGAAAATACCCAGAACACCTGGAATAAATATTTGCAGATCGTACAAACATTTATCCCAAGGCGGGAATCGAACCCGCAACCTCCTGCGTCGCAGGCGGACTCTCGCCCGCCGCGCCACATCGGTCGTCAATATTTATTTATTTATGAGATTTGACTACTAGTAACATTAGTCGTGTTTTGTAGGGCACGTTCATAACTAACGTGACCTACAGGCAGTGCTTTATTATAGGCGATGGTAACCACATAGCATCGGGTGGGCCATATGCTTCTTCCACAGTAAATTGTATAAAAAAAAACATTATACTCTGAATCACTGGTATTAGGGAAAAATTCAGAATGACCATGTCACTGTTTACAGCTATTTATTATACATAGAAAATACCCAGAGCACCCGGAATAAATATTTGCAGATCGTACAAACATTTATCCCAAGGCGGGAATCGAACCCGCAACCTCCTGCGTCGCAGACGGACATCCTCCCGCCGCGCCACTTCGGTCGGAATAAAGAACAAACGTTCGAAGTGTAGATGACTCACATAATATAAAAGGGATTGAAGATGGTATGAAAATAGAATCACACGAACAAAGTCGCGTGCGCTTAAACTAGTAATATAATAAAGTTGGACATCGGGACGTTCACCTGTGTCTAATAACATTGAAAAGTTTTTTAAGCTTTTAAAATTGTTTTTTAGCCAGTCTGGTCTGATCTGAATCAATTATATCTAATAGAAGCAGATTGTTTATTTGTTTTTCGAATATTTTAATAATACGAAGCGAAGTATTTCGTTTCTAAATTTTAAAATTAAGGTCTGGTTGACGTAGTACTCATATACAATTATGTTTGACTAGCGGTCGCTCGCAACTTCGCCTGCGTGACAGTTTTTTCCCGTTCCCGTTATTTTTTCGGGATAAAAAGTAGCCTATATGTTAATCCAGGTTATAATCTATATTTATTCCAAATCGGTCCACTGGTTAGAGCGTGAAAGAGTAACAAACATACATACATTCTTACAAACTTTCGCGTTTTTATTTTTTTTTCTTTATACAACTAGGTTGACAAACAAGCTTACGGGCCACCTGATGGAAAGCAGTTACCGTAGCCTATGGACGCCTGCAATACCAGAGGAATCACAAGCGCGTTGCCGACCCTTTAAAAATTTTTAAAACGCCCTTTTTGAAGAACGCCTATAATATTAGTAGGATGATAATAGTATGGTTGACGTAGTTATCATATTGAGTTATGGTTGACGGTAATGGTCCGGTTGGCGTAATTTTGTCATATAAAATTGCATAATATTTTCCTATCGCTGGTTGTACACACTCAGTGCTGTCGTCTCTTTCAACTAATATGAAAGTGACAGCTGCGAAAAATATTTTAAGCGGACGCTTTATAGTGTCAGGGAATATGAATAAAATAAGTATTAATTAATTAGTATTTAGCTGACATTTGTTGGTTGTTCTTTAATTAGTTCCAAATAATACAATCGTTTTTTTATAGTCTTCCGCATCACTGAGTTCCGGGTTGGCATTATATGTAGAATTAGGTATTCTAGATACGGTTCTAAATTTATGCTTGATTAATTTTTAATATTCTAGTTATACATATTAGTTATTTAAATAGTCATAATGGCGAAAAAGAGTTCATCACTCTATTTTTGAAGATGAATGTTCAAAAATAAATAAGTACAATAAAAATGTTTTATCACCGAACGCCGTGATTAAGAGTTTGTAAGTAAATTATGCCATAACTTGATTAGGCCTGAAACAGCATACCTATTTATAGGCAACTTTTAAGCCAGTAGTACAATATATACCTATAGTAACATAAAGTGTATATGTTGATATAATTAAGGTAGACAACAAATATAACGCACAAGAACAAGTAATATAATGAGCTCCCGAGCTTATTACCTGACTTATGACTCAATATTAAGTGGTTGAACTTCGAAGACATTGAAAAGTTTAGAACGTCCCGACCGCGGGGCAACAGCTGAATTTAATTAATCTATTCATTATTATGTAACGTTCATGGCCCGACGAAATGCAAATGTAACTTTAGGTAGACACAGAAATTTATTTATTTAGTACATAAGCACACTAGAAATAAACTAATACATCAAAGATACACAGGCGATAGATCGGTACTTACAAAAAAAACCAAGGTGACAAGTAGAGTTCAAAGGTCAAACCTATAGGTACATACAATATCTACACATATAAACTTATCACTTATTAGATTGATAAAATAAATATCCGAATAAAACATAATTATAAATTGAGATAAGAAAATTGATAAGGCGGGGATAAAAAAGAGAAATACTGGAGAAAGTACTAAAGCTGAGCTAGAATAGTGAATCGCAATAATAATGTCCAGCATTGTGAATGCTGCGGAGTAGACATCGGCTGTGGGGGTCAATATTCTTTCAACAAACTTCGAAATGCATATGAAAACATACTCTATTAACCTTTAAATAAAGTCGTTATCTCTGCCATTATCATTATTTTGTAGTCTCCGGTAAGCGGATCTCCTTGAAGTCTTGTCTCACTTCACTGAGCATTATAAATATAGCGCTTGAATCGAAGTAACCTGACATTTTGCCGTATTGCATACTTTATCAGTATGTAAATGAATTTGAATTTAAAGTGGTCACTATAGGCTTTTTATGTGAAAGTCTTATCAAGAAATGTCAACTTGGAGAAAACATTTTATAATCCAGTTTTTCCAAAACTGAGCCTCCTTGCGTGGCGAAAGCAACGTTCTTGATTCCAATGGTCAGTGTGACATTTCGAGTCTTACTGTTAACCAACTGTAACTTATAGAAAAGTACCTACCATTACCAGTGTTACCATTACTCGTATTAAAAACACAAACAAACCCAGAGCCAGGTACCAGCTCGATTGGCGTATACAGTAACATTACCACTTTCAACACAGGGTGCTAACAAGCTTGACCTTGACAGCAAACATTGTAACGGCAGATGGTGTGGTTAGGCCGACTTAGGGTTGCCATATAAAATCCATACCATATTCAATTTCATATCTTGGTAAAGTGAAACCAATGGTATAATTACTGGCTTTTGATTTCATTGTTAGGAAGATCAGACCAAACAAGCGCAATATATCTTAAACTATTGCCTTCTAAGGCATAAGTATATATTTTTAAAGGACCCTAATGAAAACGACGCCTATTTGGTCATTCATTATTGTGAGATACTTTCTAAACTTTCTCAAAGACGACAACCCTAATCGAACTGCGCAGGAGCATGTCCGACATCCGGTGACGTGACGACGAGATGATTCAGAGAACAAAGAACTTAAAACGAGTGGTACTTGAAATATCAGCAGTAAATAATTTAGCTACGTGCAGATTTACTACTCACTCAGGAAATGGCTGATTGAAAATTCGAAATTGAAGAGTATTTCGACCAACAGATATTCTGCGAGCCAGATGGATCAGCATGACGTTGAATTAAGCAAACAGAGTGTGCAATACAACGTAAACCTTGAATAAATGGTCCTTGAACCATGTTTTAAAATAAGTAATGTAGCTACATTATACAAGGAGTGCATATTGATAATGTTTTAAAAATCATCAAAAATATAAATAATTAATAAGTAATAATTAAGTAAGTGATGGAAAAAAAAATGTTTGTGATAAAAGAGAATACTGTTTTTTGGTAGATTGCTAATTTGTGGGCTTGGAAACTCACAATCCTATCATTTCCGTCGGACACAATAAATCTAAAAGGACAATATATTGAGAATGTTCACAAACCGACTAATAACACTTTCTCCTAAAAAGTTGACAACGATACGATATTCTTGAGAAGTAAGACATGCCTAAAGACGCAGCCTTCTATTGATGGACACTAAGACTTGCTGTTCTTGCAATTCCAAAACAATATGGACCGACCAATTAGTTATTTTATTAGTGGATTTCATGGTCGCGGACAGTCGATATATACTTCAAAATTCTACCGTTGACCAACTAACGTGTGTGTTTACTTTACACGCATGGTCTGTTTAGTCAAATGGTGGACATTTCGAAATAGAAACACATAACTTTAAACGCTTTTAAGTCGAAAGTTACTTTTAAAACACCTGTTGGAATCTCGGAAATGTCGGAAGTCAAGCAAAATAATTATACAAGTAACCATAACTAATATTATAAATGTTTATCACTTTTAGATTAGTGTTAGCATGGTTGGATGAGTAACTTCTTCCTGACTTCTTAGGCAAACACTATAGACTACTTTAACATTAACACAACAAAGGAATTTTCCTTTTGTGCAAAGTTTTTCAAGGCTCAGTACATGAACAGAATATGTAAACAGTACAAAGCCGGTGTAAATAAATATTCATTGACAGAATCGTCAGTATTCATTACAACGCCTATTTCTATTTCCATTGTTGAATATGTCGATCGTCGTAGGTTATACGATTAAAAAAATCCCAAAAATGTAATGAGACGAGGTTTGAACGATATAGTATCTGTGGAGTGTGTGCAGCGGTTCACTAATTTTACATTATAAACTTGAGCAGTTACATTTTCACAAACACCTTCAAGCCGATTTCATCAAGGCGATTGTTGCGCATTTAGCTGCAAAACCTCTAAGTTTTATCATTTTTAAAAAGACCATTTAACTTTATGGGTTAAATCATTATCATCATTCATCGCAACAGAACGCGAGCAGACAAGTTATTACAGTGCCAATGGAAAATAAACAAGCGGCCCTAATATAGCACCCTGTAGAACCCGTTCTTGGACAACCGACCGGTCTGCTGCAGCCAGCGTCAGATTGCGAGCCGATTGTACTTACGAAACATATACAAACAACCGGCTTCGAGGCTTCGAGGCTTCGAGGCGTTGACATGACAACGATCTAGTGATCCTGCAATACGCTGTCAAATGCAAGTGTAAGAACCAATTTAATAAGACTGATGACTCACAGGGGTTTGTGACAACTTTACAAATTTATATTACATAGTCAACAACTTTTATATACATTTTATTTCTTTCACCATGTAAGTATCTGAACCGCGTATGATGCTAGAGATTTGCTTGTCAATTATTATTACATGAATAATGCGTCTTTACGTAGAGAGTAATGTAATATGTATGAGATTCTGAAAACTTATACAGTTTTATTGCAAGAAAGACGCTTCACATACCAACATTACCCACCTAATAATCTTGAATTGCGATTACATGATAATATCTTCTGATAAAAAAACGGAACTCTGTACTTCGGAGGATGATAATATATGAGCATACTAGAGATTTAAATTTTAATCAAATGCTTCTACATTGTTTTTCTTTTTAATCTATAATATTACATTTAATCAAAAAAACGTTGCTAATTTATATGTTGTTATCGTTTAGAACAAACGACAAAAAAATATTTTTCGTCAATCCATTGTTTATTTATGATGGATGAGTAATGAATGTCACTTAAGTTTTTTACGAATTGTAATATTTTATAACGTAAAGCCAGCAAGGCTAAGTATTTCATTTCAAACAGGCAGATGTTGCGCATTGATCAGATATTTTATGCCAACATGGAAAATGCCAGGAAATCAATTCAATAAAAAACATCATAGATAAAGTCATTGTTGTTCAGGTCATTAATATTATTTATTACCAATAATATTAAGATTAAGAAGAAAACTATAGCGGACAACAGCTCTATAAATCTCATATTTGATATTCGTGACCAACACTTAGGAAAACTACGAAACGAATAGTAGGTTTGAATCGTTTTATCATCACTGTACTAAGCCTCGTCCCTCAGATGACACTCTTGATGGTTATGAGTTTTGCATTCAGGTTCGTTCAATCATTCTATAACTTTGGGATATTTTTTTTTTTACTATTTATAGGTAGACGTTTGACCGCAATCTCACCTGATGTTAAGTGATGATGCGGTCGACGATGTAGCACGCTTACCTAAAAGGTACCTATTCACTCTTCTCTTGAAAACAGCCAAATTATACGTGACCGGAAAAATAGACGACGGCAACGAGTTCCATTCCTTTGCTGTGCGCATTATAAAATAAATAAATAATAAAAAATGTTTATTTCCAGTTCCAAAAAGTATCCAGTATTATAAAGGTTGATTGTGATATTATCACAATCATAGTACTTCTTAGTACCATAGAATATTTTTATGGACAGTGATCATGGGCTAGGATTATCAGGCCGACCGTGGCAGTCAAGAAAAACCTTATTAATGGTGCTAGTAATATTGAACTAATGACTTCCAAGGCTCATGGTTACGCAAAAAATACCAGGGGTAATAAATTACCGTGTAAAACAAGACCAAGTTAATAGCTCGTTTTATAATAAAGTAAACAGATGAGAGAAAGTAGAGGTTTGTTACTAAATTTAAAACTGAACGATTCTACATTACTAGGCAATCAATCATCTTTCATTATTATGAGCTAAAAAATATATAAACACTTTGAGGTTTTATAGGTATTGTGCAAGTCATAAAACTTTTATTTATATAACTTAACGATCTCGACTTAAGACTTTGTATAGATAAATAAATCTAAGCATATAAAGATTATATTATACAATCTACGATGGTAAATAAACACTCCTCGATGAATTTCCACAGATATAACAATAATAATAAACATTGCACCTCGTCTAAATCCAATAAATCTTGTTTGGGACCCAGACAACTGATTTAGTAATTATGTTTATGTGTAGATACTTATACTGTAGTTTTGTAATATATATTTTATAAAAAAAAAATGAAATAGTATCACGACTTTAATCTCCAAGCTCGGTAGATATCCTTTCAAAACTCTTAGTACCAAGTAACTACTCCAGACTCTTCTAGAATGTCTGGACCCCTCCAGACATCCAGGGTTAGGTGTTGTAATTTTTAAAAACACAAGCATCTGTGCTCAGGTCATCACACACATGTTGGTTCTCAGTGAACTGAGAACCAACAGATCTCATCATCAGATCAGATCGAATCGAACCCACAACCTACAGCGTAGAAGGTACGGAAGGTACGGAAGAAACTTCCTTCCGGATGAGCTAATCAAATAAATATTTGTGAACATTTTTACACAACATAATCTAGCCCCTAACTAAGCATAGCTTGCACCAACATCGTAGTTTGCTACATAGTATAATAACAATTTATTTAACGGTTCAGTAACAGTATTTAATAATTCTGAATTCAGGATATTGTGGTCGTACCTTATGATACCTTTATGATTTAGTGAAAGTTCTGCTTAAAATCATAAACGAGCGGTTTATTACTAAGATAAATTTACGAGAATCTTTATAAGAGCTATGATTAACACTGTCAGTTCAGTACTTCTAAGAAAATATAGAGTAGACTTGTTTAAATATTCTATGACTGAAAATCTGCGCATTTCTATAAACAAATGATGCGCGATATGACTAAAGCTGAATCATATTCTGTGAAATTGCCTTGAAGGTTGCGACAACTCTTTCTACGTCAGTGGAGAGTAATTATTTAGATGACATACAATGTGCAACATATTAAGCCAGGCTATGACTGCAGATATGGGATAAAGTCATTATTCCAGATAAGATTCAATTGCAAATTCCAAGCCGAGAATAAACACTTCATGTTTGTAGACCGTTTAAAATTGTATATTCATCAGATTAATTGCAAATAAACTGTAAAGCAGCACCACATAATGAGCAGGATGAGCACCGCAGTTCGCAACTTCTCGCTAGTTAGTGCCTGCGCTGATTTAACGAGCCCTAATAGAGCGCAAAAACATACTATTGTCTCAACTCACCGATTTCTTTTCTCGTATACTGCCTATCTCCATTGTGTGAATTGGTGGTCCCGAAAGCCTGACCCATTTTTTCTGATTTATCACAGCACTTGAGATCACAATTGAGAGCAGAAACGTCAAGTTTGACAATCAGCTGTTTATCTGTTGTGTCGTACGCATGCGCGGGCTCATGTCACTGCGACCAGCGCGCCCAGTCGCGTCTCGCACTGTACTGAAGCGGCGCGGCCCGTAGACCGGTGACCGATAAGCTGTCTTCTATGACCTACATTTAGCGCGAGGGAGATGGCCTGCTTCTGGCGGCGCCGCGCCGCTTGCCGCTGGCGTGCTGGCTTGCTGGTGCATCCTCACCGGGACACGGTCTGTTTACATTGGGCGGGCTCACAATGATGTTGATTTCAATGCTGCTGCATCAACTACATACTCGTACCGTACCGTACATAAATGACAAAGACTGATGCAGTGAAACTGGCTGGCATACTTGTCGACAAGTTTGAAACGAGCGGGATAACTAGTATCGTATTCCGCACTGCATCACCTATCTGGGATCACATTTATGGAACGTTAATTTTAAAAGATCACGAATACAATTTACAGTAAATATGTTCCGGTACGTGTCGTGATTCATTGAATATGCATGTAATTTACAAGATATCGTGCATGTTTCCGTGACGAAATAAGAATCGGAGATAAGAAATCTATGGTTGTCTGATAAATCTAGCATTTCTGAGGCCAACGTCCGTTTTCTCCTACAGTTTCAATGTTATTCGACCTTCAGAATATTTTGGTAAATTCTAAAGTGCATTTACCTTCAAGAATCGACTGGAAATCTACGTAAGATAGAAATATGTATTCAATGTCAACGTGTCAATACCAAATGCAATTATTAGTATAAATTGTGACGAAGTTGTTGACATAAATTAAGTCGAACTACGCAATAGCATCAAGTTGGAGGGAACTAGGCTATCAATGACATTGAACATACATCGTTCACCTCGTTACTTTGCGGTAAAGCTGCATGTAACTAACATCACACGCAACGTAACATTGAGTTTTACTGATACTTTTATTTTATGTCTAACAGTAAAAGACAAAGTTTCAAAGTTATTACAAAGCTGTCTTTCAGAACCTTTCATTAAAATTGGCAATTAGTCTAAAAAGTTCCCGTAATAGCGAAATATTTGAGAACAATTCTTGTGAACTTGTTTTGTTCTTGACCTTTGTGAGACGATAGCTAATTAGCAAAATTGGACTAGATTCAACGAGACATACTTTATCTTTGTAAAGCGGACAGCCAACATTTCGAATATATAAAACTTAAGGAAGAAACATTTCGAAACCAAATCTTTGTTCAGAGATAATGTTCCGTATTTGGGTGGTTGTTTTCCATAATGATTTATTTGAGAAACGCAAACACAAAGTTAGCGTTATCTTGCTCGTTAACATAAATGAAAACAAACACAATAACAGCGATACATATTATTGTGTTGATTTGCTGGTAACGATGGTTAATGCACATAAAACAGAGACTAGGATGCCGTTGGTGACGAATTCCTTGGAGCGTGCCATCAATACTTGTTTATTTTCGTTTTGCTATGAGTATTTTAAGATTAAAAAGACTTGAAGATGTTGTGACAAGGAAATATTGTGAATAAAGTTTTGTTAGACATATCGGCCATCGCTTTCTAACGGTTTGATAAGGATGATTGACATGAAGTGATTAAGTGACCTAGAGGTATATTATTAATACATAAAAACCAACTTGAACCAACTATTGTTGTTGATGATCCCCGACATCAGTTTGCATTTTTTATGAGAGAAGGTAATTAAATGATGGTCCACCTGCTATTAAACGATACCTTTGCCTATAACAATTGCATTACTCACCGACTACGTTCTACGAGGACGAACCCTATGCGGCATTGCTCTGTGTTCTTCGCTACGAAACGTACCTGTTTTATGTACCTACAATTGCACCGATACCCATACCCCGCAAACAGGAACACAGCAATGTGAGCCTACATGGCGACAGAAATAGGTACGGTGATAGTAGGTACTTCTACGAACTCTTTCATAAAGAGCTTAACTACCTGAAAATTGATGGGAGAGACTTTGAGAGATTTTTTAAGGGAGTAATCTGCAAGTCCTTTAAAATTAAAACAGAATTTTGTAAATCGGTTCATAAATGAGTTCTGTGACATTTATGAGTAATCTCTTTTTTAAAGTCGGTTGAAAATCTTTCTATATAACGTTACAGATGCGACTGAACTTTTTGTAGATCGAGGTTTTGTGGCGAGAATTAGAACAACAAAACAAACGCTTGTGGTTTAGTCGAATCTATGTTTGTTTGACAAACTATAACTGTAGCCTTAGCGATTTGGATGAATTTAAAAGTTTATGTTTATATCGGCTGGCGACTGTTTGGCTGCACCTGCAATGCGAATGGAGGATTTGATTCCCTCAGCGAGACACTAAAAAGCACGATTCAAATCTATTTGGTGAGCACTAACCCCATCTGATATACCCTCAGCCCGGATGTGTTAAGAAACCTTACCCGTAAGAAAATCTTACAGTTATTATTAGCTGCAGTGGTGAACTATGAACGCCTCGTCTATGGGCGACACTTTCACAATAGACCCTATGACCGCAGTAGCATTAAAGCCGCAAAAAATCCTCTATCTGAGTTTTATGATCACGATAAGCTACAACGGAGATCTTAGAGTGGCCTAAAAGGGGCTGTGACGACTAGTGTTGTTTTACACTGGACTAAAATAAGCTGATATCAATCAACAGAAATAGCTGATTACGTGCCAGTCAATTAGTTCACTGGCATCAGTTAGAGCCGGTAATTACACAATTAACAATGCCCTGTCATTAGCTATGATTGGATGCAAATTCAATTGAGGTTTGCGCTCTTGCATTCAACATTCAAATCGATCGGAGCCCAAACAGGCCATTTAAAATGCAAGCCAACTCAACTCAATGTACAGTCAGCTGCACTAGAATGTATACAATTCGTAACTTACAGAATGGCGTTACAACTAATATTTATAAGGCAAAAACTCAAAAACACGTAAACTTATCTGCAAACACGAGTTTTGAGTTTTTACTGTTTAAGTTTACTATAAGATTTTGATACCGTTTTGAAAGTTACGAGTTGTATACATTCTAGTTCAGCTGACTGTACATCAAAGGAGCTGGAGATAAATAATCTTCCATTAAACTGTAAACTCACACAATTTCAAACTGGTTCTTTCTTAATGTTTATAAAGCCATTTTCAAGGTTCTATATATCATACCTACTGGAAATGATCAAGTGAGAGATGAATGAATTAACCCACCAGATGTAGTAATTACCCCAAATCTCTTGGATAGATCTGGTTATTACTTCTTTTTGTCAGAGTGGACGTTAGGTTATTGACCCGGTTGTAATGGTAAATATGGAACAGAGAACCGTTGATGAAAGTAACAGAAGAAAGAATTGTGTTTCGCCAAATCTTCATTTAATCTTCTGTTGTGTTCTTACTTCTTTGTGTACAATAAAGAGTTAATCTATCTATCTATTCACACATAATCTTTGAAACAAAGGAAGAAGGGAACACAGATACTGAGACCAATACCAATAATTACTAATAATATGTAATACTCTGAATTCAGGTTATGTGAGGCCAGCTTCACTATAACACAGGGCTCGCCAAATGTAGTTTACGTAAGTTTAATATCATGGATAGACTAATTTATTAGTTCTCTTGGCGCTTGTGGAAGCGCATCAAACCGCCGATATTAAATTTTAGATTAGTTTGGATTATGTTTGTAAATCGGATACAATTTGATAAAATCTATTTATTATTTTTTCAAAGAGATTATCTTACGTGACCTTCACTCATAGACGAATAAGCCTTCACTATGCTTATAATTTAAAAATATTTGTTTCTACATATATACGTTGAATACATCTTTTAGACTTTAGGTCTCTAGGTCATCCTTAAAGACCTTAGTGCATGTCTGAATGTCAGAGAGATGTTCATAACTTGTATTTTATACGTGACAAATTGCAAGTAAGCACTTTAAACATGTACAAGTAATATCAATGATACTAAATGTAATCTTTCTTCAAACAATCAGAGTGAAGTCAGACTCCGATACTTTACCAACAATTAGCACTTGAGTCGAGTCCGACGTCCGAGTTCCTGTGAACGCTAACTTTAAGAAACTGTTGTCAAAGACGACTGACGTCACGATCCGCTAGGTTCTGAGACTTACGAGTTGGCCCCAAACTTTTAACTTACCTGAAACAAGTAGAAGAAAATTCGTGAGTGACCTAGTCAACAGTTTGCTAGTCATGTTGTGTACGTGAATCATCATTTGTCTTTTATAAACATTTAACTATAATATTTAAAAACTAGCGGCCGCTCGCAGCTTCGCCCGCGTGGCAGTTTTTTTCCCGTTCCCGTTATTTTTTCGGGATAAAAAGTATATATATATATATCTATATGTTAATCCAAGTTATAATCTATGTTTATTCCAAATTTCATCCAAATCGGTCTACTGGTTAGTGCGTGAAAGAGTAACAAACAAACATCCATCCATCCATACTTACAAACTTTCGCGTTTTTAATATTAGTAGGATTACACTCGGATAAATTATAAAGAAACGAGCGTTGTAGCAAGCAGGGTTTGAATTTCAGGAACGCCTTACTTAGTATACTCTATGCACTAAAATAAAATAAATATATCCTGAGAATTCAAGTCTCTATCACTAGCGTTATAGGTTTTACATAATCAGTCAGTCAGGCAGGACAAAGGTTAATAATGAATTATATGGACGACAACTTGATTAATGACTGAGTAACATAAAAAACAAGAAGATAGAAAATAACTATTCAAATAAAATGTAGCGTTAAACTCCAATGTATCGATAAACTGCGATATCGATAAACGTTGAAACGTATAGCAAAACTTTATTTTTAGCAGGAAAAATAAGTATGCAGAGTAAAACCCTCGAGATCGGATCATTAGTTGAGATGAGATTTTTTCGCATTCGCTTAAAATTCATTCAGCTGAATGGTTGAACTATTTTAGAATTATGCGTTAGATCGTGGAAATGCACAGATTTTCTTCCCATATTTTCCATTTATTGGTATTTATAGAAATTTCATATTTGTTTGCACAAGTATTTCTCGGAGATCATTCATCTCACTCGCTTTTATATCGGCTCACGTTCACATCGGAAGCGCCTATAAATAACATCATGCTTAATGCGCCTGAAGAATTCACTATAGCAAATATTACAGCGCATTGCAACGACATATCAACCAGGCGCTGCACTACTCGCCGGCAAAATTAATCAAAAAAAGATTGTACGGAATCGAAAAGTTCGTACATTTAGATGATTTTTTTGTAGTAGTAGAGCTCTTGAAAGGGCCCCGGGGAAGTACTACCACCGTACTTATTTCTGCCGCCAAGCAATGATGCTCGAATTGTCGTGTTCCGGTTTGAAGGGTATGGGTGCCGGTGAAATTACAGGCACATGAGGTTTAACACCAGTATGCCTCAGGTTGATGGACGCAGGGTAGTGCATCATAGGACACGTTTTCAACATGCGTGACCTACAATGAGGTGCTTTGTTATAGGTGATAGTCACCATTTGACATCAGGTGGGCCATATGCTTCTTCTACCAAGATAGATTAATAGAAAATACTTTATTGCACACCACAACAATAAAAAGGATAAACAAGTATACATAAAACTTAAACATAATGCTACATACAATAGGCGGTCTTATCGCTCAACAGCGATCTCTACCAAACACCAACAGTAACACAAAAAAAATATTGTGTGCAACAAAACACACAGTTCGTAACCAGGAAGGACCAGCAGATACGGATATAATAATGTAGATAAATTGCATGTAGGTACAACATCTAGCTATTACTGAATTTACACCAAGTGCACTCTTCTATATTGGGAAACAAACTACTCAGCAAAAACAAATCTTTCTGATCAATTTCACTTAATTCTGAAGATTTCGCTGATAACTCTTACCTACATGTTATTGTAAAGATATGATAAGAAAGAACACCAAAATCACATACTATTCGTATCTGCTGAAAGTAAGATTTACGACCAGATAGGAACCTCGTGGAGCTCGAAGGTGTTGTTCACATATGATTGCACGTGGCCGCCTTATCGTTACAATGATTTTTACTTTTTCGAGGTTTTATATACCTACTACATATTTTGTGACTTCCATGCAGCATTATCATCAATACCACTACTAACTACTACTAATAAGTACTACTATACTTACCTACTAACAAGTACCTAGCTCTTTCATCTTTGTAATGAATATAACTTAACAAATTAATTTTACTTTATTGTGTTTACAAGAATTATTTAACTAGATGTATTTATTTACCGGTCAAACGGATTTCACTTCGATTGTGTGATTCAACTTTTATGATTCTTAGCATTCAATTAATTAGTAGTAGGTACTCTACCAACTTAGGAGAGTTTAAATATGCCAATGTATATGGCATTGTATGTATATGTATTGCCCATATCCTGGTTGACGAACAGACGATTCAATCTGTCCTCGTGAATCGTGTTGTACCTCATCATCATCATCAGACTGTAGTAGTCCACTGCTGGACATAGGCCTCCCCCACACGTTTCCAGGAAGAACGATTCTGAGCCCTTTCCATCCATCGACTTCCCGCGGTCCTAACAACCTAAAGCATGTAAACCCTTTTTGCCTTATTAACTGTTAATACAAAGGTTTTTCATATGTATATATTTTTAAGTTATCAAGGTCACAGTACATCCGCTGAGGTTTAAAGGTTCTCGATGACTTTTGACTTTGAATGGCAACTACTAACCGGATGACGAAACGTAGGGCGCACCGACGACATTGTGAAGGTCGCGGGAGGTCTGTGACTGGAGAAGACACAAGGCTACTCATCCTGAAAATCTATCGCCTTGTCAGTGGACTTCAAACTGACGATAATGATTATCAACTATCCAAAATATAAAAAACCTTATTTAATATACATAAAAGATAGGTAACGATAGGAAAAGAAAAGATATTTTTATTTGAGGTAGCGTGGGTTGCAATAAATCAGATATTTTATCAACGAAGCTATATCTTAAGTAACCCTAAGCAAATAACGCAGATTGGAGCCTGCGGGTTGAACAAAGAAACGTCCGTAAATAGCCCCACGGGCCTCACACAAGGACATAATATTGAGTCTCATCGCGGATTCACAGCTCTCGGGGCACTGACCGAACGTGTAGGTACTCAAATTTAAGACATATATATATTACACACACAGTACACACATATATTTACTTTAGAGGCTTTTAAATTACCTTCTTGGGTGCTAAATTTTTTTGTGGTCGTGCATTTGACGATACTTGTGTAGGATACAAGCAATTGTATCATTCTTTGTCACTATATGCTGTTTGTGATACTTTGTTCAAATAAGACACAAACGAAGATCTCAGAAAATTAAACACAATTTGACATAATAAAAAACCAAACGTTACAAAAAGATTAATGGTCTCGGATTAAATCTTTCATCCTCTCCAGTGTTACACCACGAATAAAATAACCTACAACATCCGGACGCGGTGACCTTGTAAAAACGTCCGCAAGTTATAAATCTGAAATGTAAAAACTAGAATTGCAACACTGGGCACGATCTCAAATCACACGTCAAACAAGTGGCTCTGAATTGATAGTGTATTGTTTATAATGTAGATTCACTGGTTTAGACTGGAGACTAATGGCAATTCAGATAGTGTACAGCTGTCGTGGTTAATAGAGGAACAGGACCGCAGTGGTAGCTATAACTTATTGTCCATTGTTTGCCCTAGAAAGTGTTAGCTTTGTATTTCTCACCGGGCAAGGTTCTATCTATCTACCACCATCAACCATTAATTTATTATGTCTATACAAACCGAAATGATGTTTGGTTACATCTTACGGGAGATAATTTCCAGGAAGATCATATTTAATGATGATAATGCTGGACAATCCACACAACATCATCTAGCCCCAAGCTAAGCAGAACTTGTGTTATGGGTACTAGATGACTGATATATTTAATACAATACATTAACATAGGTACATAGATATTTTTTATCATACATATAAAATACCCAGAGTACCCGGAATAAATATTTGCAGATCGTACAAACATTTATCCTGAGACGGTAATCGAACCCTTAACCTCCTGCGTTGCAGACGGACATTCGCCCGCCGCGCCACATAGGCTGTCATATATATAATTTAAAGCAAAATGCACAACCAGATATATATAAACAGCCCCAATTTAACACGTCAATGCAATGTATTTCCACATTCTATAGCTGTCATAACTTTAAGTTGCTTTCCCAAAGTTATAAACCCGAAAGCAAACATCGAGACAAGACAAGCTGTCATATTAGAATTGCAAAGCAAACATTGGGCACCGCTCATTCAGAAGTTGGCAAATTCACTACAACCCGTCTGCACGCGACAGCTTGGAGAGCTAGGGAATAGTATAGAGTAAAGTTGAGAGTTGTATTAGGGAATACTTCAACTGTCAAATCTTTTCTTCTTTATAATATAATTATCTCCCTTCTGTCTGATAAGCGAAACAAAGAGAATTCATGCTATTGTGTGATTCCCATTGCAAGTTTAATTCTCATCCCAAATGTTTATTAATAATATGCTATACCCATTTTAGTTTTGAACTTGGCGAGAAATGGTTATGTCTTTGAAAATCTTTATTTACAAGTAATAAAACTGCATTATTTATAGTTTTTTTTAAATGTCAGTCGTTTTATAATTTATAAAGCTCTACATATCTGTAAAACTAAAACATATTGTCGCCAAAACTTGTTCGATATTTCAAGTTTCATTCAACTCATCCAAACTGTTTCCTGTAGAGCTCCGCCAGACAGGTCCTGACTCCGGATCAGATTTGCTGATATTGTATTTTAAATAAATATACTGTAGGAATATATATCATATCGCTCTATCAAAAGAACCATTCGCCTGTATTCAGTACGTCATTGGTTCGTTTTTGAAGGCAAAAATATGTTTTATGTGGCAGTTTTCAGAGAGTAAATAACTAGTGATGATTCAGAAATATGTAGTAAGTATATAATTCAGTTATTATACGTCAGTGGTTCGAATAGAAACTAATTTGCTTGTAAAAGAGTATTTGACATAATTATAGCCCTAGCTAGACATCTCTAGTTGTCTCTAGGCAGCAAACATTACGTGGCGAAGCGTCTTTGTTTGTTGTGCGACGTTTACAGTAGCTGTTATATTTGCTACGCTGTCACTACGCTGTAACGAGTGACAGTTTGTTTTGTTCTAGTTAGGATATATGAGGCGTTCCGTTTATGGCGCTGTCACACTGCACTTCTGATAACGCTAAGTAGTTTTAAGGTGGTTCGATTCGGGTTGGCGCGAAATTCAAATATTTTTGTGGTTTTTAATTTTTTCTTTGTTCCACAAGCAATGAAATTAGCGAGAAAGTAATTTGCCGCAAATCGTAAACCATTTTTTACGAACTTATGATAAAACCAACTTTGATTCGTTTGTATTTTGGGAGCGTTTGGGAAAATGTTGATTTTTAGCAGAAAATTTCTTATTTTCCCAAATGCTCCAAAAATATAAATGAATCGAAGTTGAGTTTATCATGAGTTCATAGAAAGTAGTTTACGATTTGCGGCAAATTACTTTTCCGCTCGTTTTATTCCTTGTGGCACGAAGAAAAAATTAAAAACCACAAAAATATTTGAATTTCGCGCGAACCCGAATCGAACCACCTTAATTGATTATTTTTAAAAATCTCCCGGTACGTTTACACTAACTTAAATTATTACAAACATTTCAAAGTATGTAGTAAACTTCAAACTATCAAAATAACTCAAGAACTTTGATACATTAATCAAAATACGTTATCCGCCTCAGATCAAATAAACGAATAAATTACACTATAAAACAAAAAACATTAAAGTTAATTCAATAAAAACATTTTCGCAATAAAATACTTGTTAACAAAATAAACAAGACATTTCCTGAACTGTTTTCAAGAGAGAGTTAGATCTACCCGATGCCGTATAATGTTGCCACGCAGTACATATACTCTTATTATTTTGCTGACACAGAGCAGATGGCTTAACATAGAGCTGATTACTGGAACAATGGAAGTTGAGCAAGAATAAAAGAAATGTTCCACAGGGGATCATAATTAATTATGTTATGCCGTAAAAGATACACAAACATTCTTGGATATAGAACTTTAGGACTGCTGACAAAAACTAAATACATACATGTATTACATATATTATTATACCTTTATATTTTACTTATAAATAAAGTTTAATCGCGTATCATTTATCAAAGTTTATCATCACTCATTACGCTTTTCAAGATCGTCTGGTTGTAGTATGAACCGTGACGTCAACAGAACAGGATGATCATGCCATCATTTCAATCATAACAAGATAATTTATTTCAGTGAGCGGGTGATTCGCTAATCGAAGTAGGATGTAGGGATTAAGGGATTAGTGAAATAGTGCCCTTTGTTTCTGTTTAATATTATTTATGATGATAAACGGACTATGGAAACAGCTATTCAGGGAGTTTAATTACGAAATAGAATCAGAAATGAAGAAATCCGTGTAATTCGTAAATCCGTACTTTATTAAATACATTATGTGTACATTATGTGTGTGGGTGTTCTGGGTGTTTTCTATGTATAATAAAAATATCTATATATGTAATGTATTGTATTAAGTATATCAGTCATCTAGTACCCATAACACAAGCTCTGCTTAGCTTGGGGCTAGATGATGCTGTGTGAGTTGTCCAGCATTATTTATTTATTTTATTTTAATTATGTATGTGTTTAATTATGTTGTCTTTTAGAGGCGTTGTTCTTTGCTGTTAGCCTAAATTGTGTTTTTGAGAATTTAACAACTTGTTTACCCACATTTACACTTTAACTTTTTAATAAGTTTTATGTACAAGCCTATGTAATGTTTAAATATCTCATTGGTGAATTTGTTTGTTTATTCTTTTGAGATAATAAATTTCTTTAAACCGAACCGAAGAACTTCCTCAGGCTTATGATCGCCTTATTCTAAAGATAAATCACAATGTTTCTGAAATTATAAGCTTTACTCACATCCCACGATCGGTATTAACTCATAGAGATATTATTCACTAAGTGGCTCATAAGTTAGAATGCAAAAACATCAAATAAAACCATTAACATAAAGTAAAATAACATGTAGTGCCAATAAAATTAGCAAAAACACACATTTGAAGTGATCTTAACCTATATACCAGATGAAAACGAATCGCTTCGACTTGTGTTTTTCAGCCGATTAAAAAGCATATTAATGAAGCCGCTCTCTAGCTTCTGGTAATTTAGAAAAAAACTGTGGATTTAAAAATAAACGCCAGTAGTACCAAGGTCGCGTGAAAGATTGATACGAAATTACAAACTAAACCACGTAAATGAACTGCTGCTCTTACAAGACAAATCAAGCAAGTAAAATCCTATTTCTGATGGTGGTTTACTTCTTTATATATGTTGTGTAAGAACTTAACATACCAACAGTCAGATGGGTTGATGATACTGCTAACGCACAAGGTGAGTCAATAAAGTAAATATTTTAAGCTGATCACACACAATGAAGATACAATAAAATATATCTGACTTCCTTTACTCTCTGGAAATATTTAATGTGGATAATATTGCCGGTATAGTGCGTAGGTTAGGATACCGTGAAATGAACCCTGAAATTTGGCGTGGGCATACTTCCAGTTATTTGACGAGTGAAAAGCAGACGCCCACAACACAAGGAAACTAACAGAAGCTATGGAGAAAATAATGTATTTTGAACTATTACACAAAGGATTTACAATGTAGGTATTACAACTCAAACACGTCAACCTAAACAGAAATGGATTTAAACTTCTTGAATACAATCCGATCTATTGAAATTTTCAAGCTCTGCCTTAGTTGCAGTTTGCTTGAAAAATTGTTTGAATGAATGATTGATTGAGTTTTCATAGCGTCTGCAGGCTGGTATTGACGAATATCTACCAATACTTGACGATCTTTTTGGTTGGTTGGTGTATGATAACGTTTTTGTCATAATGTATTTATTTGGTGTCTTAATTTGTCAGTATAATATTCTAACAGCAGTCCGGTTCTAATGTAGAAACTTTGTTTGGGTGTTGGCTAATCGCGTTGTGAGGTGTAATAAAACCGATTCGTTTTACAAAAAAATCTTAAGGCTAGTCTCAAGCAAATTAATCTATAGGCTCAACAGAATTTTATCAATATGGACCATCTTGCTCTATGCCATCTCAGATAAAAATGCACCCCCAAAGCATTATTGAATGAGAGCTGAGCTCACGGCTCTTCAAGTAGGCGATCCATCACGATCTTCAACTTGGCTGAATGGGTCAGCGTAGGTATGGCCTATTTTAATGTAGGGTATTTAAAAATAGATCTAAAGACATGCCAAAATAACCACAAGATGACAGACGGGGTAAACACGACCGCCCGTAATTTGTATAGTTAGAAAGTTGCAGATTTAAACCATTTATGTATTTAGTTCATCTTATCCCTGATTCTGTCTTAGCTGCGTAAACAGCAGATATATATGCGAACAATGACGAACAAACTGATATGAAAAGGCTGTGTGATAATGCCTTTAATGCACTCATAACATAAGTCGGAACAACATATCGACAATAGGGGTTTATTTCTACTCTTCTCTATCAATCATCATCTCAGAATATTTAGTCACTCCTTTCTTACCATGTCATATTTCACACAATCCATCTATCTTTTCTTTGGCCTTCTTCTCTCATATATAAAATAAATAAATAAATAATGTTGGACAATCCACACAGCATCATCTAGCCCCAAGCTAAGCAGAGCTTGTGTTATGGGTATTAGATAACTGATATACTTAATAGAATACAATATTACATACAAAGATATTATTTATTATACATAGAAAATACCCAGAACACCCAGGATAAATATTTGCAGATCGTACAAACTTTTATCCCAAGGCGGGAATCAAACCCGCAACCTCCAGCGTCGCAGGCGGACACTCGCCCGCCGCACCACATCGGTCGTCAAATCGATATATATAAATATAATTGCGAAGGTTTTACCGATGTTACAATTATTAATAACAATGATATTTGTACAATATGTAACGTGCGTCGTAGGTATCTTGCAAATTATTATATTCTGGTAAACTATAGAAACTTTACAGCATTAAGTTGTATGACAAACGACCTGACGAAATTAAGCGCTATAATAGAGTGGACGCTTTGCTAAATCACTTTCAAATTGATATTGAAGACGTCGATTGAGGAAGTAGCGAAATTTATGGGATGATACTGAGAAAATGTTTATTGTTTAGATAAGGAAAAAGAAAAAGCAGAAATATAGCTTATACTTTTTCTTCTTTTTGCTAAGGTTTCTGTGATTCTAATTTCCACAATTTTGCAAATGTTAATATCGACAAGATCTTAACAGCTGTACTATAATCTACATATCTGTCTACAACTTCTCCAAACGCAAAAAAATATATTACAGCAATTACTATAAGTGCCTAAGGCTAATAAATCAATCAACTATAACTTTACAAATACCAATCTATACCAATTATAAGAATCTTTGTCCTTACTATCTGATTGACTGACTGGTATATAGGCAACGCAGAGCCTAAACCACCGCTGGTAGAGACTTGAAATTTTCAGGGTATAATCATATTGGTGCGTAGAGGTGTACAAAGAAAGCCATTCCTAAAATTCAACCCCTAACCGAGTTCAGCGGGATTTGTTGTTTATATGAAAATAACTTTACTTTTTCTAGTAAGTCATATTATATTGAAATGTAAAAAAAATTCAGAAACAATACTTATGTAACATTGAACATAATGTTAAGCAACATTGTTGCTGTCGTCTAGTTTAGTCCAGGGTATTTAGCACAATTTCGAAGTATTAACCAGTTTAGCAGCGAGTGCACTCACCACGCTAGCCACGGAACAATGTATGGTGCATCAAAAATAGCTAGTTAGCCCAATTCCGCAAGGCCGCTTTATTTTAGTAGGAAAGTGATATGCTTCAGTCAAATCCCAAAAGTAAACACGCATTGGACACCACCGCCAAACTAACACAGTAAAACAGAAGTATTTTCGAGCCTTGCTAGAGTTAGCTTAAAGATGAGCGATTTACAAAATTGATCCTGTAAATATATTTCACGCTCTAAACAAGCTGACACCAGCAACAAACAGTTGAAAATAAGAAACCAGAGAATAGCTGAACTAGAAATGACATTAATTTAGATATACTCAAGTATAACTAGGTACCGAGAAACAACCGTCCTAGCTAAAGCATTTGATTTGATGTATAAACTATGAGTATAAACGCGTAAAAGGGCAAAATATAACGGTTAAGGTTCTCAGTGTTGCTGTTAATCATACTGTAGTTGAGGTTACAATAAGATATAAGTTAGTTTGGCTGCAAGGTTAGTGTTTTTTTCTAAAACATTAATGATTGCGTAAAGACGACACAGTTATTTTGTTCCTTCAAACAAGTTGAATTAAAACGCTTCTTCAAACAAGTTGAATTAAAAAAAAAGATTAAATTTCCGATTTTATGCAAGATTTTATTACTCTGCGAAAAATACCTTCTGATTTTGAACCTACCAGGAAAGTTCTTTGAACTTATCACAAAGATACAGACTGGACATTTAAAAACAGATGCAGGGAAACGTAAATAAAACACAAACAGGTCGGCTAGTTCAAGGTCGAAGTCGATCAATGAATGTCAAGGCCAAGCTCATCGAATTACCAACTGGACAACATGACTAGACGTGATGGATGAATTGTTGTAAACGATACAACTCCTGACATCGTCTAAATAGATTCTTAAACACGTTTCAAATAGGTAATGGGATTGTATTAGATCGATCTTGTCAGTGGGCGTACTAAAAGTGGATTGAAGTTTATATTCAATTTTGATATGTTACTGATATGAAGTGAATCCGGTTTTCAAATATTTACCACTAATGAATGCTAAAGTCCAAATTTGATCACACCTGCATGCAACCTTTCTGAGTTTAAGACACTAAGCTCTAAAACACTAATTAGCATTAATTTCGTTTGTGTCTCATTCTTTTTTGTGTAATAAAGAAGGTTTTAATATAATCTGAAAAAATAGTTAAAAATTAGTGATATTCACCTACAAAGATATTGGTATGCCCATAAGTTATGAACCGATGAATGTGATTCAATTGTAATTAAACCCACGTATAAAATATCCTTATTTACGAGGAAGGGATAGGTATTTCAAAATATTTGGAATAACCTATTTGTAAGTAAACTTATAAAATACATATGTAGTTAAATATATAGTTCATTTTCAGCACATAAAACATTTTAATTGTGCGCGATTAAATAAAACCTCATAGATAAAATACCAAGATCTCTAGATATAAAGTGGTTGGCATCAAATAAATAATTGGTTCTTAGCGAGTTCATCGAAATAACACGAGTAAACAACCTTTCCAGTGCCGGCACCGAACTCATAAATCATGCTATAGAAGCAGACATCACAATTATACCGACACTTTTATATAAATCTAACCAAACTTGCCGGTTGGCGTTTTGCGTCAAATAATAAATTGCAATTTGGCAGCGCTCCAGTATATCATGTAAGCGATGTGTGTACCTATTATTGGATTAATATGATTTTTTATGGAAAAATATGGTTAAATAAATCATGCTGTTCCGCTGTAAAGTTAGGTAATACTGTCTAGGGTTATTGCTGCGTTTTCGTTTTACCTACTTATCTTTGAAATTTTATGAGTTTTACAAAGCAAAAGTATCTCTTTTACATAACAGGTAAAGCATAAACTGGGAACGTACTTGCCACCGTACCATACAATTTAGTTTATGGGTTTGACATGCAACAGCCTGAACTTCACTTCCCCTCTAGTCTACTGGATCTCCACGTACATTGTCTAGTCAGAACGTAGAGAAGTAAACACGAAACACTACTTTTTTCAACGTGATGGCTTCCCTATCTCAAGTTTGTTCAAGACTGGCTGAGCCATATAAATCCTCCACAATTTGACGGCAAATAAGACAAAGGTGGCGAAAGGGGCTGATGTATGGCAACATAAATATCAGGCAGCATACCAACCAGTACGCGAGACAGTCAGTGAGCGAGCACTAGTATAGTAGAATATAGTAGAAAGAAGAGCCAACAATAAAACAAAGAAATTGATATTATTCTTCGCTTTGAATTTGGTATTATTCCAGATAGTTGCTCTGTACAATGATTATGGTACAATGCAAATGGTGAAAAGCCCAAACCTATTGCTATAAAGCCTGATTAATAATTCTCTATTAATATTGATAAATAATGATAAAATAAACTCTTCAAACGGTAAAAAGCTTAACAATAAAAAATAAATCCTGTACTTGAAATTAACTCATGTCCTGGCTGAGGCGCACAGAAGTTCTGTAATATAATATAGTGTCACTTATATTAGTCTAGCTGCTCGTGTCATGATTAATTACTCCAGTATATTACGCGACCCGCAATCACCTAGATAGAGAAAACACCACACATTTATCGTGTTTAATTACTTCTGAATTTCAGATGCTACTGATTGTGATTTCGGTTTTCAGTGCACTAATATTAAACGGGAAACGATTTGCAATTTGAAACATTTTACTAAATTTGTTGGATAATATGTAATAACCAATTTATAGATTGTGTCACGATGTATTTTTAACAGACTTAAAAAAAAGGAGGTTCTCAATTCGGCTGTTTTTTATATGTTTGTTACCACAGAACTTTGGACTGGTTAAACCGATTTTGATGTTTTTTTTTTTGAAAGCTGGTGTTTCTCGTGTGGTTCTCAGTTCTGAGAATGGCATGCATGAGAAATTGAAGACGGTTTTTTTGTTAAAATTTTATTTATTGTCTTTTTCTGTTGGTGTAACAATTGTAATCACTTGGAGAGACGGATATATAAGAAAATTGTTTTTACAGCGGAGTGCGCTAATCAGGGTTTTTCAAAAATATCAAGGAACTCAAAAATATTACTCGAAGGGAAGTTAGTTATTGCAATGCCCCAGCGGGGTTCATGTTAGATGCTATTTGCATTACCTCCTAAGACCTATTTTACAACATAAACAATGAATAAGTGATCATGAAATGCAAGTAGGTAACTTTAGTTAAAAAAAAATTTTTGATCGAATTGAAAAATGACCTTTAGCTACATTTGAATGAAATCGATCCTTGAAACGTCAATACCGCCAAACTGTGTCTAAATTAATAATACTTCGACATGCAATGTTTTATGTTAGTTTCCGTTTGAAACCGTCTTAACTAAACATAATTTCAAAGTAAAACAGTAAATGTTCTTGAATATTTTCATTTATTCAAATTCTTACCTATGTCTAGTAATATTGCTGTGTTTTAGTTTGAAGGGTGTGGGGTGCCGGTAAAATTACTGGCACATGAGGCACCTCATACCTTAGGTTGATGAACGCAGGCAGTGCACCGTAGGGCACGTTCCTAACGCGCGTGGCCTGCGAGGCAATGCTTTGTTATAGGTGATGGTTACCACTTAAACATAAAGTGGGTCATCTTCTTTTATTAAAGAAAAAAAGTATGATGCCTGCAAAAACTAGAAGTACCTAAACAAAAATAATTAATGTCCTTTATATAGAGCAACAAAGAAAAAAAACTTCCAACTAACAAATAAATTAGTCCGAAGTGACAAAACTACTTGCGAATAACTGCCAAAAGCCAACCAGCAAAGGTTATGTACTAAGCGAACCAGCCAGAACCGTAGATGGGTACATAAGTTTTCTGTACCCGAAGTCAAGTGAGCTATCGTGATTCTAACCGAGCCTGAAAGGGTTTGCAAATTGGAGTTTGAAAATACCGAACCCAGATGAAAATGTCTGGCTCGACCAATTTAGTTAATAACTTGGGGACTTCGTGCTGGGTTTTTGCTTCGATTGCAATAACTGAGATGAGAGTAGTCATTGGCACAGATGCAATAAGGTAACATGATGTAAATGGGAATTATTTGAATCATTTATTTTAAAAGTGTTACTTGTATAGTTTTGTTGCTGTTCATACAAGTTTACTTCTAATACACTATCAGCTATTGACTACCAAGTTAGAGTGGCAATGGATAGGCCATAGTTTATAACTCTAAAATCAACAACCGTAAGAAGATGCGTAGAGCGTAGGGCGTGCCTCATCAACATACAAAAAGAACAAGCGGGAAGTCAGTTCATGAGCAAGGCCCCAAATAGTTTTTCTTGAAAAACCAGCAGCGTATTTATTTAGACAGATGATAGTACTATTGATTTATCAAAACAAGTGCATTTATACGGTCAACTCTAAACGGAAATCTCGCTGAAAATGTAAACATTCTGACAGCATTTATATAAAACACTATGTTTATGTATTTTTAGAACGTTCTCCACACCTCTACTTTACTATATTCGTCAGTACTTCCACCATAAAAATGAATATCTAACGACAGTGAATAAAACTACTCATTAACTAGTTCGATACTCTGACGTCGGCATACGATCATGATTATATTTAGCGCGAAAAACGTTAATCCAAACGTTTATGAGTATATCGGGCTCTGTGTCACTGCCAAGGAAACCGTATTCTTCTGAGATAAATTAATCTTAGTGCTCTTTTTTATTCACTTCGTACTATCGCTTGGTTCTGCCTGCGGTTTTACTTCTCTTGACTGTCGAATATCTTTCTGAGAAAGTCTTCGTGTTGGCGACTTTTATCTTTAAAACTGTAAAATTGCTGGGATGACAAAAAGCAAATCTTCCCATTCAGCAACGTATTTTTTCTTAAATTCCATATCTAGTCAAACTACGATTTAAAACTCCCTGTAATTTATCCTAGCATAATATCTCCTAATATACGCATGCATACAGTAGGCAAAAAAGTCATAACGCATTTACGAAGAAATTTACGAGATAAACAATAATCACGATATCAATAAAAATACTTATCTTGGAGTTTATGTTGAATGCAATGGTTGGCTACCCACATAAAGTTTTATAAGTTGGAAGTTGTGGGTTGAAAGGAATCAGCGTTCCTTGAAGAGCTAAAATCTCGAAAAGGTATCTGTAAAAGAATCTATTGTCTGAAAACTTGCCAGCCTTTGAGCTGTAAATGGCAAAAGAAACATTTGAAACGAACGTTTCACAAAGTTGAAAATCAAAGCTCCTTTCAGCAGGTACTTGAATCCAAAAACATCAATACATTCTTATTTATAGACAATACAACAGCTGATCGATCCGTTGTTACAGGCAACCTCAAACCTGTATGTTGAGTAGGCTAAGAATAACCGGGTCGGCACGAAGACAACTGGCCTTCAGATTCAGACACTGCTTTTATAAAACGGCCGTGCAGTTCTGTAGCCACATCGAATCGGCTTGCAATTAAATGAGCTTTATTTACCGCGCTGCCCTTGCCTGTAATTTTTGAGTGTTATCTTATGGGTATGATATTGAGTAATCGTTGCTTTGTCAAATGAAAGATTTGTTGCAAGTTTCCTAATGCACCAAGTGTATTCTTTGGAACGGCGTTTTTTCGGAGTGAGCCATCCATTTAAAATAACGTATTTTTACGAACTCGATCCGGTTTTATACTTCGTTAATCGTCAATTGTCACTTCGTTCTTCGCAGATGTTGTTAATCTTCTAACGCTACTCCAGAACATTTATAGTTGTGGTAGGTTAGTTCTAGAGCAGTAAATTTCCAGTTCAGAAAGTTTTTAATCCTCATAGTTGAAGTAGTTTTGAGCTTTTTTCATAAAACTCGTTTAGCGCAACTATTCGTTTTTTATCAGTAAATACAGAAGATTTATCGAAGTGTCGAAGAGTTTTTATCAACCGTCGCAATTTGATTTCAACTAAAGTCTATTTTCAAGCTTTTGTCCATTGTTAATACAGATTTCCGGGAACTCAATATTTTTTTTAAATTCCATAAAATTCAAAATAAAACCCAATAAATTATTTTGGATGACATCCAATCCAAAATTGGATTTGCCTCACGAGTAACAATTCAAATCTTCTGTTCCGAAGAGCCGGAGCAAGAATCCGGAAACAGTTTGATTAGACCATTGACCCTTTCATTCCTCCCAAAAGAATAGAAGTCACACTTGACTAGTCGACACACATGAAAAACTTTTAATTCTTGCCAAGCTTTGAATGCGGGAGCAATAATCCAGGCAGGGCTGGCAGAGAGATATGGATCTTTGTTCTTAGTAATCGCCTTTGTTTTGACTAATTGATACCTACGCTTTTTTATATTACGCATGCCAAAACTGTCGAGGTTTCCTGTTATTTTGAGAACCATTGAACCATGAGAACCACTCGTTTACTTGAAAACATGATTTTCCTTCGTTTGCGCTTAAGATCAACTGATATCTTTGTAGTATATACACATTATTTGACACATAATACTATTTGTATCACAAAAGATGCTCTTTCAGTAAACTAAAATGAAAGACATGATACGTTCAATTGCGTTTCACAACTTAAAGCATTCCTGCCTTTGTGATTCCCTCTCCGAGTCGTCGACTCTTGTTCTCGAACATTTGTGTCTTGTTGCAGTGGGGTGGAATACGTGGCAGTGTCAATGAATTTCACGGAAAAATACTTGGAGAATTGACTCAGTCGGAACAAAACCTTCTCTGGAAGATACACAAATCTCGGAGAAATCCTTTTCTTTGTAAAAACGTCATATAATAACGTCAACAGTACACATTTTATATCTTTAGATTTATTAATAAAGAATACTACAGATCAACTCGCTCTTAGTCAGATTTACCATGTCTTTCCAATGAAATTCCCGCCTGAAATGTTGGGGTTAGTATTGGGAAGCCAAATCCATCTCAAATCCTGTCCACAGCGTCGCGTATCAATTAGAAAAGAGGAATAGGTCTTTTACAGACTATCAGTAAATTCAGCAACATTAAATAATAGTTAGATCGTGCCATGATCAAATGAATTACGAATTAAACCATAGTTTGGTTTTATTGTGAACAGCAGCATAAAGACCTGGCAACCATGATCAGGTTCACAGACCTGCAGAGCGTTTGATAGCAGCTAGATAAACATAAACTGGCAGATTTCCAACCGGGAATCGAACGAGAAATGTGATCGCTCGATACTTGTGCAATTGCGTTTATAAAGCAACAGGTTTTTCCGCCAAGCTAGTTTAGAAAAACTAGTTGACAACGATCAAAGAAAACCGTTACTAACGAAAAATTATAATACAAAGGTGAAATTAGAGATAGGTAATAACATAGCATTTCAGTCACGCCGTGCATAACGTTCAGTCTTTATCGCTTTAGATGCCTGGGCTCGTTTTCGCAAATAGGTTTCTCAGAAACCTGAATCGCTAGTTTAACAGCACAGCCGTCAGTATTCATATTAATATCTGTAATAACTATGTCAATATTAGCATCGACGAAACGTATGCGCAGCTCTATGTCACTTCATTTTAAAATAAGTTTTGTTGCGTGAGTTTGAATTCAATATGGCTACGTTTTGCCTGATCTTTAAGCCCAACATTTTAAGTTCAGATCATCCAGCTTTATAAAATTTAACAAGCTGCCCAGACACATACTTTAAGTTTCACTTATTAATCGCCTGCATCCGTGTCACAGATTCAAATAGTGTATGTTTAAACATCTTTAGAGTGAAATGTACAAACTGTTGTACTATTTGTTGTGTACTGCGCGTGCGCACTATTTAAAGATATGGGACAAGTCAGTAGAGCAGTTGAACGATCCGGATACGGACGGGGCAGTGCCAAATAACCGCCAGGTGGCAACAACGTACTGTTTTAGAACTATTTGATTGCACCAGATCAATATCCCGGCTTACATAGAAATCGTGACCGTCTTAAAATGTCTATAATGATCGGAGACGTAGAGATCAATGCTACAAGACAACTGCTTCTATCATTGATGATTACTACCGACTTCTGATATTAAGATCAAATTTACTCTTTTCTAAATACTTTTCTATACTAGGTCTGGACCTACCAGCTTTTGAAGTTCTCATCAAATAACTTTGCTGACCGTTTTGGCACAAGTTTTTGAGCACAACCTTTTTGTTGCCAATTGCTTACTATTTCTATTTGATTCAATTTAACTGTACCTTTAGCCAAAGTGCAATTTAACTCTACGATATCAATTTGGCAGTGTTTTTACTAGTACCTACTACTCGCTACTTTTCAGCCGCTAAATTGCATAACGAATATAACATGTATTCTAAGATCAAATTACACGCTGCATTAAGTCATAATTAGGTTATAGGCTATAACACAGAGACCTGACGTTCATATGCTAATCGAGGTTATGTGGGCCGGTGTAGCTCCTATTATTCTATTAGCATTTATTGAATATCAACCTACCTAATGTTGCAGGTAATGCAGGTATACCGAAAACTATTTACATTCCTAAAACGATTACCAGCTCACTACTTGTATTCAGTGCCGTTACACTGGCCGCGGTCACACACCCGATCAATAAAGCTTTTTTCAGCTTATTTGTTCAGAAACAAGGTCAATCAAGTGTCTAAAAGGACCAGGCACTAAATATAACAACGATGAGCCCGATCGTTTTAGCCGACCGACCCCAAAAATGTTTCTATCAGACTTTCCACATGACTGAAAGAAGTGTTCATTTTCTTTTGTTGTCTAAAATAAGCTCATGAAATAACATGATTTTATTTGATCGTACGGAGATATCTAGACTACTTTATCGGGTTTGAAATATAGGTTTCACGTATGCTTTTAAATTCTAGTTTTTACTGCGATGATAACCATATATGTGACGTGTGTTTGTTCATAAAAGCTTTGCACTTCTTTTTACATTTGAAAACCTTTTAGCAAAACCTACAGAGCTTGTTGTCGCATAATTTATAGTGGTTTTATTCTAAAAAAAATCTTTAATATTTAAAGAATATTTGTTATAGGATATCTCCGGTAGTCTAGTGGGAGCGACCCCGGCTTATGCTCCTAAGGTCATGGGTTCGAATACGGTCGTGCAATAATAGATTTCTCTATTCAAAAATGTATGTGCGCAATTGCAGTGCTCTTAAACTACGAGAGAAAACATCGTGAGGAAACCAGTTAGTATTCTAGCAGCGGCGATGAGCTTGCAACGGGTCGTATGGAAAACCTACTACTGCAAACTGTGGGTATTGTAACCGCCCCCCCCTACCGCAGGTGGGGATCCGTATAAAAACAATACCTACCTAACTCTAAACTCTATATATCCTAAAGATAATCTTAAATATAATTCTAATGATAATATATGTTGGCCTTGTGATGTCTAGCGGTTTATTAGGAACCTACGTTGTGATCGCAATAGTAACTCAGCATCTTTTAAGGAGTTATGTTGAGATTTTAACTATATAATTATTAAGGACTAACTTCTTTGGTATATCAACTGACGACTCACACTAACCCTAATTTCATGTAATAATACGACCCTAATAAGTGCCTGCCTACTGAGAATAACCCTGTTTGCCTATGTACTCTTAAGTAACGGTAGCATGATTATTAATCTTAGTGTTCCTAGATAGATAAGTATTTAGTTACCAGCAATAAACCCCAGCTTAGGAAAATATGGACCTAATGTAATGTTAAATACTCGTGTGATATGTATGATTAAACTCAGGACATAGATGATATAAGTTACTAAATTTAGATTCGTTATAAGCTCATATTAATATTAGATTTAAATAACTTTATGTCAACTCTTTCCTGAATACTTAATTTATACATTAAATAATAAGAATGTAAGTAGCGAATGTAATGATGTAAAATGGCTAACACTGTGAATGTTGTGTTAGGTAAACGTAATGTATTGATGTGAAATGGCTAACACTGAGAGTGTTGTGTTAGGTAAAGTAATGTAATGATGTGAAATGGCTAACACTTTGAGTGATGTGTTAGGTAAGGTGCACCACCCCGCACCATACAGTGACTGTCAGCTCATGATTGTTCAGTCCCCTCCATCCATCACCACCTGTTATCTGCGGAACTACATTCACTATAAGAGTGAAGGCAGCCCCTATTAGTTACTTGCAATAAGTGCATTAAAACTAGGCTTAATCTATTTGATTCAGTCAAATTCATTCTCTCCAGATGATTAAAGTCAATGCTTTGAGAACATTCTCAGTTAATTAGACAAATCTAAAGTATATTGATCAGTAACTAGAGAAATGAACCTCCCTCATTTTTCCATAAACTTGGGATAAGCTCGGCAACTACTGTGCCAATAGTCTTGACCAATGCACTTCTTGATAAATACCCACACGGATATAAAGTAAGCAGAAAGCTTTTGCTTTAATTCATTCTTTTAAGAACATAAATTAGACCGATCTACTGACTGGTCAGCTGAAGACTAAATAAGTCCGATTGAGCTTAAATGCGCTCTAAAATAATAATAGTCTGTTCAAGACTGCAATGTAAATAAGAATAACCTCTTGATAAATACCCACACGGATATAAAGTAAGTAGAAAGCTTTTGCTTTAATTCATTCTTTCAAGAATATAAATTAGACCAATCTACAGACTGGTCAGCTAAAGACTAAATAAGTCCAATCGAGTATAAGTTAACTCTAAAATAATAGTAGTCTATTCAAGATTGCAATGTAAATAGGAATAACCATCCATTTGTCCGTCGTTCAACCAATCTCTTTGAATAAACCTATTAGCTAAATGCTGAGAACTAACTTAGTTCGATGGAGTTTAATACAACTCTAAAGCCACATCAAATCCGTCCAAAACTGTTGTGTCAATAGGAATAACCATCCTTTAGTCCGTCGTTGAATCAATTTATTTGATTCAACGTATAATAAACCATATATAATTTAAGAACTAAATAAGTTCGATTCTAAATCCACATCAAGTCCGTCCAAACTACTGCGTAGATAGGAATAACCATCCTTTAGACCGCCGTTTAATCAATTTATTTGATTCAACGTATAATAAAATGTATTATATATAATTTAAGAACTAAATGAGTTCGATTCTAAGTCCACATCAAGTCCATCCAAACTGCTGCGTACCCATGGATTAAACACTTCACTCCTAACTACGTATTCACTATTTAAACTAGCCTCCACTACTTGACTAGCCTTCACTGTCCCAACGAACCTTAACTAACTCGAATCACTCGACTGGCCCGACCAGTCTCATGCTCCCGACTCCTTAACTAACCCAACTAAAATTCCACTCTCCCTCACTGTAACAGCCAAACTCAACTCCCAGCTATCCCCACAAATCTCGACTAACCCCTGTCCTAGCAAAAATCTGGCTTTTATCTCTTTTCCCTTACCCCTCTACCTTCCTATTACAGATCCTTCGCGACCCCGGTCCACGTTCTCATAGCTTTCTCTATTTTTTGCTAGATCGTAAATCGGTTCCTTCTTTGTTCATTGTTTTTAACCGTTCCTTTGAATTGCGTTTGGGTTAGCGGCGTAATAAATATTAAACAATTTATTTTTGAATACACGATTTCTCTAACATCTGGCTTAACTATGCTTAATGTTCTTCCCGTTTGTTTAAGCCATAAAACTAAATTTCTTTAACATTATGAAAAGAACTATTCTTAATTCTTACAAAGCATTATTGCTCACATTTGGCAATTTCTTAAACCTTGTAATTTCCCAACTCCCATCTGTTTTACTATTTATCCGATATTTTATTGTCTCTCTTAGTTTTAATTTAATGAATTATTTAAAACATAATAATTGTGAATAGTGACGATTGTGGATCGTTACAGTCGACCCTCAAAATTTACGCAGGTGATTAACTTTTGAAACCGAAGTAAATTTTCCAAACTAAAAGAAAATGAAAATTAAATGTTTCTTAACTGTGTGACGATTGTGGATCGTTACAGTATGTGCCAAATTATACAGATTTATACTCTAGATTAAATAGATATATATCTTAAATGTATATGTCTTAAATGTAAATCCGTTTTGGGTACCTATTTTCTTTCCGACCCTATTTCTTAAAACAAATTACAATTTTCTAAATTTAATAACTGTGTCGGCTTCAGTAGACATTTACATTTTCTCTAGGATTTTCCAACATATTCACGAGACCTTGTCCCGCGTGTCGCAACATGTTACTGTCACACACCTCAATGTCAGCTAGGAGAAAGTTACGAAACACAACTGCTTGGGCTGTCTCACTACCTTTCCATCTACTAGGAAGAACCGTGCTTGAAAGGAAAATGAAATAGGTTCAGAGAATTACATGTCGGTATCGGCAACACTCAATAAATAAACACGAAACTTTTGTTAAGAATTTGCACTTTACTTTGAGAGTTTGTTTGAAAAGAACTCTCAAATAGATACTATTACTCGTACCATATCCTAGAAATAACAATCTTGAAGACTTTTTTTTTAACCAGTATTTACAACTGTACTGTTTTTTTACTAATTAGACGTATTGCTCGTTTTACACGGTTAGTTCGCATAGTTGGACGATAGTACTATGCCAATCAGTAATCCCAGGTTTAGGTTCAATAGCTTACAAGCGTCCGTTAGTACTACTAACGGCCGAATACTCAAACGCAAAAATTTTCGACAAACTTTCATTGCAAACTGTCAAAAAATCGCGACTTGAGACGTGATTAAATTTAAGTTGCGTTTGAGTATTCGGGCCTAAGAATCGTCGACACTGGCTAATCAGGTGAGAGTATATGTGACCCCGTACCCGTAGTACTAGTAACTGATACCCGCAGAATATTGAAACTGAGCATTGAAGCTCGGTGAATCTAAGCGACGACGAATCTAATCTAAGGGACTACGAAATCGATAGAGGACGTTTTGCATAGTTGGACGTTCCTAGACGTATTGATCATATAGCTTTATTTTTATGTCACCGAAAAGTAAAATGTTTCAGTGAACAAGGCGTAGAGTCGTCGACACATGTCTGGCGAGACAGTCGTTATCGGCGATTCACTATGCACATCAGTCTTCGCAAGAGCAAGGTCACAGGTACAGCTGAAATCTTTTAAGCTTTGCAAGGTCTCCGACTCTTTCAATGTGAATTTTTAGCGACGAAATGCAGCATTTAAATTTAAAAATACACGTTCATTTGGCTCCTGCACTTTACTAACCGAAAAGTAGGCCGAAGTGGACCAACAGTAGGATCATTTCTCACTTTAACGTTAGACCAACTGTAGGCGGTATAAAGTTGAAAACTGTGTCAAATAAACATTGAATTCTGAATAATAAATATTTTAATAGAGGATTTGCTTCAATAAACATCAGGAACCTTTATTTTTGACAAACACGTTCCAAATGTATATCATCTAGTTCCAGACTTCCAGTAACTCATAAAGCTTGCTAATATAATAATATTATATGAGGGTGACGTAGGATTAACTAGTTTCCGAACATTAACTGATCAAACGGATACTATATGCCAAGTATTATACAAGTTTATCATTAGAATCGCCAGATTCCCTTGATTGCTTTAGAAAATTGTATGGATTTATATACAAAAACGGTTTCTTGGTCGATTTCATGGACAGTATTGTCTAACAGAGCCAACCCTTGACACCGTACTACCCCTAAAACTTCTTTCAGTGTGTCGAATACATAGCTTTTTACGATCAATCTATACCAAGGTTTTCATTACGGTGATATTACAGGCACATAAGGCCTTAGGTTGAGGGACGCAGGGCAGAGCAGGCCCATGCTTTATTATAGTTGACGGCTACTACTTAATCTTCATCTGTTTGTTCGGCCAGCAAGTAGTATCAAAAAGGTTTTTGATAAAATAAGATCCCAGAAAATGAAAAATTCTTGACAAAAAACAACAAAGAAGATTCTAAAAACGTTAAAGAGCTACACGCAATTTCTAGTTTGAAAGGTATTAGGTACAGTTGCAGGATCTAAGCGTCGTTAACTCGTCTAAGATCTAAGCATGCAATTTTGACAATAACACTAAAATATTAGGAAAAATAAGCCATCATTTCTTTTAAACTTTCGCCATTACCAGGAAGCCACTAAACATTTCGGAAAGAAGTCTTTAAAATAATAACCTACAGTTATAACTTTACCTACATTGCAAAACTGAACTACTAAATTTAGGTAAGCGTTCTACTTACTTAAATTGAGCTCCACAGTAACTTTGCGAAAAATGCTGGGTGTTTTAAAGCGAACCGGAATTCAGACCTCGTCCCGAAAGTTACGGCAAAAGGTAAGTTAATTTTTTTATTTATTGTGAAACAAACAACTAGGTACCTATATACGTTTCATTTTGACTAACCATGTGCACTACATAAAGTAGCATTTTTGTGTAGTATGAAGGGCTCTATGAGCAAACTTACCATGCGTTAGAATCAAGATAACA
Organism: Electrophaes corylata; assembly: GCA_947095575.1. NCBI lineage: Eukaryota > Metazoa > Arthropoda > Insecta > Lepidoptera > Geometridae > Electrophaes > Electrophaes corylata. Next base: position 12,174,638 of record OX352709.1, on the reverse strand, counting down.
GCCAGACATTATTACGTCGCTCGATTTCAGATTTTTCAAGATAGACATTCGAATATGTCCCACTAGGTAGGTACAAAATAAGTTGCTTTAGCGCGGGATTTGGGACAGAGCTACTACTACTACTGCGGTAACAAATGTCTTCGCCCATACCCAAACAAAAGGTTCAGCATTCGTGACACTAACAATTCCGGAACCTCTCTAGAAGTGCGAAAACCAAATACACACATTCGATAATATATAATTATTTTTTACACGCTAACTTCTAAGGAATAAAGGCTAATTTCAAATAAAAACAAACCTTGTGCAGTACCGGCATTTTCATACTTCGATTTCAATTTCGCGGCTGTTGCCTTCGCATCCGATCTGACAGTATCCGTCGCTGAAGGCACATGAGCAGACGAGCTATGAGTGGAAGTCCTGAATGATAACGTGGTGGAGAAAGACGAGGAGAAGGAAGATCCAAGACCCAACCCGAGGGTGGTACGGTAACGACGGCGGTACATGACGTGTGATTTGTGCGACGGTCTGAGCACGACTGAAAACTGAAAGGAACTGAAAGCTATGTAGCGTAGGCGCAACCAGGAACCACTGGCGGCGGCGTCCCGATTTATAGACATGAGCAGCTGATCTATGACAAGAGGGCTAGACGGGCGCGCGTTTGTGGTAGCGACATCTAGCGGAGAATGGGGCTTAATAGGGATTTGGTTCATTAATCACGCTAATAGGGTAACGTTTATGTTTGCTGTTAGTATCTAAACTAAGATTTACCATTGCATGGGTGCACACAATGTAGTACTACATAATTAGAGTGTGGTTTATTTTTATGGGGTAAATAACTGACTCTTATAAAAAAAAATCTTAACAGTGCCAGAACTGTTGTGTTCCTTAAAATATTACATTTCTGTCACATTGAATACCTTTCAACTAAAAGAGACTGAAGATTCTTATTTAAAGAATTCTATGTGAAATCAATAGAAAGTGTCAATAAAATCAATCAACTCAGGACCAAATATCCAAAAAATATATCAACAGTATGTACAACTTGATCAACTACAAAGAAAAGAGTGTTAAGATTGCTGGAAAATATTATGTAAAGTTATTGGAACAACTGAAAGAAGCCATCAAAGAAAAAATGGGTGGGGAAAATTGTCAAAAATTGTGTTGCTTTTGCAAAAAGAGAAACAAACTAAGGGGAAAAAGTTGAAGTTGATGAAAAATTTTAAGTGATTTTTGGCTTAATTTAAGGACAAGGAGAAAAAATACTTTTTTTAATAGCATTCATATGCAAATTTCTAGATCTGTAAAATGTACTGAGCTCAATGATAACTATTGGAACGGAATAGTTTTGTTGTTTTAATTTAATTGAACCCCTTCACTTCGGAGACCTTAAGACCTCGGTTTGTAGTTTTCATGCTAACACTGGAAATTACTGACAAGTGAAAAGGTACCTAAAAATAGCTCACTTGTTACAAAGAGTGGCAGACAGCTCTGTGGCATTGGGTATTATGTAAGGTTCACTTGTGCTTATCTAACTATCTAGTAATTTTTACTATTAGAAAAATTTGGTTAATTTGTTGGCAGACATTGTGATGATGGAAAACCATGCACCAGGCATTTTTGTGTAGATGGTAAAAGTTTTTTAACTAGTAAATTCAGCTATTTTGTAAAGCTGTAAAGTCCAAATGAAACCCAGTCAGCCAATCTTATAAACTTAGGTAAACATAGTAGAGAACGGACTACAGATATTGCTTAATGCTCTTGTGTGGGTGGCAATGGAGATTTCACCATACACTCAGCTTCTGTAGCTGGTTGTAATGCTAGTAGTGTTCATAACATTTCTAGAGTTGTCAGCAACTAGATACTCACCATTCAACGACCAGATGTGCGAGGGCAGGGAATGAGCTGCATAGACTCGTCCCAGCGCCAAGGAGGTGCCTGGAACTGGCCCTACTTCCTCATTGGAACTGGAGTCAGTGTCCGGACTGGCCGCAGGTGATGCCTCGTAGCTGGCCGAGTTCGCAGGGATAGCTATAGCTTCATGCGACGCGTGCAGGTCCGGTACTGAAGACAGAGAGCGCGCACGCTGCCTGTCGCTTGACACCTGTATCCCAGGTATAGCACGCAGTAGACTGAACCCAGCCCCTCCCGACACCACCTCCGAGCTCGAGCTGGTCGAAAATGTCCTCGTTCGAGGACTCTGCCCCCCGTTGGCAGTGCTCGCTTTTGCGCCCATATCGTTACGCAAAATCACCTGTCACGCACAAAACGAGGCTCACAAACGCGCGCGACTCCAGGCTTCGATAGCAAAGGAAGACATCGTACGGTGTGCGAGTTTTGGGAAGATTTGGGCACGAAATTACACTTCGACAACAAACACAAAGTACGTCGCGAAATTGTAAACAGCCTGCATGCACCTTCTTGCAAAATTTTGACAGCCTGAATATTTCTTTTTAATTATTCGGCCTGTTATGGTACGAGTAAAGTCCACATGCCCATACTACCTTATATTCCGTTGTATTTCCTTGCTAATGGTAAAATTTGTATCCAAAAAAAAATCTTCGTGAGTTGAATTATGGACTTATTCTATCGAGAAACGTTGCGGGTTCGATTCCCGCCTTAGGATAAATGTTGGTACGATCTGCGAATATGTATATTCCGGGTGTTCTGGGTATTTCCTATGTATAGGTAAAATAAAAATATCTATGTATGTTTATGTCAGCCATCTAGTACCTACCCATAACACCGACTCCGCTTAGCTTGGGGCTAGATGCGCATGTTGGCTTGATAAAACCAAAACGAAACCACTCTTGGATTCGAATTATCGGGTGTACATTAACGTGCTGTACATTGACTGGACGTACAATAAATGGACTAACCTGGATTATTTTTTTGGGTTGGATTGACTTTGACGATTTCAGTCAGCAGCTGAAAAGGCCACAAAATAAAAGAAGAAGGATTTGGAACTTGGACGACTTTAATACTTTGATATTAATACGTTTAATGTAACATATCTTGTAAAAGTATTATATTACAGACAGAAAGAGCTGAGCTGAGCGGTTTTATTATTGCTTTTAGTGTCTTGAGATACGCATAATTAATTGTTTTGAGAGAAATCGATCACAGTTTTGGTATAATGAATAATCCAGTCATGGTCTCGGCCACTGTAAGTATAATAGTCATAGTTATAGCGTTCTGAGTCTGAATTCAAACAGTGTATTTACCAATCTGTAAACCAAATACTTGGCTCTTTGCTAAGATCTAGTAATTTTAGTTTATTATTTGTAAAGCTGTCTTCATTTGCAAACTTATCTCCTAAAAATAGTAAAAATCATAAAATCATGCTAGCTCCATGACCTATAAGACTTCCAGATTTCCTGATCCTTGCAACTATAGACATCCCAATTGGCCATTAAAAGTGTAACTCATTTATTTAATATAATAAGAGCAGCCTAAAGCAGTAACGAAATTTAAGCTACTAATAAGACGTAAGTTTCTAGACTGTAAGTAGTTTTATGTTCGGTTTCAAACAAGGTGTACTTATTTAAATGTTTGACAAGTTTTTCATAACTAAATAGATCTTAACCAGTTAACACCAAAACATCAATATAGTAAGTTACATCCTTTCCATGGAGTCTCTTGATCTACAAGCAAGATAGTATAAACATGGTAAAATATTCTTACTTATGTTTATTAACCACAGTTCCTGATAAAATTTAATTTAAGTACTGCTCTGTGGTTTAGTAAACAAGAGATTAAAAGCCTAAGGACATATTAAATGGTCATTATTAGTCTCATCATCTTACGTAAACCTTATGCTTGTAAAATTTTTTGCTTTGCACGGCTTGAGCTGACGTAGTGCCACCCTTACAGCCAGGTGTGCCTCAGGTGCCGTTGTTGGATGATGACACCATTGCCTTTGGAGATGAGGATATCAGCAATAAGCATCTTCCGTGAGTATCCACTAACTGGCTCAGAGTTTGATTTTAGAATGTCTGTGTCTTGTTAAATGCTGCTTAGTCTACATCAAAAGTAAATGATGATTGGACAGAACCTCAAATAAGCAGCAGCTAATCTTCATTTCTTCTTAATGAAAATTAGTAGTAGAGAAGTAAAACAATAAATATATCCAAAACATATTTTCGCGAAAAATAACATATTCTGGTGCTGCCTGAGCTGTGTCCACAATCTATTGTATTGTATTCTCAAAAATAGTCTTACTATGAAAAATCTTTATCATACTTTAAAATGCAGGCATTTTGAGATTAACACTATTAACCATTGCAGCCACCCATACATAGTATTCTTCCATTGGGTGTTCCGGAGCTCTGCCATTGTGGTGTACGTCCTGTGTGGCTGGTTCTCTGACTCGTTCATAGCGAGCTTTGTACTCGTTATACTGCTCCTTTCTGCAGACTTCTGGACAGTCAAAAATATCTCTGGTAACATTATTTTATCTAGTTTTTTCATAACTTTTTTATTTATTTTCCCATTCATACGGTTGTTAAATGCTTACTTTTAAATATCTTAAAAAATGCCGAAGTTTTTTAGCTTTTACTGCATCTATAGTCCGTACATAAAAAGTAAAATCCCATATGTTTATAAACCAGAAGATACAAAATGCACTGAGCATTTACAGTATAGTCATTTTAAAATTGAAAAAATTGAATCCAAGATACATTTAACAGTAAAAAACTCTAGGCCACTTCTTAAGGAAATAGTCGATGCAGTCGACGGCCGCAGCGCACGTAGTTGTTAGGTACATATATTGGCACCATGCATAATATAAAGGATTGATGTATTTATTGTTTCTACTTCCAGGTCGTCTTCTCGTTGGTCTAAGATGGTGGAACTACGTGGATGACGACGGCAAGTCTCACTGGGTGTTCGAAGCCAGACAAGTAAGAGGAATTATTGATCTGTACAGATTACGATAAGCGCCACGTAGCGGCAACCAAATTCTTAATCTATGGCAATTCCACTGTTGCCCCTGCAATGAATTGCTTGGCCTCACAGAATTGGCAGTAGCTCTGCCTTTTGCGTTTATTTGTGGGTTCGATTCCCACCTAGGATAGACATTTGTGTATAAAGCTTAAATACCCTATTGACATGACTATTAAATTATTCTTTAACTAATATTTTAATTTTTATTGTTTGTAATTGGTTATACTTATCCGCTAAAGTAAATTAATAAATAGACGTCTGTTCAGGGTAAGGTAATGATTATATTTACAAAGTAATTATAATTATTATAAAGAGTATTTTATACTTTGTTGGTGACACATAGTAGTATCCCTAGTATATTTAACTCTCTTATAGAAGTACATTTACAGAAAGCGAATTTACCCATGAAAATGCATTTACACCAATATAATACTCGGAATAAAGAAAAACTGCATGTACCAAGAACTAGACTTGTTAAGACATATAAACAAGGTCTCTGTCTCAAACTTGATAATATGTATAATAAGTTACCTTTAGCATTCACAAGGCTTCCTCTAAGCGAATTTAAAACGAAACTTAAAACTTTTTTTGAATGCCACCCTTTTTATCATATAACTGAATATCTTAGCTGTTCATTTTCTGATTTGCACGGATATTATTTTAAGTATTTTGAGTATGTTAGTATAAGATTATAAACTGTACCAATTTGACATGCCAATGTTATGTGACTGTAACGCAATGGTTAAATAAATAAATATATCTAAATATCACATAAATAAATACCAGTTGTAGGTATAACAGTTAATCCTGCTGTGCACGCATGCATAAGTATACAAGTTAACTAAGTTTGGAGTTAGCTGGGGCTGAGTTAAACTTCCACCAATATATTATAGTTATATTGTGTGAACCATCCCGTGGTAATCCAGGCTTAGAATCGGACCCATCCATTACCTGTCGTCTCGTACGTCATGGCAGACGTAATGTCACTAAGAGAACCCACCACTTAGTCTGGTGGGCGTGGTGGCTATGGCAAACCCTCTAAATATAGAGGAAGCCTATGTCCAGCTGTGGACTTATGTGGGCCGATGACATGACGTGACACATGCCGACCATAACCTACGTATTTAATATATTCCCAGAACCGCGTAAACCAGAATGAGAGCCGCCTGTTCTGGATGGGGTTGATCCTGTGCCCGCTGGTGTGGTCGCTGTTCTTCATCATCTGTCTCTTCGGCCTGCGCTTCAAGTGGATGGTAAGCAGCTCTTGTCATTGCAAACTAGCTTAGTAGTGGCAGCCCGCTTTCTGATCGATGATGATGATTAAGGTCGTGGGTTTGAATCCGGCCGTGCATGCATAAAATGAAGACTGATGCAACTACACACTAACCCCTATAGGGGTTTTATGAGGTAACCTATAGTATAGTAACACCTATAGGTTCCATCAGTCTGTCCATATTTTTCACCTTTGGTTTGTGACCGCGTATTTCCGTACATTAACTTGCTAAATACATAATTAGAATACAAATTAACACCCAGACAGAGATCCTCGGTGGGGATCGAACCCACAACCTACAGCACAGAAGGCAGAGTTACTACTAACTGAGCTAGGAGCTGAGGCCACTATACCATTTAGGCGCTTTATTATGGTTATAGAGGCAATTTTTATTCAGGGCTTTTTCGATCTTATGCACTCGGTTCCTATAAATTTTTGGGAAAAAAAGAGGGAGCCATAAACATCCAAACTTACGCATTTATAATATTATTGTAGAAAGTATGATTTTAAAATGTGTTCTACATTCTGAATTTATTATGTTTCAGCTGGTAGTGCTCATAGCTCTGACGCTAACCGGCGCTAACCTACTCGGCTACATCAAATGCAAGTTCGGAGCCAAGCAGGACCTCAAGTCAGCCACCACGGAGTTCATGAAGAAGCAGGTGTGTAGACCAACTTACTGTTCTATTACTACTTATGTATTACGAATCGTAGAGGGCACCAGTATAACTGACTACTAAGTCTTCCATGTTAGTAGTAGTAAGCTCTTTTGCCAGCTTGCTTGGCGGTTTGAAGACATTACATGAGGTTTGACACCTGTATGCCTCAGGTTGATAGACGCAGGGCAATGCATCGTAGGGTTTCTTATGAACGCGACCTGCGAGGCAATGTTATAAATAACCACATACCAAGTTGGCTATCTGCTTGTTCTATCAGCAAGTTGACTAAAATAAAACTTTGGTAACAGCAAATGGTGGCAGGGTTACTCATAGGCTACATGTATGTTCATTGGTTTGTTCTCAGATACTGCAGAATGCTACATCATTCATGTTCACTCAGCCCAACCCGCCCAACGCTGCGAACACAGGCGTCGTCTAAAATTACCTTTAAATATAAATGCAAGTGTTTCAAGATACTAGGACTTAAATAAAGTACCAGCTGCTAGGTGTAATAAATAAATAATGCTGGACAATCCACACAGCATCATCTAGCCCCAAGCTAAGCAGAGCTTGTGTTATGGGTACTAGATGACTGATATACTTAATACAATACTATACATTACATACATAGATATTTTTTATTATACATAGAAAATACCCAGAACACCCGGAATAAATATTTGCAGATCGTACAAACATTTATCCCAAGGCGGAAATCGAACCCGCAACCTTCTGCGTCGCAGGCGGACAATCGCCCGCCGCGCCACATCGGTCGTCGTCGTCATCGGTGTGGTCAAGGAAACCGAAATAAGAGTGTGATTACTGCGAATCAAAAGTGTGGTGATAGTATACGTTACCTTTTTAAATTAAAATAGTAAAAGAATAAGTAATTGTAAAAATTACCACTAAAGTTCTAACTCCCATCTCGATTGGTTAAGGTTGGTTTAACAGAGTTATCAAAAGTTATTAAAATGTAATTAAATTAATTTAATGACTATGATGTTATAATGTTGATTGCTATTGTCTTTCGAGTGCGAAAAACATAACATTATAAACATAAAATTTTTATGGGTATTTTTGTATACTAATGCAAAAATACCTGCATCCCAAGTTTCAGTTTCGCTAACTGTAATACAGGTGCCAGACACATTTAAAAAAAGTGCTCAAATATGTGATCAACACTTGTTTGATCACATATTTGAACATTTTGAATGTGTCTGGCGCCTGCATTAGTGACAGCCCGTTTTCCGAGTGTGTTTGGTATGGAGTTGTGAGAGTTCTCGGCAGCGCCACTAGGGGCGCTTGTCGTGGCCGCTATGCGCCAGGAGTAGAGAGTCACACGACACTTTTAAGGTGGTTCGATTCGGGTTGGCGCGAAATTCAAATATTTTTGTGGTTTTTAATATTTTCTTCGTTCCACAAGGAATAAAACGAGCGGAAAAGTAATTTGCCGCAAATCGTAAACTACTTTCTATGAACTCATGATAAACTCAACTTCGATTCATTGATATTTTTGGAGCATTTGGGAAAATAAGAAATTTTCTGCTAAAAATCAACATTTTCCCAAACGCTCCCAAAATACAAACGAATCAAAGTTGGTTTTATCATGAGTTCGTAGAAAATGGTTTACGATTTGCGGCAAATTACTTTCTCGCTAATTTCATTGCTTGTGGAACGAAGAAAAAATTAAAAACCACAAAAATATTTGAATTTCGCGCCAACCCGAATCGAACCACCTTAATTTACATTATGAGTAAAACAAACACTTAATTTTTTTTTCTGTAAGTCCTATTATTCTATCACACTCTGTTCTGTATTATAAAGTAGGTTATTTATAATTAGGTATGTTATAACAATAAACGTTATTTTATATAGTTCCTGTTAACTGATTAAAAACATTCCAGGCATGATTAATATTTTAAATTTATTTCAACTAAGAGTAGTGTAGCTGTATCAGGGATCTTAATTAATTATCATTTCTTGAGTTATGAGTTATGAATATAGAATGGTTTATTATGCAGGTAGTTATCATTTGACTGCTCTCACCAAAAATTCTAAAAGGTTTTGCTTATAAATATGGGTATGTATCAAATGTAATATTAGGACGTACCACTGACTACCCCCTTAGACATCTTCGAAAAATCTCGAGTAGGTACTTAGTACTAAGAGCTCAGAGGATCTCTTAGTAACAAATACCGTATTTTGATGCTATCTATATATTTATTTATTATTTGAGTAGTTGAAGGTTAGTTTCAATGCAACAGCAACAGTTATACAGTTTTTAAATTGCAGTCGAACATTAATGCTTATAGCCGTCTAATCATATTGAATTTATCTAAGATACAAGAATGTTAATTTGTTTTTTAATAAATTATTTTATATTCGCACCTACCTGATTGTTTTCTTTGTGGCGTCATTGGCATCGTCGGTAGCTAAACTGTATGCTAGACAAAATACTGAACCCTCTGAATTTAGTAGTAATATTATTCTAAAGTATAGTTCCGAAGTTGTGGTAATGTTACACATTCGCTATTGTCTCAAGTTAATATTACCAAAAAGGCAGTAAAAAAGTATGAATATGCGCATGCAAAAATATGCTCCAGGTGAGGCTCGAACTCACAACCCCGGCATTACTCACGAGCACTGTCTTATAAGTACCGTGCGCTAACCAATTGCGCCACTGGAGCTATGATCTGCAGCTCGAAAGTAGCAGCTAACTGCTACGCCTTCTTTATTCAGTCAAATGACGTTCTTTTTGTGATAGCAGTGTCAAAAAATCGTGTTCATTTGCGATTCGTTGAGCGAGCATACGTAAAAATATTACAAAATATTTATGAACTTATTAATTTTATAAAGTTAACATTCTGCAAAATTCCAGAGTAATAATATTTTGACAACTGGATAAGCAAATTGCGAAAAACGAAAATGTAACAACATAAACAAAACAAAATGGACTGGAGACGTCATCTGTGTTAGTGTTGTGATTTGTGATAAAATTCTAATGAAGTGTTCTTCCGCTAGTAACATCTAGCATGCAAATAGTGGGCCTATGATTCAGTGCTCGAATAGTGCTTGTTGTATTTGTGAATCTAATGTTATCCAAAGATGAGTTGGTTCGACACTTCGGGTCTAACAAACCTTGCTAAGACTGCCCTGAAAGAGGCCCAAAAAACGATCGACAAAGCCTTGGACATCCAGGATGAAAGCAGTGAAGAGCAGGAAGATGATTCGCCAAGTCAGGAGCAGGCTAAGGCGGCTCCAAGCCAAGTTGCAACACCACAAAAAGACGACTTCTTTGCTTCTTGGGGTCTCACAGTTAGTGCAGAAAGTGACAATGCTGCTACAGATCCAATAGTAGTGACCGAGAGCCCTTCAAAGTCATCCAATAACAATCAAAGTATGTGGGGCTCCTTTGCAGGATCCTTCTTTGAACACCCCAAAACAGATTCAGCTATAGTGAAACCACCAAAAGCTAAGTCTATGGATGTGATTGCAGATACTCAGTTTGGCAGCCATGATGATCTATTTTCGAAAAGTCAACTAGTTATGTCTGATAATGAAGGGCTTGAATACAAAGTAATTAAGAAAGATAATGTTGCTAAAGAAGAAAGAAGAGACTCATCGCGGTCTACTATCCTGTCTTTGATGTCTAGTAGGCACAGCTCAGACTCTGTAGAAGTTCTATCACAAAGTTTAAAGACCACACCTGACTCAGAAGCATCTATTCACTCAATATCCCAATGCAGTAGTGGTCAGAAACACAATTCAGAGTCTGTAGAAATACTACCTGACAGTCTTGTCAGTCCAAGCTCAATAGAATGCCTTGGGTTTGATAGTTATACCAGTGATAAAACTAGCAGCACTTCTTCTATGTTATCCCCAGGGGATTTTAGTGATAAAAAGTCTACACCGATTGGAGATTGTACAGAGAAAGCTGAAACAGCTGATTCAGTCAGTTTAGTGGCAGATGATGATGAGGATACAATGTCCTATAACTCTATATCTGAATGCACTGCACCAACTGTCCTTGATACTGATGAAAACGTAAGTATCCTGCCAAAATTAATAAAAAGTGAACCAAGAAAAGGTATAGAACGAGAACTAATGAATTTAGAACAAGCCATAATGCCGCAAAAATATTTGGGTGAAAACTCTTCTAATGATGGATCCTCTGACCGGACTTTAAACGCTGATAATGACAGTCTCATACTTGACAGTACTATAGAAAAAGAGAAAAAAGAGTCAGAAAAAGATCAAGAAGATATTTTAATGGAAAAACTAAGTGATTCATCTTCCTTTTATAATGTTAATGTATCATCTGAAATGGTTTTGTCACAGAACTCAACATTTGTTGAAGTAGAAAATAAACATTGTAGTTCACAAAGCAGTGCTGCATCACACAAAGATGCTAGCACCACAAAGGAGCGTACTTCACCAGTCAGTTCCGATAGCAAGAGTGATCTAGTAAAGATTGGCTCAGATCGTACTTCAGGCCATACCTCTGGAGATGAAGTAGAAACTACTACATCTTCAGACATTGAAATAATTCCCAGCCCCAATGGAGAAGGATTTAGTAGAAATAGCCCAGCAAAATATGGTTTTAACAAAAACGGAAAATTTGATGGTGCCACATCTCCTAATCTTGTAGATCTAGTGCTGGGTAAGTCGTTAGCAACCAAAATCCGGGGTCACACTAGGGAGTTATCTGAGACCTCTATTCAAAGTAATACTAGCGATGAAAGCCAGGGTTCTGAGAATGAGAGGCTGATGAGAAGACTGTGCGAGATGGCTGAGATACTTGATGCCAGAGAGAACAGGCTGATGGAGGTGAGTAGGAGTAATGCGGAGCTGGTTGAGAATAATAATGAGTTGAAGACTCAGGTTGAATCTCTCATGGCTAAGCATGAGGTAGGGGATATCAATATGATAACTGAGGATTATACACAGAGGATGTCGGCTTTGGAGAAGAAGTTTCAGCAGGCGATTAGAGAAAAGGTAATAAATCTATTTGCTTAATTTTTAATCTGCAGGGAAGTGTATAAATCCTATCAGTAATCATTCTACCCCTCTGGATATAGTCAGCCAACTGAACAAAACGCTTTTCTCCCTATATTTTCCTTCACCGGTTAGTTTTACCTACATCTATACCTATAGGTAGGTACCAATTATAAGAATCTTTATTTCGGCTGACTGACATATAGACCAGTGGTCGTAGAGACTTATAATTTTTAGAGCATATTTGTAAAGGAATAATCCGGTGTTGAAATTTGTATGAAAATAACTTCACGCGGACGAAGTCTCTTCCCTTAGTTACCTACTTTTTATATTCGAATATAAAAACCCATTAGTCCATGCTTAGTTTTAACTAGATTGGATAGAGCCTGAATAGCGAACTAGGTATGCATAGGGCACAACTTTATTTATGTATACTAAAGATCATAACTACGAACTGGTGCATAACAACTATGAGGTCACTCAAGATAGGTATGAAGCTGCTTAGGCTTGGGCGCGAGGAAGTAGCGCGAAGGTTCACGTAGCTTTCAGACGTTTATAAATGATCCCTGTGATATCACGGAATAAATGCTTTGATGAAGAAATGACCTTGTATCGATAGAAATATCGTGACGATTGTCTGAGATTTTCCTTGAAATAAATCTATCAGTTTCATCAATTATGTACTTTATCTACTTAATCGTAAAATCATTATTTAATTGGTCTTGTGATATGCTGTGGTTGGTTTAAATGTAATGCGATGCATTTAATCTTGATTTTGTTCTGATTAGTATCATCATTTTACGAAACGTACATACCTACTATAATAATACAGATATCCTTGGGAATTTCTTAAAAATAATGTCAGGTATGCGTATGGCTGATTTCTAGGCCAGTTTTTCTTCACCGTTGTTTAGAGCTCGTATTTATTGCGCATAATTTTGTACTTGCATGTATGTTGTTTTTTATTCTACTTGTTGGTGCAGAATATACAAAACAAGCAGATGGCCTACCTGATGTTGAGTAGTTAGTAGCAGTGCTGTTACCTATAGGTAACTGCACTAGTGGTATGTAATATGTATCATAAGTCAAAACAGAATGGGGTTACGTTTTAGGATAATCTAAGAAAGCAGTTAGACTGCATGAAGTCCAAGAACTCGACAGACATGGAGAACTCCTTGAAAGAGAAAGACGACATTATATCACAACTGCACGAAGAAGGAGAGAAGTTGGCGAAGCAGCAGTTGCAGCATTCCAACATCATCAAGAAGCTGCGAGCGAAAGAGAAAGACAACGAACAGGTCATCAAAGGGCTAAGGTACGAAAAATATGAACTTTTATAACAGTTATTGGATGCTAGACTTTCTATCGATTCCTAGGTACCTTGGAGATGCTAAGAGTGGTTCTCAGGGGCACGTCCCAACAATAGGCATAGATGTGCTATGCCTATTGTTGGGACGTGCCCCTGAGTATCGCTCTGAGCCCACTCTTAACATAACAATAATTTCGGAGTAAGTAGGTACCTACTTATATGTTTTTTCCTTAGTTTTATTATTTGCACTGTTATCCTTTTCTTATCTCTCTCTGGCATCTGTCGTCTACAGTTGCATTTTTACTTACTTACCTTCTATCCTATAAGTGAAAACTTTTAATTGGCCTTCCGCGTGAAATATTGTGTTGCATGTATGATCAAATTAAAAATATAATTGTACATAGCTGTAAGTTTTCCGAAAATTATTAAAATAAAAATAAAATAAGTAGTTATAATTAGCATAATAAGTTCCAAACGTAACAGAAGGCAAGCATATCACTGCTGCTTCTATATAACTGTGACAAATCGTTCCAATTTGCAGTCAAGTTCGTACACACACAAGTTTCTTCTCTTTGCATGTGAGAGCATTGGCTGTCAATAAAGTGGTGTTTTCTATTATAACATTTATTATAACTTTACTGATGGAACTTAATGAAACAATCTGTAATTTTTAGAGATAAAATAGCGGAACAAACAGCTGAGCTGGAGCGGGTGAAGAGGTCAATGGCTGCGAAGGAGGAACTTGAGGTCAACCAGATAGAAACAGTCTACAGACTTACCACCACTAATAAGAAACTCGAAACGGAACTTATGGAGGTAATTACATTTTAAAAATTCCCCTCGAATAACGAAGCGTAGGATGTCCTTCCGATACACTGAAGACATTGTTAGAAAGTCGATGGATGAAAAGGGCTCAAAATCGTTTGTCCTGAAAACGTATGGAGGAGGCCTATGTCTTGCTGTAGATTTCTACAGACTGTTGATAATGATGATGATTTCAACTCGAAAGAGTTTTAACTGCAAATAGGACATACTACAACTCAAATCGTCCTTGAGAAAGCCGCCTATATAGGTACACGGTGTTATCTCTATTACTTATGAGCATTTAGTGTTTCACTGGAATTCATAGTATTTAGTCGCAGGCGATTGTTAAAAGTCTTCGAGAAAGTACTATAGTAAAGCTTAGAATTTTATTGTAGAAAGTTTTTTTGCACTTTGTTTTTCATATAGTGTTTAGTTCAAAATTCTGTATTTGCAATCGTAGTCTACTATGCTTAGACGAATATTATTCGCCGAAGCTAGAATAATATCTAATTTTATAGCGCGCAATTGATTCATTTAAATCCTATTAAAATTGTAAAGTGATTGTGGTAGTAGAGTGCGCATTGTTTGATTTGCTCATAACTGTTATCAGCACAATCATTTCTTATCAAATAACACAGTAAAGCTTATAAAGGTTCTTCAAACCTTTTTTGGTATGTTTCGTCAGACTGACGGCCTGAACAAGTAAAACTGGCAGTGGGCTGAGTGTCATCATCATCAGCCTTAGGAGTGCACTACGGGACATAAGTCTTCCCTAAGTCCATCAAGAAAGAGGGTGTCCTCCGCTTTGTCCTCCTCTTCGTAGTGGCCATTCTAGAGCTTTTATTCCCTAGCAGTTGTGGGTAGCGAGCTTTATGGCCTGCCTATTGCCACTTAAAAAGATAAGATAAAAAGATAATTTTATCTCGTAGTTTCTAGCATAGTTTTCTCCATAGCCCGTTATGCAACTTTGAGCTTGTGTATGAGGCCAATAGTTAGCTATTACAGCTCAGTTCCATAAGTCATCACTGGCAATCCGCGCTGATTGTACTTTCGTCTTGAGGCTTTGCGATATCTGTGGTATAGTGGTGTGGTGTGGTAGTAGGTATAGTCCGAGTTTAGATAGTCCCCCTCATCATCGTAAATCTATAGTCAAGATGAGATGGAGACTCTTCTGGGAGACAATTCATGCGATGCGTGATGAATTTAGCCTGTCAGGCATATAGGCATGTTGTAGGCATGTCGAATACAAAATAAACTTCCAATAACAAAGACACAATTTCATACAATTTATCATGTAAATATTTTGAAGATTTCGTTCAATAGTACGGCTGCCGACGGCTGGTATGATAACAATGGCCCTGGTTCTTTAACTGCAGGTCAACTTATAGACGAGACACGTCATGTGATGTGCTCTTAACTTTATTATAAAAGATGCAAAGGCCTGTTTACTTTTTTTTGTCACTAAGTTGAATCAATAAAAACTTGTGGATAATAATGTATTGTTACGTCAGACAAGGAGCGCCTTAGACGACACGAATGAGCGGCTGGAGAGTTCCCGGACGTCGCTGGAGGCGGCGCGGCGCGAGCTGCTGGAGCTGCAGCGCAGCAGCGGAGAGCTGCAGCGGCTGCGGGGACTGCGCCCCGCGCTCCAGGAGAAGGCGGACGCCGCGAGGGAGGAGGCCGACGCGCTCAGGGCCGAGGTGGCGCAGCTCAGGATCGATATCGTCAGCGGTCAGTGCTCGCATTTTCAAATGTCTCCCGTCCGTCATTGGATGATGAATCTTTTCATTGTTGAATAAAATTACGGCTTAATCCCCAGGCACGGTAGATGTCCCTTCAGATCTCTTAGTAAGTAAATAAATAAAATAAGAGTGAATTGTTGTAATTCCAGAGGAGAGTCGGTGGGTGTCTCGCGAGCGGGTGCTGCGGGAGGAGCTGCGCGCGGCGCGGGACGCGTGCGCGGCGCTGGAGGAGCGCGCGGACGCGGACGCATGCGGCGGCATGCCGGGGGCTGCGCACGCGCCCTCCGTGCTGCACCAGCTCGCGCACCTGCAGCGCGCCGCGCTCGACCGCGACCGGACACACGCCACCCAGATTGGTAACTCCTCCTTGTAACCTTCACTACAATGATGAATCCAGCTAAAAGTACCTTTGCTGATCCTAACCTCACGCGTCCATCGAAGATGTGCCCGATGTGGTATTGCACGAGTGATATCGCTCTGAGACGTATCGGCGTGATGGCGTTATGCCTCATGTGCTTGTAAAATAGCACCTACAGTTACGCCTGTCAACCCGGAACACAGCAATGCAAAGGTTACTACTATACTCGAACAGAAGTCACTTCCAACTAAAACGAAAGTTTATAAATAAGTTTAAAACCTTAGTATGTTAATCTGTCATGTTTGAGTGTAACCGACGTAACTCTACAACAAAAGCTCCAATTTCTATTTCTTTTGCTTGCTGCCCATCTCGTGGTGTATTCCATTAGTCGCCTCTTACGACATCCACGCGAAATGACCCTACGTTTTGTCTTCCGGTTCGCAGTCACCATTCCAGAACCTTTATTCCCCAGCGGTTGTCGGTTCTACGAGCTATATGGTACCCATTGACACTTCAACTTGTTGATTCTGAGAGCTATGTCGGTGACCTTGGTTCGTCTACGAATTTCCTCATTTCTGATTCCATCATCTAGTAAAATTCCCAGAACAGCTCTCTTCACAGCATGATGACTAGCATTGAAGTATTGCTTTTGCCAAAACATTTTACAAGTAACGTTTCCAAACAATTTCAGCGGAGTTAGAGAAGGCGTTGTTCAAAGCAATGGAGCGAGAGAAGGTGTCCCGCGAGGAGTCCCGGTCCCTGCAGGAGTCCCTGAGCACGGCGGAGGCGTTGCTGCAGGAGGCGCAGGCTCGGCTGCTGGAGGTGACGCAGCAAGCGCAGCACTGGGAGACCTCCTGCACCACAATGCAGGAGCTCGTGGACAGGTGATACACGCTTCTTCATATTTCACAGTTCAATTGGTAGCTCTCCCTTCTGTGCTGTAGGTTGTGAGTGCGACCCCCACAATTATATAGGCAAAAAATACTATTAGATAACTAAACTAGCTTATCCCTGTAGCGTAAGCTATGCTCAGTTTGTGATGGATGGTGTTGTGTTTTTAGGCCACACGGCTGAAGTAAGACTTCTTTAATATACGAAACGTAACTGGCAAAGAGAGAAAGAAAATGTGTGCTCGCACCTCCTTCTCTTGCCCCTGGAGTAATATACGAAACGTAACTCTCTCTCTTTCTATCTTCACTAACTTATATCTCCCTCTCAACTTTCGTTCGCCTCGCCCGATCACACTTTTCGTAACGCTCTTGTCACGCATTCACCGGCTTACTCCCCAAGTCAAGCGTGCGTAAAGAAGTTTTACTTCAAAAAGTTGTTCCATTTACATGAAAAAAGAAGATTACATTTTTTTCCGAGCTGACGAGTAAGTTAATGTGCCTTCAGGAAATCAAGCGAGTTAGAGAGCACGAAGCTGGAGCTGGAGGAGCAGGTGATGTCACTGCGGCGCGCGCTAGAGGACGCCGAGCAGCGCCTGCAGGCGGCGCGCGACGCGGCCGACGCCGAGACGAAACGAAACGCTATCCTGCAAGTAATAATGCTCAATATCGCTCAACTATACTCTTTCACAGCCGGTAGCCCAGCAGGGATATTTCGAAAAGATTACACTTTAGTAATGTTTATTTTAAAACTTGTACACAGCGATGCTCAAACTTAGGCAACTGTGTCTGGCCTTTAACCTTGTTCTGTGAGTAATTTTTGACGCGAAAACAACTGATGCTCTGAAACATGGCCATAACGAAGTCAAAGTCCAAATTTATTTATTGAATGAGACCTTGAAGATAACAATGGTGTGGTGTTGTTTCAGGAGCAATTGACGTCCCGAGGCGAGGTGTCTCCGCCGCACTCCGTGGCTTCAGACTCCTTGTCCAACTCGCTGTGGCAGTCGGTTAGTTCATCAAACAAACTGTTGTCATATTTATTTTTACAAATGTTTATAAGCGAGACAGAGAGACGCTCAGCGACCACGAGGCCCCACGTCCGATAATCGAATGATATAATAAATAGATTGAATGTTTATGAATCAATAAATAAATAATTCTAGTCTACTACTACTATAACTCAAAGTCAAAAATCATTTATTCAGTAATATCCGCAGGGATCATCTTGAAACGTCTTAAATCTAGGTGAATCTAAGCGCCAGTTCCTCGCCACCAAGCCTAGAACTCAGTTGGTAGCTTTGCCCTCTCCACTGTAGGTTGTGGGTTCGATTTCTACCGAGGACAGACATTTATGTGTTAAATAGATGTTTGTTCTGTGTTATAAAATATTATGTATTTACAAAATAAGAGGTAAATACCTCTTATTTTTATCATATAAATTATCAGATTCTCACAGTACAAGCTTTGTAGTTTGGGTCTATTATAATTATCACACTGCAAACGTTAAACCTATTAGGAACGTGATAACTTAGTAACTTAAAAATCATATTGCATGCAGGCCACTTAATATTCCGGTAGTTAGTCTTCAATAATAGTATGTGTGGTATGTAAGACAGTAATGCATATATATCCAGGAGGAGGGTGGTTGGTCTGGGTACCCGCTGGGCACGGCCGCCTTGCAAGTGGAGGAGGCCTTGGCTCTAGCGCGGAGACGCGACGGAGAACTGCAGGCCCTCGCAGCCGCGGCCTCTCGGGACAGGAGGGACAGGACGCTGCTACAGGCCACACTCGCACACACACAGGCCAAGCTGGACGACTATCAGGTGAGAACTGCAGGCCCTAGCAGCTGTAGACTCTCGGGACAGGCGGGATAGGACGCTGCTACAGGCCATACTAGCACACACACAGGCCAAGCTGGACAACTATCAGGCTGAAGAGCCTTAGCAGCCGCGGCCGTCACAGCTCTCGGTTCCTACCAACTGCGCTGTGACGGCAACATCCAGACACAAAACGAACATCTATGTTCATCACAAAAATTATAATTTTTTGTCAATTGCAGAGTCTGCAGGAGCAATACGACGCCCTGCTGCAGATGTACGGCGAGAAGGAGGAGCAGGTCGCGGAGATGAAGCTGGACCTGCAGGACGTCACGCAGCTCTACAAGGCGCAGCTCGACGAGCTCGTCGCGCTCAAGCAGCGCGACAAGCGATAGCACTCGCCTCCCTCAGACCACCGACAGGCACCCTCTTGCTGCGTTCTAACGTGCCCTACGAGAAGAGATCGCTGACTCTAATACGAGGATCGTGACTTCCAGTACCCGAGGGTCAAGTGCGAACAGAACTGTGACGTAAACTTATTGTTACACTGCGCGGTAACCAGCCAACGCTCCGCGGTTGAGTTGTCGACGCCGCGCAATGTAATTTAAATGTCAACAGGAACTTACGCCAAATGTCACACATATTCGTGCTAGCTCCCGGTGCTTTGAAACGGTGATGGAAAACATCCTACTGTTACTTCCAGCATACACAATGGGGTTACCATTAGTGAGAGGATGATGTAGTAAATGCTGGGAAAGCTCTATTAAAAAAAAGGACTGTTAAAAATGGTGAAAAGTTCTCCAAAACGCTGTATAAAAATCATCTAGATACAATAAAACAGAAACCAGTAAGATACTCATTGCCTGTGGCTTAGACACAAGTCGTGCTAGTGAGCTATTATGTATATTTTGAAATGCTGAACTTATATAATAAGATCGCTATCATTTTTCTAATGACAGCTGCAGTGCAACCGCGAAACGGAAAAAACAATGGACATAAAACCATTGATATTAACTTTTACAATATTTAAAATGTACATGTGACTGACCTCACAGCTCAGTTAGTAGTAGCTCTGCCTTCTGTGCTGTAGGCCGTGGGTTCGATCCCCACCGAGAACAAACATTAGTGTGATAAACATAGATATATGTTCTCTGTCTGGGTGTCATATTGTATTCTATGTATGTATTTACAAAAAAATATTATAACTATTCCAACAGCCATCTGGTTCCCATAGTTATGTATGTAAAAACACCAAATATGTGTTTTGATTCCCATTGCCATTTCGGTTTCGCGATCGCTCTGCTGTTTGGTATAGAAATTGTTATTGGATTATCCTATACTAACGTAATTTGTGTAATTAACGTAATTGCACTATGTGATATATTCGGAAGAGGAAGCGTAAGACGCCACTCCATAGACCGACGATATTGTATTGATCGCGAAAAGTTGGCGGATAGAGAAGGCTCATAATTGTTCTTTATGGAATTGTATGAAGGCGACCCTCGTGTGTACGGGATCTTCAGGATAATGATTATGAACCTCAGTAGACTAAAACGGTTGTCGTCTCTTTCTTTCTGAAGCAAAAAGAACGTCAAGTCTAGGATAATCCATTTCCACTCACGTTTTCTCTTTCTCCTTGATGTTTAGGTTAATGTTCCTCGTGCTATGTTAGATAGAGTATTGAAGGCCGATAGATACTTATAGTATTAAAAATATATTCATGTATAACAAAGTGTTTCGCCAAAAAATATAACGTACGTTCGGCTGCACTAACATATTAAACAATTATAAATTTTCAAAACACATTAAACATTTACATGGTAATTATTCAAAAACATGTAAATTCAATTTTGTAATTATTAAATGTATACATATTATTGCAGCCGACTGTACTTAATATAACTGCCATTATATAAATAATGCTTAAACAAAGTGCCTAGACTTGAAAACCTATTCCATTCAATCTAATCAATATTAAATTGGTTGAAATTTGTTTGTATGGTGTTTATGTATTTATTAAAAGCTGTATAGTTTTGAAATAGTTTTTGTTCATGTAAATATTTGCTTCAATCGAGCTGAAAGTGCACTTTTTACAAACAAAACAAGTCTTCAAAAAGCCTAAATATAGACAAAAGTGTCATATCAAAATAACCTTTGTTAATTTTAATTATAATTTATTATCAAAAGTCAAAATTGTTATTTCTGTAAATAATTTATGTATAGTCAATTATTGTTTTATATTCGTTAGATAACGGCATTATATAGATTACTCCAATAAGCAATGGATTCCGAATAATTCATATCGAAAATATTCAAATTATTAAATTAAGTTCCTTCACATTTTCATCGAAATGCATAATATTTCGTTAAATAAAACATTTCGAATTTAATTTCGTTGTTTTATTTCCATTGATATGGCACTAATAGTAGTGCTGTGATTTTTCTTTCCCGTGACTCTACTATGCTTATGCTTAATTTTTTTCACAACAATGTTGGTATCTTTGTCTTCGCTGTGGGTTGTGGGTTTGTAGATTTTGTGGGTTTGGTTTTTTTCTGTGTCAAAAAAAGAGGAACTGATTATTCAGTTTTCCGGTTCCCATACTACCCATAGTACAAGCTTTGCTTGATTTGGGGCTAGATGACGAATGTACGTCAGTATGGCGGTAAATGCGTCCTCTCACGGGCCCCGTGCTAGATATGCAGATGGTATTGATTTAATCGATCTGCGTACTTCCGGGTCGATGACCGACAGCTTTTTATTTATTTATTCTATCCACTCAGACCCATAGTTGGCCACATCAATGCCTATCGTCATTTTCTTGTTTAAACGTTTACAGTACAGGATCTGGGAAAGATCTAAATAAAACAAAAAATAACATACACCATTTATTAAAATTAATGAAGAAGCGATACAATTATCCTATAGGTTAATGCATTTCCAGATTTCAGTGAGTAATTGTAGAGCATAATTTAATATTTTAGACAGGTACTTGTTCCCATTCCAGTAAGGAATATTCAGTGGAATCTTCAGCATGTTTATTAATAATTTTATTCCTGCCAAAACTCTCCGTTACATTATTTTGTAGCTCGGTCTGAAATGATTACTCAAGTAGTTTGTCGGTAGGTCCAGAAAATAGTCTGAAAATGCGTTCACCTTTACAAACATACATAGGTACGCTAAATACATAACATGAACATGCATACGCCGATCGCCAAAGAAGTGTGAATAGAGATATACTAGTATATTATTAACTCATTTTCTGTAAAGTTGTTGAAACTACAAGAATATGTATTGTAAGTCGGAATGGGGCTATTCTACACGTAATGGGCATTAACTTTCCCTTACGCCCTTTTGGAAATCAGTTTTATTTTCTTTAAAAACAGTCAGCTGTTTTGAAGCCGAACTCTGTGTTTAAGAGTCTGTCTAACTGTTCTTTAAAAGTTATATTGAAATAAATATTCATGTACGTTTAATGAATACCTAGATACACAGTTGGTAGAGCAAAAATAATTGGCCTATGTAGAAATGTCTACAAGCGCAGATTCCCACTAGTGGGAACGTTAGTACGCTAGGGATTGTCATTTTTAAAAATACCAAGCATCTACTCTAGATATTTTCTGAACATTTTAATTTACTCTGTAACAACTTTAAATCTATTACACAGTATGTATTGATAAAATACCACTTGATAACCGGATGAATTTAAAGACTAACATATATTTGTATTTAATAGATTGACACGTCAATATCTAGGTAAGTTTCGATTGTCCAATTTAGTTTTTATGATAGTAGAGCTTATGTTGCTATTATATTACTAAAACAATTTTATTTCATAGTATATGACCGCTCAATTTGAAGTCAGTATTTTACAGAAAATGAACTAAGTTTAATGTTAAGTCCTTATAATTATGATGGTGTTACAGTATTTTGTTAATAGATGTGGATGAAGTTATAGTTTTTGATACAAGATAAATTCACTATTTTAACAAATTTGTCGAACAATTGTAAAAGAAAAAATTAATATTTTTTTTAATCTTAACTGTTTTTTTTGTCATTTAGTCTAATCGTGCTGTTTTCCACGTGCGTAGTTCCAGAAAGCATGGACTTAATTGTCAAAGAGATAACTATTGATAACAGAACAAACAAAGTGAATTTACCTCTGGCATCTAAATGCCTGTCGAATTAGTGTTAGTAGAGCTAATGCCTATTTAATGCAATTTTTTTTGTCGTTTTATATTTTTTTATAAAAGCCTTATTCGTCGAAACTATTGTATCGAAGGCATGCAGATGTTCCAAGAAGCCTCCAAAACCTCATGTAGATAAGACCGGGGTCTTCTAAAACCATTACCTAACTCTCAGAATGAAGACGAACTAAAAACCTCGAGTGTAACCTATTCTACCGGCCCGATGTCACGTGACTGTCGATCTCGACACTCGAACTGTGGCATCACTTATCAGTAGCACCTTCGAGTCAAGTTCGCGTTGGCCTTGTAATGTAGCCTTCGAAATCATTCAAAACCGAAATCTAGAATTACGGAAGTTCGAATCGGCGCGTTGAAACGTCGCGATGAGCATCGAGCCGTAACATAAAGAGCAATCTTAGGATCGTCGGACATTCCTGCCGACTTCGCCCCCTCGAGTGGACTCCGAGCCTCCTCTGCGGCCCCGGTGGAGTCCCGATGGAGTCCCGCTGACGTCACAGGCACGCGCGCGGGCCGCACGGCGCAGGCGCGGGCGTGACGGGCCGCGGGGGGTGTGTGCGGGTGGTGGGGGTGGGACAGGGCCGCGCCCGCCGAGTGCGAGGGAGACACCATTACATGCCCCCCTCTCGCTCACACCCACGCCATCCACCCTTCGTACATCATGCACAGATTGTCAGAGTTAGTCGCTTCCTTTATCATGTAGTCCACCTGAAATGGATTAATTTGTCAATGTGAGACAAGAACAAAAATGTACATAATATATCAGAGCACAAATTCAATCCAACTGCAAAAGGGGATGAAACAGGGAAATCTAATTTCTCCGAAACTGTTCACCTCTGCACTGGAGATATTTTCAAGCTCGTGCCCTGGAGTAGGTATGGCATTAACATCAATGGTGAATATGTAACTCATCTTCGATATGCCGTCATCACGGCGGAATCGCTCGAAGAACTAGGAACAATGCTCATAGACTTCAATATTGTCTCTCAACAGTTGGGTCTTAAAATGAACAAGAATAAAAATCATGTCAAATGCTCATGTGTGCAGGTACATGTTGGGAGCGATATCATCGAAGTTGTAGCAGATGTTTATCTGGGTCAGACGGTCCAACTAGTTAAGTCCAGCTTCGACAAAGAGATCAACTGACGAATCCAACTCGGATGAACATTGGGCACAGCAGTGCTCCCTCTCCTCCAGCTTGAGGCGCACCTGCGTACGTCGTGTTAGTATTACCTGTTCCTGCAGCGTGTGCCTATGTGTGTCGAGCTCCCTCCCCTCCAGCTTGAGGCGCACTCGTCGCCACACCCCCGCCCCCACGGCGCTGCGCCCCGCCCCCGCCCCTGCGCCGGACGACACGCCCCCAACACCGCCTGGAAACAATTACACATGACATACGTAATGCCGCTCGCCAACAGTCATCCTTCATCTGGACGAGGTTCACCTCAAGTAACGTAGTAAGTGATGAGATTCACCATAGCGACCCATTTAATACAATATTTGTTGGACGTAAATAGTCGTTATATCTCAAAAACGGTGGCTCGTAGAAAAAAAGTATTAATTCATTTTTTGTAGATAATTTAATGATCTACAATTTTTGGCTGCAATATTTTATGATAAAACTTACCGTTTTTGTGAAAATCGCAAAAAAACTAATTTTGACCTTGACCTTGAATAAAAAAAATTCCATACAGGGGAAAGATGGGGAACTTTCAAATTTTATTTTTAATCATATTTTAAACAATCATACTGATTTTCAGCTTGGTGGGAATTTATGTAACTTCGAATGTCTAAATTGACCGGGCTAAAACCCAAATTTGGGCAAAGTAAATTTAGTGCATTTAGTTTAAGAGGCATTAAGTTCAGTAGGAATGTATGAGATCAATTAATTGGCCGGTTTCGGATGCTAGATATTAAGGTGGTGTGACTAACACAGTCAACCTATCTATGATCGCAAAAAACCCCGATCGTGTCTTGAGAGTTTTCCTGTGTATAAATGTGTTAGCATAGTACCTACATCAATCACTGATCGAAATTCGGTAACCCCCTCTTGGACTCTCAGTAACGTGGTTTACCTCTAATAGAATAATCGACATTCGAGCACTCGCCTTAATGTCATCTTAAAGTAAAAGGCACACATTACATTCAAAACTTTAAGCTCGTTTTAAGTCTTACCTTGCTTAGTGGTGACCGCCATTTGGCGCGTCAGTTTGTTCCGGGTCCAATGCTCAGCCGGCCACTTGTTATGAACCCTACAATAGATATGCACAATTTATTTCCAATTTTATGAACTTACGGAGTATTATACTCAATGTAACGTAAGGAAAACTGTAGTATATTAATTAGTTAATGCACTCACTCTAGCAGTGCATGCTTGAGCACGGGCAGCTCGTGCATGAGCGCCTGCGCCGCCGTGCCCGCCGCCCGCACCGCAGCCTCCGCCCCCGCCCCCTCGTCCCGCCCCTCGCGCCCCGCCTCCCGCCCCTCCGCCGCCGCCTCGCTGCAGAGGGCGGCGATAGCGCGGAGCTGCTCGGACACCGCGCGGTCCAGGTTTAGGTAATCGCCCGCTGGATTGTGACCCTGCAATGGATGACATGATACGATGAATGGTAATAAAAAAATACTCCGTCTTCAACCCCAGTTTTTTAATTTTTTTTTACAACATCTTGTGAAGAATTGAATTGAAATTCATTGATAAATAACGCTACACCGAATTTCCCCCCCTTTTCCCCTCCATTTATCCCCAATAGAAAATCGCGATTGACAAAAAAAATTAAATAAATCCAGGAACTGTGCTAGTTTTTGTCAACATAATATGACCTACAATATGAAAAGTTCGACCTGTAGGCGAGAACAGATCGGACAAAAGCATATTTTGGTCGGTCTTGAAACTGAGATGCCTCGCTCGCTCGGTCAATAAGCAATTTAGTTTTAATGAAACTCAACTCACTTTGTCTAACAGTTGATGATGATTAGGACGCCTATTCAGCCGCCAAGCAGCTTGCAATGGTCGGTTTGAAGAGTGTGCCGGCGCCGATGAAATTACAGGCACATGATGCCTAATACCTGTATGCTTCAGGTCGATAGACTCTGAGTAGTGTGTCGTAGTGACACGTTCCTAACGAGCGTGACCAACGATGCGATACTTTGTTATGAGCGTCGTAACCACTTAACATAAGGTGGGCCATCCGCTTGTTTCATCAGTAAGTTGTACAAAAAAAAAAGGTTGGCAACTTCAAGTATAGGCATACTGCACTCACATCGTTGACAGTCTGCAAGACCGTCAGCGGTCCCTTGACGTCGGGCATGAGGTGGTCCCGCGCGAGCATGACGGGCAGCAGGCGCTCGGCCGCCGCCCGCAGCGCGTCGCGAGCTCTCTGCGCGCGCACCCCCCCCGCCTTGCCCTCCCCCCCCAGCGCACACGTCATCTCGCGGAGCAGGGCCGACACGTTGTCCACCTGTTAACATTACCACATTATTCATAAGAGCAGCCTTTTTAACAACAAGGGTTAATTATTCGGTAAAACGCGCATCCTGACCCATTGCGTGTCGATGTTTCCTTCCGGATGTAGCATCTCCATGAGGGACTCCTCGGTGGGAGACACGTCCAGGGAGTACTTCTGTGTCAGCGTACACGCCTGGAACAAATCAACTTATGAATTACCGAGTACGTGGTTTGTCGTAGTCGCTTGATGAGGCGAATTACAGACCGCAGTATTGGTGCTAAGTTCTCTGAAGATGATGTTCGTCCCTTGGTGCGCTCGCTTAGTCACCATTTACGAGATCCATAAAAGGTGATTAGGGGTCCTATGTTAAGATGAGTTCTGGGGAATATAAATTTCATCAGGTATAATTACCTTCTCCCAATGTGCCAGTGCTGTAGTCATAGTTCTCAGCACTTTGTTATTCTTATGCTGCCGTGCATGTGGTGCACTCCGCGCGTGCGTGGCCAATGACCGCGCGGCTGAGGAGAGGCGACCAGCTCGGACACGGATGGACGACCACGCGTCCTCTAGGGAAGAGAGGGCGCCGGCGAGGGATGGGTTGGCACCTACTCCCCATTTCACTCTGGAACGTAACACAGTCATATATTACTCACTGATATCAATAGAAGAGGAGAAAATTATCTATCCTGAGGTACTACGGCAGATATCTAAGAGCGATGTAACAATCAATGTAAAATTAATTGAGAATGGTCATATATGCATCACCGGGGTCTAAGAAAATAGCTCTAAAACTAAGAAACCAAGTTCCAGCTACAAAAACGTTCAATCAAGCAAATCAAATCAAGGAAAAATTCTAAATTAATAGTATTAAAAGATTAAATATAAACGATTCCTTTTATAAGAACTTACATTATTAACTTCCTTTATTACGAACTTCTTCCTTAGTCATAAATGTTTGATGTAATGATTGTGCAAGAGTCATTAATATTATACAAATTGGATTATACCTTTGATGAGCAGCGTTGAGTAATGTCTGCGCTTTGGTGTTGGCCGCTATCAGACGTTCCATGGCTAAGATCAGCTCCTTAGAACGACGTGTCAGTAATGCACTCGTTTCCTGCCCGTTTCCAATTAGCTGGAAGATTTATGATAACTTATTACATTTTGAATACTGAATTTTATTGCTATAGGCAAAAATGGTTAAAAAAAATGAGATTAGAGCAGGACCAGAGAAGTGATTGTGTAAGTGTTGCTGCTAACAAACTCTCGTTGTTAGGACAACAGAACATGCCAGGTAGACGACACAAATTAATGGGGGCCTATAACCAGCATCGAGTAAAGGCAACCTAATTATCCACAGATGTTAACGATGAGAATCATGTCATGATGTGTCATGTGTGGCTAGAAAAGCATGCAACAGCGGCAAAGTACCACGTGAACGGCTGCGGCGCTCCTTCCCTTCCTAGCTTACATACGCTCACCTCTCTCCAGGGAGATTGCGAGAGCCGGTACTCGAAGATTTGTTTTATCGATCGGCAAGGCAGGATCTTTAAAGGATGCACCCGTGATCAGGTCAGTAGTTAGGCAGTAGGACAGTACCTCGTTGATGGCGGCAGCTCTCAGTGCGAGTGCGCGTGCGGCGGCGGCGGCGCGCGTGTGGTCGGCGTGCGCACGCGCAGCCGCCGCGCGCCGCGCCCGCGCTGACACCAGCGCGTGCACCGCCCACGCCGCGCGCCCCCCGCCCCCTGCCCCCGCCCCTCCGCCTGCCCCGCCTGCGCCGCCGCCTGCCCCCTCGCACGCCTTCTCGCACAGCGACTCCAGGGGGACCGACCACATCGCACCTGGACATCCACCCACGAGACCCTTTAGTTTCGTCAATGATCAGAATTAGATAATTAACTGAACGACCGGAACTTGAAAGGTGATGAGACTCACCGATCTCCTTCTGTTCCACCTCGGCCCTCAGGTCCAGTCTGCGCCGGAGCAGCAGGGCGCATATGACGCACGCCAGGGCGCGCGAGTGGACGCCCAGTAGATTTCGCGATACGAACTCTGCTATGAACCTGAAATCACATGAAATCTAATGAAATTAAAGCTCACTTCAGTAGCCATCAACATCCGTTGGTAAAAGGATAATATAATGTAAATGAACAGACGTCGACGAACGGTTAACGCATATCCAAAGATAGCTTCGTCGATTACTATTGAGTTACTTTAGCATTCTGAACAGTCCACGTACCGTTTGACAGGCTTCAGCAGCGCTGAGTCTTCAGGCGCGGGCGTGGAGCCGGCACGAGCGGGGCAGGCCAGCTGTGCGCAGACCGCGAACACCTCCACAACGCATTGCACGCGACGGACCAGGAATACTTCTTCTAGCACCGTTCGGACGGCCGGGCTTTGGAGGGCAGCCTGGGAAGAAGTCCATTACTTATATTCGTCCATTTTAAAAACTCCTTAATCGATCGAAACTCCGATTTCTTATCTACTACTTTTTAGAAATAACTTGAATATACGTGGCATTTTTATACTTTTCAAAATAAAGAAATACCGACAAAAACAAACCCAACCACTCTATTAAATTATATATTCCTGAGCTACTCTCTCGCTACCAAACAAACTCTCATGACATCCGACCGAAGTTCCACTTACCGACATATGCATAGCGTCACTGATATGGTCAATCTTCCTCCAGGCCTGAGGCACAGGTACGGCCAGATGATCAGCTAGTTCCCTTGTCCTCAACTCCACGACCGCAAACAGCCCATTGAAGCCCATTAGCAGCATCCGACCGGAATCAACTTCCTGGTCCGAAGCAGTGGTTAGAAGGGCTTCGTACCGAGCTCGGAGTTCACCAGCTACCACCATGGCCCCACTGGCTGGGGACTGGAAGGGATGAAGAAGTCAAACTATTGTCTTCGAAACCATTCTAAACAGCCATAAATTAAAATACCCAGTTTGTTTATACAAACTCTGACATACTCGTAGCGTTGTCTTACCTGGAGTACTACCTCTACTAAGCACACCTCACATACATAATAATATCTCTAAAGACTTACCTCCATATCCATAATCAAATATCTCAGATGTATTTCTAGCTGCGCTAACAGTTCATTCAGCTGCATCGGTGTGCTCATGATGAGGGCGTTAAGCTCGTTGATCATCATCAACGTAGACGGGTCCTCCGAGTGAATTTTCTTCAACGCATCTGGGAGGATAATGGTGCTGTAGTTGAAATTCAACTGCTGCAAGTCTGCTAAGAGTAGATTTGCACTTCGTACGCATTCTACTGCTACTGGTAATGTCGTGTCTTCGGTTATAGCTGTCTGCAAAGGCGGTAGCGATAGCAGTTCTACTGCTTGCGTTGACAGTAAGCTCATATCATCAAGGAACCACTCGCCTTCTCTCGAAGTTAAATCCACAAGGCAATCTCCAGCACTCTGAGCTCCATTTTCAAGCATCAGGTATCTTCTATTCAGGTTGCAAAGCATCCCGATTACGACGGATTCTAGGGACGATGCGGCACCATCTTCTGTTCTCACCCAGTTCGCGATGTTAGCCTTCGCTTCCATGTATGCTTCTTGTGCCAGCGCCAAAGCTTCTGGACCACCTTCCAGCTGTAGTCTTTCAGCAGTTTTAGCTAAATATGCATTGGCCTCGGCGCAAAGCGCTTGAAGCCTGTAGCTGTATGCGATCATCTGTTGCGATGCTTCTCCTTTAGTATTATCTGCATTGACTAACGCTGTAACCTGGTTGGACATCTCTCGGCAAACATCAGGAGACTTGCTTTCCAACGCGGTAGCTAGGAACTTCCTAAACATGACTATGCGATGGTATTCAGTGTGGCTTTGTGGGTAGTATTGTGATACAGCCACGAATTGAGTGAGCAGTTCTAAGCAGGATCTGATGAGGTGAAGTGTTTGCTTCATAGCTTGTTTAAGTTCAGTCTCTGCTTGCTCGCATTGTGTTATCATGGAGCTCTGTCCAGCGTTAGTAAGGAACTCCTTGATGTGATCAAATATGAGCTTCTCTTCCTCTTCAGGTGTGGCGAATTCTTGGATCCAGTTGAGGAGTTGTGGACCGTTCAACACTTCAGTTGTGTTTGAAAAAGTTTCTATTTGTGTATCGAAGTCATTGAGGATCTTAACCAAAGCTTTCATGGAGTCCTCAACAGCGTTCTTTGCTTGCTTATACGTAGAGTATTTTTGAGAGATGGCGTATAACGGATGGTTGTTTAAATTTGGTCCATAGGCCTCTATTTCCTTAATCAATGCCATTTGTTGATGACATTTTTGAAGTCTTGTCTCCACTGATTTCAGCTCTTCATTCTCTTTTAGCCAGTTATCGGCACACTGCCGTATTTCGGGTAAGATCGCCAAAAATTGATCCCTGAAACAACATTTTACGAGTGTTAATGAATTTTTAACGAGTTCAAGTAGACTTCGTCAATAATTCAGGATCAAACAGGAAGTTAGTGATGTACATCGAAAGTGCTTTCAGAGGGACAGATAATTTTTGTTCTATTTATACGGCAATCGCGGCCGATTTATTTATATAACCATCAGACCTCATTCATATTGAATAGATGATAAGGATTAAATTATGAAATCCGGGTTTTTCCCGATTCGAAAAGTACTTCGGAAATTGGGACAAACATGTTTTTAAATAATCTAACCTCAATTTTAAGAGTCAATAGGATTTAGTAGTAATAAAGCTCTGTGAAAAGATAGTCCAGGGAAATACCTATGCCTATATCTGCAGCCAAGCAGCGCCAGAGTTGCTGTGTTTTAGTTTGAAGGGGGTTTGGGGGATGAGAGTAAAATTACAGATGGGGTTTAACTATACAAGTTAATAATCGCAGAGTAGTGCATCGTTCGGCATGTTCCTAATGTGACCTGCTAGATAAAAAAAGATTTTGCCGTGCCGCGCTCCTAAGCTTTCTAAATATACAAAAATAGTTTTCGGGGTTCCGTTTCGCAGTGTTTTTATTCCCAACAAAAACCCAAAACCCAACTTATTACAATCCTTACGAAAGAACAAATATACTTTATATCATCGTGAGCATAAAGTTTACTGTTCGCGAGCGCCATCCATCCATCCTATATTTACAGCGGTACACATGTGTACGGCCATATATTCGTTTCATGTCAAATGGTATTAGTGCATATACTTGTGATAATATTACAGAATAGTGATATACACATTCGTTCGTTCTTCGTTGAAACACAGAGCTTTCTACATCACTTGTACGATTGTATTTGGTATAAAAAGCGTAAATATAATCTTATATCCAGTCGAGACGGTGAACGAAGGTCAGAAGTATGTCATAAAACTCACGTGAGATCTCCCAACTGCTGCTTCATCTCAACAGCTCTGACAGCCATCATGTCCCTTGCCGCCCGCACATCTCGTCTGCCCTTCCGACGCCTCCCTCCGCCGGTGCCGCCTCCCCACTCCACCAGGGGGTCGTACACGAAGGCCTCTAGCAGGGTCAGCAGTGTCTCTCGGCCTCGACGCATGGTGCGGAGGACGTGCTCACAGGCTAGGCGGAAGATGCCCTGAAAAATAAAAAAATGCTTTAGGATATGAAACTTGACAATCAGTAGGTGTAACAACTGGATCTATAAGAGGTGTATGTTCAACAGTGAACGTCTTACGGTTGAAATTATGACAGTGATGAGTATGACAGGCGAAGTGACGGTGGTGTAGTTAATTCAGATCTAAAAAACAGAAATGACAGACAAAAGCTTTAATCTTGTTTTCGAATTATATTGAAACGATTTAGGTCCATTCTCTATCTCAAACATCAAGATGGTCGCAGTAGAGTAATACTTAAACAAGTGTAGATTGTAAATACTAAAAGAAATACAGTTCAAACTGGACGGTAACAATTGTAACATTAGTAACATACATAGGTACTAATTAGACACGGACGAAACAACACTACACAAGTCCGTCGACGCTAAAAACTATTTTATTTCCGAGTCGGAGTGGTTTCCGTAATAAGATTCCCAGTCAGTAGTTAGGAGCAAGATAAATGAATAATAAAACAAGCTCAGCTGACACTGGAAGTCGCAAAGGGAACATAAAAACCACATAATTGCTGGTTTACAGTCCGTGCGTGCTTTGCTTACATCTAGTAGAAATCAGGTTCGTGGTTTGCTTAAACTGTGGCCGGCATTTTAGTAAGATAAAAGTGGTTTTTTTATCCAGAGCAAAGTGACGGTACACGAACCAGTAGGGTAAAAGGAAAAAAGGCTCTAACATCAACACTCTCGTTTTCTTTGTCGTATCGTGTACTGAGATTCGCAGTGTTTTGCGTATCAGAAACTACGAATATAATTCTTTAGTGGTACAACAAATTAATAAAGGCATCAGACATATCGGAACCGATCACCTGTTTTCTTTGTAAATCGCCTAGTTTCGGACATGTATGTGGGTAGAATTGCTGAGAGAATTTAACCCCTTAAAACGTAGTTGGTTACGACCAGACTTTTGATGTAGCCGTATATGCGATGTAGCTAATTTGCTAAAAAGCTTTACAATCTTTCCTAAATTCTTTTTTTCAAATAATAATATACACAGGAATAATAAAAATCACCGATTTCGCTAACTTCCACAGATAAGTTATGCAAAATCTTGAATATTTTGGTAGAAAATTTAAATAGAAATAGTTTTAAAGTTAGTGAATAGGCCCGGTTACTTGGACCGGGAATAAGATTGAATTTTGTGAAAGTAGGCCGCGCGATAACAGCTAACTTCGAGAGTTCTAGATACAACTCCTCCCGGTTCGGTAGTGGTGCTCCAATACCAACTTATATAATTCCAATTGATATTAAAACTGAACACTTGATAATCGTGGTGGACTCGGCTTGGGATAGAACCTCTCCATCACCTCCCATGAATGACGTAAGAGGCGACTAAAGGAACGCATCAGGAGATAGGCAGCAGCATCTCTTGTGTACTAAACACCGACACTGCGCTCATTAATCCACCTGCCAAGCGTACCCAAAATTTGGAGCAGGCTTATATCCAGCAGTGACTTATTTAGGCTGACCACATTCTAGTAATGAAATCGCCAGTACAATAGTCCAAAACGTATACTTAGCCACCGGAATACCATGTGGCCTATTGTCAACGAATATAATTATCATAGCATGTAAAGTAGTTAAAATAGAACCGCTACAAAACAAATGAACATTTTCTAGGTAAAATCTATGGGTTATAATTGGTATAGATTTGCTTTTAGACCAAACAGATAACAGTTTTCTAATAAAACACTGACGATGCTCAATAAAAAATATCAAAGTAGTAAAACCATTAAATAATCCTGAAGGTCAACATAACCTTAGCTTTCTTAAGAACTGTTTCAATCAAAATCCTACTACGAGTACATTGTTAATCACAAGAGCTCGTCGATACTGTGTAAGCACATTCCCTAAGCCTCCTGGCGCTCGGTATAAAGCCGTATACGCACGTACAACAAAATAGCGAGCTCGCGGCCGTTAAGCTGTTTACACACAGCGTATTGCAACCCAACTTCTCAACTCTGTATTATGCACGAACAAACTTTCTACGGTTAATTAACCTGACTTAGTGCTTACAAATAAGATTAAATTTTAAGCGACCGCCTAAGTTTCTTGATGCTAAAGTTTGCTACACAAGTTTAAGCATGGAGCGGAGAAAAACTAAATTCAGGGCCATACCAAGGCAACTGAAAAATATTCTACTCTCAAGAAGTTGATAAGCCTGTCCTACTGTACTAACAACAGAGATATTATATAGCAAGCTGAAGTAATATGAGTAACAGCTTTGCATTATATTTGATTAGGTGAAAGTAAGTTTGAACGGAATGAAAAACATTTATCCAACTAAAAAAAAACAATAAAAATGGGTCTTGTGCTGAACCACAAAACTGATACGCCCGGTTCCAATATCCTACGAGCATCCGTTGGTAATACGGGTAGTAGTTGCCTGTCAGATAAACTCTAACCTCATTGACCAGTGTTAGCTGTCACTGAAATATTAACCAATGAGATAAAGTTTTATCCGACAAGCAAACAAAATCCGAAAAGCATTTTTGTCTAACGGACGCATATAACGGTAGGAACCAAGCCGTAAGTTTCTTGTCTGTTCTTCTAGGCTTAGTCGCGAGGAAGTGGCGTTAAGATTCATCTAGCTTTAAGACGATTAAAAACAATCCCTGGATATTACTAAATATACGCTCCATGACTTTGTTTATACGATATCGGAACCGGTCACAAAGCAATCTTGATTACATTTGGAAAATAATCAGATAAGCAAGCAAAGTCGCGTCAGTTGGGAAAAAAATCCAGTCTTTACATATTAAATCCTGAAACCTAATACGCTCTCTTAAAATACCCGTTTAAATATTCGCTCTATGTAACATCCTTTATTTTGAAAGATAAAATAAATGTTTTGAATTCCAACGAAAAAGCTTTAAATATTTGAAGAAGAGCGCTGCTTTGTGACGCTCAAGTATTCCATGCAGGCCTTGGCACCACGTACCCTCAAAATGACGTTTAATTTAACGTAGTTATCCGTTTTATTCAAGCTATCATGTATTTTAAACTTGCTCTTTGATTTTAGACGTTCTTTTATGCAAAAGAGTTGTAGTATCAAGTATGGAATAATAAGTGAAATGCTGTTGTGCAACGAGCGGAGTAGAGTGATAAAAACACCGTAAACAGCGGCGATTATCTTGCAACCTGTCACGTATGGAATACCAACTACTGCAAAATGTGGATATGAACCAAATGTAATATGTGGACGTATCTTGACTACCCCCATTTAATATCCTCAAAGAATCTCAAGTAGGTACTTGGTACTAAGAGGAATTTAAGTCGAAACGGTTTTTGTTCCTGTATAATTTATTGCTAAATAAAGCTATAGAAGTTGAGGCAGAAAACACTTTTATGTAACGATGGAAGCTTGAACAGCTGTTGTTTTGAAATTAGCTACACAATTTATATACCGCACGTTCCGAATTAGACGTAGGTATTACCTTTTTCCTCCGTCTTAAAAACTAGTATATAAAACAAGCAACAATGCAAGGCCATTCATCTCCATCCAGGCTGAAGGGTCAAGGGTGAACAAGGCTATGAGTTACGACCCAAGTTAGGCCAGCACGTGGGAACCACCTCACGTGCCTTATTCTCAATATACTTAGTGCATACTATTACTTACTATTTTGTATAAATGGCGCGGCGGGCGAATGTCCGCCTGCGACGCAGGGGTTGCGGGTTCGATTCCCGCCTTGGGATAAATGTTTGTACGATCTGCAAATATTTATTCCGGGTGTTCTGGGTATTTTCTATTTATAATAAAAAATATCTATGTATATAATATAGTATGTAATATATCAGTCATCTAGTACCCATAACACAAGCTCTGCTTAGCTTGAGGCTAGATGATGCTGTGTGGATTGTCCAGCATTATTTATTTATTTATTTATTATCGTGTTTATACTTGTAGTATCTCAAGACATCAAAACTTTCGCATGCGGTTTCACCAGTACTTTATAGTTACCAACTTCCCCTTACCGACCGGTCTCGATAAAACACCCTGTTAAGTATGGGATTACATAATTATAATACGTAAACTTTACACTGGTTTTGCATAATGATCTAGCTCCTAATGTATTGCTCTGTTTCAGATTATGCTCCTAAGCCGGCCGTGTAAACCTTTAGCATATATTATGACAAACATATTTTGCATGAAACCTCCGCTCAATTTTAAGGACATACCAGTTATAGTATTATATACAAGTTATAGATTGTAGTATTTTGTTGTGATATAAATTTTTAGGGTTCCGTACTCAAAGGGTAAAACGGGACCCTATTACTAAGACTCCGCTGTCTTTCTGTCAGTCTGTCCGTCTGTCACCTGGTTGTATCTCATGAGCCGTGATTGTTAGAGTTGAAATTTTCACAGATTATGTACTTCTGTTGCCGCTATAGAAACAATTTATGCAATCCACTTGACACTGGCGAAATTGTCTGTCGAATCACGGGCAGATGCTATTATGAAAAAGAAGAAGTAGAAGCACTTTAGGCTGTGGATTTGATTCCCACCAACAACAAACATTTGGGCGTAGAACACATTATTGTACATTCTGAGTCTGAATCGTTTATTGTACTTTATGTATGTATTTACAAAAAAGTTTCGAAGATCTTGTTCAATAATACAAGCCTTGCTTAGTTTAGAACCATATTTGGACGTACCTCTATCTACCCTCTTAGACATCATCAAATAATCTTGATTTAGTACCTACCTACTTGGTAGGCGAGACAGATCTGAAGGGATTTCTACCGGGCCTGGGGATTAAAGTCGTGAGGTTGTCGGTTTTAGCACCACCACGCAGACGATGTCGTGGGCGGACCACTTATATCCACTCAAATATTTTACAAGGGTCCATAACCGAAACTCAAGCCTTAAGTTTAGTATACGTGTATCTCCGCCCACACACACAAAACGAACAAGTAAAGGTAGAATCACATTAGACCCGCTCCGCGTGTCGTGTCCTATACTATTGAATATAAGTTTTTACACTAGAGCAGACGGCACAGGTCTGTTTGTCTATCTGTCCCATACAAAATATCTTAGACAATCCAGGTTTGCACACGTGGATCTTATCTAGTGTGATTCTACCTTAACGTACACGTACAGTCTATAACATAAAATACCTAATCATTTCAGTTCTTCAAGCCTCATTTCCCGCCGTTCTCCTTCAAATTTACTAGTTATTTATGGCTTGCCTCATAAAAATCTAATACCATAAGAATCTTTGGACTGATATACGAGTAGAAAATGTACAGCCTAATCCACTGCTCGTAGAGACTTGAATTTTTCAGGGTATATTCGTCTTGATGCGTAGAGGTGTACTAAGAAAGAAATTTCCGAAATTAAGCCAATTTAACGGGTACAGCGAGTTTTAAAAGTATGAAAGGCTTACGCTTGAACTTATGCGATGTCGCACACGTTTTCGTATCAGTATAAAATAAAGTAGAGCAAAATGTCCAAACTTTATCTCAGCTACTTTGTTATTCAAGAATTACAAATCACTTAGAGGAGCTTATGTAACCACACACGTTTCTATAACAGATGTGAGTGAACTTTGAGTACAGATTTATATAATAATGTAGATAGCTTACAGGGGTTAAGCCGATGTTTCCATGGTGGCTCCAAAAACAAACGGCGTAAGAGAGTAATGCATTTTGTATGTATAATTATGTAAGAATACTGGTGGTCTAGTAGGAGCAATCCCGCCTTCTGATCCTAACGTGGATTCGAATCCAGTCGCGCACCAATGGATTTTCTATCAAAAAAATTATGTGCGCAATGCCAGTTGTCTCAAACGGTGAAAGAAAACATCGAGAGGAAGCCAGTTAATATTGTAGCAGCGGCGATAGGTTTGTAATCTGTAAAAGCATTTATTCAGTAATATCCCCGCCATTTTGAAACGTCTTAAAACTGGATGAATCTAAGCGCCAGTTCCTCGTGACCAAGCCTAGAAACAATCGTACAAACAAACAAAAATTTTTTTTTATAGTTGATTTCGTCTTTTTACCGTTTTTAGGGTTCCGTACCCAAAGGGTAAAACGGGACCCTATTAATAAAACTCCGCTGTCTGTCTGTCACCAGGCTGTATCTCATGAACCGTGATAGAGAGTTGAAATTTTCACAGATGATGTATTTGATGCTGCTATAAAAACAAATAAAAGAATAAAATAAATATTGAAGAGGGCTCTCATACAACAAACGTGATTTTTTACCGTTTTGATTATAGATAAATGGTACGGAAGCAAGATTTCGGAAAATATCTTTAACGTACAGACTTTTCGACCTCTACAGTTTTATTACAGTATAGAAAGATTTATAGATTATAGTATTTATATCTGTATGTGTATCCAAGGCATCTCCCAGAGCTACGTAATCAAGAAGGACCTTGTCTCTCTAACTGCAGGTAATTCGTTAGACGACACGTGCTGGGTCACAAGCATCGGACATATTAGGTATAACATCTTTACTTACTCTACAGAAGTACATGAACTACTATATAAATAGCTTATTGGATTGCTGTGCTCCCGTCTGCCTCGGTGCTATTACATGAGACTGACTTTTACGTCTCACCTAACTACTAAGCGTAACCTTGAAATGGTTCTTGGCTTTGGTAACAAATACAGTCAGCTGCACTAGAATGTATATAATTCGAAACTTTCAAATTGCATCACAGCATTATAATAAACATATACACGGCCAAAATTAAAAACTCGTGAAATTATTTAATCATTGTAGCTTATTTTTTGAGTATTTGCCATGTACATTTTTATTATGACGCTGTCACACCATTTTAAAAGATACGAATCGTATACATTCTAGTGCAGCTGACTGTACATGTCGAGACCCTTTGAGATACTTCAGATAGTCAAGAGGCACGTACAATTATTACGTATGTAACATACAAATGACCTTATGCAGTAGCTGGTATTCCATACGTGACAGCTTTTTTATATACACAATACACTCAAGCTTCTAAACTAAAAAAGCGCACGCCCATATTAAACGTATTCCCATTTTTATCTTCTACTACCCCAATATTGTAGAATAATAACTTGGGTTGTACCAAACACTTCCATTTTGGTTCGACGGATGGCGCTAAGAACCATGACACAGATAATTTAGCTCTTGACGTTTCTAAATCAAATTTGATGAAAGTATAATTACAATAAAGCCTATGTCCAGCAGTGGACATCTACAGGCTGTTGTTGTTGTTGATGATGATGACGATAATCACATGTACTCTTACCAAACTTCAACATTAGATTTAGTTTTTTTTTCTGTTTCTAAATTTTAAGCACAGTTACACACTACCTATCAAATCATTGACGATTTATTCAACTTACCAGCCTGTTGTTTAGTATTAAGATCTATTTAAGCATGTATGTACTTTATTCATTTGTTATCATTTGTTTTAGAACAACAGAATTACAACATCCCACCCACCCACTATCCCACCCACTACCCACTACCTATTTCAAGCAATAAAGATATTCTATTCTATTCTAATAAATTGCACAATAAATATTTTTATAATTTATTATTATATAAGAGGGAGTCATTGTTAATAAGCAGATTTAATTACTAAAATCCAAACTAACATCAATCAAAAAAAAAAATAGCTCTAGGAGTATTTATAGACTTAAAAAAGGCTTTTGATACCGTCAGCCACGCTATCTTACTACAAAAGCTAATAGACATAGGTATATCAGGTACAGTACTTAAAATGTTCGATTCTTATTTGACAAATAGGTCTCAGGTGGTTAAAATGGTTGAGCACCAAAGCAATCCACATAGCATATCGTTTGGGGTTCCACAAGGATCTATACTCGGACCATTACTATTTCTCATCTACATAAATTCAATACATGAAATTACATTATACGGACACATATCTCTTTTTGCGGACGACACTTGCCTTTTCTATTTCGGAAATTGCATAACTGAACTAAAACGCCAGGCTCAAGAGGATCTTAACAAATTGTTTGTCTGGTTTCAAAGCAATTTGCTCACCATTAACACCGATAAAACCTGTTACGTTATTTTTAAATCAAAAAACAAAAGAGTTCCACCTCACTCACCTCTTACAATTGATGGTGAAGTTCTACATTTAAAAGAATCAGAAAAATATTTGGGACTTAGACTTGATTCCCATTTAAATTGGAAGGTACACATTGAATATATAACATCCAAGATTTCGTCATTACTAGGTTCACTGCGTAATATTGTACGCAGCCTCCCTCACAGAATTCGTCAGACCATTTATAACTCCTTAGTAAAACCACATCTTCTCTATCTCATTGAGATATGGGGTAGTGCTCCAAAAACGAATTTAAAAACCCTTCAGGTTGCTCAAAATAAAATTATTAAAATGTTGTTTAATTACAAATACCTTACACCAACGCTCAAAATATACAAGGAAACTCAATTAATGAACATCAAACAACTATATACATACTGCTCATGTATATTTATAAGAAAAATACTTAAAAAGACAATACACTCACACATAACATTTACACAAGTACATCAGGTGCATAATCGAAGCAGTCGTAGAAAGGATCACATACTTCTCCCCCGTGTACGAACTACCCAAGAAAAAAGATGTATCGTTTTTGAAGGTGTGCAACTTTATAATAAGCTACCAAAGGAGGTGAAAAATGCAAAGTCGTTCGGCGTCTTCAAACTCAAACTTAAAAAACACGTACTTAATCATATCCCATTAATAACATAACAAAATGCCTTACTGACTTAACTTACACTGTGACGTACCGGGCGAGTTTGCATTGTTCACAGCCTTTGTTCGCCAAGTACCTAGCTACTGCCAACAGTTATTGACGCGGGTAGATTTGTAATTAAATTACCTGCCTAATAGCATAGACATAATAGTGAAGAAATCAACATACTTTTTTTTTTTTACTTTGTTTTGTTCTAAGTACGATTTTTTACTTACTTATAATAATAGTTCTCATATAAGTGAAATGTAAATTTCTTTTGAGAAAATAAACGATCTTTAACCATAGTTATTACAATATAGTGGCCTATGTGTCAAGAGGACATGCTGTTGTTTTGCCACAATAAAAAAAAAGGCTTAGAAATAGAAATAAAAATAGAAGAGGGAGTCATTGTTAATAATTTATTACAATATAGACGAAATAATTTCCAAACCATTATATTCATAACATTCCGATAAATCAATGTATAAAGAAAACCACCCTCCAAACCATGCCATTTTATAACCGACTTGCAAAGTGGAACAAGTACATCCCCACCTGATCCTAAGTGGTTACCTCACCTATAACAAAGCATTGCCTCGCAGAGACGTTCCTTAGGAACGTACCCTACGATGCATTGCTCTGCGTCCATCAAGCTGAGGCATACAGGTGTTAAGGCTAGTGTGCTTGTAATTTCATCTAACGCGTGTTCCCTAGTACCAAGCCGAAGTTCATCCGTGGCGGTTTAGTGGACAGTGTCCTCAGCCCCGCACAAAGGGTTCATTTATTCATATTCACAAGTACGTCCAATCCGGGTCGTTCTCAAAGAGAACTTGCAACGTTCCGTTAGCGGCCTGTGAATTTTTCAGTGCAAAGGAAACTACTTCCGAAGCGAACACGGGCTCCTGATTAGAGACCGTTAGATTACATTTGCATTGAATATGTATTATTGTAAGTAGGATTGTTTTGAGAGAATGAACAGTTATTTTGTAGCAAGATTTTTTTACTACAGATGATAGTGTTGTGGTAGCGACACCGCCTTCTGATATAAAGGTCGCGAGTACGAATCCGGTCGTACAACAATGGATTTGTCTATTATAAAAATTATATTTTATGAAGAACCTTTTTGTGTTATTTCTAAAATCTACGGCACTGTAATGTATGGACGTACCTCTGACTAACATTTAGATAGGTACTTGAGTAGGTTACTGAGTACCAATAGGTCTAGGAGGATGCCTACCGTGCTTAATTTACAGTCATGAAACTATTAATTTATTTTCTTTGAGTTATTAACGCTGTTTAACTCTCAGTAACTCTACACAGTAAGCGCGTATGTGTGCGGCTTAAGAGCTAGGCTTAAGAGCATTGACCCTTTTAAATAGGTAAGTATGTAATTTTAACAAAGCACAAACATTGTGTGGGTAGTTGGCGGTTACTTCATTAAACTGTTTACTGCTTACTTTCAAGCCAAAGTTACATAATTAATATTCATCATTTGGAACACGGGACACATAAGTTATACAAACACACTACGTACTAGGTTTGGTAATGAACTCTGACTTTTATACAGTTTGAATCCCCCACCACATGTCAGATAGTTCACCTGGTGTTGAGTGGTTACGTCCGAGAATTTCATTTCATTTGAAGGAAAACACCGTGAGGTAACCAGATAATATTATAACAGCGACGATGGGCATGCATCTTGTCACGTATGGAATACTAACTACTGAAAAATGTGGGTACGTACCAAATGTACTATCTGTACGTAACTCTGACTACCCCCTTTAGAAATCGTCAAAGAATCTCGAGTATGTACTTGGTACTAAAGGATCAGAGGGGATGTCTACAGTGCTTGGGGATTAAAGTCGTGATGCTATATATTTTTTTATTTTTGCTCCAGTTTTGTCGTGCCAATAATGGTGACATTCACAAAGAGGCAATTTACTCTAACTCCCATTTCGTAAATTATATTTATTGCTTTTTGCTACATTCCTGAATTTCCATGTTATTTGTTCAGTAGCTAATCTATGCCACGTCTCTGCTCGTCACTGAACGAGATAAGCCTACGACCCTATATGCCCGTATGCAAGTGCTATTTGTGATTATTATGATACATGTGCTTTTTTTATCAAACTTCAAAAAACGAATGCGGTTGTTAAGTAAATTTTTTTTTATGTATAAACCGATTTGAAAAATTCGCGAGGAAATCAAGCTCGGTTAAAATTTTTATTCAAAGTAACTAAAACAAAAATTTTCAGAAGAATATCATGCAAGTAAATGTTGAAATAGGTTTCACAAGTTTTTAAAACTGAATAATATGATAATGTTCTTGAGAAAAAGTGATAAAGCAAGCTCGTGGATAACCGGTTTTTGGAAAGTAGAAGCGCACGGAACATTAAAGTGTGGGTGGTCGCGCACCGTTCCGTTTCAGAGGAACTTCCTCCCGCGAAC
The DNA here is from genome assembly GCA_947095575.1 of Electrophaes corylata. Classification (NCBI taxonomy): domain Eukaryota; kingdom Metazoa; phylum Arthropoda; class Insecta; order Lepidoptera; family Geometridae; genus Electrophaes; species Electrophaes corylata. The sequence goes on along the minus strand of OX352709.1, from coordinate 12,131,462 downwards.
ACTCAGGCTGTGGAATGATCTTCCTGCTAAGGTTTTCACTAAGGACTATAGTATGGGGTTCTTCAAAAAGGGCGTTTTAAAATTTTTAAAGGGTCGGCAACGCGCTTATGATTCCTCTGGTGTTGCAGGCGTCCACAGGCTACGGTAACTGCTTTCCATTACGTGGCCCGTAAGCTTGTTTGTCAACTTTGTTGTATAAAAACCAAAAAAAAATATAAAATATGAAAAGATCCACTGATTTCCACTACCTGTACAACATTAATTCCACGAGGTCCTAACTAAATAATATGAATAAATATAAATTCGCTCCCTTCAACCTACCTTAGACTAGAGAATACTATGGGAAACAGATAACTGGTAGAATACTCAGATAATCATTATTACAAAGTACGGATCCATGCGTTTATAAATAGTTGAATCCTTTGAATACGTTTCAAAAGAATAAAGAAACGAGAAACCATTCCATTTGAGATCAAGACTACATTGGACTACTGTATGCTACGCAGCTCCGTAGCAATCAGCTACGAAGCTACGCCGTAGCTCCTTATAGACGCTACATTTTCCCAGTCAATAGTATAATTTTTACAAGGAACTACAGTTGGTGACAAAAAAGTTGTCCTCTGACATACTACATGACTAAGCTGCTTAGAACGCATTTCTTACATTAATTTTTGTACTACGTCGCCGAATATTCATACCGAAATTTATAATTTAGTGTAATAAATGAAACTGATTTTCTTTTTTACTAAGGAACATCTAAGGAATTCCTGAAATTTAACCCCTAAACGTGTACAGCGGGGTTGAAGTTTGTATGAAAATAGCTTCACGCGGACGAAGTCGCGCGCGTTTCACTAGTACATAATATAACTGTTGGAGAAGAGTACACCATATGCGCTCTTGTCCAGTAAGATAGATGCAAAGAAACTTCGCGAGGAAGCATTACGTGACGGTTGGGTGTAATAAGACCTCACAAACGAGCCTATTATGAGGGACCGACGCTATCCCATGTTTGTATACAAGTACACGCGTTTCTTTGAGTAATTAGAGTTGTAATTACATCAGCCAAATACACTCGGCGAATAGACAACAGTCGGAATGTAAATTAAAACGAGTTTTCGAAAATGCCAAAAAGTTTCGACCAATTCCATTTTCTCGATGTTATTTTTAAAATATCATGATTGTTACAAAACAGTGTAACACGGCCCAGACAATTAGAATAGAATAGAATATTTATTTATTGACAAACAGAGTAACACAAAAGCACGTTCAGGGAAATACTACCACCATGCCTATTTCTGGCGTCAAGCATTGCAGCGTGTTCCGCTTTGAAGGGTGAAGGTGAGGGTGAGGCTTTAACACCTGTATGCCTCAGGTTGATGGACACAGAGTAGTGCATCGTAGGGTATGTAAACGAGCGTGATCTGCGAGGCATTGCTTTGTAATAGGTTATAGTAACCACTTAACATCAGGTGGGCCATCTGGTTGTTCCATCGGCAAGTCACATAAAAAAAAAACACTTTTAAAATATGATCGTTTTGAAAACAATTGAGTATAATGTATATTATCTATAATAATGTATGTTTTCTATAACTAAAATGTGGATTGGTTTATTACTGTACGAAAAATCGTAGTATTATCGTCTAAAAAAAAGAGTTTTTTCAACCTTTCAACTTCACTACTTTGACCGAAACAATCAAGGACTAAGGAAACTAAAAAGCACTCGCAAAGTCCAAGGTAAATGAATTAGTTGAGAGAAGTGCGCGTATCAGCGGCAACAGGAATCACGCGACTTCAAGACTTGGCGACCTGTTCGCGCGGCTCCTACTTGTAACTCAAACCCGACACCGACACTTCATTAAAACTTGCACCGAACTTCAGAATACTTGCGGAAACGTAAAGTTACGGAACAGTAAATATGCATTCCACGAACTGGAAGACGGAGATTAACACCCCTCTTCCACCTGATGGATCTACAGTATTTCAAGGGTGGCGGAAAGTTAGTAGATGAAGACTCAAAATCGTTCTCCTGGGGGCCTATGTCCAGCAGTGGACTTCTTCATGGTGATTATTATCTATACCAATTACAAGAATTTTTGTCCTGACTACTACTACTAAGAAATGAATTTCCGAAATTCAACCTCTAAACGTGTACAGCGGAGGTTTTGTTTGTATAAAAAATGTTTCACGCGGACAAAGTTGCGCGCGTTTCGCTAGCTATTGAATAAAGACCATTTTGATTTAAAAACTGATTTACTAAATTATTCTGTAAGAGCTCGTATGTTTTAAGAACAGAAAAAAATCGGCCCACGAGTGTAATCTCTAGGCACGGTAACAACCCTCTTAGATGACTAGCTACTCAAGTAATAACGGACGGTGGACCAGACCACATACCGAGACGTGACTGTTCTATGACACAAAAGGGGAGGAATGAGCCACATCGCACTTATTATAAAGGGGTTTGACTCTCCAACGGAACATTTTCGATAACTATCGTTCTATTGATTTACCTATAATGTTTATAAAATAATTTATGACTAAACGAATTTCCTATCGTTTTAGAGATGGAAGTACACCAACGGACATTAAAGGACGCACTCGCGACACACAGCACTACAAACATCAACACGTTCACGACCCACAACATCACGTGACTCGACACCGGCCGCATGTTTTTGAAAAGTCAAAGTCAAAACGCATTTATCCAAATGTGATTCAAGAACTGCCCCCCGTTCATGTAATTCTGTTAGCATCAAAATCTAGCCGCATGTGTCAAATATGACCGATTTGCTATAGAAAATCTGTCATATTTGACACATGCGACTAGGTTTTGATGCTAACAGAAGTTACGTGAACGGCCCCCTGTTCAAATCACTAACAATAGTTTTAAAACTAAGTCTTGAAGAACAGGCAAAAATCTTTCTTTTTATCCTTTTTATAAAATAATGTTATAGTATGAAGCTTAAGTGTGGTGAAAGAGACAGGTATACGCAATAAACTCTAAGGTTTTGTTTTGGCACTATCGTTTAAAACTTGCAAACCTTGACATGTCAATGTTGTGCCTAAACGTCACGTTCGAAGTGGAACTACTGGGTTCCTACTAGATTACTGTCCGGGTACTAGAGTCCTTACAGAGGTCCCACTTTCGTAAGTTACTCGTTCAGTTTCAGAACCAAGATGCAATTATCTGGAAGGTTTATTTATTATGTAACGCGTCACCACCAAACCACAGGTTAAATTAATTAAGATTTGAGATGTGTGCAATGCACCATGGTAACAATTTACAAATGGTAAAGGAAAACATCGTGAGGAAACTACTGCAAAATGTATATGCCAAATGTAATTGTTGGATGTACCTCTGACTACCCGCATTATGAATCCTCAAGGAATCTTGAGTCGGTACTACTTGGTACTAAAAGATCTGCCCCCCGTTCATGTAATTCTGTTAGCATCAAAATCTAGCCGCATGTGTCAAATATGACAGATTTGCTATAGAAAATCTGTCATATTTGACACATGCGACAAGGTTTTGATGCAACAGAAGTTACGTGAACGGCCCCCTGGTGATGTCGTATACTAGGGTTTCGTCGAGGGTAGTCGTGAAGATTCATATTTTTATATTTTGTATATAGATAGATGACACACATACTGTTTTTTTATATACCAAACTTCAATAAGAAAATGAGAAAAACCTGTATAAGCTTTATACCCTAAAAAGCTGACGAATACGTGAAGAAAAGTTCTTTAGGCATACCGTGAACAACGACAAGCTAAGGTTCATCTTGAATTTCGCGATACACTGCGAGGCAACCCAGTACCGGCAGGTATCGCTGCCTCGCAAGCCGTGCAGTGTATCCCAAAATGTAAATACGAACCTAAGTTCATAGTTCACTTGCTGTACCTGGGTAACGCGAGCCCAGGGAGTAATAAACTCCTGTGTAAGGTTAAAAGGCAAATTAAATAAGGTTCGTGTAAGTTTCAAGTTTAACAGCGCCAACTTCGGCCATGAAAACCATTTGTTTCTGCCACAACAATGTATTATTCCAACGTATAAATCTAACCACACCGTTGTTACAAACTGCACAAGTTGTAATTAGCAGTTCTATTAAAATTAATAAACATTAGACATGGTATTCAATTTTTAAAAGTAGCAAAGTATTTTTTTTTTATGCCACTGCTTGTGGAACAAGTATATGGATCATATGCTTATACCTGATGTTATGTGGTAACCATCACCTACAAGAAAGCATTGCCTTGTAGGTCACGTTAGGTACATGCCCTACGGTGCACTGCCCTGCGTCCACCAAGCTGAGGCATATTGATGTTAAGCCTCATGTGCCTGTAATTTCTTTCTTCTTTCATTACACATGTTCTCATCTACGTCATCAGTCTAAATGAGTCCAGTGCTGGACATAAGCCTACTTTATATTTAGGTGGGGTTGGCCATAGTTACCACACTTAGCAGGCCGATTGATGACCGCAGTATTGGTGTACTCTGGAGATGCTGCTACCCACACCTGGTGCGGTCACTAAGTTTCTGATTTTGTTTATAGTGAATTAGTTGGGAAAGTTCTTACGGTTTTTTTAAATTTTTAATCTTAGCAAAATATGAACAATGTCAATACTGAAGCTAAAACGCGAAAAAATGTAAAAGCAACCATGCCAAGAGAAGTCGTGCAATCGCAATAGTTAATTATTAGAAAAATCGTGAAGAATAAGTTCTTTTATTAGAACTAATTACCCTAAGCACATAGCAATCTCGAAATCACTCGCTCTCGTGATTCAAGTCCCAAGACAGTGCAAATTGTGAGTGGGCACACTGCGCCCGCCGAATAGCATTGAAATAATAATGAGTATACTTGACCCGTGGCGGGGGAACGCCCGTGACGGAGGGGTAGCGGGGGGGGGGACCCACCTGATGCAATATTCATAGTTGACTGAATAACTTGTACATTAACATCTAAAGATTTCAACATTTTCAACCGTTTTTAATAGAATGTCGTCGTTTATTTTTTTAACTTTCTATCTATCAGATTGGTGTTATAGTAATGAGATACAATTGATTTGGTTTTTAAATCAAAATATCTGCGAAAAAGCATAACAATTACTTTCAAGAAAAAGATGATGTTGAACAGTACTCTAAAACTGCATTGCTACACAGAGCACGTCTATTGACAACTTAGTTTGTAGTAACCCTGCCTTCTGCGCTGTAGGTGGTGGGTTTGATTCCCACTGAGAACAAACATTTGGGTTATGAACATAGATGTTTGGCTTCTGCCTGGGTGTTATATTGTATTCTAAGTATGTATTTAAAAAAAACATGTAAGTATTTTGTGAGTCATCTGGTTCCCATAGTACTTAGTTTGGGGCTAAATTATGTTGTGAATTTTTTTCGGAAATATTGAGGTCCTATGAGCTGTATGTGGCATTGTACGGTGTCCATTACTCTGACACGTAAAAATTTTAAGTATCACGTGCCTGTAATTTTATCTTATCTCGCCCACCCTGGCGATTTCTCACGTCTCTGTCAAATGCATCACCTTGAGATAGATTACTACCTTACTAAACGGATAGAGAATTTGGGTTCTATACCATAAAGAACAAGAGGCATAGTTTGCGGTTTCGTAACTGCCGTGCGCTCGTAAATTCGTTCTGTCGGTAACGCACAACCTAAAGGCGTATTTACACTGACAATTAGAAATTTTACACGACGTTTGGACGAATTGAAAACACAACGCTTGGACGAAACGGTTACATCAAGGTGGCAATGCTATCTAATCAATTAAATCTTGCTGTTTATTTAACACAGCGCCAATACAACTACACACAAAACAAAACTTATCCTGCGGGACCTGAATTTTTGGTGGGAATCGAACCCGCTATAGTCCATCCTAATAATTTTGATGATAATTTTTACTTAAATTGAAAATAATGATACTTATGTTTTCTTAGTACACTGGTATAGAAATGGCACAATAGGACAAACTTATTTTTACTCAAAAAAAATTGTTCTACAATGGGCGATCTTATCGGTGGACTCAATATCTTCCAGGCAACCGTTGCACCGTTGTTATGGTAAACCTAACATTAAAATAGAAAAAGACTTAGCATACGTAATTATAACAATGTAGATACACAACTAACAAGAGCCAGCCAAATCCATAGACAACTGCTTTAAAAATTGACCATGTAGAATCACCTTAAATAAAGTATGTATAAAGGTGAAGAGTAAATCGAAGGTTGCAAATATAAGAATCTCAAGTTAGCACTAGCTCAGTAAAACCTTGAGGGTTGTTAGAGTCCTAAGTGTAGTGGAAATATTACTCCATATTTCATCTTCACGATCTGAACGAATGTTACAATTTCAAAATTACACAATGAACCTGACATGCAAATAAGGATAAATAAAATATAAAATCTGATTAAAACTGTAAGAATTTACGTAAGTTAGGAATCAATGCTATCAATGTTACTTTCTGTAATAGAAAATAGGGTTTCACAGCAATTATTACTTATATAGGTTTTTCACGGAACTATCGCCAGCTACGTCATAAGGAGATAAACAGCTCAAGCCCCAATACAATTTTATAGCTAACCACGATCACTGTGAATACATTACGCTACTACGTTGCTACGTCGCTACGATGCTACGCCGTAGACATGCTACGCCGAATTGTAGAAAGCTTTAGAGTAAAGAATCTTATTAACATAACACAACAAACTGTTTGAGCTCCTATCAAGTCACCAGCCATGGTGAATAATGATCAGTAATTTTATGAATAAACGAAATCGAGCAATTTTTATATTATTTTTCAAACTATCATTTCGCAATAAAAACTCACATTTAAAAAAGTGTGACAAACAATTTAAAAATTCTAAAAAATGGAGAATGTTGATGTTTACTGTACAAGGCTAGCCACTCTAATTGACCCAACATGTTTTCAAATTTAAAAAAAACATTATATTTGGCAAACGTCCACTTCTACCCGCCAAAAGTTCACAGTATTTTTATAACAGTTTCTGTTAGCTCAAAGACTGGTATAGCCGACTACACATTCTGTAGAATAGATTGCTTTTATATATACAGGGTGAGAAAGAAACACTTGAAAAATAAAGGAGCGAGTAACTACTCTCACTTAGGTATTAAAGTCGTATCAAGACAATATAACTACTATAGATTAATTATTTTATCTAAATTACTTATACTACCTAAAGTGGCTAAGAATAGTACCACTTTATCATTTCTTACACCGACCATGCGGACACCAATCTGACTGTTAAGCAAGGCACATCAACTAACTGTTTCTTAGTATTTATTGTTATAGCGGTAACAAAAATACATCATCTGTGAAAATTTCAACTCTAACTATCACGGTTGAGATATTAGCCTGGTGACGGACGGACAGACAGACAGACAGCGGAGCTTAAGCAATAGGGTCCCGTTTTACCCATCTTAAAAAAGGCATTTTTTTATTAATCATCATCAAAATAAGCAAACATAGGCAACATAGTGTTGCCTTTATCGGTGGTAATCGACAAGTGTGGTCTAGTTTCCGAGAGTAGTACTTGCACACCCTGCATAGAAGAGCGCTTGTAAGGCCACGTAGATTCGTAATACTCTCGTTGAGAGCGTTTCGTTTTATTCCAGGTATTTTCGTTAACAGTCCGGTTACCTTTATTTTTGTTGGGGATCGCGCTCGCTCCCCTTTGACGGAAAGGGAATGGATTGAAAGGATTATGTGGTGTTTGATATCGATTTAAAAGTCCAAACGGTGTTCATTTCAAAGGTTAAAGTTCGTTTTTTATTTGAAGACAACCATTGTTGTTAGGACAAATCATTTAATTCATAAAAAAATGTGTCAGGTTGATAAGTAAAGGCTAAGTGTAACAACAGTGTTTAATACCATAACGCAGGACACAGGAGGTTGCAGGTTCGATTCCCGCCTTGGGATAAATGTTTGTACGATCTGTAAATATTTATTCCTGGTGATCTGGGGAATTTTCTATGTAAAATAAAAAAATATCTATGTATGTAATGTATTGTATTAAGTATATCTGTCATCTAGTACCCATAACACAAGCTTTGTTAGCTTGGGGCTAAATGATGCTGTGTGGATTGCCCAGCATTATTTATATCATTCTTATCATAAGCTTATAAAAGTCCACCGCTGGACGTAGGTTTTCTTGACCAGAGTGGAACTGTTATACGCGCCAAATGCGTAAAACCAGAGGAGACAGGTGCAGGGACATACGTTGTCCCCTGTACTCCGCTCACACGCAACCTCACACGCAATAACTCGCTCGTGCGTCTGCCTACCCTATTCTTAATATTTAACGTTACTATTAAAGTAGTATTCACAACCCAAATATTTCCATAAGATAATGAGCCTATCCCGGTAACTTAAGTTACTTTTTATCCAGTTCCGAACGAAGTCGTGTCCAGAGGTTAGTAAGTCAATCTGCCCCTATCTTGCATCAGCCATAATCTGGCATGCATCGCCATATGGTGAGCCTTATCTGTAATAGAGCCTTCGCCTGCGTCCATGGCACAAAGCCACCTGAGATTGAAGATTGATATCTCAGCTTGTGAATCTACGGAGTTCCATCCCAATCCAACCGTGACGTAGATGAAAGATTTTAGGATTATTGATTGAGTTTTCTGATTTTAATATTATACTCGCAACCACTCGTGGATTCGCTTAAGATTTTTTGTAACGTCAAAATTTATCAATAAAGTATTAGGCAATTTTTCCTCAGTGACTTGAATGCATTAGTTTTTTGGTGCTTACTTGCACTTAAAATAATAAAAATAAAATCGTTTATTTCAAGCAATTAATTGCTCATATTACATACACATTACATTATTATTATATTACATTACTTACTACATTATTATTAAAATCACATATATATCAACACATTAAAATTCATTATTACACATTAAAAATCATTATTATAAACTACATTAATTAATAAATTACAAATAAATTAATGACCGACCGATAAATTAATGACACATAAATTAATTAATTAAAACACACATAAACTTAAGATAGTCACAAAGATTTTATATCATCCGTAAGTTATTCCCCCAAATGGATATGTCGCGCTAGTTTTAGTATATTAGGACAAGTTTATGAACTATGCGACTATATTCAGTTTATATATTCAGAGTTATTTTAAACAAATCAATGAGAGTTAATTTAAACAAGTATAGCTCAATATTTGTGCTAATCAAAATATAGGTACATTCCCAAAGAAAATGAGATTAACGATATTTACTTAATTATCCTCCAACGCACGTAGGTACAACTTTCATTAAATCATAAAATATTAGATGAAAGGAAACCATTTCGTATGTAAAACAAGGTTTAAATTGTTTTAAGAATTTAATTATAATAACAAAGGCTTTGAAGGCACTAGCGGTCGTGAATGGAATTTGGAAATTAAAAAGTTTAACTATTCATTAGAATACCTGTCTGTCTGTGATACTTTTAACGAAATCTAATTTGAAAATGTTTTTTCAAGGCCATCAATTTCTCTCTTTCAGCGTCTTAGAACAATGACACTGTGCATATCAATTCAAAAAGGGCCTCAGCCGGGGAAGTACTTACTCCCGCACCACAGTCGGTAAAATTATAGGCACATGAGGCTTAATACCCGTATGCCTCAGGTTGATGGATGCAGACCAGTGCAACGTAGGGTTCATTCTTCAAAAATGTCGATTGCGAGGCAATACTTTGTTGTAACCACTCAACAACAGGTGAGCCATCTGCTAAGTCGTAAAACAAGTTAAAAACAGGAATCTCCAGTGGTGCACAACTGGATTTGAAGTTACGGCAACCGATAAGCATCAAATAGGTCAGCAGCTTGTTAAATTTTTTGACATATATATAAATAAAAAACCTTCATTTTGTAAATCGTCTCTAAGAAAAACCTCAGCAGGGAAATAAAGCCACAACAAGGGGTTCGCGGGTAGAAATTTCGCTGAAGCCGAACGATGCGCAACCCTCCATTTGAGAGCACGGGACCGTAAATGTTCTTAATTGATAAAAAAAAGCTGCAATTAAAAGTTTCCGATGGACGGTAAATACAGCTTTTAGGAGTTTGTATAAGGCGGGTTTACTCACGTGTTGGCGACGTATCACCTGATATTTGAGTTAGCTACGTTTCGTCTGCGTTCATTAAATGAAAATGAAAAAATGGGCTCATAAAATCCCCAGTCAGTAATATTAGGATCATCAAGGAATAACTAGGACAAAACGGAATGTAACTTACTTATTATGACATCATAACTCTAGTAGCTCTGCCTTCTGCACTGTAGTTTGGGTTCGATCCTCACCGAGTACAAACATTTGTGTGATGAACATAAATATTTGTTCCGTGTCTAGGTGTTATTCTTATTGTATTGTGTTTTATGTATTTACAAACAAAAGTATTTGAGTATTTAATCAGTTGTCTAGTTCCCATAGTACAAGCATTGCTTAGTTTGGGCCTAGATGGCGTCATGTCCAATGTATGTCAGTATTAAACAAAAGTTATTTTTTCTTTTCAAATTACTTGTGTACAAACTTAATTTAATACATAGTGAAGTGGCAAAGAGCGAGACCCTCTAGCACAGGTATTTCCATACTTAAAAGAGGGTCCCAAACCCATAAAATGTAACCTAGATTAAGTTTACTGAAATAAAATAATAATAATAATAATTACTAAGTCGTACAAAGCATAATAAAGCTCCAGTGTGGATGCCGTTTTTAATTAGCCAAACAAGACTTTCAAAGGTACCAAAATCGTGAAAGTCCCGTGCCACCTGCAAAGTATTTTACAGCCTACTTCAAAAGAGATTGTACCTACTCGTTTTTGCGTTCACAGCAGAACCAGTATGTAAAGCCCCGCAAGTTCCCTTTGCATAAATGATTTGCACACAGTCACAAGTATTTAGATGAAAACGCGGTTTCAGGTCGGTAGATCTACAAAAGCTATTAAATGTTATTTCAATGCAATCATATTTTCAGTTACAGACCGTATGTACATGTTTCTGTTTTGTTGACACTTTTGGATAATAATCTAGCAGATAATTAACAATAATAATAATGCTGGACAATCCACACAGCATCATCTAGCCTCAAGCTAAGCAGAGCTTGTGGTATGGGTACTAGATGACTGATATACTTAATACAATACATACATAGATATTTTTTATTATACATAAAAAACACCCAGAACACCCGGAATAAATATTTGCAGACATTTATCCCAAAGCGGGAATCGAACCCGCAACCTCCTGCGTCGCAGGAAATGGCCAAAGACGGATCTTCAACGTTCAAAATATTGATCAAAATCGTGCGTGTATAAAAAATATTTATGTATTTTTATCACTGATTGTACCAAGGTACTCATAGTGCCTGACCCACCACACGGGAAAGGCTTGAAAGCTTATGTGGATCAGCAGGACTATGTGACTTGGGTATACACAACGAATACAGCGGCAAGCACACACTCAAAGTAAAAAGACATTTATTCAGTTACACCACAAGGATGATTTCAAAATGTCTTAGAGCTTACTACTAGACGCAGTTCCAGTTGAACTTTCCAAGTGCTCAGTGGACGTGTTCGGGAGCTAACGAAATTAATCAACATCTACGGAGTTCAGGACGTAAAGTGTAGTTTCAACTTTGAATCCAGGAAACTTGCTTGACTGCAAGTGTCTCGAATATGACACAGCACACCGAATTCGTAAGAAGTAGGGACTCAGGCGGTCCATTTGTCCACCATCACCAAATTGTATAAAAAAATGTTCATGAGGTAGTAGCCGTAGTAATAGTAGTAGTAGCTCTCATGACGTGGAGTGAGGAAGCACGAAAACGCTTTTATAGAAAACTAGCTGACCCGCCCGCGACTTCATCTGATTTGTTCTTTGAATTTTTTATACGAAGTTTATCCCCTTTTTACACCCGCTTTAAGGATGACAGCTCAATGAAAGCCATACTAAGTTTTAAGTTGGACTATCTAAAGCTGAATTCCGCAAATCCCATTAATATGAAAATCAAAAACTATATAATTACAGTAGTTTTGGCGTAATGCTTGTACAAACATACAAACCATCATGGTAACTATCACAAATGTCAGAAACGTGCCCTACAATGCACTGCTCGCGTCCATCAACCTGAGGCATACGTGTTACGCCTCATGTACACCGGCACCCAAAACACCCTTCAAACAGACGGCAAAAATATACATGGTGGTAGTGCTTCCCCGGACGAGCCCTTCACTAAAAAGTAATAGGGCTATTACTACTAAAATTACGTACTACTATTGACGACAAATTTATGAACTGAATTCTGAAAGAAATTAATTTAAACACGAATCGAAATACTTTGAACTTACTGGCGCTGCTTGTCCATTGCCTGTCAAATATCTGTTTAACATTTTGCACGTTTCATTCGAGAGGTACTTTTTAGCGGTAGTAGAGCTTTTTGTGAAACAGTTCGTCCGGGAAGTACTACCACCGTATTTATTATTGCCGCCATGGCTGTGTGACATCAACTCATCATCATCATCAGCCTGTAGTAGTCCACTGCTGTACATAGGCCTCCCCCATACGTTTCCAGGAAGAAAGATTCTGAGCCCTTTCCATCCATCGACTTCCCGCGGTCCTAACAATGACATCAACTCGTCTATTCAAATTTATAATCAATTCTATAGGAGGTCAAAGTAAGTACCATGCCTTAACACAGTTAAATCTGACACAGAAAGTACGATTTTTTTGTAACTTCCTATAAGTTCCAATTATAACTATACAGAGCTACAGTGTTAATACACATTTAGGTGTTGAAAGATTTTGTTCTAAGTAGCTTTATACAAGCACCTAAGTTACAAGCTGAAATGTTCCTTTTAAATTGGAAATAAAATTATATTTGTGTTCCAATTTGAAGGTTACCACATGCCGTAGTGTTTCCGGCTAAGAATAGGACCCAATGGATGTCGTAGAGAACGCACAGAGATGGCCAGTAACCTCTTGTGTACTGAACACCGACATTGCGGTCACCAATCTGCCTGCCAAACGTGGTGACTATGGCAAACCCTACCAAAATTGCCTATATCCAGCATGGGACTTTGCGTTTTAGATTGATGAACGCAGTACAGAGCCATATTGTAGGTAGTGGGAACCGCCTAATGTCAGGCCCATCGTTTTATATCATCACATTTATAATCACGAAAATACTTCTTTACCCAGCTTACAGGATTATAAATGGGAAATTTTCGAGAGAGACCAGTTATTTCTTTGTTCCGTAAATCTCCTAAATCTGTTTGGATATTGCATTGAAGAATTAGTTAGAGGGCCAGGTACGTCTCATTCTGAGTATTACTTACATTTCACTAGCCAGCTATTGTTTCGTACTATATCAAGATATAATACATACATCTCACAAAGGCAGCGTTCACAAACCTGATAAAATACCTGATAAACCATTTTTTGTCAACTTTACTTTTTAGGGTTTCGTCTCCGAAGGGTAAAACGGGACCCTATAACTAAGACTCCGCTGTCTGTCTTTCTGTCTGCCTGTCTGTCCGTCTGTCACTATGTTGTATCTCATGAACCGTGATAGTTAGAGAGTTGAAATTGTTAGAAGTTGTTGCAAATGTCGTTTCGTACAATTGCAACATCCATGGGGGATGGTGGAGGGGTTTTATTATTTTCCAGGACCACCACGAAGCATTCCCTTAGGTTCTTTCATTCGGATATCCGTTGAAGCTACTAAACTATATGCCCAGACTTAGATGATGAGTTATACTAAAAAGAATAAATCATCGGTGGTATCGGGCACTATCGGCACTTCAGTATTGAATATAATACAATTTTTTTCATTTACTACTTTAATTTAATATAACTTTAAATTTTAGATATTATAATGTTACAGTTAATTTTTAATTAAATAACATTAAAACATTTATAAAAAAACTGGCGTTCAATCCTCTATGATTATAAACTCCGCTAGGAAAGAACGTTATTGGATGATAACACAATCACATGATGTAAACAAATAAACTACGTTCTATTATATTTTCGCGGTAAACATAAAACGTCATATCTCATATCTGTTGGACATACAAACCGCCAGTGTGATTTAGGGTTAATATATTTTCGGCCCGTTTTATTCAGTATTTCCGGTATTATATTTTTGTTTGTAATCTCATTCGGAAAAATACTTCTTTTACAAGTTTCCTTATTTACTTTTATATTCGTGGCGGATGAATAAGAATATACTAAGCTCCTTTTATCCTGTGACCTATTCAATATTTTCTACATCATTTTGTGACACAGTGAAGTTTTTATTTAAATAATATATTGGTTATCCTGGTTTTGTACCTCACTCAATTAGCATATATTAATTTTCCACATTTTTGATGTTATATTTTATTTATCATTTTAACTTATGCTAAATAATACATCTTGTTTATTCGTGATTAATGCTAAATTAAAAAAAAATTACATGTCTTGTTTATTCGTGATTATTTTCTTGAAAAGTTGCCGTGGCTACCAGTCTAATTTATGACTTCCTCTAAAATATGTACCTAAGCGCCCCTTTTTCGGATAATCTGTATATTTACGGATATAATATGGAGATTATCTTACTGACATTTTTTACTCGGAATATAATTAATTTTGTAGAGCGATGGCCACGTGATCCGGAATGTTTTGTTACTACACGGCTCTATAGAAATATGTCGAAAGATAAACAAAGGTTCTGCTATCTCTTACTAATCGTTCATGCCAAACAGTGACAGGGTTATTTTAACCAATTTTAAAATTAAAATAACTTTTATACTATACACATTTTCGTATTATCACAGATTAAAGAAGTATTATTTAGTTTTGGTGTTCTAACACAGAAGAGATTTCAAAGGTTTTCATAATGTAATTTTGTTTCCGAAACCAAGTCATCAAGTTGGTCATACAAACATAGTCATCTAGTTTTGATCCTGAAGCTGTGACTGCCAATCAACTGGCACAAGTTCGCTAACATCTTAAGGTACACATCCACGATGAAGCGACTGCGACGCGCGACTTATACAGTTTGGTCGTTCCATATAGATCGATGAACAGTCTTTATTATATTCCTAAAGTTATGAACCGAGTGGGGTTTGAACCACTAACCGTCCTCTTGATAAAAGAACGTGTCGGCCAACTGATGTGCTAGCTGCTTGTTAGTTGGCACTTGGTGAGCGGATGGTTTCCGCAACTAGACTGCGTGACGAATGATAGTTGTTAGTCAAGCCACCTGAAGTCCTCCAGGAAGGCCAACAGCTCACTTATGCCGATGCGTTAATTGCTATAAGGAATCTTGCGTGACACTTGCACGATTAAGACAATCGCCTGTCGACAGAGGGTGGCCTTCGAACCATACAGACTTATTTCAAGAAAAAGACTATGATTTTTTAACAGATCACGTGACATTTCTTTAGCTCTACATTTAGCATAATAAGTTCTGTCGCGTATCCGAAATCCACCTTTACAAACGCAATTGCGCGTTGAATGTCGCCTGCACCGCGTGCGACATCGCGCGATTGACGAGAGTCATGCATTATTCACGCGCAACTGTTGCGAATTCTGACGGGCTGTCTACTTTCATTGAATTGGATTGAACTTTGGAAGATTATCTTTATGATAAACTATCTCAAGCCCCAAAGAAAAACTCTTTAGGCGCTTTTAATGCTCGCTCCTGACAAAGATGTCAACATCGCCAACAGTGTGAACAGTTATTGGTCTTCTATTAATATATGTATCTCTTTTACCGGCACGAGACCATATATATCCATATATATATATTATCCGTTTCTTAAGAATTAACAGCTAGTTTTTTTCTCGCCGGCGGAGGACAACTGCCAGATGTAGGCATGAAACAAATATTCACACTAACTACACAAACGAATAGGGACTATTATATGGGTCAAAAATATACGTCTTTTAGGATCATGATAGACGAACATGAATACAGGTTTTTTTAACTGAACTAAAAATCCTGTATTTATTTCACCTGCTTCTGATTACAAGATATTTTCAAGAATCTTTTTTTTTAATGCGTAACTTTAAGAGAATGTTGACCGTGCCTGGGAATTACAGTTCCATGAATACAGTTAGATAAGGAGGTCGCCGGGTCGGGCAAAACACGTCGCGCATTCCGCCCGCCTCCCATTAGACTGCATGCATTATTCAGCTAGTTATGCATACAGCGCTCCTGTTGCGTAATCAGGTAGCAATCGACTAAGCTATTTTACGTGTTTCACTTACAATTTTAGCCTCGTACGGGAAGATACTTATGAAAGAAACGTTAATCTTTAATTAGTAGAAGACTGGGTCTCACAGCTCAGTTTGTAGGTAGGTCTGCCTTCTGCGGTGTAGGTTGTGGGTTCGATCCTAACCAAGGACTAACATTTGTGGGGTGAACATTGGTGTTTTATTGTAAAACAAATATTTAAAAGGCCTCAGTTTTAGACATTTTGGACCATTTTATTGGAAACATTTAATTTCAATTTTTATGTTTATTTATCTTAGGACTTTGACAAGACAGGCTTATAACATGCTAAAGATTAAAACCCAAGCCCCGAACCCTTGATACGAGGATACATTAAATCACTTCGAAATCGGTTTATATTCTAACCCGAATAACTCTTAGGAATATATTTCTAGCGGTACTTAAGCGACCGTAGCTCCATCTACATACTGGACGAAATATTATCAGCTTAACTTTTAGGATATCATAAAAATCTTTATGATTTCAGTGTAGGCAAACAAAATATAAACAAAAAGATTATGTAAGGTAAAGATTGACCTTGTTAGAAGTATACTTAAATTTAAACATTACTTAAACTGTTCTATTTATAATAATAATATTAATACGTACGTTTTACGTTGTTAGATTTAGTTTCAAATTGTAAGTATATGCTACAAATAAAGTTTTTTATTCTTATTCTTATTCTTCTTAATGCCGGACAATTCACGCAACATCATCTAGCCCCAAGCTAAGCAGACCTTGTGTTATGGATGACTAATATACTTAATACAATACATTACATACATACATATATTTTTTTATACATAGGTAATACCCACTACACCCGGAATAAATATTTGCAGATCGAACAAGAATTTATCCCGAGGCAGGAATTGAACCCGCAATTCCTAATTCGCAGGCGGACATTCGCCCGCCGCGCCACATCGGTCGTCGGTACATATACATGTATCTTTTGACAGATGTACAATTGGATAATGCTCCAAAAGTCATCTGGCAGTAAATCGATACTACGTCCGGCGGGAGCAGTCCTATGGCTCGCGTTGATTGCCGGCCTGTGTAAGTGATCAGTAAATATTGCATTTCGACTGGAGCCTAGCTCCGAACCACAGGGGATGTTACATGATTGTTGGAGACACGTAAGCACAAGTTACCAATAACTTTCTATAGAACCGAACGCGTGCTCCAAAATGAGATGAATACACGACACATTACGATTCAGCGTGAAAATCCAGCCAGTTATTTAGGGACGCTTCTGACAGGTATTGGTTGTTTAAGACGCAGGGCAGTGCATTGGTATGCGTAATATGCAAGACAATACTGGGTGATGGATACCTTTTAACATCAGAGGGGGCCATCCGCTTGTTCCATCAGCAAATCGTATAAGAAAAAAACTGTAATTTTCTTTGCAAATTCTGAACGAAAAATCCACCTAAGTACACCTAAGAATACAATATACCACCCGAACGAGAGAACAAACATCTATGTTCATCATACAGAGTTTGTTTGGGGATCGAACTCACCACCTACAGCGCCACATTCAGCTAAGTTATCCAACAATAAAAAATATATTCGAAATTTTCCCAGCACGAGATTTTGCATATTTTATACATTAGAATAGCAAATTTACTCATGATACATACGATTCTGTGAAAAATACTTTTTCAACCGTTTCAAATATCGGAAAATACCTTGAGTGAACCGGTGATACGCCTACGACAAAAATGTAATGCCAAAGCTTATTACCTAAAATTAAATTACTATAATGGATTCATGTTCAAACCAATGATCCCTGTGGAATAAAGATTTTATTATGATTGCTATCAGATAATGTTATGCCTTTGTACTCTTAATACTAAGGGAATATTCAGATGGTGTGGGTGTGTAGGTAGTACTAACGAAAAGGCATGATGTCATTTAGTAAACAAGTCAATTTATATATCATAATTTCTCAGAAGTTGTATACCAACCTCATTTATTACGCCTACGAATGTTGTTGAGAAACCTACTCAATACACCAAAAGATATTTCCTAGAACATGTTATATAATTACATTACACTTCCAGTGATTCTTAAAGATAAGACCTGCCAATAAGTTTTCCGAAATCCTAAAAAACTTGCAAAAAAAAATCAAAGAGCATTCACGAAGATTACTGAAGAAACGTCAGATAACTAGGTGAATCTAGGCGCCAGTGCCTCGTGACTAAGCCGTAATTTTTTATTTTAATCTTTTACAAGAATCTGCAACAATATTCCTTTTAAAACACTATGCAACCACAAAAAAAATGTCGTGAGGAAACCAGTTAAAATTCTAGCAGCGGCGATGGGCTTGCAACCTGTCACGTATGAAATACTGCAAAAACTGTGTATGTACTAAATGTTACATATGGACGTACCTGACTAGCCCCTTAGACATCCTCGAAGAATCTTGAGAAGGTACTTGGTACTTAAGAGATTTGAGAGGATATCTACCGTGCCTGAGAATTAAAGTCGTGATGCTATTTCATTTTCATTTCTATTAAAAAGTAAGTGATGCAGCTAATCTGGGAATGGGATGGAATGCGACATTTCTAATTTGTCACAAACGTACCCAGATATTTGAACTTAAAGGGGTTCTTCCATAATGTTATATCGTACAAGAGCAGGGATTTTAAAATACGTAAAATTTCGTTTGAAATTTCATTTCACCAGTTGTCATTTCAACACAAAAATTACTGACAATCAACGTATCGCTTAGTGCAGTGTATCTATTTTGACGACCGATGTGGCGCGGCGGGCGAATGTCTGCCTGCGACGCAGAGGTTGCGGGTTCGATTCCCGCCCTGGGATAAATGTTTGTACAATCTGCAAATATTTATTCCGGGTGTTCTGGGTATTTTCTATGTATAATAAAAAATATCTATGTAAGTAATATAGTATTGTATTAAGTATATCAGTCATCTAGTACCCATAACACAAGCTCTGCTTAGCTTGGGGCTAGATGATGCTGTGTGGATCGTCCAGCATTATCTTTATTCATGCACTTCAAAGGAGTTTTACTTAGAAAGAAACCTCTTTTTGGTGTTCTAGTAATTATTGAACTCGGTAACAACAGTTTTTTTTCCAAAACTCTGCCTGATAATTCTACTAAGGGTGCATAGAGAAGTTAAAAGGTTCTGTAAGTCTATAAACTACACGGTGAAAGTCACGGGTATTTCACTAGTGTTCTAAGGGTTCAAAGGTTATCCATTATGACATCATCTTCGCATAATGGACGACCTTCTGAAGACAAGACTAAATACTACACACAATATTGATATGACTACCTACACCGTTTACTTTTTTTTTTGTGTGGCATCTGTCCGTCTTGCGGACAATTTTGCCAATGTCAAGTGGGTTTGCAATAAGGAAGTTTCCAGTCAAATAAAAACAAAAAAAAATGGTGTCAATTTAAAGATAATAAAATAAAATTAAGAATAGTAAAAAAAATACTTAAATATCTTTAAAAATGACGAAGCTATGAATTTTTTAATATCGCCCAAATGAAAACAAAATACGCGCGGTGCATTCACGATCATGACGTCACAAGTCCCGGCGGGCGGCGCGGCGGGACGCACAGAACCAGACAGATGCGTAAAAAATTTATTTAATAAAGTTTTGATGATGTAAAATAAACAAATAATGTAGTTTTGAGTAAAGATTTATTGTTTTATTAAAAGGTTCTGCAAGTTGACTAGTCCACATGCTATTAACACAATATTATCAAAGTAAGGCAGCATTTTCACGTTTACACATGCATGTGGTGCAAGCATTTTATAATCTCGCAATCTTCCTATCGATCTTTCAACGTGGATTCGAACAGCAGCAATCCTTTTTGTATGAATAACTTCGGTTTTATCACTGACAGCACCAGATTTTACGCTTGGTGGTCTGACAAGCTTACATCCCTTGCTTTCGACTATTGAGGCGATATGCTTAAATCCCGTCTGCTAAAATGGTTGATCCTGTAGGTATCTTATCGATTATGTTACAATCTTCAAACAAAGTAGCGTCGTCCACTCTTCCACCATAACCACCAGATATAAAGTTTATAAATCCGTTTGGTGTTATTGAGATAAGGAATTTCAACGTGTTACATCCCTTGTAATTAGACCAAGTTAATGACTGGTGAATTCAATAATGCTTTGTGTCGTTGTCTTCGAATATTTTATTGTTTAATCTTCTCTTCTCTTCTGCCTAAATTTTGATTGATATCCTTTATAATTTTTTTTGCCCATTATATTTACTTGAGTGCCCTTATTTGTTGTTTGTATTTTACTACTGGCTTCCTTATCTACATCGAAACTGCCCATTGATACAGAAATAGGATTTTCAGGATCTTTAATTTCTTCATCGGTCTGAACACATTCAATAAATTCTATGGGTTGTTGGGCAACAGAGGCTGGAACTTCCCATGAAAGTACTTTTTCATAATACTCTACGCGACTACGCTTCGCAACAGCAGACCATTCTTGTGTATCTACCGTTCTTGTGTATCTACCTTGATCTTTTGGCAAGCAAACTTATGAGGTAAAACGTCTTTTTTCAGAAGTAGTCTGCCGCCAGCAAATCGATGTCTCATAAAGTTTTGAGTATCGTTCTCAACCTGAAAAACAAAATAAAAAATTAAAACAACGTAACCTACCAAATCGTGAGAACGTGTCTAACATTATCCCACCTCTAGCGCAGTGCGACTTCGTACCTGCTGAGGTAGGTAGGTACCTACCTACTGACTGCAGTACCTTTCACGGCATTAGGTAGGTACCTACCAGTAGGTACAAAATTCTTTGAAGAATGCCCTCATACCTACCTATTGTGACGAAATGTCCACAGGTTGTTCAGTAGTAACACCATGTCAAACAAACATAAATAGATACTTATAATACTTATACTACTTAATATTATACTTATAATATTATATAACACCCAGACAGAGAAGAAACATCTAAGTTGTTCATCACACAAATGTTTATTCTCGGTGGGGATCGAACCCACGGTCTACGGCACAGAAGGCAGAGCTTCTACCTACCAACTGAGCTGTGAAGGCTGTCAAAATATTAGGTAGGTAGGTAGGTAGGTATAGTATAGATAATACTTACATCAAAATGGTCTTCGCAGCAATACCGTTTTGATTTTTCTTATAAAACTGCGGGCGGACTGTGCGGCAAACAGTCGTCAGTCACCGAGCGAGACTTGTGACGTCAGCGCATGTCCGGCCGGCCGCGCGTCATGCAATATTAGAATGGGAGGGAAAAGCCTCATAACTTCGTCATTTGTGAAGATAATTGAAAAAAAAAAAAACTAGGATTTATTGCAGCTTTAGTATTATTAAAAAAAAAATACAATGAAAAATAGGAAACTTCCTTATTCGCCAATGTGTGTCCATGACAGGTTTGGCATTAGCGACATATTTAGGTCACTGTCAATATTTGGAACAATATAAACACGGCATTTAGAGGAAAGATTTAATTGTTTGTTTGTTTGCATTGAATAGGCTCCAAAACTACTGGACCGATTTAAAAAATTCTTTTACCGTTGAGAAGCTACACTATCCCCGGATGACATAGGTAATTTTCGAAAAAAATATGGATCCTTACTAAACCCGTGCGAATCCGGAACGGGCCACTAGTCTAGCATAACTTCACTTGTCGCGTGTGTTATAATGACAAGTAGCCGGTTATTGGACTTCGTTAAAAAAAACGGGTTGAAGTTGGTATGATAAATCTGATTTATAATTTTAAAAATGTTTATAAGCTAAGTAGCAGGATCTGGAGATCTTAAATATATTTACCTACCATCTTATATCTGTACCTAATACCTGGATTCACAAACAATAAATGATTTGATTTGATATGAAAATAGTTTCACACGGACGAAGTCGTGCGCGTTTGGCTAGTTTACTAAAAAAGTATTATTGGCCTTAAATATAAAATAGATGCAAGAAGACAAACGAGAGATAAGAAGTTCACGGCCAATAGACGATAGTTCCAGTAAAAGAGCAACATATGTATTTCTTCGAAGTAAAAGGTAATCTAGTAGAAAAAACGTGACAGAACCTAAGCTACAGCGTTGTTATTGGGAGTCCGGAAGTTTTGTATATACAGTAAACATAAATTCCATATCATATGTTTGTATTATGCGCAAAGTTACAATAAAGATATTATCGCAATACCTAACATGCCACAAATAGACCTTCCAGAGTAATACTGAGTCAGCACGCATCGTAAGCGTAGTGGTATGAAATGGACACCACCGTGTAAAACTGGTGGTTCGTCCTTGAGATCTCGCGATACTTTCATCTTTAAGCTAACTTATCTATACAAATAAATAAAATTGAAGTGTCTGTTTGTAATATTAATAACCGCTTTTTACTACATGCATAGGAATGTGTATACGATACATATACCAAAATAGCATTTTTGTTTAATTTTTGTCTGTCTGTCTGCCTGTCTGTTTGTTCCGGGTAATCTCTGGGATGGCTGGACCGATTTCGACGGGACTTTCACTGGCAGATAGCTGATGTAACAAGGAGTAACTTAGGCTACTTTTTATCCCGAAAAAATAACTGAACGGGAAAAAACTGCCACGCGGGCGATACTGCAAACGACCGCTATTTTATGCCGTATTAACGCCATCTGTTGGCAACATCTAACTATTACCGGTATCTCAAAAACTAGATGAAAACAATATATGTTTTGGAATGTAAAAGCAGAGCCCATTCATAATAATAACATTACTTATACTCTAACACCATATATATAAATATATTAACTTCATATATTTTTTAAAATATTTTTATCTCTTTTTTGATCCAAAACCTTGCCCAATTTACCAGCAAATCTTGATAATTAATCATTAATAGCAAAACTTTCAAATACGAGTTTAACGGTTCGGCAGTTAGGCTCGGCCAAACATACAACGCCGACGTTGTGTTTTGGCTAAGTTAAGTTATCTTCAGATAGCTTAACTTAAGTAATGTTAAGTGTTAAGTTATGTTTAAGATATGTGTTCGTTTCGCTCGTTCGGTCAACTAAGTAAAAGTAGCAAGATCGAGTTCATACGATTACTTATCGGAGTGCTTTAGTCTGAAACCTGAAGGTCAGCCATGACATGGTCTGTATCAGTTTTATTAATAGCTTAGATAGGTAAAATGTCACACTTTACGGTTTGCATTCTAACCTTATGCATAATTGCTGATAACGTTGTTAAATCTTTAATGTTTCAATATTTTTGTGTATTTCATACAACTTTTAAGGCTCGCTCCCACTAACTACATCACCATTGCTCGAAAAGTAAAAGAAAAAATCTTGGAAACCCGTTAAACATCAGATTAATTTTGTTGTTAATTTTTAATCCGTTCCAATATTTATTCTTATTTTTTTACTTTATGTTTTCATAAGTTGTTGGGCCCAATAATAATAATGCTGGACAATCCACACAACATCATCTAGCCCCAAGCTAAGCAGAGCTTGTGTACCCATAACACAAGCTAGATGACTGATATACTTAATACAATACATTACACACATAGATATTTTTTATTATACATAGAAAATACCTAGAACACCCGGAATAAATATTTGCAGATCGTACAAACATTTATCCCAAGGCGGGAATCGAACCCGCAACCTCCTCCGTCGCAAGCGGACATTTGCCCGCCGCGCCACATCGGTCGTCCAATAAACTTTCTAAACCTGCATATTACTTTACTTCCATGATTCAGAAACCGAACCTCATTCAACAAAAGTGTACAGCTACTTTAATCTGTAAATAGTCTCCGCAACAATAAAGATAATAAAAACTGTTTTCGTAAGGAAGTAGTACCTATATAGCTGAAGACGATCGGCGCCGCTCGGTATAATATTCGAGTTCAACATACCGGGACCTGAGGTTATTGCAGTACACGTGAATATAGTCAGAAAGGTCGCGTTGCGGTATGTAAACTTTACCAAGTTCATGAGGTTGACAACTATAAAAGATCCTGAGATAGTTGAGTAAGTGGTTCTGACCTCACTTCTCAGTTGGTCGTAGTTATGCCTTCTGCGCTGCAGGTTGTGTTTTCAATTTCCACTCTAGACAGATAGGTATCTGTGAGAACCAAAGCTTAGTTTGTTCGTTTCTAACAATTAATAAAAAGCAAAAGCAGTCTAAAAACATATTCTTAAATAAACGAATCTTTATGTACAAGGTTATCTTGTATATACAGATATGTGCATCAGGTAATCTTGTTCCCGTAGCTTAGCTTTGCTTAGTTCGGAGCTAAATTGTACTGGATGAATGGCCACGAATGTTTAATTTTATAGCAGTGAGTGAGTGATTATATCTCAGCCTAGTTGTGACTAACAGAAAAAAACTATGCACAGAGGGATGACTACCGTGCCTGGGAGTCGTCGAACATATTTAGTTTTTGAAAAACTACAGGCCTATAAAGCGTAACACATGAACGTCTCAGGCAGATAGACACAAAGCAATGCATCGTACGGCATGTTCCTACGGTGCGTGACTTCGTAGGCAGATATCGGTGGTGTTTATTATTTATCAGCAGATGGATCATCTGATTGTTACAAAAGCTAGCCATGATTTTTTTTCTAGAAGTGTGTATGGGTGAATATGTATAATATGCATTTTGAAGAGCTGCTCGCAACTAGCTGCTTTGTAAGATTTGTTGCCCCTCGTCTTTCCGCATTAAATATCAGAGCATTTTCTTGTGGCCTAATTGGAGTGGAGCAAAAACTCGAGCACGTCTACTGGAATATAAAAGTAAATAGAAAAAGACAGGTTGAAGTCACGTCTCAGAGCCAGGCAGGTAGTATTTTTTGGTAAGTAAGTAATTTGTTTATTATGAAAACAATGACCTTCAACAAACATACTCGTGCCTTGTATTAATATAAAAGCACGTTAAACTATCGCTGCCTGGCTTAAAGCCGTGACGGAGGCCTTTGGCTGAATAGACTACTAAACTATACGAATATCATACTTGGTTCCTATAGGGTTAGTTAGATGCCCATATCGAGCAGTGCAGCGACGCTAAAGCAATTTGCCGTTCGCAAATCAGTACATATCTTCCAGATTGATTCCTGTTCCATTTCTCGAAGTCTCCGTAATCATGATGGAGTAAATCTTCATTCAATCAGCTCGAAATAATCGGATTGGAATTTATCTGTTATTCGTTTCAGTTTGTTTCGCTCTCGTTTTATGAGTTTATATTTTGCCGACAATTCGGTTTGAATACAAATGTTCTGAAAAATATCTGAGACATACTTACTGCTTTTCGCAAACGGCGAATAAAAACAATATAGTAAAGATAAACACATCCAATTTAATTTAAATATTTAAAAAACTAAGCGAAATATGTTTATACGAAATGTTGCTACAAAATATGAGTCCAATCACGGCAGATTGTATCCTCATTCCGGGAAGAATGGAGACGTTGTTCCCTATTACCCAATATTGTTACCTAAGCGCTCTAGGCTGTGTGCACGTGTTTTAATGTAACTTGGTCCAAGAATATTATTAACTTTTTTGATACTACTTGTTCACTTTAGTAATAATTAGTGATTTTTCACCGTAAAATAACGATTTCATAGTTTTGGTAATTGGTAGTGTATCAGGCTTCCAACAGCCGTCTACACGCCATTCTCATTACATTCAGAATCAAAGCACATCACACGGTCCAATATCGCTAGCTGACCTTTAAAGCGACGAGCGCTAATATCTACTCCCTCGGAGACAACCCGCATCAAGCTAATTTCACGCCATCCCAAGGTCTCTCCTTTGAGAATATAAGGCTTAGATGTGAAGCGCCCAGAATAAATTGTAAGCTCAGTTTCTTAAAAGTTTGCAAGTTTCAGAGTTTACGTAGCACCCAATGTGGTACATACCGTAGATATAAAATAAAAGCGAAAATATCGGCGTCGACGACGCGCCGATTTGAATAATGTCCACTGATTCTCCGGAGACACTGGCATGCAGCTAATTTCGCCGCCACCCCGAGGGATCTCTTTGACACTGTAAGGCGTGAAATGTGGGTCGACTGAATTCTTTTTGCTCTGTGCTTTCCGCGCAGTTTGCTGCGCCATTCATTAAAATTCAGAGTAATTAAAGGCGCACTTTGTCAACGCTAAGCAGGGTGCTTGACGGTAGTAACAATTTGAAGGTTCGTTACAACACGTACAACGTGGTACAGTTTATGCTCTAAGTAGGATTTAAAATCTGGGTAAAGTGTCAAGCGAGCATCAAAAGTTATTCATTGCTTTCACTGCTTTCTTTTCATATCGACCGTATATTTAGCATCCCTATTTATTGAAGTGATATTGCTACAACTCAAGCCCTCGAAAGCCGGAGAGTGCGAGCAATCCGGCCACCTTCTTGCACTTTTTTGACGAAACAAATTTGCATTTCCTCGATATTTCCTTTCAAAATGTACGCCAAAATAGTTACGAAATAGATTGCTAAATCGGAATTTCAATCATGCTGGTTACAATGAATACATTTTGTACCTACGTAGCTGCATTAGCAATTAAATCATAAAATATGTTTTATTAAACAATTACTCATAACTACGTTTAAAAAAAGTCTGAAAATTAAAAAAGATGTAAACATTATTCGGATACATGTAAATAATTTATAGCAGAAAAGCTTCTACTTCCATGTTAGTTAGCAGCCTGTGTCTCGTTATCAGAATGCCATGACATATGTTCACATAACTGCAATAACAGCTGTAGTAGCGAAGACAATCGATTAAAACCGACTGCCCTCGACTCCCCGTAATCAGGTCGCGCACAATAACCACCGACTATTATTTAACTATTATTCACGTCTACTAAGAACCTAACGACGCATGTTGCCAGTTTAAAGAAGTTCTAAGAATTATTTTTGTAGACGCTCAATATGAAGTTTACGAAAAAAGTCTGCATACCTTTAAGACGTGGGGTTCTTTCATAAAAACTCTAAAACTCTGAGCCTTCACCATGCACCTACCTCGCAATGTCGTCGGCCTCGGAAGTCCCAGATGGACCTCCATATGCTTCGTCTCACGATTCGTGGCCATGATAAGTAATTGTCTAAAATGAGTATCAACCACGCATTCGTCCGTCTATAACACGGGTTAATCTACTTTTGCCGATGGATTTCATGATTGCCTTACCCCTCATTTTCTGGATCTTTGAACACCTTATCTTACGTAATCAACAAATTGCACGTGTGGAGTTTTGTGTGGGTGTGTTGGCATAAGTTTCGATATCAAAAGGCAAACAGTTTCTAGATATTGCAACCGCGTGGATCCAGCCAGCTCGTTAAACAAGGTTCAGGGTTGGGTGGACTACACTGCGGTATTGTACGACTGAATACAATGATGATTGGAGAGGGGGAAATGTTTCAAAACGAGAAAAAGTAACAATGTGGGTTATGAGTTGAATGGGAGTGTTATGAAGTCGCTGTATCACATCACATGTACAGGTATGGAGACTGTTTTTGTGTTTTTTTCATGGTTTTGATCATTATTTATGATAAAATCTGTGTACTTCCCCGATATTTCGGAAAACAAACACTTGTGACGATAACTAAATGAAAACTTCTATTTCACAAGCTATATAATCCAAAATTCAAACCTTTTAAGCCAAACCCACATTCAAAATTAAAAACTTTCGCTAAATCGCGTCGGGACGACTTTGTTTGCAGACGATAAACTTTTAACCCAATAACCAGCTGAAAGGCGTTCTGCGATTCCGCTTTAACACAACACCAAAACCGAAATCGGTCCACCAGTCTTGAACTTTGGTTACTTTAATGCTCTTTAGTGTTTCGTACGTAGCATTTTATCCAAATAGTCTATTTTGGGTAACATTTGGTTTTACATGCAGCTGAAATTTGGAGCATTAATGGGGATCTTTTACATATTACCATCTAGCCTTAAGCCAAATTCAATCATATCACAAAATCGCGAGCCGATGGTCTAGTGGAAGTGACCCCAAATATTTATATTCATTATACATGTTTATACTAAAACTAAGCAATGTGTACTATGAGACCTACACTGACATAATAATACTTATACTTTTTTAGATGAGGTTGAAATTCTGCACCGGAAATCTTACCTTTTGTAGTTAAACAAACCATACTATATTAATTAACTTAGTTTTATATAATATAGTATCCTTGATCAGTCCATAAGGTTCTGTAAAAGCCAAGTCCACGCAAATCATACATTGTGGCCAAGCCTTAAGTAATTATGAATGAAACTTACATTAGCATTGATATCATTATTGCTGTCTAAGCACATTAATAATGAATGTAGAATTGTAGACTGTATCTATAACACTACAAGTCCGTCTGTTTGTTGCGTTTTAATGAGTTAACTATTAGTAGTACTAGTAGTAGGGCTCTTTGTAAAGGGAAGTTCTACCACCATACCTACTTCTACCGTCAAGCAGCATTGCTGTTTTGGTTTGAAGGGTGTGGATGCCGTTGAAATTAGAGGCACATGAGGTTTAACACACACAGTAATTAAATTAATTAGTAATTAGAGGCACATGTCTCAGGTTGGTGGACGCAGGGTATTGCATCATAGGGCACGTACCTAACGTGCGTGACCTGGCAATGCTTTGATATAGGTGATGGTTACCTCAGTTCAACCTAAGCATAGCCACTATGGGAACCAGATGACAGAATACTTATACATTTTTTTTTGTTATAAATACATACGTAGAATACAATATAACACCCAAACACAGAACAAATACTATGGTCATCACACAAATGTTTGTTCTTGGTGGGGATTGAACCCACCACTTACGGCGCAGAAGGCAGGTCTACCACGAACGGAGCTGTGACAAAAGATGTAATTTGAAAAGGCGCCATAGTCTATAAGTTAGTGCCATGGAAAAACGGTTACAGGAACAGAGTCCCAGGCGAAAGCTAGTCCCACATGAAATAACAATCAAAACAGATCTAATCTCGAGGGACAGGTCGGTGAATAAACATCACGTGACTGACTCTGAATCAAAGCGTCATGAATATTGAAATTGATTGATGATATGACGTGCGTGATATTATGAAACTTCATAAATAAATATAACTAATGCCTACGCAATAATTTACTTAATGAGAAAATGTGATAGCCTACTTTTGATTCACTAGCTACTTTTGTTACATCTATATAATGTGGTAGCAACCCCGCCATCTAATAGTAGTTCTGTGAAAACAGTTGACCTCGCGAACCCTTCTAACCATACAATAACCGACAATTTCCCGACATTTTCTCCCGAGCAAACCCATTTCCGAGTTCTAAAATCAACCTACCTATATCCGTCCATATATAACGCTACAGTAAATTTCCCCCCTATTTCCCCTCCAATCAAAAATCACAATCGGCTAAAAATTTAAATAAATCAAGGAATTTGTGTGGCAATTTTCGTCAAAATCAGAAATCAGAAGTCAGTCGTAAATTGCGACCTGTAGGTGAGAACAGACGGACGAAAGCATTTTTAGGCCAATCTCGAAACTGTGACGCTTCGCTTACTCGGTCTCTAAGGTCGTGAGATCGTATGTGCACTTGTGCAATCGCGAATTAGTTCCTCGCCTATATACTTCCTGTGTTAAATAATTTTACAAAAATCCTTTGCATTAATGTATTAATAAGCATTTTCTAAAATGAATTTCGTATAGGTCTTCAAAGGACCCTCAAACAATATGAAAAACATTCAACAGTTCTCAATTGTTCGTACTATAACATTGTTTACTCACGTGTAAATAACAGTGCGCGTTGGGTACCAGCAAACATGTAAGCACACACCCCATGCTAGCTCATAAATTATTTACAGCGAGCGTGCGCGTGCGTACGGATCTGTACGAGTATATACGGGTGGTAAAGTCTGCATAGGCAACACAAACTTTGCTAAACCATCATGTTTTAAGGGTGTTTTTGTTTCTTGAAGCTACATTGCTTAGGTTCGCTTCAAGACCTTCTTTTATTATATACTAGCGAAACGCGCGCGACTTTGTCCAAGTGAAGTCATTGTCAAACAAACTTCAACCCCCGATGTAGCGTTTAGGGGTTGAATTTCAGGAATTCCATTCTTAGTACACCTAGACACCTATGCACCGAAACATACCCAGAAAAGTCACTACAACCAGCGGCTTAGGCTATGCGTTGTCTAAATGTAAGCCAGTCAGGACAAAGAATCTTACAAATGGTATAGATTTTTGTTATATTGCTTTACTTTTGCGTTAGTTTCTAAAAAACTATGGATATGGACATACCCCTAACAGACGACATCCCCTAACAGACGACATACTCCTAACAGACGTATGAATGTCGTAAAAGGTGACTATGGGAACACATCCGGTTTCATTATCTGCTGTATAACATCGACACTGCGGACACCAATCCGTCTGCTATAGGTTTTTTAAGCATGGTCCCGTGGAATCGGTGCCTTAATTTACCTAGCTTTGAGACGTTTCAAAGTGAGAGAATCTTTCACTATATTTTCGTTTCGACTTTTCGCTAGATATAGAAATTCTCCTGGAGGCGCACTATGTTATCAATAGGGTTAAGAACTTAGCTAAGAAAATCGTAGCTTTGTAAACAGCCATATATTTTTCAATAGGGTCGAACAAAACTTGAAAAATTAATATTTATAAGTACAGATTTAACCCGCTGTGACTCTGACTGATTTTTCTCGAGAAATCTTTGTTGAAACAAAAAATGCTCGGACGTAAATTATTCCTTCAAGAATAAAGAACACCTTTGTTCTCCGACCCAGTTTCGAGGAATCCCAAGGAGTGAGGTAACGGCTGGTATCTCACATGTGCAGCTGGATCGGGGAAATCCTTTCGTTCACACATCACTGCGAATCTTACACTGGATTACCATTTACTATTTTGCAACACTTACCCATCCGCAACTGTATAAAAGTGTGTTACTAATCTTACCTGAAAAGAAAAAAAAATGTTATGACCAAGTTTCATAAGGGTTTTTTTCTATAACAACTATAATTAACTTATAATATAAAAATCTCCGTACTGACAGACATAGACAACGCACAGCCTAAACGGATGGTACATACATACTTAAAACTTTCAGAATATATTTGTCTTGGTGTGTAGGGGTATACTTAGAAAAGCATTCTTCAAATTCAACCTCGAAGTGGATGCAGTAGGAGTAGAAATAGTATAGATAAGATAAAAAAAGATAAAAAATATTTATTGCTTAGTCTTCTTACAATGTAACAATACAATTTTAATATAAGTCTGTAAATAATCCTTTAAATTAAAGTTTACATTTACAATGCTTCGTTATTTAAGACTTCCATTGTCAGTCATTATGATGAGTTCCTTGCTCTAACTAAGCACAAGCTTGTGTGTAGAAACAAGGGTATAAGCTTGTATACAAATAGCTTCATGTGACAAAGTCGCGAGTGTTTCTCTAGTTTCTACATCATTTACGGATAGGAGATTTTTGAGGTCAAGAATCTCGACTTACTCGTAAGTGCGGAAAACTCGAGCTAATACTATAGCACTTGCCTGTTTTATATTACTTCGGGTTATTAGTTTTCACTTCGACAAAGTCAACTAACTACGACAAAACCGTGAAGTTTCAACCAGAAGAAACCTTAAGTCCTTGTAAATTCAGCTCACAAATATTAGTTGCAGCCGGCTTAAGGTGTTACTAACTTTTGTCCGCGTAGTAAAGTTGGTTCATTGTTATTCAGAAGGGGGTTCGATTCGAACTAACCAAAGGCGTGTTTAAAAACCCATTACTGCGACGTCCAGCTGTTTGCTGTAAACTGTAAAAAAACTTCACCGCCCACATCGAACTTTTCAAAAGACATTTTGTTGGTTTCTTAATCACAGTTTTATTATAACTTTATCTTTTTTGGCTAAACTTTGTTTAAAGCTTAGAATAATCATTATTATACAAGCTTTTAGTAGTGGTAGGGCTCTTTGTGAAAAAGTTCATCTTGGGAAACTACTACACTGTACCAATTTCTGCCACTAAGCAGAGATGCTCACATTAATGTATTCAGGTTCTGAAGGGTACGGGTACTGGTATCAGTGGACGTGCTTTGTGAGGTAATGCGATTGTTGTATTCAGAGATAACCTTTCAATATCAGGTAGTAAATTTGCTAGCTCAATAACTTTTTACAAAACAACTAACCTTAGTAGAAGTTTTAAACAGCTAACAGAAAAAAATGGCTCATCGTATTTATTTGTATACTAGCTGCCGCTCGCAGCTTCGCCCGCGTGGCAGTTTTTTTCACGTTCCCGTTATATTTTCGGGATAAAAAGTATAGTAGTACCCTATATGTTAATCCAAGTTATAATCTATGTATATTCCAAATTTCATCCAAATCGGTGTACTGGTTCTAACCAGTCACGCTCTAGCGTGAAAGAGTAACAAACATCCATCCATCCATCCATCCATCCATCCATCCATCCATCCATCCATACATCCATCCATTCTTACAAACTTTCGCGTTTATAATATTAGTAGGACATTGTATACATAATGTATTACTTTGTTTACTTTAGTAACATTATGATTAAAAAGCCTGCCGCAATTTTAATCAAGATTCCACAAAGTTAACGGCTGAAAGTTTCAAGTGAAGCGATAGGTACTTCACGATGTATTCCCATCACGTTTGCTTTATTGTTCAATGTCGCTGGAAGTTATAATTCAAATAAACCTTAGCGCCATGTTCCGTGGAGGAAATAAAAATTCTGGAAAACAACGCCTTGAGTCTGCTTCGAGCGAGTTTGTGACTGATCGCGATAAATAACAGTAATAGCAATATTAAATACATTTTAGAAAATTCGTTTTAACTTATAATAGCCTATTTTGACCCCTTACACATATTCAAAAAACATAGGTAGTAGGTAGATATTAGATATCAAGAGGGTATATCTACCATGCCTAGGGATTACAGTCATAATACTTTTTTTCAAATAGCCTTTGTACTAGCATACCAAAAGGTAATCAATGCGTAAACTATTGTCATCTCTGATTAATGAGTGACAAGGGGAATTGCAATATTTGTAAAACAACGTTTTATTTTAGGTGTAGGATAGAGTATGCACTAAACTCCCTCACTAATCTTGCACTGTGTTAAAAAGTGAAGCTTGCACTGCTACAGTTAAAGATGTAGTAGTAGCACCATTCCATTCCTTACATTTATGTCTCGTTAAATCTGTCGACAAGCACTTATGTGCCTGTGACCTACATTCTTAGCAAAAACATTGGACTCGAACCTTTATTTTACCGTCTTTTTGACGACTCTCACATGAACGCCACCCAGCACGTCATACGTGAACTAAAGTTATCGATCAAAACATAATTCGGGTCGTCAACTCTTTTATTCGTGACATTGAAATAAATATCGAACAAGTTGGAACATGCAAGGTAATAACCATTTATTTGGCGCCCAACGCGGGTCTGGCGAAAGAAACGTGTAAAACAGTAAACACCCTGGCGCGTAATTGACAAGGGTGTTATGCAAATGTCTTGTATTAATTCGATGCAACCCATTTAGGCACAGACAACCGGAACAGCTAGCTATTTCAGCGAACACGAACGTCAATGCGGTTGTGATAACTCTGCCATCCGTCTCAATTGGTATTCAGGTCAATTCCATTGTTACATTCTGCGCACAAAACAGGCTCTGAATTATAGAATAAACTATGTTACTTACTATATCAGATAACAGAGCTACTATAAATATTCAAAAGCATAATCAGCAACTTTTAGTAAGTTAGTTTATTATAATTTCAGTAAAAGCTCAATGCACACGGTTATTTAATATATTTGACGTGCGCTTTCAAGTTGAAATTTATGAAGTTGTTCAGAAAGTTAAACAAGCCGTGGAATGAATTTCACGAAATGTTTTGAATTCATATGTAATGAACCTGACTTTAAACATTAAAACTTAGGTTGAATCCTCTAATTAAAATAAATTAATACCTGCACCTTTTAAAATCATAATGAACGTTGAAGTTTGGTTTCAATTTAAATTGCCGGAGTTGAGTAAACATTGCAAATTGAAATGGTTTTTAATGGGCTTATTTAAAACAATATTCCGTGGGAGGTAATCCACTAGCGCCAATAATTCCAGCTTAAGGCTACAAGAGAATAGACGATTCTAATAAAATTTTATTAGTCAACGTAAAAAGTAAAGGGTGCCTTTTTAGGGATTATTTTAGCGCCAGTTTATTTCAGTTTATTTTATATCTAGTTAGTGAATTTGCGTGGAAGCTATGAGAATTGGACATGTTGCTTATTTCACGCAACATTTCATTCAATTCTAAGCTGTATTTGAATTTAAGCATTGCTGATTTCTTTAAAATTCGTCTTAGACACTGTTTTAAATTATATAAATAAACGAACTATATAACGGGTGTAATAAGACCACTTCTGAATACTCCAGGAACATATAAAGTTATCTACAACAAAGTTTTATAAAATACCACTTGGCTGACAGTCAAATCAAATACATCCAGAGTAATACGATTATTTTGCTGAAATTCCTAGTTGCGTAGTTTCAGTTTTCGGAAGTAGTCTTATTGCACCTAGTATAATAGACACACTTTAAGCAATATAAATAATGCAAAATTTTGCCAGTTAATATTTATTAGAACCAACAATTTCTCACATCCTTCCATTTCTTCCAGTTTCCTAGTTTCTTTCAAGACGACGACGGTCAGCAATAAGTAGCCGACAGACAGACGGCCCGTGATCTGGGTTCATAGCAAACTGGTAATTTCACGAGTAATAGCCCTAAATACGACGCCGACTTTTTATATCGCTCATTTCGGGATAACACGTCGACGTGAAGACGCGCGCTTTGTACCAAATTGGATGGTTGAGGGTCAATTTTAAGGGATGCAATGATGTTACATCATCGTATAACTGAAAGAGCCAGTGATATTTCTGTACAGAAATAAACGTAACATGTAGTCCAACATTATTATGCTTAATTTGGTATCCTCGCTATAGTTATGACAGGTCTCACAGCTCAGCTGGTAGTATAACTCTGCATTCTGCGCTGTAGGTTGGAAATATCTAGTCAATATAGTCAATATCGAGGACCGATGTGGCGCGGCGGGCGAATGTCCGCCTGCGACGCAGAGGTTGCGGGTTCGATTCCCGCCTTAGGATAAATGTTTGTACGATCTGCAAATATTTATTCCGGGTGTTCTTTCTGTTCTATTTTCAATGTATAATAAAAAAAATATCTATGTATGTAATATAATATTGTATTAAGTATATCAGTCATCTAGTACCCATAACACAAGCTCTGCTTAGCTTGGGGCTAGATGATGCGGTGTGGATCATCCGGCATTATTTATAAAATAAAAAAAATTGCTTACTTTTACCTTTTTTTAGCGTGATAGTATGATAGAACGTACCGTACGTTTAGGTGCTGTCTTTTTTAGAATCCACTCGTGTTATATAAAAGAGCCATTCCGCTGGACGACCAACATTCTTGTTCTAGTACTCAACACTTTACTGCACCAGGCTGTTTTTTTCCAACAGAACTAAAAAATGCTCAAAGTGAACCGCCGACTGAAAGACCCCAGCGTGCGAAGGTTTAGTATAAAACTAGTTTACTGTTGTAACTACTACTATCTATCAGTACTGTCTGGCTACCAAGGTCCCGTGCTCCAATAAATAAGCCACCCAAATTCGCAGAGCCATTAGCAGCAAGCAGCATTACAACTGAGCTGATGAAACACATCCATTAGATGAATTCAGCTAGCGCAATTTGTCACAGCAGTCCTACTGTCGCGCCAACCGCAACCAACGGCAACGCTCTTGTTGTAGGTACATCACCGTGTTGTACTCTAATACATTCTGTATGGTAATTAGTATCACAATCTGAATTTATATTCGATACATTTTGTTGTGCCTAGCAGTGTCTGTTGGGAGATTGTTTCTCACGTTTATTCTCTGTCTGAGTGTTATATTATATTTAAGTATTTACCAAATTCCTGTCATCTGGTTCCCATAGTACAAGTTATGCTAAGTTTGGGGTTAGATGATGTGTTAAAATATCCACAAATATATTTAAAAATATAATAGTAAAATGTTCACCTGACAGTGATATTTTCACAATGAGGCAGTGTTTCGATACCAACTTGAAGGACAAGGATTCTGGTGAAATTGCTTTAAAGTCTCAGGGTCGCTCACTTACACAATACGGTCACGTATGCGGTTCAATGTCATAGTGTTTTTTTCTGTAAATAGGTAACAACTAGCTTATTTAGAATTCCGAAAATAGTCTACTGATGCGAGGGTAAAGGTTATTTATTTTACTATTCATTCACTTTACTATTATTCATTCATTTTACTATAGATACGTAACGTTTGTACTTGGATATGACTTTACGTGATTTTTTATGTTACTGCTGGTGGAACAAGCATATGACCCACCTGATGTCAAGTGGTAACCATCACCTATAACAAAGCATTGCCTTAAAGGTCACGCACCATAGGTACGTGTCCTACAAGGCGATTTCAATGACACCCACGCTCTTCAAACCGGAACACAGCAATGGAGAACCACTGCTTGGGGGCAGAAATAAGTACATGATGAGCACACAAACAAGCATTTACCAAATGTAATGTTCGGACTGTCTTCCTTAGATATGCTCATGAATCATAATTTGTTATTTATTCAGTATAGTAAATGTTTATCTACGATCTACGTTGCAATACCTTTCATCTATCATCTTAACGCATACATGTGTTAAGCCTCATGTGTCTGTAATTTCACTCACAAATCGAAATCGAAAAACAGTAACGCTACTTGGCATATTATGATATATGAGGATGTTTTTTCTTAAAATAATAACATAATAATAATATTGGACAATCCACATAGCATCATCTAGCCCCAAGCTAAGCAGAGCTTGTGTTATGGGTACTAGATGACTGATATACTTAATACAATACATTACTTACATACATATTTTTTATTATGCATAGAAAATACCCAGAATATATATTTGCAGATCGTACTAACATTTTTTACAAGGATGGTACTGGTTTTATATGTACAGTGAATATTACAAAAAACACTTTAGCAGTATTGTTGTGTAGTCTCGTTTACATTGTATTTATTATTAATACGAAGACCTTTGACTTCATCCGAACGAATTTCTTTGTTTCTCCTGAGGGAATCTTGCTCCGTCTGACTAATGATATTTCTACGAAATATTTTTGGTGAATTTATTTACCAACTCATTCAATATTTCAGAATTTTTCCAGCTTAAACAAATGTAAAAAGCTTTTCTCTTTCAACGTTGCTCATTATCCAGAATCACCTCATCTAAGTTTTACCTGAAAATTATCGGGACACTTCAACTTCGCCTATTAAAAGTTACTATTTGATGAACTTTAAGTGATGTTTGTGAAACCTCTTCAAATCCTTTAACGATGGTCTTGGCTTAATTCAGGTTTTATTATTTTAGGCTATCTTACACATTTTCATTAAAATATAAATTATGTCAAAAAAAAAAGTTGTTCAAGACTTACAAATGTCGTCACTATGCAAAGTATACAGCCAAGTTTCTAATCAGTACGTAGACGATAATGCATGTCTTCATGTAAAGCTAATATAATTTAACACGCGTAAAGCTAGCACGCATTAGTAAGCAAATAATAAAAAAGAATAACTCTCAATTCGGTCCATTCATTGGTTCCTAGAAATGTTAACTTATAAAATTGCGCATATTAAATTTATCTCGACCACTAACCCAGCCGTATAAAATTCTGCAATATCAGCGCTCGTGTATTTAATAAACATTTCTGTTTACCGCCGAACCCCTATAAACGGAACCGCAGAAATATCAGAGCAATACAACATTAATTATGCCTCCACTCTATGAAGCGGCGAACATTTTCATTTGCCTCAGGCACTTATGCCTTATTACCTGGACTACATTTACACTTATTTACCTTACACTATTAGATACAGCGTAGGTTTGTTATCTCTGAAAACAAGAGGTTAGCTTCCGAACAATTGATTTATACAGGGTTAGATCTGGAGAATGTAATGTAAGGCCAAAATCTAAATAACTCAAGATATATATTCCTTTAATAATGAGACCCTTCATTATTAAAGGAATATCTTGAGCCTCATTTCTTTGGCGTAGTACATTTCTGATATAATTATCCTTTTGTTGCATGCGTTGTGTTTGTATGCTGAAACGTAGACCATGGCGAGGTACAATATATTTCTTGTGTCTGGAGTCCAGGCATGCAAAAGTTTATTTGCTCAAACGACATGGCTACTGTGTGTGTGTATATTTTGGTATTAGTTTACATACAAACAAACACAAAAAAGCGTCTAAAACTACCCTCAAAGAATCATAAATAATGTATAGTGAAACGCAGCTCAATACACCGCGCCGTCACTCGCTCGGCACAATTTGCATTTTAATTCCTTTCCACTCAGTTTAATGGACACAAACATTTGACAGTTTGTATAGTCTGATATTTCATCCGTTGAATATATTATTAAGCGTATCTGACTGACAATGAATACACAGTTGAGGAATTTACCCGAGACCATCGGAGCATGTTGAGAGTTTTTTGTATTCTACATGCTTTAGTAAATAAATAAATGAAATTGACATAATTCTACCGAAATGTCACGTTATTTAGTAGTATTCATATATCAATTTTATTAAACAAATCAACAGCGTATACAAAAATTAAAACCGGCCAAGTGGGAGTTGGACTCGCGCACGAAGGGTTCCGTGCCATTATCTATAATAAAAACGGCAAAAAAATCATGTCGTTGTGTGAGAACCCCTTAAACATTAATTTTATTCTGTTTTTTAGTATTTGTTGTTATAGCGGCAACAGAAATATATCATTTGTGAAAATTTTAACTCTCTAGCTATCACGGTTCATAAGATACAGCCTGGTGGCAGACAGACAGACGGACGGACGGACGGACGGACGGACGGACGGACGGACGGACGGACGGACGAACGGACGGGACAGACAGGCAGCGATAGGGTCCCGTTTTTTGGGACGGAACCCTAAAAATGGTATAGCCAAGTCAAGTGTATCTTTTTACAAGTATATGCATAGTTTTCAATGATTTCTTGTCGAAACTTCATCTTTCTATTGTAGATAAAATTGCTTAAAAGCGAACGCGACTTAGCTAGGTCTTATGATATAGGGTTTCACTAAGATGTAATCTTCAAAATTCGACCTAGAAGAAGAGGGTGATTAATTGAGGGGTAGAAGTTTGTAGAAGATTAACTCAACGCGAACGAAGTTGTGACCTTTACATTAATTTATTATAATTAATTTAATCATTAAAAGTTCAAGATAACTGGGAATGGAGACCCTAAAAGTGGGATGTAGGCTAGGATCACGAATAAGCATCAGGTTTTTTTCTACAATAATTATTTCCGCCTTCCACTTTTAATTAGTCGCATTTTTCAACCATTTTTCTTAGTGCTTATGCTTGTATTCGAGAACAGGTCTAAAATTTTTGGTGATTCCCAAGGGCATACATACACACGTACAGGTATATACACAACAATATCATAGGATCCAAATATATACTGTTTTCTGTATGGGTAGACAGACATCATGCATCTCAACTCAATACGGTGCCAGGTGTACTGCAGCGGTTGTTACAAATATCAATGCTCATTTATCGAAGTACCAGTACATTTCCACATTTTAGAGTTTCTTACGTTCCAATATTACAGAGAAGGTAGTAAAGTTGCAGAGTTTCAAAGGTCGGGCCAAATTTATGACGACATCGAACATAAACCCAGTTATTTATAAAATCTTAGAATACACCGACACGACGATCTAGATATCTAGTCTGTTCTTGGATAGTGTCATTTTTCTATTTCATGAACAATTAAATTTCAGACAAATAGAGAGGTGAAAGTACCAAACCTTGGTAATCGTAGGGATAATATACCTATCTTTAAAAAAAAATTTGAATTTCCAACCCGTAGCTGTTTGTTTGTTATATACGACCTAGCAACACAAATAGGTCATAATTTACTGCATTATTTTGACCTCGTTCAACTTGAGCTTGAACTTGAAACTCATTGCGAGAGAGCTATTACGCAGTGTTGCTGTTCTCGCCAACTTGTTTCAGCTAGGGGTGCAGGGTGCAGGCATCACCCTGCCAGGGTGTGGTGCAGGCATCACCCTGCCAGGACCGTGACTCTATTCGCAAGGCAATATTTTACCCCTTCTTTCTACTGAGATTATTTACTGAAACTTTTTTAAGACATTATTTAATTTTCCCTCGTTTTTAATAGACTTT
Source organism: Electrophaes corylata (assembly GCA_947095575.1). Classification (NCBI taxonomy): domain Eukaryota; kingdom Metazoa; phylum Arthropoda; class Insecta; order Lepidoptera; family Geometridae; genus Electrophaes; species Electrophaes corylata. The sequence continues at coordinate 12,090,849 of OX352709.1, read as the reverse complement.
ATACTCGGCATCGACTCGGTAAGAGGCATAATTTCGGCTTCACAGGACTTTGAGCTGTGTTTATGCACGAAAGTTAGTTGTATAGCTAAATCGTCAGCGAAAATCCGTAAATCAAGTCCGTTATCGAAAGAAAGTTTCTAGGCAAGCCTAGTGAGAGATATTGAAGCATAGATTGAGTTTGTTTATCGTGGTTCATATTGAAAACTTTTGGTAAAGATCTAAAGTTGTGCAAACATTGTGTAAGTACTTGGTTTGACAAAGCTAGAACTTTGCATTTGTTACAATAGGATTTATTTTGTTTAATAGATACGTATAATAAACATCAGCAGGAGTATTGTATTTCAAATAGCTTTGCAAGTTAAACATAGTATACCACATTCTTTAACTTATTCGCACTTTACTTAAAATTTTGCCCATTCATTACGAGTTTGAACATCGGCATCCAATCCATAGAAACTTTTCATTACAAACAAATTGCAATGCAGCATTGCAATCCGAAATTCAAAGGAACCGGCTACTCATATTATATTGAATCCTTACTCAGCGCGATAAAGTTTACATTTACTGTGTAGCAGATAAGAGTGAAACAGACTGTTACTGGTGGATGCTTCCAATCGATAGTTCCGGGTGAAAGTGAGGAAGGACGACCTGGCTGCCGGCCAAGTCACCAAGGTCTCCGAATTCACCAACAGCTGAGATTCGATTTGGCAGAGATTTGTGGGCCAATGCTAGCCGAACCTTGACAATGAGAAGATATGAGGGTATAGTGTTTCGTAACCAAAGTTATTGACGTATAGAGGCCGGTGTAGATACGTAAGCTCTTTACTAAATGGGGGTTATTTGTGCTGTCGTCTATTGGCTCGATGGGTGTCAGCGTTGTTAACAATAAATGTTTCGGATGTAAATTTTTAAATCAAAATGATAGAATTGTATGAGAGGTTACATAGATTTGATTTTAAATGTGTTACTTAGCATCATGACATACTACTCAATGAAACAAAGGTGTTATGACCCCTAAAATAAGCATTATTCGCTTCACTCCGATCAAATTACATCCATTTTATTTCTTCAGTAAAAGCGTCAGGCTGCGTTAATCCGCCAAATACTCCCTCCACTTAGGCATCGAGGATGGAAGCAATTTTAAAGTGGTTAAAGTCGAAATTCGTCCGTGATTAGTCGTTGCCACCGCAAATCTCGGGCGTTTATGAGATGGGATTTAAATTGGAGCGCAGTGACCCGGCTAAGTCCTCGTGTGGAGCTCCGGGCTCAGAGAACAGCCACGAGTCAATATGGCAGAGCTCAATCAGGCGAGAGCGCTCGCAGACCGGATTTTTTTTTCAGAGCGAGTTTCTTGCAATAAATTTAAAAGCTAGCTGGCACATGAAATTCTACCACAATTGGTACATGTCATTTTTACTTTTTGGGAAAGGTCATGTCCTGTAAAATGTCCTGTCTTCGTAGTAATATGTGCCAATAAAATGATATAAGTTAAAACTGTAAGATTAGAACTTTAAGGCAAGTGTTAAGCTATTGAGTATTTACCAGTAGTAACCAAGAATGTGAGGTGATCGTGACAAAATCCCTGTTGTAGTGCTTGAATGAGAGCTGTTGTATTCGCGGATTTTTCTGAAGACCCTTCCTTAGTTAGTATCGTTATTATTTCGCTCTCCCTAGTTCATTACTTGTACTACCCCCGCAAAGGAATATACCAATTTAAGGTGGAAATAAAAGCTGTATTTCTAGCTTTAGAAAGGTATAATCCTGTATCCAGTCCTAGATCGTGATTAAACATCAATCGTTCAGAGAGAGACCGTCAACCACTGCAATATTCCGACGAAACCTAATATGATTTCCAAAGCATATTACAGTGGATCGTAGAATAAACTTTACAGCTGAAATTTTTAAATACACGTTCACATCAAAAATGTATATAAAGTACATTCACAGCTAAATGCTCAAAGCTAATGTCTCGACATGTACGACAGGAAGTAAGTTCGAATGACTTTTTAGAACCGTCATGACCAAAACCGAGCATGGGAAGCGTTTAGATGTAAATATCACTCAAAATCAAAAGGCATTTATTCCATGAGACATAAGAATCACTTAGAATCTTTTTTTTACAGTTTACAGAAGACCATTCTGCAATACAGTTGTACATACATCATGTTCCAGTTACGGTTAGGTACGGTTATTAGGAAATTCTGCAATGCACGAGATTGACGACAGCCCCTTTAACCTGGCTACATAATTCAGCACCTAGATATAACTCATGAAGAACCTCTAGTAACCCCGCAGCCAGACACGTAGCCAGGATTGTTTAAGGGTGCTCTAAAAGGAAAATAAAAACCATTGTATTAAAACATGTGCATGTAGAAGTAGAGCTCGTTCTATCAGAGTTCGTACGGAGAGATCCTACTACCACACTTATGCACATATTACTAAATTCCGATTAAAGGGTATATGCCAATTCATTTGCAGTCACATTTTTTGAAGAAAAAAGGACGAATCCAACAGAATGCCCACGTGATGTTGAGCGATTACCTCTGCTCCGCATCGACGAGTCTTCTGACAACGTGGCCTATCGGCGTTTAGTCTCATTTGTATGTAGTTGTATATACCTCTTAAATCGGAAAATGCCGGATCGAGTCGTGAGGTTATTTTCGGGACCCGTAAACCTTCACATTAGGTCAAGTTTGGGTGGTAAAAACTTTAGCTTAAACGTTTTTGGCCCTGACTAGCTAAGGAAACATGCTTTTAATAAATATTTTAGGAGGTTCTACCTGACACCCTACGAACCCTCCAGCCACATCTAGCCACATCCCTGCTCATAACGAAATATTGCGGTTGTTTAGGGAATAAATAATGTGAATTTTTAACTTGCTGTACTATTTACGGTTGAACTTTCACATTTAAGGCAGACTGTTGGATGTTTCATTAGGAGTTTGAAAGCCTCTGTGTAAATCTACATTTTTAAACGGTACGGGTTGAAAAAAATACTGAGAAAAGCTTAGTGGCAATTTTTTTTTTTTATTTAATGCAGACAAAGTCGCTGTTCAGTCAAGTTCTACCCTTCGTACTAGTTTGCACTGTATGACGGTAGGATATCGTTGCTCATCCGAACTGTTCTTTGTGCCAATAAGTTACAGTATAAAATAGTTTACAGTTAGTTATCGGTATCAATGTAGATGTCAAGAATAAACCAAGTGAACGACTGCTAATCGATGTTTTTTTATATGACTTTCTGATGAAACGAACCGATGAATAGAATAGAATAGAATAGAATAGAAGATGATTTATTTGAGACATTAACACTGGATACACAACACAGAAAGGTACAACAAAATAGAAAAAGAAAGAAATAAGACTAGACAGATGGGCACAGTAAGTATAACACATAAACGTAAAAGGAACAAATACAACAAGTTACCTAATGGTGGTTAAGTAGGTACCTACCTACCCAATTTAAAGATCTGTACCTAGACGTTGTGGATGCCAACCAGCATTAATGAGTCAAAAAGGGCCCCACTCAGCATAAAGCTGCTTCACCTAGGGTGAAGCTGCGCTGGTTTTCAGTAGGGACCAACGTAGGTGACCTCACGGCTGCAATTTTTAAAATGAAAATATATAAAGAGTAATAAAAATATTAAACAAACTTTACCTCAAATATAAAAATACGATTGTTAAATATAATAATAGATACACAATACACAAACATAATACGATGGATTATTTATAATAGATGATCACAGTACACAACATAAACGCAATAAATATATTTGATTTGATTTATTTAGAATATATTATTTACTCTGTGCAACAACCCGTGATTTAAGCACTCTATGGACTCGACAGATGCGAAATATTGCGAAATGCGAAGAAAATTATAGGCACAACAAAAGAAAATGGAAAAGCGTACCTCCACCAAAACAAAGAAACCGAAGAAAACTGAAGAAAAATCACAAAAATACTGCCAACAATTGCTATTGAATGCGGATTATTCAGCAGCAGTTACCATAGGCACTGTGTGATGTGCGTGTAATAGCCTACCTACCTACTGTGTGATGAGTGCGTCCTCCTGTGCTGGAAGGTGGTACTAGGGTAAAATACAGTGCAAAACGTAAAAAATGAGACAATTCTTACGGTATCCACACGCGGACCATACGCACCATACGCGGATGACCCACCAGATGTTAAGTGGTTACCATCACCTTAAACAAAACATCGCCTTGCAGGTCATGTTCGTTAGAAACGTACTCTACGATGCACTGACTTCTAGGCTTGGTCGCGAGGAACTGGTAAAAATAGGTATGGTGGTAGTACTTCTCCGGACGAGCCCTTCACTAAGAGCTCCGTCTCTGGTGATGCCTCCGTCATGGCATAACGACCGCCTGAACCGGGTCCGACAGCCCAAATTCCGTGAGTGGTTTTGTATAGATGCGAACCTATCGGGCGTGCTGAAAATTGTCGTAACACCATACAAAATCACTCGTGAAATTAGTTAGCATAACACAAAACGAACATAGATTTAACTCTCAGATGTAAATGCTACTAGCAATGGTGACAGCAGAACGTTCCTTGAAGTAGTAGTCGAACGATTATTTACCTATTCGTATCAAAATGCCAAAACCCAATTTGATTTTCAGCACACATCTATAAACAATTTTTTATCGGAGCTAGAGTAATTAATAGCGCGTTCAAATTATTCGCCGGGTTCGAGTTTACGGTCTCGGATACATTCCAGTTCAATCAACACACATCGAACCATTCTGCGGAACAATTTAATGGATATTTTCAAGTCTATTTGAATTGAAATGTCTTTAAATTTTAGCAAAAAATGTGCAGCTTACCAACGCTGTTCGGGTTTATCAACCTACTTCATTTTCTTAACTATTATAGCAGAGACAATAGGCTTGCATAGACGTGTTTCTAATTACCCCCCTTAGACATACTCGAAGGATCTGGACTTGGGTACGTAAGTACTAAGAGGGTGTACAAGCATACCGTGCCTGAGGATTATAGTCACGAGCCTTTTATTTCATTTTTTATATTAGGTATTAGTAAAATTCTCTAGTGCGTTCATACGTAACTGAGTTTTGTAACAGACATTTAGTGTTTCAGAATTGGATCACAAAGAGAAATTTATATAATTTTGTGTTACTAGAGTTGGCTTACACATTTTACATTTAATAATTTAGAAGTCTAACAATGATGCGTACTCAGTTTCAGAATTCAAGAATGAATTATTAATATCTTTAGCTCATAGCACAAGTCCAAAAATCTACTCGCCACCGCTCAGACAATAGATTCAATAAATTTGCATTTTAATCACCGCGTCGCCAACACCCTTTGTTAATCGGGAGAAAAATGAATGAATTTAAAATATGAATTTGCATAAGTCGCTTTAGCTAGTCTGGAAAAGTAACATGTCTAAGGTGGTTGACACGGGGATGGCATGTTTCTAGTGATGAGGGAAACTTGATTGAATTCCGTTGAAAACTACAAAGAAAGAAGAAAGAATAAAATAACTTCACGCGGACGAAGTCGCGTACATTTTACTTGTTAAAAATAAAATAATGGGCTATCTCTCAGGAATTGGTGAATATTTCAGTGTCAAATCTAATTTGCGTTCTTTATAAGGTCAGAAATAGGATGGTCTACAAGCTGCGATAGATCATAGATTCACCTACTTTTAAGACGTTTCAAAATAATCCCTAGATATCACTGATCAACTTTTTACTTTGGCGTTCTTAGCGAGACACTCATCTGTTTAATAAGTAGTTGTTTAGCGCGATTGCCAAGTCAATCTATTTATTAAAATAAATAAATAAAATTCGTTTATTTCGGACAACATAGAATCCATAGTGTTAGTAGCCTTAACCTATTTGTTAGTATTAAGTATAAGAATATTATTGGACTTGGTATTACATGGATCTCACGACTTTTTACGGTAGAAGAACTGAGTTGCGAGACTTGGTTTTTTTACAAGTTATGTTTTTGATGGTGTAGAGATTGAAGTGGCGAAATAGTAAGTACTATTTATATTTAACTGGCGCTTAGATTGACCTAGATTTTAGACGTTTCAAGATGATCTCTGCGGATATTACTAAATAAATTATTTTTGACTTTGACATCGACTTTGATTTTTACTCTATTTTATAATTTTACAGTAATGACCAGTTGACTATTGAGGCTAAGTTTACATATTTATTCAAATTCAACAAGCAAAAACACTAGAAGCATTAAATGCTTTCCTTAAAGTTTTATTACAGCTACGAGTGGAAGTAATTCTTTATGCAGACTCTTAAGCTTTGGTTACAAAAGTAGCGTTATAATGACGACCGTCATTAGACGGCAGTATGAATGTAGCGATGAAATACGTGATATATATTTGATTAGTATCTGAGTTTAGTGAAAACCACGTAAATAAATAAATCTATAACATTAATAAAAATCTTACGTCGTAGGGTAAACAGCTTTTTAGGTAAATCTCATGTTTAGGTATAATGGCCTCATTGGCATCTCGCGTTTAAGGTAACTCGATCAAAAAGGGGTTTATCCTCGCTGGGTATCGAGCCATAACCTTTGGAGGTTTGAAACCTCCAGCTAGGAGCTACTTTCAGATGAACTTCTAGATCTGCCATGCCACGCCTATTTCTGCCGCCATATTGTTCCGGTTTGAAGGGTGTCGGTGCCGGTGAAGTTACAGGCACATGAGGCTTAACACCTGCATGCCTCAGGTTGATGGACGCGGGACAGTACATTAAGGTACATTAAGGTACAGTAAGGCACGATTTTATCGATCGTGACCTGCAAGGTAATGCTTTGTTATAGGTTTGTTATAGGCCATCCGCTTGATTCATCAGCAATGGCATTAATAAAAAAGATCAGTGCCTTTCAAGTGCAATCACCGTATTAAGTTAGATTGGCACCACACTGGAGTTTCATTATTTAGATTATTATTACTTTGTAAAAGGATCATACAAAAAAACGGTAGGAACCAAGTCGTAAGTTTCTTGCCGGTTCTTCTAGGCTTGGTCGCGAGGAACTGGCGCTTAGATTCACCTAGATTTAAGACGTTTCAAGATGATCCCTGCGGATATTACTGAATAAATGATTTTTGACTTTGACTTTTTATGTGACTGCTGGATTAATTAATATGATATTAACGATCGTCATTGAAACTTCCCGTTTTCTCGGAAACCAGGGATGTAACCCAGGCCGCTTGGGGCCATATTTTCAAACAACTGCTCCGTACTTTAAAGTTCCCACGCCGCGCCCCAGGAAAGTGCTACGTGGACCACTTTTGTCGCTTCGTTCTCTGATTTAGGTCTCGAATGAGTAAAGCCCAATGAAGGTTCTCACAATGACTTTCAATTATATGACGTAGAAGCAGTTCATTTGCATTTGGTAAATATAGATAGTGACCAAATCTGAGTAAGAGTGAGTTTGCAGACCGCCCGAAGTTCTCCCCAAATGTAATAGTGAAAGGTAACATGTTACTCCATAAAATTGGCAGTAAGTAATATGATCATATTCACAGAATATTACATTACAAAACGTATTAGTTCGGAGTAATTCAAGCTACTAAGATATTACGACATACGATACAACAGATTCAATTACATAATCTAGATTTCGGTTTATACCTATAAATCCTTGAATCTTGACAAACATTACGTAAATTCGAACGTTTACGCAACAGACACAGATTAATCTCGGAAGTTGCAAATTCCAAACATCAATTGATTAATTAATTAATACGTACCCTAATTTTACATATTGAACGACAAAGCAGAAATTCGACCACAATTGAGTCGGCTCACAATATCCTTCAATCTACCTTCGCCACTATAGCCGACCACAAGTCATTATAGAGCGGACGATTGGATTGCATCTAGCGAGCCTGCGGGGCATCTAGTTAATTCCGCCGACCACAACACAGATAACTCGATAGTCGCTACCGGCTCACACAAGGGGTAGCTTTAGACGAGTACAGTGATTTGCAAAGATTTTTATATAATCCCAAAAATTATTATCCTCGAGTGGGATTTGAACCCACGACCTTCCCCTTGATACGGGGATGCGATACCAACTTCGCTATCGAGGATTCAAATGCCTCGACGAAAATAAGATTTGGAATGTTTCTAATACGGTGCTATCGCTACCGTGGCTCCATCTACATGCTTGACGTAATACTATCAAAGCGTGCTCGATAACTGAAATTGCATTCAAGTTGAATCGACAAGAGATGTCGCCGTGCGTCATTTCATAGTTTATTTGTTTTTATAGTGCTTACCTGCACTTAAGGAAATCACAAAGGGGAAGGTCGTGGGTTCAAATCCCACTTGAGGATAATAATTTTTGGGATTATATAAAAATCTTTGTGATTTCCTTAAGTGCAGGTAAGCACTATAAAAACAAATGAACTACAGTGATTTGTTCTAGTTCTTAGCAGCATGTGGTCCTAGTGACTGTACCGTCATAACTTAGCGGTTATCATAACAGGCACCAAAAACTACGAGCCTCGGAAGTACGGAATTCTATTAGTAATCTGGTTTCCAAAGTACAAGCTTTGCTTAGTTTGAGGCTAACTGGTGTAAAATATCTCACCGACTGACCTCATATCTCAATTGGAAGTAGTTCTGCCAGGCTGTCACAGTTCCATTCTCTGCTGCCCTGGATAATGCAATCTTGCAATCAAACGGCACTTTAAATGCAGTTCTCAGCGCGACATGGGTTACGTAAGATAATGAAAATATAAATAATGGTAAATTTAACCCTGTCATAAATGCAATTAAGCTTAAGCAACGCCACTTGCTATGCGCTATCCCGGCAAGGTTCGCGCTGGGATTGGAACCAGCGACCCGTGTGCTGATTGGTAATTAACGTCGACAACAGCGCCACTCGTGCTGTTTTGCGAGCGGCCGTAATGACTCATGTGAGCGGCCTGGCAAAATGATAATATGATTATTGGAAACACCCAACAGTAAATTACGACCCTATTCCGCGACAGTTCCGTTATCCTTAGATAAATAATAATAAATAAATAAATAATGCCGGACGATCCACACAGCATCATCTAGCCCCAAGCTAAGCAGAGCTTGTGTTATGGGTACTAGATGACTGATATACTTAATACAATATTATATTACATACATAGATATTTTTTATTATACATAGAAAATACCCAGAACACCCGGAATAAATATTTGCAGATCGTACAAACATTTATCCCAAGGCGGGAATCGAACCCGCTACCTCTGCGTCGCAGGCGGACATTCGCCCGCCGCGCCACATCGGTCGTCAAATGTAACACAAGACACACGACAAGACGCAAGACACCTCCCTTTTAAAAAATAGTATGAGTGGCCTCTTTCCACTTATCCAACAGTGGACTCCACCGAGCTGATAATGACACTAGACTACAGTAACCTATACTTGGCTTATAATAGATGTTGGTTTGGACGTAGTATAATACCAGTGAGGTAGCGCAGAAATGTCTTCTTGTGGTAGGTACATAACATAATTACATTTCCATCACTTCTTCGCCACTCCCACATATTAAGTCATGCCATGGCTCCAGGATCGTGAATACCAAGATATCATCATATCTACATACATGGCTGGAGATGACAGCTGTGAGCCAATACATATCTGACCCTAGATTAGATTCCCCTGTATTCTATCAGAATAACAAGTTAAGATACTACTATAACATATCCGTAACTAGATTAAATTATATGGGATCATGCGAACCCCACAAGTATTGAACTTGAATCTCTTATGTCGTGATTTGCTGTAAGGACTAAATTGGATTCTCCCGTTGCATTCCTATGAATAAACATGTCAACATCTAAAGAACAAGATAAATCTCGTATTATTGTTAAACGTTATCATTATAAGCCAGCTGAATTGGCTGAGCTGAAACCACTAGATTTGATAAATTACTTACCAATTAATCAATTCAACAGCTTTATCTTTAAATTCCAATGAAACTATTTTCAGTCACTATCATCAATGCGAAGGAGGATTAGAAATTTTAAGTCTATTGTTGTGGGTTTTCCGAACCGTAACTCATATATCGGCTTTATGTGGTGTGCCAACAATGCATGATTCTTAAAGGATTTACTCAGAGTAAAGACCCACGGGCCACGAATTGTTAAAATACTTTTCTAATGGTATGACGCGGTGGAACCAGCTTATGACCTAATGGTGAGCGGTTACTTCTACCTTTATGAGTTACATAACGTCACCGAGCATATCTACTGAAGACTTAATGCTATGCAACATTTTTTACCAGTCACCCTTGACTAGTGAGTAACGGTGAAGTATGAATGTTTTCAAAAGTTAATCCGCAAATGTTTTTGTGCTGATAAAAAGGTTTCAATATTATTGTTTATTAAAAATATCTTGTCGAACAATGAAGCCCATTTGTGCCAACATGTAAGGCTCAGGTACAATAGAGTCAGGGGTCGAATACGTATCACAAACGCGCACTGAATATTAAAATGTTGCCTATCCATGTTTCCAATTTAGCTTTGCCCCAATTTGATAAAAGTTGCAGTTCTGGCCACTTTTCATCTGCTAGTAATAACGAAACGACAGACAAAATGTATAAATTGTTAAATATTTTACATATACTTAAAGTTCACATTGCTTTAGGTTTTAATCTTCATGAAAGCATACGTTATACAATATATTCTACTTACTTTTCAAATACTTTTTCAAACGTAACTTAGCTACTGGTTGGCGTTCAAACGATTGACCTAAAACAGATAAATCGTACCCCTATATCTTTAACGAGGGAAGGTGGGTTTGGATAAGATGGAAACACGTGATGCATGGTTTAGGAAGATTTGTAATGGCTGGCTTAAAACACTACAAGTGTAGCGTGATTTACGACAGATATTTGTGAAACAATGCTCAAGGGTGAGGTAGCGGTAAGTTTTACTACTGAGATATCGGGCAGTCTATCTATAAGTTTCATCTACGCCCAACAGTGGTCTCATAAACACAGGAAATCAATTGAAGTAAAGCACCAAAAACTTGTTTGCTGCCGTAGGACGGCAAGATGAGCAGGCGATGTTGATATAACAAGTAAAAACTATGATACTGGCACATGGTGTTAGGAATGGCATAAATAAGGGATAGGCGAACCCAGGAGCTGGTAATGATGATGATCAAAAAGTCATGTCATAAACTAATGCATCTCAAGATACAACTAAACCTATGACATCTACAGTGGCGGATTTACCCTAAGGCACTGTAGGCCCGGGCCTAGGGCGGCCAGATTTAGGGGCGGCCACGACCGTAGGGCAGTATATGGTCGATGCTGAGAAAGGGGCGGCTGATGGCTTGGGGCCTAGGGCGGCCGAGACTGCAAATCCGCCTCTGGACATCTATTAATACTGTTCACTGGTCTAATTGGCTATGGTCAGCAATCTGGCGGAGTGGTCACACGAGAACCTTAATAGGCAATTATTTAACCGCGAGGCTAGTTTCCAGACGCTATGAATTATTACGCTATTGCTTTAAAAGCACTCCTACTAATAATAGAAATGAGCAAGTTTATACTCTTATTTACTCTGAAGACTGTATTTACTCGGATGGAGTTTGGTATAGATTCTTTACAACACTTTCACACACGTCTTGTATAAAAACGTATGCTAAGAATATACTAAAATTGAGGTTATTTTGGAACTTGCTAATTAGAAAAACGACGCTTGTCCCGAAGTAACAACCCGCACCCGAAAACAACAAAGAGATTTCTAAGCCTGTTTTGGGAAAAAATGAAGTTTGCTTATTTCCTGAGCCAGAGGAAGGTTTATCATGAATGGATCGATGTTTTTATCATGTTGTTGCCGCTCCTATCGATGGTAAATTAATTTGCTGTTTACATTAATTTATAATCGGCGATAAACAATTCAGGTTATATTGGGGAGCCGAGGGGAAACTTTTAGCAATTTGATATTTTACAATCATGATCGACCGAGCTCAAGCCGATCTCTGAAACTTTCCTGATATTATCAATGTTTTTAATGTTTTTCAAGTATCTCATAGCCTTAGGACAAGTCCTTGAACTCTTAACTATATTTGTTTGCAAGTTTCATTTTAAAACGAAACTGCCGAAAAGAAGACTGCATAAGTTGAATCTCTTAAAAACTGCAAACTTACAACCAGAAACCGGTTGGAGTCACGCTAAACACTTTGAATGCTGTTGTGCACAGCCACTAGACCCGCTGGTCTTGGAGTATTCTTTAAGTGGAGCTTCTTGAGACTGCCGGAGCAAACGCACACATCTACTGAAGGATCACGGTTCAAATCTCAGTTTTTGCACAATAGAACAAAATTATGAACAAGGTAGTTAACTTTGATATAGTATGTCTAATTCCAGATTTGAAACAAAATATTTTATGTTTTGTACAGACTTCAACTAATCCAAACCAATATTATAAAAAGGAAAGATTTAATTGTTTGTTTGTTTGTTCGCAATGACTAGGCTCCGAAACTACTGCTCTGATTTGAAAAATTATTTCACCGTTGGGAAGCTATACTATCCCTGAGGCATAAGGCTGTATTATATTTAAAAAAAAATAGGGATCCTTAATGAAACCCTTGCGATGAGCCGGGACGAGCCGCTGGTAAATAATAAATAAATAAATAATGCTGGACAATCCACACAGCATCATCTAGCCCCAAGCTAAGCAGAGCTTGTGTTATGGGTACTAGATGACTGATATACTTAATACAATACATTACATACATAGATATTTTTTATTATACATAGAAAATACCCAGAACACCCGGAATAAATATTTGCAGATCAATAAAATGAATGACTTAGTACAAGCACGCGCAAACGGTAGACAAAATGGCCGTTCACTCCGGAGAACTCTTATGTCGAGAGGTTATTACCATCTTGGTCAAGTACAAGAGATTTTATAAAGCCTCTAACTACATTTTTACAAAATAAACAATAACAAGGTTCCAGATGTTTTTTTAACAATCAAAGGCGCTTGGTTGGCTGTTTTTGGCGAGATCAGCCGGTGAACTATAAGACAAGCGTAGGATGCGTCGATGAATGGAGAAGGCCAAGAATCAATCTTCATAGAATCGCATGGCGATGACCAGCAGCAGTCTTCTTCAGACTGACGACGATGAGCTGTTGAATGAAGGCTTGGACAGTTTGTCGCTTTATTAGACACCCTACGTCAGGATACTGAGATGCCCAATAGAGAAAAAACTAGTGTGGTGGAAAAACTGGCACTGGTGCAAAAACGTGATTTACATGGATTGCGCATCATGCTTGCTACAATAAAACTGAAGGTATATTCTTAAAAGTTCAGCTGTTTTGTAAACAAACAACTGCGAGGTTACTGCAGAGACCACAATAGGTCCTAACACAATAGACCGCCGTGTTCATAAACGAGAGAAGTTACCATTTCCATAAGAAGTAACGAGCACAAGGTAATAAAAGGCATGATGGCGACATGCGCCGTGGTATACGTAAGCAGAATTTGTAGTGTTAGTAGGACTCTAGAATTAAACCTAGGTATTAAACCTGTCGCTTTCTATGGCTGACGGGCTTGCCATCGGAGCTAGTTGCCAAATCTGGTTGCAGAGTTCTTGGGCAGCCTGGAAGCTTCCTTCATGGCGACAAGCCCAAACTAGCAGCTTAACAACCAATTTTTAATTTTAATACATTAGTGGTATTCATAGGAATACCACTAATGGTTACCTATCTAAATGGTAACCGCTCAAAACGTTATTCAACTAACTCGCTCGGTTAGGAAGAACCGAGAAACGCTACGAACGCTTTTATCTCAATCTCAGAGTCTTATTAAGACCATGATGAAAGGAAAACCAAGTTCATGATTGTAATCGCCAGGTACGGTAGAGATTCCCTCAGATGATCTGTTAGTACTAACTCTTGCTGCCTCATCAGGCTCTTTATACTTTCGTACAACTTTGTATACCATGGTCTTATTCATGGTTGCTGAAAGTTCTACTAAATAAAATGGCTGATAAGTTTATTGCCATCTCTTGACAACAGAGACACGAGTAATTATATAAAGCCGCTGAATTGTGTTAGGGAATAAGAAAAGGAACCCTACAGGTTACAGGCAATTCGTACTCCGAGGTGCCCTTGAATATTTTCCGGCGACATTGTAATTTCTCTTTGTTCCAGGCGCTTCAGAGGTTTCCCGGCTACCTAATTAGTTGGAATTTCTTCGAAATTGTACACAATCGCTCAATTAACCTTTTTGCGACTTGAATAATTCTTTAGAACGGATGTTGGCCTGAAACCCTTTTTTGTAAAAATTAAAAAATGTATTTTTAGGAAAAATATTAATACTTGATCGTCTATCGTTCGCTCCTGTAATTTTCCAGAATATTTCAAAATTGTACGTTATGATAACCTTGGAATTCTAACTAACTTTAATAATCATACTAGAAAAGAGTAAGCAAATATATAATAATAATAATAATAATAATAATGCTGGACAGTCCACACAGCATCATCTAGCCCCAAGCTAAGCAGAGATTGTGTTATGGGTACTAGATGACTGATATACTTAATACAATACTATATTACATACATAGATATTTTTTATTATACATAGAAAATACCCAGAACACCCGGAATAAATATTTGCGGCGGGAATCGAACCCGCAACCTTCTGCGTCGCAGGCGGACAATCGCCCGCCGCGCCACATCGGTCGTCATATAAAAAGCATTTTGTATCAACTGTAGTTTTTTACAATATCAGGGGGGAGGGGGGGGAAACTGTTCACCCTTTCCTTTATTCACGAGACATAGTAGTGCTTGGAAATGGTTTTAGAGTAGACTTGCCTATCACCTAAGCTCTCAAAATAGTCAGCTTGATCCACAGGAAAGACATGATTAAATACGCGCAGAGATGACTTAGCCGCGGTTAACTCAGTGTTTTCAATCAAAGGATCATACAAAAAAACGGTAGGAACCAAGTCGTAAGTTTCTTGCCGGTTCTTGGTCGGCTTGGTCGCGAGGAACTGGCGCTTAGATTCACCTAGATTTAAGACGTTTCAAGATGATCCCTGCGGATATTACTGAATAAATGATTTTTGACTTTGACTTTGACTTTGACAATCACCGTTTGAGAGCATTAGCATTGCACAAATATTTTCGAACAGAAAATTAAATAGATACTCGATTGGATGCAAACCCACGACCTAAAGTCAAAGTCAAAGTCAAAAATCATTTATTCAGTAATATCCGCAGGGATCATCTTGAAACGTCTTAAATCTAGGTGAATCTATCTAATGATCGCTAAATGGAGTTTAACTAATTTTATACAAGGGATAAGATAAATCAGACATTCTTGTATCCATTACAATTTGCATAGAAATTACCTGAATCATTATTGTGCAAACGAAACATTATATTAACCAATGGAGACTTACGAGCTCACGGTAATGCTCCACATTTGTAACGAAAATGTGATAAATGGCAAATTGTAAGCCAGCGAGGGCCACACAAGCATTAACAAATGACATTTATCTTCTTTATTAAAGAGAAGCCCACTCACTCTTACATCTACTAAACAAAAAGGTCTAGAACTCCGAAATTTGGTATAGGTAGGTTCATACCTATCCTAAATTAAGTTAAGCAAGGTCATCATTTTTTTTTTTTTTTAATGTTGGACAATCCACACAGCATCATCTAGCCCCAAGCTAAGCAGAGCTTGTGTTATGGGTACTAGATGACTGATATACTTAATACAATACATTACATATATAGATAATTTTTATTATACATAGAAACACCCAGAACACCCGGAATAAATATTTGCAGATCGTACAAACATTTATCCCAAGGCGGGCATCGAACCCGCCACCTCTGCGTCGCAGGCGGACATTCGCCCGCTGCGCCACATCGGTCGTCATTTCGTCGTCGCGTACATCATTTGTATGGGTGACCGACTAGTTGCTTCTGCATCTGAACATCCCGATTTTCGGAGACCACGTTAGCTGTCCCAGGTCCAGCAGTCACAGTAGAGGCTTTATGGTACTCATAAACTCCGTCACCAGATTCGTCCGCTACTTTTTTTTAATACAATTTGCTGATGGAATAAGCATATGGCCTACCTGATGTTAAGTGGTTACCATCGCCTATAAGAAAGCATTGCCTTGTAGGTCACATTAATTAGGAACTTGCCCTACAAGATCCTGCTCTGCGTCCATCAACCTGAGGCATACAGGTGTTAAGCCTCATGTGCCTGTAATTTCGCCGGCACCCACACCCTTCAAATCGGAACACAGCAAGCTGCTTGTCGGCAGAAGTAGGCATGGTGGTAGTACTTCCCAAGAACGAGCCCTTCACTAAGAGCTCTACTACTACTAAACTTCTTAGAAATAAAAAACATGGGAGGTCATAATACCAACTTTTTCTATAACACTGTACAAATAAAACAGACATTCGTAAGTAGGTATATGTTTCCAATTACCTACTGTTATAAAGAAAAAGAGAAATGAGGAAAAACTTGGAGCAATAAGAAAAAAGCCTTTCTAAAACCTTTTTATAATCAAACGAAAATCCGAATTAAAAAGGTTCATATTTCCCGAGGCTTCACACAATTTGAATGCGGCATAAAACACTTTAGGCTTATCGTTGGCGGCAGTTAATATTCAACAATATCTGTAAAATTATAGGTCACACCGTTACACCGTGTTTTGTCTCTTTCGATCTAATTTGAAACTTCCAATGCAAAAGACAAACACGTAACTATTTGAACGTTATGCCAAGTGTATTAGTACCAGGGTAAATCAATAAGCATTTTATTTAATCGAAAGAATCGAAAATTCGATCTCTCTGAACAGTAATAAATGGGGATGGCAAGGTAGAGGGGGCGTGTCTCCCGTGTCTCTACAGACATACAGTCGAGATCATACATCATTTTTAGGTAGGCATTTAAATTTCTTATTTCGCACATAAAACTGAGCAAGTTTCCGAAACGCCTTTCGTAAACTCTATTATACTGTAAACGCAAAACGAAACTACAAAGCGCAAGTGACCTACGCGAGCGAACGACAATGATATTACGCTAAATTGTATTCAATCGTCAAGAGCCCGTGGTGAACTTCTTATGTCAATTAATACTGAATCTTTAAATCCACCTAAATATAAAAAAAAACATAGCTTATGCTTGAGAAGCATGGTCAATCCATTTACTCGAATGAACGCCTTTAAATTTAAAACATCAATCACAATGACTTGCCGTACACACAAATCATCAGTCACTTAAGACACCACGAGTAGTCATTCTATGCGCGCACACGTCCTCTATACTAACGATTGTTATTCAATTGAACTCGATGGGTAACGAACTCTGGCATTGCAGGCATCAAATGATAATGATTACTTGTAATAATGAGTACTCGATCCGAGATTTGTCGGTTTTTAGTACGAACACAAAGGGGCGCGCAGTGTGCGAAGGACTCAGCCGTGGACGGTCGTTCGTTTCGTTCGCATGCGCAACGATCATGGCGGTGAAGAGAACACGTGTGACGAGGGCTAGTGTTTGTAACGAAATGCGGGAACGATGTTCTCGTTCTGATTCGTAGTCAATGCGCGTACCGCGCGCGCCACACGTCCAAGGCAGCAGGGAACATGCAATGTAAGGCAGAATATTACATTACATGTTGCATTGCACCAATCTGTACCCACCATTAGAGTTTGAAGTCACGAAGTAATATGACGTAAGTAAAGTGAATACTGACTCTCGCCAGCAAAGCGCTTGCACAAAATGAAATACAATAGGAGTGGAACAGCGGTGGAAGTGCCCGCGGGATTCAATCGCAACTACGTTATAAACGGCTAGGAGCAACTGTGCAGTTTCAAAATTGAAATTCAGCCTTTTATTTTCAAAACCAAAGTATATTTAATAGATAAAATACATGTTAGAAATATGTGCATTATTCAAATGTTTTGATTTCAATGGTATGATATTGTTTGAATGGTATGCAATATAAAATTTACATTAATGGATAATCTTTACAAATTATATATTAAAGAATATGGTTTTTATGGAATACCAAATACTGGAAAATGTGCTAAATGTAATTTGGTCGTATATACCCATTATAGGAATCTTTGTCCTGACTGACTGATTGACTGAATAACTGACTGACTGACATATAGACAACGCACAGCCTAAACCACTGGTCGTAGGGACTTGAAATTTTCTGGGTATATTCATTTTGGTACGTAGAGGTGTACTTAGAAAGGTATTCCTGCAATTCAACCCCTAAAGGTAGAACTTTATATGTAAAAATAACTTCACGCGGACGAAGTCGCGCGCGTTTCGCTAGTTAGAATCAAAGAACCTGAAGTCGGTACTACTTGGTTGTTTATTAATTATTTGTACGTAGCCATAACTTTTTTGAAGTTTTACTGTATTTCGGTTTACATAACTCCAGCATAACAACAAAAAAATCGGCCAAGTGCGAGTCGGACTCGCGCACGAAGGGTGTACCATCCATCCATCCATACTTACAAACTTTCGCGTTTATAATATTAGTAGGATAAACGCAGTATAAAGATTACTTGCGCATAAAATGCGCATAAAACGGCAGCTTGAAATAAAACTTAATGCCATTTACGTCGGCATGTTATGTAACAAGTTACATTTCGCTGTAACAGTAAAACTCTTCATTCATCAAACTTCGCCAAGCCTTGACCTTCACGAACGACATCAATTTAATGTACAGTCAGCTTCATAAGCAACTACACCGCATAGTTAACTTATTAGTAGTAGTACAACTCTAAAGCCCGCTTGCACAACAATCTGATTAAATTTTCACGTTTACCAACATAAAAATGTTTAGCGTAAATGTAATAGCGACTTAATTTTCCTTGTGCAAGATGTTAAACGAAATTAGCTTCCTAAATGCATTTAGAGGCTCGCTAAATACATTTAGTGATCCTTGTGCAAACGGCTCGTGTGAGGAAATAAATATTTATAACGACTGTAATCCCCAAACACTTAGGCCACGTTTCTAACACACGTAACCTGCAAGACAATGCTTTGTTATGCGAGATAGTAACCACTCAACATCAGATGGCCCATCAGCTTGTTCCATCAGCAAGTCATATATATATATTTTTTTGTAAATACTTAGAATACAATATAACATCTAGACAGAGAACAAATATCTATGTTCATCACACAAATGTTTGTCCTCGGTGGGGATCGAATCCACAACCTACAGCATAGAAAGCAGAGTCACCACTAACTGAGCTGTGAGACCGGTCAATATATTATATTAATCAATGTATTATATTCAATATATTAGTCAATATATTATTTATTATTAGTCAATATATCTTTGATAAAATAATATAATACTGGTAAGGGTCTCCGCGCTGACTGTACGTACAGTCGCATCGAGAACCTTTTCCAGAATACAAGCAAAACTTCCGCGGCACTTTTTGTCTTCCACACACTTATTGCTTATTTGTTACCTCGCGATACTGTTGACAAAATATATTGTGAGGGAGATTTGTGGCGCCATCTATGGGATGATTAACTTTACATATTTCTGTTTTGCTCACGCCTCACTAAGCTGGGCTGGCACCACACTGGAGTTTCGAGTTATTATTATAGTAAAAAGGTTTTTGTAATACAAAAAAGCTGTAAAAAAAAAGCCGTAAGTTTGTTGGCTGTTGTTGGCTTGGTCGCGAGGAACTGACGTCTACACCCAGGCGTAAGACATTTATGATAGTTGAAATTTTAAGATCGTCAAGATTTGCCGTGGTCCCGGCTTAAGAAAATCATTCAGAATAGAAAATAATTTATACAACAACCACATTACAGAACGAAAAATAATAAAATATATATATGTATAAGAAGATAGAAAATCTTAACAA
Organism: Electrophaes corylata; assembly: GCA_947095575.1. Classification (NCBI taxonomy): domain Eukaryota; kingdom Metazoa; phylum Arthropoda; class Insecta; order Lepidoptera; family Geometridae; genus Electrophaes; species Electrophaes corylata. The sequence continues at coordinate 12,070,940 of OX352709.1, read as the reverse complement.
AATAACACAAAAAAAGATCACAAAATAGGTACTCGTTCGAGGGTGGTAGTGAAAAGGCCAACAGCTCAGCATATGCTACCACATGTAATAACACAGTAGCGCTGGTCTGCTGGGGCCTACGTTGACTTCACGGACACATCCCCCCCTCCTTATTTGAGAGGGGGCAAGCTATCTCCAGTAGTAGATTTATTAAAGCTGACGACGTAAATATCAAAGACTAGAGTAAGCGCCCAATTTCGTCCGCGACGTACTTTCATACAAACTTCAACCCTCGCTGTACCCGATTATGTGTTGAAATTCGAGAATTTCTTTCTTATTAAACCTCTGAACAAATGTACTCATGAACCCGTTAGTACAAAAACTTCAAATACAACTTTATATAACACTAATTAACTAAAATGTTAGAACAGTGAACAAAGTAATAAACTAATCATCGTTAAACAAAAGACGTGCAATAGTTTATTTGCTTTAATTTAACAACCCTGGTTAACTTAAACAGCCCTAACGAGAGGGGTGCAATTTCGCTATGTAAATAACTTACATTGCATGTCAGAGAATAGAACAAGTGTAATAGAAACGAAACTCCCTTGCAGTCGTTACTTTATAAATTAATCATATATTATAAGAATCGTTCTGACTGACTGACTTACTGATTTTTTTAAATTGATATTGACTAAATATTAAAAAGAATCTCCCTAAGCTTTTCTGTACCTAAATTTATACCAATTATAAGAATATTAGGCCTGACTGACTGACATATAGACGACGCACAGTCTAAACCAATGGTCGTAAAAACGTGAAATTTTCAGGGTATATTTGTCTTGGCGCGTAGAGGTGTACTAAGAAAGTAATACCTAAAATTCAACCCCTAAACGGGTACAACGGGGGTTGACGTTTGTATAAAAATAACTACACGCGAACGAGGTCGCGGGTGTTTCGCTAGTAGCTCATACAAACTTACCTAGTTTCAGTTCTAGGTAGTATCTAAATTCGACGGCTTTCCCTCGCTATTTTGCTACGTCGGAATTTTCGTAGCAATTTTCGACGAACAATGGCACCGGGTTAGCTACTGGGAAATAAATAATGTAGAAGTACAGATCTTCCCAGCTGTATTACAGGTGTACAAAGACAATCATTGCTATATTCTCTTCCATTTAAAATATAATATAAGAATAAATATATCTTTTAGATAACTGATCCTTTTTTAAAGAAATAGTTACAAACACAGTAACGGCTTCAAACCTTAGGTACGGTAAACAACCCCTAAGATTTCTTAGAACAATCAGCGAAAAATGTGATTAATATTTTTCTCTAAAACTATTACAGATAAAAGTTGTAAAACTTTTGTTGGATCTAAGGAATAGTCAGAGGTAAGAAGTGTGTATTATACTTGTACACTGGTACAAGTCCATTGCCTGCTGTTAGATTGTTATTTTTAGATTTTATCTATGCTTTACATTTTCAAGGAGAATTTTCATGTTTTAGGAAAACAAAGGGGTTTATTTCAAAAACATACATTTAGATTGTAATCGCACTGAAACAGGGTTAATATTTTTTGTATTTTTGCAAACGCTTTGTTTTTTTATGCCGTTGCTGATGAAACAAGCGGATGGGCCCACCTGATGTTGAATGGTTACCATCACCTATAACAAAGCATTACCTTGTAGGTCACGATTGATAAAATCGTGCCCTATATTGCACTGCTCTGCGTCCATTAATCTGAGGCATACAGTGTAAGCCTCATGTGTCTGTAACTTCACCGACACCCACACCCTTCAAACCGACAGAAATAGGCATGGTGGTAGTACTTCCCCGGACGAGCCCTTCACTTAGAGCTCTACTACTACTATACGCTATACGCTTATTAAAACATGGGAATATATACGTTAATCTCCTTCTCTCCCTTCTTCATGTTTTCTGTAAGAGCGTAAAACAATATGGAGCCAGTACAAACAGGGTTTATAACAATAGAAGTTTAAATATTAACAATGAAACAACGTAGGCTTATGTTCTAACATACTACAGAATGCTAAGTCTTATAAAAACCAGCCAAGTGCAAGTCGGATTCGCGCACGAAGGGTTCCGTATCATTATCTATAATAAAAACGGCAAAAAAATCAAGTTTGTTTTATAAGAGCCCCGTTAAATGTTTATTTTATTGATAAAAATCCATATATACAGTACGAACGTCAACTTCTTCAAAACCAACGACGGCCAATTTCACTTATTTTCACTTACGTGACTTGGCTTACTACTATTTATCATCCACTTGACACTGGCTGAATTATCTTCCGAATGATAAACAGGTGCCATAAACAAGACGACTTATCGGTAGTTTTAGCTAGTTTAGTGGAGCCCTCAGCAAATATGAATTATATTGTACAGTGCGGACTATAAAATTGCGTTGCTAAGAGAGATTAATGCCCGGTTCCAGTATCGTACGAGCGTCCGTTAGTAGTGGTACGCGTCGTTACCTGTCAATCTGACAATCGCTCACCTCACTAGCCAGTGTAAACATCACTGTAACGACGACCGATGTGGCGCGGCGGGCGAATATCTGCTTGCGACGCAGGAGGTTGCGGGTTCGATTCCCGCCCTGGGATAAATGTTTTATATATCCCAATACGTATTTATAAAAAAAAATATAATGTATAATAAAAATATCTATGCATGAAATGTATTGTATTAAGTATATCAATTATCTGAAAATCTAATACCTATAACACAAGCTCAGCTTAGCTTGGGGCTAGATGATGCTGTGTAGATTGTCCAACATTATTATTATTATAACACTAGCCAGTGGGATAATGACTTATCCGACAAGACGATTCTTAGTGATACTAACGGACGTTGGTAAGATATTGGAGCCGGGTATAAGTATAGGTAGACTTACCATCAGATGGGATAGCAGCCAAGTGCTTAGTTATCAATAAGAACAAAAAGCCAACTATCTGATCTTTCAGTCTTCGTCTAAAGGAACAAACGTATTCCCAGTTTTAAGACGATTCAAAACAATGATTATTATTTTAACGAAAACCCTATTGACTTTGTAAGTTGCTCCTGAAAGTCAGAACTTTTATCTCGTTAGCTCAGCGAAGAAAAACAGTTTTTAATCACTTTCCAAGCCACGCTTGAGCAAAGTCACGTGAAACAAACAATATATTACCACGAAAGCTATTTGTACAAAGTAACTTCGACTATAAAATACGGGGTATTATGCAAAATATACAGGGAAAAGGGATGGTATAATTTTGTTGGTGTTATGAGCGTACGAATAATATAAACTAGTTTAAAAAGTTGCTCATGAAAAAATACGGAGGTAATGTTTATTAGCTTTAGCAAACATTCTGATATTAAACTCGTATTTTATTTTCAGCATTCTTGTTGGTTTATTAATAAAATACAAATTAACAGTACGAAAACAATGGATGACGCCGAAACGGCTGGACCGACTTAGATTACGTTTAGTTTGAGGCTGGGTGTTGCTTTGTGAAATGTCTGCCTATATTTATTTCATATATTTGTTTTCAGTGAAATTCAGACCTTGAAGATATTGCAGCCGGAGTTGTAGTCTTTGTGAAAATAGTTTTCAGCACCTAGTTGTCGATAGAAGCAGGCAGTTTTCGATTTTTGTCTGGTGATGTAACTGGAGCAGAAAGGTATACATTTTGCAGTGCATTTTAAAGAATAGCTTACAGGCTGTTTTTAAAGCAAGACGGCGCCTAAAAAGTCGCAGAAAGAAAATTGTAAATAAAGAATAACAATACTTATTATTTATTTGTAAAAAACATTGTTTGTAATAACAAGGTATTTATAAAGATTAGATACAATGCTATGGATTTTTATCCGGTTAAGCAAAACCACGGACGGAAGCTACATGTAAATAACCCGAAGGCAAGTGTTGTGTTTACTTATTCAATGAAGCAAGTATTCGTTGAATATAAAGTGTATCTGTCTATTTCGGATTCGCTGGAATATTAACGTTATATCCTTAGAATACCTGCCCAATGGACGGGCTATCAGTGATTTTGTAGAAAACCGTTGTCGCCAATTTCGCTCAATACCACGTCGACGAAACTGTTCTGATCGTAATAGAATGCGCGCTTATAATACCGTTATAATACCGTACGCTTTGTCGGTCGGAGTACATTGTCCGTAGTGTATGTCTTGCGAAATCTTCTGTGCGTCCTTTAACACACAATTCACATTTTGACGTGTTTGCGTCAAAATGCGAATTGTGTGTTAAATACTATTCATAACAAGTCACATACTATTTTTCATAACAAGTTATTAAACGAAACGTCAATCATCATAGTCATATAAGATATTCATCTCATTTGAAGATCACTGGTCCAGTGGTCCACTGGTTGAGTGGTGGTAATGTATGTTCACAATGCTGTGTTCTCAAATAGTGAAGAAAAACATAGCAAGGAAACCGGTAGCTTCCTTGGCTAAAAGAAAAGAGAGGTTCGTTTTTTTGACTGAGTATATAACAGTCATGCAAAATAAAAAAATTTAAAGGGGATCGAACCCACAACCTACTTCGCAGAAGGCAGAGCTGCTGCCAACTGAGATATGCCGTCATAATTTAACCAATTTGTATGACCTGCAGCTCCAACAAAGCACCTCATAAACTCATAAATAATATTATTAATAGATTGTGGGCGCGAGCGATAAGATATCCCGGTCGCTATCAGTCGCAATTACAACAAGAATAACACTCGACGAGAGATCATTCCTAAATTATGGCTCATCTATTTAACTTATGTGTTTTTCTAGTTCGTTACTGTCTAAAATGACGGCAATAGACTTATCTATTTCAATCTGAGAACAAAGATGCTGATAGGACTGGAAAAACTAGGTATAAACTGAAGCTTCATGTTATTCTTTTTTATAAAAACGATCACACAAAAAAAGTAGGTCCGCACTGTAACTTTCTTACCTGTTCCTTTAGGCTTGGTCGCAAGAAACTAACACCTGGGTAGCTTAAAATAATATACATAAAGCTTACATTTTTCTTAGTGAGGGCAAGCCAGAAATATAAAAAAGTAATCATGCTAAGAGCACACGCTACGCGATCGTTTATATTCACGATATGAGCAACCTATGCCCAGCGGTGGACTTCTACAGACTGATGATGATGGTTATAACAAGAAACACAACATTCGAATCCAACATGGGCCAGCAAGGTTATACAATTCGGATAAAAGTGTATTTTGGCGAAAATTGTTTTGGGATATTGTAACAAAAAATGTCCTTGTCCGTCGCGACATGACGGCTTCCGACAAATCCTCAAGGATTCCTGATATATTGTACAAACTACATTAATATTCACACAAAATTTCCGACTTATAAGTCTCAAAACATGACAAATAAATGAGATAAAAAACGCCTCGACGATTTTATACAAAAAAAAAAACAAAGTCAACAGCATTTAGTGCATGAAATCATAAAAAACATTTCACATAGTTAGGTGGTACTACATACCAGGTTTCCGCGTAGAAGAACAGGCAACAAACTTAAGACCTGGTTCGTACCGTTTATTTGTGTGATTCCTTTTTTTCAATTAATATATCATGGAAATCCAGTGTGGTGTCAATTCAACTTATATATATATATATATAAAAAAAATATGTAAAGGCATTTTTTTTTTAACGTTAATAGACCATCCTTTGGCTTCAATCTCACCTGATGGTAAGTGACGATGAAGCAGAACGGTCTAGAAGACACCTATTCACTCTTGCCTTAAAGAGATCCAGATTATAGTGGTCAGGAAAAACAGAATCTGGCAATGAGTTCCACTCCTTAGCAGTTCGCATAATGAAGGTGGAACCGGAACGCTTGGTGCGAATGGGTGGTATGCTAACCAAGTAAGGGTGGTACTGAGCCGTGCGCCTACTCGTCCTAAAGTGGAAAGGATATGGTGGAATGAGATCGTGTAGTTCTGAGAGCACACTCTTTAGTAATACGTTTCTGTAATGTTGGTTGAACTCACTATCCCATTTTAAAATCAAAAAGCAAAGAATATTTAATTTTACACTTTTTACCCTCATCAGGGTTCCGTGTTTACCGTTTAAGGTAGGGAACTTTAAAAACTCCACAAAACCAACCCGTCAGCCTGTTTTTATTCTTCTAGACTGGAACGTGTTGGTACGGCTTAAGACTATATAAATAGTTTCAAAGTGATTCTTGTGAGAATATACTTTTTAACATTGAGAAACATTACATTAAGTTTCGTAATAGTTTACATTAATATACATTTTATTTCCAAAAATAGGTAAAAAGTTCCGCAGCAAAAGAACGCTATAACATTCGAGAAGCCATGACGGAGGTTCTAAGCCTGTATACAAGCTCAGTGACCAAAGTAGGTTACTAGCACATACAAACAAACGCCATAAAGTATATTCTATTATTCTATTCTCAAAAAGTATATCCAAGGCGACAATTTATCTAACATCGAAAGAAAGATCTTGATAATCGTAGCGACCGTAGATGGTTCGTAGCGACTCGTAGATGTCGTAGAGGATCTACGAAAGTTCGTAGACGTCTACGCGCTCGACCGAGCGGAAAGTAGATGGATTTATGTTATCTAACAAAAATAGCTGACCTATATTTGTGTTACAACCAATAATATGTATTATGTTTACACCTAGCTGACACCCTCGGCTTCGCTCGCGGGAACGTGGTGTTTGCTAACATCAAAGTACAGTGTGTCCGCCGGCAGATTTTATACTTCAAAAAATAAAATAAAAATATGAATACAATCAAAGTTATTTATTTATTATCTTACATAACAATAATGCGGATTGTAGTTTTTAAAAATCCCACCACTTAAATGGCGTCCTTCTAGCCGCAAACATTCTTGCAATCTTTCCTTCATATTGGCGAAAACTCGCTTGCAAAGTTCTGGACTGATAGCTGCTATCTCTCGTCAGATATTTTCTTGTAGGGCCTCTATTTATTGTTGATGGTGATTACTGTATACGCGAGATTTGAGATATCCCCATAAGAAAACATTACAAGGGGTCAGATAGGGTGATCTAGGCGGCCAGGCTATGTCACCGAAACGACTTATTAATTTTCCAGGAAAAAGCTCTCTCACTTTAGTCATTGAGTCTCTAGCAGTATGTGCCGTAGCTCCATCTTGCTGAAAATGTGTTCTGTTATTGTAACTAACATGACGATTCAGCTCCGGGACAACAAAATTTACCAACATCGCGCGGTACTTTTGTGCGTTAACTGTTTCACCTCTACCGAAAAAATAAGGTAGGGAAAAAATAAGGCACACCAAACTGTGGTCTTCGGGCTGTAGAGAGGCTTCTCATGGACTTCTTTTGGATTGCTTGCACTCCAATAACGCATATTTTGTTTATTGACGTACCCCCCAATGTGAAAATGCGCCTCGTCACTAAAAAATATGTTACATAAACGCGTAGGCGTAGAAAATCGCTCCAAAACGACTGTAGCATAATTCAGCCTTTTTATGTAGTCATCTTCTTTCTCATTCTTCTGAATCATGGCTACTAAAAAACCCGCAGCACTCCCGCGTCGAGAGATACCCCGCTCCCCCCGCTGCCACCTTCCTACGCGCCATGAGCTCAGCTCAAAGTGTAAAATCTGCCAGCGGACACCCTGTATAAGGTAATTTTCTTCCAGGCCTTGCTCGGTCTCTTTGACTCGGTTCTTTTCTGTACAATTATTACCACCCAGTATTCATCACACAAATATTTATCCTCGGTGGGGAACTGAGCTGCAAAACTTGTCAAATATAGAAACATCAAAACTTTCGCATTTATAATATTAGAAGTATTATTGGTACAATGTATTTGTATTCGGTATAGATTTTCGGTGTATGAGATGGTACGACAAGAAGTTAGCATAATTTTTATTTTATTTTTATTAGAAATAATTTTTTTTTTAATACTTTATTATGATAGCGAGGATATAAAACTAGGTCAGTAAGAATAACTAGAGAGCCACAGTGTAATGTAAGCTTATGCATCAATATAGATGGATCTCTCTATTATAGTTAATTGATTGTTATACTTTGACGACCGATGTGGCGCAGCGGGCGAAAGTTCGCCTGCGACGCAGAAGGTTGCGGGTTCGATTCCCACCTTGGGATAAATGTTTGTGTGTACGATCTGCAAATATTTATTCCGGGTGTTTTGGGTATGTTCTATATATAATAAAAAAAAAGCTATGCATGTAATGTATTAAGTATATCAGTCGTCTAGTACCCATAACACAAGCTCTGCTTAGCTTGGGGCTAGATGATGCTGTGTGGATTGTCCAGCATTATTATTATTATTATTATTATTATTGATTCAGGCGTGACTTTGCGTAAGTACATTGTAAAATTATAAAAAAATACACCCTGTATTATTAAACCAATAGATTTTGTTGCTAATAAGGATCAATGATCAAGGATCATTCTTTACAAACAAAAAGATTACTAAAAATTAAAGGAAATAGCAAATTTTCACTATTTTATTATTTTTACATGGAATAAAACTTACCTTCTATTCAAACTTCCATGAAAGGTAAGAGATTAAAAAAAAACGAAATATGCAGTTTTCTTATAAATTGGGGGCATGACTCCTTTCACGACTTTTCTTTAACTCGTGTGGTTTCGAATTTGTCCATCACCGCCCTTCTCAAAAACCAACCTGTATAGTACTATTCCGCCACTCCAATCCTAAGATACACGTACTTCGCTTCTCTACGAAGCATCCTCAGGAAGATTTAAACTTGGTGTAATTACGACGAACACATTTTGGACACCGCCACTCGTATCCGTTGTGCTTCGTGAGGCGTGTTGTCGCGCCGAGCGCTCACCATTTCTTCTCTTTATTATTTACCACACAGAAACATAATACAGGACTTAAAAAAAAAATATTTGTGGACATTTTAACACAACATCTTCTAGCACCAAACTAAGCATAGCTTGTACTATGGGAACCAGACGACTGATAGAATACTTATGTACTTTTTTTTTTGTAAATACATACTTAGAATACAATATAACACCCAGGCACAGAACAAGCATCTATATTCATCATACAAATGTTTGTTCTCGGTGGGAATCGAACCCACCACCTACAGCACAGAAAGCAGGGTTACTACGAACTGAGCTGTGACGGCTGTCTACTGACTTAAACACAACTTGGTTGAACAATGTGCGACCTTATCGCTAAAAGCGATCTCTTCCAGGTAACCTTTGTACGGAAAGAATATAGCTAAATGGAATTTACTGACAATATACTTTGACTTTACCGTGTACTTTGACCCCACTCTAATGGTTGCTTAGAGTGGGATCAGAAATACGAGCATGTTCATTATGTTTGTTATTAGTTTTTATCTGTTCACTTTATCTAAAGATAACATTAGAACAAAAAACAATTTATTGTTATTCAATAAAATTAAATGAATTTAAGATATTTAAACCTACCAGGGTTCAGCTGACCGGAGCAGGGTCAGTGACCACACGTTTTACGTCATTGCCTTTAGCGGCATGGGCGGCCCGGGCGCTATCAACCGTTCAACTCACTTATCGAAATTTATTTTTTTGTGATGAATTTGTACTAAGTACTATTAGTAACAAGACACGTGGGTGACGACTTCCAAGTGACCTAAAATACAGCGTGTATATTACTTTTGGGGGTATTTGAGTTAGTCGTAGTGCATGACCGAATCCGAACCCACGACCTAAGAATCAGAAGGCGAGTCACCCATACACCACCCGTGCTCTCAAAAATACAAAAGGCATTTATTACATGGAATCAAAGTAATCACTTAGAATAGTCGTATAACTAGATGAATTAAGGTGGCAGTTCCTCGCTTCCAAGCCTAAAAGACTAGGCAAGAAACTTACGGCATAGTTCCTACAGATTTTTTTGTGTGACCTTTTTTACAAAAAACCCAAAACGCACTAATGAAGCATTAATGTTATAGGTAAATTGGAATTGTGCTACGTTTCCGAGGTACTTGAATGTTTGGCACTTCACAAAGTTAATTATCCATACGGGTGCTGCGTCTAGTGTGCTTTAGTCTCTGCGGCACTAGTTCAAAGTTACAGTTTCACGCTCACAGCTTACTTGCCAAGGACTGTTAAGGATGAGACTGCCATCTTTCACAAAGCTGGCCAATAAACCAAGTCAAAAATTTCTTGGTACTAGCAACCTTCAAATTGAATGAACGACCAAAGTTTCAAGTGTTCTATAATGTATTTATCCTGATGTTTTTTGTATTTCTTTATTTAAAATAAAATAAATAATAATGTAATACATAGGTACCTACCTACTTCCACGTACTTACCAACCCACATACTTACTTGATGCAAAAAAGGTATATCAGGATCGTAGCAAGTGGAAATCCGTGGTCTCTGCCTATCCCCATGGGAAACAGGCATGATTTTATGGATATATGTTTTCTAAAAATCAAATCTACTACTACTTTATATTTGAGGATGCATTGTTGTTGTTGTTGGAATCAGAGATACATCCAAATCAAGTATATTTTGATACACAAATTTGTAGACTCTAAACAGTAACTCTCCGTGCTTGGAGCCCTCATGATCGCACAAAGGAAGTCAGCTGCAGACGCCTGGCTTTGTGCGGATTGTCGGCGGCAGGCTGTGGCGGGCCGATCCCCCTTGTTAGTTTGTAGGCCAGGCTTTAACTTTGGAGATCTACTGTTTATACACAAGTACTCGTCATTTGAGAAACGGAACTTAACAAGTCCCATTCAACGAAATCACTAGGCTGTTTCTTCTCGGCTCAGTGGTTGTAGTTTGCTGTAGTAATTTACGAAGTTTTTTTTAAAGTTAAGTAATATATTCATAATTTTTTTGATAAAAAGAGTTTGTATTGCTATACAATTGTCAAATTATTTCATTTTCTTGGTGATAACACACAACACCAAAAAAATATACCCTGAAAATGTAAACCAAGAAAGCTATTCCTGAAAATGAACTCTTAACGAAATCTCGCGCGTTTCTCTAATATTACATAGCGCCCAAGATTTTTTAACATCGTCTCCAATTTATTACAGAATTGAGCAACGCCCTATCACTACTTTATAACATTTTTGCATCGCAAGGTTATGGTAAAAATTAACTTTATTACTACCCTATTCAAGTCATGAGCCTATTTTTTTCCTCCTTACGTTTTCACCACAAAGCTATAAATATTCAATACACACAGAAACAATAACACTGGCAGATGAGAATAGAGGAAGCTATAATTAAATCAAGCGTCAGCAGCAGTTAAGACTAACTCTGAAATACAAGTAATTACAGGAGCCTATTTCTAGAATACAAACATTTATATTTCTTTAAACACTAAGAAAGAACACAGTTTAAAAGTTTTAATTAAACTGCTCTGACTTAAATCTTTACTTAAAAGTAAAATTCCAATTTTAAAGCACCAAACACTTAAAACCACCATACCATTATGATAACTGCACAAAAAGTGACTACAAAGATGTTGGCTCGCAAAATACATTTACGAGTAGGAAGGTCGGGGGTTCAAGGTCTCGTATGAGGAAGAAACACATTAAGCTTTGGAATGAGTGTGTGGAACGAGCTCCGGCGTTCTTCGTCGCGTCACGGTCCGGCGCACGACTCTCGGCCGAGCAGACCGGCGACAAATGCCGCTGGCTTGCTGCTAAAAAATATTGCCATATCAGTCAATGACGTGCCTACACTAGATTTTTCTGTTATATTTATAAAGGTAGCAAGTAAATCAGGAATATATATATATCTCTCAGCATGCGCAAGTAAACATCGCGCCGCAATACCATCGTGGCTATCAAACAGAGTGTGTTTGTATGAATGAACCTACGGCCAGGGCGTAGGCTGTCGTGAATATGTCATTCTGTCTTAGGCCGTTTTCTCCGGGCCGGCCGGGTGAAAACAACAGGTGACCGTTTTATTCGTCCGTCTACACACCCGAGAAAAACATCTCCGAAGCGGTTGTTTTGAAGGAAACTCGTTATCTTTATTAGGGGTGATATTGGAGTTCCTAAAGGGGTTGGGGGCCCCCACATCTAGATGTAAGAGGGTAGTGCTAAATCGACGGGAGAGTGGGATGGAGAGAGTTGGAAATAGTTTTGATCTGACAGGTGACGTATAAAATATGGGACAGGTCAGAAATAATGCAATCTGTATAATGAACAAACTGTTTCAAATTTAACGCTGCGCTAAGAAATCTAATTATTTAGGAGCTTTCTTTTTGTTCGTCATTTCTCAAGCCCTAGGCACTAGGCAGGTAGGTACGTCAGAGACTAAAAAACCATTAAAAGCCTGGAAAGCCTCAACTCATTTCGCTCCAGTAAGGCTGGTTTATGGACTCGTTAAAGGTTCGCGTCACACGCACAAAGCCGACATGAAGAGAAAGCCAGATTTACTTGCATGTAGCATGAATGAAATTGTATATTTATTATCAGCCGTAAAATAAAAATACAATACTCGGTAGTCACACACACAGCTCTTACCTTACGTTAGGTCTACTAGGTCTCTTCGTGGGTAATAACAAAAATAATTTTCAGCTGAGTATAGGTGAAAAACTTGTTTGCTGATCATGCGAGCATGTCATGCCGCTGCAATCGAAAGTAACTATTTTATCTCTCGTAAAGTAGTTGTGATGTAGCTTATGCTTCGTCATTATTAACTGATCAACTACGTTAAGCGACGTTCTGCGCGATCACCACAAGTATGGTTAACCACTAGAGGCACCTACATATGAGCTGACGATTACGACAGTGGCGTTGGCCACTACCTCATTCGAACTTGCTGGCTCTATTGCTGAATATAGGTCGCATTCATAAACTGACAAGCTGAACGGTCACGGATGCAACGACGATGTACGACGAACTAAAGACTTGTTTACTTATCATTATTAGGAATGTGGAGAAGTAAACGTTGGGTGGGCTAATGCTTACTGTTCACTTATTTTTAACGAGTATGTATTCGATAGGGTCAGAAGAATAATGTTTTCGCATTAACTGCCGTCGGAACAAATAGCTGCTATTTGTCATGTCGGCCAAGTGCCGGTATAAAGGCTTACAAATTTTATTATGCCGCGATATCTTTATTATGGGTTTGGGAAAACGCCATAAAAGTAGTGATAACGACCGTTTATGTTGCTACTCTATCTATTTCGGAGCTAGATTTATAGTTATTGATTTTTTATCCGAGGAACAGTTGTCATTTGTAGACTAACAAACCCTCAGAAAAACCTCGACAGGGCTCACGACCTCAAGCTAGCTAGCTAGTTAAAATTTTGGAGCATTGAGCGAGTTTAAAAAGAAAACTAATTTTTCAAAGAGAATTCTTTTAAGACTCCTATTTTCAACTCTGGTACCTATTGTACCTTTTAAAAGTTATACTTAATAGATAATCATTTCTTAATGTTTCAAAGATACCATTTGAATATCTATGAATATTAAACCGCGTTGATTGTAGACAGATCATAACTTTCATTTATTAAAAAAGTTAATAGTAAAAGTAAATATTTCTTTTCAATTCAATAGCAAACTTTCTGTAAATCCTTGGAAACAAATTTAATTTGGCTTCAATTTCATTCTTCCCTAAGTCCTATTTTGAGCAATATTGCGAGGAACGCCGGAAGTTGGTCCGACTTTGTCCGTCGTAATCGGTGTGAAATGGTTTTCAGTGGCGCACCTCTCTCGTCGACAGTTGAAAGTCTTGGAGGGTAATCCCTTTTTCTTAAGCAACGTTGCTCATTTAATCTCGGCCGCAGTACCCAATCTGATTACACTTTAATCTCGCCGAGACATGAACTGTCGGAAAATTGTGTTGTCTGTCATCTTTTCCATCGAGTGCACGGAAAATAATGTGAAACGAAAAAAACCGGTCAAGTGCGAGTCAGGCTTGCGTATGAACGATTCCGTACCATTATCTATATTAAAAACGGTAAAAAAATCACGTCTGTTATATGAGAATCCCCTTACATATTTATTCTATTCTGTTTTTTAGTATTTGTTGTTATAGCGGCAACGATCTAGCGGAACGAACAATTATCTCTGAAACTGTCAACTCTCTAACTATCACGGTTCATGAGATACAGCATGGTGACAGATGGACAAACAGACAGACAGACCGACAGACAGACTTTATTCGTATTAAATTTAGCTTAGATGAGCCATAATATACCTACTTATAATAAGGACTGACTGACATTATTTACTGATGCAATTTACAGTCTAAAATTTCCTATGTACCTATAGTAATAAATTCTATTTTGATACAAACCAATAACTAGCCAGATTCATCCGTATATAAATAGAGCGAGATCATTGTATTGGCATACGATTAACCACTTATCATACGAAGGAATAAACTACATACAAGATGCATAAATTTTAAAGTATCTACCATTAAAATTCTATAGCGACGGTGCACTATACATGTATAAGTAAATATCATATCATGAAATATCGTATTCGATGATAGTAAAACGAAAAAAAGATTTATGTAATAAATATATTCATATATGTAAAATTCTTGCTAAATGAATCCAAAAGACAAAGGAGCAAACTAGCCGAAAAAGGAAAAAGGTCAATATCAATATCTTCTATATTTTATGATTTATTATAGTTCCACGAATAGACAATCGATATCATGCTTAACTTTGGACGTTGAACTCGAATAGATGCTTTCTTATAATAAAATTGAGCTAATATTGACATTCGACATAAAAACATGGTCTATGTTTACACCAAGTTGTTATATATCAGTTTGTTTAACTTTTAAAGTGTTTATAAATTTAGTTTTAGTTTTAAATTTTTTACCTTACCTTTTTTGAAACTATCATGGTTTTGGTCCAAACTTTTGTTAGAAGCTATAAATATTTTTATAGATTTCACTTCGGCCCGAGATCATGGCGCATGCAACTGGCGGATATGGAAACAACCAAATTCAAAAATCATGATAAATATCCCGTTTCTAACAAAAATATCGTTGCCTTTACAGATCATTTAGAAGCTATTCCTCGATAACCACATATATTTATGGTCAGTTTAACACCTACTTTTCTGGCAATCTCCTAACATGTTGTAGCTACGTATACATATAGAGGAACATATATTTCTCAACACGTTCAAGTTTCGATTGGTCAATTTGCAATGAAACTTCTGCCGACACGTGCTGGAATATATTCTGCGGTTTCAGTATAAAATCGCTCTGAAATAGACTCAAATATCAAAAGAGTAATAAAATATAAGGTATGGTCTATGACTGTGAGAACGTTACGTATAAAAATTGGATGACCTGGTGAATGCCACGCAAAGACGGTTCAGGGAATGAAGTAACTTGACCTTTACTTTATCTATAAATAAGCTATACTTAGCCTGAGGCCTTCATTAGTTAAACAAAGGTATTATTTATTTAACGAATATAAAGCAACGGTATTAACGTTTGCTTACTTGGTACTTTCACGGAATTAGGAAACTCTGAGAGCGCGATGTCAATGGTTCCTGTTTTACTTAAGAAATGAGTTGTCAACGACCTCTAGCAGCGGAATCAATGTTTTCATGATCTCTATATATTCATTACCGATCTAAGTGGAACTTGTACTACCCGATACCCCCAGAATCTTAGTGGATCAGATCCGAGCATATGACCATTAGGTGACCATGCATTTGGACCTTTGCTTAGAACTCAGATATAGTAGCAGTAGGACCAGATACAATATAAATTACCTTGTCTGACATTATTACTCTAGAACCAATTGAATACAAAGACATGTTGCACCGGAAATTGAAAACACGGACTCTTTGTACGCGTTAAATCAATTCCGATTCGATTGAAGTAGTTTAATGGATGTTAAAACTCCCTGTGCGATGAATTTAAATTGGCCGGTGTTTCACGATGCTTTTAGCTCGTCAGGCTCAGGTAAACTATCTGGGGAAATTGGGTGGCTATTTTTGTGAAATCAAATTTAACAGTGACGACACTTAGCTATCGAAAACAGAGTTTTAGTGTGGATTTTCATAGGACAAATATTGTACGAGTATATACTTAA
This sequence comes from Electrophaes corylata, assembly GCA_947095575.1. Taxonomy (NCBI): domain Eukaryota; kingdom Metazoa; phylum Arthropoda; class Insecta; order Lepidoptera; family Geometridae; genus Electrophaes; species Electrophaes corylata. Next base: position 12,054,894 of record OX352709.1, on the reverse strand, counting down.
CTATACATTAAACGTAACTCTTTTCTTACTGTAAATATTTACTGAAGGTACAAAACAGGGTTCAATTCAAACTACCGACCGCAGGCCGTGTGCCCAAAAGGTAAAGGCCCTTAAGTAATTTTATTTATGTGCTAATTTATGTATATTAAAATGTGTAAGAATGTTACACATTATAATTTTCTAACGTAATTGATGTGATGTTCATCAAATTCTATCCACGACATAAAATTGTGTTAATAAAGTTGAAAGAGGGATTCAAGTTAATTATTTCGCCCGAACAAATAAAACTAGGTTAGCGTATTTATTATTCAATGCTCAGGCTTCTAGGTTTTGTTGACATACAAACTTTGACAGGCAAAAAGACAAATTGCCGACAGTATCAGAAACTATGTAGCATATGTTTAAATGTACGGAATGCCTACGAAATTCTAGGAACAGTAGAATGGACCAAATATTTAGCTGATAAAGAAAACTTTTGGGTTTGTCCCAAATTAAGTTTCATCAACCCTATTTCATTTCAAATTGCATACGGGTTGGAAACTTTTCATTGCCACCAACAATTTCTGTGAATATTAATGGAAACGACAGTACCTATCAAACATATTTAGGTATAAAACTTTGAAAATCCATAGGGGTACTAGACTACTATCACGATCGTAATGTAAACGTCTTAATTCTTTAAGCTCCAAGTTTCGATTCAACAATAAGATGATCAATTCAGCCCCGACAAACCCAGTGGAGCAACGAAAGTAAGCATGGCATTAGGCACATGCCATTGACATTGGCGGCAACATTTGGCCGCGAGCCAAGGGCGGCAAACACCATGGAAACGAACGAGGTCACTGCCTCAACTACTTTCCACTTTACCCCGACAAACCCCCTATTACACACCTTAAGAGGGTAAGAATAAGGTCACGGCAAAGGCAAAGGCAGTTAAGTAAGATAGACCAAAATCACCGCTAGGTCAGCAACTTTTTAAAGTGCCATGTGCATTTTATTGACACGTTTATAGGGACCTGGACGAATATAACACCACCTAACACAACCTTAATTTATATATGTCAAGATGATTAACTTACTACATTGTCAGTGAACTGTCCAGGAAATTATCATTCACTTACCTGAAACAAAAACAACAATAGCGTGAGATACATCATTATGTTATTAAACTGATTGCACGTCAAATGACTACGATGGTGTAATGTGGATTGAGCATTAAAATATTAGCAAAGAACGTTTTGTAATGGCAAAGTTGTTTGTTGCATGCTAGCAGTCCAGCATAGGACTTGCATTACACGTACAGTGTCTTGGTTTCAAGAACAACACAAGCATATACATAAAAATACACACATTACACCATTCCGCAATGAAGGGCTCAGCGGATTTTCATGTTTGAGATGTCGTATTTATGTTGCTTTAGAGTATTACGATCGCGACACATTATGTTATCATTCTTTACTTAGTGAATCATTGAATTCACGCTACAGTATGCTTTGAGATTCTTACAGCAAGCAATTGAATGAGAAATCGATGATGTCCCATAACTTAAAATAATAATAATAATAATGCTGGACAATCCACACAGCATCATCTAGCCCCAGGCTAAGCAGAGCTTGTGTTATGGGTACTAGATGACTGATATACTTAATACAATACATTACATGCATAAATATTTTTTATTATACATAGAAAATACCCAAAACACCCGGAATAAATCTTTGCAGATTGTACAAACATTTATCCCAAGGCAGGAATCGAACCCGCCATCTTCTGCGTTAAAATTATAGATTGGTATTTCCTAACAAGACCTATTGTTGCGAGCATAATAGTAGTGAATCTGTTCCAGAAGTTACAGGGTTATAACTGTCGTTGTTACAAGGCTTTACTCTATTTATAGCATATTTACTTCATCTATTTATAACCCAACTTTCTTAAAATTCATGTTCGAATTACTCTGCATTATTTCGCATTTATTTAAGCAACCTTAAACGATAGCATCTTATAATTCTACTAGAAAGTATTCGAACTTTTAGTCGAGATATTTTCTGGGATGTGTTTTTAAAATCCTTTCACTTTTAGGATTAGTCTGCACTGTCACATGTTTTCGTATCTGCGCCATAACAGCTTATGCACTCGTGCTTAATCCTACAGCTTGTGGTCATAGCGTACCAGCTAATGGAGTTGCACTTGGCATCGGAGATATCTTAGCAAATGGTTTATTCCTCATTTTGGTTATTAGATGGAAGTACTGCCCTCATTTAAGATTCAAGTGCTTGTGCCTGTATGACGAGCAGCAGCAGTACTGCCCCTGACTCGCTAGCCTGGAGGCAGCGCAAAAGGTACCCATCGATCCTTCTATAATTCAGCGTGAGTCGATATCATTGTCGTCGTAGTTGCTACAATGAGTGCTACGTCAAAAACGGTATTAAAATAAAACTAGCTTTAGCTCTGAAAATTTTTAGTTTTTACTTTTAGTTGTACTATAAATTCATTGATAATCGTTCGATTACCGGAACCTAACGTCTGGTTAAGAACGTTTTCCCATCTCAATCAGTTTCTATTATCTAACAAATGATTAGACCCTTGTACCAATTTCAGAAAATAGACGAGTAAGTTCAGTTCTTATCTAATCTACACGTGAAGCAGGGTAGGGTGGCCAGATGCCAACTCAGGTATGTAATAAAATATCCTCTACTTGTAAGTTCATTAACTTCATGCCTAATGTCATTGTATATAAAGAAATAGCGAAACGCGCGCGATTTTGTCCGCGTGAAGTTATTTTCATAGTTCAACCCTGCTGTACTGGTAAATAAGCATACGCCAAATAAGTCAGGTCATAAACACCATAATTCAAAACAAATCTGAGGCAGCACAGCCTACAGGATCTCATGAGGGCCCGACCTTTCTTTGGCCTTCCTTGAATAATGAATGAGGGAGATTAATGAGCCAACCTGGCGGTTGCCAAAAACGCGAAAATTCCCTGATTAAAAGTGCCTTCGGGAGAAAAACTCTTGGGCGGGGGTTTTAATGATAAATCGATAAACATTACAAGACGTAGCATCAGACATTACATTGATCGATCGCTAGGCTCAAAGAAAATAGACAAAACTTATTATTTCTCTACTACATTCGACGGATAAGGTTTTTAAGAAAAAAATCTCGTCCAGAAAATAGAATTACCAGATCAAATACATTGTTGTGTTTACTTAGTAAGTTGATCATAATTTTCTATACAATAAAGGTTGTAAATAAGATACGATTTAAAAATATTTAACACGCTCGTTATGAATTGCTATGGTTCCTATGTAAATAAACAAAGACAACAAAGAGACTAATGCCAACCAACTATGTTTTAAGATTCACAAAAATAATGTGATGTTATAGTATCCTTTGATTTAAATACTACTATCTCTGGCAATGACAAATACCAAAATGATGGAAAAACATTTATCTGAATTTCCATATTCAATTATTATTAGCCCAACGAGAAGATCTGAGGTAAACAATATTTCGACTTCGAAATCAGAATCTTTTCAAGATCCGGAAAATATCAACTAGATTAGTTTTGTCCATTTTAGTCACAAATACATAACGTAACGTAAAGTAACCGTTTTCATTAAATGTAACTAAGCAAATAAATAAGTAAATGTGTAAATATATCGCAGTAGCGGTGAATATCAACATACAGCCGTGTACTGCATGCACTCATGGCACTTCGACAGAAAGTAAAAATATTATGAAAATAGTACAGATTCTGAGTAAAACCAATGTTTAGTAATAACAACTATGCGTAAAAGTCACATCATTTTTTAAAATATTGTTTTGCATTGTATAATAATAATAATATAATGATAATGATGGACAATCCACACAGCATCATCTAGCCCCAAGTTAAGCAGAGCTTGTGTTATGGGTACTAGATGACTGATATACTTAATACAATACATTACATACATAGATATTTTTATTATACATAGAAAATACCCAGAACACCCGGAATAAATATTTGCAGATCGTACAAACATTTATCCCAAGGCGGGAATCGAACCCGCAACCTCCTGCGGCGCAGGTGGGCATTCGCCCGCCGCGCCAAATCGGTCGTCTATACATCGCAGGTATGTTTTTGTACTTATAGCACAAATAACTTACCAAGCTCCTCACGAATTTAAGCGAAGCGAAAAGCTTACGTATTACAACTAGATACCATTAAAAAGATCGTCTTGCATATATAAGAAAACTTGCTGAACATGACAAATCAAAGCATCAACAGTGACATAAATATTCCCCACACGACCAAAGGCGCCCTTAAAGGCACAACTGATGTATTTTCGGGCATAAACACGTGATACGAAAATCAAAGTAGTCCCCAATCGGATGAGTACCTACTGCGAGCATTCGTATTCGACACATGCACTGCGGATTGATCGATGTACAGCATACAGCCTCCCCCAACATTTGTTATTGCTCGAATATCGTCTTTCTGCCTTCGACTCAGAGTTTAATGCCTATGAAAATATCAAAGGTGTACGTACGTATTCTAACATAGGTGTTATTTTAGTTGATTGACTCATTAGGGAGCAAATTAACAACCATGTTAACAGGTCATTCAAAATCGCAATGGATATAACATTGTGAATAATGTAGAGCTAGGACATAGATAGCGGTAGAACTGAATTGAATAGTAGATGTATAGGCAGTTTACGTAAAGCTATAACATTGTAAGACATAACATATCCACTAAACTCCAATCCAGCCGTCTGTATACGCAAGCTAAGAGGATGATTATTTCTACAACTTTCTGTTTTACCGGCTGCGCGTTTTCCATTGTGTAACGCAAACACAGCGCGAGAATAACGAGACGGTGTAATTGAAGGGTAGACAATAGAAGCGAGCCCGTTACGTTACTATTTATTCTACTTCTGTTTTGTTAATGATGCCGGAAGATGTCCAAACTTTAGACATTTTCCATTTTCATACTACTACTAGGTACTAGTAGAGCTTTTAGTTAAGGGCTTATCCAGGGAAATACTACCACCATACCTATCGTTCGTATGAAACGTTTTCGTTCGACGAACTTATTTTGGGAATGATTTGCATCGAAGTTGATATCAATATGCTTTTGAATAAAATCGGATTGAGTTTTCAAACATGTGTCAAAATAAAATGTAAATTACATCAAAAACACTGAGTATTGATATCAACTTCGAACCAAATCATTCCCAAAATAACTTTCTACCCCTTTTTAACCCCCTTAGACGATGAGCTCCAATGAAATACAGACACGTCTTCTATCAATTCTGTTAAAGAATGTTTATGCCAAATTTGAAGTAGATCCTTGGTCCAATCTACTTCCAATTTACTGGGACAAAGGAATGTTGTCCCATACAAACTTTGCCCCCATTTTTCACCCCCTTAGGGGTAGAATCTCGGAAAATCCTTTCTTATCGGATGCCTACGTCATACAAAAAAGACACCCTCCAAGTTTCAGGTCTCTACAATCAGCGGGTTAGACTGTGCGCCGATCCGTTAGTCAGTCATTCAGGACAAAGCATTTAATTGATATAGATTTACATAAATGTACTTCTGAGGTATAATAGATTATGTACAAAAATGTATGTTATGTAGCAAAAAATATATCAAGTAGCTGAAATAACTGTTCTTTTGATTATTACTAATTGGGTGTTTAAATGAGGACACAGCTGGTCCCACGGGATACAAACATGGAAAATTAGGAATGTTCAATTAATTTTAGTACTATAGCTGTCACTTATTGCTACAGCTTTAAAAGAGCTTGCTCAATTTTCAATGAATTTGATTTTATAAAGCAGGTATTGATGAAGTAAAATTTTAATATTCAGTAATTATGTAAATTAAAGTAAATAAATAGTAATTTATTTATGGTAATCGCTTTTGACATTTCATCTCACAACCGGCATGCTTCTGTGTAAAATGAAATAGTATCACGACTTTCATTCCTAAGCACGGTAGATAAACCCTATCTATTAGTAGTACCAAAAACCTAATCGTTACTTTTCGTGGATGTTTAAAGGGCGTAGTCAGAGGTACGTCCAGATATTGCACTTAGTACATACACCCATTTTGCAGTAGTTAGTATTCCATACGTGACAGGTTGCTCATCGCCGCTGCTAGAATACTAACTGGGTTCCTCACGATTTTCCTTCGCCGTTTGAGTCTTGAGAGCACTGATATGGCGCACACAAACCTTTCTATAGAAAAATCAATTGTTGCACGACCCGATTTCAAGCCACGACATTAGAATCAGCAGGCGGGTATAAGACGGCGGTTCACTATTTTTTTATTATTATATTTATTTATTTTTGCCATAATAATACTAACATTAATATATACTAAAGCCAATTTGAACGAACGATAGAATTATTTATGTTTATTGTGCATTAATTATGAAAACAATTTAAGACAATTCCTATATTCCAGGCGTATCATAAATTCCTACTTATGAACAAATGCAATCTCTGTGCTCGCGTAATTTATAGTTACCTGAAATAATATATTTTGGCTGTGTCACCGTTAGTCAGTACTTTAATCTAGCATATACGTTTAAATAACCTAAGCTGTAGCTATCCCGAAATACATTACTCAACTCAAATACAAAGGATTAAGATAATGTGAGCTCCGATTTAATGAATCAGAAGTTATTGCCGACAACTATAAGCTTTCAGCCGAATAAATGGTTAGTGTTTCAAATATGTGTGATCAACAATCTAATCAACTACAAAATAATATAGCTTTCAAAGAAAATGTAAAATATTGACCAAATATCAATACAATCAACAGTTACTGATCTAAATTACTTCGATTTTCACAGAACTAATAAAAGCCATAGCCTTTTTCACAGATGTTAAGCCTGATAATGCCTCCAAAGACCTCGAATTGGGAGTTGAAGCACACCGCCAGCGTCCGCCGCCAGTCGTGTGCTGTCAGCCGATGCGAGAGAACGTCCGCGCGCTCCCTGAAAACCCGCACTTTCACTTTCGGAAAACTTGTACACAGTGCGAAAATATACTCCGATCAAAAAGTGTGTGTCAAACGATGTAGCTCTGTTTGTGATGCTCAGCAAAAACATACCGTTGGATCCGCTTCGGCAACAGCAGCATAGAGGTAAATATTTGCGGGAATCTAAGCTCTCCGACCATCGAGTGTTTGTCGAGCGTTCAGTCTGTTCCGGTGTAGATTTCATTTGAATATTTACACACAAGCTAGCGGTAAACCGGCGAGTAGCGAAACTCGCGCGAAAAATTGCACGTCCGAATAATTATTAAGAAGATGTTCGCGTAACAAATTCGAGTATTTTTCGCGGGACTATAGGCCAGACTAGTGGTAGGAACCATGGGGGTTCATTCCCTATGATTCAAATTTAGGGTATCGTAACCCGGGAATTGGCGAGAAGTCGCGTTCAAGTCAATGTGAAGGTGATGTCACGAGTCCACCGTGCTGTGCCTATCGCAGATATGAGAATTAAAAGCGCCCTTATTGCTAGGCCGACTTGCTTACGTAAGCCAACACTCCCCACCTCCGCTTATATAACTGGCCGATTTCGTGGATTTTTATTTTCCTTCTCAATTTTAGGGCATATTGAAACTATGAAGGATTGGATAAAGGAGCATTTTTTAGGAAATTATAATAGACCGGCTGCGCTGCGCCTTTTTCCAAGACGTTTATTTCGACCTTTTGTTTATTTAGCTGCTAAACCATTTTACCTATAAAATATGAACGTTTTGCGTAGTCAACACACAGATTCTTTTTTGTAACCATAAACAAAAATTAAACGGAAACTCGACCTAATCAATGACTATAACTCTGCGTTATGGTAATGCTACTAATAAACAATCTGTGAAACTTAATGATCGAAAAGGATAAATCGTACTACACACCGTACACCAAGGTTAATTAACCAACTAAACCGAAATAGATGGACGATCGTATCGTTGAATGCACTCTAACATGATCTTGTTTATATTTACTTTCCTATAATAAATCGGCACACTGATACTGCAGTTGGAGCGCTGCTGCTAATGGAACCTAATGCAGTCCAGTCTCCGCCCTTGATTGTTCACATTATAAAGGCAAGACAGCAATAAACTGCAATTAGTTCTCTATTCCTAACAAATGGCGGCTTGATGCCACCTTGTTGAGTAATTGAATTAACTTTTGTCGATAGGAAGTGATAACTCTGCAATTTTATATCTAGCGGTTCTTGGCTCTGGGTTTTCGAATAGTAAATCTTTAAACTTATCACGTTGCCAACCTTTTCGTCCTTTGCAATCAAGTGTTTTTATCAGTTGGTACTTTCAGGTTTTACGGCTGTCTGTGAAGTATGAGAGTAAGATTATAAAATTTTATTATGTATTAAATTCTCTCTTAAGATGACTTCGAGAATATACTTAAACCCTCTATCATCTTAACTATTACATCTGAATTAGGAATTATATATTCCATTACACAGACCTATCCAAAACCGCCCTAGGGGGTGCTTCTGTAAAACGAGCTCGTATAATTCCGAAGGGGCCAAGCTGACCGCACTAAACATACACCTTTACTCCGTATCGGTTGAAAACGGATGCCATCCTGTTTCAAATGACCAAAAAGCCTTTACGAGCGGGCAAATTACACATTAATGTAATAGGATTCCCTACAATATAGAGCTAGTATCAAAAATATGAAACACGTTAGAAGTATTTTTTGTTGTGCTATGTCAAAAAGTAGTTGATAAAATATGCGTTCAGGTCTAGTGTTTGTGGTTAGGCAGAGACGAGTCAAGTAAGTTTTGCAAATATACATCATGATAGTACTAACAAGTATTGGCATGCATTTTTTTATCGTTATGATCAAACAAACAAACAATAACATATATTCATATGATATAGTAGTAGTATTATAGATGAGTGTTAAAACTATTTAAAACTCTAAATGTGGCACAGCGAGATATGGCCATTCGGTGAAACAGCGATCGAACGGAATCCCATAGTTGAGTAGGGCATCACTCACAATTGTACTGGACGTGAAATAAGGTTTGTTTTTCTCTTCTATAATATAGGTAATAGTACTAGAAAAATACAGTTTTGCACGAGTTTAAAACTACGTTAATTTTAAAAACGATTTTCAAATGAACGTGCAACCATTGTACCTTTTGTAGTTGGTATGGAATTTGTACGCAAATCCAATTTACGAGTTTACAATAGAAGAGATAAAGGATCGAAGAACCACCCGTGCAAGAGTACAATCTAAAATAGCATCTAACTTTGTGAATAACTTCGGTATCTTCAGACAATAGGTACTCCCAAGGGATAAGGAAAGTTAGATATTGTCTGTCGGAGGTTTGGAGTTCACACCGGACTGCATGCAATGCAATGCTTCTCTAACCCATAAATAGATATAATATGCAATTGATTTACAAGGTAAAGTGTATCAAATTTTCGGTTATAAAATAAATCTCTAGAGATCCGTTATCGCAGTTATAGCATAGTCTAAAGTTATTTTTAACTCAGTCTTTTAGACTCTGACATGACCAATTCTAATTGCGACAAACTCTTAATCTAATTCTAAGTTATTTTATAAACGTTAGTAATACGAAAAAGGTGTATAAAAAACAGGTCAAGTGCAAGTCCGACTCGCGCAAGAAGGGTTTCGTACTTATCTATAATAAAGACGGCATAAAAACACGTTTGTTGCATGAGAGCCCCTTAAATATATATTTTTTTCTGTTATCTAGTATTTGTTGTTATAGCGGCAACAGAAATACATCATCTGTGAAAATTCCAATTTCATAAGATACAGTCTGATGACGGACGGACGGACGGACAGACAGACAGCGGAGTCTTAGTGATAGGGTCTCGTTTTACCTTTTGGGTACGGAACCCTAAAAACAATGCCAACATTGTTTATACTGAAAGTTCTTTGGGGAAATAAATTAAATCTTACAACTAATATAATATTAGCTACTACAACAATATATGTCGTTATGTGAATGGTTCCTTTCATAGCAATGTACACATGCCTAGGGCACACCCTTAAGCACACAATGCATGTGATCTCAATAAGAGAGTGAAAGACGACACAATACCAACACAGGCGGAGGGAGCGGAGGGCCACTGTGAGCTTTAACATCCTTATATGATAATACATGAAGAATATAATGTTACATTTGCTCAAATAAGATACGTGAAGAATTCATTGTAGGAGCGTGCTTACTTTTTCAATGCGAATAGGACTGAAAAACCGTATTGTATTCGAGAAATGAGGTTATTTTGGGAACAATTTATTTTAATGGCCCATCCAAGGCACCTGATCTTACCAAATCTAGTACCCAAATAGTATAAAAATGGAAGTAAAACCGTGTAGAACATGATAATAATAATAATAATAAAGTTATAGTACGTATAATAAAATAAAAAAACTGAAATGAATCCAGCAATCCCAGGTTGGTAAAACAATTCTACGTGTCTCCCACAGGAGCGTATTGACCGATTTTTATTTAGGTGTACAGAGATTCCACAACGGAACCATGCATCGTAGCGTTTCTTGAGGCAAGATTGCCAGCATCTAGATTATTCATAAAAAACTTTTTTGTGTAACAATTTAATAATTTCAAAACGTATTTCCTTAGGCAAAAGTACAAGGTTAAAATATTTTCCGTATCTCAGCGGCTAGTGGTCTAATTCAAGAAAGTCAAGGTCATGCTCAAGAATAAATGAATCGCGTGACATCCTAAACAGACAAAATTCGAGCTCGTTAATTGCAAGCGTAAATGAAACCAATGTCGAAGTCTTTTCAGTCATTAAGCGTACAATTTACCAATTGATATTGTCAAACAACACCGCAAAGTTTCCCACAAGTGTGAGATCACGCTTGTCATAGAAGTAGTTAAGTAGATATGTAATGGCACAATAGCTCTCAAAGAATTGAAAGCTGCTATGATTGAGATAGGTAAGAGGATAGGTGCCCGTCCAATTTGAAAAGTGGACCCATTCAGAGCTAGTCTCTCCCAATTGAATTTTTAAGTCTTTGATTGTATTCTCTTTCAACACTTTCATACTTATCTGAAGATACCTACATCGATGCACTATTAGGGTCTTTTAGTTTGTTGTATGTTTTTAAAACACTTTATAGCATTTCCTTAGCGCAAGACTCTTAAAAGCACCTTTTCGTATCGAGCAAAGTTGTATCCGTTCAATAATTCCAACAATTTCAATAAGAGTGCTGATGTCAAAGCTTTCTCGAAGACTTTGCCCGCCTTTTTAGTGTCTCAAGCAAAATTACTAACACTTTAGACTAATGGCAATGCGTAAACACATTATCTAGACGATTTGTTTGTTCGTTTTGCACTTTAAAAAAGCATTAAACGTTCAAGACAGTTATATGTATAATTCGTAGCTTTTAAAATGATATCACAGCATTACAATTAACTCCTACACAACAAAAACTCACTGTTGAGTTCACTTATTTTTTGGAGTACTCGTTCGGTAAACATTAGGTAATTGTGTCTAGAGCAGTTGACTGTACAAACAATGTATATTCTAAGTTTCATCTAAATCAGTGCAGTCGTAACGGAGATGAGTGGGAACAAACATACTCGTACCCTTAAAGTTTTTCGTTTTAACATGTATAGTATTGGTAGAAAGTATTTTGTAGTAACTACGGAAAATAGGTTCCCCAAAAGTATAGTTGGGGACACTAGTCTGCTTATTAGTGTCTTAGACACAAGACGTTTACCTCCATCTCCGCAGTATTTAAACTTAACTAAGAGTATTTCATTGAGATGGGTCAGTGAGGGGGAATCCTTAGTGGTATGACGATGAGAGATATCAAAAAATTTTGAAAGGCCTGGATCTTCCCATAATCGAAAAGTGCAGATCAGCAAACTAAGCCGCCACCGCCACTAACCAACCAAAGTTTTTTTGAAAAAGCTATTTTTATAAAAAAAAATAAAGCCTATTTTTAAAGAGTGGAGAGAAACCAACCCGGGTATCACAGGAGACATGCTATAATCTTTAAATGCAGTTTTTAATTTTCTTCAATTCGGCGACGCGAGTCCATTCAATAGTGTTTGGTCTCTCACCGTTTAGGATTTCCCTTCAATAAACCGTCTCCTTGAAATACTTTGTGTAACTAATAAATAGAACACAAGTAACCATAACTTATCACATTAACGATTCAATTATCCAGTGGCAAATGAAACGCGCTGGTAATAATTTATTCTTGCCATACGAAACTGTCAGATTCATTACCGTGTATTCGACAATGTAATGAATCACTACGATTAATCTCATTTACAATCTCATCAAATAATTTGACTGACCCCACAGTTGGTAGTAGATTTGTTTTCTGCGCTGTAGGTAGTGGGGTCGATCCCGGAGACAGACATTTTTGTGATGAACATAAATGTTTGTTCTTTGTCTGGATGTTGTATTGTATTATAAGTATGTATTTACAACAAAAAGTAGGCATATAAGTATTCTTGTATGTCTGCATGCTATATTATATTCTATGTATTTGAAAAAAATATATAAATAAGTATTTTATCAGATGTTTGGTTACCATAGTACAAGTTTTGCTTAGTTCCGTAATGCAAGTAGTAAAGTTAGTGGTTTAGCCGTAAAAGCGTAACAGACACGTATGGTAAGTATTACAATTACAATACAGCTGTTCTAACTAGTTCAAAGTCTAGTCTAGTTCTAGTCAAAATATTGTAGCGTTTATGAAATATTTAACACATTTTACAAATTTTAGCGTTGTAAAAAAATCTTGTCGGCAAACATTTTGCAAGGAATCGAGAGCACGTTTCCAATAATTGAATTTCGAAATATAATGTCAGATTTAACATTAGTTTATCTTTTAACCATCAAATAACGTGGTGCTGACACGTTAATGGCAAGAGTCCGACCAACGACCTCTGGCAACCCTCCCTAACCCATAATACTTATCGTTATCGCCCACATTTTGGGAGGTAATAAGGTACCCTATTTCCTATTTTTAAATCAGTGCCAACAGAATTCCACGCAGAATTTGGAAGGGATTTATTAAATCCATTTGGCCAAATATAATGTTGATAACTTTAAAGAGCAATACAAACCTTAAAACGAAATCACCTATTCTGTTATATAAGTAATCAGGAATTAGATAGGTTCTTATTTGGAGGTTAAATTAATTTCGTAATACAAGTTCAAGTTTTTTGGCGTATTTTAAAATATTGATATCATGGTTAAGATCGAAGTTATTGATTTAATTTAATAATGTGTTTAAATTACACTTTTTATTCATATTTATGAAGCTATACGTGTTTGAAAAAAACTTTTATTTTTGATGGACTTTTACAGGTATCGTGGCCATAAAATATTTTGCTATAAATTTTCCAATCACATGAATCAATATTTGATTTATAAGTTTCTTATTTCATATATTTGAAGAGGATTGAACAGAAAATGTGTATTTACTTTGTTTGGAAAACTAGCGAGACAATAAAAATATATAATTCACGACTATTGGATTACCAGGAAAACACGGCTGACTTTAATGATTTATTCTCCGTTAATTTGATTTATAGTAGAGAATAATAGCAGTATTACAGTCCTTAGTATCTTTTGAGCGTTGGTTGGTTAAATACTTTCTTTAAACACGAGCAAAACATACCATTCCACAACTTTTGACCTTACAATTTTCCGACATCCTATCCTCGTAGCATCAAGTAATCGACCTTGAGATTGTCATATTACGGTCCCTTAGACTTTGAAATTAGTTTTATCATTCACGTTCACGTCGGCGTCCAAATTAACTGGATACATTTATGAAAATTGGACGGTACTTTTTTCCCAATGACCGAAATTCAGGAAGAAATTAACTTCTATTAAAGGATTCAAGGAACCCAACTTCGTAACAATATTTTCCGCTAACAACTCATTGTTTACGCAATTGGGGAATACAATTACAACGTTTATGTCTCGTTTGCCGTCGCCATAAGATATATGGATATCAATAATAGCACTTCGTCGTTCGTCGTACGTAATAAAGATTCGGTAATATGAAATATATTCGGTTTGTATTATGTTGAACCATCATTCTGAAATCACTGGTTCATGTAATGTGTATGTAACATCAGATAGTGTGATTGAAGAATATGAGACGTGGATTTAACCATAATATTTTCATTCCATAGCGTTCACTAGCACCAGTCATACAATATCAGTACTAGACGCTTCATTGTATACCAAACGGAAGTGACAAGTGGCTCGTAGACTGTAGTAAACAAACGACCTCTATTGTTTAAGTACTATATCGATCTGAGTGAGAATTACGACTCTCACTTGGATTAGAAATTAATCGATTAGTATCCATTCGATTAAAGCTCGCCTTTGTTCTGCGTCCAGCGGAAACTAGCTATTCTAGGTTTTCTATAGGTTGTGTAGCTTGGCCAGGTTTCACTTCTTTTGATAAAATACAAGTATTCGATTGTCGATCCATTTACAGGCCACCGTGGCTTGTTGATGCCATGGTTTTAGATGTTACTTTTTCTGGTATGTTTTTATATAAGAAATAGTCTCGTTACCACAAACCATTCCTGTTAATTTTCCAGACACGACAGTAGAATATTATAGTCTCAAGAGTATAAACACCTGAATTTGTCCTGATCTGACGGTTGTACAGATACGAATATAACTGAAATAGATGAACATTGAAGCTTCCGCTTCAGACAAAATCAAGTATAAGTGTTTTTTAACACTTATATTCTGTTTTTTATCAATAAGCTTAGAAAGCTTTCACCTCCGAAAACAAATAAAAAAAACATTAATCTATTATTAGGCACGGCTATTCTGTTATGCAATATTTAATAAAGGTTTATTTTTAAATATAAATAATTGGTATTATTCTTTAGTTCATTAACAAAATGTAGCCATCAAACCAGTCAATTACGAAGTTATTAAAATAGTTGGAAATATTGTTTTTGAATAAAATTCTCTTTCTTTAGAGGTCGCACGCGAAGCTGGCACGCTACATTACGTAAAGGTCGACGCAGACTACAGAGCATTTCTGTTGATATACTCTGACGCTAAATAACAAGAATTTCCATAAACAACCTCCTCGAATACACTTACCTTAATATATCTTAAACTGAATACCTAGATAAATCTTCGTAGAAAATGAGAAACGGTAGATATTATATGCACGACGCCAGCAGAGTAGATATAGCAACAACCCATCACAGTACACACGATTGCTCACATAGTAAATATAAAACTGACAATTATGTTTTCTGTACAATGGAAACATAAAACGAAGACAGATCTAATGTTTACTTAGATACAGATGGAGACTAAATATTTAAGATAAAATATTTTTCGAAGACAAGTTATGCCTTTCTGACAGAGTATTGGCGCTTACACACACATGTCATGCAGGATTCTTCGCAGACGGTAAACAATAGGGATAAAAGTTGATTTTAAATGATATTCTGGTTTTATTAAAACCATTTCCTAGAAGTTTTGAAGGAAATCGCCGACATTTCCTTCAACACATGACATGACAGCCGACTTGATCAGAGTTGAATGTATTTTTTTATACAATCATTTTTTGACTGGCCTCTTAGTTCAGTAGTAGCTATGCCTTTTGCGCTGTATGTTGTGGGTTCGATCCCCACATTATGTGGTGAACATAAATGTTTGTTCTCTGTCTGGGTGTTATATTGTGTTCTAAGTAAATATTTACAACAACAAAAAATATATAATTATTCTATCAGTTATCTGGTTCCTATAGTAGTGCAGCTGACTGTACAAGCTTTGCTTAGTTTGGGGCTAGGTGGTGTTGGGTAGTAAATGTCTACAAATATTTATTAATTATAGTACAATAGTAATGTAAGTTTTAATAACTTGAGATTGTTAACTTAGACACTTGCCTAATGTGGTTAGACTTAAGCCTTTGTAACTAGTAAAATCCATGTGCTGAATATAAGCATAATTACACGTAAATGGTATAAAAAGTGGTCAAAATCGAGCAAAACAGTACAGTAAACCTATCAATCGAGTTTGAATACTCAAGTAAGATTGCAATGAGTGAGCTCTAAAACTGGCAATGATTAGGCACCGGAGTGGCATATTAAGTGATGCCATTGGACGCCAAAGGGCATTCTAAGTTAGCTGTGTGATGCTGTGACTAGAATACTAGGCCCTGATTGTCAGATGCAATTCGCCGTAGTGCATTTATATGAATCAGCCGAGACATTTGTATCCATTTTCTTTAAGAGCTCGCTTTAATATCGCAACTTTTCTTTCAAGTTGGTTTGTAAAAAAACAGTGTTTATATTTTACAGTATGAATAAAAGAGAAATCTCGTTTGAAAAAAAATCTACTCAGCCTCGTTAAGGCTTGTGTTTCACATTTATAGGTAAAAATAAATTTTAAATCAATCAGTAATTTGCTCTAAGTCCATAGTAGAGCTCTACCTACCCAATAACACGGAAAGTGTTGTACAAATTGCAATTTCCTATAATTGTGTGGCTTTACTTGTGCACAAAGGTTGGCCTAAATTGTAAAGCGACATTGATGTTTCATTCATCAAGCCTGCGCTTTGTTTATCAACATGTCTGTCGTACCTCACTTTTATAATTAGACCTCGAGTTCTAGCCTAGATTTGTACATGTGAATTTCGATATATTCCGAAACATTGTAAATAATGATAATAATAATGCTGGACAATCCACACAGCATCATCTAGCCCCAAGCTAAGCAGAGCTTGTGTTATGGTTACTAGATGACTGATAGATACTTAATATAATACATTACATACATAGATATTTTTATTATACATAGAAAATACCCAGAGAACCCGAAATAAATATTTGTAGATCTTACCTACAAACATTTATCCCAAGGCGGGAATCGAACCCGCAACCTCCTGCGTCGCAGGCGGACACTCGGCCTCCGCGCCACATTGATCGACAATATCATCTAATCATCTAATATCGAGTGTATTCGAATACATTCGGTAATATATGCGATGCAACCAAATTGAACTCTCTTCATATTTTTTCAGTTACCGTGAAATGGACGCTGGTAATTATGCCACGGAATGTAAGGCATAAATGAGCCTGTCTTCATATGATAACCGTCATTGAAATCGAACATGCAAGATGAAGAAGCTCGCATATAGACATACAAATAACGAGATTAATATCCAAAGTAATTTAAAAGAATTGCCCCCGAAGAGGACAGTGTTGATAAATTAAATCTAATATAGTGAAAGTATGTGCAGAGCTTAGATCAGCTTTCAATTTGAAATTCTAATTTTCATCGTCGGTTGGTCCTAAAGGAGCGAAATATTATTTGACTTTGTCAGTTTTATTTGGGATAAATATTACGTCGGCAAAGAAATATAGATGAGCATAAACTAGATGAAAGACTTGTGATTTAACATTTTTGCTGCGCCTGTTAGGACTATTAGCATGGAAACAGGCTATATATTACACTACTCAACATCAGACTTTTAGTAATCTGCCGATACACCTCCTTACCTTCGAATACACTTTTAGGATTATATTTGTTCCAGATAAACGTCACCTTACCTAGGTGACGTTTATAATACTAACAACTATAGAAATACAACTAAAACTGCAATAAACTATTTTAATTGATTTAAGGTTACTAAGCAGCATGAAGCCAATCGATAGTCCTATCTAACTAAATCAATAATAAGATTTTCAAGGACGTCACCTTGAATGGTAACAAAAACACAGTCCAATTGGAGCAGCTTTATGAACTGGCTGCGGCCTTCGTCTGAAAATAATTCATTTATAGCGGCACAGCAATCGATTAGGCAGCAGACAGACAAAGCTCTTATATTGTCGGACATAAATTATTCATCGATGGAGGTCAGGGCATCGGAGCGGCAGTGGCGCTCACGCTCACACCCGTTGCCGTCCCATTAGGGCCCTTGGAAAACTTCATAATGTGATTTAGATACGCGCCAACCGGAGCGCAGCAAGCCCCCAGTAAAGTAATTTGTGAGGGTTACGCGCTCTAGCATACCGAATAGCATTTTACGTTGCACGTCGCACCGCGTCGCTATTAGTGCACGTCACACCAGTCGCCACTATGCATTTCCAAGAGCTCCCCCGTCGGCACGTACCGTACTGTTCCTGTGTTAGTTTAACGTGAATGTAAATTAAATAACTTCTCTTGTTTCAGATATTTAGTGCGGAACCTAGTGAGTGGCGGAAAATGTGCAAACAGTGTGAGCGGGAGCAGAACGTTCATGTGTGCGCGACTGACCCGCGAGTAAATTGCGACGGCAACAGTTAAGAGAATGTGCGCGTGAGATCCGACCACGACGTCGAACAGCTCCGAGTGGACGCTGGCGACCACAGCCAGCGATGTTATGGATTTTGCACTCGGCAATGAGAGCGACGGGTGGCAGAATACGACCGAGACGCGGAAGACGGCGGCGCCAGAGTCCGATAACTACTGGGCGTGGAGTCTCGTCGACGGCACGCTCATGCTGCTCATAGTCAGCGGCAACACGCTCACCATACTTGCTGTGACGCTCAGTCGGCGGCTTTCCTCTCTGGTCTCCAACCAGTTCGTACTCAACCTGGCAATATCCGACCTGATGGTGGGCCTCACTCTACCCTACCATCTAATCTTTTACCTCGACGAGGACTTTGGCAGAATGAAGTGGTCTTGCCTGATGCGGTTCATCCTCATAATACTGGCGTGTCTGGCGTCCATTTACAACATTATAGCGATAGCTGTAGACAGGTGAGTCGACTTATATATATACTTACCTATGTAACTCATGTGCCGTGTACCTACCGACCGATTCTATGGCTTTCTGGTGTTTTCAAAGGCATAAATAACTGGGTTCAACGTTCATATTATCACGCTATCTAATGAGTTTAAAACATTGTACTGATTGTGTTTCTGCATTTGTGTTCCAGGTACATAGCGATAGTTCACCCGCTACACTACAGCCGCTACATGACAAAGGTTGTGACGAGAGTACTCATGAGCGCCACCTGGTCCGTGGCTCTCTGCATCAGCTGTATACCGATATTCTGGAACGACTGGGAGGATGGGGTGTCGTGTGAAATGAATGAAGTAAGTTAAACATATTGATATTGAATTCGAAATATGGATTCTAGGTAGTTGTTTGGTTGATAATTAAGATATTGTAAAGAAGGAAAAGTAAGCACAAATATTTTGCATGAATAAATGTTCAATAAACCAATATTAAGAGAAACCTGGCAGCATAGCTATTAAATTTAAGACTAGTAACCTGTATTCAAGCTGTTCTTTACTGCTCCTCTAGTAAAACTAGGAAAAATGTCTGATTATTAACTTTTTTCTCAAACTGTTTTCAGGTGGTCCCGAAATCCTACACTACGACGATTCTAGCGCCGATGTTCTCACTCATCTGGGTGGTGATGTTCATCCTGTACTGGCGGATATGGCGGGAGGCTGCGTGTCATGCACGTAGGATGCGAGCAAACACCTGCTGTCCCACTGGCACCAATGATTGGAAGAGCATTCAGGTAACATACTATTCTAATAAACCTCGATACTATCATGGTTATGCACATAAGACAAGAATCATAAGGTTATAAAAGTATATAACCGTTATACCAAGTGAAATAACAGAACTTATGTGCGCTATGCCAGTGCTTTCAAACGGTGAAGGAAAACATCGTGAGGAAACCAGTTAGCATTTTAGCAGCAGCGATGGACTTGCAACCTGTCACGTATGGAATACTAACTACTGCAAAATGTAGGTATGTACGAAATCCGGTAATACTACATATCTGGATATACCTCTGAGTACCCCCTTAGACATCCTCGAAGAATGTCGAGTAGGTACTTGGGACTAAGAGCTCGGAGGGGATATCTACCGTGTTTGGGGTACGTCGTGATGCTATTTCTTTCTTTCTAAATCAATTTTCACGCGTTGAATTGATAATTATGAAAAAAAATTGTGTATGACATCTTGCAATGTATAACATGGTTTAAGTATGAATTTGGTAAAACAAACAGAGATATAGGTAACTAAACTAATAAATAAAATTTTCGTTACGTTTCAGGTGGTACTACTAGTCCTTGGGTCATTTTCGATATGCTGGATGCCGTTCGTAGTGGTGGCGTGCGCTCAAACGCTACCCGTCATGCCACTCGACAACCACATAGCATACCGACTAACATCATCACTCGCCATGTCAAATTCCGGAATCAATCCAGTGATCTATGCGTGGAAGAATGCAGGCTTCCGAGCGGCATTCGCAAAGCTGTTACGTTGCAAGAAACCTGATACTTCTGAATACAGAGGGTCTCCTGCTCCTGAGAGGAGGAAAGGCTCAGTGGCGCTCAGAGAGAACTCTCTCACACATTCGAATGCGCCGAGCACCCTCGCGAGCTTCGGAGGCAGACCAGCTAGACTTATGTATGTGGAAAGAGAAAGTTCGGACACTTCAAGATGTCGAATAATAGAGAATGCAGGCTACATTGACTCTGAAAGAGGGGACAGCAACCCCTCGTACGCACCGGACGGACCGACCCCAGTCCACAGGCCGACCAGCCGTCCCCCAGATGTAGTGTAGTGTGTTAAACGAACAATAGACGTTTGTGGGAAACGTGAAACGCTTCTAGTAATTAAAAATTGTTAGTGACTGTAGGTACCCCATCGCATCTAGGTACCTTTTTAAATCTACGCTCAAGTTTTTAAAAGCTTTATTGTTCATTTTTATTGAGAGATTATAATGAGTTCCCTGCCGTAGGAGTTTTATCAAGAGATTCTCTGACAATTGAAATACTTAAATTATTATAATAAAAGATGTTCTATGTAAAATAAAAATATATGAAGATTATAATTAGTTATGTTGGTGATTTTTAATTATTTCTCCCTCAGGCATACCTATAATATGCAGATTACAATGCATAAATAGGTACTTCATAGTTATATTTTTTCATTAAAATTTAGTAAACACTGAAAACTGCATAAAGTTATAACTGTATCGCAGCTTTCAGCACCCAACCTCAGTTTAGTTATCTTGTGCAACTACAAGTTAGTTATTTTGTAAAAACCGCAATTGGTAAGAGATTAAAAAACTAGCCAAGTGCGAGTCAGACTCGCGCATGAACGCTTTCGTATCCGTAGCATTATCTATAAAAAAAATCGCGTTTCTTGTATGAGAGCCCCCTTAAATAAATAAAATAAAAAAGTTTTTTAGTATTTGTTGTTATAGCGGCAACAGAAATACATTATCTGTGAGAGTTTCAACTCTCTAACTATCACGGTTCATGAGGTACAGCCTGGTGACAGACGGACAGACGGACAGATAGACAGACAGACAGACAGAGGAGACTTAGTAATAGGGTCCCGTTTTACCCTTTGGGTACGGAACCCTAATGAATGTGCGAGGAACATAAAGGTGAATTACCTAGCCTCGCGGGGCGTTTACTTTATAACAACAATTGAGGTTTAGAAAAAAAAAATATTGATTTTTTTTATGTATTTTAAAACATTATTATTAATTATGTTGATATTTAATGCAAAAAACTTAACAAAAAAAATTCAAATAATAAACAATTAAAAATTGATAAAATTTAGAAAAAAAACCACGTGGCTAGAAACGCGCCATGATTGATCACCATAGTTGTGACGTCATAATTTTATACCTGCAGTACAGCGTTTGCGGCTATTGACTGAGAGAAAACTAAAATAATGACGTCACACGCGCTCGGGTTTGTTCGGCGTGTTTTCGGTACTGGATTCAAAAATTAATTTTTATTTTGAAATAACTTTTGAATTATTGCGAAAAAAAAATTTAAAAAATTGTTTTGCTATAAAACTTATGTGATCTTTCCATTTACCGCAAAAAAAAAAAATTCAAAACCCCAATTGAATGAATGTATTCAGATTGTTCGCTTCTGCGAAATTATAAACAAATTTATTTTTTGAACTGCAATTCAAAATTTTAGAAGCCAATGAAATTACAAAAGACAAATTTTAAGTTTCATAAATTGACTCACCTCAACGCCGCTTACTCCAAGAGCTGTCACCAGGTTCGGTGTCATCCGGAAAGGCACCTTCTCAGGAACACGCAGCGTCTTGCCTTTCTCGAAGCACACGTTATAGTCAATATGCACCACTTCACCTGACGTCAAGTCCACTAGCACATTGTCCAAATGTCTATCACCTAAGCCTATGATGTACCCGATGGTACTCATCACGGCAACTGAGTAACTGTACCGGCGAACCATCTGCCACCACTGCTCCGGAGTCACACTTCCGCACCACAACTCTCGCCAAAGTAGATCTTTTGGAGTTTCCACTGATAGCTCTTGCAAAACTTGCTTCAACACTGACACTGGCCATTCTTTCCTGTTCTCCGTCGATACACCAGCTTCTTTGAGAAGAGGATTTAATTTATTGTAGAATAGTTCGGATGGACGCAGAACGTTGACAGTCTTGTTTGTTTTCGCAGACAGCATCGCGGCTTCTCTGTTTTGCCAACGCTTGTACAATGCGAACAGCGGTGTGACGTTATCAACCCAACTGATTAGCCCAGATCGAGGTCCTAACGGAATGACAGAGTAGTGTCGCGCCCTGTACGTTTGATTGTCATTATTCTCAGAATCGCGAGCCATCATCGTGTTTGTGATGGAAAGCAGCTGCATTATTCTTTCGTCAAGATGCAAATCTTCCAAACCCTTGAACAAGTATGTGTAAGCTTTGCCATCAGATCCATAAAATACCAACTTCTTCGGACGGGTTTTTGTCGGTAATATAGCCACATT
The DNA here is from genome assembly GCA_947095575.1 of Electrophaes corylata. NCBI lineage: Eukaryota > Metazoa > Arthropoda > Insecta > Lepidoptera > Geometridae > Electrophaes > Electrophaes corylata. Next base: position 12,032,083 of record OX352709.1, on the reverse strand, counting down.
ATTTTCAACTGACCTGATAGTGACTCTGACTGTTCGCTGATTGGTATGCACTCCTGGCATAGTTATGACAGTATCCTTCAGCTCAGCTAACACAGGGCTGATATCAGACATTCTCAAAATGTAAGAAGTCCTCTTATTTACCTTCTGTTGAAGTTTGATTTGTAGTTGCTTTAAAGGCGCCCATGATTCTTGTGGTTTTTCTGGGTTTATAGGGTTTCTCAGTTTATCGATGACGTCAATTATAAGAGACTGGAATTTGGTCTGGAAAGCAACTTCGTGTGGTGTTTCAGGCTTAGCTGATGTTACGCGACTGAGCTGCTCTAACACGTAAATCACTGGCTCAAATATTATTCTATGTTTTTCTTTAATCAAATATTCCTTTTCTTCAGCCAATAAGCTCACATTATCTTTTACTTTTACTATTTCAGCTTCCATCTGAGAGAGACGTTTAATGAAATCGGAGTGATGTTGCGCCAATGTTCCTAGGCATAATTCATCCCATAATAAGGTGATTCTTTGTAATTCTTTTACTAACAGTTTAACTTGAAGAATTGTCTTTGGAGCTTGCTTAGATAGTGTTTTAACCATGTCCAGAAAACAAGAATTGAGTTCGTTGTTTATAACTCTGTCACTCGCAGAGTCATCTAAATCTTCGTTTTCTTCTAGGCTCTCGGCATCATGAGCTAGGAATGATCTCACCATGTTTATATCGTACAACTCGTTCTGTTCGTTTTCTACGGCACCAACGACAGCCGGGAAGGTGATCAGATGTGGTGTATCTTCTGCTAATCTACAAAGCAAGTCAGACACACATTTTCGCACGTATGTTTCAGGGTGGTTGAGTCTTGAAAACAGTTGCGGAATAATAACTTTCCAAGGTTGAGTCGGTGTGTTTGCTAATCCTGACTCAAGGACAGTTTGCAGCTCCATGGCATGTTTAACAATCAAACGTAGCAGCCTCAATGTAGCATTGACCACGGCATTTTCTCCACTATGATTTATATAATCCGCAGCGCATATAAGTTGAAGAAACTTGAAGTAAGCATCTGCAGAAAGTTCAAAGTAAGAGAAGACTCTTTTTTGGGCTTGACGCCAAATATCTACTAGCATAGCAAGATTTACGCCACAGGCGTTGTTTAAGCAGGGCACTGTACGCAGTTGGCTTTCTATCATTTCTGATGTGTTAATCTCATTCCAGTCAATTTCTTCGTCGTCACAAGTGGCTTTCGTTTTAGACAGTATTTCGCACACAGCTTCAAAATCTTGAGGTGAGAACCCAACGTCTGACATCATGGCGCTTTTTATTTGCAGTTTATCATTTTCAGTTAGTTGCTCTCCCGTTTTTGAACTATATTCTACCATTTTCCTTCCCCATCTAAAACACCAACCCGCAAAGCTGGCCCAAGCCTTTGCCAATCCTGGGCATTGGTTCACACCGAACTGCAGCAACTTTCCTACAGCAGAATCAGATAGTGGGATGACATTTTCTGATACATTATTGTCTACTAAGCCAATTTCAGGCAAAGCTGAAACGAATTTCCTTAGCGGTGATTCGTTCTCTAAAACGTTTTCACTTTCATTTTGAACCCATTTGGATAAAGTTAGCAACATTCTCGTACCCTTTTCCCGCAACTCATAGCTCTGCTCTCCCATAGCTAACCTTTGAGAAAATCCGAGTGAAACGCTAGCGCACAAATTTATTGCCCTCATTTTCGTTTCTTCTTTATTGTAAGTCAGTTTGCAGAGTTCACTCAACGCTGACGCATTATTTAGAGTCCAGATGTCCAAATCGTATATGTTCGCTGATACCAGAAGTAGATCGCTCAAATCGTCTAAATTATCAACCTGACCCAGATACATTTGGAAAGCAGTGTTATGTTTAAAATGTCTCAACAGCTCCCTCTTTGACATAACTAAGTTTGCATTTTTACGTGCACTTTTGACAACATCAAGTCGAAGACATTCCGCAAAGTAAATATTTTCTTCAGTTGGGTTGAGTTTTGTGAAGTATTGATTCCACCACGATATTTTGCTTAAATTTTTCAGCTCAGTGCAGTATTTGTAATCTTTAACCGCCGATGGCTTGAAAGGGTTATTTATAGCTTTACCGATATTAGAGATTTCTTTTAATCCATGATTGGCCAGTTGTAATACGGCGACTTCTTTAAGGAAATGTACGGAATTACTTTTAGAGAATTCTTCCGTTGCTGAGCTAAGTAATCTTTCGCAGTGTTTCAGTAAGTCTGCATATTTTCCAGTATAGTCGCTTTGGTAAACATTCACAGCTGTGTAAACGAGAGTAGATTCAATTTTGTTCAGCAAGCCTTGATAAGAACAAGCATTTTTGTGGATATCATTACTTTCATGATCTAAAATATCCCAGTTACTCAATTCAATAGGAATCTCTCCATTTTCATCGAACAGTTTTAAATCAGTGTACGAATCCCATTGACTATTGTGCATATTCTGTTCAACACACTCCTTCCATGTCTGCATTTCTTCCCAGTTCTGTATAAACTTGTAGCTTTCCTTTATTTGTTCATCAATAAATCGACTACTTCTTGTGTCCAATTGATATGGAGACTTTTCTTCTTTTTTCTCGTCTTGGGTCGATTTTAAGTTCATAATTTTTTTGTAATATTCTATTGCCAGCTCATGTCTTGAATTCGCTTGTTCTGCGGCTCCTTTCAGCCATATGAACTTCTTGTCGAAAGTTTGTTTTATCCAAATGTAAAGGCCATGCAAAACTTCAGGTTCCTCGAGTTTTATCAGAGCTCGGGCAACGCTCATCGTTATAGCTTCAATATCAATGTTCGTATTTGAGTTGGCGGCTGTTTGTAGAATAAATGAAGCGTGATACACGGACGCACCATAATGCCCCGAATAAAAGCTCACGGCCAACGCCGCTGGGCGAACTCTATTCAACCATTCACGGCATGTGGATCTATTCGTGTGAAAGAACGTTTTTACTGGCTTATTGACGACTGGCAAAACGGTTGCAGTACCTTCGACTGCGTTGTATATATATTTCTCTAAAAACATCATAAACTCTGTCACCCAGCGGGCTCTTTTCTGTTCAGCCACAATAATTTCCACCAGTTTATGTTGGTGAGTACCTTCGTACTTGGACTCTGTCGAAGAAGTATCTCTCGCGATACATTTTACCGCTGTTTCTATTTTAGTAAAAGTTTCTTGAGGTTTTCCCAAAGGAGTTCTGAGTTTTAATGTAACGCAGGTATGAGCAAGTTCCGAAAGCGCCCACCCGATGCAAATTGATGAAAAGTTCGTAGCACATTGTCGAAAGAATAATAAGTTGTACTCTTCATCAGATTGTATAGGCCAGGAGTTTAAAAATATATCAGTTAAACACTTCTTGTCATTGTAGATCAATTGAAGGAGGTAGTTCACAACTACTTTGAAGTGCTGATTCGACATGTTCGAAAATGATCCTCGTATCAGATATTCCTTGAAGGAATTAGATTTGGTGTCGCTGTTCAGCATTCGCATGCTGGTTTTACGGCTTGAGAAAACTTTGACCAGTTGATTATCTAATTCCAACTGCACTATATCCCAAGGTAAGTCAAACAAAACGTCTTTGCATATTTTTGATACTTGCTTATTCTGATTATCAATATGCAAAATACACAGTTCTGCTATTGTCTTCAGAATCATAATGTTCCACGTCAAATTGTTTTTTAGGAGATGTCGGCAGTTCTTCATCACAAGCAATACTATTTTAGCATCGAAACTGTATCCTAGCGTCAACATATTAGTGAGCAAAACCATGAAGCCTTTCGATCTGCTCACCATGTGCAAATACTTATCCAAATGGCTAAGCACATCTGAAGTCCATTGTAATGCCAGTAATAATGTCTCTTTTGGCATTTCGTCATCAAGTATCGAACTCAAGGTATTCAATATCACCGTGAGATGTCCAGATGTGGGACTTGATCCTGATACCTCACCAATGCTTAGGTTCGACAAACCAAACATGTCACTGGCCCTTTGCTGAGAGTTGGTCACCAATTCACTTGATGCTACGAAATGGTTATTCTTTTTACAATGAGAGTACAGCAAATACAAGACAGAAAACTGCAGAGCTGGTGCAGATTTTATAAGGTTCTCATTGTTGGGACACATTTTGATTGCCAATAGTTCTAAAATACTTGGCTGTAAAGCCCACATGCCTATGATGGAGTTGCTGGCATTAGCTAGCTCTGAGAGGCACTGCAGGTAAAATATCACATTCTTCTCAGCATCATCCTTAGTTATACTTTCAGTGTACTCTGCTTTTATGATATTCACATCAGGTATCAACACTGCATATGAATTCTGGATATCCATCAATACATACTTGTAAGTCTCTTGAAGAAGAGGTATGTTCTTCAAGTTTAGCAAGTTGCTGTACACAGTCATCACACTATTCTGTATTTTGGAGCACTCAGAGAAACGTAGGGGGCGTAACAAAGACTCTGGTCCCAAAATCTGCGTTATGAAGTCGATAGAAAGGTTTGAAGCTATTTCTTTAATAGTCACATATATTAAGACTATCACACTGAGACAAACTGTGGAGTCAATATTCAGGTAACTCGTCAATTCTTTTGTAATTATAGAAAACAACACTGGCATGCATGAAGTACTCTTGGATTGTAGATGTTTCAATAATAAGCAAATGCATTCATTACCTGCCAGTATTAGGTCTGTATCTACTTCATCCTGCAGAGTGTTTGTCAAAACTTGAAGAATTTTCATCAATGCTTCTGTTAAAAATGACCAGGAAATACTTTGTGACACTGTAGGGTTTAGTAAGGAACCCAAGCTTTTCACAACAGTGTTGAAAACATTGAGAAATGCTGTTATCTTCTGCAAACAATCTTCATACAAAGCTGGGTCATCCTTTTCCGATTCCAAGTCATTGGAATATGTTACCATGTCCTCTATAAATTGGTTGAGCAAATTTATGGAAAACCCTACATCAGCTTGCCAATGTCGGCTCAGTTTCAACATTGATTCCAGTGCAAAATCTTTTATCTTCCTCGGTTGGGCATTATCTACATGCCAGCCAACAAGAATGTCAACTGTGTCCACAAAGTGATTGGCAAAGTGCTCAGGGTATGAGTTTGATATAACAATTACCGCATTAATAGCAGCAATGAACACTTCAGGTGAGTCAGTGCTTTCAATAATTGATTGCAATTTATCCAATGTTATCTCAGCATAATCTGCTAAATTAGGTGTTTGAAAATCTAGCTGGAAAGTCTCTGTGAAAGAAAGTATAAGCAAATGCTTGATTGATGTGTTATGCACCCCAAAAATAGAAGATATCCAATCCAAGTGTTTTCTAAAATCTGGGCCCATCACATAGCCAATTCTGCCAAGCACAACAGCTGCACCTTCCTTAGTTTCAGGGCTTGGTCCATCATACAACACATCCAGAAGTGAATCCACTAATATTTCGTAAGCCCTACGTATGTAGTGAGTGTTATCAGGAAGCATAATGGCATCCTGAAGTTTAGCACAGATCACAAGTGATTTTTCGATGTCTACTTCGGCGCATAGCCTCCGCAGCAGCTTGGATATGCGCGGGTCCTCTGGGAGGTTTACCACAAGCTCTGGTCGTTCATAGAATTTACCACCGCCGGTTCCTTGAGACCAAGAGTCGTTAGTACTTTGTCCTAGCGATTCGTTATATTTATAAGGATTGTCGAGAGGATCGCGGTCTCCCCGAGGCGGGAATCCACCGCGGCCCCTTCCTCCACCGCGTGACGCCCGGAACTCGGATCCACGCCCTCGGGGACGATAGTGGCTATCCCTGGTGGGTCCCCCAAACGAAGAGGATGCATCGTAGGAGCTAACATAACCTCTGACCCTCTGGTGATTGGTGTTTTCTTGACTGGCTTCTTCCCGTTCCAGAGCGTCGGAGTTCTCCGGTACCCTGGTGTTTTTTACTTTATTATTTACAGTGGTGGATAGCATCACTAAATATTTCGTCAAATACGTAAGTATAACTGCACATGGCCGTAATATTACGACAAAATACGAAACAAAACATGAAAACTCCGCCAACAGACACTGGAGAAACTAGGAAAGTGTGACACACATCATTAGTGAATGACAATGACAGCTATTTAGCAGAATTTTACCAACAGCCAAATAGCAAACCGCTCGTCAAACTAACATTACTAATTTAAGAACGAATATTCTGTACTATAAATTTTGTACTTTTGCAAGTAGCTATAGTAAGTGGTGTACATTCGAAAATAGAAAAATATTTTTTATAAGAGAAAACTACGATACACACTTATTCTCTCAGATTATGTTTTAAACTATTTTTGTTGTGAGTTTTGATGACTGGGCATCCGGGTTTTAAAGATGCATTGCATAGATTTTTGAACGGTGTACGTTATGTCAAAAATCATAACCTCAACGACCTCACAGACAGCCTATAAAATAATTTAATACTTCCAAATAATTCTGTTCTGTGTTTGATTCCGTGTATTTGTTTACAACTCGAATGCCCAGCTAGGTTTATGGTATAATAATACTTCGCTGTCTGTCTACTCTACGCCACGGTCATGAGTATTCCGAAATAGACTTGGTTTCCAAAGAAATATTGATTACCAATACGATTGGCAATTTTTAATAACGAGAGGCGAAGAAGCACACGATGAAGTCTAAACGATCACTCCCCGACTTCAGAGGTACGTATTTTTATATACCCTAGTAGCTCCAATTGCGTATTTAACTAAATTTATTGGGAACCCTGATTTCTTGGTGTTCCTGAAAGCTTCCTTGTTACTTCTAAATTTAGCCAGACCCTTTACACATATTGAACCGCCGTAGTCTAAATGGTATCTCTATTACCAGTTATCAAGAGTCCACCATAAGTACTGGTATAGTGTGTTACCAAAATTAAATACCTGTTTGTTTTCAGCTGTAGAGCTCAAATTAAATAAAGACTCTGAGAACCCACATACCATTTACTTTAAGGAACATTCAGTGAGAGAACACACTTCAGATAAACCTTCAGGGCGGACTTTATTTGTGGTAAATATTCCGCCTTATGCTGACAAAAAGGGATTAGAAAATGCTTTCCAAGAAGCTGGTACAGTACAATCAGTACAGCTATGTCTTAAGCCAAATACTGTAGGACTTAGCATAGAAAAGTTTACGTCAGCTATAGAAAAACCATCTTTCAGAGTTGCTTATATAATTTTCAGTAAAGTAGTAGAACTAGATAAGGCATTAAAGCTTACAGAATTACAACCAATGAACTCAAATACACACAAAATACTGACAGGTATGAACAAGTGGATGGAACAATATAACAGTTCAATACTAACACAGACATCCCTGAAAGAAAAGGTAGAAAACTTCATGAAAAACCATGATGAGAAAACTAAAAAGGCTAAAGAAAAAGAGAAGCAGCTGGAACAGGAGGACGAGGATGGATGGGTGACTGTCACCAAACGAGGGAAGGTTCAAAGTTTTGCACGCTCTGAAAAAGTAGAAAACAAAATCATGCAGAAAGAGGAGAAAAACAAAAAGAGGAAAGAACTGAAGAACTTTTACACTTTCCAAATCAGGGAATCCAAAATGAAGCATATTGTCACATTGAGGCAGAAATTTGAAGAGGACAAGAGAAAAATTGCTCAAATAAAACAGAGTCGTAGGTTTAAACCTTTCTGAAATAAATACTTGTTACAATATCACAGTTTTTATTCTTGAACTTACAACTAAAGTCTTACATTTGTCTTACTCTTACAATGTAAAAATTTTTTTGTCATTTAACTGATCAGTCAGAATACCTAGTTTACTTGTAATAAAAATTTTAAAAGGATTGTTTTTTTTACAAAGTATGTGACATTTTCCTAAGTTAACTTCTGACTATTCATATTGCAGCTGTGGGGGTAATTTTTCTCACATAAATAGATGTATAATTTGATATTCATATAGATTCTTTAACTCTGAATTTTTGGCAATAATAAGTAGACAACATATTTATTCTGAATTATAACTAAGTAAAATAACAATAATAATGCTGGATAATCCACACAGCATCATCTAAGCTAAGCAGAGCTTGTGTTATTCTGAACATTGTGGGTACATGACTGATATACTTAATACAACACATTAAATACATAGATATTTTTTATTATGCTTAAAAAAATTCCACCGGAATACATATTTGCAGATCATACAAACATCCATAGGCGGGAATCGAACCCGCAAGCTCCCGCGTCGAAGACAGACATTCGCCCGCCGCGCTACATCGGTCGTCAACTAATAGGTACAAGTATTTCTAATAGGTAGGTATGGACAAAATACATAATGAAATATTGTGCTATCTGCAGGCAGACCGTTGAAACAATCTACGAGATAGCTAACCTCATCCAAACAGGCAAGCGCAGTATATACTAGTATACATGTACTCATATGTTTAGTAGTTAATGAGTGATTGAGCCACAAATATCAAACATTGGCATTTATTACATTACACATTATTATTCTGTGTACATCTGTAATCAAGAATTTCTGCTACAGCTTACAATTTAATTGTAACTTTTTGGTTAAACAGTTCAATATTTATCACCAAATAAGCAACAAAACTATTAGTTGCTGGCAACTTTACAGATCACAGCTGTTACAATAGGCATCCGTCACATAGGCTGGTGGGTCTTGATGATAATCCTGAGGAGTCGGTTCTCTGGCAATGTGTCCAGGTTCGCCAGAAGGCTATTGATATTACCGTAGATGCAGCCATTGGCAAGGGCTACCTGGACTGATTGCCCTATTCTGTCCAGGCAATTCTGTAAGTAAATTAAATTTTTATATTATACCATGACATTGTGACTATAGGTCTCTTAAGCTTCACTGACTGACCTATACAAAGTTATTGGTGAGTAGTACATACTATTAGAATTCTCGAAGTCGACAGTGGTCAGAGACAAACAAGTGAAAATCGAAACATTTTGCATTGGCAGACAATCTACATAGGTACCTAATTAAATTTTTATTTTTATGTATGTTTGTAATGAAGTTTGAAAGTAGAGCGTGTGACAGAAATGTTGAAGAGCAGTAGGCTAGCGTGGTACAGTCATGTCACCAGGAGAGTAATGGATATGTGATTCACCCACAACTGAACTGTGTGAAAGATGACATGAATACATGCTTGGTCGCGAGGAACGTGCACTTAGATTCACCTAGATTTAAGATGTTTCTGCAGGCAGTCGAAGGAGGCTCTCCCGGTATTAAACCCGAGATACTCCCGAAGGCTCCTAAGCCTTAAACGTGACAAATTGCGGCTTATAGTCGGGATTGTCACAGGTCATTGCTCACTAAACAAGCACCTATTCAATCTAGGTGTCACAGACAGTCCCTTATGCAGAGGATGTATGCGCACAGAGGAGACAGCCGCGCACGTGCTCCTGGAGTGCAGTAGCGTGGCAACCCAACGCGCACACTACCTCGGAACACCGGGCACACCTGGGGAAGCCTGCGCCAGTATCAGCCAGCTGCTGGCTTTCCTGGAGGACATCGGGTGGCTCGCCTAGCAATCTCCACCCACCCACGCAAAAAGGGCCCATCAGCCGCCTAGTTGCGGAAACCAGTCCGCCCACCAAGTACCAAGTACCAAGTAAGTAAGATGTTTCAAGATGATCCCTGCGGATATTACTGAATAAATGATTTTTGACTTTGACTTTGAATAAGAATGGAGTGAGTACAGATATGACGGCTCATACAGGGGAATGGAAGAAAAGAACATGTTACGCCAACCCCATATAAAGTGGATAAGGGCACCAAGACTACATAGTTAGTTCATAGTTCATAGAGATAATTATTAAGGCAAATCATGAGGGTTGAAATTAAAAGCCTCTATGAGGGAATAACTCTAGGGAGGAAATATTTGTGTTATATGTCACCCAAAACAAATTAACCTGTAATTTCTCATCAGTCTGCAATTTCCCTCCTCGATTCACCAACTGATGAGCATAAGCCTGCACCCTGCCCATGAGTGTGGCTATCAAATGCGCGCTAATGGCCGTAGGGGGTCCCATAGGCCTTCGCCCCGCGCGGAGACTGTTCAGCACTCCTAGATGTAGCTTTGTGTAAAGCTCCGGCTGGGTAAGACGTTTATGTGTGACTTGCTTGATGGTGCGCTCAGTGCCGTGCTCGATTTTGATGCGCTTTAGTGGTGTTGTAACCTCCACCATTTCAGAGTCTGAAATAAACACAAATTGATGAATGCATAACGAAGTTACATATTTATCAGAAAATTGCAAAAGTACGCATTAAAACCCAATGAATATAAGAAAACGTTGCGCACGGTTGCGTTAAGTTTAAACCACGGAAATCTAAATTAAAGTTTTGGTAAGAGGTGGATGTTCGATTCTCGCGGCGGGGGCGTGTAAAATATTCGTTGGGTATAAGGGTGTTGAGGAGTCATGGTACTTTCTGGTGGTAAAGTACAGGTTTAGTAGTAATTTCACTTGCCCTACTGACCTAGATTCAGTAAGTACTAATTCATTAGCTTGGAGGCCGATCCTACCTTCTTCTTCTTCTACATAGAGAGGTGCCAATGCACACCAGTGGATTAGGCCCGCGAGAGGCGTCACAGCAGCCATGGGGATCGCGCCGGAAGGCAGGGCCGCCGGGTTCAACTGCGCAGACATACACAGCGCTGGATTTGTGAACACCTGGAAATACATAAGGCAAGTGTGATGACAGTGATGGCTTCACAGTTGAAGGATATGATTTTAGCAGCAAGCCTTTAACAAAACTGTACTGATTTTGACCTTGTTCTTCCTGAACTCACCCAAGATGTAACAACTTCCAACAAATTCTTGGGAGGCATCTTCCTAACCCCTTGAACATCCTGCATATACAACTCTGTAACTGCAGTTATGAAGTTTGCAACAAATTGCGGGGCCGTCGTGGCCAGGGACCGGAGTGAAGCCTGGTTAGATGTGTTGAGGTAGAAATGATCTCTGATGATGTTCTCTACAAGCTGGAGAGACTGTGATGATGAGCAACCCATCTGCTGAAGCCATACTCCTACTGCTAGTAGGACCTGGAAATCAAAAAGACATGATCTATGACTCACAAAACCACTGGTTTATTTATCTAACAAAAAATGTTCCAATATAAGTTTCTAATTCACACTGTATGCAAGAGTTCATACTTACAGGTGTACTTGATGCAGAAACGCCCATACTGGCAAGAATGCTCAAAATCTTGAGTCTTCTCAACCCTTCCATACCACCAAACATTGACAGAAACACTGTATTCTTTGTAATCTCATTTGCACAAGACCCCAGGTATTCACACATAACATCTATGAGCTGTAACTCTTGCAAAGGACTCAGGGCTACTGTGCGACGAGTGCCTCGCCTGTCTGTCTCACAAAACACAAATTCTGCGATAATATCCATTGCCACATCCAGCTGCTTGCTTGATGGTGCTCCGCGACCCACCAATAGTTGCTCTGTAGATAAGTAAAGCAGTTGAAGATGGAATGGAACAGATCTAAGAAGATAGAAAGATAGATCGATATAAATAGATAGATGTAGATAGATAACACTTTGTACACAAGGATACATTATACATCTAGGCGTAAACAAATAAAGTACAATAGGCAGCCTCATCTCTGAACACATAGATATATATTAAGAATGAACAATTTTTAAGTAGGTACCTAGTTTTAAGTTAAGAAAATTTGTTTTAATCTTTCTGGTAATTAACCTAACCTAACCTAAACCTGGGGATTCAAATTGTTAAGCATTTTTTTCCTAGTAGGTATAATATTTATGACATACCTACCTACCTACTTTTTAATTTTAACTGTCTAGCTAGAGTAGAAGTTGTGTTCTTAGTGAAGGGCTTGTCCAAGAAAGTAACATCATGCCTATTACTGATGTGTGTTGCTGAGTTTCAGTTAAATAAATAAATATAAAAATAAATAAATAAAATAGTTTGTAGTATAACAGATAACAAGTTATTGAGCAAGGCAGTACATAAGAAACACTAAACATCAAGTGGGTCATCTGTTAATAAGTAAATAAGCTGATTTAAATAAATGTTAGAAAGTAATCATACCGATCCTAATGAGAGCTTCTTGGGCACAACTAGGAAACTCATATTTTCTCAAAGTATGCTTTAAATCCGATATCGACATTTTTAATAATCAGAAATAACAATTCACTGATGAATTCAAATAAAATTGATTCAAAATACAAAATCAAAGCACAGAAGACAATTTCTCTTCTTCATTTTTTTTAATATAGGTACTCTTTAACTTCTTTCGTCCTTGCCAATGTCAAAGTTGGTTGACACAAGATTTTTAACAGTAAAGGCAGAACCACACTATCGACGATGATCTATCAGTCAAAAGCCTAGTGGTCCCCTAACCTAAATCTTATAGAAGTAAAGTGACTAGAGCAAACGGCGCGGGTCTACTACTTCTGTTCTGTCTCAGTCTGTCCCATGGTCGTGTTCCGAATTTTCGTGTTTTTCTATCTTTAGCTATTTATGCAAGTACGAGGAAAAAAATCGCTAGTTGGCAACCCTTAATGATTTCGTTCGCTTCGTCTTCTTCTTTTTTAAGACAAGTGAGAGTAATGTTATCTGTCCACACTCCACAGGACCTATCTCATCTAGTAACAAAGTATTCTGTGGTATGTTTTGTCTGTCTTCTTGTTCGATACTTTTGCAAGTCGGCCGCCGTATTTTAGCCGTCGGTGTTTAATTAAATTAGGATTTCTTACCATTCTCTTTCAGCATTACGTTATTAAATTTACATTTCACTAGTAATAGCTTGGTTTTAACTGGTTAAATACTTGTTGAAATGGAAGTGATTGTTGCTAGCGTAGACCATATCAAATTCGACATCGATTATGCATTGGAGGAACAGTATGGAGCCCTACCTTTGCCCTTCCCCGGAATGGACAGTGAGTAGTTCTTTCTATTTTTTAAGCTTTTTATGGTTTCTAAGCATACCAAACATTTTTTCTAGAGGCCAATTTCAGCATGTACATTAAGTTTTTTTGTTGTTAGAATCGACGTCGGCTGTCTGCGAGTTCTACACCCAACTCGGAGACTGCAATAACGGTCCCCAGTGCCCCTACAGACATGTCCGAGGTGACCGCACTGTTGTTTGCAAACATTGGCTGAGAGGTCTTTGTAAAAAGGGTGACCAGTGCGAATTTCTCCATGAATATGACATGTCGAAGATGCCAGAGTGCTACTTCTATGCTAGATTCAATGCATGTCATAATAAGGAGTGTCCCTTTCTGCATATAGACCCGGAGAGCAAGATCAAAGACTGTCCTTGGTATGGGTATTTCTTTGCATTGGTTATTTATGCAACTAAAATATATAATATATATATCTATACAATTGTGTGATGAATATAATATTACATTTGCCCATACACAGAACACTGTGTCTGGACGTATGTTATATTGTATTCTATGTTAGTATTTTCAAAAGTTCTTAGGTATTCTATCTTATCTGGTACCCACAGTACAGGCTTTTCTTAGTTTAGGGCTAGATAGTGTTGTGTCAAATGTATAAGTATTTATTTATTATTGTGGTATGATCAACAACAAAAAGAATGATAAAAAAACATGAAATAGACAGTTGTAAGATAGATTACACTAGTGCATGGACCTCTGACTTCTGAAACCTCTTCCAGGTATGACCGTGGCTTCTGCCGACATGGACCTCAATGTCGTCATCGTCATGTTCGCCGAGTGCTCTGCTGCAACTACCTAGCTGGGTTCTGCCCTGAAGGCAAAACCTGCAAGTACATGCATCCCCGTTTCCAACTCCCTGCCCCACCAGATCAAAAAGACAATGCCAGGCGTACCCTACCTGTTTGTCATTTTTGCTCAGGAGTTGGGCATAAGGCTTCTACTTGTCATAAGATGCCTCCTGATGTAAGTTTATTGATAGTTTCTGTAATAATTAAACTCTTAAACATTAAAAGAAAACATCACAAGCAAACCTGTGACTATGTTAGCTTCAAATTTAAGTTTTTTAATGTATTATATTTGAAATTTTTAATGTGTTGGTATACGTTAAAATAATGTAACATGACATCTTCCTTACTGGTTTACATTTAGGCTAGTTAATGAGTAGTTTTTCATAGCATGTAGCTATTCCTATGGAACAGATATAGCGTAAGTCGGCTCAACATCCCTTAAATAACAATAAGGAAAAAAAGACATCTTCCATGTTATCATCTTAAGTACCAAGTTGTTACAATACAAGACAACTTGAAAGGAAAATTCTCTTTACTTCCAGCAAAGAGAAGCAGCTCAGCGCCAAGAAGAGAATAGACTCCGCACCCTTGGTATGATGCGTCCTCCTTCGGAGGTAGATGCCAATGGAACTGTACCCAACCAACCAAACCAGCCTCCCAACATGCATGGTCCGCGTATGCCACGGCTTATGCACAAACCTTTGGAAGAGGTATATTCCATATTTTTTTCTTATACTCCTCAGATAAATCACAATTAATTGGATTCTGAAACTTACTCTGATTTTGTAAATTAATTACATCACAATGATTGGGCCTGTAGATTGTACACAGTAAATATCGATTGTTATTCCACTATATATTAGTTATTACATACAACAAAATAAAGTCGATTTTAATATGATTTCAGGTCACATGCTTCAAGTGTGGTAACAAAGGCCACTATGCTAATAAATGTCCCAAGGGACATCTGGCGTTCCTCTCCAGTCAAGCTGGTAATCATCAGAATCCACATCAAAACCAACATAATCAACATTATAATAATCAGCATCAACAGCACCCAAATCAAAACCAACAACAAAATAATCAGAACCAACAACAGAATAATCAGAACCAACAACAAAATAATCAGAACCCACAGCAAAATAATCAATTCAAAAATCCTGCGTAGCATCTGTTAAATTTTTAGGTCAAAACTGACTTCACAGTGACTGGAGTATGTTTAAATAATTCACTGGTTTTCATTTGAATCTGAAAGAAATCTTTATTTTGTTAATTAAGTTAGTATCACTAAACTCTTAAGTAAAATAAATTCTATTCTTAATAGAATAAGTCTAAGAATATTGATCCTAGTATCAAATCAATGCTAGAATTGCAATAAAAATGCCTTATTCTGTAACTTTTGTACAAATTAACTACTTAGATGTTTAACATTTTATAAATGTTGTATTTGTACATTTTACAGGACTTTTCATTAAAAGTTAATATGCAGTGAATAGTAGTTAAAAGTAGGTTGGTCTTACACATAAAATTATGCTCCAAAGAGAATTTCTCTAAATAAATATGTATGTACAATCCAGTTAGACTGTACAATGCTAGTTTGTAAAGTTAGTTAGTTTGAGTGCGTAGTTGTAGTTATCAAGTTAAAAGACCGGCGCCGGTTTACACTGAATTTAATAGTTAATAAGTTAAAGTTAAAAGTTGATTAGTGTTTCCGACCCGTGTCGCTCTCACTCGGTTAGATTCGCACTGTATGTTCTTTGTTATAAAACTATCGAGGTTGAGTAAAATGCCGACTCAGTCACCTACATAAAAGTGTACGTCACCGTACAATGTAGGTAAACATAAAACTGGAAGTCTGATTTTAAATAGGTACAATCTCCTCTGCTGAGCTCCGCGCAACACTGGAGGCGCCGCAAACAGAAATTAGAATAAGCCTATACTGTGCACCACTAGTTCTTTATATTCTTGTGTGTAGGAGATATTGAAGTAGTGATTATTATAAGTACTGTCTTGTGGTAGAGCACAGAACACTTACGCCAAGCACGACGCTGTACCTTAGGTCGTGGGTTAAAATCCAGTCTAGCACCAATGGATTTTACAGTTCGAAAAATTTATATGCGAAATGCCTCTTATATTATAATATCACAGGCGCAATGTCAGTGCTCTTAAACGATGCAGGAAAATCGTGAGGAAACTAGTTAGTATTCTAGCAGCGCCGAAGGGATTGCAACCTGTCACGAAGAGAATACCGACTGGTAGGTACCTACTGTAAAATGTTTGACACATTTCTGGCAGATGCAACAATATTATGTATGATCATATTATGATCAAATGTGTGTGCGCAGTCTTTCAAATAAGTGAGCACTTATTTGAACGTGTCTGTCGTGCCATTTTTCATCTCTTTTGCTAGCAAGTAGTGTTCTATGGCAGCAAATTTTGGTTTGATTGATACTGGGGGGCCGAAATACTGCTATGAAAAGCCTTTTTTTTATTAATAACACCCAGATAAGTATTACTATTGGTAAACAGTTTTAACAGGTCGAGGGTGTTTTTAATTATTCTAGATTTCGACCTTTGCTTGCATTCCAAAATCGCCCCCTGGCAAATTGGGTTTTGGCCTTTTTTGTTACACGTGCTGGCAACACTAATCGTGACGATCGATTTACTTCATTCAACCAACGCAAAAAATACTTTCTTCGACGACTTCGCTCGTGTTGATTCATTGTGCTATTTTTTGAGAAGTAAAATAATACATTATTCTTCTGTTTCGGTACCGAGTGTAATCGACTACACCGTCTACACCAAGGTCTCACATTCATTTAAACAGAGTTCCTCAGTGAAGCGAGAAATCGCCGAGAGGTTGAGTTCTATACCAACGCTCCCGGTACAAGCCACAAAATTGTAAACATGGTAAGTTGCCTATTTTGTTATTTGTACTTATATCTAAACTATGAGCACGTAGCTCCCCAACTAAGTAATTTATTATAGGAACTCTATTATAAAAAAACATGTTGTTTTTAGGTTATGTTGCACGCGATTATTTGGTTATTATACCGAATAATTAATTGTCTATTGCTATTGTTTCCAGACTGAATCTGAAGCAGCAGTGAACCCTAAAGCGTACCCGCTGGCCGATGCGCCCCTCACCGCTAAGATCCTGAACTTGGTGCAGCAGGCCTCCAACTATAAACAACTCCGTAAAGGTGCCAATGAAGCTACGAAGACCTTGAACCGAGGTCTCTCGGAATTCGTTATTATGGCGGCCGATGCAGAGCCTCTGGAAATTGTATTGCATATTCCAATTTTGTGCGAAGACAAGAATGTGCCATATGTGTTCGTTAGGTCCAAGCAGGCCTTGGGACGCGCGTGTGGTGTTTCCCGCCCTATCATTGCTTGTTCTATAACTATCAATGAGGGCTCTCAGCTAAAACCTCAAATTCAGGGCATCCAACAAGAAATTGAAAGACTATTAGTGTAAGTGAAATTACTTACCATGTTATGTGTGATAATACATAATATTTTTTTAAGCTATAATGATACATTATTTTTTTACTGTTGTTATTCTATTAGATTAGTGGATTTAATATTGGTTGCCGTAGGCTCCACTAGCTAAAATGTCTCACCATCTCTTTGTTGACTTAAGCAATAGTGACAAGAGTAAATTACCTATATATGCTGCTCTAAGTGTTAGGAAATATAATTTATTTTAGGCCCAACAATTTTTCTGTCAAAAAATAGACAGGACAGAAGAAGAAACACTAATTATGTGGAACATCATTTATACTTACAAAAATTATTGCCAAAAAATAGCATTAGATTCATACATAATTTACCCTACCTAATATGCCCTACAAATTACGCTACAATATCACATTTGAAAGAATTTTCTAACTCTTAAATTCCAATTCCCCTCCCATCTTGACTCCTGAAATAGTGCCAGTTCGCTTTTCATGTTCTTCACAATGTTGTTCTGTTCTTCATTGTTGGGGAAGTCCTCAAACCAGTTAACAATCAGTTTTGACAGCTCTGCACTGTTTTTAAAGATATAGCCGTTTTCACCATTTTGAACTAATTCATCCAAACTGAAAAAAAAAACAAAAATACCTGTCAACTACAAATTTTTTAAAGAATATTTAAAATATATTTTTAATAACTAACCAGAGAAAATCAACTGCGCAAACTGGCAAACCAGCACCAAACATGTCCACCACCTTCATGGGCAGATCTAATCCTGAAGTGCTGGTGTGAAGGCAGACACCCAAGTCAGCACTCGCCACCATAGTGGGATAGTCAGCAGCTTCTAGCCAGGGGGTGATGACTGTAACATGCTGCCAGTTTCGAGCCCTGATGAGGGATTTGTAGTGATCCTTCATGGGACCCTTGCCGGTAATCACACAAATGATTTTGGGTAGTTTTTTTGTGAGGTTGTATGTTGTATCATAAACTGGAAAAGATAGTTGTAAATTTATGAATACCACCGGTCTCTCAAAAGTTATCATTAATAGTAATTTTAAATTGTCTCCTGTTCAACATAAAGGATCCTCTTTCTCCATAGAGGCTTCTGAAAAAGTACTGTGATAATATCATACCCAAGCATTGTCCTTCTAAAGCTTCATGTAAAGATACAAAATTATTATTTAAAAAAATCTATCTATGTTTTCACCCAACCTTGCAATGCCTCCATTAGTATTTTGAAATCCTCATCCTCAGTCCAGCTTGTGCTGCTAAACAGTATGCCAGGCCTGTTTTGTCTATAAGTGACCACTACATTCAACACCTGGGTAAATGCAGTACATTCCTCTACAGACTGGTTCAATACCTCCTGCCCCTGGCATCCAAACTCAGGGTATTGCTGGGCCATCTTAAGAAACCAATCATGTTTTTCTTGTATAGTTATGGGGTGGAAGATTTTTGGAGGCCTATCATACAAGACTGTAGCTCTGGAATAAGAAAAAAAATATTAAAAGGGGATGGTATTCAAAAATAACATTTTCTTTGGGTTCTATTCCTTACATTATATTCCATTTTTGTAACAGGTCTTCTTTCATAGCGTAGGTAACACAGAAGTTTTGTTCTGATGATTGACCGAACCATCTTTCCACAAATTCTGAGAATTTTAGCAGGAAGTGATCCTTAGGTAAAGACAGAGCCATGATGGAGTATGCATAGTTATGCCAGTCTATAATGAACTTTGTTCTGGTCAACAAGCAATAGAAACGGCAAACTGGTAGCGTGGGAATAGCCGGTGGGTTCTGGCATAGCACGTAATCACATTTACCAGTGACGAATAATGTCAACAAAAGACTCATCGTCTGCCATATCGCTTTTGCCGCGTATCGCACTAGTTTCGGCCCTTTATCGAAAACTAAGGGATTCAGCTTAGAAATAGTGATGTTGGGGTTCTCTAGGATCTCTGTGAGCGGTGAAGACTCCACGTAAGCGATAATATTAACTTTTAAACCATTGTTCGCTAAAGATATGGCGTGGTACTGCATACGTGGACTTCGCCCAATATCACCAAGAACAACAACCTTCGCAATCTTTCTTTTTGGAGTTTCCGCCATAGTATTCACATTATCCAGACCGGGAGATTGCAAGAATCAGGCACACAACAGGTTTTTGTAATATTCACCGGCTCATTCTTCCTTCCTTAGTTTCAACAACAGACTACCAGTAAAAAAAAAAAAAAGGCACCCGGAGTTCACCGGACCGACCGGTCCGGTGGTTCCATGGTTGTGTTATCACGGTACCGACCGGTACCGTGATAACACAACCATGGAAAACGCAAGTGGCACCATGGAATATACAGCCCGGGAATTCCAGGCAGGAAATACCCAGCCAAAATGTATCCGAAATCTATGGTTGTACATTTTCAACGCGTGTTGGGAATGCACAACTAAAGAGTCAAGTTGTACCATCCTCTTTTCCGATGAGTGTAGGTAGATCATGCAGTTTTATTACTGGTCCTTCAGCGTCTGCTGCCGCAGCACGCTCGTTCGACTCAGAGTCGGATCCGCCCTAGAAATTGAGTGCTAACGAAGCATACAATAGGTATGCATCCTATTTCATGATCGTGTGTTTTCCAAGGGTGTACGACCTAGAAAGCACAACCATGGAATTGGATACCCGAATTCCTGGCTGCATTTTCCACGGTTTTGTATTCCATGGTTGAGTAATCACGGCACCTCCAAAAGAAGTGAAAAAAGGTAAAAATTTGTTTTGGTATTTTTTGTGAGTTAATAAAATTATGTCTAAAACATTGGTAATAAGGCATTTACCTTCGGCACTTTCGTTACAAGATAAGGAGAAGCTTCTCAAACATTTTGGTGCTAATCAAGTGTGGGAAACTTCTCAAAAACGCAATTATCTATTTGCATCATTCAACAGTGTTGAGAAAGCGAAAGAGTCCCTCGGGCGACTCCATCAGCTAGAAATAGCTCATAGAAGATTAGTTGTTGAGTATTCTTTTGAGAAAGAACCAGTGCCACAAGCGAAACCCGAAACAAAACAATGTTCTAATACTACAAAGCTGGTCAAAGAATTTCTTCATGTTTTGAACGCATGGAACCCTTCTGTAGACTTCTATCAGCCTCCACCTCCACATTTAAACTACAAATACCCAGATATAACGGCTGAAGTGGCTATAATCATCTTACACAGCTTGTTTACACACAAAGCTTTTTATACACAAACTTTGCATCTCATGAATAAAATGTGTCTCAATAGTCCATTTAAAGAAAACACTATTGCATTCTCATTTTTCAAGGAAACATTTAAAAAATTCTTCATTTCGGAACCTCCACTGCCACCAAGTGAGACTGAATCAGAAATATCAAGTGATGAAACTGTACAAAAGACTAGACCAGTCCCTGCTGTTGTCCGAAGAAAAAGAAAACTTCCGGTTCCATCCAGAAAAATCTCAGTTGTACCTTCGCCAGTACCGGCTCCGAAAGCCAAAAAAATAAACCAAGAGGATGTCTTTGAAACTGTTCAAGAACATAAGAAACCAATAGAAATATCCATTGTTGTCAGTCAACAGTTGAAACTCAGTGAGGAACCAGATCTTATAGGAGAGTTAGGAAAATATGATAAACCCGAGCTCACTACTGAAGCTGTACAATTAGTTGTAGAGATGGAACCGCCAGTGTTGACCAAACTAGAGCTTATTAAAAACAGACTGTCATACCGTGATATGAAAGCATTGCCTGTCTTCAAAAACTACCATCCAGGAGAGCCATCAATGAGACTTTACATAAAGAACTTAGCTAAAACTGTCACAGAGCAAGATATAAAACGAATATACAAGCGCTATGTGGAAGGAATGACAGATGAAGAGTTAACTGGCTTTGATGTGAGAGTTATGCAGGAGGGCCGAATGAAGGGACAAGCATTTGTGACCTTCCCTAATGAAGAAATAGCTGAAACTGCATTAAATGAGAGCAATGGATACTTGCTGAAAGACAAACCTATGGTCGTACAGTTTGCTAGAGCTGCAAATAAAAAAAATGTTGAATAAGATGTTTTGTTTTTACTATCAAGCCCTTTATGTACCTATATTGTATATAAAACTAAAACCCTTGTATATAGAATATACAAGGGTTTTAGCTTTCAACAGTTTAATTTGAAAAAATTATTTATAGTGCAGTCAGAGGCAAATCCAAATTAGGTGTTGTCAGGATCCTATATCTAAAAGGTACCTGTGATTACTAAGACTCCGCTGTCTGTCTGTCACCAGGCTATATCTCATGAACCGTGATAGCTAGAAAGTTTAAATTTTCACAGATGAAGTATTTCTGTTGCCACTATAACAACAAATAAAAACAGCATAAAATAAATATTTAAGGGAGCTCTCGTACAACAAACGTGTTTTTTTTGGGGGTTTTCATTATAGATAATGGTATGGAACCCTTTGTGGGCGAGTCCAACTCGCACTTGGCCAGTCTTTTTTATATGTTATGTATACAAGACACAGAGAAAATCTTTTAAGCTCTCATCTCAGACCAGTTTTCATTCTAACCAGTTATACAAGATACAGGAAATTAGATTTCAAAGTAAGAGTAGGTTTGTAAGTTTTATTATAAATTCATAATTTCAATACTGTAGTATTTCTCAGTTTCAATCTTGTTTTCTGAAATCTTCATTTTCTGAATTTCTGCAATAACATCACTGCAACTGTGCAAGCCTCTGATTTGAGATATTACATTCCGCTTCACACTCTCTAAGATTTTAGTCACTTTTAAATCCTTTGAAATTAAATACTGCTGGTAGAATGCATCCATAATCAAGGTCAACCAATCACAGAGTCTGCTTTCATCATTAAAATCCAGTGGCTCTTCTGAATCAAAGAGTACCTTTGCAATATACCATAGTAAAAATAGTGACTCGTCTACTGTCAATGCTTCTCTTAAGTGGGGTATCACCATTGCATCACAAATGGTTATTTTAAATATAGAGTTCAACAATTTATAGTCATCATTGTTTTCTTCAATGTTGTATTTAAAATTCACTTGAGTGATATCTAAGTTGTTCGGATTCAGTCGTCTGACAGCATATTTGAATAAAGTACCCATGACAGACTCCGGCAGATCCCTGAATTCGTCCAGCATTGATATCAACTGTTCATACTGATCTTGTTTTATCATTTCTGGTATGATCTGAGCACAAGCTTTACGTTCCGTGATACCAAGCCGCATGGTACTCTCTTGCAATATACTGAGGTCAGGCACAGGCGTAGCATCAACATTCCAGTTTGCAACCTCTGGGGTTTCATCAATCATAATTTCATGGGAGCCTAGAAGGCTGGACAAGTTTCGTTTGGTTTCCAAAGTAAATGGGAGCATTCCAATGTGATTTGGGGCTTCTAGCACAATTCTTTTATAGTAACAATAGAGTTTAGCATTTTCTCTGTACATTTTCATGGGGTATCTGCATGAACCAACACCAAGGCTGTAGTTGTATGCAACAATAATTGCACCTTCCTGGTTCTTGTTGCTTCCAAAAAGGATGAGGTGGTTCTTTCCCATTCTTGATATGGATACTGTTGAGTTTGTGCCTATCCAGGGTACTGTGCCGATTACTTTCCAGGTTTTAGTGTATGTGTCAAAAACTGTTAGCTTTGCATCAGTCCCTGCAAAAGTAATAAAATTGAATAAGTACAATTGTATCCTACATTAACCTTACACTATAACTAACGTAGGGCATTTTTATCTCTATGTCATGTAAAAGACCTAACTGCATGTGCAAATGGACAAAAATACAACTAGTTTTTAGATTACCTACATAAAACATAGACATTTTGTTTATGCACTAATTTGCCAACCACTTGTACATCATCAGCATCGCGTCTCATAATTTTCTCTCTGTTGAAATTTGATTTGTCCAGGTCTCCTAACTCATCTCGGAGTGAACAGCTTACTATTTCGTAAGCTCCTTCACTTTTGACAATATAGCAAATATAATCTGTTGCATTATATTTCCAGCATGTTACATGAACAATCTCATCTGAGTCTTTTAGAAGAGATTTGCTTTCATAGGTCTTTCTATTCTCGATTGCGTATGGAAGACATGCAGAGTTCCCGTTTGTAAATATTAGAAGAGGGGCTGCTGTGGTTCTTGGGATGAGTTTAAGAATGTTGATTGGAAACTGAAAAGAAATAAAATTGTTTTAATAGAACATTAATAAATAAATAATAATGCTGGACGATCCACACAGCATCATCTAGCCCCAAGCTAAGCAGAGCTTGTGTTATGGGTACTAGATGACTGATATACTTAATACAATACTATATTACTTACATAGATATTTTTTATTAAACATAGAAAATACCCAGAACACCCGGAATAAATATTTGCAGATCGTACAAACATTTATCCCAGGGCGGTAATCGAACCCGCAACCTCTGCGTCGCAGGCGGACATTCGCTCGCCGCGCCACATCGGTCGTCAACATAACAACATTATTATTATTTGGTAACATTAGAATAATGTTATCAAAATTATTTATGCAAATACATACCTTGTATTTTTTGAGTTTATCTAAATTTGTGCAGTCCTCTTCCCATATTTTTATGGTGTTATTATTGAAAATCCCAATGTATTTATCCTGTGATTCATCATATATAACAGGGGACGTAATGTGGTCTCGGGAGGTCCAACCACTAACTTGCTTTTGGTCGGAGAGCTGAGTAACGAAGAAAAGGAATTAAAATTAAACAAATTTATAGGTTATGTTTACATATTGTAATCTGGAAATCCTCGCGATGAATAACCTTTCTAGCCAACTTGCTTGAAACTGAATCGCTTCAAGGATAAAATACTATGTAAATTTCAGAAAATACCCTGTATTTGTTGACAACGTTTCGTCCTAGAGTGACGATCACATGTTCGTCTTCTTTATCTTCTGCAACGCCCAAAAAACTCTTTTGATCAATAAGAGGGCACAGAATGTAGTAATTATGCAGCTTAGCCATTATTCACTGTCTGCTTTGTTCACATCACATGAATTCAGAGATGAGATAGATTTGTATTGTAAGTTCACAAATTTTATTCGTAAATAGATTCAATCAATTCAATTCAATTCTTGTTAAATGGCATTTGCGGAGTGTTGCCCGCAATTTCGCCAATGTCACGTTTGTTAGACCTTAGCACGAAGGAGAATGACCGGTTGAGATAAGTAATGGTCGGTGAATTGAGTTATATATAATTAATAAATCCAAGCAAAAATATTTATTAAATAAAATAAAAAGATAACAATATCTAAACACATTGGAAAAACTAGTTAGATAGTTCTTGATACCCTGCACAGAGTACTTTTGCACTTGACCGACCACAGAATACTTTGTCCTCGACCATACGCCGGAATTCACTGTAGCTTATTCGCCCAATTTCTTAAAAAAAAAACAACTTTGATTACCGGACTTTTTAGTTTTTGACGTAGAGAATATTCGTAACGTAGCCGTAGCTTTTTGGGTTATATCGTATTGATGCTCTCGCTCGAGTTTCATTTTGTCAGTTTCCGTCCGATGTACCTAAATAGATTATTTTAGAAGTAGTAGGTGGTATTCTGTGCTGTGGTTCGTCAGAGTCAGAGAGCGAGGTTCAAGGTCAATTATTATACTTACAATTCCACCAAAACTTTTAATAAAGTACCTAGGTACATAACCTAGGTATTGTACGTAACTCACGAACGTTTTAGCTTATAAAAACTCTTTATACATGAGTTACATCATCGGTAACTCTGTTGATTTTTCTGATTACTTATCTCTATCAGACAGAAGTAGTACTTTTTTGTTCAGAACTACAACCGCATCGCGCGCGACAACACTACACCGCTTCATTTCATATGAAAATTGCAAATCTACAGCAGGCGAGTAATCATGTCCACCGTCGGAAAAGTGATCAAGTGTTCCGCAGCGGTCGCGTGGGAGTCTGGCAAGGAACTGTCTATTGAAGAGATCGAAGTGGATCCGCCAAAAGCTGGAGAAGTCCGAGTGAAGATTACCGCTACCGGCGTGTGCCACACCGACGCCTACACTCTATCCGGTGCCGACCCCGAAGGCGTATTCCCTGTTGTTTTAGGACACGAGGGCGGCGGTATCGTCGAGAGCGTCGGCGAAGGAGTCACCTCCGTGAAGCCCGGCGACCATGTAGTCCCGTTGTACGTCCCTCAGTGCAACTCCTGTAAGTTCTGCCTAAATCCCAAAACAAACCTTTGCCAAAAGGTCCGCCTCACTCAGGGCCAGGGACTCATGCCCGACGGCACCAGACGATTCCGCTGTAAAGGAAAAGAGCTCTTCCATTTTATGGGATGTTCAACCTTCAGTGAATACACGGTTGTGGCGGAAATTTCTATCTGCAAAGTCGCCGATGGCGCGCCTTTGGATAAAGTATGTCTGCTTGGATGCGGAGTACCCACGGGCTACGGAGCCGCCTTAAACACAGCTAAGGTGGAACCTGGTTCAAACTGTGCCATCTTTGGACTTGGAGCAGTAGGTCTCGCTGTTGCATTAGGCTGCAAGGCCGCTGGTGCCACACGCATCATCGGAGTAGACATTAACAATGATAAGTTTGAAGTGGCTAAGAAATTCGGAGTCAATGAATTTGTGAACCCTAAAGATCATGAGAAACCTATTCAGCAAGTGCTGGCAGATATGACCGATGGAGGTCTGGATTATACATTTGAGTGCATTGGTAATGTGAACACTATGCGCGCTGCTTTAGAGGCCTGCCATAAAGGCTGGGGTGTGTCTGTCATCATTGGTGTTGCAGCATCAGGTCAGGAAATCAGCACTCGTCCATTCCAGCTTGTCACAGGTCGCACATGGAAAGGAACAGCTTTTGGAGGCTACAAGAGCAGAGATAGTGTCCCCAAGCTTGTTGACGAGTACCTGGCTAACAAGTTGCCTTTGGATGAGTTTGTGACCCATAATGTGTCTCTTAAAGAAATCAATGAGGCATTCCACTTAATGCATGCAGGAAAATCTATCCGTGCAGTGGTTCACTTATAAGTTCAAGATCCAATAAGAGTTTTTTAAGCATTTATGCATGACTAGCATATTCCACTGTAAAATATATCATTGTACCTACTGATAGTGAATAAGTCAAATACTAAATTATATTTTGGGTTACTTACTTTGTATTTTCTTCTAAACTCAGAAAATAAGGAAACAAATTTACTTTTTCAGGAATGAAGTTGTATAGGTATTAAAACTTAAGATGCAATTTCATTTCAAAATATTATGTAATAGGCAGGAGTAATATAATAGGTTTAATTTTATCACTCACCATGTGTTATCTTGCTTTGCAAGTTGTAAGGTCATCAAGGAAGATACCTTTGAACGACCAGTGGTTCACAAGACTGGGGTAACACTATATAAAATAGATTTGTCTTATCTTCGATCATCACTATCATCATAAGCCTGTAAAAATCCACTGCTGTAGGCCTCCCCCATACGTATCCAGGAAGAACGATTTTGAGGCCTTTACATCCGGTGATCCTAACAATGTCGTCTGTTTATCGGGTAGGAGATCGTACTACGCTCCGTCTTCCAGTTCGTGGTCGCTATTTGAGAACTTTTATTCTCCAGCTATATGGCCTGCCCATTGCCACTTCAACTTGCTGATTCTAAGAGCTATGCGGTGATCTTGTTTCTTCTACGATATTCTCGACGGATGACGTCACATGAGAGAGGTCAAGATCAAAGTCAATGCTTTTTTACTCCGTAGAATACAATCATTATTTCGTAGGTACAAATGTATTTACGATACGAGTTTACTGTACGCATGTATTAGTAGCTAGGTACCTGTACTGTACCTACCTACCTATCTAATTACTACATGGTAAAATATAAAGGTACATAATAGGTATTTCTTTTATATCTAAATGTACCTATATTGGGAACAAATTGGGGTTCCTTTTTTTATGCGATCGCTGTTAGAACATTGACCTTTTTACCTTGTGGCCACATTTCTAGGAATCTGGATGCTATGCCATAAGAAGATGGCCCACCTTATGTTAAGTGGTTACCATCACCTATAACAAAACATTGCCTTGAAGGTCGCGTTTGATAGAAACGTGCCCTACAATGCATTGCTCTGCGTCCATCAACCTGAGG
This sequence comes from Electrophaes corylata, assembly GCA_947095575.1. Lineage (NCBI taxonomy): Eukaryota > Metazoa > Arthropoda > Insecta > Lepidoptera > Geometridae > Electrophaes > Electrophaes corylata. The sequence continues at coordinate 12,004,708 of OX352709.1, read as the reverse complement.
CATATATGCATGAAGCCTCGTGTATGTAAATTCATCGGCACCCACACCCTGCTGCTGGTCGCAGAAATACACATGGTTTTAGTACTACGCCGGACGAGCCTTTTACTAAGAGCTCTACTACTAATCTTATTATGAAATAAAATCAAGATTAACATAATAAACCTTTAATAACTTTAACAAAATATACAATTTATAAGAATAGATTATCTTTTTCTAAGATTACTTTATAATTACCTCATTGGTAGGTCATAAAATATTACCTACCTATCTACCTAAGGTAGGTAGGTTAGGTTATTGGTTTTACCTTTAACTTTCGTCGGCGACTTCGCGTTATGGTACCACAGTACAGTCAGCTGCAATAGAATGTATACAATTTGTAACTTTGAAAATGGTGTCACAATATTTACTTACATTACAAATACTCAAAAAAGTTGTGGATCCATCAAGCTGTTGTTGCATAAGATATTTATTTGTGAATGCTTCGACTGTATGAGATTAAGAATTGTATATATTCTAATGCAGCTACGATACCACATATTATGCTATTACAGGGCATAAACTATATGTATTCATAATACTATCCAACCGATTTACAGACAGTCACAAAAGTCTAAACTTGAATTTCTACTTAACCAGCATACGCCCGCGGCTCCCTTCGTTGTAGGTACTAAAATATACTTAAAAATGTACTAATATACTATACTAAAGTATGTATATGAACATTACATGTTATTTCATGCCACGAACTACGTACCATACATTTCAAATTTTGTTGAAAATCCATTCACACAACGGAGACGAGTGGGAACACCTTACGAATCTTCGCATTTATAATTTTAGGATGTAAGGTCTTCGTATGAGAGTTTCAATAACAAAATGGCGGATCTCTTGGTTCTTATAAAATATTGACTGAGAATTTGGGTCCAATAGAGCTTAGAACCCAAAACCGATCGATAAAATAGTGCCGAGTTTTAAAAACACTGACGCGTGTATAAATACTCAAATATTTGCTTAATTTAGACGCTTGTTAGTAATCTCGTTCGAATCAGGCCTTAGCGTAAGTATATTATTAATAGGATAGGCAATAGGCATTTATTTATAACTTTATACTAATTATTGCGGCTGCACTGGTTCTGTCAATTGTTTATAGTACTCTAAGTAGCTGTCGCATTGTTCCCCTGTAACAAAATAAAACTATTATAAGAAATATTTCAAACTAATTACCTATTATACGGATCTTTGTTCTTTTTTAGGGTTCCGTACCCAAAGGGTAAAACGGGACGCTATTACTAAGACTCCGCTGTCTGTCTGTCACCAGGCTATATCTCATGAACCGTGAAAAATGAGAATATTATTAAGTACTTGTTTATTTTATGATGTATTGTCGATAATGATGCTGAAAACGGAAAAAAGGGAAAAATATTCGATTCAAGCCCGCGTTTTTTTTTTGTAATCATCTGAATGCGCAGTTTCAGTTTTCGTCAGTAGTTTTATTACACCCAGTATATTGTTCCACAAAAGTTATCAACTGATGCTGTACCAACATGAATTTCATAACAGGAGTTGTATTTTTCCACTGTATCTGACCATAGTTCAACCCCATGGCTTCTTGCGTCAGACTTGATAAGATACAATGAATTAACGACGCGTTTCGCCCCATGATAAACACGTGATAAATAATATTATCAAGCTTAAGCATATGGAATATCTATACCAAACTCTACGGTAATACAGTAGTCCGTTTGTCTGAAGGTAGGTTGTTAAATCAATATCATCATCATCCACTGCTGGACAACGGCTTATCCTGTACGTATCCAGGAAGATTTTGAGCCTTATACGTCCATCGCCTATGTGTCACCTTAGTCTTTTACGGATTTCTTTATTTTTGATTCTATCACGTAGTGAAACTCCCAGCATATCTCGCTCCATAGCCAATAATATTGATAACTTTATTTAGTCGCTGACAATAACCAAGTGACAACTTAGATAACTGTAATGATTTAAGTTCTCAAAAAAAAGAGGTCTTTAATAAGGTCGTATTTTTTTAATGCTTGTTATTGTTACCTCAGAACTTCGAAATTTATAAATCGAATAAAATAACTTCTGAAAGAATATACTTTCAGATTATTTATTTATAAAGGTACTTGTATTTATATTGCAAAATGTTCGGATATGCCAAAAGTAATATTTGATCGTACCCCTGACTAACCCCTTCAACGTCTTGAAATAATCTTAAGTATCTACCTGGTACTACAAAATCGAAAGGGTTTTGCTTTTTCAAAATTTTTTACTGTTTTCTGTACTTAATAGCTTGTTAATATACTTACCTACTTTATTTACCTTAACCAAGAAACGCACTACAACCATGACTATTTCTACCCCCAAGCAGAATAACCAGTTCCGGTTTGAAGGGTGGGTACCGGTGTAATTACAAGCGCACGAGGCTTAACACCTGTATGCCTCAGGTTGATAGACGCAAGGTAGTGCATCGTAGGATTCGTAGGGAACGTTCCTAACGTGACCTGCGAGGCAATGCTTTGTGATGGTTACCACTTAACATCAGGTAGGCCTTCTGCCTATTCCATCAGCAAGTAGGTAGTATTAAAGTGCTAAAGTCGCGTGCTAGGTTTGTGAATACGATAGCAGATTAATAAACATTTTTATTGTTTTTTGTAATTAGCGATAGCAGTATGTACTTCAAGTTGGCAATTCCATTCTGGCTGATACTAGTTAGCGAGATATAAACTGATAAATCATCAACTAATAATCATGTAATTTTTTTCAATATTAATACCACTTAGAGCACCGGTGGCCTAGTGGAAGTGACCCCGCCTTCTGATTTTAAGGTCGTGGGTTCGAATCCCGTCGTGCAACAATATTTTTTCACGTATACATAGAATACCGACTTCTGTCAGTTCCAGTATTCAATGTCCATTTTCTCTAGATTAGCAAACAAATGGCATTTTCGATTTGCGATAGTGATATAGCTGCCTAGTAGTGATAGCTCTGCCTTCTGTGCTTAAGGTTGTCGGTTCGATCCCACGAGACAAACTTTGTGTAATGAACATAAATGCTTGTTGGGTGTTTTATTGTAGTATTTACAAGAATACATAAATTTTCTACTATCATCTGGTTTCCATAGTACAAGCTATGCTTAGTTTGGGGCTAGATGATGTTGTGTAAAAATATCCACTATTTAAACATTCAAGAACCCAAATAAGTCCAACGCTGGATATAGTAAGAGGCATTTGTCTTCCGTCATTCAAGAACTTTATTCAACCAGTTGACGACCGATGTGGCGCGGCGGGCGAATATCCGCCTGCAACGCAGAGGTTGCGGGTTCGATTCCCGCCTTGGGATAAATGTTTGTACGATCTGCAAATATTTATTCCCGGTGTTCTGGGTGTTTTCTATGTATAATAAAAAATGTATGCATGTAATGTATTGTATTAAGTATAACAGTCATCTAGTACCCATAACACAAGCTCTGTTTAGCTTGGGGCTAGATGATGCTGTGTAGATTGTCCAGCATTATTATATGCTTAGTTTGGGGCTAGATGATGTTGTGTAAAAATATCCACAAGCATATTTATAAATTCAAGAACCCGAATAAGTCGAACGCTGGATATAGTAAGAAGCATTCGTCTTCCGGTTCATCGTCGTCAATCAAGAACCATTCAATTGATTTTCGGTACATACCTTTTAAAAAGTGATGTGATCCCCTTAGCCGCTCGTTCCTATTGTAGAGTGCGTGGCAGACTGCTACAAAGGCGCCAGGTCCAGCCCTCTGCGCAGCCCCTAACAGCTTCCTGGGAGGGATGGAGTTCCAAACATTACCCCCCGCTTGCTTGGCGACCCCTATCGCACTTATCGGGTCGTTCCAACTTAGCAGAACCTCTATAATTTCCTGTAGAAGAAAGATGCTTGGTGATTATCCGATCAAGAATTTACAACACGATAAAATAATGATAGCGATATAATATCTTTGGTTTTTTAGGGTTCCGTACCCAAAGGGTAAAACGAGACCCTATTACTAATACTCCGCTGTCTGTCTGTCCGTCTGTCTCCAGGCTGTATCTCATGAACTGTAATAGTTAGAGACTTGAAATTTACACAGAAGATGTATTTCTGTTGCCGTTATAACAACAAATACTTAAAATCACAGTAAAATAAATATTTAAGGGGACTCTCATTTTTTTGCCGTTCTTATTATAGATAATAGTACGGAACCCTTCGTGCGCGAGTCCGACTCGCACTTGGCCGGTTTTTTTATTCAATAGGTAAATTAATATCACGCTTGTAAACTGATTAGTAGGTATGCATATTATTAAAGAAAAAAACGAGCCACGTACTGTGACAAGTACTATAATTCCAAATTTTAATTACTTAGATAAAAAAATAGCGTCACGACTATATGACGAAGGTAGGTAACTACTGAACGTCAGGTGGGCCATTTGGTTATTCCATCAGCAAGAAAAAAATAGTTTCTCTATCAAAGTACCTGATGTGCATTCAATCTGGTCATCATATCGGTAGCCAGTTGATGATGCGCTGGATGTGAGTGGCCGAGGGATAACAAGGCACACGCTAGCGGCTTCGACTCCCCGAGACCACCTACACAAACAACAATCATTAAACACACTAAAATAATAATAATGCTGAACAATCCACACAGCATCATCTAGCCCCAAGCTAAGCAGAGCTTGTGTTATGGGTACTAGATGACTGATATACTTAATATAATATATTACGTACATAGATACTTTTTATTATACATAGAAAATACCCAGAACACCCGGAATAAATATTTGCAGATCGTACAAACATTTATCCCAAGGCGGGAATCGAACCCGCAACCTCCTGCGTCGCAAGCGGACACTCGCCCGCCGCGCCACATTGGTCGTCTGACTGATAAATATTTTATAAATTCAATAAAATCCTGAAATATTTATACAATAGGGCTATGTGCCAAAAAAAAAATGCCCGTGACTAACCCCTTTAGACCTCCACCCATACTATTAAAACTGGAACACAGTAATGCAAGTATCATTGCATTGTTCAAGGCAAGGTTCTCCGACACAAACCTGTAGGATCTGCGGAGAGGCAGCTGAATAGCCTCTTCCCTAGGAAAGTATGGACCACTACTTCAAAAGCGTAACATCCATCGGGAAACACATACTTGCATCCCGGATGAGTTAAGACATCTTATCCCTTAGAAAATCCAGCAGTTAGTAATATTCAATGCCCACTGCATTGAATATAGGCAGGTTGAGTTGAGTGACAATTGTAAGACAAGGTGATTAGAGTGACAGTATTTAGACAGAGTTGAGTAGTGGTTTAGACATGTTGAGTTGGGTGACAGAGTTTAGACAGGTTGATTAGTGTGTCTGTGGATAGACATGTTGATTTTAGTGGCAGTGTTTAGACAGAGTTGAGTGACAGTGTTTATACAGAGTTGAGTGACAGTGCTTATACAGAGTTGAGTGACAGTGGTTAGGCAGGTTGAGTAGTGTCGGCGTCAGTGTGAGTGAGGCTGCGTACCTCGTCGTGCCAGGGCGCGCAGGCGGGAGGCCGCGCCGCGCGTGACGAGCGCGCGCACGCAGAGCTCGGACACGCACTGCTGCACCACCATGTCGTGACGTGTCACTGAACTCATGTAACATGTTACCACCTGCAAACACATCAAACAATTAGTAAATAATTACATACATTTGACATAACGCCATCTAGTCCCAAGCAAAGTACCTTTTATCCTATGAGTAATGTTTCAATGTACAGTAATACCCCGACTTACGGTACCCTGTCTTACGTACGCAGTGCGTTTTATTGATACAATCTAATTATGTTTTTTTTTATGTGATTTATTGTTGGAACAAGCAGATGGCCCACCTGATGTTAAGTGGCCACCATTACGTGAAGTTACAAGGCTTAACACCTGTATGCCTCAGGATGATGGACGCTGAGCAGTGCATCGTAGGGCGCGTTCTTCACCTTGTTATAGGCGATGGTAACCACTCAACATCAGGTGCCATCTGCTTGATGCAAGTTACATAAAAAAAAAAATTGCTCAGTTCTACCTATCGTGGCAGTTTTGTATAGGCTTTATAAGTACCTGAACAATATATTGTGCATTTTCTCTGAGTTGCAAGACATGCGTGCAGATGTCAGCCTGCGAGAGCACGGCGCCGATGGGAGGCTGCGCGCTCTGCGAGACCGAGTTACCGGCTGTATTGCGAGCCACCTCCATATCAGCCCACCTTCTAAAATAAATACAATCTATATATATATAAAAGAATACACCACTTATAACTCAAGAATGGCTGGAGCATTTTTTATGATTTTTGATTATGATTTACTTACCTGTAAATAGAATTGATTTCATCAAATACTTTCGACAGTTCGGCGAGGTACGTCTTAGCTTCTTCGACCAGTTGGTTCAATATCTTGTAGACAGTCTCTTTGCAGTCAGTTCGCCTCAACAAAACTGCCACTATCTTAGATATTTCGTCTTTTGGTATCTGTAAATATTAATAACAATAATAGCTATTTACACCCATATAAAAAGAAAAAATTATAGCAACTTTTAATTTTAAACTTGAATTTAATTTTAAATATAACAATTTCATTTTAAAAATAGTAAAAACATTCAAAACTACCTAAACACTTATATGACGTATAAATTAGTTCTCTTTTCTTGAGTTTCTTTCCATTTTTGAGCACAGGCCTCCTCCAACCCTTTCCAGTGACCATAGCATACGAAAATCATTCGTCATTCATCATTTATTCATCATTCTCAGCCCTACCTTCCCGTTTTACCCTTTGGGTACGGAACTCTACAAAGAAGATACGTACATTATGTGCAAGTCCTTCGGGTGATAGTTGTACCCTCCACAGACAACCCAGTCTCGCGTCGATGATGTACTCTGGCTGGAACATTACCCACGTCGCAGAATCTAATATTTTAGCTAAGGATACCTATGTCATTTATGCTAGACTAATGCAAGTTTATTTATGTTTTTTTTTGTTCATGAGAAATGCTGATGGACCAAGCAAATGGCCCACCTGTTGTTAAGTGGTTACCATCACCTATAACAAAGCATTGCCTCATTGGTCACGTTCGTCAGTTGTGCCAATCCAATTTTGTGAGGCAAGTTGTTGCGAACACGTTAGTTAAGGCATTGTATATTATGTTCTATCAGAACGAATAAGATTAAAAAAGGATACACATAGGACAGGTAAGGTCGCCGAGTAGAGCCGGCCGCATGGTGTTGCCAGCTACGATAGGTATGTGCACGATGGTGTTGCCGTCCGGTTTAGATTCCTCTAATATATCGAATAGCTGCGAAGACTGACTCGACTGAAATTAAAAAATCAAGGTTAAAAAAATATTCAGTAATATCCAGGGATCATTTAAAATCGTCTCAAATTCCTCGCGATCAAGCCTAAAAGAATAAGCAAGAAACTAAATAGTAAAAAAAAAAAACATGCAACAATGGGCCGACCTACGTATCATATTCAATAATCTCATTTTTAGGGTAAAACCCTATGGGTATGAAACCCGGCGGGAATCGAACCCGCAACCTCCTGCATGAACCCCCGGACGAATGTCCGCCTGCGATGCGATGCGATGCGGGTGAATACCCGCCGCGCCACATCGGTCGCATAATAAATTATTATTATAAAAAATATAGTGAAAGCTCTATAGAACTGACCTGATGGTGTACCACAACTAGATCATCGACAATGGAGACAGCAAACCGTCCCGACAGACCTGTCTTGAGAATATGAGTGTATTGCAGATTACTTGGACCTGAGATTGGCATCAGCCACACCTGGAACATGAAAATGATAATGTTAAATAGAAAAATAGCTTCATGACTTTAATGCTCAGGCACGGTAGATATTCTCTTAGATCTCTCGGTACCAAGTAGGTACAGTCAGCTGCACTAGAATGTATACAATTCGTAACTTTCAAAATGGTATCAAAACCTCTGGTAAACTTTTAAACAGTAAAAACTCAAAAAACATGAAATTAGCTGATAAGTTTAATTATTTTTTTAGTTTTTGCCCTGTAAATATTAATTATAACACCGTAAAACCATTCTGTAAGTTACAATTTGTATACATTCTAGTGCAGCTGACTGTACCTACTCGAGATTCTTTGAGGATGTCTATGGGGGTAGTCAAAGCAGACTTTTTCAATGCCTCTATTTACGGGACGCTGTAGTGCCTGGAACAGAATTTTAGATAGTAGATGGAGCCGGGCTGGAAATAGTTTTCGGAGTAGAGGCCCTTACCGCAGCGAGAAAAGCTGCTGGAAACCCGAAGGTCTGTTTACTTTTACTGGTTACCTCAGTGGGCGAGGGCGCGGACTCGGTCCCGTGCCGGAACACGGCGCACCAGGTGGAGGAACACACGCGCAGTACGAACACATCACGCTCCACTACCGGCTTGGCTGGATCCACTTAAACATACATTAAGTACATTATTTTTACCAATAATGAATAAGGAATTGAGATGTGGTCACACAACAGGCTATGGAGCGAGCAATGCTCACAGTTCCAGTGGGAGATAGGATGTTGATGATGATTTTTCCCAATTCAACTCAGAAAGGTATCTTGTACTGTATATTCAGTGATTTTGCAGTCTTTTAAGACAACCTCAGTTTCACTCGCATTTCAAATTTAAGCTTTTCCTCCAGAGTATTTTCAGTGCATAGCCTTCCTTATAAATACATAATAATAATAATAATAATGTTGGACAATCCACACAGCATCATCTAGCCCCAAGCTAAGCAGAGCTTGTGTTATGGGTGCTAGATGACTGATATACTTAATACAATATATTACGTACATAGATATTTTTTATTATACATAGAAAATACCCAGAACACCCGGAATAAATATTTGCAGATCGTACAAACATTTATCCCGAGGCGGGAATCGAACCCGCAACGTCCTGCGTCGCAGACGGACATTCGCCCGCCGCGCCACATCGGTCGTCAAAATGTCATGTCAAAATGTAATTGGTAGAATAGTACTACAAAATTTACCTTGTTTGTTTAATATTTAAAACTACTTCTCCAATCTTATATACTCTCGTAATAGACTTGAAACAATTTGGATCTTACATTCCAGTTTTTGTAGCTTAGTGATTGAAGAGTTGTTCAGTGAGAATGGTTGCAGTAATATGCTGTTATTGCCCGCCAGTAGGACTATATTGCTTGGTGCACACCACTGGAACCAGGCCCCACTGAAATCAATAAATGATGTTTTGTGGATGTTATAGCACAACATCATCAGGTAGTTTATGTAGAATAAAATCAACAGGAATTTCTTTGGGATGCACATGCCTAAGGATAGTTGAGCCCAACACTATATACCTATTTTTATAGGTATTATCATTAGATAATGTAGTAGTATAGGTGAAATTATTCTTAAAATTGAAGTATTCTTTGAGTTTATTCTTACAAACAAATATCTAATCTTAACTCTTATTATTCTAGATTTAAAATGACTTTAAATTACTTAAAATTTTTATTTACAAGTAGGTATATGAGATCCACAGACTTATGACTAACAAATCAAACACACATAAAACTTACCTGAATGTAGTATTTTTTAAACTCTTCAACTGTTTCTTTTCCGGTATCACTTGTAACAGCTCTATGCCATGGTCAGTTATAAAAGCTATCTCATTTACCTTCGGCCACACAAAGCCTAGTATCTTCGCATTCTTCCATTTACACGTATGTGAGTACTCCACATTTGTTGGAGCCAAGTTTTTGAAGTTTACAAACTCAACAGTAGCATTTTGGTTGTCTTGGTTACGCTGGATAGCTAGGATGTTTTGGTCGGGGGAGAATTTGATTGAAATTATAGGACCACGGTCTTCCATACGGAAGGAAGTGGACTTTGTTTCATCCATACCGATGACACTGACTCCTGTGACGCCTCCTGACCTGACCGTGAACACCTGTGAAAGTGGAGTTATGAGAGAATTTTATAACAGTTGAACTTTTTACGTTCTAAATACTTGGGTAAATCATAAAATATCACAATTATTATCAGTATCTCTACCGATAAAACGTGTGGGACTGCTGTTGTGTTTACCTGCCCATTAGTATCGTCGAAAAACACATTGGTAGCAGGGCCATCGGCGTCAAATCGCTTGGGTTGGTTTGAGAGGCCAAGATAGTACTCATCGCTATCTTTTAGAGTAAAATTCACCATTCTTACAAGTATATTCCTTAAAATTATTCGATTTTCTGTTCACCCCATACATTCACAAACTCCCTTCGTTTTCGTTTCGCTATAATATTTTTCTTTTCTGTGCTTCGTTCGTCTGGCTCGCTCGCTCTTTGTTTTATTTTGACATTCTAAAAAAATTCTGTCAATAAACTTAAAAAAAATTTAGATGACAATGACAGTAAGATCAACAATAATTAAAATTTAAAAATATGAATTGATAATTCGTGGCAACCCTCAGCCGCTGAAAAGCCATATAATAAAAGAAGAAAAAGCTGAAACCACAGAATACTTTGTTACATCAGCTGGAACTGTGAACGCCGCCAACAAACAACGTGAACCACAAAACGTGAACGCAGCCTAATTGCTATGGTAACTTTTCGGTTCGCGGCAACAATACAAAATAAATTAGAAAATACTGTTACCAAGTGTATTTTGCGCTGCGCTTACTTAAAAAATAAACATAAACTACGGGATTTGTAGTGCACTTTCAGTTTAGATATAATAAAGCACTTTGTGCAGTGCAGTGGTACATAGGTAGGTAAGTAACTCTGAAACATTTTCGACAGTGATCGTGGTGAATATAATATCATTGGTGATGATAATAAGTACTAGTTACTTACCTGGGTAATTGAAAGTGATGCAAAAAAACTTGACTCTAATATAGTCATGGCTGAAAACATAGAACTTTACGCGTATCCTGTCCGTAAAGAACAAGAAGATGAAATACAAGTTTATCAAGAAATAAAACGAGATGGTTTACCCAAAAATATCGAATCCACATTCTCTCCTAAACTTTTAGCAGCTCCTATCAGTCAACACGAGTTCTTTACCACTCGTGAGACAAACCACACACCTAAAAAATCTGTGAGAAAAAAGAAAAGCAAAAAGAAGGAGAGATCACCCAATTTGATGGATATTGTAAATTTAGAGCTTGCTTCAATGAGTGTTCCAATAACGGAAAATGTTATTGAAATTGTTGAGAATCAGAGCAATAACATAAAAGATTACTTTAACTGCTTCACCAGAGATTTTCGAACAACCGAAAGGAGGTCTTATTTTGACTTGAAACATAGGTTCCGAAATTCACAAACAATTTCTTTAAGGCCAGTTTTCCCTGATGTCTCAGAATCGACAGTAATAGAAACACAAGACTTATTCCCAGTTGTGTATGTTGAAGCAGCTTTTTTTGACAATGTGGTAACAGAAGACAATAGCACAGACAAAGAGCATACGCCCAAGTTTTTAGATGTTGAACTTAAAAATATTAAGTTTAAGCATCATCACAAACACTCGCTGGAAGGTCTTTTATGTATGAAATTAATTGAACAAATTGATGAGCATAAAAGCCTCCAGCAAACGTTGCAGGAATTGTCAAGAGATATACGTGTTAGCCGAGAAACAAAAGATAATCTAAAACGTAACCTCTTAAGAGTTAGTCCAAGCAAAAAAGATGACTTGAGATTTGATGCTACAGTGAGAAAATATGTGGGACAGCTGTTGTATTTGAAAGAAAGATATAAAGAAGTTTTCAAAGAACACAAATCTGCTACCCACCAAATTTTATCACTATGGTCAGATATACAAATGATAAGAGAAAAATATAAATGTAGAGATACATCATATGATTTATACATTAAGAAATACAAACTTAATGATGATGAACTAGAGAAAGAGTGGAACCAATTGTACGAAGAAGAATTTAGTGACATGCTTGATAAACTGGAGTATGAATATATCACTAAATATGTAGAGTACAAAGATGCTAAGCTGAACGATCAAAGCCTTCAAAGTGGATCAAAGAAAAAACTTAATAAACCAAGAATGAATGTTGATGAAGACGAATTAAAAGCCATAGTAGAGAAATGGGTTAATAGTTTTATATTGCGCGAGAAAATAGACGTAAGCTTAGTTAATGTCGAAGGAAGCATTTTTGAATCGAATATGATAAAAAATGTTTACCACTTTGAAGTCTATGTCGACGAAATATTTGTTTGTGAATCAGAAGATTATAAGAGCGATGATGGAACGTTTGGCGCAAACTTCATCGAACGTTTTTCAATTGAAATTTTACCAAAAAATGAAAGTTTATCTATTGTATTATTCGAAAATAACGAGGAAATGGCGAGTGTGCTACTAAATCTATACACAGTAAGGAATATAAATGTTAATGATGACTTTGCTGTCGTTGAATTCCAATACCCTAGAGACGTAGGTCCGACTTTGAAAAGTGTCGGAACCGGTTATAGTATTAAAGAAATCGCTGCAGCAAATAAAGTAAGGCTGAGAAGCAGCAATATATTTCAAGGGAATCTTACAACAACGTGTGAAGTGCTGATTAAAATTGGATGGAAACAAACATTCAATCAAATGGAGGCAGTAAAGTCCTCAATGGAAATTGGCAAAACGTTAAAAAGATTGAGGCATGGGGTTGATAAATCGAACACTGACGTAATGACTGATATCATTGGAAAGGTGTACGGCAAAGATGTCAGGAACGACGAGGCCATACTTGATACAATACGCAGACTGTGTAAATCAGAAGTTAGAGCTGATCACACATTTTTTTTGGACGGAAGTAGCCCAGAAAATGTACGTCTAAAACTGCTACATTTAAGAAATAGCGGTGGTTTCACACACGTGGAAAACAAAATGGTTCCGATTCATGGCAGCCAGATTACTACTGAACAATTAAATTGTCTCCAAAGGACTAGAGAAAAAGAGATTGATATCGATTATTTGAAAAATAAAGAAATTGACATGGATCGAATTGAGCTGCAGCGGTTTATTGCGGCAAAGTATATGCAAAAACTAAACAAAAATGTATTGAAGAATCTAAATGAGTATCTGATGGTCAAAACTCAGAAAGACGTTGTAAGAGAGTACCAGAGTTTTAGCTGGAGGTTTGTTTGTACTTCAACTCTTTCTTTTACCTACAGACAAATTTTTCGTTTGAAACATATTTATAACTTTCAGGACAATATTTTCAAAACAAAGCAATTCAGCATCGTTAGCGCCGATTTCAAGCAATACCAAGCAACAAATTCTGGCAGAGTCACTTAATAAAGAGCAAGAGATTCAAATAACTGTTGTGAGAGCCTTCAACCTATTGGATAGAAGTAAAGCAATGTCAGAAGATAGCGAAAATGATGCTGATACGATTGCGGGTATGGGCAAATATAATAAAATTTAAATAAGTAGGTATAAGCTAATGGTTACTAGGTAGAAATATGATACCTAAACATTAACAGAATCTGTAGAGCCTGTTTCAGGGTACAAAGTGCGACCACTGCGGCCTTTCGTGAAAGTCACCTATCTTGGAGCCACAGCTCAGACGGTGACTGCTATGGGCTGCCACCCTACGTGGAATCATACATTGAAGATCGGAACAAAGTGTGTATAGACAATAACTAAGGGAACGTGACTTGTCCACGTAAAATTATTTCCATACAAATTTAAAATTTTTAGAATTCCTTTTTTAGTGTGCTCAGAGGTCAAATATACTTACCTATCCTGAAAATCTACGACCAATGCGTTTTCAAATTCATCAGACGCCGTGCGTTGTCCATATGTCAGTCAGGACAAAGGTTCTTATAATTGGTACAGATTATTCACCTACCTATTTCAGCGTTTTTTGTTGTAGCAATATAATAACCAGGCAAAAACATTCTGGCTCTTTAACTTCTAAGTACCTATCGAATGTTTGCACAGTCAGCTGCAGGTAGGTACGTTATTGTGAACCAATTTACCTTTTCCTGAACCTCATACTTTTTTTCCAGACTGAACCCTCTCTCTTCTCTCCAAATAAACATCTACGATGAATACAAGGAGTATTTATCCGACAATGACGGTATTGAAGATCAAATTAATAGAACAGTTCGTTACAGATATTGTAGCAAGTGGCTGGGAACTGTTCAAGTGCCACTCTTTACTGTGCTTAGTTTAGGAACCGTAAGTTATTTCGAGTTTAGCATAAATTCGCTTTGCTCTTAATGAAAATTTAATTTGTAGATTCTATAGACTGTAACCCAGTTTTCAATTTAGCCAGTTTGCTTGTGGTGACAAAAACCTAAACAAAATGTTTTTTTTTTGCTTTCTATGCCTCAAAGCTTGGAATTTCAACAGTTCAATATGTTAATCCTACCTTCTTTCAGTTGCGAGGAACCTTCAAAATCACAGCACCACCACTCCTTTTTGGTTACGAAACGGTGCAGTACAGAAAATCAGCTTCTCTAATTCCTGAAGTAGCGCAACTTTTGAAGAAAGACACATCATTCTTAACGCTTCACATAAGTACCAGCCTTTCTCATTTGGGTGGATTTCAGGTGTTTAATCAACCTTTACCAGGAACAATCGAAGACGACTACATCATCAAACATTTGAACACCTTCGTCACAGTTTACACTAACGATTTTCCTAACAGGAATATATCGCTGACATTTATTGACAGTGCAGGTAGAAACAAATGTGTGACTCAATTTCTGCAACCAATTCCTATGCCAAGTCACGAATTCTTCCCTAAAAATCCAAAAAGTTGTGGGTCTGCACTTTCGAAATCTTCAGGATATTCACGAAGTTCGTCTTCTAAGAGCAGTGGCAGAAGAAGAGAAGTAGATCTGGAAGCTAATGGAGAAAGAGAATCAGTATACAGTCAGGGGAGTTGGAAAGGAGGGGACAATTTGGGAAAGATGATAAATAGTTGTCTCCGATATGTGGCTCTTATTCCGAGTTATGATGTATCCGAAACGCACGCAGTTACTTTGATGGGATTGGTGAGTTGTTTCAGTCATATTAAAAAAAACTCCCAGTCAGAAAATATCATAAACCGAGACCACTGCATTAAAATTTAGGTTTCTTCACCGTAATAATGAATGTTATGGTTTCTTAGTAAGGCTCTTATCAAACAACATTTATTCTTCCATCCAGGAGCTACTAAAGGTCCTCCACGGAACGCCACTGGATCACTCGATCCTGCTCGCCAGTTACTTCCTCTACCTTGGTATAAAGTCCTGGATAGCAATCGGACTCGGCTTGCCGAGAGGTAGAAGCAGCTACGTCATCATCCAGTACGACCTGTCTGCCAGACGATATGTTTTGACCAGCGACGAGATGAGAAGAAGGGGGTTTCTGAGAAGCGATGGGTACCTTTGGCTAGTTTGTGACGCAGTTAGTGGTGAGAGAAGCGAAGTGCGAGATGTGGGGTGTCCGATGAAGACAGTGGATTATGTATTTGATAGTGAGAATGTGAGTATTGCTATGCCTTTCTGGTATAACGTTGATGAGACTTTTTTAAATTATCTTCTGCAGTAATCAACACCTGATATAGATTCCTAAGTTCACGCTTAAATTTACGGAGATAAATTTTAGTCATCAGAGATAGATAGGCAAGAACTTCAATATGAAGTGTAGAAGCAGACGGGTACAGTAGCTAATATTGCAAAATCTAGTTTGAATATGTACTACTAACGCAATTTTCGTCAACTCGGCATGGTCAGGATCGTAAGATTGCACTATTAAAGTAGATACGCCACAATGTCACATTTACACATGTTTTGTATTTTAGATTTGGGTAAACGGTCAGTCATCCCAAGACTGTGAAAGCGTCATGTTTGACTTCACAAAGTCATCAGATTGGCTGCCAGTAAGTATCTGCTTAATAAATGTATGTGCTTCGAGGCGGATGATCCTTCGAGCGAACTCCTCAAAAGCCCACTACTAGCCGGATAAGATATTTTTTTTATAAGATTGAAATATAAAAGTAAGATGTCTTTTTAGGTTTTCGACTCATCAATATTTATAATGAAACACCCAGTAGTAACCGATTCAAGTCTTTACTCTTCACCAAGCAAAGTAGAGTCATTGAGACAGAGTTTGGAGGCGAAAATCAAGGCCAAAGTACAGAAATGGCGGCCTCATGTGAAGACTACCTGGAATAGGTGAGTGTAACTTAATAACTAAAAGTATACTAAGAGGTAGCGTCGTTGTATTTATAAACGTCTAACTTTGCGCTAAAATTACTGATCATTCGGGGCTTATTTACTTTCGTGTGTCTTTTACTTTACTATGAAATATAGTTACAAGTGCGACGAGATAAGTTAGCATGCTTAACTTTAGACGTAGTACGCTGTGACTAGTGTCACCTTAAGATCTCGATCTCAATATTGACATGGAACACACTTACCTACTTACAGATACTGTAGTGGTTTGCTCAGAGACGCGCTACTGTACTGGGAGTATTGGGCTTTCAACTCGAACGAGAACCGGCCTGGATTCAGTCAGAAGATCAAACAGTTGATGGTTACATACAAGGTAAAAAAACCTATAAGATTCTAACATAAAATAACTTGTGCTTAGAAAACTACTCTTTCTGAAAGAGCATGGAAAGGTAGGTACTGCCACCATAAATAGGTACCTAATTCTGTCGCTAAGTAATAACGCCTTTTTTTATTTAGCAAAAGATAGGGACAGGAAGATGATGATGAAAAATATCATAGGTGCCGGTGTAATCTACGCTTCAGTGTGCAATGCAATTGCACTTTTAGGCAGAGGTAGCCGCTCAACATTAGGTGGACCATATGATTGTACCGTCGTTGCTTATTCTCTCATAAAAAAACATAACATGCCAAATAGGTTTTTTCCTGGAAAGAGCGGTAGTTAGTTACAAAGTTCATATTATTAAACTGATAAAACGACTCATGTTTGCTATCACTATGTTATTTTTCCAGGTGTTTGGTTTCCCACTGAACATGCCATTTGTCTCCACCAAATCCGTGATATCGGCTGTCAAATCCACGGGCGTACAGATGAGCGATGATCCTAACGTGGAGTTCGGGTTAGCAGTGGAAGTGTACGCCTACCCTAATAACGTTCTTAGTGTCTGGGTGTTCTTAGTTAGTATAAGTAGGGTTTAACCTCTGGAACTAAGCGATTATAATAAATCAGACTACCTTGAGACACGCGAGTGCAAAAACAGGTCTCACGTAACAAGTCACGACACTCATAGTATTGACATTGTTAGGAATTTACTAAAGAAGGGTTAAATACATAAGTAGGTCACTGCTTGACCGTTTTAACTATTTAATTTTTAAACGGAAATCGGTCCATTGGTGGTCTAGTGGGAGTGACCCCGCCTTCTGATCCTAAGCTCGTGGGTTCAAGTCCGGTCGTGCAGCAGTGGCTTGTTCCGTTCGAAAAATTTATATGCGCAATGCCAGTGCTACATCGTGAGAACCACGTGATCGGCTTGCAACCCGCCACGTATGGAATACTAACTACTGCAAAATGTGGGTATGTACCAAATGTACTATCTGGACAGACCTCTGACTACCCCCTTCAGATATTCTCGAAAAACCTCTAGTAGGGACCTACTTTTCTTCTTTTTTATTTCGAAAATCGGGTTTTAGGCCGATCGTCTGTATTTACTGGATGTAGGTAGCGTTGCTCACGGTACTACATCAACGAAGAATCACGTGAGGCACCGCGCGACGTCCACGAACCTACACACCATGAGTGTTTAGACCCTGTAATAACCAAAAGACAAACCTGAAACGTCCTCTACCCATCAAACAAAAACGTATAAAGAAGAGCGATATAAAATTTATTACTTAAAAACCCATTAGGAATCTTAAAACAAAAAAAATTAAAAATAAGTTCAATTTAAATAAAATAGAGCGTGTATGTCTTTTTGTTTTAATGCTAACAAAATAAAATTAACATTTATTTCATCGTAGTATAAAAATATACGTAAAAATAGAAAAGAAGTTAAGTTATGGTGTTACGACTGTTTCGGCGAAGCGTGGCTGGATTAGTGAAGCCACAGTACATAATGCGAGGCAGTAGCGCATCTCTCGAATAATATCTGACCAGTGCATGTTTTGCGAGCTTACTACATCAGGTATTGTTGTCTCGTTTCAAACTTCATTGTTCTGATAGATAAAGTTACTTATATCACAATATTGTCTTCAATAATTAATTATTCATAAGAAGTTGTCCAAGTTAACCGCGACCACGTTGGTCGCGGTTAACTTTAGATCTTAACTGATTTGAGATTTCTTGAGAGCAAATGCTTATATACATACATGTCTACGCTAGTTCAAATAAAATTCTTTACAATGCCAACTCACAAACTATCAGTATTCTTTTTATCTTCACGGAAACGACTTCGAATCCGGAATCAACTGACGTCAAGTTCCTTCTGTGACAACAACTTCAAAACAGTTTAAGATTCGCAGTGAAATCAAGCTTCTATCTCAGGAGGTTCCCAATCTTTATTCCTATATCATTGGACCTATTCATGATACATTTCATCATGGTACATTTATTTTGTCATAGCAGTATAAAAAAACATTGCGCGACTTATTTATGAGACATGGTGAAATCAATTGCCTAAATTGTACACAAATTTAACTTTCTTACATTGTTATAGGTCGAACTCTCTGCATCTATAGTCTCTACGAACCAGGAATTTGGGAACCCCATTCGCTGTAACCTGCTTTGAATATCAGTATTTTAAGCCCTGAAGTTATATGACGTCGCGTCGCAATAGACTTAAAAACTTAACTAGATTGTCTAATGCGTCACCAAATGAAACCATCGCCCACATCGCTAGATGTATGGCCCAATACAATGATGCCCACTAGCGGCATACATATTTCAAGCCGCACTTGAGCGTCGACTTCAAGATACATCATCCAAACTCCTAATTCTCGCTTTATAGACATCGCATCGTTTAACAGATGAAAGTATTGACTGCCTAAGCTGCGCCACTGCCCGTGTACCCTTATCTAAGCAGAGTGTTCTAGCTATCGTCCTTCTTGGAGCGGCGCAGTTGTTGCAAGTAGTGGCGTTGGATGGGCTTGTGAAGCGCCAGTTGGGCGAGCGCGTCGTCTATGGAGAACCACTGCCGTTTTCGGCCCATCAACCGGGAGTCCTCCCACTCGGCTAGTTCTTGGGTCACAGTCATCACGTACACTTCCGTCCGGTGCTTGTGCTCGCGATTCTGGAATACAAATGGTAAATGTAAAGAATTGTGTTACTGTTTAGCGCTATATACTATGCTAAAAGTTTAATCTTTAGGCTGATTTCGATGTGTTGTTGTTAAAGGCGGAATCTAATTAGAAATGAGATTCCGTCTTAAGTTTAGCTGTGAGTACATTGCTACATTTAATGATCTTCATAAAAGAGCAGTCTACTACGATTAGAACCTAGGTACCTATGATCGCTACTTGACTAAAATACTAGCAAAGGCCAAATTACTTTCTTCTGTACTTATTGAAGTCAATAAGTACAGAATAAACATCACAAAGTTTTCGAAATTAGAACATAGAGCGCATCAAGCTGACTCGATTGAACGAGAGAAACGAACTACATACCTATCTGGCTTTTAGTATACGACGATTTGTAATGAAAATGATTGGTGCGAGGTACAGTCGGCTACATTAATATCAAACATTTCATAACTTTCAAAATGGTATCACACACAGTTAACTCTTACATAGCAAGACCTCAAAAAGAATTACTTTAGTTGACGAGTTATTTTCCTGTGTAGCCGCCTGTACTTTGCGCTAGTTTTTCGTGACTCGAAATCTAAACTAATAAATTCTAGGTAGGTACCTACGAGTAAGCAGAATATGCATAAAGAACACACTAATTTATTTTTAAGCGAAACATTGACCCCTAGAGAAAAGATTTCATTGATAAATAAAGGTTAATGACTGCAAGAGATGGCAAAAAACGTAAGCCTACTTACTTACGAATACCTATTGCCCGCCTACCTACCCGTATGTGATAGATGACGGAGGCCCACGTCACATAAAAACAATGCCTTGCCTAATTCTATTCATTGTTATTTGCATAATATGCTGAACAAATTGCACAATAAGAAATTATAAATGCTTTTAAGGCTCCAAATTCCTTTATTACTTAACTGTAATAATAATTAAGTTCAAAAAACTTGTGTAACCGACTTCAAACTTTAATACCTATCCAAGGTATTGTTTTCTCATGGACGCCATTGTCAGAACTGGGTCAAATTTAAATGGGACCACACGGGCAGCAACACCTTTCAAATAAAAAAAGAATCTTCAAAATCGGTTGCTATTGATGCTATCGAATCGACGTTGCTAAGATCGCGGGAAATCGGTGGATGTAACATATTATAGGGGCTATTGATAATAAATTATATTTGTGGTCATTTTTACTCATCATCTGGCCCAAAACTAAGCATAGTTTGTACTATGGAAATCAAATGACTGATAGAATACTTATATTTTTTTGTAAATAAATGCTTAGAATAAGAGTACAAAAGGTAGGTATAAGACCCAGACAGAGTACATCTATATAATAATAATAATAATAAAAGTTTATTACACAAATGTTTGTCCTCGGTGGGGATCAAACCCACAACCTGCAGCATAGAAAGCAGGCTTACTACTAACTGAGCTGTGAGGCCAGGCCATGATGAGGAGGTGGTAAGTACCTAAGGTCGTTTCTAGATTGAAACTTGGAAATTAGTCCAAAGCTATTTAGCACAGGAACTCTTAGAAATCACAAGTTAATTAAGTTTCTCATCCAATAACAGTGACTCTATGAACTAACCTGTGGCGGTGTTATAAACACTATGGTATAATATGTATATAGGTAAGTACCTACAACAAAGTATCAAAATAAATGATGTAATGACTAGAGAGTTGATTATTTATATCATAAAATAAAGTAATTGCTACAATAATGAAAATAGTTGACGCAGTTTCCTTTTAGATGATAAATTGTTATGAGTTTGTTTTCATTGAAACACTAAAGCCATAGGGTAGGTACATGGTCTAATTCAACCTATTGCATTAAAATGGTTTGTACCTTATGGCTTGGAGCTCCCAATCTTATAAATTCAATATTTTGGGAGTGACAACAGGTTTTCATTAAAGTTTAATCATATTATGTACCTACACTAGAATGCTGTTTGTATTTCTAGTTATGTTATTATTTTGTACTGAATTTATTATTTTCCTTGTATAATACCTACATTTACCCTTTCTGTTGTGCCACACATATACCATTTTTATTTGATGACTAGCGGCCCGTCCCGGCTTTGCACGGATATTAGTAAGGATCCCTAATTTTTTTTTAAATATAATATAGCTTATTTCATCCGGGGATAGTGTAGCTTCCAAACCATGAAAGAATTTTTCAAATCGGTCCAGTAGTTTCGGAGCCTATTCAATGCAAAAAAAACAAACAAATCTTTCTTCCGGTGCACTTCGTTTTGATGCTTAGAGTTGCACTAAGAAAGGAATTTCCGAAATTCAACCCCTGATCAGGTACAGCTGAGGTTGAAGTTTGTATCAAAATAACTTCACACGGACAAAGTCTCATGCGTTTCGCTACTTTAAGATATTTTTGCTCTATAATCATACAAAATCTGCAATTTATTAGTCGAATCTAAGTTATGAGTCAGAGAAGTATGCTACAAATATGGCATAAGTTACAAAGGTCAGTGTGTACTGTGTAGGCCCAGTGGTTAATGACTCGTAGTTTCAAAGTAATCCGTGTAGGTGTTAATATCATAAATGATTACTGAATAATTCACCTGTGTATGGGCCTGAAAATTTAAGTCATTCTAATTTGTCTGCACCAGTTATTTTGCAATCTAGTAAATAACACCTTAAAACCAACCCCCGCAGTTAAAACATGGTCTACCAGGTTTGACACTAGTTTTTATAAAATGCAAAGTACTTTAAAACAAGAAAAAAGGTTTAATGCTGAGTTTCAATCAATCGGATGGAATGGGAGGTTTCTGCCTTGTAACAAAACTGTTTTTTTTTAATGTTAATAGACTGTCCTTTGGCTTCAATCTCACCGGATGGTAAGTGACGATGAAGCAGGACGGTCTAGAAGACACCTATTCACTCTTTCCTTAAAGAGATATTAGGTATTATCTTTAGGCCATGTTTCTCAATAAGGGAAAAAATATCTAGCTACCAGAGGGGTGATTGTGTTAGTGTTGTTGCTAACCTTCTGTTGCAAATTTCTGCGATTCTGTTAGCAACAGAAGATATACAGTCAGGGGGTTGATGATAAGATGAGATCTCAAAAAATATGCTCTAGCATTAATATATGAGTACAGTAATTGTATAAGCCTACTTTTATTCACTGTCAATCCTGTAAACATAGGCAGATGTAAGTTGTAAGTACCCTGACTGACACCCTTCAAACCAGGAAAAATTGTTATTTAATAGCTGAAATAGGTTTGCCTACAGATACATTGTCCACAAGGAGACTAATTAGTTTAAAAGTCCACACACAAAGCTATACCAGTTTGTAAGTTATTGGCATTTCTCCCAATCAGCAGCAACTCGTAGGTAAGCCAAAACTAGTTTAATATATAAAGTACATGGTTACATTAGTAGCCGAATGCCAAAATATTTTAGTTTTGCTGTTATTGGCATAGTTATATTTATAAGTTTTTTAAAAAATTTGAGCTATTAGGTATGCAAATTGTGAATAAAAGCTTAGTGACTTCAGTATTACTTTTTCTACCTTAACTTACCTACACACTTATTACAGTAATTTTCTGCACATAGTGGACATGAGAGACTCCATTATAAACCCAGAGTCATCAAGATATTGAGGGGATGACTACTATGTTGGGGGAACACAGGTCAGATTATCAGTTCATTAATTTTTATACCTGTTATAGAGATACCTAGTTTTTCTACTGAGACTAATAACTTTTTTCCACATGAACACAGCACACACAATAGTAAACAACACGTTTTTCGAAAATTGCGCAATTCCATGGAATTTTTCTTTTTATCTGGAGCAATGACCTTTCAGCAAGGTTATGGCAGGTACATAAACAAAGTAGGTAGATACCTCGAAGACACCGAGACACCGTCCCAGCTTGCCAATGACGCCGGCCTCTTCTAAAACCTCCCGCATCGCCGTCACAGAGGGCTCCTCTTCGGGCTCGACACCTCCACCCGGCACGATCCAGTTGTCCGGCCGCCGCGAAGATGTCACCAGCAGCACCTGCCACAAATTCCACGTAAATACCAACAAACACACGTGAGGAGCAACTTCAACAAGAATGGTGACTGGTCTCCTTCACTAACCTCCGTTTCGGCATCGGAACGAACACATATACATGCCGCACGGCGCCTGAAACCCTCGTCGTCGTAGATTCGAATCGAATTGGGCTTCTCCTTCACCATTTTTATGAACACTTAAACACGAACGAAACGAACGATCACGAACTAAAAGCGGACATCAAATATAAAGAAAAACTATGAACCGAACAAATTTTTTAAATGATCAACAAACGCCATAGCCGAGGGATCCTATGATAAACGTATCCATTTTCGTTAGACTAATAATGTTACACAACGTACATGTAAAAAGTAACTATAATAACAATAACACTACAATTAGAGCAGTATTTCAGCTAAAACTAGCTCTTGATCGCGTATTTCAAGCCCATGTTGAATGGTGCCTGACGTTTTCTTTCTATGCGAAAATCGAAATAGGTTTGGAAAGTGAGTGAGAGAGTTCATCAGCTGACAGCCGGAAGTAGGAAAAAAATAAAATGGTACAGCCCGCTAGCCATCCGCTTACAACTTTAGATGTTGCAAGTTTCTTTTGTTTTTTTTTCAATGGATATTTGTTTGTATTTTTCATTCCTTGATTCGCACACAGAAAAAAGGTATTACAATTATAGTACAATGTTTTTTACCACAGGTTTTTTTGGTAAAAATGTTAAAGTACATAAAAACTATCCCTACATTTAAACATTATTGCAAGCGCTCGCGTCGGTGAGTTGTAGATTATGACAAGTTCTAAGGTAAAAAATATATCACCTGTGGTAGAAAATGTCAAAATCTTTGACAGTTGTAGTGATGCTATAGTTGGTAGTTTTTAGAGAAACTTATGCTACTGACATACCATTTAGGTAGCCGCAGCAACATAACCTACTTGCGTAGCGTACCTAGCGTAGTACATATGTACGTAAGTAAGTATATGTATAAGTAGCGGCACGAAACTTTAGCGCTGACCGTTATTGCGCAGAAGTAAAAAATAAGGTACCTGAGGGGAGCTAGCGGGATGAAGGGCGGGCGTGCGTAGCGCCGATTGGCTCTCCAGTCGCATTACGTTCCCCCGCACTGATACGACGCCCCGCGCACATCCAGTGTACAGTCGCGTTCTTAATTGTATTGTTATTGTTGTTGTTTTTTGTTAAGTTTGAATTTGTTTGTTATATTTTGTTTTTTAAGTTTGTGTGTGGCTTTAAAGTGAAGAAGAAATACTGTTTTGAAAAGACAGGCAAGGAAAATGGTTTATGACGTGAATTGTTGTTTAAAAGGGAATCTAATGAATTGTTTATCTCCTATAATATAAATATAAATAGTTTACTATTTTACATTACATTAAAATAATGTCAATAACGTTATTTAGCTAATAATTAATTAAAGGTACAATTGTATTGCGTGCGCGACAGTACACATGCGCAGCTATCCCCACCGCGGATCGTTCAGCGCTAGACTTACGTGCCGCTACTTATATGTAATCACTATGCTGAATGCAAGATATCCACTGCCTGTGCCACCGCGCCGCCCCACTATTATTAATATGCAATAAGTTTTAATTTATACATGTAGTAAAAATTTACCAATTAATCTAAACATGTAAGCAAAAAATTTTTTAACTGAGAGAGCAAACGGCGCGGCGGCGGGGCGCGGCGCGGCGCTTTGTACCTGTTCAAAATACAGCAACACAGCAAGCAAATATTATATTACGTCAGTACGTCACATCACTACTTTTGACAGTTACAAGATTTTCAAATCTGGGGTTTGTTGTGTGTTTGGGAATTTTCTAATCATTTTTGTTCTAGTGTTTTTTCAGGTCCACCGATGGGTGAGTTGAAAATTATCTAGCTAATACGTTTTATTAGGTTCCTATTTTATGAAACTGATGACCCATAAACTTTTGTGATGTTTTATTGCATCAAAACTACGATAGTTTTGTAGATACTCCATCGGAGATTAGCACCAACTTTTAACTTTTTTCAGAGAAGAGTTTCGACTTCGGGAGGTTGCTGAAGAACCATGAGAAAAAACACAAAAGCAAACCTACCCAATTCGTTAGCGTAGCTGGCGGGGTAGGTACTATTTTACATATTTTTAAAACATTTCTCAAACCAATGAATGATTGATTCTTACATTTATTTAGTGATTAGGCATGTAATGTAATACATGATAATCACACGATAGTTTCTACTATAATTTCTACTCAATGAACTATTAACATAAAAGCTAATAAGCGAAAATGAATTTCAGGTGCAAAAACGTTTAGAAAACAGTCATAAGTTTCGCAAAAGCAGCCGCTTGACTATCTTCGATAGTATCAGGAATCTGTCGAGATGTGCGAGTCCTGCTCCTCTACCTGAAGCTCAACAGAAGGTGGAACACAGAAAACAACAGCTGGAAAAATGGAAAGAGGAAAAACAAAAGAAAAAGAAGGAAGCTGCTTCTCAGAAAAAGAAGCCGTTTTTAGCTGGTGTGCCACATGTATCCCTTAAGTTTGTTCCACCACCACCAGCCCCTCCTAAACCTAGTACCTCTGGCAGAGTGACTAGGTCTCAATCAGTTCGGAATTCCAAACCAGTGCAAGAGAAACAGACTATATCTCAGTCATTTGCTCCAAAGAATGCATCTTTCAAACCACAGTTAAAAATCATCCCTAAAGTGCCTTTTGTGAGTTTGGTACCATTGGAACAGGTAAAAACTAAGACTACTATTACTTTTGAGCCTGTCTTACCTAAGAAAACTCAGTACTCAGTCAGTGAAGGTAAACAAACTCGATCTAAAACCCAGAATAAGCCTGTAGAATATGAACGAAATCACATCAAACTCAATGATGTGAAACCCAAAAGTAAGACCACCAAACCTGTGCTCAAAATGAATTCCAAAACATTTCAAAGTTTGTCGAGTAGTGAAAATGATTCAATTAAATCAACAAATCTAAAAACTAGGAAGTCAATACCGGCTCGTCTGTCACCAGAGATCCAATCAAGTCAAGAAACTGACGGCTCTAGCCAATTTCAAAGTCTTGCAACCAAAGTACACCACTCACCACCTCATACCAGAGCCAGAAGATCCCTTCCAGACTCCCCAATATTTAAAACAAAAACACCAAGAAAGTCAACACCAAAAAAAACTGTGCTTGATATAAAGCAACATACACCTAAAACTCAAGTGCCTAAGAGTGAGTCTTCTTCAGAAGAGAGACTACGCTCTCCCAAGTCACCTCAAGGCATGCCAATGACTCCTGAACAGATAGTGGCAGAGGCTAAAAAGATCAGCCCATGTGTGACCATGTCGAGAGGCAAGGATAATGCTAGACGAGAAATGAAGAAGAAACTGAATGAAGGTATGATGTCTTTATTCTTACCTCTTTGCAGATCAGTTGATAGTATATTAGATTCCCCCACACTACCACGTTAGATAAACGGCATTGTTAAGATTGCAGGAAATTTAATTGATGAAAAAAACTCTACATTGTACTTCCTGGAAATGTATGGAGGACACCTATGTTTAGCAGTGGACTTCTTCAGGTTGATGATACTGATAATGAAGAACACTACTTGTGTGATAAACATAGATGTGCTGTTCTCAAGTCAGTCAATTATAACTATAACAGTAGTACCTACTACTACTGCATTTATTCTTTTCGTGTTTGTCTTTGGTCAAAGGTATTTGTATTCCAATATATTTATTTTGTGTTCAGGTCTGCTAGATGAAGATACGAGTGACATAGACAATGTAGATCACTTCCGGCGCCAGCTCGCGTCAGAGATCAAGCGGATGACGGAAATGTGTGAAACCTGGGACAGGATCTTAGATCAAACTGTTTTACCTGACTCTATACAGGTTTGTAATGAGCTGTATGCTTGAAGACGTTTGATGAATCTTCATTACTGGCCTCACAGCTAGCAACTCTGCCTTCTGTGGTGTAGGTTGTGGATTTAATCCCCCCTCAGGACAAACATTTGTCAGTTATTGTACTCTAAATACGTATTTACAAAAAAACATGTATTGTGTATGTTAATGCTAATTAAACATTTTCTTCCACCTTTGTGTAATGTGAAGTGGTAGTGTGGAGTGTAATATACCACCCAGTAGTGCTCTCAAAAAAAAAACAAATTACTTATATACCAAATCAATAATATATAAATAAAAATAATACTATAATCTATAAATATAAATAATACTATAGTATATTTATTATACATATTTTGCTTAATTTTGTTGAGAAATGTGTTTGCAGGAATGCGTCCTAGGCGCGGTGGGCCAGGCTCGGCTGTTGATGTCGCAGAAGCTGCAACAGTTCGCGTCTCTGGTGGAGCGATGTGCGCGACCGGAGCCCTCCTCTGCCCTCGTCACTCCGGCCGATCTCCTCGGCTTCTGGGACATGGTGTTCATGCAGGTAATATAATATAAAAAAACTATTAAAACTAATACAATACAGCTGTCCAGAATTATTATTATTATTTACGAAACTGTTGTTAAAAGAAGTAAATAGAATATAAAAAATAATATTAAAAGCTCGTTTGTCCCCACTTTTTATTCCTGATAGTCGCCATCGGGGCGAACGGGAATAAAAAATGGGGAGGAACGCACCCGGGGACAAAGCGTGGGGAAGAGTGCGAATAACCCATACAGTCATCAACATCACTTATCACAAATGCTTTACACACTCACCACATAAAAGTGTGAGTAGTAGTAGAGCTCTTAGTCAAGGTATCGTCCGGAGAAGTACTACCATCATGCCTATTCCTGCGGCTCAGCGTGTTCCAGCTTGAAGGGTGTGGGTGCCGGTGACATTACAGGCACATAATGCAACACCTGTATACCTCAGGTTGGACGCGTGGAGTGCATTTAATTCCTAACGAACGTAACCTGCGAGGCAATGCTTTGTTATAGGTGATGGTTACCACTTAATATCGGGTGGGCCTTCTGCTTGTTCCATCATCAGCAAGTTTTATAGAAAAAAGTGCAGCTCTAACTACGTTGCGTCGTATGCCTATACGAGACAACGGATTGAAAGTTAACGTCAATGCCCAAAAACGGCGATTAATGCGATAATTGTTGAGTGGACATAACGACTAATGTTCAACATCAACGTCTGTGTTGTTGTCGGTATAATTACAGCCAGAACTGCATGTATAAGAACACGTCATCGTATGGTCCCATATCAATCAGTCTCAAATCAGGTCTATATTTTTTTTACTGGCGCCTAGTGCCTAACTATTAGGACGTCGCGAGGAACTGCCTAGCCACCTAGCTTTAAGACGATGCAAAATGGTCTTTGTATATTACTGAATAAAAAATATATTTATCTAGTTTACTAAGTTAGGTTGTTTGCCGTCAGGTGGAGAACGTAGATATGCGTTTCAAGAAACTAGAGCAGCTGCGCGCGCGTGGTTGGGTTGAGGAACAAACTGTCACTGTCACAAAGAAGGCGAAGCCAGTCAAGGTGCCCAAGACGAAACCAGTAGGTGGAGCCAGCAGGCTCAAGGAAATGATTGCTGGTAATCCTTCTTATACTTCATCATACTATAGGTACCAAAAAATATTTCTCCTGACTGACTGACATATACGAGTAGTATAGACAACGCACAGCCTTAGTAGTGGTCGTAGAGACTAGAAACACATTAATATTATATTATTATTACATTATAACCCCTGAACGAGTTCAGCGGGGGTTTAAGTTTGTATCTAACTTTATGCGGACGAAGTAACGCGCTTTTCGCTAGTTTACTATATTGAATCCGCCACACATCGCATGACTCGTCGCCTAAAGGAACCTCCCTTGATATAAATTTCATAGTGAGCTAAGGGACTATTCTACCCCTGATTATAAAATGAATGTTAAAGTACTGTTTATTATTCCAGCTGCTCGCCAAGCAAAGAAGGAGCAGATGCCCGCTGTGGCAGAGAGGACGTTCGAAGCCGGCTTCTTCTGCGTGAAGTCGCCGGTTCGATCTCCGGCGCCGGCTCTGTACGCGTCGAACACACCACTAGCCAAGCCGAGTCTACTAAAGGCGGTGCTGTCTAGCGAGGCTAAGAAATCTGCTTCCAAGGTAACCATCAACTGTGGTAAAAATATTTAGTACTAGAGGCCCGTCCCGTGAAATGTGTGCGCCGTTCAACCTGTTCAACAGACTCCATGTTTCATGACATGCCTATGATTGTGTCCTGTCAGCCTGTACCTGTCAGTCAGGGCAAGGATTATAATTAAACTCACACAGCACTATCTAGCCCAAAACTAAGCAAAGCTACTACGGAAACTAGATAACTGAGGGTATACTGGATTCTCGCTCGGCTGCGTCCTGCGCGTGAAGTGGCAAAAATGTTCTTTCAATGTGTGTCTTTTCGTTTTTTTTTATTTAAGTACAGAAGGTCTGGTAACTTGGATGATTGTGTTGTCTAACACTTTCCTCCCAATACGATCTAGATTTTATACAATCTTATCTGGTAACAATTTTTTATACACGTAAAAATAAAAGTGGGTGAAATAAGTGGCAAAGTCATTGATGTATTTTATTTTTCAGAACTCAGCATCGTTTGCGATGCTCCGCGCCTCAGTCCTCGGGAAGAACATCGAATGCGAAGGAGTGGCTCCATTACCAGTGAGTAGTGATAATACAAATAAACAAAATGAAATAGCATGACCACTTTAATCCCCAAGCTCGGTAGATATCTGTCTGTCCGTCTGTCACCAGGCTGTAGCTGTATCTCATGAGACCATGTTCATCAACCGTGACCATGTTCTGTATGACGGTTCATGAACCGTGATAGTTAGAGATTTGAAATTTTCACAGATGATGTATTTCTGTTACTGCTATGCTACTGCTGCTATAACAACTAATCCTAAAAAATATAATTCAATATTAAAGAGGGCATACAACAAACGTGATTTTTTTAGCCGTTTTTATTATAGATAATAGTACGAAACCCTTTGTGCGCGAGTCCGTCTCGTACTTGGCCGGTTTTATTTTTTTTATTTTGTCCGCAGCAGACGCCACTACCCCAAATACAAATAGATGCGACACCAGCCCGTAGCATCTTAAAACAAGCCTCAACTAAGAAATCATCCAAAAAGTCAATCAAAGTGGTTCTATTCGACCAATCAGATATGGAGAACTCCTCAGACGCTGAGATGAGGATAGAACAGAAGAAAGTACCAGAAGCACTGGAGGTGAATGTGGATAGCGGTCTGTCTTCAATGGACATTGAGAAAGAGGAGAAGGAAAATTCTAGAAGGAAGTCTAATAGGCTTGTGCGTCAGGTAAGCTCTTTTAACGCGCCCGACTTCCATCGCGTGATACCATTGTCATACAAACTTAAACCCTACTGCACCACTTTAGGGGTTGAATCCAGGAATACCTCTCTTAGTACGCATCTAAGCCTAAAAGGTTGTCTGGTAGAGATCGCTTTTAGCGATAAGGCCGCCCATTGTATTACTGCCTTGTTCACTTTATATTCTTTATAAAATATGTGTTCTTTACTTGTGGTAATCAATAAAAAGTTATCTATCTATCTATCTATCGTAAGCACCAACTCAAATATACCCTAAAAGTTTCAAGCACCGATGTGCGTTGTCTATATGTCAGTCAGTCAGGACAAAAATTCTTCTAATACAGGACGCCACAGACGAGCGTAGTCCTGTAATGACCCGCAGCTGTCGCAGGAGCAACACCACTCCTCAAGAGAAGACCAATACTCATGAGAAGATCCGGCGTTCTACTCGCAAGTCCAAGATCTTAGAAGATGTGGAGACTAACGTGATTGAAGAGCTGACTCCTAAGCGAGTTCCTAGACGTAGGCGCGAAATACCAGAACTGACCGCGTGAGCATGATGTCAGTCAACTCGGTTCACTTGAATAGCGAGGATATCAAACAAGGAACTGTAATCAAACTGGAATAGAATTCAGTGAAATTTCTTTATTGCACAATTTCTAATTACTCATACTGACGACATACGACTGAACGAAGAGAATGTTAACCATTTTCGAACTACATAAATTTGTCTGTACGCGTTCTAGTTTGAAAAAGGTTCCTTGGCTACAGATGGTTATTGGTCAGAAGTACTGAAGGACCCGGTTTGGCGTAAAAGTCTATTCTGAAAATCTTGTTTAGATTTTTAGAAAAATATACAATAATTCAATGTTGTATGTGGAATAACCACTATGTCTGATCCTGTTCAAAATCTTATGGTTATAACTATTATGTTACGTTAGATTTGATTTATGTTTAAAATATGATGTGCCAAGTTCAAATCCTAAGCAATTTTGCAAACCAAGACAATATTTTTTTCTCTACTAAATAATTATAATTCAAGCAAAACATATTCCTTGCGTTGATGGCTTTTAAGTATCTAGTATTAATATTAAAATTTTGACTTATACTAATTATAATTAATTGCGTTCTCAATGCAATTTGTTTCAAATATTTGAAACCAAAAAGTGCCTTCCAAATTGTATTTTTTGCTACAATTTCACTATGATGACTGAAACAAGTGAACATTAGATAAATTTAATATAGTTCTAATTTTATATCTATTGTATTATCTTTACTCATTTATTGTACTATAGAAAAGGAATTCCAATCACATTTAAATTATGACTACATCTGGTACTATTTGCCAACCTAATCCTCAAGAACCATAAGATAAATGTAAACGTGTTTGTGCATCTAAGCATCTAGAGGGATGAAACATCTAGGATACTGCTCATTCGTCTCAAGTCCTTTGTTATATTTGTTTAATTGTTGTACCTTCTTCATGGAAAGATATTTCAGTATGCTCGTCTTGAGTTACACTGCGCTGCAACTCTGTAGTTGTTCCATAGTCAAGTTGTTACTCCCTGGCGTGCCGTATTGTGTAGAATTGTAAACTTTCGTTTTGGTTTAAAGTCAAAGTCAAAAGGCATTTACTAAGTAATATTCAGGGCTCATTTTAAATTGTCATAAAGTTAGTGAATCTCGGCGCCTGTTCCTCGCGAGCAAGCCTAGATAATAATATATTGATTCAAAATAATGTTATACTCTTGAATAAATAAACTATGGCTTGTAAAGATTTTTATATACCTAGTGAGTTCATACTCTCTGAGGTATTTATTTATGCCTAAAGTGGCATTACTTTTCGAGGCTCATAACTGTCAAGATATTCTTTTTTTACTATGAAATATAGTTAAAAGCACAGGTAACGATGAGATCATTCGATAATATGCTTAATTTTGGATGTACGTTGCCAAACTGTAGAGTGTCACCTTAACAATAATGGCTTGACTTATCTCTGTCACTGTTCGTCAAAAGCCATTGGTAAGAGATGGCGATAGTTGTTCTTCGACCTGTTTGTATAGTTTCCTAATCACTTTACATTCTGAAGGTTTTCTTATTGTTGCTAGCAACAAATTAAGTTAGTGTTTTATTTTATTGTGTGTGATTGTGTTGCGATTTATGCTACGGATACTGTAGATTAGTTGAATGTAATTGTTCAAATTGAAATAAAGTGGATACCTTATTTGAAAATATCTTTTCTTTTATTAGTTATGGAATTTATTACCTAGGTAAAACCCAACTTTTACTCGTCAACCATTTTTTATACCTTTGGGATATACCTGGACTCTCACCACACCTATACCTGTACTATCAAACGGTGAAAGAAAACGTGACGAAACCACTTAGTATTCTAGCATCGGTAATGGGCTTGCAATCTGTCACGTATGAAATAGCAACTACTGTAAATAATAGTCGTGTTAATCTATCGATGACTCAACTCAACTAACATCAGTGTCATGGCATCAATGGCAAAATTATTCTAATTCTAACAATATTTCGATGAACCTTCCTAACCTATAATATGATTCCCCAGAAATTTAGACTCAAAGGCCGATGTTCATTTGTAACGAGTAGGTAGGTTTAATGTTTGCATACGAATCACAGAGGCTTAGTGCTGAAGGCTTCAGGCACACGAGCCAACCACTGAATACCCTGCTATACTAGTGAAATGCCTCGGTTTTAGATAACGTTATGCCTAAATAATCTATTCGATAATTTTTTTAAACATTGGTATACCAAACCATACGTCCATAACGACCATATACTAACATAAACTGGCAACACTCAACTCAATCATCAAAGTATCTACCGACCCAAACATTGGCTAAAGTAGGGATGTCAGACGTACCAGCTTGCTGGCACCTATACCAGTTTTTAGTGTCTCGTACCAAGACAAGTAGTCTTCTGTATGGTATGGTAGGTATGATACGGTCCTTGTATGCAAATTGATGCGATTTCCAACAGAGTTTGTATATTATCAGTGTTAGCAGTGCCACAGTAGAGCACAGAGGTACCAGTTTTTCGTCTTGAGTACCAGCTTTGAGCCAACTCTGCACAAGGATTTCTGAGTGGCCATCTAACATCCCTGGGCCAAAGGACTTTGGCAGTAGCACCTGAGCTTACTTAACTCTATCTGATAGGTGGGTGCCCACGAAAACTAGTTCTACAACAATGTGGAAGTGTGACTGGCTCGATGAATGAATATCGCTTTACACCGACTAACTAGGCGCGTAGGTACCTGGGTATCTTACGAACAGACACACAGTTTGCATACTGGTTATATAAATGCTATATGGAGCCAAGTGTCTCCCAACTGCCTCCATAACTAACACGCGGAACGGTGACCCATTTTGCGACGTGCCAAACTGTTATCGTAATACTGCGCCGCCTGGCTTGTTTGTGGTATACCTACGTTATGTATGCAAGGGTAGAAAGCACATTGAACCGATTACCAATTGGGAATGGGTAGTAGGAACATTTGCATTAGCAATGCAATGCAATTCTTACCAGGCATGGGCACGATTTAAATGAGGAGTTTATACTCCTGAGTACGGTAAAAAGATGCCCTTACTTGCTGTATTTCTGTTTTTTTTATTTGACTCGCTGATGGAACAATTAGATGGCCCATCTGATGTTAACGGCCAGTACTGACCTAATCGCTCCCGGAGCAGTTTTTTCTCTATCTTAAAATGCTATACCCTCGGTAAATAAAGGAAATAGAAGAAAACTGAAAAGTCCGCATGCATCTTCAAAATGTCAACTTCAAAGTGCCCGTTTCAAATGTATGATTAACGTCGTATTTACTCAATCATAAATTCACGAAATAAATTAAAAACTTAGATATAAATCGTCATCTCCTTCTAAAGTTGGTGATATATTTTTTTTTGGTTTACACCAATGGTGAGATAATTAAGAAGTAGAATTAATGCCCGTTCAATATATAAAAAAAATAAAGACTTGAATTATTTATAAATTAAATTGTATAGAATCGCGCCGTTTATGCGAGCACAAGGATAAAATTTAGTCTGCCGCTGGCTTTCGTACGGGGAACCCGTGTCGCTCGTCGCCCTGCGGACTACAAGACTGCAAATATTGCATTTTTAATTCGTGTTTCGATACTATTTTGCAAAAAGATACTTTATCTGTTTGTAATAGAGTGACTTATTGCAATTTTGCAATAGTAGAGCGACAAGGTTCCAAGGCAAATACCGTGTACGTGTTGTACACGGCTGGATAGAGTTGATACTTTTTTGTACCGACATAAAAATAAGCACGTATCTACATACTCATCATCATTAGTCTAGAAAAGTCGATACTTTTTGTATCGAAATTTTAAGTAAGTACGTAGGTATCTACCTACTGATTTGGGGGTGCTGATTACGAATATCTGGTCAGATTTGAAATTCAAAATGGCGGATACAAATCATGATACAAAAAACTGACATGGGTGTCGTTTTCTACTAATTTGGGGGTGCTGATTACGAATATCTGGTCAAATTTGAAATTCAAAATGGCGGATACAAATCATGATACAAAAAACTGACATGGGTGTCGTTTTCCACTAATTTGGGGGTGCTGATTACGAATATCTGGTCAGATTTGAAATTCAAAATGGCGGATACAAATCATGATACAAAAAACTGACATGGGTGTCGTTTTCTACTAATTTGGGGGTGCTGATTACGAATATCTGGTCAAATTTGAAATTCAAAATGGCGGATACAAATCATGATACAAAAAACTAACATGGGTGTCGTTTTCCACTAATTTGGGGGTGCTGATTACGAATATCTGGTCAAATTTGAAATTCAAAATGGCGGATACAAATCATGATACAAAAAACTGACATGGGTGTCGTTTTCTACTAATTTGGGGGTGCTGATTACGAATATCTGGTCAAATTTGAAATTCAAAATGGCGGATACAAATGATGGTACAAAAAACTGACATGGGTGTCGTTTTCGACTAATTTGGGGGTGCTGATTACGAATATCTGGTCAAATTTGAAATTCAAAATGGCGGATACAAATCATGATACAAAAACTGACATGGGTGTCGTTTTCTACTAATTTGGGGGTGCTGATTACGAATATCTGGTCAAATTTGAAATTCAAAATGGCGGATACAAATCATGATACAAAAAACTGACATGGGTGTCGTTTTCCACTAATTTGGGGGTGCTGATTACGAATATCTGGTCAGATTTGAAATTCAAAATGGCGGATACAAATCATGATACAAAAAACTAACATGGGTGTCGTTTTCTACTAATTTGGGGGTGCTGATTACGAATATCTGGTCAAATTTGAAATTCAAAATGGCGGATACAAATCATGATACAAAAAACTGACATGGGTGTCGTTTTCTACTGATTTGGGGGTGCTGATTACGAATATCTGGTCAGATTTGAAACTCAAAATGGCGGATACAAATCATGATACAAAAAACTGACATGGGTGTCGTTTTCTACTAATTTGGGGGTGCTGATTACGAATATCTGGTCAGATTTGAAATTCAAAATGGCGGATACAAATCATGATACAAAAAACTGACATGGGTGTCGTTTTCTACTAATTTGGGGGTGCTGATTACGAATATCTGGTCAAATTAGAAATTCAAAATGGCGGATACAAATCATGATACAAAAAACTGACATGGGTGTCGTTTTCTACTGATTTGGGGGTGCTGATTACGAATATCTGGTCAGATTTGAAACTCAAAATGGCGGATACAAATCATGATACAAAAAACTGACATGGGTGTCGTTTTCTACTAATTTGGGGGTGCTGATTACGAATATCTGGTCAGATTTGAAATTCAAAATGGCGGATACAAATCATGATACAAAAAACTGATATGGGTGTCGTTTTCTACTAATTTGGGGGTGCTGACTACGAATATCTGGTCAAATTAGAAATTCAAAATGGCGGATACAAATCATGATACAAAAAACTGACATGGGTGTCGTTTTCTACTAATTTGGGGGTGCTGATTACGAATATCTGGTCAAATTTGAAATTCAAAATGGCGGATACAAATCATGATACAAAAAACTGACATGGGTGTCGTTTTCTACTAATTTGGGGGTGCTGATTACGAATATCTGGTCAAATTTGAAATTCAAAATGGCGGATACAAATCATGATACAAAAAACTGACATGGGTGTCGTTTTCTACTGATTTGGGGGTGCTGATTACGAATATCTGGTCAGATTTGAAATTCAAAATGGCGGATACAAATCATGATACAAAAAACTGACATGGGTGTCATTTTCTACTAATTTGGGGGTGCTGATTACGAATATCTGGTCAAATTTGAAATTCAAAATGGCGGATACAAATGATGGTACAAAAAACTGACATGGGTGTCGTTTTCGACTAATTTGGGGGTGCTGATTACGAATATCTGATCAAATTTGAAATTCAAAATGGCGGATACAAATCATGATACAAAAAACTGACATGGGTGTCGTTTTCTACTGATTTGAGGGTGCTGATTACGAATATCTGGTCAAATTTGAAATTCAAAATGGCGGATACAAATCATGATACAAAAAACTGACATGGGTGTCGTTTTCCACTAATTTGGGGGTGCTGATTACGAATATCTGGTCAGATTTGAAATTCAAAATGGCGGATACAAATCATGATACAAAAAACTGACATGAGTGTCGTTTTCTACTAATTTGGGGGTGCTGATTACGAATATCTGGTCAAATTTGAAATTCAAAATGGCGGATACAAATGATGGTACAAAAAACTGACATAGGTGTCGTTTTCCACTAATTTGGGGGTGCTGATTACGAATATCTGGTCAGATTTGAAATTCAAAATGGCGGATACAAATCATGATACAAAAAACTGACATGGGTGTCGTTTTCTACTAATTTGGGGGTGCTGATTACGAATATCTGGTCAAATTTGAAATTCAAAATGGCGGATACAAATCATGATACAAAAAACTGACATGGGTGTCGTTTTCCACTAATTTGGGGGTGCTGACTACGAATATCTGGTCAGATTTGAAATTCAAAATGGCGGGTTTAAATCATGGTACAAAAAACTGACATGGGGGTCTAAGGTAGTAAGATTCTATTACATCTACGAAACCTGATGGTAGTAAGTTCTCAGTTTTAGTAATAGACCTTCATGCCAAACTTTATCGAATGCCTGTGCCACATCCAGAAAGATAGTAGAGCAGACTTTTTTTTCCTCAAATGTTTTCTCAATAAATAAATAAATAAATAATGCCGGACGATCCACACAGCATCATCTAGCCCCAAGCTAAGCAGAGCTTGTGTTATGGGTACTAGATGACTGATATACTTAATACAATACATTACATATATAGATATTTTTTATTATACATAGAAAACACCCAGAACACCCGGAATAAATATTTGCAGATCGTACAAACATTTATCCCAAGGCGGGAATCGAACCCGCAACCTCTGCGTCGCAGGCGGACATTCGCCCGCCGCGCCACATCGGTCTGTACGATGAGGTCTCTTGTGGCGGTTTTCCTGGCTTTGCTATCATGATAACTTCAGCAACTTTCCATAAATCTGGTACACACTTTAGTCTAAGTGCTGCGTTGATAAGGGTCGTTAGTTTGACTAATGCTTTTTTCGGAAGGTTATGTAGTACTTCTCCTGAAATAAGGTCGAATCCAGGAGATTTTCTAGGGTTTATGTGTTTTTTAATTTCGCTCCAGACTTCTCTGGGTGATACCAGCTTTATGGCTTGTGTTTCACCATAAACTTCATTTATCATAGGTATGTAGTCGGTTTGATCTTCGTTAGGTTTGAATATTTCTTCTAGGTATTCTGCGAACGTTTTAGCTTTTTGCTCATTACTGACAGATAAATGTTTGTACGATCTGCAAATATTTATTCCGGGTGCTCAGGGTATTTTCTATATATAATAAAATATATCTATGCATGTAATATTGTATTGCATTAAATATATCAGTCATCTAGTACCCATGACACAAGCTCTGCTTAGCTTGGGGCTAGATGATGCTGTGTGGATTGTACAGCATTATTTATTTATTTATTTTACTTATTGATAAAAATTATATATGCTAGGCAAGTGCTCTCAAACTGTGAAGAAAAACATGTGAGGAAATTAGTTAGTACTAGCTGACCGGTGCCCACTTCGTTGGGCGGTAAACATGCTTACTTACAAATCTTAACTGAAGTAGTACTCGATGTCACCAACAGATGGCGTTAATACGGCATAAAATAGCGGCCGTTCGCAGTTTCGCCAGCGTGGCAGTTTATATCAGTTCCCGTTATTTTTTCGGGATAAAAAGTAGCCTAAGTTACTCCTTGTTACATTAGCTATCTGCCAGTAAAAGTCCCGTCGAAATCGGTCCAGCCGTTCCAGAGATTACACGGAACAAACAGACAGACAGACATTCCTATGCATGTAGTAAAAAGCGTTATTTTAATATTACAAACAGACACTTCAATTTTATTTATTTGTATAGATTTTGTCATAAAACTATATGACATTATGAATTAATGTCCTTTTTATAAAACACCTGCGTAGGGAGCCGACCTCGCGTCAGAGCCGCGCGCGGGTACCTAACTCATAGATCTAAACTACTCCCCTGCACGCGCACTCCCAACTTGGTGACGCTCACTTCGCAACGGGCCGTGCAGCAGAAAACGTAATATTTTAATTTCGCCATAACTTCAAAACCAAACGTCCAATTCTAATAATTTACAGACCAAATATTATCTACATGAACTGTACTTAGTGATAAAATAATTTATTTCGATAAGGATTAATAGTATGAGTAAAATAAATGCGTTTAAATGTAGTCCAAAAAAAAATGAAGATTTTTAAATAAAAAAATGGTTGTTGTGCCTCACTCGACATAGATAGGTATAGTGTGTCGCAGACTTTTTTGTAGATATTTATAAGATCTACAATTATGTAGAACATTTTATGGTCCTATCTTTTATAGTTTAGGCAGCGTACGCCAAATAAGTAACTTTTCTGGTTGATTTTTTACACCTTGTGTCTGAAAACCCCAAATATTTTACGGAACGCTATTTATTTCCAAAATAAAATATAGCCTATGTTACTCAGTGATAATGTAGCTTTCTAATGAAAAAAGAATGATTAAAATCGGTCCAGTACTTTTTGAGTTTATTCATAACATACAAAAATACAAAAATACAAAGCTTTCCTCTTTATAATATTATAGTGTTGAAGTGTAGATGTAGATAATAACAGCGGCGATGGGATTACACCTTGTCACGTATGGAATAATAACTACCACAAAATGTGGGTATGTGCCAATTGTAGCTTTTGGACGTACCTGTGACTACCCCCTTAGACGTTCTCAAAGAAACTGGGGTTAGTACCAAGTATACTAAGAGATATGAGAGGATATCTACCGTGCCTGGGCATTAAAGTCGTGAAGTTAATTTAATTTAAGTTAATTAAGTTTCAGCTACATAATTACCGAGAAAAATATAATTTCCATTATTTGTCGTATAAATAGTTTCGAAGTTATGAGGGAACAGATGAACATTCATATATACATACATAACGGTCAAAATTATAACCCTCTTTTTTACTTCACCGTAGCCAGGTCAAAATAAATGGAAGATAAATATCTAAAGCACCACAAGCTATAGCAAAATTGGGACAGCAAATTTTTTTTTTTTTTTGTGGCCTCTGTCCTTTTTTCGGACAATTTTGCCAATGTCAAGTGGGTTGTATGAAATACTTCTTAGTCAAGTCGAGTCGGTAAAAAAAGTAAAGTCGGCTGTCAAAAAGATGGCGTTTTTCTTCAAAACCAAAGGGAAACATTTTCGTTCAAATCAGGATGCCACATAACACACTTTCATTTCAATTGCTCACACTTGTGCTAAGACCTCAAGTAATGATGGTTAAAATACCACCAAAATTACCCATCAGAACTTAAAATAACACTAGAAAAACAATTAAAATGAAAATACAATGTTGCTTCCAAAGATGACAGAGAACGAATCCCGACAACTAATTTAATTTATTAACTACCATCTATCCTTCAAGTACCAAGATTAGTTAATTTATGTATAGAGTCAACTTGTACAACGTATTTCATGAACTGCCAGCTAGATGGCGCTATTAGAACGGATCACCTATATGTATCTAACCGCGAAATATTGCAGAGGAGTGGTGGGGTAAAGAGGAACGAAACTCTCAAGGTCATTAGATCGGTATCGGCTCTTAAGTGGTTACTATCACCTATAACAAGCATTGCTTTGCAGGTCACGTTCGTTAGGGATGTGCCGTACGATGCACTACTCTGCGTTCATCAATCTGAAGCATACCGTGTATAGCCTCATGTGTTTGTAATTTCACACCACACCCTTCAAACCGGAACACAGTAAAGCTACTTGGCGGTAGACATGGGCATGGTGGCAGTACTTCCGCGGCCGAGCCCTTCACTAAGAGTTCTACTACTACCTACGAAATTATATAAATTAAATTAAAAGTAATTTAGTACGATCTGCAAATATTTATTCCTGGGTGTTCTGGGTATTTTCTATGTATAATAAAAAAAATGTATGTATGTAATGTATTTTTATTATTTATTTATTACAAATATCACATTATTCTAAATATTATTTCTGTCCATCCAAGGGTTGTCTAGAAGAGATCGCTTTAACACATAGGTACAGTCAAAGGCCTACGTAAGTAGGTACTTAGGTACCTACATATAGTAATATTTCGCAACGTCATTTTGGGGTGCAGTGCGAGCAAAATATGAACAAACATAAGTAGGTACTTTTACTTTAAATATTTACCAAACAACGGCTCCCCTCGCTATTTGTAGTAACGCAGAGTTTATTAAAAATTGGATTTACTCAGGAAAGCTTCGACACGTGCCCATAGATGAGATTTATTTTTTATTATAACGGATAATATTGTCGTCTACGAACGTTCACGCTATCCGGCAATTCCGGTAGGGTACTTTGAGTACCTAATGAAATTGGAAAATATTGCTATGTGTAGGTATTTTGATACATATAACATAGATGGTAGATATACGTACATAGGTAGGTACCTACGTAGCTTAGGTTATTCTTTTTTTTTAATGCTTTATCATCATCAAATAAAGAAGTCCATACAGTACCAGGGAGAAGGATTTTGATTCGAGCTTTCTCTGTTTATCGAAACAAGTATATTGCTCAGTTAATGTGGCCTATCAGGTGAGACGCACCCTACGCTTTCCGTTTTCTGGTTCATAGTTGCCATTCGAGAACCCTAAATTATTATAGGTATTCCTCAGTGGCTGTCGGTTCTACGCTAAGCTGTTGTGCTGTAAGTACCTACCTACCTACACCTATTAGGTTGGTAGGTATTTCCTACATAGGTAGCAGATATTATAATATGAAATAAAGCTTTACAATTTAACAAACAACAGCAAACATAAAATAATTAGGTAATTGATTACATCTGACTGAATTTAAAATATGCCGCCGGGGATGTAGCATTATGAGTATTCTGCGTCTGAAGGTAAGCTGTATACACTTGCGGACATACACATTGGATTAAATCGCTGATATTGTTGATTCTTCGCTAGCTATTTACTAGTGGTTCTGTGAGAACAGTAGACCTAGCTCGCTTACCTATGTAGACTTTTTGAGCAATATAGAATTAAGTATAAGTTTTAGTGATTACTTGCGTTTCCTTGGTCCTGAGAGAAGGTTTTATAGTTTTTTTTGTATTTTTTATAAAATGTAAATGTCTTATGAGATTAAATCTGGTGCCTTCGGGTTCGTCTTGTGAAGGCGGAGAGGACTGCGAAGTCTGATTACTATGGTACCTTTACCTAGGTATACCTAATACCTAGGTAGAAATAAATTTTCCGAAAAAATATCACGAGTTGAAATCCGTCCATATATAGGTACCGCTACAGCAAATATTCCCCACTTTATTTTCCCCACATTTTGTTTCCCTTTCCACTCCCCCTTTTGTAAAATTTTTCGCAATATCTTGGGTTGAATGAAGTTTTTAGTGTACCAATAAGTATGATTGAAATCCGTCGATAAATAACGCTAAAGCATAATAATAATAACATTATGGATATTAATCCAATGTTCTTAGGGTTAGTCTGCGAAAGTCTATTCTATTAATTCATCTAAATTGTTTTAATGACTGACACAGTGCCTGTTTCTTGAGCCTGCAGTGTACAAACCTATTTGCAAATTAGATCGGAACTTGAATAAGCTTGTTGGCGTCACGTCGCGTGCCGTTGTCGTCGC
The DNA here is from genome assembly GCA_947095575.1 of Electrophaes corylata. NCBI lineage: Eukaryota > Metazoa > Arthropoda > Insecta > Lepidoptera > Geometridae > Electrophaes > Electrophaes corylata. Next base: position 11,961,796 of record OX352709.1, on the reverse strand, counting down.
CCTAACGTAAAATATGGCTGACATTTTTCAGGGATTTGTCTCTGCTCACCCCCTCCTTCTACAAGTTAGGATAGATAAGACGAGCGAAATTTTTGTTGAGTTTGGTAACGGAGACAGCGGGAATTATTTTTAATTATTCATTATTAACAAAGACAGCGGTGTGCGTCAAGTTGGAAGCCTCATATTGGAATCTCGTGTTTTGAGGCATGCCAAAAAACTGTGCCCTAATAGTGCCCACGACGTGCCAAGTTTCAACAATTTGTGCTTCAGTGAAAGCCGAGATATACTGTCTGAATAATCGCTATGGGATTTTACCGGCATTTTGTTCGTCCGAAAAGTAGTGTCATCCCGTTAGTCAGCTATACCCTTCACCAGAGATCATTCAATTATTTCAAGATGGTAAGAAGGTACCTATCAACAAAAGGCTCATCCGAACACCATCCAAATCTAATCAACGTGGTTGCGACGACGCCACTCCCGCGACCGAGTAATTAGAGTGGCTGCCGTGTCTGCCGTTCTGGCTACATGACTGGCCGTATTAGACCACCCGAGAAGGCAATGTTGAAAGTATTCAAGTCAGATTATTAGGTATACAATAAGCTGACACATTTTAACATAGGTAATAGTAATATCACCTTCCAATCTTCAAGAATCTAAACTTGCAGGAGTTTCAAATTTATTATGAAACTTTTTCCGTGGGTATAATTAAAGCATCCTGAATTAGTTCCTAGGTGGCTGTTTCGAATAACAAATAGCATCAAGCCTCCCTACCGTTAGTTCTTATAGAGCGGTTGCAAACTGTCAATAAAAGGACTAAAATTGCCATTGCGATCATGCTTGACAGATAGCTTTGTTTTTAAATTTTTAAACTAAAGTAACAGATTCCAGTATCTGTTCGGGCCTGTTCGGACTGAGCTCACAGTACGGATAATTAGGCAAACAAAAACTCGAGCTCTCGGTTACCCTCAAAACATTTTATGTACCAGATACTCTAGTTATGGAAAAAAGTTATCAGCCAATATTGCTTACCTCACCAAAAGTTATCATTATCAAACTTATTATCATTATCACGCCGCCACCCTCTCATATATTAGAATACTTGAGTAGGGTTGGTAAGCCGGATCGCCGGCCGTCTTCAGTTTTCGGCCTTTACGCGTTCTTGATGCAGTAAAATTAAGAAATTATCGTTTTTAAATGCAATTTCTGACCGATTTTTTTAGCAAGACAAAGCAATTGAATGCTTTATTTTTGACAGCATTTTTGGTCAGTTATTAAGCCACGAGTGATTTTTAGCGAATTAATCAATTTGGCGGCGGCCATCGCGGGTACCGCAGCGTGCGGAAATTAGAAAAAAAATAGTGACGCGCCTTTTACTCTAAGTTAAGTTTGTGTTGTTTTTCTAAGCAAACATTGTTGATAAACGTTTAAACTACTTCAAAACTTAATTACCAACATACTCCTAATATGATTTTCGCCAAATTTTGAATAAACTAACAAATATCTTGGGGGCCGCGATCCAACATTGAAATTTTTTCAAAAGTTTAGTTTACGGCCTAATGGCCGGCATGTGGTGCATCAAGTCTTCTACACTTTTGTCTCTTTTACTCAATTGTTTAATGGGTATATCTCAAGTCTTTTTCATTTACGATAGTAATATACATGGAGATGCTAGCCATTAGTTCTCGGCCGCCAAATTATGTGGCCTTCATAATGAAAAAGGAGTAATAGAAATGACTATTTTGGGGGTGGCCGAAAACCCGACTATAGATAAAATGGCACCCCAGTTTTCGGCATGACCTAAAGTTGTATTGAAATCATGTGGCCGCTAGCTGAATGTCGCTATTAGTTTCCGGCCATAAGACCAAAAAGTTTGTATATTTTTATCTTTTTGTATTCTACAAGTTTATTTAACCTTTTGATAGTAGGTAGGCAGCACTAGTTTATTGCAGATCGACAAGGAACTTATTGTACTAGAAAAAGTCTATAAAATCCCTAGGAAAGACCGTGTTTTTAAAAGTGTACTTCACGTAGAGAAAGATTTAGGCAACAAATTATCACTAACGATTCGGATCAAACAAAATTGTGTTAGGTATACTGCACGTGAAGAGCACTCTCCTGTTTTAAATGCAAATCAGTACACAGAAATAAATTTAAAATCAGTGAAAACATTGGCTGAGTCTACAAACTTGTGGAGAGCAAGTTCAGCGATGGTGACATCAAGGGTGCCTCCGGTATTTTGTTTTCTAGCGACACGATAGCTCCAAATTCTAATGATACTCTCATATCTCTTGAGAGTAAGCATCCACCCGTAGGGCCAAACCTTCACTTCCCCGATCTCCCATAAGAGAGTGATGTCGGTGTAGGCACGACCAGCCAAGATGTACTTAGGGTCGTCATGTCGTTCCAGAGTGGCTCTGCCAGCGGCCTGGATGTTGTGACTCTACACCATCTAAAGGATTTGCTGTCTGACGGATCTGGCCATGCAGGTGAAGTCCTTCTGGGAGACCTGATGTCCCTGATCAACTTGATGTTGTCAGGTTCAAAAAGAAGGCTATCGGGATAAGACTCATAGCCGTGGGCACCACCTACCGGCGCCTTGCGGCTAAAGTCTACTGTCGGAAAGAAGCCAACTACCTAGGCGACTATTTCTGACCTGTTCAGCTGGGGTTGATTCGCGAGGCGGTTGTGAGGCAGCAGTACATTCCCTTTGTACATTTTTGGACCAAAATTATGGGGAGGTGATTTTGAAAGCGGATATCAAAAACGCCTTTAATTTCGTAAACCTTGCTAAAAGAAATTTAAGAGAAAATCCTGATATTTACCCAATTCTCTGGCAGTGGCTCACCTTCTAAATTAATTTACCGGAACAATGATATTTCGTGTGCCGTTGGTTGTCAGCAAGGTGACCCTCTTGGTCCGGCCATGTTTAGCCTTGCTATCCATCCAATTATTCAACGTCTTCAATCCAAGCTTAATGTTTGGTATTAGGATGATGGAACTCTAGGTGGAGATGTAGACACAGTTTTTGGTGATCTAAAACTCATTGCAGATGAATTTCGGCAAACCGGTTTACAATAACCAATACTTGATGAATCCTTTCCGGTATTCATAGATGAGAAAATTCAAAATTTTACCAAAACATCGGACCGATTACTCAAAATTAATAGCCATATTATGGCTTTTACAATTATTAGGTTCTGCCTTTTTGTACCCAAATTTACATACTCTTTACGATGTCGTCAGTTGTGGAAACATACTGAGCTGGTGGAAGGCTTAGACAACATAATAAAGAATACTTTATCATCGGTTTTGAGTATTTATTTGGATGATAAGGCGTGGTCGTAGGTATCACTGTGTCAAACTGGAAGGCTAAGGTATTCGCAATATTTCAAGTGCCTACCAGGTTTCTTGTCTTCCGTCTATAGCACTAGTTCACGTGCTTTTTGTCTCAACGGCAATGGGACGGGCCCCTGTGTGAGTTGACGCGGAATTGTCTGTTAGAACGTTGTTCCAGCTCTGCAGATCGTGCCCGTCTCCTAGCTGTTTGTAAATGGGAGTCAGGCCATTGGTTGCAAGCTCTTCCCTCATATAACATTGGTAATTAAATGGATCCTGTCACGGTGCGTATTGCAACTTGTCTACGGTTGGGTGCGCGGTGCTGTGCGCCTCAACAACACCAGTGCGGTACTGCAGTTGACTAGCTTGGTCATCACGGATTATCATATACTAGAGCCGCCGGTCGTCAAATATCTCGTCACGCCAGTCTTAATGACATCATCCGGCGGGCCTTTACCATTGTGACGTTTATATTCTCGAGCCGAATAGTCTGCTGCGTGACGATGCCTCGACAGAGCCTACAAATTTGCTCCCCTTGGAGTCAAGACTCTAGGTCCATGGGGTACCGAGGCCTTCCGAATTTTTAAATTTCTTTCGGGGCGTCTGGTCGAAGCGACGCGTGACCCGAGGGCTGGTGAGTATCTGGCTCAGCGAATCAGCATTGCTATTCAGCGTGGCAATGCAGCCAGTGTTTTGGGAACGCTTCCGATTGGCACTGATCTGAATAAGTTGAGCTACCTTTAGGTCGTTTGCAACGGTCCGTAGATAGCTCAACTGTTTCATATGTATTTTGTACATACCAGTTATATATTAGCTGTGATTTTCTTTGTAAATAAATGTGTAGTGTATTAGTATTATAACCTAATTGTATTAGCACATAATAGACCTAAGAAATAATAAAATTAAACTTGATATTGTTTCAAAGATGCTTTATCTAGTGTGCGATTTTTTTTTCATTTTTTTCTTCAAAATTGAGCATCATGTTGATTGTGATTTTTGATGTACCTGATAAAAACAATGTTAAACTCACAAACAATACGGTTTTTTTTTACTTTAGATTTAAAAATTCATTTATAAGTCAGTTTTAATAAGGTGGCCGAAAACCGAAGACTCCATGGCCGAAAACTGAAATTTGTGGCCGAGAACTGAGTTTTCAGCATTTTTTCGGATTAAATTAAATATAAAAATAACTAAAAGCTTCTAGTGCTAAACGGCATAATAATAATAAACTTCATTATATAGGCTATCATATAACATCATTGGGACAGGTAAATTAGGATTGTATTATTTTTTTCTGAAGCCCTAAAGTTGATGGGAGCGCTAAGAGGCCGCTATCCGGCACAAAAACCCTACTTTCAACATTGCTCGGCTCTGCTTCTGTTCCGACTTAACGAACTATTGTATGAGCTTCTTTTGTTGTGGTTTTGCGAAGTCAGACACGGCACGTTGGGTTAACTAGCTGAATGATACTAGCATAAGTAGATAGTTCAAACAGCATAGCGAAAACAGATACACTTATTACTGAACAAATAATAGTTACTTATCTAAACATAGCTTAGTTGCTCATAAGCGGTGTTCGTTCGAAAACAAAAAGAGATGACTAATAAGTCATGTCAAGTTGCCCACTGCAGCTTTGTACGTGTTTCCATTCCGAGATTATTCTGTATGAAATGCAGTTTTGTGCAACACAAGTTTGGAAATTATCTAGATAAGCATCATGGGTAAAAATAATATGACGACTGTTGTGGCGCGGTGGGCGAATATCCGCTAGCGACGCAAGAGGTTTCGGGTTCGATTCCCGCCTTGGGATCCAAAAATATTTATTCTGGGTGTTCTGGGTATTTACTATGTATGATAAAAATATCTATAAGTATGTAATGTAACATCTAGTCACACAACACAAAAGCTCTGCTTAGCTTGGGGCTGGATGATGCTGTGTGGATTGTCCAGCATTATTATTATTATTATTGGTGCACAACCGGATTCGAACCTTAGGAAGGCGGGGTCACTCCCACTACACCACCGGTACTCTACTAAATACTTTACTCTCGCTGCCAAATAAGTGAACTGATTATTATCCACATTATTCCTAAACATTAGTGGAAGATTACTGTGTCCTCTGAAATTTGCATTTTACATAAATGTGTTTCAACCCTCTCCTGTCCATGAGTGTATTTATCCCGAGTACCTAAGTCTCGCATCTATCTATTTATCTGTCTATCCTCAATCCTTACAGATCCCTCAATATCGGATAAATCACCGAGAGGGGGAGCCCAATTGTAAAGCGTAAAAAGCTGTTTGAATCTTTTCCTTTCAAACTGACTATAAATATCGATATGACTGTGAAATATATGCTCGCATTTACGGTATACAGTGTGTTCGTTTGCCTTTTCTTGCTTTTCAATAAGTTAAAAAAACTTTGATAATATATAAAATCTTTGTGCAAGTAAGTACTATAAAAAAAACGAATAAATTCAACACACTTTTTTTATTTCACCATCAGCAAAACTCAATTTTAATTGATCTTCTCTTTACATCAGGCGTTTCTAGATACAAATTTCCATTTGTACCTACGTTGTCTATTTTCATTCGTAATATAGGGTGAGCGTATTTCTTCGTAAAGCCTCTATAATAATAACTATTACAGTCTCTGTCATACGGATTTAAACTTCATTCGAGCCTTGCATGCTTGATCTGCCTAATGGTACTGTCTCTTTCGATTTTATAACGACTGAATAAGGGTTGGGGATTGGAAGGGCTAAGGGGATGGTGTCCTTATTTCACATTCGATGGAGTTAAGGTACTTGAAACCAAATAGATATTTTTATTCTATTTCTGTATCAATCATGATCGAACTTAGGACCATAAAGTTCGTTTGTTCTGTATATTACTATTAGATAAGAGTACCCTAAACCAACGAACATGTATGAAAAATGTTATGCGAGTGAAAAAAGCAAAAAAGGTTTGTCGGGTCGGGATCGTAGCAAGTAGAAATCCGTGAGCTTTGTCTACCCCTATCTAACAGGCGTGATTTTATGTATGTTTGTATCTTTAGACCATTTTCTGAAATAAGAGGCTAAGAAAGGGTTGAAATTCAGAAGTCTATTTCTATTCTGGTGCGTAGGGCACTAAGACAAATGTACCTTGAAAAAAATAAGTCTCTAAGAATAATACTATGACTCGAATGGGCTATATACGATCCAGAATTTAGAAAAATACTTTGAATTCAGATAAGTCAGTCACCATTTTGATGAACCTACCTCTATACTAATCTGTGATATTACTAAACCACAATGCAATCTTGCGATTGAAATGGTACACTCCTACGCTCACTTGCTGGTGACTGCAGCTCTGTAGCTAGCTACCTACTACAGACTGCATCGTCGTACATGTCGCACCACAGAATAGTAAAATACAACAGAAAGGCATTATTATAATATTTATTATAGAACTGTCACGTTAGGTAGGTAATTTAAATTTGAAGTTACCTACGTTAGGTGGCCGGTAACCAGAACCTTTCGGAAATAAATAATTCCAAATTTAGGTATTGATCGTATCTTTGTCCTGACTGACATATATGCAATGCACAGTCTAAACCACCGGTCGTAGAGACTTGTATATATTTTCTGAGTATATTCGTCTTTGTGCGTAGAGGTGTAATAAGAAAAGAATTCCCGAAATTTAACTCCAAAACGGGTATAGCAAATAATTCTATGATAGTCTCGTAATAGTTTTTTTTGTATAAAATTACACTGTGAAAAATGTATTTCGACCGTCAACGCGCACGGGAACGCGCCTTGTATATTTATTTTTATTATAATGATAATTTTCTCCATCAGTTTTTTTGATGACACGCGATTCCGGGCAAATCTGGCGCCATCATATTCCCACAAAATGTCACTGATAGGATATAACTTCTAGTTTTATTTTTCCGTGCTTCAAAACGTCTATCAGCCCTATGCCATTACAGACTACGCATCAGACAGGAGGTAAGTGTCGTCACCGCTGCACTTACCATTCAGACAATGTCGTGTCGGCACCGCAAATATAAGGTTGTGTTACACAGCTGACGAAGCTACATCAAGAGCAAGCACAGAGCAAGGAGTGTTTTGAAAGATTACCCATGGATGTCGTTAGAAATCCAAACCATTATTAGGTTTTAGATAAGGAGAGTTTTTCTTTAATAATGCATTGCCTTGCAGGTTACGTTCGTGAGGAACGTGCCCTACGATGCACTGCTCAGCGTCCAACAATCTATGTGTCTGTAATTTCAAGGAATAAGTTTGTTTAATGCATGCTAGGCTCAACTTAAAACGGTAGACTATAGGCAAGGCAGACGTATATTGCCTATCTCGCTGTGGACGCGTAGTTTTACGTCTAGCCACGTCTACAGTAATTAGCCATCTTCATAGCTTGCTGCTAATGTAAGTAATAAGAGCTGAGTGAATCACGAACTTTTACCATTGACTAAAACGTCGCGTTGTTACTTATAGAAAAAGCTTTTTTAATTACATTAAGTGTGAACTTGTAATAAGTTTTTATTGCCGACGTCGGGAGAAAAACGGCTAAGTTCATGGATAGAGAGGATGGTGGACAAACCGACGGGTAGAGAAAATTGATGGGATTTGGGGGAGACTTTTAACCAGCAGTGGGACGAAATATGTAGGTTAGAAAAAAATCATAATTAAAAATGCAGGCAGCTGATAGAATACTTTTGAAAATACATACTTAAAACACATATAACACCCAGGCAGAGAACAAACATCTATGTTCATCGCAAAAATGTTTGTTTTCGGTGGGGATCGAACCCACCACCCACACCTACATGGCTACTACGACCTAAACTGTGACGTAGGCTGTCAAAAATAGTAAATACTACAAAATTCCATAATAAAATTTACCCAAACTCCGGAAAATCTACATTCTCAAATGCCCTCTGCTTTTACATCCATTTTAGTTAATTAATTAGTTACTCCAATTATATAATGTAACAATTTTAATTTAATCTCGCTGATTAATAATCGTGCTCGTTGGTTTTGTTTAATTAAACTAATGAATAATGGCGGACGCTCATTTCTCAAACAGCCTTTTGGCGGTATTAATGTAAGTAGAAAAGGACTTCTTTCTATTGAAAATATGGTTTTCTTTTATAAAACTCGCTGATAGAACAAGCAGATGGTCCACCTGATGCTAAGTGGCTACCATCCCTAAATTTAAGTATTGCTTCGTAGATCACGCTTGTTAGCAACGTGCCCTAAGATGCACAACTCAGTGTCCAACAACTTAACGCTTACAGGTGTCAAGCCTTATATGCGTATAATTATAACCGGCACCCACACCCCTTCAAACCGGAAGAGTTTATAAGTATGTACTACTAAAATAAAAACGGCGGCTGTATTATAGGTAGAGTATAGTTAACTCTTTTTTGCGCGCAAATATTCAATGTTTTCTAATTAGGTAGGTACATGCATATTTTCCTAAATTCAAATTTTAATCTTTTTCTAATCCGACGTAAGTACTTCCAACTAGAAATACGACTTTTAAAGTTCAAATCGAACAAAATCGTTTTCGTTTTGATTGATTGCTTTAGGCTAAAGACTTTACCTACTTTCTACCTTTTTTTGTATAAAATATTCCATCCACTATCTGGTTCTTATAGGACAAACTTTTCTTAGTTTAGGCCTGGTGGGTGTTATATGTATATTTGTTTATTTAGAACTTAAGGTCAAGGATCTTGCCCATAAGCCGTACTCATCTTTGGTCATGGTCAAAATGAGACGCACGAGACATCAGGAAATGCGAGGTATAAGAAAAAAATACTACCAGTATTCCCTCATAACGTCACGGGCTCAATAAATAAATATCCTTCATTCCTATCCCGTGATATTTCACAATGCAGCGGGAATGCGGGGCTCGTAAAATAAAATGGAACGCGTACCGTCACGTATCCGCGGGGAAATAAAATAAGTAAGATTATCTGTTGCAACTTGTACTGGCTCGATGTTTTTTATACGATTGCTTATGGAACAAGGAGATGGGCCATCTGATGTTAAATGTTTACCATCACCACAGGCCACGCTCGATAGGAACAAGTCCCACGATGCACTGCTCTGATTCCATCAACCTGAGGCATACTTTGTCTGTAATTTCACCAGCACCCACACCCTTCAGACTGTAACACGCGGCGCTACTTAGCGGCAGATATAGGCATGTTGGTAGTACTTTTCCGGTCGAGTCCTTCACTAAGAGCTCTACTACTACGATGTTTAACTTGTTATTTCTTGAGCTGCATTTTTCAACACCTTACAAGACCACTGGTACTCTAGTGGCAGCACGGTAACCATGCTATCCGATCCTAAGGTTGTGGGTTCATCTAGATTTTTTGTTTGCAAAAAATTATGTGCGGCAATGCAATGCTCTCAAACAGCGAAATTGCATTACCGGATTTATTGACTAGTGTTTAAGGCGTGTACAGTTGACGAAAAAAGCTGATGGTCAATTATTCAATGCCTTTATTCTTTGAACGTTGCAAAGAGGATTGCAGATTGTTATATTGATCAAATATTTATAATAAATAATTTCTTTTACGTCACAGGTTGATGGACGCGAAGCACGAAGAATAAACCCACGAAGCACGAAGTTATAGGGCACGTTTCTAACGAACGTGACCACGGATGCTTTCATAATAATACTCATACTATACAACACATAAGCTCGGCGTATCTTCGAAATAGTTTCACGTCAAAGTCAATGTCACAGTCAAAAAGCATTTATTTAGTAATATCCGCAGGAATCATCTTGAAATTTGAAACTTACTGTCAATACAAAGGACATAGGTAACATGGTGTAAGTATTTCAAAGTTACGTCGAGTTTATAAGTATCAGATTGCCAGGCTTGTTCTTGTGTCGCTGACTGTACCTACCTACCTCTACAGAAGGTACCTACAGCACCACAGTTCGTTGTACTTGTTTTATAACTCTGAGCTCGTGTTGTTGAATGTTATTGTTTCACGAATCAAACGCTATTTGCGGTTTTACAATCGGTTTTACTATAAACTTATTCAATTCAATGAAATACAAACTTTCCTACCTATTTAGCCTACCTAAGTACTAACTCCTGGAACCCCTACTCCTGTTTTATTTTTGTGGACATTTTTTATTTTACACATCATCTAGTTCCAAACTAAGCATAGCTTGTATTATGGGAACCAGATGACTGATAGATTGCTTATAAATGTTTTTTTTTGGCAATACATACTTAGACTACAATAAAACACCCAGACAGAGAACAAACCTCTATATTTATCACATAAATGTTCATTGATCATGTTGTAAAAGGTCTTAGGGCGTGATGCAAATATCGTCCAACGTGAGCCCTGCTGGGGCATTACAATAGTTATAACTACCACCTTCCTAACTAACTTACTTACTATCTTAGTGCGGTTGAGTGTACAAAGTACAAACATTCGCATTTATTGAAAAGAGTTTGGATTTCTCCAATATCTGTGTATCAGTCTGGTCACGTCTCCGTAATGCACCCGTTCGCTTTTCCATCATGTACAAAGAAACTGCTTGGTATTCAAATCCTCACAAATGCTCTAAAGTTGCCTAATATTGTCAGTACAAATAAATTGCTAAATTATTACAAGTCACGATGCTCGTCGGTTTTTTATGAGGAAAAGTGATGAAAATGTCTCATCTGGGACCCAACTCTTGTAACGAAGTATCATTAAATTCAAGTTTCGATGGTGTCAATCTACAAATAGTATTCTTCGAAACTGACCTTATTTAGGGGCCCGCAAAATACATTTAGAGCCCGCGCACACAGAGAGCGGTCAGGAGTTCCGAGTTCCGAGTTCCGCGTTCAACGTTCATTAGAATATACCGAGTCTATAACAACAACGCACACAGCGGGCGGTCTGACCGCGGCGGTCAAAGCGGAACTTCGCGTTCCAAGAGTTCATTTCCCGCCAAGACAGAGAACTCCGGAACTCCGCGATGTCTGATGAGTTTGGAAAAACGGAAAAGTTAATTAAATTGGTTAGGGAAAGGAGTTTATTATACTATACTATAAAAACCGTGACAAAAAAGCTGAAGCTCAATCCTAAAAAATATTACTAAATTCGCCTTGTTCTTCTCGCGTTGTGTTAATTAGGTGCACCCAATACTTTCTTTTCTTCTTAGAAGCTGCTGAGCTCCACAAGAGCAATAATTCTTCATCGGATGACGAACGTTCTAGTGACATGTTGCATGTGCAAAGACCCAAACGAAACTAGAACTCGAGAATTTGTACGCCGCTTGTGTGCGTTGGAACTCTAGGGCGGTCAACGGTCACTAGAACGCAGAACTCTGACCGCTCTCTGTGTGCGCAGGCTCTTAGTGATCGTTGTGCAAGCGGGCCTAAATCTATTTGACTGTCAGATTTGTCCAAAGAGGTCATAATACAACCGGTAGGTATGCTTTTCTTGTAAATCAATATTCAGCTTTTAGTCCATATTCTTTGATTACCCCAGACGGAAAACAAACCGAACAAATTCAGCACATTGTATGTAGGTATCATATTTTTGCTTTGGATAATTTCATTTATAGTGATACAGTTTTCCGGCACTATGGATTAATAGTTTAATGCAGAGGGCGCTGCGAGCGACGGCCGGAAATTGCGCAAGTTGCACTTCCGGGCCCAGGGAGTAAGGTACTACTTTTAAAATATGTGGGGGTTCAATATAACACCCACGTATTAAATCATTGCGGCCGATACAATTATTAACCTTCAAAGGTGTTAAATTAAAATTAGTTTTCAACATTTAGAACAATGCTATTAGTTAAAATGAAGATCCGCCATAATTGCAATGTCTAAAGTGCCACTGTTTACGATCAGAACCGACATCAAAATACCCCATCACAGGTCACGCAAATCGCATCAGTTCCCAGATTCTAGTCCACATTATTCGGCTGAGTTCCACCATATCAACAAAACCAAGTTTGCATATTCAGCATCGAAATCGTCATTATATCCTCACCGAGAACACATATTTGTGTGATGAGCATAGATGTTTGTTCTGTGTCTAGGTCTTACATGCTTTGATCAATAATATTTATTCTAAGTATGTATTTACAGATAAGTTAGGTACGTAAGGTAGGTATTCAGATTTCTGGTTCCCATAGTACACAAGCTTTGCTTAGGTTAGGGCTAGAGGACGTGGATAAAATTTATAAGCATTCATGCTGCGCTGCAGACAAAAGCTCTAATTATCCTCTAAAAAAATAGCGTTTTACGTCAGAGTATTTAAGTTACGCGATATTTACGTAGGATCATGCAAACATTTGCCCCGCATTGGAACACAACACTCAAGCTAATAATTAGTGATCTAGTCTATAATTTATGTTAGCCGAATCGGCTGATGTGTGGTCAGGGGGCAGCTCCATCCCTCGTAGGGTGAACCTGAGTATTCAAAACATTTAATTAACAACCCCCTGCCGTGTCTATTGCATTCCAACGAGTGTAAAGGTATTTGATTCAAAACAAAGGGTTAGGGAAAACTCAAGTTGGATTTAGTTTTCAGAATTGACGGGAATAACAGTAAATTCTGTCCCAGGCTCTTCAGCGACCCGTAAATAGGGGCTTGAGTGAAAAGCTACTCCTGATGCTGAATAACCTTCTGTACAATAGATGCAAATACCTACGTATCAAGAGTGTTGCTTATTTCTGCTGTTATACGTGTAATCTTTACCAATTATAAGAATCTAGACTGGCATATTAGACAAAATACAGCCAAAACCGGATCTTAGATCCTTGAAATTTTCAGGGTATACAGCATGGGTTTCATTGAGCTGTCATCCATAAAATGGGTGTAAAAAGGGGATGAAGTTTGTATGAACAATTCAAAGAACAGCGCAGACGAAATCGCGAGCGGGTCAGTTATCATAAAAAGTAATTACAGGGTTAAGCTCGCCTTTGTACATGTCTTTTGTAATCACTGTTTTGTAAAATATTTCTGTGTACAATAGAAGAATTTAAGAAGAGAAAAAAACCCTGCATATTTTCGGTTCCAGCACATCTTAGCTTAGTTTAGACTAGATGCGACCTTCACATTGATATTACAAAAACAAAGTGTACACAGATCCTCGCAATTTTTATCTGAGGCCATGAATAATGCATTCCTTGGGACATCTCGGGATGGAGGTACGAACTATCATTGTGACGTTCGACAGCACGTGACTGGACCCCTTAGTGTAGCGATGTATCAGAATACATAATTTACAAAATCTATAAAAAGAAAGCATTAAATTGCACTATAAAATGTTCGTCAATATTATAATGTAATTCTTAATGTCTTTATTGTACACAAAAATATGTATAAAATGGTGATTACAAAAAACATGTAGGTACAAAGGCGAGCTTAACCCTAAAAAGAGTTTTCTTCAAGTAACCAACACAATGTATTGTGTGTTACCCTATGGATCTGCAAGTATGTTGTCCGAAATACTAATAAGTTTTAATCATGACTATTAATTAATTAATTTGTGAATCTACTAGGTAAACCTTTCAGACGCTTTCGCCAAAACTTTTTTCATACCCAAATAGACAACAAAGTGAGTAATGGCGAGGAAACTCTTGTAGATGACCCGAGATATAGACATAACAATCTTAGAAGTAAGATCTCCGTCAGTAAATATTATAATAGATAGCCAAACCTTAACCGAAATGCTCGGCGTCGAACTCTTGTATTAGGAAGAGTATAAGCTCTTATTTCTCGTGATTGCCATGCTCGCAATAGAAGACGTTTTTAGTCCACTTCCAGATAGTCATTTCTGCCTTCGCGGAAGACAAAACCATGGGTGCTCATGCCAAGCGTGTTAGAATAACTAAGGGGTAAGTATATAATCAAGAAAAAAGTATATAAGTATATAAACATTTAAAAAAATATACTAGAAACGCGTTATCAGACATCATGGATATTGCGAATTATGTTTTTATGTATTTTGTTGCACCTTATTGTATCTCCCGAAACTCGAATCTGTATAACTATTTGGTATGCGTCCCATCTCCGCGATGAAGCGGTTTCCGCTAATTTGGGTAAGAATGCCAGCTCGACTTTGCTATGTAGATTTCCTTAAGTACTCTTAGATTTGAGAAAAGAAAGTAACTTGACACTTTTACTTAGTAGTGTAGTCTATAGTAGTAGGGCTCTTAGTGAAGGGCTCGTCCGGGTAAGTACCACCACATTGCCTATTTCTGCCGCCAAGCAGCGGCTATTTCTGTTTGAGGAGTGTGTCGGTGAAATTACCAGGCAAATTGAGGCTTACTATTTTGTATGGCTCAGGTTGATGGATGGTTATAACATGAAAAACTATGATGGTAGACTAAGTGTAAGGATTCCTGCACTTTAGTTTAAAAAGTAATTTAATAAATTTTAAGTGGCTTACAAAACACATCTGTTTTCTTGCGTGAATACCGCTTTAGTAGTTGGAAATGAGAATGAAAACTAAAACAAAGAAAACAGTCTTATCAAAATATATATATAAGTACCTATTATATCAGTCATCTGGTTCCCATAGTTAGTTTGGGGCAAGATGATGTTGTGTAAAAATGTCCTGATATATTATAGATTTATATTATTTATTATATGATCTAGGCCCTTAGATTTAGTCCGCTCTTTTCATTAATCACATGCCTGGATTCTTCTCTCCCAGCCGAGTGACAGACGCGCGAAATGGACAGGAAAGCTGGGATTAAGCCGGCATGCGCGTGCGCATTCATTTTGTCGCGCTAAGTATAGATGTGACTAAATGGGCCATTGGCGACGGCCGGTAAATCATGTCCATTTCCAATTCGGTACTATTTTTAGGGATCTGTATTCCATATTCACAAATACTTACTTTTAAATACTTACTTCTACTAAAACTGGACTAAAACTTGGAGTTCGTGAACACTTATATTACACGGGTATTTATCGCGTATTCCTATTTTTTCCTAGCCTATTACGTCCCACTGCTGGGCAAAGGCCTCCCCCAAAGACTTACTGACTTACCGAGTATCGCGTATTACCTTTTTTATTTATTTTCCCGACGTTTCATAATATAATCACTAATATAAGTGTAATTAAATGCTCAATATGTGTTCCGATCGCAAAAGTTAAAAAAATACTGTTATTCAATTTATAAAGTTTGGGGGCTATCTAGCGTTATTTGAAATATCTGCCAATTGTTTAATTTATAACCTTTTCAGTAAGCAAGGGCAGGTATAGTTGTTGAGAATATTTGTGAATTAGGGCGCTGGAAGCTGGAGTCAAAACAGATTGCTTTTTACGGAAAACGAATAGCTTGAGATGTGGAAACATAAACTTTCATCAAAAACATAGAGGAAACTCAGAAACGCTTAAAATGTCTTATATCTAAAGAAAACCAGAAACTATGTTCGAAAGCTTTCTATAAGATGTCATGTCGTCATAATAACGTCATCTCTATGACATTTAATTTTATCAAACGGTTTGGAAATTATAAAATACTGGGCCGAGATTCACTTCTGATTTCGATGCAGTGATCTGCGTCGAATACACTTTAAATTTGAACCTAAGTGCAGTGGTGTTTTTTCGGTA
The DNA here is from genome assembly GCA_947095575.1 of Electrophaes corylata. Lineage (NCBI taxonomy): Eukaryota > Metazoa > Arthropoda > Insecta > Lepidoptera > Geometridae > Electrophaes > Electrophaes corylata. Next base: position 11,945,861 of record OX352709.1, on the reverse strand, counting down.
CGGTGTTTGATACAGGCATACTCATACAAAGAGCACCAGTGGTTTAGTGGAAGTGATCCCGTCTTTTGATCCTCAGGTTCTAATCTAGTCGTGCACTAATATATCCTTATATCCAAAATAAATATATGCGCAATGAAGGAAACACTGTGAAGAAATCAGCTAATATTCTAGCAGCGGTGATGGGCTTGCAACCTTTCACGTGTGGAATACTAAACTACTGCAAAATGTGGGTATGTACCAAATGTTATACCTCTGCCTACTCTTACTAGACATCCTCAAAGAATCTTAAATTGGTACTAGTTATCTAAGAGATCTTCTCGTGCCTAGGAACCATGGTCGTCAAGCTATCAATTTCACTAAGAGATGACGTCATAACGCTCTAAAAACTCGACACGTCATTTTAACGATATTTTTTTAACGCTGAAAGCCAATTTCTTTGTAGAGTTTTTGTACGGAACCTTTTTAATCCTTACTGACTCTACCACTCGACTAACAAACTTTATCCTAGCACCCACGTCATCGAACCACAGCTTGCTAACCTTGAATTTACAGTCAGCTACATAAAACTGACTAAAAAATATGCACAAAGTTTTTTCTGAAAGCATTTTTTTATCAAAGTTATTCACCTAACTACTACTAAGCTTTTTACTTTGAAGAGTAGTAGTATAGCTGTTGTAAAAAAGAGTTCGGGTAGGTAGGATAGGTACTTATAGGTACTACCACAGTAAATATCTATACGTACCTTTCTACCAAGCGTGAGCTCATACAGTATTTTTTAATCGGGCAGATAAAAATTCTAGTATAGTGTTGCTGACAGTTTTTCCAGGCTATGGACAAGCACCGAAGCCTCTCCATAACAATAAGGTTTTTTTGTCAATGGTACAAGGGTACTAGGTAAGGACGGATCGGTACGGTCCGTCAATTCTTATATAAAAAATCCTGAGCAAAATTTTAGATGTCATAGCTAAATTTATACCCCTTATTAAGCTGTCTGTACCTCTCTTAAGCTGTCTGACAGAGCCAGCTGTTATACAACTGCTTACCATTTGACAGTGACGATAGTTATTCCAAGATAGGGCTTACAGGTGTTCAAGCCAGCCCACTGCCTCCTACGTGTATACAGACACCTAGCATATCAGCCTAGGTATTTTAGTACACTACTAGTGGTTCAAAGTGTTACAGCTGGATATAAGCTCCAGATCACACATAAAATACTAAATTCCAAATAACATTATTATGTTATTAAATAAATAAAATGGTAGGAAGCAAGGTTTCATACCTGTTCTTTTAGGCTCCATTTATCTAAAGTTCTAATGAATAAAGGTCTTTTGCTTTGGCTTTCATATTGTCATACTGGAAGTCTACAGCTGGTACCTAGATCATAATATTTATGGCGTCAATTCGATGTTATTTGATTTCAAAGGGCCGTTAATCTTAAAGCTACAAAATTAACGAGATTCCATCATCTCGAGAGACGTTTCAAGTGTCGGGTATCATTCGCAAGTCTTTATAGCACCCATTGGATTACCAGCCTTACGCGTAACTCTTATTTATATACAAATAACGTCTACAATCCTATATCCTTTTGTTTGAGCGATTGCCCGCTAACCAACGTCTATAACACTAGAATTTTTATCTGGTCTCCTAAAGACATGTACATAGAGTCTAAATTCGTCTGGTTTTGATTTCTGTTTGGTTTATGTTAGAATGCATGTCAATCCATTGATCTATTGAATGGCGCGCTTGACTTTGATGACCTTCATCAAAACCTTTGATTATGATACAATGTACTGTTGAATTACTTGCTGTTTAGAAGCATAATAGACCACACATAAACCCATAAACTTGCATTAAACATTACTTAAACTTGGCCTATACATATTGAGCATCTAAGAAAAGTTTACTTTGCATCGAAGAAAAGTTGAAAAGTTTATATAAAAGACAAGTGTTTTTCATAAATAGTTTTTAGTCAAGTCAGTTATATATCCAAAGTTAAAGCATTGATGATGAAAGCATCAGTAAAATTTTATCGAGTCGGGTTGTTATGTGTATTAAATAAAATGACGTGAAATAACATTTTCATTTAATTTAATACGCCACAATATAGTTTCATTTAATGGTTCACACAACCATTAAATTAACACAACAACACAAAACAACATAAAACAATGCCATCGTCAAAATTACACAACAGAACCTAAAAGTGAATTTAAAATGAAATAATAAAATATGTATATCCAAAATTAAAGCGTATTTTTTGAAAGAGAGAGAGATATATCTATATTTTGAAACGTCATACTTTGAATTCAAGCCCAGTAACGCTGTTCAGCTCGGTAACGCTGTCCTAGCCCGGTAACGCTGTTTATCCCGGTAACGCTGCCGGAAATCGTCAGGCAATTATTTACCATGCCTCATGGCGGTCTGATTGAGTGGTGCTGGATAGATGAGTACGGGTTGGTTTTGCAGCAGGTCCACTTATTCAAATCCTGGCAAGAAGCCAAGAGCTCCAGGTGTGCCAGCAGCCGGCTCCGGACAATAATACAGTTTAAAGAGCATGACAGGTGTTTACATGTGTAATGTTAGTACTTACGAGAAACATTTTCTTTGGCTGTTGACTAAACGGTGTTTATGCTGCTTGATACACTAGAATTTAATTTTAATATTTTACTTGCACTGATTTTTGGACGTAACTAAAATCTCCTGTGATGTACATAAACGTACGTTATGTGTTGATTCAAATAACAATAATTATTATTTGTGGACATTTGTACACAACATCATCTAGTCCCAAACTAAGTAGGTATAACTTGTACTATGAGAACCTGATGACAGAAAACTTATGTACGTTTTTTTGTAATACATACTTAGAATACCACACCACCAACGCACGGAAAACAACAACCACACGGAAAACAAACATCTATGTTCATCATACAAATGTTTGTTCTCGGTGGGGATCGAACCCACGGCCTACAGCACAGAAGGCAGGGCTGCTACTAAGTGAGCTGCAAGTTTGTCAAATGCCTCTAGCAGTCACCTATTCATATAGTGTTGCAGAACGTTGCTTAAAATTACCAATAAAGATCATATTGGTATTTGGCCACTCTTCATTTAGGTATGTACCTAGTGTGTGTGTGGTATATGTGGGTATTATAGGATGAACCACATGTCTCGTTAGCTTAGTGTTCATTACGTGCAGACAGCTTTCAGGATCTTCGTAATTATGTAGGGGATGTAACATCTCCCACTGAGGGTTGTGAGAACATAATACATCTCTATTATGTGTGCATAGTTTTAACATGCTAGCTGGAAACTAGGAAAAAGCTATCTTCATACAAACTTAATATACAAATGTGTTTGGACGTAACTTTGTGACGTACTAACTTTCTTTTGTACTAGGAATTTAATCATAAGTTTAGTACTAAGTTTTGGGTCGAAAATAAATTATTTATTTCTTTCTTTACTTCAGACTACCCCCATTAGATCCTCAAAGATAGTAAGTATTACTTCAAACAAAAAAATCTGAGGTGCCTTGGGATGAAAGTCAAGAAGTTAACCCTTACCCTCACCTTACCCTTTAAGAAGTTTCAGGAAATCTTTTTCTAGTACAAAGCTAAAGTGAACCCAGAATATGTTAAGTCTCCCCACCTCCCATCTCTTATGGGAAAAGCTTTGTTTAGTTTAGGGGTAGAAAAAAAATGTAATCGCAGATACATTTAGTAGGAGTATAAAAGGGCATAGTTTCAAAACATTTATCTTTCTAAAGGTCTGTGACGTCACTTCCGCATTCCGTTTCGGATTTGGTCACATTTTGGGCGAGGATTCAAAGAATTTCGGTTCGGACACTTACCCTAAGTGTATCGTTTATCTTGGAAGTTTGGGGTTGTAGTAGAGATATCACTTGATTTACGGGTTTACCATTCCTAGTCTTTGACCATGGGTTTCTCAAAATTAATCAGTTTGAAATAGCTTACTAAAAATAGAACTAGATGTCGCCACAGGTAAAATTAAAACGCATTATTATAGCGTTTGGCGCCAGAAAGAAAAGAAAAGAAAAAAATAGCATCACGACTTTAATCTCTAAGCACGGTAGATATCCCCTCCGATCCCTTAGTACCAAATGCCTACTCGAGATTCTTCGAGGATATGAAAATGAAATGAAAAATTATTTATTTCTGTAGCCAAGTTGCAGTAGTTAGTATTCCATACGTGACAGGTTGCAAGCCCATCGCCGCTGCTAGAATACTAACTGGTTCCCTCACGATGTTTTCCTTCACTGTTTGAGAGCCCTGACATAAATTTTTCGAACAGAAAAACCCATTGGTGCACGACCGGATTTGAACCCACGGCGGTGTCACTACCACTAGACCACCGGTGCTCTTTCTTGCGTTTGGCTCCAGATAGACAATTTGAATTTTTGAATTTTGGTTAGTAATAGCTTAGTTTCTTTTTTATAATAAAAACCTCCATTAACCTCTTAAAAATCTACCAATTTATATACTGCTGGGCATACTGCTGGTGTTGAGCCTCGTGTGCCTGTCAATTGACCGGCAACCACACCTTTAAAACCGAAACACTACAGCAAGGTGCTTAACGGCAGAATTAGGCTTGGTGGTAGCACTTACCCGGACGAGCTCTTCACTAAAAACCCTACTAGAAAAAAAATTGGAACAGAGATATATTACACACTAGCGGTCGCTCGCAGCTTCGCCCGCGTAGCAGTTTTTTCCCGTTCCCGTTATTTTTTCGGAATAAATAGTAGCCTATATGTTAATCCAGGTTACAATCTATATCTATTCCAAATTTCATCCAAATCGGTCTACTGGTTAGAGCGTGAAAGATTAACAAACATTCACCTATTCTTACAAACTTTCGCGTTTATTTATTACCAACGTTATTACTGTTAAATGACGTCTGATTAATTATAGGAAACTGACTCGCAAGCTTGTTTGTATGTCTGGTTACTTCATTAGGCATAGAAGCTCATACTTGGTAGGTACTAATACAATTTTCCATCGATCATAAGCACAGAAATGTAGACGCTAACCTCAGCATAAGTTACTAACGTTATCGAATAATTGGCAATTCTTTTCATACTCTCATACTTAGGTTGCAAGACAGGTTTCAAACTCTAAGCTGGTAACAATTATTTTTTTATACGATTTCCACTTGATGTTAAGTTGTAACCATCCTATAGCAAAATATTGTGGCACAAAACACGGACGTTAGCAATCAACCTGAGGCATAAAGGTGTTAAGCCTCACGTGCCTGTAATGCCACTGTGGGTGCCGACCCACATCCTACAAACTCAAGCTGAAAAATGTATGCGTCATATTAGTGCTCCCAAAAGGGAAAGGAAACAACATGAGGAAACCAGTTTAGTATTCTAGCAGCGGCGATGAGCTTGCCAACAGTCATGTATGGAATACTTTAAAATGTAATATTTGAATATACCCATTAGACATCCTCAAAGAATATCGATTTGGTATTAAGTGATCGTAGGGATTATCTACCGTGCCTTAGGATTAAAATCGTGAAGCAAATTTTTATTTTTATTTATCTTAATATTCTCAAAAACTGGTGCCAGCTCCTCCAGTGGACATGTATCAAGTAATTACCGCGAATTATCGTAAAAGTAATTATGAATCGTCTCGATATCCAGCGCCATCGTGATTGGCTCTCGCGCCGTAAGTAATTGTCCACTAAACGGGATATGGTCAGTTTTTGTAACCAATCGGTCGAGTGGCTACCGAACCATGTTTGTACTGCGGTTTGTAGAGTAGGGCTGGAACAGAGCCTTGCAGTCTGGACAGCTGGTCATTGATAGAGTAGACTGAGGTTTGCATATCGAGTGACCAACTAAGCTGACGGAGTTTTCAAGCTGCCTGAAGGACATAACATCCTAAAGAAAGCAGTTGTAAGTTCAGTATTCAGTATGTTTATTGCCTTATTATGTAAGTAGGTTTAACATTGTCAGATCTTAGGACTAGATACAATTTTAGGTGCCAATACACATAATATAATACCCAGTAAGTTATACCTAACCAAACAAAAGAAATAATAAAAAAATAGCATCACAACTTTAATCTCTAAGCACGGTAGATATTCCCTCAGATCTATTAGCACCAAGTAGGTACTTACTCGAGATTCTTTGAGGATATGTAATGGGGGAATCAGGAGTACGTCCAAATATTAGATTTTGTACATAACATACCCACATAATATGGACCTATATTAAATGTAAAAATTTTATATTTATTTACAACATGAGCGTGCAGTAATTAACATTCGTGTAAAATAATGTAAAATTTTATAAAAACGTTTGTTATTTGAACTCAGTCACGCTACTGATTAAAATGAGACTTCTTGGGGTAAAAACAGTTGATGTTACTTGGGCTACACATTGCTGATACCACGTGGACGAAACCGCAGGCAGAAACAATTTAGAAATAATGCTGTTTTCTTTGTTTCGAAGCTACTCTACCTACAGTGTCCATACCGGGCCAAATGGCAGCGATTAGCTATCCGGCGGTTTTTGCGCACTGCAATCTGTCAGATAGCATCGCGCGTGATGCGCTTGCGCACCGACGCGACGTGCCATTTCACTTGATAGGCTTTGCTTTCTATACTAGCGGCCGTAATGTGGCTGAGTCTTTGGAATTCATGTTCATATCATTCCAGTAAAAGATCCAGGATATCGAAATATTATAGATGTTGTGTTTTTAGATTGTTTTTTTTCATACCTCCATAACAACGCATAATATATGTGGTCCACGGTTCACATTAGGGGTGAGTTCCACGCGACGTCATTTATATTGGGATTTTTTTCGTACAATACACTACCTTCACTAAACCATTTGAAGGTTGAATTTCGGGAATTCTTGAAGCATGGCTTTTTGCTTCACAAGACCTAGATCTGGTTTTCAATTGGCTGTTGCTGATGCCTGCTAGGATATCTCCATAGTGTGTGCCGTGATCCCGCATCAGAAAATTTTCAAATATTTTCTGATAATACACAGCAGAAGCCCAATTTTTGTATTTTTTTGAAGATTGAAACTAGAATTTGATTGTCTAAATTAGGCCTGTCCGAAATGTCAGTTAGAAAGATTGACACTGGTGTGGCTTACCATTTGGTGATTTACACGATCAACTCTTGATTTTTTATGATATTTCTAGAAAAAATGAGAACGATAGAAACGACCCCAGTTCATACACCTTTCTACCGCAAAACTAAACTTGTCGGCCATAGCACACGGCATTGCCTTGTAAGCGAGATGCCGGAACACGTAGTATCAAGCTCGTATCGCCGTTTGGCCAAATGAGTTCCGAGAAACGGAATCCGAATCATTTTACATTTTTATTCGTTGGAAAAAGAAAATGGACTCTAGATAAAGTCAAGGCTGGTCTTTGATGTTTATTGGTTTGTCGAGAAGCTGTGGCCGTCATACAGCAGGCATGGTATGACGACAGGAGATCCCTGGTATTTGGAATGGCGAGTCGAGAAAATTTAAAGCTTTTCCATGATAAATAGTGATCTCTCAATTGCCTTGACGGTGATTTGTTTGAGACGAGAAAAGTGATTATGGTATGAGTGAAAATATTCTCCTGATGCTGTATAAATCTATAATAGGTGCAAAAGCCTGTTTTATTATCTGTCATGTGACGATATACGCTTCATCATCATTATCAACCGCCTGTAGAAGTCCATTACTAGGCAAAAGCCTCACCCACTCACCCGTTTCCAGGAAGAACGATTCTGAGCCCTTTACATCGACTTTCCGCGATTCTAACATCAGTCCATCGGGTAGGAGGGTGACCTACGCCTCGTCTTCCGGGTCGTGATCGCCACTCGAGAATCTTTATACCCCAGCTTTAGTCGGTATAAGCTTGCATATAGGTAAAACTTTATAAAACGTAGGTAAGAACAATAGTCACATTACTGTCGCGTGTTCCAGGAATGGGTGTGATGATCTAGGCTCCATTGTCTGTCTGATTTGCGTAATGACACGTCGCAGCAAATGGCATGTACCATGCCAGATGCATTGTGGCTAATTGAGGCTTTCCAATACGTGGTCGTTTTGTAATACCTGAGTAGAAGACACACTTGTTTTATTGATTTCATTTGAATTGATAGAAAGTTTGTTGCTTATAAAAATATTTGCCTCGGTATACTTATATACTAGATTTATAGAATACTTTTTTAATTGTTGTTTTATATACTTAGAAAACAATATTACCCTCAGACAGAGAACAAACATTTTGGTTCATCACACAAATGTTTGTCCTCGTTGATAATCGAATCCACAACTTACAGCACAAAAGGCAGAGCCTTAGACGAGTAAACCAGGGGACACGATACGCTCGAAAATCTAATGAAATCACGATCAATCAATATTTGCGGAGCACGGGAGGGAGGGTCTATTTCTGCTTTACTTCCACAGATAGCGCTGTCACTTTCTAAAAGTTCCTGCTGATTTAGACTAGTGCTTGATGCAATCGATGAAATAAATGAATGAATGATAGATTTTCCATCATTCACTCCGTCAAAGTATGAATAGAGAAAGACGCGTGCTGTTTTTTATTATTAAAAAAAATCGTTCTTACCTTGTAATAAAGTACTATGGTGTTTTTTTAAAATACCTTCATAAATTACGAAATTATTTATCTTTTACGACGTGAACAGTAGAGCCTAAAATAAATTATATGGTTTAATCTAAATTTATCTACTACTACTACTTCATCATTATCATCACCACCCTAAAATGTCCATTTCTATGTTCTATGTTCTTCTATGTTCACTTCCTTTACTTTACAAAACTATCGAACGACTCCGATCCGATCCCAAGACAGACAAGACGTTTCCTACCGCTCTTTCCTATCTGAACATCAGACTGTCAGCCATCTTGTCTGTCAAGCAGACTACCGTCAATCTCCGTCAGTATTGCCAGTACAATAAAAGAAACTTCTACCAAGTCATTTGCAAAAATGTCTCAAGTAATCAAGTATCTTACAATAACATACCTTTTTACTTATTAGCACATGTTTTGGAGATAACTAAGCTAAACTGCACTTTTTTTCTACTCAAAATACGACAAAATTTTATAGCTTCTTGGATATCTCTTTAGATCTTCCTGTGCTAATATGCCAGTGTCAAAAATCTATCTCGATCTGTCAAATAAAGACTTAATGCTAATGTTTAGCTATCTGTGAGTTTTTTATCTATGATTTTTTAAATGTCAGTCAATAGAAAAAGTATCTCGTTCGTCTCAAGCCCGACATATCTCACGTTGCACATCTTAGCCCAGCTGAATTAAACTAAATCAAGTCGTCGAAAAGACCTCAAAAGAATACGCCACGTTTACTTTAAAGCAACAGAAACAAGTATCTGAAGCCGTTGATCTAACAATTCTATTCTGCTGGTCTGAAACAAAATTTGAACCACATAAGTTATATTCCAATAAAATCGTTAGGGTGCCAAACAAATAAATAAATACACTTGCTATAACATTTTATGTTGACAATATCTAAGATTATTCTAGCCACACTGGAGTACTTTCATCCGAGTAATTTTTCGGTACTTTCGGACTATGCATGTGTGATGTGTGTGTGTGTGTGCGTAGGACGTCCTCCTACCCGATGGACTGACGACATTGTTAGGACCGCGGGAAGTCGATGGATGGAAAGGGCTCAGAATCGTTCTTCCTGGAAACGTGTGGGGGAGGCCTATGTCCAGCAGTGGACTTCTACAGGCTGATGATGATGATGATGATGTGTGATATATTAATATCATTGTTTTTCGTTTCATGTGAGTGAAAGTATCAGTACATGAATCATTTACTTTTCCAATGATGTATAATTATAATAGGTACTAACAACCATCTTGTAAAACAACATCACTATCAATTGTTCATGGAACAAGATTATGATGATGATAAAATAATTTAGATGACATGCCCAAGGATCTAGCAAGCTGAAGTGGCACCGTTTATGTCTTTGGCAAATGTAGTGTAGGATGCTGGCAGTAACTGAATGAGTAAGCCGAAGATCGGGCTTTGTAGAAGATTCTAATGTTCAAACAGTATATCCAAACCACATGTTATTTGTTCATAACCACTCTTTGGCTCAGGTTTTTGAGTAACATAAATGGTCTTCACGATACATTCTTGTATAGTGCGAAGACTGCTGAGAAATACATTTTTGTTAAGCGTATACAGCACTGAAACCTACCTACCTACAGTGGACTGCGATCGGTTGATGATGATGATGACTTATAAAATCTACTATAACTACGATGCTACGACAACAGTTTCACTCTTCACTATAAAAGCCAAGGAAATAAATGAATAAAAAAAAACAAATATTGTCTAATCTTCGTGTCGCACCCATACCGGTTGACGTTGACGGCAAACGCAGAGGCCGAGGAAAGTCGATGACTGTAGGTAGCTCAAGATTGTTTGCCATTGCATTCGGTTTTTTAATGACCTTTTTCAAATAGCAGACTTTTAGAACTCGTTAATGATGATTATGATGATGATGATTATGATGATGATGATTATAGAGCTGCATGTAGAAATTTAAGCTCTACTTACAAATTCAGGAAAATTTAATGTAGGAACAGCATCTTTATATAATTTTCGCTGTTTCTTAGAATTTGTATTATAGCACTCTGGCTCAAAATGCAAACTTCATATTCTGTTTTATGGGATTCATATCCGCTCTCTACGAATTGCTATCATCCACTCTACTTTTAGTAAGAGATTAGTTAGAAATCTAAAATCGTGTTGAATTGTTCATTCATTTACATCGATATTTTTTATCGATACTTTCAAGCCCTATTTGGAAGAAGAACGTAGGAACGAATGAAAAATGAACAGTGTGATTCGACTTATTTAGTTGTTCGTCAATTTTGGTTACAATACCTTAAAAAAGGAGTGCTTCTTAAAATGGTGTACTGTTTGCAGTGATCGTATCGCATTTATTGGGTTTTATGAAAAAATAGCCGCTTTGGTGGCATAAAATTGTACTCATCTGTGATAAGAAACATCAACTGTGCGGCCACTATAGTTTTAACAAAAAAGTACGGCGCATTTCGTCATTTTTCTCGCCTTGTGTTGTCTTCAGGAACCGTGGTTACACTGACTGGGTAAGTTTGTTTACCATGGGTTATAAGCACCATACGTGGCAAGAGGGGTAAAGGCAAGAACGGCTTAGTAACGTGTCCCGTGGTTTACTCGTCTAAGGGCAGAGCTAATTGAGATGTGAGGCCTGTCGTAGCTACTAACTGACAATTTAAATATTTTATCAATTATTAAAGAAGTGGAATTCCCAAGGGTCCCAACACAGATAATTGCATAGTCTCTTCCGTCCAGCGTCGGAACACGGAACAACGGTAACTTAATTAGGTGCATGTGACGATATGCCGTTCGATCCGTTGATATATCTACCCCTTATGTAGCGCTATTACACCCCTATCTGGTGAGATAGGAGTAAAGTAAAACAAGTTCAAATATTAAAAATAAATAAATCAAATGACTCACGATCAAAGGGCTGGCGCTTATCTTGGACAGAGAATTAGTTTAGCTATCCAAAGAGGTAACGTTGCCAGCCTTTTGGGCACACTTCCTGCGGTCAGTGACTTAAATTCTGTTTTCTACCTATAGTAAAGACCCGCACTTTACTATAGGTAGAAAAAGTTATGATAAAATATGTAGATAGGTATAAGGTAGATAGATTAAATATTAGATGTAAAATATTTGTATATAGGTACTAGATTACTTCTATACAAATAAATAAAATTGAAGTGTCAATAAACCAATAAATATTGACAAATATTCACTCAAGACTCTCTTGCCCCCCCACTAAACAAATCTTGTACTATGGGAACCAGATAGCTAACAGAATACACGCATAAGTACTTTTTTGTAATAACTTACATATTTAGAATACAATATAACACCTAGATTAAAAGTACGCTTAAAATAAAAACACTCTTAGATCTCTTAGTAGAGATCTTAGATTTTCATCTCGTACCAAGTCGCTTTCAGCGATAAGGCCGCTATTGTACTTTATTTGTTTACGCCTAGATGTATAATGTATCCTTGTGTACAATAAAGTGTTATCTATCTATCTATCTATCAAGTAGTACCGACCTAAGATTTTTGAGGATGTCTAATGGGGTTAGTTAGAGGCACTACGGCCAAATATTAGATTTAAAACAAACCCTAATTTCTGCAATAGTTAGATACCATACGTGTCAGGTTGCAAGTATATAGGTACAAGCTTTAAATACATAAATAAATAATAGCTTTAAAATCTTATTTAGTTTTATTATTATTTGAATAAATCCAATAAGCACTATCGTTAAATATGCAAATATAATGCGGGTAGTTTCATTACAACATTACATCGTTAATTAACGTCATTTCTTTTGAATTGCATTCATTAAACAAACAGAAATAACAAATGCCAACCATGATGAAAAAATGCGGCGAAAAAAAAGGTATAATAATAAAGTTTTGCGTAGACTGGGGAGTAAGCCGTAGCGGTAACGTAGGGGTAGGAATGTACTCTATTTTATACTGTGTAGTGCCATTTATTCTGTGGATGGGGTGAGTTTGTGAATTAGTCTCAGGTAGAGGAGGTGCAGTCGTGCATTCTTTCAATCGACCGCGGACGTCTGCTTGTGATGTAGGTTTGTACGTATGCATTGTAATTGAATAATTGCAGGGTTTAGGCGTGAATGTTTGAAGCTAAAAGAAAATCGTGTTTGGGACGTATATTTTTGAAACGAACGTCAGAGAGTGCTATATTTAAGCTACTAAAACGTTTGTAGAGTTATATGCGATTAGAAGTGTTACCTCAAGCGATCCGCACCTCATTATGTCGCAATCGCACCGCATTAAAAGAAAATGACAAATCGCCTGTAAAAATATAAGTGTCGTTTCACATTAGCGCAGTCCAGTCGCGTTGAAAAAAACTTTCACTGAAGACTTTGTTCATCAAGTGCGCGCCGGCGAGCTTTGGGCGAAGCTCCCGCCCCGCCAGTCTGCCGTCGGCCGTCAACCGGCGCGTACGTGTCGATCGGAATCTCCGCCCGCGCGCGATCGGAAACTTTACGCGAGTGTAGTGCAGTGAGTGAGCGAGCTGATCATGGTGGTCCGCGCCATCAGCGCCGCCGTGCTCCTCGGGGCGGCCCTCGCGCTCGCCTCGCCCGACGCTTGCTACGAGGAGGGTCGCCCGCGCCGTTGCATCCCCGACTTCGTGAACGCAGCCTTCGGTGCGCCCGTGGCGGCCTCCTCTGTGTGCGGCCGACGGGGCCCCGAGCGCCTCTGCGACCCGCCGGGAGACGCCGCGCCAGACGCAGCGTGCCGCGTGTGTGACGCCGCGCGAGCCGACCGACGCCATGCGCCCAGCCACCTCACCGACCTCAACAACCCCAACGACGTCACCTGCTGGCGCTCCGCTCCCTTGCCGCCCGCCGCCTACGACTCGCCTCCCGACAACGTCTCCCTGACCCTCTCCTTGGGCAAAAAGTACGAGCTGACCTACGTCAGCCTCCAGTTCTGCCCGAAGGCGGCGAGACCCGATTCCGTGGCGATCTACAAGAGCGCAGATTACGGAGGTACCTGGCAACCCTTCCAGTTCTACTCGAGTCAATGCCGACGGGTCTACGGCCGGCCGAACAAGGCGACCGTCACCGCCGCCAACGAGCAGGAGGCCAGATGCTCCGACAGCCACAGATTGACGGGCGAGAGCAACGGCGGAGCGAGACTAGCCTTCAGCACCTTGGAGGGACGTCCGAGCGCGGCGAACTTCGACCAATCCCCCGTGCTGCAGGACTGGGTGACCGCCACCGATATTCGGGTGGTCTTCAATCGTCTTCACATGGTGAACGAGGGTGATGAGGTGGACGGTAAGAAGCAGGCGGAGCCGGGGAGTCAGCATTACGCCGTGTCGGATTTCGCGGTCGGCGGTCGCTGCAAGTGCAACGGGCACGCGTCTCGCTGCGTGCCGATGAAGGAGGGCGAGCTGGCCGGCGCTGGAGGCGGGGGCGTGCAGCAGCTCACCTGCGAGTGCAAGCACAACACGGCAGGGAGGGACTGCGAGCGATGCAAGCCGTTCCACTTCGACCGGCCCTGGGGACGCGCTACGGCGAAGGAGGCCAACGAATGCAAAGGTAGGCTTTTTGCATTGTTTTTACATAAGTGCTCCATACCCAGTTTGGAAAAACAGAACGTTTGTCATTGTTTCTTTGGATTGTTACTTGCCGTGCCAAGAACTTAATGCATAGTGAACTTAATCAAAGGTTTTAGCCCGACAATTTTCGTTCACGTTTTACCTACCTAGTTCTCCTATTTAGATGCGTGTTTATGATAACAATGATTCTCTGAGTTGGTTTATCAATTATTTTATCACTAGAAATAAGTAGGACTAGGATTTACTGGGGTAAGATTTAAGTATTAGATTACTCGGAACGGATTTCCCAAGGTCTACGCATACCTTTGAGGATTTGTTCTGAATAGGTACTTTTCTACTATCAGATTTCCTGCCATGGAAAATATTTGTGCTGGTCCAGTTTTGGAACTTTTCTCAATCCGGTGTCTGTCTGTCTACCACCATATTGCTTGCGATCTTTTCTGTAAATGTTGTCTGTAAATAGGTACCTACCTACCTACCTACTGAGTTTGTGTGACTAGTAGGTAGGTACCTTTTTATTAGTCAAAATATTATTAAACAATAATCGTTCATCTTTTGATAAATTGGGTATGGATAATTTATGTTCAAGCTAACAGCTTGTAAATTACCACCGTGAGAAAGTTATAATTAAATAGGAAACACCTGATTTCTATACAAATTAACTAGTGCCGGGGCCTCTAGAGACATCCAACCACGCTACTAAAAAGTAGAAATAGTACACGGCGTTCATCTCTAGGCACGGTAGATATCCCCTTAGATATCTTAGTACCAAGATATCTAGATATCTTACTTAGTATCTTATATTAGTCCACTCAAGGTAGGTAGGTACCTACTTAGGTACTTTGAAGATCTTAATGAAATTTAGCAAACGTTATTTTATTACCGGCGAAATTACAGGCATGTGAGGCTCAACTCCTGTACCTATGCCTTAGGTATGATGGACGCGAAGCAGTGCATTGTAGGGCACGTTCCTAACTAACGTGACTTGCAAGGCAATGCTTTGTTCTAGGTGGGGGTAGCCCTGTAACATCAGGGGGATATCATCCGCAAGTCGAATAAAAAAATTGTCTGAGACAATCCACGCGGGTCATGTCTAGTGTGACCATGTTAAATAAATGCTATCAGCGGTCACCCATCATAATGGTGGCCGCGCAGAACGTTGCCTAGAAATTAGCGTGTAGCTATGCTACACTTTACAGTATCTATTAAATTGAAAGATGTCGACGACGCATTCATATTGTATCACTCGGTAGTAAAAAGTAAGTAAGTGGTACTCGTAAATCAATTATGGTAAGTAGCGTTGATACCAAAGTGGAAAGGTTAAGAAATAAAGGATATATGGTTTTAGGAGTTGGGAACGCAATGGAATTCACTTTCATTGCCGTTGTGAAAATAAACACACAGCTATTTCTATCGATTTAATAAATAAATACTTATGGACATTTTTACACAACATCATCTAGCCCTAAACTAAGCATAGCTTACTATGGGAACTAGATGATTAATAAAATACTTAAATACGTCTGTCTTTGTGATGTATTTACTTTGAATATTCTACCGCACCTAGACGGAGAACAAATATTTATGTTCATCACACAAATGTTTATCATCAGTGGGAATCGAACCCACAACTTACAGCGTAGAAGACAGGACTACTACGAACTGAGCTGTGACGGCTGTCCACGGACGGAAGATTCCACGGAATAAATTTCATTTCAGGAGATTTCAGGCCTTTCATTTCAGGTTGATAATGAATTTTATTAGCAAGATATCAGTCACATTATTGACTTTTGCAATGGTTTTATTAAAAAGCTTATCTAAATGTACACTTTATATTTTAATTCAAAGCACTGTGTACATACCACGATTGATAACAGTCTAGATAAAAGACCGAAATGATTTTCAACTAGCCAAACCCGCGTGACTTCGTCCGCGTGAGGTTACTTTCATGCAAATTTCAACCCCTACTACACCAATCTAGGGGCTGAATTTCGAGAATTCCTTTCTTAGTTCCTTTACACACCAAGACAGAATACTTCAAGTCTCTACGACTAGTAGTTAAAGCTGTGTGTTGTCTATATGTCAGTCAGTCAGCCAGAACAAAGATTCTTATAATTGGTATAGATATAGATGAACAGGGGACATCGCGCTTATCTTGAACGATAACGCTAATGCTTAAAAATACGTCAGCCCACTGCGCGTGCTTTATTGTTTTTTATACAAGTTGCTTATAAATGGAACATAATTATAGATAGTCTATGTCCAGCAGTGGACTAATTGAGACTGAAGACAGGGAAGCAGCATTTTTAACAAGAACGTCACAATAAGTGTTGCCTACGGTCGACCTCCTTGTATATAGAGGGACATATATTACCTTTTTTTTACTGGATAATCCACACAGCATCGTCTAGCCCCAAGCTAAGCAGAGCTTGTGTTATGGGTACTAGATGACTAACATACTTAATACAATACATTAAATTTGTTATTATGCATAGAAAACACCCAGAACACCCGGAATAAATATTTGCAGATCATACAAGCATTTATCCCAAAGCGGGAATCGAGCCCGCAACCTCCTGCGCCGCAGGCGGACATTCACCCGCCGCGCCACATCGGTCGTCAAAAGTAAAAAAAAACTTTTTTAGAGTTAGTGATGCTATTTCTCAGTAAATAGTTGCCTGCTAGCAATTTTATCACAGTAACGGTTATCATCACAAGTCTTCACGATAAAGTAATCATATTATTATGTATTCAAAAATACATAAAATAGGCACACGCTCCGCAGTCCTTAAATAAAAGGAAACGCCACTATTTTATAAGACTTAAGTGTGATAACTGCTATCTACTTTAACAACTTATTTCCATATGTATCTTACCACGCACTCTAAGGTATTCCAATACTTATTCAGTTATTAATAAAACTCTTACGCCAGTTCATCCTATTTTCTACATAATATAAATGCAACAGTAATCACGTTCTAACTACTGACTTTTCTACTGAATCTACGAAATTTAAAATAAATATTGTTAACAAACTGGATTTTTATACGTCTATTTTATCCCGTTTATTACTTTACTCTTTTTACTTTATTTATTTTTATCCCGAAATTTTTACAGTTTGCTTTTTGTTAGGATTTAGGTAGTCATTTATATGAGGAACGAAAAGTATATTATAACAGTTACAATAAAATAAAAATTGTTCATAAAAAAAATTAGGAAAAGTGTCTTAAAATTTAATCATAGCAAGTTACTTATTGCCAAATTACCTCCAGCACGCGAGCAAACCCGTAGGCAGCTACTAAGATAGAAAAAGAAAAAGAGAGACTTAGTAGGTTCTAAGCCGTCGTGTCCAGTTCGAACTTGCACAAGAGTTTTATAAATAAGGGTAGAAAAGGATAGATATGGATAAGATAAGGGTATTTTTATCTATTGAAGGCTTCGGTAATGTCTTTCTAAGGACTCATTTACATGTTGATTAAGAAATATTGGAGTAAATAAAAAAGATCACGATCTTGTGGAATATTATTATTCAAATGATTTCTCTGTAAAGTATAGCTAAGTAAGTGTTTAATAGGTACAACTTACTTGGTGTGATGTGTTTATTGAACAGCTGGTAGAATACATAATTATACAGTACCTTAGTATTCTGTAGGATTTTAAAAATGTTCTTTTTTGAAGTATTACTTCTTATGCGACTTCCAACAAGGTTGCGTTAAACGTTTAACACTACCATGGAGGGGGTATGAAAGCCTGTTCTTTCTTTCTTTCTCTCATAGCCGCAGTTACGTTCCGTATATTAAAGAAGGTCGTGTGGTCTAAAGCTAAGTTTAAAGCACACTCGTTTTTTTTGTTTTTTCTTGTCTGTCCGTCATCAGATAATGTTGTCAGTGTCAAGTGGATGAATGAATAGTTTTAGGTCAAGTTCTCTATAGCGTATTTATTGAAACAATACGGAATCATTTTTATTAAAATTAAGATGCTACAATACACTTTCATTCTAATTACTCATTAATTAATGATTCTTAACCCACAATATGTGTTAAGAATATTGGTTGTAATGCCACCAAGATTACAGAGCAGAACTTAAAATAACATATGAAAAACAATTAGAATTAAACAACTGTGTTGCTTCCAAAGATAACAGAAAACGAATTCTGGTGGATATCTTCCGGAGCGTTGTGGACTGACACCATTTAGAATTAGTATGTAACAAATCTATTAGAACATTCTGGTAATTAGTATGTAACAAATCTTCAGAGTTCACTCACGATGATATCCTTCATCGTTCTCGAGCAAGTGATAAACGCACTAAAGTCAACAACCTCATTGATGCCCGCCGGGATCGGAACCCACGCTTTGTTAGATCTTTACCATTAAGCTTATTTGTAATAGATATGCCAATCGTATGCATAATATAATAATCGTATCTATCGCTGTATATTAATTTTACACGAGAATGACGTATAAATTATCATCTTATACTACAGTACATAATTATTATCCTACTAATATTATAAACGCGAAAGTTTGTAAGTATGGATGGATGGATGGATGTATGTTACTCTTTCACGCTCTAACTCGAGAACCGATTTGGATGAAATTTGGAGTTATTATAGATTGCAACCTGGATTAACATAAAGGCCACTTTTTATCTCGAAAAAATAATGGGAACGGGAAAAAACGGCCACGCGGGCGAAGCTGCGAGCGGCCGCTAGTAATACAATATAACACCCAGACACAGAACATAAGTGTATGTTCATTACATAAATGTTTGTTCTCGGTGGGGATTGAACCCACCACCTACAGCACAGAAGGCAGGGCTACGAACTGAGCTGTGACGGCTGTCACATAGTTTATAATGTCTTTATTCCAGAGACTCAATCTCTTCTTATCGAAATGTTATCTATCCTATCGGTAAACAGCTATAAATAGGTAGGTATATTCCTCTTACATAACTTAGATACACATTGTAGAAGACCCGATAATAGGTTCCTCCTACGCTCCTGCCCTATGATTTGTGGCCAACTATCTCTACATTATCATAAATTTACAAGCTAAACTATAATACGGTCAAGTTTTTTGTAAGACAACTATTATTTTTTTATGTAGCCTTATTTAGCTGTGTGTATTGCTGGGTAAAGGTAGACCAAGGCATTTTATAGTCTGTTATGATATTAGTGCTTATCGAGCAGAAACTGCGTAAAAAAATCGTTTTAGTCAGGTTGGTCAAACTCAAAAAAAAGATGTATTTAATCCATATTATATCATATCGCAAGGATCCCTTTAAACTTCTTAAAACGAGAGAATTTAGGTTTCAAGTGATTGTGGCCTAAACTTGTGACGACCGATGTGGCGCCGCGGGCGAATGTTCCTTGGCGACGCAGAAGGTTGCGGGTTCGATTCCCGCCTTGGGATAAATATGTTTGTATGATATTCCGTACGTGAGAGGTTGCAAGCCCATCGCCGCTGCTACATCTGGTTTCCTCACGATGTTTTCTTTCACCGTTTGGCACTTCACTTTCACTGGCACTTCTGGATTCGAATCCATGACCTTAGATTCAGAAGAGATCGCTCCCACTATGCCACCGGTGTTTAAGGTAATTAAGTGCTTAAGAAAATAAATATCTCAATATTTTAATAGTAACATTTGATCGATGACTACTCAAATTCCTTCATATCAATACAGCGATAAACGTAGTGATAAGAATGCCGCACTTTTAATGGATTATACAACTAAAACGGATAATATAGAAAATGTTCTCATTTAAAAAATCTTTAGCTTTTTGGTATAATACAGATTTGTATCGAAACTTGGACATCCATCTTGATATATTATCATTTGATGTTGTAATAGAAATGTGTATCGACCATTTTATTTTGACACCATGGATTTGGGAAGTGTCAAAGTAAAACCGGCTGAATCTATTGAAAATGATTGTAGCTAGAGGTTTTTATGTGTGGGTCGTAAAGTGAGGTACCTATGTGTTTTGGTAGATGTCACACAGTCTACTGCGTTTCAATTTATCTGCACTTTCAATGAAATACCAATAACTTTCGATCGTTTATTGTGGAAAGAAGTACCTGTGATTGTCTATGGGCCTTGTTTGTGGGTGAGCTTTAACGTTTCAGTGCTCTACTTTGTGGTTATTGCTATTTATTTGTAACTTTTGTTAAGTCTTATAGAATTTTGTAATAATCAAAATGTTTTTAACCTACCTACTTGACGGTTTGTGTATTTTCATTGTAGCGACATAGCGACATACCTCACGTTGCACATTTTAGCCCGGCAGGTGCATTTTGTCAAACTTTCTTCCAAAATGTTATAAGTAATAAAGTTTTGAATTAGGTGGTAGTTTATTGAATCATGTAGGGAAATGGCCGGGCGGGTTTTTATTGATGAAGGAAGTCATAAAAATAAGGTTTTTCATAGCCATTGTTCCAAGCTTACATACCACACAGAATACGTAATAGTAATACTTCTTATAATATTCACTTCTTAAAACGGGATTAAACGCAAAATGATTGATCAATAGTTTCATTTATTCGTAACTAGTGAAAACGTGCGTGAGATTGTCCGCGTGAAGTTATTTTATACAAACTTCAACCCCTGTGTTTAGAGGTTGAATTCCATGAATTCCTTGGTACACCTCTACGTGTTAAGTTTCCTTCACCGTTTGAGAACACTGCGCATATTTTTTTGAATTGAAAAGTTCAAAGCTACGCGGCCGGATTCGAACCCACGACTGGAAGGCGTGGTTGCTGCCACTAGACCACTAATTCTTTTATTTACTAGACACATATTACTTTAAACGCACTTATGCATTTACTATTTGTGAGGTTTAACTTTGAATACTTGAAACCTCAAAGATTAACACAACTAACGTGACATACGAGGCAATGATTTGTTATAGGTAACCATTTAACATCAGGTGGGCCAACTGCTTGTTACCTCAGCAAGTCACATACAAAAAATACATTAAGATTGTAAATTATCATGTTATTTTATTGGTAGGTACCTAAATAATTTCTAAGTCTGTACTTCAAGTGACAGAGCAAGCTTAGAACAAGAATGAACAAGAAACATCGCATTAAATTATTTTATTGGGCGTAAAAGTTTTCTTGAAACAAGGTGAAAGAATTAAAATTAAAGGAAAGGCTGTTGAATTCTTGTATTTTATGTTATGTACGGAGTGTAGAAATAGCTTTGACTTTAATCCTCTCACATCTAGTACCTAGGTACCAAGTACCTACTTGAGATTTTTTGAGAATGGGGTAGTCAGAGGTACATCCAAATATTTCGTATATACCTAATTTTGGCTACCTACATGCCAGTACTCTCAAACCAGTAAGTGTTCTAGCAGCGGCGATGGGTTTGCAACCTGTCGCGTACGTAATACTAACTATTGCAATATGTGTGTATGTACCAAATGTACTATCTGGGCATACCTCTGACTACCCTCCTTAAACATGCTTGAAGAATCTCGAGTAGGTACCTACTTGGTACTATGAGATCGGATGGGATATCTACCGTGCTTGGGGATTAATGCCGTGAGACTATATATTTTTTATTGTGCAGTAGTTGGTATTCCATACGTGACAGGTTGAAAGCCCATCGCCGCTGTAGTTCAGGCCTGATGGGCTCATACATGAGAGAGTGGGTCGTATCATCATACGAAAAACAAACTATTTTTAATTACTCTAAGAGTATTTTGTCGAGTGGATTTAGGCTCCGATGGCGCAGGTGGTTGGCAAGGTGAAGCATAACTTTTGGGATTATATAAAATCTTTATTTACCATAAACAAAAATTTAATTGATAAAATCCATGTGCGATCTTATTCAAACCCAGAGCGGTAGAATCGGAAGTTTGCCACTAGTGCGCAAACAAACAGGAACAATAATGACATTTTCAGAGAAAAACACACGAAAAGAGATAAGTTTGAGTGGTCGTTTTATCGCGTAAAGTTGGCGCGCGCTCAACTGGCCCCCAGCTAAGTTACTACAAGTTTAGCTATTGTTAGTGGGATCTCTGTGAGTGGAAGCTTATCTAAAGTACTGAGAACATGTACATAAATTACCTTTCTTTAATTCTTTATTTTCAACGGACTTCAAAAAAAGGAGAAATTTCTAGATCCGTTTATATTTTTTTGTTTGTAAAAAACAACAAACCAATTTTTTTAAACAGATTTAAAAGTTCTATACCAAGTGTAATAAGATTATTTCCGAAAACAAAAACTGCGCAAATAAAAATAATATAAATAAAATGTGAAAATTATCGACACTTTTGTCCGTTTTTTCTGAGTTTTCAGCACAATAATAAAATAAACATACTAACTTATCTCAAACACCAAAGCATTTAAAAGAAATCGCGATCATCTGACCGGTGGGATGCCCTCGTGGTCGCCGCCCCGTTAACGAATACATCGCTAGAATACTTTTATTGTTTTTTGATTCTCAAATCCAAAAACACTGGAAAAAACTACCCTAAGAAGCCTAGGACCCATAGGAACACTTCATTACTTCCCATGGATTTTTAAGCGAAGGGAATGGGTGACAGGCGGCAGCAACTCCTGAATCCTGTACAACAATACTGGAGTCACCAATCCGCCTGCCGAACGTGGTGATCATTATAGTTAAACTCCTCCAAAGTAGGAGGGCTATATACAGCTCTTGACTTAATCAGGCTGATGATGATAATGAATATACAAACAGATTGAAAGATCACACATTTCTCTATCCAATCCTTTGAGTAGACAAGTTTATCTGAGATCCAATCTTTTCTGTTTATTTATCCATTTCCAATCAGATACAATCCAATAAAACCGAAGAAAACAGTACAGTAACAAATCTAACTGACAACCGAGTCATTGACATCGTTACAACATGATGTATTTGTATTTCCCCAAATAATAGCCAGTCTACCGATGTTGGCAGGCCACCAACACCAACTCGCGGGCTTGTAGACCGGTCAACTAGATGTTCTATTGATTCCGCCGTGCACTATGTCGCACAGGTGATTTGGTCGTATTTGCTTGTTTGATAAACTACATTCTCGAACAGAGATTTAGTTTTTTTTTAAGCTTTGTTGGTCAAATGGTTGGTAAAAAACAGACGCTTACGCAGACTTAGATAAGTCGCAGATGTGACTTTTTAATTGTGCCTCTATTTTCTTACATAGCTCATAGAATACTCTACCGAAATACATCGCTAGTTGATAAATAGGAATTTCATTAAAATAATCGTATTTCTCTAAATCTATTTGACTGTCAGCCAAGTGGTATTTATTCTGTAAGACCTTGTTGTAGGTAACTTTACACGTTCCTGGAGTATTCGGAAGTAATCTTATTACACCCGATATTATATCTAAAATCCTGTTCCAGGTACTATATCGGCGATATAGTACCTGGAACAGGATTTTAGATGGCTTGCCCAGCACCTTTACCGTTCTCACAGCAGCCTATTCCACAGGGAAGATGTGGTCAATACGTGCAGAGCTGATAATGTCACGAGTATTCTCACAATTTTATTAGTTACCCTTCACCGCTTGAGAGTACCTACATACATTTTTCGAACAGTAAAATTCATTGGTGCACGGCTGGATTCGAACCCACGACCTTAGAATGAGAAATTAAAAACTAAATAAAAAAATAAACGAAGTATAAAGAAACAACAGAAACGAAATTCTACAAAGTCGGGATAAAAAAAAGCCAATTGAGAAATCTTAGGGACAGCAATATCTCATTCATTTGTTTACAAAATGACATCTGTACACAAAGACATCGTCCTTTTGAGTCAAACTTTTGTATCGCAAAACTGTAGGTAACGCAACATATTATATTAGTAGTTTTAGTTTGTAGTGTAACAAATATAGAGTTTAAATTGCCTTAAACAATGGCCAAAGTATAGTATATCAGTTGGATATAAAACTGTCAAACTAATTGACGTTTATGTCAAATATTTACCGCCCACGCGGTTCGGTACGCCACATAAAAACAAATGAGGAAATATTGAAGTAGCAGTCAAGTGGATTAGTTTATAGGGTTCCACTAGTATCGGAAAAATCAAAAAAAGACGTATTTTTAATTTTTTTTAGAGTGTATCTGATTAGTAGGGTAGTAGGTGTCTTGACTTTCTTGGTTGTGGTGTCTTTAGAGGCGAATGGAACCCACCAAGGTAGAGGCTGAGTATGGGAGATACTCAGCCTCTACCTTGGTGGGTTAGTACTTAACACCAATAATGCGGTCACAAATCCACCCGACACGCATAGGGACTACTGCTCCCTCCCTAACTGAGGAACGCCTATGTCTAGCCCTGGATTAATTCAGGGTCAAAATGAATAACGAGGTAAGTAGTTTTCTTAAAATATCCATGTTTTGTTTTTTTTATAACCTACAAACTCACAAACTATACAACAAGCTTTAAAAAGAGCCATTAAATTACTATTAACTACCTACCGTTACAATAACCAAAACACATGAACTTTACCATAATCCCGTAATTTCCATCAATGCCTCACTCACGCGATGTTTCAATAACCATAAACAAACCAGTGTGACTTGACCCTTGACTTTCCTATACCCAAAACAAATAAATTAGAATAGAGAACAATTTGTAGAGACAGGATAGTTCTATTTAAACTGGTGTTTTGCGCATCGTGTTATAACTTTTACTTTTACGACAGTAAAATTGTCGAAAAGAAAATAAACTAAGGAAAGACTCTCTTTTTTAGACAAAAAATACGATCAGTTTGGTTTGATGGTGAGTTCAATAATGAGTGATTTGACAAATGTGAATGAAGAGAACATATTATCTAATAAATTATTATTTAATTATGGGCCCGCTTGCACAACAATCTGATATAATTTTATTTAGCTAATCAAGTTTACTAAGATAAGCATGTTTAGCTTAAATGTAACGACGAATTAATTTTCCTTGCTCAAGATGCTAAACGTAATCAGCTTCCTAAATGCATTTCGGGGCTCGCTAAATAAATTTAGTGATTGCCGTGCAAGCGAGCCTAGGAATATTTGGTTGTACCTACTTAGTGTAACTTTTGTATTATAAATATATATTTTTTTCTAATACTCTAATATATACAGCTTAGTCACAGCATGAGTTGAAGAAGATTTATAATACTGTGTACCTTTTGTAGGTATTTTAGCAAAAAAGCACAATAGGAAATTAGAATATATGATTTGTTCAGTAGCGGTAAGTACATAATCTACTACTTAGTAACATAATCATGCATAGTTTGAATAGGTAGCGCAAAAAACTTGTTATAATTCACGTCAAATAAATTGATCCATCTACCTACTTATACCTTATATGCGATTTGTTCATCGGAGTATAAACATGCAAAAAAGTAGAATGTCCAAGATTACCACACGAAGTTCTCATAACGAATTGGTAGGTACATGTTTTTGTTTATAATTTATAGGCCAACGCTTGACCGCAATCTCACTCTCCTCCTTTAAACATCCTCGAAAAATTTAGAGTAGATATTTGGGTCTAAGAGATCGGAGGGGCTTTCTACCGTGCTGGGGATTAAAGTCGTGATGCTATATATTTTTTTTACTATCCAACAAATCCAGATACTGTTTCTATGACTGCTCCTGAGTATTAAACACCGGTACTGCGGACAGCAATCCGTCTGTCTAGCGTGGTAACTATAGCAAACCCTCCAGATATGGGGGAGACATGTCCAGCTGGCTTACGTAGCCTGATGACGTGACGACCTAAGTACGATAACTCTCAAATATCGTTCTTGATATAAACCTTGATGCAGGAAGCCAAGGTATATCGTTATTATTAACCTTTTAACGTCGCATTTGTTTAAAATAACTACTTTCAGTCGAATATCATAAACCCGTCGTTGTATTAATAACTGCGGGTTGGCTATAACTGGCTATAGTTAGGGTTGCCACATCTTATTTGTTTCTAACAAATTAATTGCGATTAAAAAGACATTAAAATTGTATTGAAACAAAAAATGTGAAATAGTTTCACTACTTTAATCCAGGCATGGTAGATACCCCCTCATATCTCTTAGTACCGAGTACCTACTCAAGATTTTTTAAGGATGTCTAAGCGGGGTAGTAGTAGAGATACATACGTCCAAATACTACATTTGGTAAATACCCACATTTTGTATTAGTTGATATTCCTTACGTGACAGGTTGAAAGGCCATCGCCGCTGCTAGAATACTAACTGGTTTCTTCACGATGTCTAAGAGCACTGGCAAATTGTTGTCAAAGTCAAAGTCAAAAATCATTTATTCAGCAGTATCGCAGGGATCCTCTTGAAACGTCTGAATCTAAGCGCCAGTTCCTCGCGACCAAGCCTAGAAGAACCGGCAAGAAGCTTACGGCTTGGTTCCTACCGTTTTTTTGTATGATCCTTTTACAAAGTAATAATAATGTAAATAATGAAACTCCAGTGTGGTGCCAATTGTTGTCAAATTGCTTTAACGTAAAGAAATACATTGTTTATATTGTGCTGTAAACAGTAATAAAAAACAGCTGCAAAACCGATACATTTTTATCTTTCTTATCTTCTTTTAAAAGTAACTACTGACTTACTTACTGACTGTATTTAAATAAATATTTTGTATGTCAGGTAGTATGTCAAATATGTTGTATGTAGGCAAAGTAGTATATTATGAGCATTGTTACTGACTTGTTGTTATTAATACTTTTAGGTTTGTATGTAGGTAATATGATTACACAATTTATATATGATTATAACTTATAAAAAATGAAGGCAGTACCTAACCTACCCGTTATATACTGTCATTTCTATTTAAGTAAGTACCTACCTCTAACAAATTCTAAGGTTCTAGGATTCATTACAAGAGAAAGGTGTCTGTTTAAAAAACTACCCATTTGTAATCATTACTGTTGTGTTTATTTCCCAAAGAACGTAAACAAATATAATAAAAACTGAAGTAACTAAAATTGAACGCAGGAAACAATGTTACAATGTTCCAAACAAACTGATCATAAAATGTCTATAAATACACAAAAGTGCGACAACCCTAGCAACATTCATCGGCGGTTAAGCTAAGATTTATGAAGCGTTTTGTAACACGAAAGCTTTTTTATTTTTCTCGCCGTCAATGGTAGTACACTATTATGTAATTGCTTTATGTTTGGCTTTTGCATTCTTCGGTTAGACCGCGGTACCCTAAAATAAGAAGGCGCGCCAGGTGGTTAAATTTTTTGTCTAACAATGTATCTAAATAGACTTAACAAAAAGTTTTAACCATACGTATGTAAACCTGTGATGACCAAGAAGTACTTATTGTAAAAAATACAAAGTTATTTGAATTTGGAACAGCTATGGACACGTGTCTCGTATGGCGGAGAGTAGAGTGGCGAAGCGCATCTTCTATTCAGAACTCCAGTACGGTAAGCGTAAGCGCGGTGGCCAGTACCTGAGATTCAAGGATGTTCTGAATAGACACATGAAGCGATGCAAAATTGAGCCCAAGGAGTGGGAGCAAAACGCAGCCCAGCGTACAGAATGGAGACGGCGAATCCACCTACATGTCAACGAGTTCGAAGAAGAGCGTCGACTCAATCTCGATAAAAAGCGAGATGAATTAAAGGCCAGACCACCAGAGGCCTTATCCTACCACTACATTGGTGGGGTACTGACGTGTCCTAAATGCGCTCGTACCTTTGTTAACAAACTTGGGTACACTAGCCACATGAGAGCGCATCAGAGGGCAGAACATCGAAGCCCTCACACATTATTGAGTTAAAATGCCTGTTCAGTACACAGTCGCCGTAGCCGAAATCGGTTAGGAATAATAATAATAAAAAAGGTCACAGAGTATAGTCTCGATTTGTTTTCTTTCATCTTTGGAAGCAACATAGCTTTTCCATTTTAATTGTTTTTCTTTATGTTATTAATAATTTTCTTGTGTTAATTTAAGTTCTGTTGTATTAGTTCGGTGGCTTTTTAATCAACATTACTGGTGGTCTTAGCGCAAGGTGTGAGAAATTAGAATGAAAGTGTATTGTGGCATCCTGATTTGAATGAAGATATTTCCTATTAAGGGTTGAATTAGAAAATAACCTACTTTACAATACCAATGGCAGCCCGATTTGACGGAATTGGACTGACTTGACTAAAAACTATTATTTGTTCAATAAAATAACAAAGATCTCTTTGAATTGTCTTTTATAAAAGGTGAGTCTAGGAACCAGTTTCATGTAACCACGCCTAAAAAACAAGACAAAAACTTATCGATTGGCTTCTACCGTTGTTGTATGATCCGTTTTAGGTGAAAAATAATATAAAGTCACAGATAAAAAAGATTTTCGACAGTTGAACGATCAAAAATGGATTATTAACCCTCGAGTGAAAGTTTATAATAAATGGTCGATTCCATCTTACTATGCTGTGTGGCTTTTTTTTTTACTATTTATAGGTAGACGTTTGACCGCAATCTCACCTGATGTTTAGTGATAATGCGGTCGACGATGTAGCACGCTTAATAATAGGCTAGTTATATAATCTGTGGAGGGCACTGTATTTATAGAAAATAATATTTAGTCTGTCTTCTGAAAAATGGTTTTGCCGGCAAAAATGTTGATAAGTTTTGGAGTTAAATTTTAACTGAATTCATGATTATGATAGGTTTTCTTTTCACAATGCACATAAAGGTTTTTACGTGGTTTGATATTTTCTTTTACGTTTGATGTCGGCACTTCATGAAACAGGGCTAGCTAATAAAAATATGCTAAGAATAGTTGTAAGAAAAAATTACTTCCTGGCAGAAACATATCATTCCCGTGTCATGAACACTTCTCATAACAGTATTTCTCTTTAATTTGAAGTTATAGTTTCTATGGCTTCCTTATAATAAAACTGAGGTATTGGTCGCAATCTATTCTCATTTGGAGTTGCATAGTAGACTGGCGTTGTGCCAAAATTAGTTTTAAGAAGAACTTATTTTAGAATGGACCCGATACCGTATGCAGACTAAGCCTTTTTGATTCTAAATCTGTATAAACGAGATTGATTGGCTTTTTTAGAAAAGGATTAGATTTAGATTTCTTCTTTTTCTCGGGTTTTGCTTTATCTTACAAGCGTCCGGTATTATTGTTAACTAACGAAACGCGCGCGACTTCGTCTGCGAGAAGTTATTTTCATACAAACTTAAACCCCCGCTATGCATCTTTAAGGGTTGCTTTTCGGGAATTCCTTTCTTAGTAACCCTCTACGCACCAAGACGAATATACCCCGAATTTGAGGATGTGAGAGTGTGACAGGGATCCGTAGCACTACTAACGGATGCTCGCAGGATATTGAAACCGGGCATATATCTTTCTTTGTTAGTCCGTAACTACTACGTGTGTTATTTGATGGTATCAAGGCTCATATTAGGTCCCTCCTTAAACCACTGAAGAGCCGTGAAAACGTAACAAACAGATAGACAGGTACACTTTCTCACTTATTGGTATAGATAACTTTTATTCAAGTTGGAATTTCTAGAGTAAGTTCTTAGAGGAACAGAATATCGCATACTTTAATACAATACAGATGTTATAAGGCAATGTGGGCGCAAATTGACAAAAGCCCTTTGGATAAATGAAAAAATACAGATGGTAACAATAGAGTATTGGCTATAATTTAAATTAGTTTAATTTACACAGATGTCGCTACATCCGGCGTTTAATGACGCACTGGTGACCTCTATTTTGCGACAACAATACAAAATGAACGCCCCTAACTGTCAAATGCGTTTGAATTTCGAATTCGCACGATTCTATTCATGGTACGGCATTACCTCATTGTCACGAATTTAGGCAACCGTACACGACATCATTTTGATAGATGAATAGGACTAATTATGGCATTTATTTATTGTATCCATTTCATTGTTAGGGGTTGAAGCCACCCCCGTTTTTATAACCAATATACACCCTAAGCTACACGCGTCGGAGTACGTTTTGCTGATTTATTTCCTTTGCCAGTTTTGTGATTGCATGAAAAAAATAAGTCTATGGATAAAGGAGATTCGGCGAAAAAAGGTTGGATTTTATTTTGCGCTCAGATTACCAGAAAATACGTTTTGTTTGCTTTCAATCTTTGGCTAATAAAAATATTCTGGGGGTGTATTAAGAGCAGGATTTTAATATTTTGAGCAACCATAACATGGAGGAAAATAAATAACACAAAATATTATGGGTTTTGCCAATAGCGACTGTTGAAAATGATGTAGGTATGAAAATGATAGATGTATTTCTACCTACCTAGGTATAGAGCATGGGCAGGCAACGCTTTATGTGCTTTAGGCTTAGTCCATCATCATCATTAACAGCGTGTAGAAGTCTATTGCTGGATATAGACACATCTCCTATAATGTTGAATGGTTATGAGCCTTTTCCACCCCACTGACTTTCTGTCTGTCTTTTGGATAGCAGTAGTCGCTATTTGAGAGCCCTTATTCGCAAGCGGTTGTTGGTTCCCCCCATTGTAACTTGCTAATTCTGAGAGCTAATGTCAGTGACCTCGGGTTCTTCTACGGATTTCCTCATATATATGATTCTATATCTCGCAGTCGAACGCCCGCATAGCTCTCTCCGTAGCCCGTTGTGCGACTTTGAGCTTGTGTATGAGACTAATGGTTAGCGACCACGTCTCAGTTCCATAAGTCATCATTAGCAACACGCATTGATTATAAACTTTTATCTTGAGGTTGGCCTTTAGGTATAGTTGTTTGTCAGTAATATTTTATGTATTTTCATAATCTTCAAAAAAGCCAAAAAGTCAAAAAGTACTAAATTAATGTTGATGCGATTTGCAGAATTACTTAGCTTATAGTACAACTTCAAACTTAGTATGGGTTTCATTGAGCTGTCATCCCTAAACCGGGAGTAAAAAAGGGATGAATTTTGTATGAAAAACGCGAACAAAGTCGCGAGCGGGTCGGCTAGTAAAAAATAATTTGTTTGACTGCATTAAATACGAGCCTGTCAGTTTCTATTAAGGCGAAGTTGTTTTGTTCAAAGTGCAACAGTATTCGCTATTAAAAACCTCGTTTATCACGACGTTAATTTATTTAATAAATCAACGTTTGGAGTGCTCCGGGACGGCCATTACTCAAACAGGCCGCGGAATGTAAAACGAAGCCCGCGATTACAGGAAGTGACACTCTTTCGTTGTTTGCGTGCCGCAGTTATGCGCAGCTACGCAGGATTTACTTATTCAGATTTTAGTGTTTTATGTCAATGAAATAAGCTGGTATTTTCCAACACTTACTTTATAGTTGTACGTAGTGTGTAAGATATACGGATTTTCTTTCAAATATTTGTTGTATTCGTATCCAACTGTAAAGTTTTGATACTAAGATTTTTTTTAAACCAATGTATACATAGGCACCTAATGCGTGCGTATACTTCTCAACCTATAGGACAAGATTCTTTATGTCAAGAGTGGCAAGTACCTGAGAGGATGTCAGTCTTCCATTAAATATTTTTTTAAATAAGTATTTCTTTTGTAATTTCATACAAACACTTACCACCATACATTATTCAAATCTTAACATTGCTTAAACTAACCCTGTCACTTATTGTCATTACCTGTTGGTAAGAGACAGCAATAGTATAAGTTTTGTGTATCTTTGGAAGATTTTAATAAGTAAGAACTTAATTTCACTTGAATTATTTTGGAGCGTTTACTGAAAATTGGTAAAAGGCAGATTGAAATCATTAGTCATGGCATTAAACTTGCAAGATCATCTATCAGATCTTTTACAGTGGATGGGTCTAAGAGCTCATATAGACTTTTTTGGCTTTGCCTTTGAGTAGAATATGTGGCAAATACTTTGTACAATGTTAAACAAAGATATAAAGTTCCACTTTTCTAAGCTCCATGGTCAAGCCTCAATACCGGCTCCAAGCCTCCAGTCGGCAAAAGACGCTCTATGACGGAGATGGATAGTCCAAAGAACGCCAAGTACTTAAAATTAATTGAAAAATGTTCGCAATCTGTATTTATTGGATCGGATATCTATCGCAGATTTGTCTTTCTGATTGAGCACGAGGATTTATGGATTTGCGAGAAAATGAATTTTCTCAAAGTACTTGAATTATCTACGGCAACGTCTTTTTAATTTAAGAAAGCGAGATGTTCGGACGAGTTTTAAATGAGAGTGGTGCTTCAAAGCTGTATAAATGTCAGTCATTTGTTATTTCCTGTGTTTTACGAGTTCTAGCGAAGCCTTCTAGACTTCTGTATTCTACCTGCAGTACCGAGTGCATACCTAATTCTGTCGCTAAGTAGTGATGCTCACATTGCTGTGTTTCTTATTTGAAGGGTGTGGGTGCCGGTGAAATAACAGCCACATGAGGCTTAACACCTGTATGCTTCAGGTCGATGGACGTAAGGTAGTACATCGTAGTCCACGTACCTAACGTGCGTGGGCTACATAAAAGGCAATGCTTAGTTATAGGTGATGTTTACCACTTAAAATTGGGGTGGCCATATGCTTGCTCCACCAGCAACGGATAAAAAAAAAGTTTTCGGAACTAAAGCGCTGGGCACACTGACATGTTTAACATGCGTCAGCGGTGGCGTGCACGGTCGCGATTAATTGTTTTGTAGGATAGCGAGTCTTTTATTTAACAAAAGTTTTGCTTAAATTTATATTTCAAATGCAGTAAAAGAACCGGCTTATTTAGTAACATTTCAAGAGATCATTTACACCAATCAATCGTCGCCTTTCATTATTTTTTTAATCCGCCTTTTTAAGGACACGTCACGGTCACGTCCGCGCATGCGTCGTGCGGATTAGCGCTCAAAGCCACGGAAGCAGAGCAAACACGCCTCCCCTTAATAAAACCTTGACATTAGAATAACCACTTTATAACTTGATTGGTAGAGTTCATAATTGTATGCAATTATGAGTAGTGTTTGATTTTGGAATGTTTATCTTTAAAGACTCAAATTTTAAGTTGTAATGGATATTGGTCTAGTGGAAAACCGATCGTTTTGCTTGGTGATAAGAGCGGTTTTCAATTGTTGGTGTAAGATAAACATATGGACTAGACGCGTGTCCACGCATAATATCAGACCGCACTTATGTAGATGATTTGTCAACTTAGGCCGTTTATAAAACTTTAGACCTTAAAATTATTTAGTTAAAGTCTATAATTCAAATCATGAAATAGTTAAGTGTGTTTTCTTAAGAGGTAAGATTTAAAAAGTCCATTCACGGTATGATCTTGGCAATGTGAGCAGGAAATTAGTGTTATGTATTTGGCCATCGATGCTAGGACTTATTTGGAATTTTAACTACATAATTATTTTACATATCTTATTCTGCCGACCTATCTGTAACAAATATATTTGTCTCACTCTAGCTGACTGAGCAAGATAAAGACAGAGCACAGCTTACGCCACTGGTCGCAGAGACTTGAAATAATGTACAATTGTATAGATTTATTTTATTTTCTGAAAAAATATCCTAAAAGCCCGAATTCTACAGTAATTTTCCAATAATAGCCGAGTATTGACAGTCCTCAATAAAATGACCAAAAATCATCCTTGAGCCTCAATTTAGTAGTATCTTCTAAAATACAAGCCAACAGTCATGAACTGTGTCGACAGGAACATAATGACAGCCCCTTAATTGCGAAAAGCACGATCCTACGTTTACCGGCCCTCGGGCACAGCTCATCGAGTAACAGCTAACTCACTCCAAAGATTTACGTCCGAAATAACTATATGGATATTTGGTCGGCATAACTATAGATGTTTGACTGACCTCACTTCTCATAGATCTAACTTCTGTGCTACAGGTTGTGAGTTCGATCCCCCGAGGAAAAACATTTATGTGATGAACATTGAAGTTTGTTCTCTGTCTGGGTGTTTTATTGTATTCTAAGTAAGTATTAACAAAAAACTCCTAGATTATGACTGAGAAGCCGAAATCTAGAATAGTGTGTATATTATTTAAACTGAACTAGCTGTTTTCTTTAGACTGTGCCGAGTCTGGGTCCCAAATGACACCTTTTACAGCGCCCCAATGAATACATCTCGTTAATTTCAAAGAAAGGAAGTCACAATGAATAAGTCATGGCGTCACTTCCGGCGAGTCATTTCACGTAAATTAATATTTTTTAGATTCCTTGGAATTGCAAGATTTTTAAATTTCTGTGTATAATAAACTGAGAGCAAATGGGTGTTTTTGAAAAGTTTTATTTTAATTTTATTAAAATGCGAATTAACGTACTGTACCTATTTCTGCCGCCAAGCAGTGATGCTCGCAATTTAGTGTTCCTGTTTGAAAAGTGTGGGTGCCGGTGATATTACCGGCACATGTGTCTTAGGACCATACGGCCTTAAGTTGAGGGACGCAGTTTAGTGCATTGTATGTAGGGTACGTACCAAACGTACGTGACCTGCGAGGCAATACTCTGTTATAGGTTATACATACATATAATAATTTTTATTTATTTTATTTATTTATTTTATTAAGAATTGCCAAGAAATAATACACAAAACTTAGACTAAACTTAAACGAAAACAATGTACCGCCCTGTGCTTATCCACTTAAGGCAACCCTTAATAACCAGGCATAATATAACCCTTTATCTCAGGTCCATTTGCCTATTCCATTAGCAAGTAGCATAAAAAAATACAGACAAACAACTACCTCAAGTAAAGCCTTATAACTAAATTAGTACTTATAGTTGAAATTTGAATTTGTGTATGTACTGTTTAGTTACATAACTATGTTATGTTAGTACTAATTTACCCGAAGAGTATAGTAAACTATTATGCCCCAAAGAGGCTCATTTTGGACGCTATTTATATTATTCCCTAAGACATATTTTACAAAATGAACACAAGAAATGAGGAAAAATCAAATGATATTTTTTTTTCATTTTCTTCGAATACCCCTAACTATAAAAATGATCTTCAACAGAACTACAAGTATTTTCTACGACATTCAATTTACGCCAGCATAATTACTGTCATATCGTATTTACAACGCCGACCGCTAGAAATGGCGCAATCTCGCTGTAGACCAATAAATCCATTTTACAAGTTAATTCCATGTCCTATTTCCTGGAAATTATT
Organism: Electrophaes corylata; assembly: GCA_947095575.1. Lineage (NCBI taxonomy): Eukaryota > Metazoa > Arthropoda > Insecta > Lepidoptera > Geometridae > Electrophaes > Electrophaes corylata. The sequence goes on along the minus strand of OX352709.1, from coordinate 11,910,570 downwards.
CTTAATGTATATAGCTGTTCGTTTACTGACTGACTGGTGTTAAAAAATTTACAGAAACCACCGGCACCGGTTGTCTAGTGGGAGCGACCCCGTCTTCTGATCCTAAAGTCGAGGGTTCGAACCTGGTCATCCACCAATAGATTTTTTATCGTAAAATTTGTGTGCACAATGCCAGTTTCTCAAATGGTGAAGAGAAACAGCGTAAAGAAACTAGTTAGTATTCTAGCAGCGGCGATAAGTTTGCAACTTTGGGTATGTCTCGAATTTCATATTTAGACGTACCTCTGACTATATCCATTAAATATCCTTAAAGAATCTGGAGTAGATACTTGGTACTAAGAGATCTGATGATGATTGAAACCAAATGAAAAAGATCAGAAAAGTCCTGGAGGAAAAAATGCCTTAAATTTTATAATAGCAAACATTGATAAGCAAAATTACCTCTACCACGTGAGCAATGCCGCGAACGTTTGCTTGTATATCTAAATCTATACCAATTATAGTCTTTGTCCTGACTGACTGAAATATAGACGACACACGGCCTAAACCGCTGGTCTTGGGGACTTTAACTATCCCGGGTATATTTGTCTGGATCTGTAGAGACTAAGAAAGGAATTACTGAAATTCACACCCTAAAGGGTTACAGCAGGATTGAAGTTTGTGTAAGAATAGTTTCACGCGCGCACGAAGTCGCGTGTTTCTACTAGTAAGGTAATAAATATTTCCATAAACTATTAAATTAGAGTTTATTGATCTGTCTACTAAAATAATAGCGTTTTGTATCGTAAACGTTTGTGGTTTGGCTGTCAATAATGCCATAGGAAACTATCATCTAAATTACGTACGGTAGATCACTATTATCATCATCATCAGCCTGTAAAAGTTTACTGCTGGACATAGGCGTCCCATACGTTTCCAGGAAGAACGATTCTGAGCCCTTTCCATCCATCCACTTCCCGCGATCTTAACAATATCGTCAGTCAATCGGGTAGGAGGACGTTCTACGCTTCGTCTTCCGGTTCGTGGACGCCATTCGAGAACCTTTATTCCCCAGCGGTTGCCCGTTCACGAGCTATATGGCCTGCATATTGCCACTTCAACTTGCTGACTCTGAGAACTATGTCGGCGATCTTGGTTCTTCTACGGATTTACTCATTTCTGATTCTATTTCGTAGTGAAAATCCCTGCATCGTTCTCTGCATAGCCCCTTAGAGTAAGTACCGGTGAAGTTACAGGCACATTTATTTATTTTATTTATTGATATACATATAGACCTAATATTACAGAGTACTCCAAATCGGTATGTCTAGAACATTACTAAAGAAAATAAAACTTATTAATATTATATCTAAATACAAACATGAGGCTTAACACCTGTGTGCCTCACGTTGGTGGACACAGGGTAGTGCATCGCAAAAGATATTAATTGTAAAGATATTAATATTTTTAGTATGGTAACATTATTTCTATCAAATACTGCTGTGGTTAAATCCGAGAGAATTGTCTTAGTAAGTGGTATTGTCGTCTGTGCATTGTGGAGACGTGGTCGTGGTTCCTCTGAATGGTAGCTGAAACGGCTTGGAGTTCGGGTAATGACTGTAACTGAATCGCTTGAGTGGGTGTGATGGGCGATGATGTAGATCAGGAGACAACGGTTGAAATAATATAATATATTTTTTTATACACAATTGGTTGACGAAACATATGACCCACCTGATGTCAAGTGGCTACCATCGCTTATAACAAAGCATTGCCTTGTAGGTCACGTTTGTTAGGAACGAAACCTATAATACCGTGCTCTACGTCCACCAACCTGAGGCATACAGGTGTTAAGCCTGATGTGCCTGTAATTACACCGGCATCCACACCCTTCAAACCGGAACACAGCAAGCTGCTGCGACAGAAATAGGCATGGTGATAGTACTTCCCCGGACGAGCTCTTCACTAAAAGATCTACTACTACTAATTACTATTCTTCAGTAGTATCTATAATTATTTACACTACTTTAGCATAGTTTTTATATGCGGAACTAACCATAGTATTTCCCCGGACGAGCCCTTTCACAAAGAGCTGCCGATATAGATGAGAGAGTCGTGATGTTATTTCTTTTCTTTCTGTATTATGTTGGTTTTCTTATCGTTGTCTCTCGCACTATAAAAGTGCATTTGAGTTTTGGCCAATTTGGAAGTAATTTGTAATAACGTGTTTACGATGTTATTATACGTTTTATTATATATTTACGTAAGTAATCCGTTTATTTATATTATTGTTATGTTTTGTAAATCAATATAATAAAATAAACAACTGTGTTTATAATAAATTCAAAGAGTTACTGCTGGAAAGATGGTAAAAAAAAATCGACTTTTATCCTCAGGAACGGTTGATATCCCCTCAGATCTCATTGTACCAAGTACTCGTCATTCTTCGAGGATATCTAAGGGGGTAGTCAGAGATACGTCCAGATATTACATTTGGTACATACCCACATTTTGCAGTAGTTGATATTCTTTTTTTTTATACAATTTGCTGATGGAACAAGCATATGGCCCACCTGATCTTAAGTGGTTACCATAACCTATAAAAAAACATTGCCTTGTAGGTCACGTTAGTTAAGAACGTGCCTTACAATATACTGCTCTGCGTCCATCAACCTGAGGCATATGTGACAGGTTACAAGCCCATTGCCGCTGCTGGAATACTAAAAAATATAGTTTCAACCAAAAAAGAGACATTACTTGTGCACTATCAGGGTAAGTATACTCTTGCACAACAAACATTACCGTCCAAATATATCATAACTGTGTTTGCCCAGCAGTATTTAGCGAGCACACACACTCTGCTCACCTAGTTAGGGTACAGTCGCCGGCATCAATGATATACACTATCCCTGGTATTCACAAACGTGGTACAACAATTAAATATTCTGTCTTGCAATCACCTTATTAAGTTAGATTGGCATTATTATTACTTTGTAAAAGGATCATACAAAAAAACGGTAGGAACCAAGCCGTAAGTTTCTTGCCGGTTCTTCTAGGCTTGGTCGCGAGGAACTGGCGCTTAGATTCACCTAGATTTAAGACGTTTCAAGATAATCCCTGCGGATATTACTCAAAAAAAAAAATAGTTGCACGGTATTTTGTCTTTTGCATTGACAGGTAGTTTCAAACGAGATAGCCAAGAAACTAATAAGTATGTTTTGACTTATTTTTGTAGAAATACATGTAATTAAGAACACTTTGTTTTTATATTCATTTAAAGTAATACTACAAAATATTCAGTTAAAAACAAAATTTGACAAAATATGAACAACTAGCGGCCGCTCGCAGCTTCGCCCGGATAGCAGTTTTTTCCCGTTCCCGTTATTTTTTCGGGACAAAAAGTAGCCTATATGTTAATCCAAGCTACGATCTAGATTTATTCCAAATCAGTCCACTGGTTAGAGCGTGAAAGAGTAACAAACAAACATTCATCACGTTTACCAAGATAAACATGTTTAGCGTAAACGTAATAGCGACTTTACTTTCGTTGTGCATGATGTTAAACATAATAAGCTTCCTAAATGCATTTAAGGGTTAGCTAAATACATTTGTTGTTGTTACATTTGTTGTGTGGGCCGTGTTTTTGCTGGTTTGTGCGTGCTTATGTAGTAAATAAACAAATGTTCTATGTCTATGTCAACTGAGCTGAGGCACCTAATATGTTTCCCTTTGGTTTTGAAGAAAAAAGCCATATTTTTCTTCAAAACCGATGACGGCTGACTTTACTTTTTTTACCGACTTGACTAAAAATAATTTATTCAACCCACTTGACATTGGCAAAATTGTCCGCAAGACGGACAGATGCCACAAAATAAAAAAAAAAGTAGTAAAGAGGTTAGTAACAGATGATGTGGCTGACTGTACCAATCAGTGTGACAGTCGACAGGCGGTTCCCAGATGCGCTTCGTCAGAGACAAACAGACAAACAGTGCAACACGCCTGTCTATTGTTAGTGTCTACAGACTGAGTTCATGAATCAAAATGTCACCAAATGAATGGCTTATTTCTTATAGTAAGTACTGTAAGTACTACAAACTTTTCTGAAACTGTATTATGAAGTTCAATGCGATGAAAAACCTGATAATCATATTCTTGAATACGATAAATGAAGTTTCGTATTTCCTTTCGAGTAGTAGTAGAGTTCTTTGTGAAGGGCTCGTCCGGGGAAGTACCTACTATGCCTATTTCTGAAGCCCTGCTTGGCTTTAAAAGCAGCGTATTCCGGTTAAAAGGTGTCGGTGAAATTTTAGCACATGAGGCTTAACACCTGTATGCCTCAGGTTGATGGACTCTGAGCAGTACACCGTAGGGCACATTCTAACGAGCGTGACCTACGAAGCAATACTTTGTTATAAACAATGGTAACTTCTTAACATCAGGTGGGCCATCTGCTTGTTCAATCAGCAAGATGTATACAAAAATTAAAACATTCATGTTGCCACATCTTCGCTTCGCTCTCTCAATCAATTACTTTATCACTGATAAACACTGCCTCAGAAATAATTAACATTATTTCTATTAAATTAAGTATGCTATGCGTATCGAGCATGAGATAATAATAAATCCTGAGCATTTTGTAATAATTTCTCATTTCAACACAAATTAGCTTATCGGACCACTTCACAAGAAAGTGGTACTTTGAGGCCCAGCATCCATTCAAGCTGATTATTTACAGTATAACTGTATTATATATAAACTATATTTATAAAGTAAACTAGTGAAATTGCTTATGCCTTCGTTCCTGTGTTACTATTTCCATTATTGTACATAATAAATGACATTTAAAGTCAAACTTAAAGGCGAGCTCAACCCTAGAAAGAGTTTTGTTCCAGCAAACCCTCAAAGAGACTGAGATGAAATTAGACGTGGAACTGCGTAAAAGCTCTTTATAAAGAGCTATAACTACTGCAAAAAAGTGTGTGGAAAAAACATCATCATTTTATTTGTACATTATTGAACGTAATATAAATTGCGCAATATCCTACGCCTCACAACTAAACACCAACCTCAGTAAGTAGACACTTCATTAGACCCGCAGGTGTCCTTAAGTCCTGGTTTCCAAGAAAACAAGCGTCATTTAAAGCCGTAGACGTAGGTTGTCATGTCAAACTTAATTCGCGGATCGCGGGAAGTCGATGGATGGAAAGGACTCAAAATCGTTCTCCGTCCAGCAGTGGCCTTCTACAGGCTGACGATGATCTCAATCTGTTTGTGTATTTTTTTTCATTCCTTTGCTCGAATGGTACTACCGTCATATAGCGGTCACGTTATTTTTGCAAGCAAAGGTTTAACGCCACCCACGCGATCGGGTAGGTGTAGTACAGATGTAATCTTGCAAATAAATAAATGCACGATATCCACTTCCAACATAATCAAACTTCATTTTATTGAAGTTTAACACTAGTACCTACCTAGGCGCTACGTGATCAAAATTTTAAAAAGCTAGCGGACTCTTTCGCACTCAGGGTCTATTCAGTGTTCTTTCTCTTTAAAACGAATCCAACTTCTACAATAATTGCTACCACAGCTCAGTAGCTAAGGTATTGTCGTAATTTTTCTGTTTTAATGGAATTTTGTAATAAATTTGATTTATTTTTGTTTCAGGTAAGGCGACATAAATCAGAAAGAAAACAATTACTTAATTATTTGAATCCCTTGGGAATTTAAGTCATAATCGGTAAATATCTCCTGAGATCTCTTAGTACCAAGTACGGACTCTAGATTGTTTGAAGATACCTAATGGGTTGTCAGAGATAGTCTAAATAGATATTACATTTGGCATATACCCACATTTTGCAGTAGTTGGCATTCTATACGCGACGGGTTGCAAACCCATAGTCGCTGCTAGAATACTATATCTGATTTCTTCAATGTTTTCAAATGGCTGATATACTTAATACAATACATTATATACATAGATATTTTTTTTATACATAGAAAACACCCAGAACACCCTGAATAAATATTTGCAGGAATTGAGCCCGCAACCTCCTACGTCGCCGGCGGACATTCGCCCGCCGCGCCGCATCAGTCGTCAAATAAAAAAGCCTACGTCACACAAGATATTTTTTTATACATAGGAAACACCCAGAACACCCGGAATAAATATTTGCAGATCGTACAAACATCTATCCTAAGGCGGGAATTGAGCCCGCAACCTCCTGCATCGCAGGCGGACATTCGCCCGCCGCGCCGCATCGGTCGTCAAATAAAAAAGCCTACGTCATACACGTTTTTACACAAACATTTAGAACCGCATTGTTTTGTCTGCGTTTCGAAAAGCATCACATCTCAATGTCACGACGCAAGGTCGTCTGACCCCTGCTTTGAATACAATACAACGCCTTCGGTTAATTGTCACAAAAAGCGGCTCATTTTTGTAGTTTTCATTGCGAACATGCTAGGCGCTTAATTAAGTTTTGTATACATATAATTTTAGGCGACTGTACCTGTTGCCTTACATTTTATTTTATTATCATGTCATTTCGTGCATGTATGCATTGTATGCGTGTCCTCCTACCCGATAGACTGACGATATTATTAGGGTCGCGTGAAGTCGGCTGATGGAGAGGGCTCAAAATCGTTCATCCTGGAAACGCATCAAGAAGGCCTGTATCCAGCAGTGAGCTTCTACAGACAGTTGATGATGATGTATATATGGCAAGTGAATTTATATATTTTCTTCTCTATTTCTAGGTGTCTTTTATAGCTTCCCAACTCACTCATTGAGTCGTTACAAAGTTAAACCATTACAAAACCAAGAGTTATTACCATTAGTCAACTTCCACTATTACAGTAACTACTTTGATGTACCGTCTCTAATTACACAGTAAAATAACTTTATTTATCTTGAAGCACGCACGCTATTTTGTCACATATCTCTCTGGGTTTAGGCATATAGTTGTGTGACAGATAAGTGTGGCTTACGGCGTTTTTGTTATGCTGCACTGCGTGTTATTATGGCAAAATAATTACGGAATTACATACAATAAAAGTGACTGACTGACTGACTGCTTGGCAAAGCGTTCTTAGTCCAAGAAGCATACAATTACCAAAGTATCTTCCTAGTAGAGAAGCACTAAGTAAAGAATGGGAACCTGTATGCCTCAGTTTCATAGACTCTGGATTGTGCTTTCTGAGCATTTTCCTAATGGCACAACTTAACATCAAGTGGCACATATTATACATAGTCAAGTTAGTTCTGACAGTAAGTTCAGTAAAAGCTATAAAAGGTGTTTTATTAATACGTTTATTGATAGAACAAGCATATGGCCCACCTGAAGTTAAGTGATTACCATTACCTATAGCATAGACAAACAAAACACAGTAGACTGCTAATGTGACTCAAAAAAAGGTGCATTTCCAGGCTATTTCTAGATGGCGCTGGCAAATAGCCTGGGAACCATTTAATCAGCCGTTTATACCAATTAATCTCTTTTAATTCATTAAAAGTTACCATTTAAATTTATTATTTATTTTTTAAATAGGAATTTTATGGCCGATAAATATGTTTTATCGATTTACCTAAAGAAAATATATTTTCAATGTTCATGTACCTGTTGACAGATGGCGTGGTGATAGATTGTAAAGTATTTTAAAAGTGATGCTTTAGTTTTTATATAGTCTCGCAACTTGTTGGCAATACTATGCAATGAACTAACTCAAAAACTATGAAATTACAACTATCTCCGTGCACAAGATGACAACGGCGCGTCGCACGTATCGTTCATTAGCATAGCGCAAGCTGGCCGCCCGCAAACTATATAACGCCATCTCTTTATTTGCTGTCATACTACTTAACTATGTAGCTAAGTGACCTATCGTTGCGAATGCATGTAAAAGCATTTCAATCGTTTAGAGCAGATTCAAAACACTCAGTGACATCTAGTGACTTTCTGGACAATCATTTATCGATGCACGTTTTCTTGTATGAGATTGGCAGTCTACTCTATGTAATTAGTCTATGCCTATAGTAAGGCATTGCCTCGCAGGTCATCTTCGTTAATGTGCCCTGCAAGGCACTGCTCTGCGTCCATCAATCTAAGGCATACAGGTGTTCAGCTTCATGTGCCTGTAATTACACCGGCACCCACACCCTTCAAACCGGAATACGGTGCGCTGCTTGGCGGCAGAAATAGGCATGGCGTTAGTACTTCCACGGACGAGCCCTTCACTAAAGCTACTACTGAAGCTGGTATGACAGCTGTCACAGCTCAGTTTGTAGTAGCCCTGCCTTCTGTGCTGTTGGTGGTGGGTTCGATCCCCACCGACAACAAACATTTGTGTGATGAATATAGATGTTTGTTCTGTGTCTATGTGGGAGTATTGTATCCTATGTATGTATTTACAAAAAAAAGTATATAAGTATTGTATCAGTCATCTGGTTCCCATAGTACAAGCTATGCTTAGTTTGGGGCTACATTATGCTGTGCGTGTAAATGTCCTGACATATTTTAAAGTTATAAGACACGCAACAAAAGTCGCGGGTATAACCAATGGTGACAAATAACTTAATTGAAAAGCCTTTGCCCTTTGGTTCGTAGTTACGTTAATCTTTCTTTAATTTTACTTGGAAAATTTAATAAGTGGTACCTACTTATTTAAAAGACCTTCAGGCTGCCTATTCTGCCATAAACAAAACTGAATGCATTACTAGCAAAACACGCGACTTCGCGTGAAGTTATTTTTATACGAACAGACGGCCAGACAGATAGAGGAGTCTTAATTATAGGGTCCCGTTGCCGTTTGGGTACGGAACCCTAAAAAGGAACCCCTTCATTAGCTCTCGTAGGTGTCGTAAGAGGGGAAGAAGGGAACACAGCAGGAGATAAGTGGCATCATCACTAACACTGCGGTCACTAATCCGCGAATATATCAGAAAAACTAGTCTATAATTCCTAAAATATAATTTAAAACCTAAACTTACATAGGAAAAAATATTTTACGCCATATTTTTGTTATTAATAAGGTTTTTACCTTATTGATAACGGTTTTAATATGCATCAAAATTAAATACCTCAAATTCTTATGCGAAGAACCGGCATCAATAAAATCGAGTAGGTATTCTATGTGTAACTATTTTATTTTACCTTTATCATAAAACTTAAAATCTAAGGTGTGGATTTAAATAAAAAATAAAACATCGATATTTTTCCCAGCACTATCTGAAGGTTCAAGTTAAAAGAGGTTAGCGACTATTTCTGACTCTCATGCTTAATCGATTGTCATGCTGTCAAAACGCTAAATAGAGTTTTCTAGATCACTAATTTTTTATACGACTTGCTTGTGAAACAACCAGATAGCCCACTTGATGTTAAGTGGTTACCATCACCTATAAACAAAGCATTGACTCGCAGGTGACGTTCGTTACGGACGTACCTTATTATATTAACGCACTGATTGACTATGTTTGCACCTGAACCATATAGGTGCCTCGTTTGTCTTCTATTTCACCGGCATAAACAACTGGAACACAGCAACACTGCTTGTGTAAGAAAGAAAGAAAGAGAGAAAATTTATTTGGCCCTAAAAGAAAAACAAATAAACAAAAAAAGGTGAAAATAAAATTAAAACATCTATAAACTACAATATAAAATAATGAAGAAACTATTGCATGGACCAAATCGGTCCCTATCTCAGCATAAATGCTGCGTCAATCTTGCCGAGGTTGATGCAGAGCGGTTTTCAGACGGGGCCGATGCAGGTGAGGAGTATTTGTTGTAGTACGAGTCATTCCCCGGACGAGCCCTTCACGAGCTCAATTCGTTTATAGCAGTTTACGCCACACCTCAAACCACAGGTGTCCCCTCATTTATTAAAAATGGTTATCACTAGTTGGCAACCTATAAACATTTCATATAAATACATTTTGCGTAATAATATTTACATTTAAATAAACTGCCCTGATACGCAGCTAGCCTGATTACATTTAGCTTTAATATTACCAAATCACTCTATTTTAGATCATAAACTTTTATAAAATAAAATATTAAATTGTGTGTCGAATTCGTCAAGCATGAGTAACTTAGACGTAGAGGATTCCGTCTGTCACCGATTAGATAAACTAATCTAAATTTACCTTAGATCATTCACATATCTAAGCTATTTTTATATTAGAAAGGTACTATTTATAAAAATCTTTGTCCTGATTGACGTATAAACAACGCAAAGTCTAAACGGCTGTTCATAAAGATTTGAAATTTTAGGGTAGGTTTGTCTTGACACTTTGGGGGTGTAATTAGAAAGGAATTCCCAAAAATCATCCCCAATAGAGGTAGAGGGGGGGGTTAAAATTTGTATGAAAATAGTCGGGCGCGTTTTTACAAGTCTAACTATAAAAAAATAAAAAGTTTTGTCCAAACTGACTGACTTGTAGACAATGTAGAGCATTTGGCGCACGCAACATTTTGTATTTTACAATAAAAACTACTTAGACAGAGTAACAACGGGTTGGCTCACCGTATTATGGTTCGTTTTGTACCTTTTGGAAACGGAACCCTAAAAATATGTGTAAATTCTTTACGCGTGGGCTGTTTCGCTATTGTATGCTTTTATTTTATAGTGTCCACTGCTCGATTTTATAATGCTGTATCGTAAGATTTTATATCATGTTATTTTATTTTATTGTTAAGTCTATTTAAATAACAATATTCCTTTTTTCAATGTACATTTTACGCGTGAAATGTTATTGTATTTAGAATGTACAGTTTTTTTTTGTTGGGGAATTATTTTGTAAATATGAACATACAAAAAAACGTTCGAAACCAAGCCGTAACTTTCTTGTTCATCTAAGCTTGGTCACTGATGCTTTGATTCTATTGATTCTAGTGATTCTATTCATTTTACAAGAAGTTATACAAGTAATACTTCAACCTGCCACGTATGGAATACCAAGTACAAAACTTGGGTGTAATATTTTGACGTTCCTCTGACTACCCCTCAGACATTCTCTAAGAAACTCGAGTTGGTGTATTTCTGATACAAAGTCATCTGCCGTGACTGGGGATTAAAGCTGTGATTGTAAAGTTTCTTTCTTTTTCAATTAAATTGTCATAAAAAAACAGTGATATCCTTTGACTAATGATAGGCTATGATAATAAGTTTTTAGGCCGCCACCCTTAGGTCTCCCACTAATTAGTTTCGGCTTCGTAACTAACGCTTAGTGCAAGGTCTGTGATGGATTAGGTATAGTTTACAATGACTCGTATATACCCTGAGCGAATCTTGGGGTTCTACTCTGCAAAGAAATATTTGCAGCTTAGTTTTTAGCCGTAAGTTTCTTGCCGGGTCTTCTAGGTTTGGTCACGAGGAACTGGCGCTTCGATTCACCTAGGTTTAAGACGTTTCAAGATGATCCCTGCGGATATTACTGAATAAATGATTTTTTACTTTGACTTTGACTATTTTGTACGAAATAATCAGATGAGCCACCTGAGGCTAAGTGGTAACTATCACCTATAAATAATTTAAGATACTTATACTGAAAGATGAGTGCGCACCGTTGAATCATTGTTGCCGTGCATACCGCGTAGTGTAACTTAAAATGTTAATTTGAGGTACCTTTGTTGATCGTTTTGTGGAGTACTCCCCAGCGTATTAAAATAAATGTACAAACCAACCAGCCAAGTACTAACTTACTCACTTTATGACTCTTGTAAATATCTGTTAAGAGTTGTAAACACACGCTTGTTATCGATGAAATGGGATGTCGATAAAATAGGTTTATCGATGTCGATACTAATGAGACTATCGATAATTCTCAGTTCGTTAGCAACAGCAAAATAATCTGACAGCTCGAGGTCACGATTTCACTTATTGGACTAGGTTCTTCGCGTGGCTTCACTCACGTACTGGTACCATGTAAAATTGCATAGTTTGCTAATCATTTGCCTGTATCTAATACCAATTATAAGAATTTTTGTCCTGAATGACTGACTGATTAACATAATATAAAACACAGCCTAAACAACTGATGGTAAAGACTTGAAATTGTTAGCGTATATTCGTTTTGATGTGTAGAGGTGTACTAAGAAAGGAGTTCCCAAATTCAACCCCTAAATGAATACAGGGGTTGAAGTCTGTATGGTCGATGGAGAAGGCTCCAAATTGTTCTTTCTGGAAACGTATTGGGGATGCCCAGCATTGAACTTCTTCAAGCTAATGGTGATGATAAGGCTATAGTTATTAGCAGGGTGGTATTGTGTGAAATGTCTGTAATATTTGTCATTTAGATTGACTTCTAGCCTGGTTGTCTACTCTGAAAAACGGTAGCTAAAGTTAAGTAGTATTATGTACTTGCGGGTGGCATCCCTGACAGCGACAACTTCAATAGGAAACGTGTATCCAGTTGTCGCGCAGTGACTCAAACCGATAAAAAGAAACTTCGTTTATTGATTTTCAGAGTAGACACCCTGGTTTCACAGCTCAGTTGTGGTCTATGCTGTAGGTAGTGAGTTTGATCCTCATCGAGGACAAGTATTTGTGTAATCATCACAAATATTTTATTCTATTACTAGGATTTTTTTATATTCTAACCACCTATTATAAAAAAGCATAGAATTGTTCTATCAGCTATATGATTCCCATAGTACAAGCGTTGCTTAGTTTGGGGCTAGATGGCACTATGTGAAAAGTCTACCAATGTTTATCTATTATTATAATAAGCTATACTTACCTATTTCCAGCTTTCCAAAGGTTTGATAGTTTGATATGCTTGTTAGTGAGAGAAAATAAACAAAATTACAGCCTATGTTCACCAACATATAACCGGGCATTATTATTGTCGGTTACCGTTTTTATAAGGTTCCCTAAACCTGCAGAGAATCCTTACTAATAGGCCTGCATATAGTGTTGCAATTTTTGTTAATTTAGCAGTCGAAAAGTTAATTTTTACTTATGCAATACACGACGCCCATCACCAAGTATGGTTGATTTTTTTTATACAACTTGCTGACGGAACAAGCAGATGACCAACCTGATGTTAAGTGGTTACCTTCCCCTTTAATCAGCATTGCCTCGTAGGTTTCGTTAGGAACGTGGTCTACGATGCAATGAGACGTACAGGTGCTAAGCCTCATATGCCTGTAATTTCTCTAACACTAACCGTCCAAACCGGAACACAGGAAGCTGCTGGGCAGAAATAGGTGTGGTGGTAACAGTACCTACTCTGGCTGTACGCACTGTTAGAAGCTAGTACATAAATACATACGTGATAGGTTACATGAGGATCCCCACCTTGAATTTTCATTTCAGAGCGTTGTTGGATTCTTTGCAAAGTTTTCTCAATGTTTTAGCACTGGACACTGGTAGGTAGGCTATGACCGAACCAAGTACTGCACTCCATTAACCGACGGTTATACTGTAACCATCCGTATTAGTTAACAGTGGAATGCACTACCACAAAAATTAGGTAGATTATAAACATGTTCAGACATAATCACTACAAATAGTCGGAAGCAGGCTGTAGTAACTTTGTGTTTTCCTTATAAAATAACATAGCGAGCGAGCAAAAGTTAGCTAGTTCACTTGTGATTTCGCTTGTATCGTTATAGCTTCCGCCCACGGTATCGCTGGTATACTCGGAGTACCTAGACTTATTATTCCAGATTATGCACTAAACCTGCCCTTAGTTTTACCTAATCAATTCAGTAATAACGGCATTATTACGCCACTAACATAAAAAAAACACATTTATTGGATGTAGTGTCTGATGTAAAAAGTGGTAGGAAGTGCTGAGCAAGCCCACTTAGAATCAAAAAGATACCAGGCGCAGTAAAATTTAAGACTCATGGGCAATCTGACTCAATGAATGAAACTTGCAATACACTGCTCGCGAAGTTGTATAAAGTTTGGCGAATACGAATGTGGAAGGGCACTTCGTTTCGTGTAACCTAGCCACGCTTCGGCCTCGCTTCGGGTGGCTTCGGGTGACTTCGAATTGCTATCGGTTTTTACGTCCTAAAAAAAGTATATACTCACGTACTTCAGACTTCAGTATCTTCGACCAATGATAGAATAAATGAAAACTCTTTATTGTGCACCTTACAATAGAGAAGAAATAATAGTAATAGTACACAAAAGCAGAAATTGTACAATGAACGGTCCCAAGTTACCAAGTACTTCGTCGACAAGCAACTTCGCGACTAGTGCACACACTGTGCAGGTATAGGAACTGGCTAGCTCAACGTAGTGGGCTAGCTGTGTTCCAATTACTATCTGTAAGTACTCAAATCATTTGGTCGGAGAAAGTTGATCTCATACAAATTACAAAGTGATTAGATGCACCTATTTATGTGTCTCTATATGGCTATAGTTTAACGATAGCCTTGTAAACTTTGAAACAACATTGTTGATAAATCAGGCAGTAATCTCAGATTTTATTGACAACTAAAATGATTATCTTTGCTTCAAAATAAGTTATTCAATTCAACTCAAAGAATCCGTTCAGTCCGCATACAAATAATAAGTTTTAAGCTTTTGCGATCGGTACATATTGAACACTTACTTACACTGGTATTATAAAAAGGTAATACGCGAAAAATACCCGTGTAATAGAAATGTTTAATACATATACAAATAAATCAAGTTACTTGATAAAAATCGGCTCAAACTCTACCTTGACGCTTGGTTCATTTTTAATTTTGTCCCGTATTTGACTATCCAGCAGCTTAACCGTTAATTATTGTGTTGGTAAACTTGAGCGTTGATTTCTTGATAAGATAGCACTAGTTAATGAGTTACAGGCAACAATGAAATTCAATTAAACCATTGAGAAGTCAAATCGATCGCTATCTTCGCCAATCGGCAATCGGTGCCGAATGGACTATTGTGTCTTCTCGTGCTCTCTCAGGCTGCTGGTATTCTGAGACGTGACTTGAGACATCAACACTTCATACTTAGTAGCATACATCTTTCATACAAATTTCAACCTCCGCTGTACCCCAAGCAGGGGTAAAAAGGCTCTAACTAATGACAGAACAGGCGGAAATGGCGAAACTCTAAAAGCTCGTCAAACCCTAAAAACGAGACCACACTCATGACGAAACCTCAATAAAACAACTACGTGGTGTCGATCTACTTAATTTGTGGTGCGCAGGCGCATTAAAGAGGTTCATGATTCTGATCCTATCATGAAACTATTAAAAGTCATCATTCGTGACTCGATCGGACAAATTATGCAGTTGGAGTGTGGTACAAGGAACACATCAGCTTGATTCTACTGCTGTATAAGTTTTGTAATACTGAACTGATGGAATAAGTAAATAATCCCATCTAGTTTTCTATGAGTACTTAATAATATTATGAAGAGGATCCTCTTTATAATATTATCGATAAATCTTCCGAAAGATTTGATTGTTTGTTTGTTTGAATTGAATAGGCTCCGAAACTACTGGACCGATTTGAAAAATTCTTTCACCGTGGGAAAGCTACACAATCCCCGGGTGACATAGGCTATATTGTATTTAAAAATATTGGGATCCTTACTAAATCCCGTGCAAAGCCGGGACAGACCGCTAGTATGCTATAACCTAGGCGTGAGCAGAGTATCGTAAGGCACGTTCGTGAAGAAGCAGAAAGTCAGAGGCAATGCAAAGATGGTATTTTTTCCTCTGATGTGAAGTGATTACCATCACATTTTAGCAAAGCGCATTCAAGTGCACTGTTTTGCGTGCATCTAATTACTAATTTCACCGGCACCCTTAAAAGCGGAACACAGCAAGTTGCTTGGTGGTAGACATAGGTGCGGCAGGACTTCCCCACACACGAGCCCTCCACTAAGAGCTTTACTACTGCTTAAATGGTAATATAACGGTAACACATGTGAGTCATCTAATTGTTCCATCGCAAGTCATGTAGAAAAAAATACAGAGCGCGGTTTGATAAAATCGCGCGTACTTTAGAAATCGCTTCAGCTTATAATTTAAGCTCAGTGGTATCTCAGAGATCGGGCCCAAGGCAGTATCACACCTCGCCGGCTATCGCACACCATCTTATAACGCCCATCTTGTTGTAGCCATGGATATTATGGCGTTGCATTCGCGTTTATGCTTCTGGAACTTTCTCTTATAATTCCTGATACTAAATCGTAGACCGGAGAAGGTGTCTGTGAAAGAAAAACACAGCTTCACTACTTTAATCCCTAGGTACGGTAGACATTTCTCCTCAGATCTCTTAGTACTAAGAAGGTATAGTACCACATTCTTTAATAAGTACGTATTTATTTATTTAACCCTTTATTGCACTAAAAAAAATTGTACAAAAACTGAGTTTAAGGAGGTGGTATCCGCCAACGAGAGGTTTTCTCCGTGTTATTTCTCTTTGATGAGTGAGTATAAATGTCCAAAAAAAATATATATTGCTTATTAAAGCCTAAATTTTAATTTGAACAATTGAAATAATTCTAACTATATTATTACTATATGAAAAAAATATCCAAAGTGAAGCAATTTTTATTTTAAATTTGGTTATTTCTTCTAAACGGTATTTATTTTTAGTATTTTTTTTTCACACAAATATTTGTCAAAGTATTTATCACAAAGTGAACAATTGGCAGTTTGAACTAATAATTCATTAGGCTACAAATAATTATTTCTTGAATGCGATATGAAATGGAATGCGCGCGGGTCCCTGTGCGGGCGACGGGCGGCAGTGCAACTCAGTATGGACAGACTCCTCAAGGTCGTTGGCGAGTACCACCGCCTTAATGCTCGATAGCATTTTCTGCCAGCCAACCTGTCAAGGTTAAAAACAGAGTGGTTGGCGTGCTAAAACTAAACATTAAAGGTAGTTGATATTCCATGGCCTTGTAGGTCACGCACGTTAGGCACGTGTCCTACGATACCCTGCGTCCATCAACAGACACACTGGTATTAAGCCTTATGTGCCTGTTATTCCGCCGCTACCCACAACCTTTTAGATCAGAACACAGCAATGCGAGCATCACTGCTTAGCGGCAGAAATAGGTACCTATGGTAATAGTACTTCTTCAGACGAACCCTTCCACAAAGAGCTCTAGTACTACCTAAAACAACAATATAGTAAGTAAGTATTTAAAATTTACTCTTTTTTCGTAAGTTTCTTTAGTATAAAAGTGCGCTCGGTTATTTTTTCTTATTTTTAACGAATATTGTGATAAAAAAAAACACAAGAAAAACAACGCTCATATTTTATACGAAAACATTGTCACTAAAAGTCAGCGCATAAAAATGTCCAAAAAGCATACGGCGCTCAGCATGCGACTTTATCATTTTCATAATCTCCACAGCCGTCAAAGAGGTAATTAGGACATGTACTCAAAGCTCACACACGTCCGGCCATCTGAGCAGACCGCATGTAAACCAGCTTTAATTTAATTTGCGAGAAAAAACTCAGAAAACGTACAAAATCTCGTAAAAAAAGCATTAATTTCCGGGACATGTTACCGCGTAAAAAGTTGACAGGTTTGTTCCGTTCCAGTCTACGTAAGCACTGAGGAGCTTTATTCGAATGTTGTAAGGTTGAATTTGAGTTAAAAAGGTTTCTCTCAGTAGGTGAAACAATTTCGTGGCATTCCAAGCCTCCGTGGGCACCGTGTTCCCGCCAGAACCATAATTGCCGCGACCACATCGAGTTATAAATCTCTCGGCGCGTAAGATTACGGTACAAAATAAAAATAAAATGTGTGCATTGGAACGCAGCGATGATAGTATGACAAATTAATCGGAGCGCGTAGCCGCTTTGTAATAATTTGAAAATAGAACGTGTCTGGCCGAAATAGTGGTGTGCCAGACGTGTTTACGGAAAAGAATTTAGTGTTGTGATATTTTTGCGGTTTCGTAGTAAAGTTTTTAATAGAGTTGCAAACCTGGAAGTATTTTCATAACCTCGTTAGACGACTGAACAATATGCTTTTGTGTTAAAGTCTGTTGAAGTGTTCTTAATGGCATCTGTCCATCGTTCGACAGATAATTACGCCAGTGTCACGTGAATAAAAATATTTTGTTAGTAAAGTCAAGTCAGTTAACAAAAAAGTAAAGGCTGACATTGGTTTTGAAATAAAAAGATGGCGTTTCTCTTCAAAACCTCAGGGAAACATTTTTGATCAAATTAGGATGCCACATTATAAATATGCTTTTGTGTTAAAGTCTATGTATCTTCTTGTTTATATCACAAGCGTGACAGGTTGGCCGGTTCAAAGAACCTACCAAACTCAAAAAAGCAGTTAACTATTAATTCCAAAGAGGCAATGACGAGACGAAGCTATAGCAATAAAACAATTTAACCATTTACCGTCTGGACTATCAAATTATGATCAATTTTCATTAATATACAACTTTCACTGTACTAAAATACAGTTTTGGTAGAAGACAATAGGTGCAATGATAATTTTCTTGATGATACCGGTATCTGTCAATTTATTACTGGTTTTAATGTTCAAACAAAAAGATACACTTTCACCGAGTAATAGGGTTGTCAGAAAAACTTTACAATAATAAACTTGATTTCATTGATAACTTTCAAGATAAATTTAACAAATAATAAAAATATTATTTATATAAGAAGCACATAAATAACAAATAACGCTAAGAGCATACTTCTACTTTAAAGTTTATAGTTATAGTTTTGTTTATTTCAATAAATATTTGTAAACATTTTACTTACAATATCATCTAGCCCTAAACTAAACATAGCTTGTAATAGAGGAAATCAATTAATATTGTAATTGTCTTGCCTTTATATTACTTTCTACGTATTATAAGAATAAAATATGCACAAAAAAATTTATTTAAGCAGTTATCTTGTTCCGATAATAGAACAAGCTTTGCTTATATTGGGGCTAGATAGCATTGTGTCAAATATATGTCATATTTATCATTTTTCTCAGCGCATATCCAATTCACACACCGTGGGTTGCCTCGAGGCCTTCCGACGTCAATTCTTGCGACGTCTATTAGGAATAATATCATCTGATTTCTGAGAGACAACCCTAACCAGACAATAGTTTATGATTAGCAGGTCTACTATTGAAAACGATAATCGAAGTTTCTTATTATAGTTTGAGTTACACTGCGGGGCCTCGGTAACCTATTCCACAGTCAAGATGTCTCTGCCTCACATGTCGTGCAGTGTAACTCAAACGACAA
This sequence comes from Electrophaes corylata, assembly GCA_947095575.1. Lineage (NCBI taxonomy): Eukaryota > Metazoa > Arthropoda > Insecta > Lepidoptera > Geometridae > Electrophaes > Electrophaes corylata. The sequence goes on along the minus strand of OX352709.1, from coordinate 11,891,410 downwards.
TACTAACCTTCGTTTAGCGTTTTCATGAGTAGACCTGCAGAGTAGAGGGAGTTATCTAAAGCTTATTCTGATTGGTTTGCGTGGGAGTAATTGTTAGACAGAGTATTAGGTAGATTTCTAAGTGGCTCGTTAAAATATCACTGTAAGATATATGATAGTAAAGAGTCAAAATGCAATAAAAATAAGTAACTAGAAAAACGCGTATGACTTCGGTCCGCGTGAAGTTATTTTCATGCAAACTTCAACTCCCGTTGTAACCGTTGGGGGTAAGGGAGGGGGGTTGAATTTCGGGAATGAATATAGGCAAAGTAAATTCTCAAAATATAAGTGGACTGTCAATTTTTAAAGTGACTTCATATTTTTTGAGTTCTGCGGTCTAAAAGCTTGTTGAAATGATACAATTTTGAAAGCTACGAACTGTATACATTTTAGCTCAGCTAACTGTACCTTCACAATACTATTTAGATATTTTGGTCACACTGCAGAAAGCACTGTTTACGGCAATGCTGACTTATATACCCTGTGGTAATGTGAAGATATAGCAGACTTTATTGCGAAATTGCTGTATATCCTAACTCTGTAACTTACAGCTGCTTAAGCCACAGTCTGGTCAACACAACCACCGTCTTATCACTGCATTCATAAATAGGCTTTGTAGTGTCTCAGCACGGCCGGCTTCTGAGGCGGGCAACATGGACCGGGGAGTCGGCTGGACGCCGAGATGAGCGATCGGATATTGCTAGGACGCATTAGTAAATTACAATACATGTGATCTAGAGGTAGTTTATAATAAATCTACAGCTTGATACCTAGTGCGCCGTTTTATTATATTAGATTAGGATTATTTTATGTATTTACTGAAGTAATTTTCATAGAAACTTCGACCACCGTTAGCTACACCTGTTTAGAGGTTCAATATTGGGAATTCCTGTCTTAGCACCTCTACGCACCCTAAAAATTTCAAGTCTCTGCCACCAGTGGTTTAGGTAGTGGTTTAGTGGTTTAGCGGTTTTGTACGTTGCCGCGTTGTCTACAATCAATTAGTCAGTCAAGGCAAAGATTCTTATAATTGGTATAGATTTATTTTGTGACTATTTATCTATGTTGGACAATACGGCCGTCATATTGTGGCGACTGCTTCAGAAAGGTTGCAGTTTAAAGCAACATAGTGTTAGACATAAAGTGGGCATGGTGGCTTAATAAAATGAATGTGAGATCTCTGCCATGTAAAACTTAATGTTTACATTGACACAGATTTCTATTACCTTTCGTAGTATCCGAGGTTTCACAAATGTACGTATTTAGTGATCATATCTTTCAATGTATTACTTCACTCACTACTATTTATTAGTCTCACAGCTCAGATAATAGTAGCTAATCCTTCTGCATTGTAGGTGGTAGGTTCCATCCCCACCGAGAACAAATATTTGTATGATGAACATGGATGTTTGTTCTGTGTCTGGATTTTAAATGTACCTACTATAAATGTATGTATTTACAAAAAAAAGCATTCAGATTTCAGAAGCAAATATTCTATCAGCTATAATTATGTTCCCATAGTAAAAATTTTGCTTAGTTTGAGTCCAGAAGGTGGCGTGTGAATGTTTGTCAATATTTATTTATCTATTTATGTAGGATAGCGTAATCTTCTGTAATCTGTAACGGCTAAAACAGGCCAGTTGTTACTAGAATACAGTAAATCACAACTAATTCTACATCGCAATGCTGATTCAATTGTAAACGAGACAAATGGTGTTTTGATGAGACGCCATCTTGCATCCGACGCGAAACGGTGGTGTCACCAGTTTAATAGGAACGCTTTATTGGATGTCTGCCCTTATTTTTAGTGTCATACGCATTCTTGTTAGCGAAATTATTACGACTGGGAAATGCTCTAGCATTAGTAAAGATTCTTGAGAGTGCCCCCCTAGGCCGCTAGGGGCACTTATGAAACAAGTTAATTAAAAGTATGTCAGGTCATTGGCATTCAATATTATCTTTATCTTTATAACCGATTGACGAATTGACGACCGATGTGGCGCGGCGGGCGAATGTCCGCCTGCGACGCAGGAGGTTGCGGGTTCGATTCCCGCCTTGGGATAAATGTTTGAACGTATCTCCATATAAAAAAATCTAACTTTCAAATTGAAATCCGATATCGGGGAAACGAAAACATGTTATAAAAACATGTTAAATATATATTATAGTTAGATTATGTATAATTATGTAGGTAGTTTAAGCTAGTTTAGGCACTTATGTTTAAGTTAGCACTCCAACCTTTGTTAATGCTCATAGCATTAAGCCCGCCTTTTGTACACTTGATTTTAATAATTGTGCAATAAAGTGTTAAATAAATAAATAAAATATCTCAGAACAGACATAGGAAAGCAAATTTTGAAAAGAAGCAAAGACGCTTACTGGTCCAACTTAAATATGGCGTAGTAAAGGAATGCAACTTGTATACCTGCATGAGATAAGGTTACAATGAACGATGTGATGATCTCTCAGAGCCCATCCATACATAACCGCTTATCAATAATTTATTCACAGGTGGGAAGAGATTCCGGTAGTTACTCGTAGACTTGGCGTTTTTGTTTGAACATAGCTGTGGGACTGTGGGCACGTTTTGAATTTACATAATAATACCTACTATGGTATAATATATTGACAAAATAGGTAGCTTAAGCTTTAAGTAAGTTATAACATCTGTGGTAATAGTAAACTATAAGTCCAAAAAAATTACTACTACTACTTGATCTGTGATATTGGCGCATGCCATTGATTGGGCTAAAATATCAAAAAAACTCAGTTTGTGAATTTTAATCAAAGTCATGTTTTAAATGTTATAATAATAATAATGCTGGACAATCCACACAGCATCATCTAGCCCCAAGCTGAGCAGAGCTTGTGTTATGGGTACCTACTAGATGACTGATATATTTATTACAATAAATTTCAATCATAAATATTTTTTATTATACATACATAGAAAATACCCAGAACACTCGGAATAAATATTTGCAGATCGTAAAAACATTTATTCCGAGGCGGGAATCGAACCCGCAACCTCCTGCGTCGCAGGTGGACATTCGCCCACCGCGCCATATCGGTCATCGTACTATAAAAAAATATCTAATATATTTTTTTACAATTTATAGGTAACCAGCTAAACGCGTACTTTTGTACAAACGTCAACCCGTTACCCCGTTTAGGTGTTGAATTTTGGGAATTCCTTTCTTAGTATACCTATATGCAGCAAGACAAATACACTCTGAAATTTTCAAATCTCTACGACCAGTGGTTTAGACTGTGCATTGTCTATATGTCAGTCAGTCAGGACAAAGATAAGTGGCATTGATATAGATTAAATTTATACCTATTCACACTTCTGTTGCAAAGGTTGAAATTATAGGTATCCAGAAAAACCGGCGCTGGAAACTATTTCTACTCTTTAACTGTTCGCATGATTGAAGTTGAACTATATAGTTAACGTATTATGGTCAAGTTTCCACTTTAAACTTCATCATAAAACCTTAAACAGGTGATAACTAAGCACAGAGCAGAAACTAGAGGTAGGTAGTTCAAGGAAATACATATCTACCTAGCTACTACATTTTCTAATAAGGGTTCTAAGCACCAGTTTGGTTGTAGAAATACCGCCATATATAAACGTTAGTTAAATATTGCATAAAATGAGCTCTGTCACTATCTATCATTATCTATTGGTAAGAGATGGCAATAGTTGGCAATAGTTTGAGCATTGCAAGTGTGTATTGGCGCTCCTAATAAAATAATCGTCCGGGAATTTACATTCACTAACTTTATTAATTGTTACGGAGCAAAGATATGGCTCACCTGATGTCAGTGGTGGTCAGAAAGCCTGTCCTGTGTCCATCAACTTGAAGTATACAGGTGTAAGCCTCATGTGTTTGTAATTGTACTAGCACCCACACCCTTCAAACCGGAAAATAGCAATGCACCAAGTTGTCAGCAATAGGTACGTCAAACGTCGGAATTCTGTCAAATTTGACTCTAACAACAGGAGTCTGTTAACAACAACAGATACACAATCACCCCTCAGATTGCAACAACAGTAACGTGATCACCCCCTAGATCATACGAAACTAAGCCATGGTAAGCCATGTATTAAGGTTCGTATGATCTGGGGGATGTTCGCGACTGTCTCGCTACTAATAAATGATGTCTGAACTAATGCTAGCCTCTGGGTTGGCTGTAAACCAATTAATTCAGCTTATCCATTGAAACCTAGTAAATATCGTTTATTCTGTGTCAGTATAGTCAGCTACAATATGTAGGGATTCTTTTGAAAACAAATATTTTTCTTCCTCATTTTTTATATTTTTCTTTTTTTTTTTCACTAACGGTTTTTTTTCGGATGGACAAAGTCTGCAACACACCTCGTCCTTTATCATCAGCTTGATTGTACACCGATGGATATAGGCTTTCTCCATATTTAGGGGGTTTACTTACAGATAATAGGAAAAAGATACTTCTAAACAATACCAGGTCGAGCTAGCCTGAAAAGGGGTTTTCTGTATAGCTGAATATATTACATAAAAGCGTACTTTTAATATTATTTTAACCATAATAAAAACCTTATAAATCTACCTTGTCTGCCTGTCAGTCAGTCAGGACAAAGATTCTTATAATTGGTATAGATAGATGAGGCAGAAAAAAGTATTAGGTACTTTTATTTTTGCAACTTTTGTGGCTGACTGTACATGGTGGTCAGTCACTGGTATTCTGTGGCCGGGTATCGTGTTGCCAGTCGATACGTAATGAAGGCGCACTGGGTCGATATGTGTGCATTATGTAGTGCACTTGTTTGCATGCACTTTTATAGAGCAGGTTCTTGTAACATGTAGATTAGATAAAAACGCTGTACCTACCTATTTCTATTTGTGATGAAACAGTGTAAAAATATTTACTTAGAGCTAGTCACAATAAACACAGAGCAAGAGAACAATAATTTAAAAATCATTACCCTCTATTAAGGGCAGTGAATAAATAAATATAATAAAATAAGTAGACATTTCACACAACGATATCTAGACCCAAACTGAGCAAGGCAGTGCATAAGTGCAAAAGTTAATGCACGCAGCACAATGCATTGCTCATTGTAGGGCACGTTCGTAACGTACGTGACCTGTGAGGTAATGCTTTATAGTGATGGTAACCACTTAAGATCAGGTGATCTATCTGCTTGTGCTATTAACAAGTCGCATGAAAAAATAAATTTACATGCAACAACTTCAGGCCACTGCTGCTTTTAATAATATCCCTTCATTATTTGTATACCTCACGAGGCTCTTTAAACTTTGCCCCAAAAATGAACCATTTTTATGCGAACCCGGTGTCATTTTCCAATAATAAGGATTAAGTCAACAAACTTAGCAATTCGAGCTTATAAAACGTCCACTAATAAAATAGTTCACCCCAATCTAAGGGGACGATAATCCCTTCGAAAGTTTGGCAAACACTAAAGTTCAATCCAGTTTGAATTAATGAAATTTGGATCTTAAATCCTCGCTATAAAGTTTAATTTAAGCATTTTTGAAAATCTCTGTGTGATCTTGTTACAATTTTATTAAAGGTTAGGCACATTTGTATACCATTTGGGCCATAGTATACCTTTTTTTTATACATTTTTACTGAAAGTTTGGTTACCAATAGGTCAATAGGTTTTTTTTTTATTATAGATACTTTTACAACGAATGTCTTTTGCTTTTTTGTGCATAATGACAGAATCCAGAGCTTTTTGTTTAGGTATAAAAAAAAACTAACGACTTTAATTCCCAAGCACGGTAGATATCATCATTATATCACGGTAGACATATCATTAGCACCAAGTAGTACTAACTCAAGATCCTTTGATTCCTTGAGGATGTTTAATGGAGGTACGTTCAAATACTATATTTAGCATATTCTGGTATAAGTTGGTATTGCATATGTGACATGTTGCAAGCCTATTGCCGCTGCAAAAATACTAACTGGTTTCTTTACGATGTTTTCATTCGCCGTTTGAGAGCATTGGTATTGCAGATATATTCGAACTGAAAGATCCATTGGTGCATGACCAGATTCGAACCTACGACCTTAGAATCAGAAGGATCACTTCCACTAAGCCACCAGTCATTTTTGTTTGTTGCTTAAAATTTTTCATCTATTTCGTTTTGAATGGGCTAAAATGCTGGTATAATCCACTAGCGATTTCCAACTGCGCTACTAGACCACTACATTTTATCTATCTACCACGTTTTACATAATAATGGGAACACTTTTCCCTATGAAGCAAACAAACAGATTTTTCTGGCGTTTTAATTATAGATAATGGTACGGAACCCTACGTGCGCGAGTCCGACTCACACTTGGCCGGTTTTTGCTTTTAGCAGCATCAGATTGCTAATTAAAACAAATTGACAAAAACTCCCAGCCAGGAAAGTCGCATAGTTTGAGAACTATGTCCCAGTTTTCATAACCGACTCTATTTTGAACTTTATACATTTGTTATAAAGCATAAATTTGAATAGCAAAGCTGTCGTTATAGTGTTCATTGATATTTGATACTGTTGTTACCGTGCTACGTGTGACGATTAACGATACATATTTTTTTGTGAGTTCGGGTGTTTGTTTACTGATCCAAATGATTGAGCTATTTGAGATTTAAACAAGGTTTTGTTACTTAAATATTTATTGCTCAATAAATGATTTATGATTTATTTATGACTCAATATTATTGAGTACCCGTGGTCTAGTGGAGTGACCCCGCCTTCTGATTCTAAGTTCGTGGGTTCGAACCGGTCGTGCACCATATAGAAATTATTCCTATGACTAGTAAAACGTGCGAGAATTCGTCCGCGTAAAGTTATATATATTATATATGTAGATAGATAGATAGATTATAACTTTATTGTACACCATTAAAACACGAAATAGAAAAATTAAATAACAACTAAGAAACCAGAAGTACTATGGGCGGTCTTAGCGCTGAAAGCAATTTGGTGGATGTATTTTTATACAACCACTTATAAACACTTCAACCCCTGCTGTACCTGTTTAGGGGTTGACTTTCCGGTGGATTAACTGTGCGTTGTCTAATATGTCTGTCAGTCAGTAAGTCAAAACAAACAATCTTATAATTGGTATAGATTTGTCAAATAAAATAATTTATGTAGAACATGAAGTTGGTCTGCTCAGAGCAGACAGGGAATCGAGGCAGAAAATGGAGGAGGCTTTTCCCAACAAGGGATCCATATCTCCAACTTAGATAAATAAGTTTAGATTAAATAAAACCTGTATATTAAAAAAATAAAGTTAACTTAGCTTAGAGATTTGGGAACAATAAAAAGGCTTTATTATTATTATTATGAAGTTGGTCATAACTCTTGAAATACAGGATTTCAGTCACAATAGTCTACTGCTTTCAGCTCAGAGGTACTTTCTTTGACATCGCGAAAAACATTATGATACAAAATATAACCCTACTCTATAAATGCTGAACTACTTATCCGTAATCCGAAATTAATGAAACAAATCTCACGACCCTAAATCAGGGTCCCGTAAAATATTGAATAAACAAGCAGCTAATAACTATGCAAATTTCGGCAAACAAACTGACAGCCGGAACGCGTTTAAACTTCACCAGTACAACTTGAACTCCCTTGTTTTAGACAAAATATTTTAGTCTATGGTAACAACTAAATTGTTGTTTTAAATTCAGACACCTAGATACAGATACAGACTAGATATTTAGTAAATTACATACATTGTTTTCAAATTGTTTTTATTTTAAAATTTAAATTAATGTCAGATAGCTGCGTTTTTTTACACAACGATCACTTAAGGTTAAACAAGTCGGTACGTTGTCCATACAAACGCTGTAAGCGTTTAATGTCTACTATTTATTAACGTGCGTCCGAAGTTAAGTTTGATTCTGAATTATCTTGCCGTTATCTAGGCTCGTTACCCCCTATATGCTACGATAAAATCAGAATACCTTGAAAGTTACAAGCGTTTCAAGATTTAGTACTAAATCTTTCTGTATTTAGCGAGCCCCTAAATGCATTTAGGAAGCTAAATACGTTTAAAATCTTGAACAAGGAAAATTAAGTCGCTACCTACCTACTACTAACTATACCTACTTAAAACCAATATGTAATATACTTTCTTACCTACAATTATGTTAAATATTTTTTAAAGTTTTTTTAGACTATACGCTAACTAATTCTACAAATCACATCATTATTCATTTAGTAGTTTTGGCGTGATACGGTTTAAGCATACATTTTTTTTGGTAAAGGGGAAAATATCGGTTATTGCAAAGTTGTCGTAGAACCGACAACCGTTGGGGAATAAAGGTTCTCGAATGGCGATCACGAACCGGAAGACGAAGCGTAGGACGTCCTCCTACCCGATGGACTGACGACATTGTTAGGACCGCGGGAAGTCGATGGATGGAAAGGGCTCAGAATCGTTCTTCCTGGAAACGTGTGGGGAGGCCTATGTCCAGCAGTGGACTTCTATGGGCTGATGATGATGATGATGATAGTTATAGAGGCTTGCGAGTCTACTGTTCTCATAGAACTACTACCATAAACCACAATAAGTATTAAAATATTATCAAATCGCCGTTTTTAATTCAAACAATCCAGTTCACAAAGAAGCGAGCGGCTCGCTTCGTTTGTCAGTGCGCCATTGTCCTGTCCCGGCTCCTATTGTTGATATTATGTTTATAAGACAGGCTTTAGAATCGTATTAGTAATATAAGAGACTTTGGGTTTCTGTATCTGTCAAAAATAATGGGAAGGGTGCACATTTGAGATGGAAATAGAAAGAGTAGGAAATAGCATCAGGTCTTTAATCAGCAGGCACGGTTGATATCCCCTAACATTTCTTAGGGCCTATACCAAGTAGCTCAAACTGAAGATTTTTTGAGGATCTCTAAGAGGGTAGTTAATCCATCGAGTGGAACGGCGTCCAACGCTTCGTCTTCCAGTTCGAGATTGCCATTAGAGAACCTTTATTCCCCCAGCGGTTATCGGTTCTACGAGCTACATGGCTTGCTTATTGCTGCTTCAACTTGATATTACTACCATGCCTGTCATCAACAGTTAAAATAATACTTTGCGTATGGAAGCTAAACGCGCTTCTCGAAATCCCAGATTCTCCACCAAACCCATTTTATGACTTTTATCTAAATATATATTACTTAAAGGTGACTGACTGACTGACTGACATAGTGATCTATTAACGCACAGCCCAAACCACTGGACGGATCGAACTGAAATTTGGCATGCAGGTAGATGTTATGACGTAGGCATCCGCTAAGAAAGGATTTTGATTAATTCTACCACCAAGGGGATAAAATAGGGGATGAAAGCTTGTATGAAACTTTGTCAATTTTAAACCGATCGGGCTGAGACTTTGGATGCATAAAGCTACTATGATTTTATCCCGAAAAAATAACGAGAACGGGAAAAAACTGCCACGCAGGCGAAGCTGCGAGCGGCCGCTAGTTTCAGAATAATAGTTTTAAATTTACTCTGATATATAAATGTCCTATTATACCAACTCGAAAGCCATAGTACTTGCGCACAAAGGAAGCCTGCAGGAACCATGTGTGGGCTGAAACTCTACCCGGGGACACCGGTTTGCGCACAAGCGAAGCGCACTGACCGTGCGCGTGCGCATCGCTGCCGGTGACTGAACGACATTCACATAGAAAGTGGGTGGTCGGAGTTATAACACGGCGGTACTGTGGAAAATCGATGAAAAGGCACAGTACCGACTCAAAAGTGTTTGTGTGTCTAACACGGGTAGTCAGATGTATGTCCAAATACATCTGGAACATATCCACATTTTACAGAAGGTGATATTCAATACGTGACAGGTTGTAAGCCCATCGCCGCTGATAGAATACTAACTGCTTTCTTTACGATGTTTTCCTTCACCGTTTAAAAACACTCGTTTGTTTCTAACGTGCGTGCCCTAAAAGGCAATGCTCTGCATGATGATTACTCAACTTACCTAACATCTACCCCCTTGCCATTAGCTCTTAAAACACGGTTGCAAACTGTCAAAAATGATGACAAAATTGCTATTGCGATCGTGCTTGACAGATAGATTGTTTTCCAATTTTTGTACTAAGTAACTGGCCCCGGACTTGTACGAAGGTGCCCTCGATCCATTGCTCGGGTCTGTTCTGGCCTGTTTGAACTGAGCTCACGGTACAGATAATTAGGCAAACAACTAATCCAGCTCACGGTTACTCCTCAGGTAGGTCATTAGTTGCTACAGCAAGTCGTATAATATGAAAATTGTTATTCAATTCTAAATCACAGGTCAAGACAAATTATGGGATTGTTAACTTCATATAAAATTACTGGTAATCAGGTAAATGCCAAGGTAGCCTGCGGGCTTGGCCAGAAGATTGCATTACAAGGGGTCTAGCACGAGTACATTTGACATTAGTGGCGTAAGCATATTGATAACTCAACTGCGGAAAAAAAGGTTGCTGGTAGATATAGCTTTTAGCGATAAGGCCGCTCATAGTAAACAATGCAGTAATACAATGGGCGGCCTTATCGGCGGCGGCTATTAATATTCTTTACTAACTGCTGCTCGCAGCTTCGCCCGCGTGGCAGTTTGTTCCCATTCCCGTAATTTTTTCGAGATAAAAAGTAGCCTATATACAAAGAGTAACAAACATCCATCCATCCATCCATTCTTACAAACTTTCGCGTTTATAGTATTAGTAGGATAAAATGTGTGTACTTTACTTGTGGTAATCAATAAAGAGTTATCTATCTATCTACGGAGTGTGACCCTGATTGCTGCGCAGCGTAACTCGGGTTTCGATACGATACGTTTACAATCATCATCATTATCACCAACAGCTTGTAGAAATCCACAGCTGGACATAAGGCCTCCACACGTTTCCAGGAAGAAATATTTTGGACCCTTTCTAACGACTCTAAAAATATCGTCAGTCTACTGGGTAGGAAGGCGTACAACGCTTTGTCTTCGGGTTCGTGGTCGCATTTCAAGAACCTTTATTTCCCAGCGGTTGTTGGACCTACGAGCTATATGGTCTGCCCACTGCCACTTCAACCAGCTGATTCTGAGAGCTATGTCTGTAGTAGTAATAAATCTCTTAGTGGAGGGCTCGTCTGGGGAAGTACTACTATCATGCCTATTTCTGCCGCCAAGCAGCGCAGCGTGTTCTGGTTTAAAGGGCGTAGCCTCAGGGTGATAGGCACAGAGTAGTGCATCGTAAAGGCACGTTTTTAATGAGCGTGACCTGCGAGGCAATGCTCTGTTATAGGTAATGGTAACCACTTAACATTGGGTGAGAAAAAACCTTAGCTCCTCTGCTGGGAGTTTTACTACAAGATAGAATCAGAAAAAAAAAGCAAGATCACATATATAGATTTTAAAATCAGCAAGTTGAAGTGGCAATGGGCAAGGACCCAAACACAGACCAAATGTGTGGGCAAACATTTTTCCCGTCACGGATATCAAACTCGCACCGCTAACATCTCAGGCGGACAATCACCCACCGCGCCACGAAGGTTTATCAAACAAAATGTCAGCAACAAAGGGTAAGGGTATATAGATTTCAATTTCAAAGCTCACATTACTTATAATTTGCTTACCATTTGAACAAAGGTTTCAACGACCTCTTCGTGAATGCACAGACGGTACATACTAGCGAAACGCGCACGGTTTCGTCTGTGTGAAGTGATTTTAAAACAAACTTTAATAAAAAATATTTCGGGAATTTTTTTCATAGTAGCTCTACGCACCAAGACAAATGAAAATGATCCCTGAAAATGTCAAATCTCTACAACCTGTGGTTGAGACTGGGCGTTGTCTAAATGTGAGTCAGTTATAATAATAATAATAATAATGCTGGACGATCCACACAGCATCATCTAGCCCCAAGCTTAGCAGAGCTTGTGTTATGTACTAGATGACTGATATACTTAATACAATACTATATTACTTTCATAGATATTTTTTATTATACATAGAAAATACCCAGAACACCCGGAATAAATATTTGCAGATTGTACAAACATTTATCCCAGGGCGGGAATCGAACCCGCAACCTCTGCGTCGCAGGCGGACATTCACAGGTACAGTTTTTACAGTTAGGATAAAGATTCGTATATAAGATCTACCGTGCCTAGGGATTAAAGTCGTGAAGCTATATCTATATATATGTTAGAGGTTGGTCCCACTCGCTAAACTTCCATTACTGTTACACCAATAATTTAGAAATTACGATATTTAAAACGTTTACAACAAACTGTGCTGCACTCATAACCTAGTCGGAACAACGGGTACCGACTATAATGGCCCAATAAGTTAATTAAGTGGAGATTTCCTTGGGAAGAGGCGACGTGCGCTTATTGTAGACACAGGGAAACTATAGACAGCTTACTCACTTTAGCCAATTCTATTCTTTTAGTTTATTAATGGGTTTTAATCATAGGCCCAATCTTTGTAGGAAGTATCATCAAATAAAAAACTCGTTGTACTCGTTGAAACTGACATTTCAGACAATCCCAATTTTGACAATAAAATTCTAGTGTCAATCTCAACTCAGCTTCAAAAAATACGAGAGTTGGGTCTTAAAATGTAGTCCTAACAGGACTAGTAATAGAAGAAATAAATATGTTGTGCCAATTTCACATAAAGTGGGATACGGACAGGAAGATGCGCCAGAATATTTATTCCGCATTTTTAAATTTTGCGGCAATAATGAAGATACTAGTGTCGCAAAATTTGGACGCTCAACCAGTGAAAAAAACTGACTGTTCTCAGCGCACCCGTTATTACTTATCATGATTCAATACAAAACACACAAAATAAGTTTGCCTAAAACCGAAAGCTTCGACTTACTAATATCGACTGATTCAACTGACTGTTTGAATTGGTAGAGTGAACCAGCTGAGTATGATAAGGCTGTGCTGACAGGCCCATTTGAGCCCCATAGAATTAATTATGTCCAAGTCCTCACGTAATTCATTTGGTTAATTTATGGGTTTTCGAGCGCAAACGAATACTTATAGCTATTTAAATGTAAATTATCTGTAATGAGAGTAATACGGATTGTAAAAATAACCAATGGGACCTTTGATAAATATTGCGCCTGAAAACGTTATTATCCTAAGTTATTGGCCTGGAAAGAATACAGGGTGAAAAGAATAACCCTAAAACTAAAGTTGCATACCTTCGATCAATGATACCCCTAGATGACGGGTCACATACAAAATCATAGCTAAAAGCTGTCCGCGTGAATATACTTATATAGCCACATTTGTTTACTAACGAAGAGAGAAAAAAATTATAAATCGTTTTAAGTTCAACCTAATTACGACCATGTCCCTAATATAGTATTAAGATTTCAGATAGTGCATAAGAAATTAGTGTAATTGGCTCTCTAGCCGTTCTAATTATCTAAATAAATAATAATAAATAAATAAATGTCAATAATTGTCAGCTTCAGAGCTCACTTCTCTGAGCTCCTATTTACTGAGACGGATTTTATCACTGGCATTGCGCACAAAAATTTAGAAATGGGGCACAATCGGATTCATACCCACGACCTTAGGATCAGAAGGCGGGGTCAATCCCACTAGACCACTTCCCCTATACCATCAGCCTGCAGAAGTCTACTCTCAACATTAGCTGGGACATTACGTTTTTTTTTGTGGCATCTGTCCGTCTTGCGGACAATTTTGCCAATGTCAAGTGGGTTGAATAAAATACTTCTTAGTCAAGTCGAGTCGGTAAAAAAAGTAAAGTCGGCTGTGTGTGAAAACCAAAGGGAAACATTTTCGTTCAAATCAGGATGCCACATAACACACTTTCATTTCAACTGTTCACACTTGTGCTAAGACCTCAAGTAATGATCGTTAAAATACCACCAAAATTACCCATCAGAACTTAAAATAACACTAGAAAAACAATTAAAATGAAAATACAATGTTGCTTCCAAAGATGACAGAAAACGAATCCGGACATTACGTTGTTTCGTCTCCAAAGATCTGTCATTGAAAAATCAATTGACTATCTGTATGTATACCGGAAGCCACAACAGATGGCCCGTTCACTCGTGCGTAAGATGCTTGTGTCACGTTACACGACACACACAATTACCTTTAGCTAATTTCTGTAACTCTTAACTCTAACTCTGTAACATAGGAACTGAAACTAGGGTCTAAGCTGTAAGTTCCACGCCTATTTGTCTAGGCTACTAGGTAAGGGCGTGTTCATACGACGCGAAAGATTTCAATGGAAATATTTTCGATTAAATCAAAATGCCACATATCACTTTCATTTCACACTTTTTGAAATTGCATATCAGAATCTAAAGTAACACTAGAAAAAAACGAGTGTGCTTTAGACCACACGACTGAAGTAAAACTTCTTTTATAGGTATACGAAACGTAACTGGCTATGAGAGAAAGAGAGAAAGAACAGTGCTTTCATACCCCTTCCATGGTAGTGTTAAACGTTTAACGCAACCTTGTTGGAAGTCGCATATAAGAAGTATTACTTCAATAATTAAAATGAAACGAACAATGTTGCTTCCTAGGATGACAGAAAACGAGGGTGACAGGTTATGACAGAAATACATATCTGTCACTTTAAGTTTGCAATAGTTTCTCATTGCAACAAAAGATACACGATTACCCCTCTGGTATTTTAAAGAAAATTTTGAAGTAATATTTCAAAGTCAAAGAGGACAGAGTAGGGTCCCGGTCTACTTATCCCTGAGTAAGGGGAAGGGGATATTTTTGAGCTATTATAACGATCTGTTTCAATCTTATTAATATTCCACAAGAAAACCAAACGACAGTCCTTTTATTCACGGCTACAGGAAACGAAACAGCAAATTTACAGCGATAATAAAATCTATTATTCCTCGACTTTGGACAGAATTTAAATTAATATTGTGTAAGCTTTTGTTGTTTTATATTTCTGCCCATGAGACTGATTCTGCAAAGTTGAAATTCGGTGTTTTATTACCGAGACGATAGAAGCAAGAGATTAGTAAAATGTGCTAGTTTTTAGGGTTCTGTATACCCAAAGGGTAAAATGGGACCTTATTACTAAGACTCCTCTGTCCGTCTGTCTGTCTGTTTTTTTGTCTTTTTTATTATAGATAAGAAGAAGGAGTTAAGTTAGAATATCACTAAAGTTACATATTAGAAGCTAAAAAATACTATGGCTAAACAATTAAAATGAGAAAATCAAACTGCTTCTAAAATCCGTCGTAAATGCATCGAGTTAAATATCAGACGATGACGGGATTACAAAAGAGAAAAACCGCAGGCAGGATGTAGTAGTTATTCAATTTAAATATTTCTGTTCAAAAAACTTGCAAAACCGCCTAGGAAAGAAAGAAAGCTTTTTATTCAAAGTCGAGCTTAAATTTTTCTGTTACTTCTCGATCTTGGCAGGTTACTTTTTTTAGGTTTTTTCCCATCGCCGCTTCTCAATGGATATTTACGGCAGACATCGTGGCAGCAAAAAGCACCTTGCTTCTTTTTTTGCTCTGTCCGGTCATTCATCATTCGTTCAACAAAAAGTTTTTATATCATTGGCAACGGACTGCTTTGTAATTGGAGATTTTGAAATGAGCAAGCTGATTTTGAACAAGGAAGTTTGTTTAGGACCAACCTGACTGCAGATAAGTGGATTTAGTTCTTTTTAAAACGGCGACGGTAGAATACGCCCGATACAGTAGCCTGTTAAAGAGTAAGTTAAAAATATTCACGGGAAACACGCACACGACTTTATGATTTGTTTAACCTTACATCTAATTTTATACGAGGTTCCCGACACAATAGAATTATATTATTTTCAAGTGAGAATATTGACGAAACAGACTAAATTTGAAATGAGTTGAATGGTAGGTAAAACACGAGGGATCATCGAGATTTATAGTTAACTAGCGAAACGTGCGCGACTTTGTTCGCTTGAAGCTATTTTCATTCAAACTTCAACCTCCTCTGTACGCGTTTAGGGGTTGAATTTCAGGAATTCCTTTCTTAGCACACCTCTACGCATTAATACAAATATACTCTGAAAAGTTCAAGTCTCTACGACCAGTGGTTTAGGCTGTGCGTTGTCTATATCCCAGTCAGTCAGTCAGGACAAAGAATCTTTTAATTGGTATAGATATACATTTAAGTATATCGATGTGAAACCACGAAATCATATAGGTAATCGAGTAGGCTTTGATAATGTATATCGTCAAAACTGTAGAGGGAGCTGTCGCACCATATAAAAATATCCCTTAAGAGTATTTCACCAAGTGGAATTAAGGTCCCGATGGCGCTGTTGGTTGCTGCTTCCCTTACCAAAAGAAGGGTCGTAGATCTGTGATAACATAATATCCTACTAATATTATAAACGCGAAAGTTTGTAAGTATGGATGGATGGATGTTTGTTACTCTTTCACGCTCTAACCAGTCGACCGATTTGGATGAAATTTGGAATAAACATAGATTATAACTTGGATTAACATATAGCTACTTTTTATCCCGAAAAAATAACAGAAACGGAAATAAACTGCCTCGCGGTCGAAGCTGCGAGCGGCCGCTAGTCTATATTAATTTAAATTACTGAACTCCGTCTTTCAAAAACTTTATGTACGAGTAGCTGTTTATCTTGTAAATTATTTAAAGGCGCTTTGTCACAACCCTTGCCAACAACAATGTTATTTAGAGCTTATTTGATTAAGAAAGTACTTGGCTGTTTTTTTTAAGTTGTTTTTAAAATAAGGGTGACAGACAAGCAGACAGAACAGACTTGTTCAAGAAATCAACTTTGGAACTGCACGGCATTTGAACTTAGTGTTGCGAGTAGAAACTCTTAAGTACCTACTAATGTCGTATCCGAATTAGGTCGCTGTCTTAGTTGCAATATACCATCTGTCCGACTAATTCCTGCAGTTTCTGCTTACATTACCAACGCTGGCTTTCGTTAGCTGGCTACTATACATCTGACATGTTTACTCAGTACTTACGTTTACGCAGACATGACACTCCCCAGTTATCCGTTTCATCATCATTAACTGGCTGAAGAAGTTCAGTCATGATTTATTTAACGTTTGTCTGTAAGAATCTGATGTGTGGATTGTCCAACATTATAAAAAAATCTACCCGCGATAAGTCCGCCGATTGTAGGACCAATCTGGTTGTAATTTTTTTGTGCTACTTTTAAGGTAAAGCAAATGTAAACAGGCTTTTACATCTTTTGTAAAAAAAAAAATATTCTGGACATAGACATGGACCACCTGATGTTAAGTGGTAACCATCACCTATAATGAAAAAACATTGCCACGATGTTTTTCTCCACCGTTTGAGAACACTGGCTTTGTCAAACATTTTTTCAACCAGTTCTATTTTTTTTCTTCGTACTTTATTTGAGGATCTGCCTTGAACCTTACCTTAAGCTGAAAACATTCTTTACAAATGCAGAGAAAATAAGCATTTAAACTAGAATTATTAATCTATTTTTTTCGCTGACTGTACAAACAGGAAAGCTTGATTAACTTATTGTGGTTTCAAAACCTTATTTTAACTGTGATTATAATCTATATTCCACGTAGTATACTTAACAAGTTAATTATAAGCTACGTTAAAACCGACGCAAGCGGGAATGATACTACTTTAACTAAGTACGTTTATTTAGTTAAATTATCTGTCTGCTTTATCTGGATTCCACGCAAAGTACGAAGGGTAATGACAACAGAACCCTAAAGTAGCTTTGGACAAATTGTTTTCAATTAAAAACATGTTTTCCGATCGCGAAAGCCTGCAAAATACTCTTATTAAGTTTCTACGTAACAATGTTGTCAGTTTCCATCACTGGTCAAAATTAATCTGCTATAAACATACCTACAGTTCATTTTATATTGTTTTTGAATAAAATTAAATGATCATACTGTATGGATCTTGATAGTCATTTCAAAAGCTCTCCACCGCGTCGGCTTAGACAAACCTTAAATGCAGCTCTAGGCACAGCAATAAAAACAAACAGATTGACATTGCACAACCTCCAATCGAGCTTCAATCAGCGCACATTAAAAGCAAATTATCCCGAAATTACAATCGTGCCGAAAAAAGCGATTTCCGTCTCTGTGCGATTGTTTCAGCACAATGGGTTATTAGTGTTTTTGCCGAAGCTATAATAACGGCGTCTGATGCTTGACTGTTGACGGTGACTGCGGTGATCACTCGAGCGAGGCGGGACGGTCAGGCGGGCAAGTTCAATGCATAAAATTCATATTTAATTGTCAAGTTGCAATTCCATGTGAAGTGACTTTGTAATGGCGTTTATTTATCGGCCACTTGTCTTTGAATACAGAACTAACTTCGCCTTGCTGTTTTACTCTGATCGTATTCAATTTGAAGTCAATCATAGCTATGACTTGTGACGTTGTATGCAATGGTTTTAGAACAGAAGAGAATCATATTTGATCATATTTGACATGCGGCGTACCTGCTGCACATAACACACATACGTAGTGGGGAAGGATAGATGGTGCGATGACTAAGCTAAGTTTGTCTTATTAACAATGTTTTGACTTACTATTTATTTACTACTTACGCTGTGCGCGTATCTGCCTTCTTTTATCATTGGATTTTATAAACATCCTAAAGGATTTTAAATTAAATATGACGTGGGGAAGCTTTGTGTGTACAGGCAATACAGTCTTGTGCCTATTACGTGTGTCAAGTTCGTTCAAACATTGTATTAGCCAAACCAATAAGTTAAGCGTTAACTGATGGCCCTGTTGACTAACGGTTAGACAATAAACTTATATTTAGACGAGACATTGAGATACATTAGCGGCCCGCTGATGGGTTGACATCAGGCGGCGTTGAAAGAATGCAGGCGACGTGCGTGTTATTTCTGCTGACGTTGAGGTAAATATTTGATGAAATTTGGGCAATTAGAGGACTGATGCCAAAGTGGTGTAGACTTTGAAACACGGGTTTTAAGAATGCATTATAATACACTCAGTACTAGTCCTATTTAAAAGCTACTTTATTCTCAATACCCGTTTGACCATGACCATGTTCAGGTAAAAACTAGGCAAAGAAGTCAAAAGCCGAAAGGAAATCGTATAGTTCACTTAGAAACGTCTTAAAGCTAGATGAGTTAGGCACCAGTTTCTCGCGGCCTAGTCTAGAAGAAAAGGTAAGAAATAAAATAACAATAAATAGGCAATCCAGAGACAAGATCGAAGAACAAACAGACCGCTTGGAAATTGCTTAAGCAATTTAAAGCCAAGAGATTTATTCCATTTCTTGTTTGCTTGTTTTGCATTTAGTACACAATGACAAGTCGAGGCGCGGTCGCATTCGGCCCGTGTCATTACATCCTCGGGGAATCCAAAATGACTGCAGTTATGTCTGCAATTTACCGCTGTAGGTACTGCATTTTGGTTTGAAACTTGTTATTTCTTAGAATGGCTAAGAAATTACTAGAAATAAAAGGGAAAAGTATTGTCATCGCTACGGAGACCGCATGAATAAACTTAAACATTTTTTCGAACGTCATTCAGAAATTATCAAATCTACACCCCCAAACAAAGTTTGTACTATGGAAATCAGATATCTGATTGAGTATTACAAATCTTTTTTGTAAATACGTATATCGGAAACAAACATCCATTTACAGAACAAATATCTGTGTTCATGACACAAATGTTTGTTTTCGGTGGGGATCGAACCCACAACCTTACAGAAAGAAGGTAGAACTATGTACGGCTGTCTAAAGTCGTAAATTATAACTGGATAAGATAGTCCTCAGCGATAAGGCCGCACATTATAGGACAATGTTTTTATCCCTTTTCCTACTTAGTATTTCTATTACCACCTAATTTGTGTGAAATACTCACAACAACACTATCCGTCATCATTGTCCACTTTGAAAATAAGGACTTGATGATGACATCAAGAAATATCAAGTGGTGGTGTAACTTTGTAAAGGTGTAGGTATGTGCAATTAAACATTGTAGGGTAGTGTTGCAACTTTTTAAAGTTCATTCAGTAGTTAGGTACAAAGGGCGCGTTCATATGGCGCGAAAGATTTCGCGTGATTGAGAAAATCAGTACAGACTATCGTCTGTATATTCTAGGTACTAACGTGCAAACTTCTGTCAAGCGGCAAACAGCGGAAAATGCGGAATTGGAACTTTGTAACCTAGAACACAGAGACGATACTTGGAGGATACTCGGCACTGATTTGGACGCACGGTCACTGCGGAAAATCCTTCGCGCCCAAGTCTTTTTTCTCTAAATAATTCACCTTATAAAAACATGTCAAGAGATAAACAATGATTGGATTATAGCCATCTCTTTCTACTTGCGTAATGACAAACAGTGACAGAGCTAACTTTATTAAATGATGTTGCATAAGTTACGTCTTTATCTATGTATGTCGGTACATATTAAACTTTACGCCTGTTGCTTGCTCCAAACAATTATTAATCCTACTATGCTTCTTATAATATTGAAGGCTTTTAGATGTTTGGATATTTGCAGCTCAGTAACGCTGTAACTACTGGACCAATTTAGTTAAAAATTACTTTTTATCTCGAAAAATGTACACAAAATACCGAAAAAGCCCTGGGGGAAAAGCGCCTTAAATTTCAATGATAGGAAACC
The DNA here is from genome assembly GCA_947095575.1 of Electrophaes corylata. NCBI lineage: Eukaryota > Metazoa > Arthropoda > Insecta > Lepidoptera > Geometridae > Electrophaes > Electrophaes corylata. The sequence continues at coordinate 11,870,693 of OX352709.1, read as the reverse complement.
GCTACGCATATGAAGCCGCGGGCGCCTACGTGTTTAGTAAAATAAAACCATATTTAAGATAACGACAATTTCATAAACAAAATCACGAAACAATTTTGTGTTGCATCCTCTGTGGCAATTATAAAGACATCCATCTTTTGCAGGTTTTGTACGCGAGCGTAATGTTCTATGCACCTTATTACAAGGGGATATGAGTCAGTTTGACTTGTGCTGGGGGAGAATGGGGTAAAGATTAATCTCAATTTTATTGTAATTATTGGTCGACTACATTTTTGTAGGGTAAAGTTGACCGGTCACTGGCATACCTACGTCTGTACCAACTCTCTGAAATTTACCAATCTACACCAATTATTATAAGAATCTTTGGCCTGACTGACTGACATAATAAACAACGCACAACCAGAACCACTGGTTGTAGAGACTTGAAATTTCCAGGGTATATTTGTCTTGGTGCATAGAAGTTGTACTAAGAAAGTAACTTCTGAAATTCAACTCCTAAACGGAAGTTGAAGTTTGAATGGAAATGGCTTCACGCGGATTAGGTTGTTTATAATATAACTGAAGTTCCCTTTCATAAAAAATATCTATGTATGTAATTTAGCATTGTCTACATCTACATCTACATAATCTACATAATATAATATTATAAAGAGGAAAGCTTTGTATTTTTGTATTTTTGTATTTTTGTATTTTTGTATGTTATGAATAAACTCAAAAAGTACTGGACCGATTTTAATAATTCTTTTTTCATTAGAAAGCTACATTATCACTGAGTAACATAGGCTATATTTTATTTTGGAAAAAAATAGCGTTCCGTAAAATATTTGGGTTTTTCAGACACAAGGTGTAAAAAATTAACCAGAAAAGTTACTTATTTTGCGTACGCTGCCTAAACTATAAAAGATAGAACCATAAAATGTTCTAAATAATTGTAGATCTTATAAATATCTACAAAAAAGTCAGCGGCACACTATACCTATCTATGTCGAGTGAGGCACAACAACCATTTTTTTATTTAAAAATCTTCAATTTTTTTTGGACTACATTTAAACGCATTTATTTTACTCATACTATTAATCCTTATCAAAATAAATTATTTTATCACTAAGTACAGTTCATGTAGATAATATTTGGTCTTTAAATGATTATAATTGGACGTTTGGTTTTGAAGTTATGGCGAAATTAAAATATTACGATAATCGTAATATTTTAATTCGTTGCGAAGTGAGCGTCACCAAGTTGGGAGTGCGCGTGCAGGGGAGTAGTTTAGATCTATGAGTTAGGAGGTACCCGCGCGGCTCCGACGCGAGGTCGGCTCCCTACGCAGGTGTTTTATAAAAAGGACATTAATTCATAATGTAATATAGTTTTATGACAAAATCTATACAAATAAATAAAATTGAAGTGTCTGTTTGTAATATTAAAATAACGCTTTTTACTACATGCATAGGAATGTATATACGATACATATACCAAAATAGCATTTTTTTAAATTTTTGTCTGTCTGTCTGTTTGTTCCGTGTAATCTCTGGAACGGCTGGACCGATTTCGACGGGACTTTCACTGGCAGATAGCTAATGTAACAAGGAGTAACTTAGGCTACTTTTTATCCCGAAAAAATAACGGGAACTGATATAAACTGCCACGCTGGCGAAACTGCGAACGGCCGCTATTTTATGCCGTATTAACGCCATCTGTTGGTGACATCGAGTACTACTTCAGTTAAGATTTGTAAGTAAACATGTTTACCGCCCAACGAAGTGGGCACCGGTCAGCTAGTATTAAATATATCAGTCATCTTGTACCTATAACACAAGCTCTGCTTAGCTTGGGGCTAGATGATGCTGTGTGGATTGTCCAGCATTATTTATTATTATTATTTTTTATTATTCATTTCCCTGAATTTCATTATTTACTTTCATACTAAAACAAATAATCCCTGACTATTTTAAGTCTGTACAACAAGCAGTTTAGGCTGTGTGTTATCAACTTATAAATATTTAAACTATCGCCATCTTCTATTGTTAAGTAATGTCAAAAAGTGACGGAACTCATTTTAACAACGTTTAAATTGAAGTAATACTTCTAATGCGACTTCCAACAAGGTTGCGTTAAACGTTTAACACTATGCGTAAGTAATCAAACTTAAAAGTCATAGTAAATATCTTAGAAATATTGAACAAAACGTTCATGCGTAATGTAGGTATATAAATTGTTCATAGTTTAACACCGCAGTATGTACGTAGACACAAAAGTTATTTACAGTTCAGTAAGTTTATTTATAGAAGCAGTAGTAATATAAATAAACAGAGATAAGCGATGAGTAAGTTGTAAGCAATAACTTGTAACGACAAATAGATGTGGTAATAAATAAATCATCGCAGGATCATACAATCTATCGAGTTCCTTCCTAGGTCACTTTGTAAATTCGAACTATATCTACTATACCATTTACTATCTTTGTCACGACTGACTCACATAAATTTAGATGCACAGTCTACACAGTCATCACTTAACATCAGGTGAGATTGCGGTCAAACGTTTACCATGTAAAAAATGGCATGAAAAAAAAAAAACCACTGCTCTACTGCTGCAACTAAGCCTCGAACTTGAAAGTTTCAGGATATACTCGTCTTGTTGACGAATGGAATTCCCGATATTAAACCCCTAAACGGGTACAGGGTGGTTGAAGCTTGTATAAAATATTTTCGATTCATCCGCGTGAAGTTTTCACACTAACATAATTCAACCCCTGTCCAACCAAAGGTGAGGGGTTGGAAATTCATTCAGGAATCCGTTTTTTTAGCGCCCTAAGGCAAATTTATTTTGAAAAAAATGCCTTTCTACTGGCGCGATTCCCTAGTAGCCCCTTACAATATCCATGGGGTAATAATGGAGGGGTTCTTTTCTAGACCAGTGATGGTATAGCAAACACCCCCCAAATGGGGGAGATCTATGTCCTGCACTAGTTATATTTAGACTGATGAAGTTACCTCAAACAGTATCTTAATCTATAAATCTGCATCCTTTAAACCTTTATAACCCAAAGAGCGAGAGAGTGTAAAGAGATTGAGAGTGTCTATAGGGGTAGACTGAGACACGTCTTCACCTTACTAAACAAAAAAGTAGGTGTTAGTTGGAATTATTTCTAAACATGCCGTAAAACGAAAGATTTATTTTTAACAAAGTCTAAGACAAAGTTGAAACATGCCAATAAATTCCTACAAAGTCCACTAACGAAGATAATAAATACTATCAGCTTGTCAATTTCTTAAGAAAAAGGTTTAGTACTTTGAATATTTTAAAGCTTACTATAAAATATCGATTATATAGGAGACAAAAAGCTTGGAATTGAACTAGTTCCAAATAAAATCAATACCGAATATGGTATAAAAATAAAATCTAATCTAAATAAAATAAAATCTTTGTGATTTCCGCACTATAAAAACTAACAAACTATGAAGTGAAATTAGCTGACTGGGTTATAGTGGGATCCCACTCGAGGAAATAATTTTTATGATAGAATAAAATCTTTGAAATTTAACTTTTCTGTGTAATAGTTCAGTCCAACCAAACTTGACGTTGACGTTAGCTTGCGTTTTAAAATAATTTCAAATAGAACTTACCCCTTGTTTTGACAGATGTCAGCTGCGTGTATAAGTCAAAAATATACCTACTTTTTTTAATACATTTTTCTAGAGTTGCTAGAAATCATAATAAATAGAATTATTAATATGACAATAATAATATACATGGATTTAATTTGTTGTTTTTTGTTTCAGGTAAACAAATCCATTTATTAATTTGTGGGTGTTCAAAAGTCCTATCACAATCAACTTTTAGTATACAGCCAATCGCATGTTGGTAAGTACCTTGATAATATGATTTTGTACCTTCAATACACACATAGACAGTAACTCTAGTATAACCATTTGTTTGTATTTTGAAGTGTTTTGTCTTTTGCATTGACAGGAAGTTTTAAATTAGATCGAAAGAGACAAAACACGAAGTTACATCGAGATTATTAATAGTACCTAGGGTATGATTTCCTACGTCTTCAATGCGTTTATAATTTTCTGCGTCAATCTACATACTGTGATCTTCACAATATCTTTGTCGCACAGTAAGTAAAGTACAACTACCTTTCTACTCTCTGGACTGGAAACCAATACTTTTAGATAAAGTAAAAGTTTATATTTTATAAGTTTTTATGGTGCTGAAATACACTGTATATAAAACGAATAATAAATACAATGTTGACGACCGATGTGGCGCGGAGGGCGAGTGTCCGCCTGCGACGCAGAGGTTGCGGGTTCGATTCCCGCCTTGGTATAAATGTTTGTACGATCTGCAAATATTTATTCCAGGTGTTCTGGGTGTTTTCTATGTATAATAAAAAATATGTATACATATAATATGTTGTATTAAGTATATCAGTCATCTAGTACCCATAACACAAGCTCTGCTTAGCTTGGGGCTAGATGATGCTGTGTGGATCGTCCAGCATTATTCATATATATATATTAATATTATTATATATTAATATTAATGGCAGTGTTCTCAAATGATGAAGGAAAACATTATCAAAAACCAGTCGGTATTAGAGTCTAGCAGAGATGGGCTGCCAACCATATGGAATGCCAACAAGTACAAAATGTGGTTATGTACCTAATGTAATTTTGAACGTACCTCTGACTACCTCCATTAGACATCCTCAAATAATCTTGAGTCGATACTAATTGGAATTGAGATTTCAGGGAATACCTACCGTGCCTGGGATATTACCCAAGCTCGTATATGTACTGACTACATTTTTATAAGATGCCATACGTGTTCTATTTCGGGAATCGAATCTGCACCTGCATCTCTGCCGTCACTGCGCCAAAGACGCCAGAATTCAAATCACCCTTTCCCAATCCGTCTCTATCCATCCCGACTTTTTCTATTTTTACACTATTTTTACGGCCACAAAGTTGTCACAAGCTATTTACGAGGTATCGTGTTCCCACAGGAGATAAGGGAGAGTCATAAACTGGGCAAACTGCGGTCCTGAGTCCTTTTAAGATTTGACACTTCTACTGGCCGCATCGTAAAACTCTGTACCATTTAGGTAGAAGATTTTATTTAAACTTTTTCAGCATTTAATTTTGTAAGTTTTATTCCTATAGAAAATCGTACAAAAACTTATAATGAGATATTTTATAGTTACCGTAAATAATTATGTACAGTCAGCTGCACTAGAATGTATACAATTCGTAACTTTCAAAACGGTATTCACTTATTTTTTGAATTTTTGCGCTGTAAATATTAATTGTAACGCTGTAAAACCTTTCTGTATTTAACGAATTGTATACATTTTAGTGCAGCTGACTGTACATACATTGACACAATATTTCTGTATTACAATTTTTTTATGGGACTTGCAGCTTTTTATCTGGCTTGTTACAACAAGCCGATGGCAAACCTGAAGTGGTTACTATTACCTATAACAAAGCATTGTCTCGCAGGTCACGCTTGTTAACGTGCCCTACGATGCACTGCTCAGCGTCCATCAACCTGAGGCATACCTACAGGTGTTCAACCTCATGTGTTTGTAATTTACCCGCACCCTTCAAACTGGACCACAACAAGCTGTTTGGCGGCAGAAATAAGCACTACTGCCAGTAAGTAGTCTACTGGCTTCCTGATCAATTATTACTCGTGATTTTGTTAGAATAACTGATAAACCACAAAAAACCTGCGAAAATAAACAGGTTCCTAGAGTATTGCTATCTCTTACCAAAGCGGAATGAATAACAGTGACAGCCAATTTTGTGCTGACCATTTAATTTTTGTAAGGCCAATCCATCAAAAAAGCGCAAACCCTAATTGGCTAAATACTCTGTGGTAGGTACTCTGTGGTAATCTACGAATGGCCGACCAAAACGGGCTATTGAAAATTGAGTTATAGAATTTGGTTGTAAAAAAGGTCGGGAGGTCGTAAAATGATTAGGTTATTTGGGGAAGACCTTTCTGTGATACGAGTATATGATACAAAGATGGCTGATTGAATCGTAAAGAGACAGGAATGTTCGGTGTGTTATGGTAAAGATATAAAAAAGGGATTTTGACTTCACTAGAAGTTTTGAACAAAAATGTCATGTCATGCTACCGTAGCCAAACTATACTGATGATTGGCTTCACAGCCCACTACGTGGGATCGATTCCCACCGAGGACAAACATTTTTGTGATGAAAATAGATATTTGTTCTCTGTCTTGATGTTATATTGTGACATCTGTACCTATACATGTAGTTCTGCAAATAAATACACTTTGACTTATATTATATTGTAAGTACCTACCTAATAGGTATGTATTTATGTTAAAAAAAACCGTATAAATACTTTTTATTTTGTTATTTTCGTAGCATAATCTGTGGTTGCAGACTAAGCCTTGCCTAGTCTTTGTTTGAATCCGTTAGAACTGCATTTTATATTGCTCAATCATCAGTTACTATATTCAAGTTCAGCTTATGCAATATTGCTTGACATTTCCAAAGTCTCACCTCTGTGTGAATGCGTTTATTTCAGTAAATATTTACCGTGCGACATGCGTCTGGCGCGGCGCGGCGGCGTGTGTCTTGTCATTAGCACCCCATAAACTACTGTAAACATTTAGATGAACGCTGGCTACATCTTGATTTTAGTTTTGAACGTCTTTCGTGACGCATCTAAACTCAGTCTTCTGCAGCTTGTACAATTGAGGGTAAGGGCCTCTAGCTTGCAGTATTTACCCTAGCTACAACTCTAAAAAGCTAAGACTATATGAGAATTTTGTTGTTATTCTAAAACGGGTTATTATGTCGGTGCTTCTCTAAAAGGTCGGGGGTAATCAGAATTTCTCGAGGCAGTAGCCAGGGTGCCAACCACAACACGTATTCCTCAACGCTGGGAATCAGCACATCGTGAACATAGTCCCCGCTCCGCATCTAAACTGTGACCATACTGTATAATCTATCTATGGATGATATATTAATTCTGACATCTGTCACTTTTGGCATCTATATCTAGTTAGCCTCATAGAATTAGAAACTAAAGTCCATATTCTTTGGTTAGCCTAGTGTCTCATTGATAATCAAGACCTAATAGTTTTCTGACATCTAATTTAAAAACGAATAAATCTTCATAATCCTTGTTATATTAAGCGCCCATACAATAAGCCTCAAATGCATATTTACATATTATCCGTAGAAACTAGGTTCATTCCGTGTCAATATACTATTGTCATATCAAAGAGTTAAATCATGGTGAAAATATTATAGGGCTACACCAAAAACTAAAAATTTTCTTTGTTTTCGTTAGTCAGAAATAAATGCGTTATCGGTCTTGTTTAAATATATCTGTAGGTGCACGATATAAGTCCAAAAAAGTATTTTTCATCACAGTTTCACTCAATTAGTCCACGCTTAACGTATCAAATGTCAACAAAATGTTAAATAATTTAAGTTTGGCATAATGTCGAGCGCCCGTGTCGTGTCATTAAAAATAACTGGCACGAAAACTCATTACGACCACAACGGAAAAAGGATTCGAATTTCGAAATTACGCGCGTTGTTTGTTTTTTGAATGGATCGTTTTCGTGGCCATTGATTGATGGCGTATTCAACCGAGGACGAGCGTAAGCAAAAACTGGGTAGATTAAATATCAATTTTTCATGTTGATAAATATTGAAACTGCTGTGGATAGTTTTATTCTAAAGTCCAATATAGTATCAATCACAAGGTTCTATAGAGCTTTACAATATATAAAGCTTTATCGAATACAAAACTAGATTACCTTAGATTTTCTTCGAATGAGATTCGATTTAGAAATGGGTACCTGTACTAAGCATGTGCCGGCATAACTTCAATCTTGGATTCCATCAATCGACACTTTATAAATAGCACTTTGAAGCTACGAGCGCGATTCGATCAAAGCTGCTAGTCGGGTATGTAGAGAAGTGGAGTAGGATGTATAGTTTTATTAACTTCAACTGAATTTAAGAAAAAAAAACAAATGTTATGTTCCTAGAGCGTAGAAAAATAGTAAAATGAAGATTATGAAAGATATTGCTGTTAGAAATAATAAAAAAACAGCCTCACGACTTTAATCCCCAAGCACGGTAGATATCCCCTCCGATCTCTTCCAAGTATTCACCTACTCGAGGTCCTTCAAGGTTGTCTAAGGGAGTAGTCAGAGGTACGTCCAGATAGTACGTTTGGTACGTACCCACATTTTGCAGTAGTTAGTATTCCAAACGTGACAAGTTTCAAGCCCATCGCTGCTGCTAAAATACTAACTGGTTTGCTCACGATATTTTCCTTCACTGTTTGAGAGTACGCTGGCATTGCGCACATAAATTTTTCGAACAGAAAAACCCATTGGTGCACGACCGGATTTAAACCCACGACCTTAGGATCAGAAGGCGGGGTCACTACCACTAGACCACCGGTGCTCTGAGTTGAAGGTGATTATTTAGCCACGATTAGCATCAGTAATGTTTCAATTTCAATTTCAAAGCCTTTATAGCTAAAAAGAACATTATACAATATCTATCTATCTATCTATTCAGCCCGTATGCACCCACTGCTGGGTAAAGGCCTCCTCTTTGAAACGCCATACAATATCTAATAATAAAAAAATCACTGTTTCATTTTCAGTCCTCTCCTAGCGTGTCTTTGAACACAAAGGCCTCTCCAGCATCTTCCATCCACATCTATTGCTTGCCATCAGTAATTTAACGGTCTTCATTGCTACGGACGGTGATTCTTCGAAACCTAAAGCTTAGGATTTACTTACAGACACCTGTTGACTTGACACTGAACGTGTTCTTAATACCGTGTCTTAAGGAGGCTACTTATAGCATTTTAGCGCGAATTCATGTATTTCCCACCCTTTGTTTATCAGAATTTTCTTGAAAATGTTTGGGTTGTAAATTATACTCTTAAGTTCTAAGGATTTTGTAGAATAATATTGGGAAAGTTTACCATGATTCATTTGTTAATTAAAATGTTTATCCTTTCAAATTCCTTAATGATTTAAGGGAGACAATATACTCGGGTCGGGTACTTACCTAAGAGCGGTCTCTTACATATCTGTACGTATGTCTGTAACATCCTTATAAAATATATTTCTGTCGATTTCTGTAATACATCTTTATGTGAGCTTATATCAATTTGCTATACCAAGCAGCCTTATTTTTTGGCATTTTGATACTTTTCAATTTAGTGATAAGGCACAGTTTAAAACAGTGAAAAAGTAGAAAGATCAAAAACCAATTTCGAAGGTAAAAATACCCTAAAAAAACTACCGCCACTATCTTCTCATAAACTGACAGACGAATTGACTTGACCGCACTTAACTTTTATTTATTTGACATTGACAAGGTTGTCCAAGATTTAAAAGAAGCCATAAAATAAAAGAAAGAAGAATACTTACAAAACGGGGTCGCACATGATAAAACATCCAAATCTAAAATCTCGCCCCACTTTCTTTTAAACGACAAAGTGTCAAATGACACAACAGAAGAATGAAATCATAAAATCCGTGTCGCGGCACGGTGTCCACAAACAGAAACAGAATCACAGATCGGCGATAACGCCTGTGCGATTAATTGTGTTGATAGCGCTCCGTATACGCGCGGCCTTAGATCCTTGCTAAGGATTATTTTTATATCGTGCGATGGTTGATAATTTGACCAGAACAATGCAATTTTGAATGCTATTAGAATCGCACGGTTATTTCTTGTAAATAATAAAGTAGAAAGGCGTAAATGTGGTTAGTTGAAACGCTTTATTTATATCGTTAAAGCTACAGACAAAAATTATTTGTTTATTGAAATTATAAAATATAGTCCACAAATATTCATCTCTTTATTTATTTATTTTAAAAGTTTAGTGCTTGAAATCTTCTACAAAGTAACCTCTTTTACTTTGAAAACTCCTCAAAAATAGATTATCCAATTTAGATTTGAAGTCTTAGGTATGTTTCAAGCTAAGGATCGTTTGATCAGTGTTGATAAACCTTCCATTCTTGGCCTCGGTTTGTAAACTACCATATTTACGTCCCAGCTGGGTCTTAAGCCGCAGTTTCTTAAATAGCTTCACCAGGTTTGCCCGCAACTTTGTCGGCGTGGAAAGATCATCTTATTTTTTTACATAGTCCCGCTATAAAAACTACCTATCCGTATCTCCAAAAAGCTATCTTTGCGCCACATTTAATCTAGATTGACTGGTACAGCTGTAAGACAAAACAAACTGGTAGACACATGCTTTTGCATTAATATTGAAGTTTAAGCTATAAACGGAACTAAATACTGTATTATCATTTAGAATGAAACTTTAAAAGTTAAATAAAATTTGTAAATATGCTTAAAACGTAGTACGAACATAGATTTTCTTCGTCTTAAAATATAAAGTAACTTATTAACATAATCTGACATAAAACCTGCAGTAGTGATGCTGTCGCTTTTGTGAAAACGTTGTTTAATAATCATATAATTAGCTAGTTGGACGTAGTCAGGCAGGGGGGAGATCAAGTGTTCAATAAGCACAACATAATTTACGGAAAACAGAAACAATAAAGGGTCAAAACCTCTGCCTTGACATACACCTAATTTCTTAGAAAAACAACGTATAAAAGTGTATTTTTAAGACATCATCAATGTTCTCATGTTTTGGCTCTCATACCTCAAATTTTTCCCTGGTTACCTTCATCATCCAGTCTCGGCTAAACATTAATTCCTATGACCTTAGACTGCCGGCATTATCGGGTGTTTAGCCACGGTTTAGCAAAATTATCACAAATTACTCCATCTATTTCGATTTCCATTCTATAGACCCGCACTAGTCTACCCATCGATTTCGATTTAGTCTTGAAATATTAGCTTAGTTAGTATAATCTTTAAGACTTCCCCCTTTAGATATTTACCCCAGACTTTCCTTAAACGGCTTGTTTAGGCGAGTCTCGTAATTAGAGGTTTTGTTAATGCTAGTGTTTACTCGCTGTTTGGTCGTTATGCTATTTTAGAGCTGCTAATTATCGCGAGATTGCTGTTCTAGAAGCGCTAACTTGTGCGCTCAGGGTTTTACTGTCTGTAAAATAAAGAGATATTAAATAGTTTACGAGTATGTTTACAAAGGCTATGGATAGAGCTATGCTGAGAGTTTCACTACGAGGTAGAATCAGAAATAAGGAAAACGTAGACGAAACCAGGTCACCAACATAGCTCTCAGAATCAACGAGTAAAAGTGGTAATGGGCAGGCCATATAGCTCGTAGAACCGATAACCGCTGGGGAATAAAATTTCTCGAATGGCGATCACGAACCGGAAGATGAAGCATAGGTCGCCCTCCCACCCAACAGACCGACGATATTGATAGAAAAGGTTCGAAATCGTTGTTCTTGGACACATATAGGAGGTCTAGCGGTGGGCTTCTACAAACTGATGATGATTCTTATATTCTTTATTCACACAAAAATATTTACAAAATGGTGAACACAAAAGACATGCACAAAGGCTAGCTTAACCCTAAAAAGAGTTTTCTTCCAGCAAACCTTATAACTGATAATAAATGATGATGCTTACATTTCAAAACTTCCTGCACACATCACTACTTTTTATCATTTTTTTTTATTTATTTATGACTCCTGTCTGTTATTTCACGATAGTGTCGACTATGTCAAGTCAATTATTTAAAAAATAGTTTTTAGTGAAGTCATAACGTCAATACGAAACGTTGGCTGTCATTTGTCATTTATTTATGGTTTATGTTCTGCATTTGGACGTCAAAAGTTTGTCAGTGTCAAGTCAAAGAAGTATCTATTTAAAATGCAGTCAAGTGAGTCAAACGTCACAATAGTTTACCTGTCATTTCGTACTTTAACCACTCTCTATTTAACTAAGTAAGAAAAACTTCGAAGGTACTTAAGTGAAAGCCCTAATAAAAACTTAAGTAGCCTTCCCAAATGATGGTAGTTTATTTTGGGCAACGATTCACCAAAGCAAATAATAACTCGGGAGGGGGCCGCAAAAAATACCACAAAACTTCCTACAAGCAATTACTTTCTCATTTGTCAGTTCTGGGCTATTTAACAAGAGTAGCGGACGTAGGCCTTTATTATATTTTACAGTTTCCGGCTATTGCTGTAGCATTCGACTATTGAGTGGTTGGAAATTTGTATAGCACTTCTGGCCTGTCTTCAAGACTAATAAAATTGGTGAACTGAGCAGCGCAATAAACACTTTCTACTTTATTGGTTCCAAGCCGATTAAAAGCTCATATGAAAAATGAAAATTTTATTGGTTTGGCATCATTTTAATAATAATAATAATGCTGGACAGTCCACACAGCATCATCTAGCCCCAAGCTAAGCAGAGCGTGTGTTATGGCTACTAGATGACTGATATACTTAATACAATACATACATTACATATATCGATATTTTTTATTATACATAGAAAACACCCAGAACACCCGGAATAAATATTTGCAGATCGTACAAACATTTATCCCAAAGCGGGAATTGAACCCGCAACCTCTTGCGTCGCAAGCGGACATTCACCCGCCGCGCCACATCGGTCGTCGTTTTATACGAATAATACGGTTATATACCACTACTTTAAAGCAAATACATTGCACACACACATTGAAATCCCACACCACGAAGATGCGGTAAAGACTTCGGGAGTTTCTTTCTCAGTACACTTTTACGCACCAAGACAAATATTATACTCTGAATATTTCAAGTCGAATAATCGCTTAGGCTGTGCGTCGTCTATAATGTCGCTATCTACCTACCTACTCAATGTATTTACTCTTCAATAAGTTTGAAGATTGTGAGTTTATTTTTATTTATTAGGGTTCCGTACCTATCCAAAGGGTAAAACGGGACCCTATAACTAAGACTCCGCTGTCTATCTCTCTGTCTGTCTGTCACCAGGATGTATCTCATGAACCGTAGTTAAAGAGTTGAAATTTTCACAGGTGAGCTATTTCGGCTATAACAACAAATACTAAAAAACAGAAAAAAATAAATATTTAAGGGGGCTCTGATACAACAAACATGATTTTTTTTCGTTTTTATATAGATCATGGTACGGAACCCTTCGTGCGTTAGTCCGACTTGTACTTGGCCGGTTTTCGTTTATTACAATCTAATGTTAGAAGTAAACTTTTTTAAGCTTTTGTAATTTTTGCCTACGTACTATTTGCCTTCAAGGTAAATAGTCTCTTGTTTTCGTAGCTTTTCATCGTGATCAAAAATAACAGTAAAACTGTGACAGTAATTAAATAAACGCACTGAAGATTCCGTAACACATCAGTTGATAACAGTGCACTTTAGGGAGTTGAGATGAAAGCAAAATAATTTCGACATCAAAAACGTTTTTATTGATCTCAAAAACTCAGAAGCATCAGTTTTTGTTAAGTTAAGTTTAAGTTTCTTTTTAGGTTAAGTTTCTTCATAGGGAAGAGAAGAGAGGAGGAGATAAAAAAGGTCACACCAAAAAAAATTTGAGTGCCATAGTAACAGCTGAGAACTATACTTCTTATATTTTGGGACAGTTTCTGAGTTTCCCGTAGCCTTGGTTTGAAATGTATGTTCTAATTTGGTATGATGGATGGGACTTTTTTGAGTATTTGTTAAGATACAGGGTAACTGAGCACAGTAGAAGGGCAACATTTTTTATACATTTTTGGAAAACCAAGAAACAAAAACGAATATGACGGTAGACATTCCCTCAGATCTCAAAACACTGCTGCTAGAATATAAACTGGTTTCAACTTGATGTTTTCCTTCACGGTTTGAGAACCAGTGGTGCCACCAGTGGTCCAGTGGTAACTTCTGACTGCCGCCTTCTGACCCTAAGGTTGTGGGTTCAAATCCGGCCGTCCATAAATTTTTCAGATCAAAAAAATTATATGCGCAATGTCAAACTGGTGAATCTGACGGCACAGTTACAATATCTCAATTGTCTCAGCACTGCCTAACCACGACGAAGCCAACTCTGGACCCTCAAAACATACTTATATTGCAAAGGAAAACTAAAAGAATATAATACATTAATGTTCTCTTATGGTTGTCCCTCGATACTCGTTTGAATTAAGCCCATCGCGTGTCATGTCACCTAATAATTAGTCAACCTGTCATCGCTTTCAATAAGGTGGTGCAAGGAAAAAGAGGAAGCGTTGTATCAGTTTCTTCGTGGCCAAGCACTCATCACTAGGAACTTTATCACCAGCCCGGCTAAGATGTGCAACATGACAAAATTTTGTCTAATCGTTATCTCGTTCAAAATATAGATATCTCTTTATATTTTCCTGTGCTAACATGGTAGTGCCAAAAATCTATCTCGTTCTATCAAATGAAGACTTAATGCTAATGTTTAGCTTATCTGTGGGATTTTTTATCTATAATTTTTAGATTGTTCATCAATAGAAAAAGTATCTCGTGTCTAGCGCGACATATCTCGCGTTGCACATCTTAGCCCGGCAGGGTTAAAAATTAAAATGAATATATCTAGACAATTTTACAGAACATTATCTAGCCCCAAACTAAGCATAGCTTGTACTATGGGAACCGGATAACTGTTATTTTTTGTAAATACATGCTTAGAACACAATAGGTACCCAGAAAGAAAACAAACATCTACAAATGTCCTCATTGGGAATCGAACCTACAACGAGGTAGAACAGAAGGCGGGTCTGGGTATTGTTATATTGTATTCTAAGTACGTATTACAAAAAAGAGCGTATTTAAGTATTCTATCAGTCATCTGATTCCCATAGTACAAGCTATGCTTAGTTTGGGGCTAGATGATGTTTAAAAATGTCCACATATTTTATCAGCCACGATTGTGCTATGTAGGTATACTTCGAGAAGACATCATTGTATATGAATAAATAATTCTATAACTGTAATATAATATTCTATTAAGTATATCAGTCATCTAGTACCCATAACACAAGCTCTGCTTAGCTTGGGGCTAGATGATGCTGTGTGGATTGTCCAGCATTATTTATTTATTATTTATTTATTATATAAAACAAAGTTCTCCGCTGTTTTTGGCTATCCGTAAAATAAAAAAATGGCAGAAAAAAGGAAAATCGCTTTTAACTTGTCCCACCACCCAGTGGTCCCTTCTGTCACGTGTTCCGGTAATGATAATGACAGGTAGAAATGCCCACTCGATGACAGTTTGATCTCTACCCTCCCCGTTATTGGACACGATATACTTCAATAAAGATGATGTACACAATACATAGTGATTATAATATTGAGAAGAAGTGTATTAGGGTACTTTATTTACAGAAAAATATATAGAAAAGTTAATTTTCTAAAAATTATTTACACATTATTTTGTATCAGAATGCTATTTTATTTATAAGTTTGTAGGTAATAAAAATATTATATGTTCTTTTGTAATGTTAGATTGTAATAAATAGCTGTATTTACTGTGATTTTATTCGTCAAATAAATATTTTAAAACGATTAAGTATCTTGATTTTGAAGGTTGAGTGTACTTTGCTATTAGCGACGCTGAGGCAATAATTAGCATAATATTAAATTAGCATAACAATAGTTATTCATGAGCGACGCGGTGGCAAAGCGACGCAGGGGAAACCAGTCGCCCTATTTGGTCACGGATCTGGCAGTACAGTTGGTGGTAATATGCAGGCTATATAGCGCCTAGAACCGATAACCGCTGGGGAATAAAGGTTCTCGAATGGCTATCACAAGTTGCCAAACGAAAACCAAGCAAGTAACAAAAGTAGGATGAGCCGAAAGACAAAGCGTAGAACAGATGGACCGACTGAATTGTTAGGACATAGGAAAGTCGGTAAATGGAGGCTCAAATCGTTCTTTCTGGAATCTAATGACCTATGTCCGGCAGTGGACTTCTATTGTTGTATTTGGTTGATGATGGTGATAATGACTTACCCGAATGAGCCTTACATGAAAAGCCTGCTACTATTATTTGCCAACATTATTGCGTTACATGTTTATATTTCTATTTTAAACAATGGTAATGCAAATCGGCACAGCACCTGGACACAATGCAATTTGTCAGGCAGCGCTGCTGTACGCTACACGTCATTAAAATCACAGTGACCACTAAAATATTGCAACATCAGTATTCCAGCCATTTCGTGTACCTACTAACCGGACATGTTTTAATCATCAGCTGCAACCTAGGAAGTCCAATGGGCAAAAGCCTTCCGATATACCTGAACAAAAGATTATGAGCCAAAATCGATAGAGAAAATTATTCGATTTTTGGAGAAGGTTAATGCCTTCAATTGCACTTGCATTTAATACTCGTAGATGAGCCCTCTATAGAAAATCAACCAACTTTTCACAACCTGCACAAAACCCACGAATGGACTGTTGATATTAGTTTCTCTTGGTTCTAACGAAGTAAGCAGCTCTGAATATGAGAGAGACCCGTCTGAAATAATAACAACGAGTAACACAAAGGACGAAAAAACAGTTGAATACGCGACTGTGCAACTAATAAACGTATTGGGAACGAAATAAATACACGTCAACAAAAACAGTAGTCAAATATTCGCGATTTGAAGGCTCGCGTCCAATCAAGTACAGCCGGTCGAAATAAAACTAGTAAAAGCATCCCCACACCGCGCCATGCCGTATCATACTAACAACAACAGGGTAAAAACGTTCGATATTTTCATATATATATAGAATAGCTGATCGCGACTTTGACCGCTTTGTTCTTTGGTCCTTAACCACACAACATTGCAAAACCACCATCCGTAAAGCAGTTCCGGTTTGAAGGGGGTGTGTCCGTGATATTATAGGCACATAATACTTAACACGTGTTTGCATCAGGTTGATGAACGCAGAGCAGTGCATCGTAAGGCAAGTTTCTAACGCATGTGACTTGCGAGGCAATGCTTTGTGATAAGTGATAGTAACTAGTTAACATCAGGTTGGTTATCAATGAGTCGTATATAGAAAGAAAGACAGGCCAGATATGAAAGTGAAACGTTCATTCAACCGGTCGGCAGTCTTTGCAGTTTTTATAATAGTGCTATAAGATAAACGTGATGTCTATTGTCTTATGGTGCGGTTTTTATTCCTGCGGTATTTCTAAAATCAAAAATCCAAGGTTTTGTTTTACTTACCTACCTGTCTTGTAGTAAGCGGTAGATGCTAACTAATTCAACCTACTGCCTAGACCGTAGAATAATTAGTCCATATTCTTAGGCCTTGACAACTTTTTTTTTTTGGCATCTGTCCGTCTTGTGGACAATTTTGCCAATGTGAAGTGGGTTAAATAAATTCTTTTTAGTCAAGTCGAGTCGGTAAAAAAAGTAAAGTCAGCCGTCATCGGTTTTGAAGAAAAAGATGGCGTTATTATACCATTTCATGTGACATTGACGTACCACTTTTCTTTTACCTTTTATTGACATTTCTCATTGACTTATTTTGTTCTGTTTTATTTTTTATGTTGCTTGAGTTTTTTATAACTTTGTCATATTATGCAGTATTTTTTTGCAAAATGTTTATATGCCTTTAGGCTGGACTAGTGAAACCACATACTAAACTAACCGTAGCATCAATTTTGAACTCAGAATTAGATGTTCTTCTTTTTACATTTCGAACCTAGCTTCCATAGACAAATCTTTTATCTTTATCATAAAAAAAGTACTTAGTTCTGTGAGCATATTGCAACTGTAAATGTTGTCGCTCTAAAAGCTTTGAAAGAATAATTGCTAAACTCCATAGTAAGCAACTTTTGAAATGGAAATATTGTCAAAAGCCAATCTGTGGAATAGCGGTCATCCGGAGGGTGGATTGGAAAATATTGCAATTTATTTCAAACCACTACTGCTGGCGGGGTTGAAATATTGAAATATATCAATGGACATAGATGACCGTACTTTAGTTTTATGGAATATCTAACATGTCTATTTAGTTTTTTGTAAGAGATGTTGTCTGAGGAAGTAGGTGCATCACGTGCAGGCTTTATGTCTTTTTAACTTGTCACTTAAGGATGAAAAACATGCTAAAAAAATTTTGATTATCATAATGTGTAAAGAAAGTCCAATGTATTCTGCTTAAATCTAGGCATGCAATATAAAAACTTATATTGTGGTACCTATTTCTGTCAAGCAGTGACGCTTGCATTGCCGTGTTCCAATTTCAAGGATTTGAACCCTAATGCATTTCCAGGAAGAATTATTCTCAGTTTTTTCTATTAAATTGTCTTCCTGTAATTTTGACCCGTCGGTTCATCAGGTAGAAAGGCGTCCAAAGCACGTGCTCTTTGAGGTAATGCGAGAGATAACCGCTCAACATCACGTGTACTACGTAATCTGCCTGTACCATCACATCTAACTAAAACACACAGTCAACTCTTTGTTTTTGACTAATAATCCTTACTTTGTTACAGGTACTTAACTTAATTCTGTCACTTTCCTTGGTAAGTTATAAACCTTTTAAAAGTCCCACGTTGAAGATACCCATCAGAAGCAATGCATCACGGCAGTCGTGTGGGGCGTGATCCTGATTCAATAACATTCAATTAAGCCCCTCTGCAATTAGAAGCGGCGGCGTTGAGAAAGGGGTATTGGAGCAGGGTAATGCTGGATTGGAGTTTGGTTGATTGGATAGAGGAAGCAAATAAACCCTTGTTTGGGGGGTATGATGATAAATCTGATAAAAAATAAAACGTGCAGAGGTTTTGGAGTAGGGCAATGTTGGATTGAAGTTTGGTTGATTGGAGGAATAATCAGCAAAGTAACAGATTTTTAAGGGCAGTTCAGATATATATTGTTATTTTAATTTATTTATTTGACATGCATAAAATAGTACAGTTTAAATATTAAACCACGTCAGGTCTACTCTTAAAAACGAAAACCAAAGTTTTGTATCGTCGTTTTGAATTACACTACGTGATAGTTAATTGATTCAGACGTACACTACGTGGCACGTAAGGCAGCGACAACTTGAGTGTCAAATGGGTTACCGAAGCCCCGCAGTGGAACTCAAAATGACAATACGAAACTTCGTTTATCGTTCTCAAGAGTAGACCTGCAGGACTTTTATCCTCTGTTGTACCGTCACGTTCACCAGTTTACGCTAGTTCTTTACCTGGAGATGGTAGTATCAGGTCGCGTAGTTCCGTTATCGTCAGAACCCCTCGACCAAGTGCGATCTATCAAATTATAATAGCCTTTTGCTACGAGGCATTAAAACTAAAATATTTCTTTGTCAATATTTAATACCTTTTTAATTTTACGCACCATCTCCGAAATGTAGATTACATAGAATATCTATAGGCAAGAAACTTTGCGACAGTGTTCGAGACTTTTGGATCTTAGTCTTCGCCATTATTCGTAATAATTTTTAGACATCCTTAGCAAGGAAATACTATGCGTGAATTTTGAATTAGTAGACCACCAGAAATAAAACGCCCATCCAGCCCACACGGCTCCACAGCGGATCTCCATAACAAATTGTCACGTCATGCTTTCCGTAGTTAGACTCTTATCTCAAAGATGCTGATTACTGATCCACATTCCTTTGTATCTCGTCTGCTGAGCATTTTATCTTTGTTGCTTAGAAGCTTTGTTTCACCAGCACATTAAAGCTTAACTATCGCCACATTGCTGTAACTTTCTCAGAACTACTAAAAGGCTTACAAAAAAAATCATTGAGTATTTTTAGCAATAAGGCCGACCTTTGTACTTTGTTAACTTGGTATTTTTTAACAAATTATACTTGTGTACAATAAAGATGAGATAAAATATATTAGATGATATCCTAAAACTGAATTCGCAGACCAGTGTAGTAACATTTTTGTACTTTTTTAAAATCAGAATTGTGCCTCGCAAGAACAGTTTTATTTGTATATATCTACACGTATGACATTTATTTACAAAGAAAATTATAGCTAATACAGGTATTTATAATTGGTATGTACAAAATACATATGAAACAGTTTAGCTATCTACAGACCGTTGCAAACGATCTAAAGGTAGCTCAACTGATCCAGATCAGTGCCAATCGACAGCGTTCCCAAAACACTGGCTGCATTGCCACGCTGAATGGCAATGCTGATTCGTTGTGCCAGATACTCACCAGCCCTCGGGCCTCGGTATCCCACGGACCTATAGTCGCGACTCCAAGAGGAGGCAATTTGTAGGCTCTGTCGAGACCTGCATATAGAATACAGTTTGTTAAATAAATTTAATTATTGATGACTACAATTAATGATAAAATCTACTAAACTTCGATGCCTATGTATTTTTCTATGTTTGTGTGCAATAAAGAATTAAGAAGAACGATATTATTTTGAAAATTATGAAGTTTAACACGAGTGTTACCACTGATACAGGGGAGGCTGTGTTCTAAAGGGATATTCACCGTGACTGGGGATTTATAAGTCTTGGAATTTGCAAGTTAAATCGTCACGAATAAGAATGAACGCGTCGCATACTCGCATCAGTATAACGGGATGGTTTTTGTCCATTGTCTGGCATCGCATGCGACGGTTGATAGTGGTCAACCACTTGAGAGCAGCACTTCACGCCAATCTTGCAGCTGTGGTCCGAGTTACAGGCAAACTAATTACCTTTTTACAACTCCACCAAGCTAAGTTTGCACCTCGTTGTAATGCGGTGCACCGCCCGCGAGGTGCAGACTTAACTTGGTCGAGTTGTACCAACAAGACCTTTCCAACCCATTTTTAACCTTCTGATTGAGCTTTCTTGATGTTTTTTTATAACGGTTTGATAGTTCAAGATGGTCGAGGTGGTCCCTGCATAAAATCTCTCTTATTACCTTTCATAAATGTTGTAAAAAGTTCACCATCTCCTGAGTACTTAGCAAACGATACTGTGGTCACAAATCCGCCAAAGGTAGTAACTACGGCTAACCCTCAAGCCTGGGAGAGGCCAACTAAGGAAGTGCTTAGTCATGCGTCAAGTTTTTCTATATTAACATTCACTTCTTTTCCCGGACAATACTGCTGCTACGCTGCAGGAAGTTTGTCACAATTTGACTTGAAGTCACAAATTTGAAAAGGGCATAACTCACTTTTATGTATCATATTATCTGCTTAAATAAGTCCACTGCTGGACATAGACTCTCCTATACTATATTGTCTTGCCATAGTTTTTTTTTTTAATGCTGGACAATCTACACAGCATCATCTAGCACCAAGCTAAGCAGAGCTTGTGTTATGGGTACTAGATGCCTGATATACTTAATGCAATATATTACATACATAGGTATTTTTTTATTGCGTCGCAGGCGGACACTCGCCCGCCGAGCCACATCGGTCGTCCAGCGGTGCAGTTTCCACGCTTGGCAGGCCCATGTCCTGGTGCATTTTCTTAGTCACTTAGGGATACAACGAAGAGGTTCTATTCGAGCCGTGGTGGCCCGGATTAGAATGAAAGCAGCTACTAATGTAGCTTATAACACTCTATCGCAACTTAGGTACTCGAGTAAAACTTTTTTTGCTCTCTAAAATCGGCGAGGAAAATGTAATTCTGTATATTGTGGACATAAAAATGTTACACTCTCGTCCGCTGCTCGCTTAATTTTTGGACTAACTCCGAGATCCTGATAAGTAGCTCCATAAACCGTCTGAATGGCTTTTTCGGACCCGAACGATCAGTTTCACTGATAGCGTAAACGCCAATTAAAATGTTTGTCTGACAGATTGACAACATCGATCGCAAATTATTTGTTGCTTTATTTCGCTGTCTGAATTTTACGGTCAATTGTTTTTGAAAGGATTTCTTTGCATAACAACATATAAAGAAATCGTTTCTTTGACGATTTGCAATGTTATTGTCTTCGGATAATGAGGTTCTTCTCCGAAATACCCACGTTTACTGATGATGAAAATGATAGCTTTCTTGGGTTTGATAAAAGGTGATCACTGCAATTATCTGTCAAACAGGATTTACTATTTTCTTTTTCGTGCTTTATCTTCAATGACATTCTTGAAATATTATGAGTAGGAACAATAATACAGTAGAAACTGAAACCCATGATGTAATAATATCATCCATTGCCTTGAGGGTTTAGGTTTCTTCAGTTTCTCTGAGCATATCTAAGATGAAAAGTTCTCAAAAATAAACTTATCAAATGGAAATCCTTTCTCATATTTAGAGTAATTCTTGAAATAACAGGTACATAATTTAACAGTTCTGTGCCTCACCTAAGGGCCTTGAAGACTTCAATCTTAAAGGACGCAGAACAGTGCATCGTAGAGAACGCATCGTAGGGAACGTGACCTGCAAGACAATACTTTGTAACTTCAGAATCAAGTGAGCTTTTTGCTTGTTCCATTAGCAAACACTCGTAGCATTCAAAAAAAGAGTTAAAGGCTCAAAGTCGAAACAAACTCACACAAAAACAAATGTACGAACATACAAAACAAATTCGTCCTTATTTTAAAAACCTTTACTCGGGTAATAAAAATCCTCTTCCTTATTAATTATCACTAACCCCGCATTCCATAATTGATCAAAATCTATCTGCAAGCCTTTCATGATAGCTCTGTCGATCGTAATAAAACGTTAGTCGCTATTATTAAACTTACTCCTCGCGGTCTCGTCTTCGCTTACAAGCATAAGAAGCCCCCGTCATTTAGAAAAACAAGGTTTAAAATGAGACAGGACATCCATTCAATGTTTTAGCTCTGTCTGTTGGAGGTAAAACAAAAAGCAACAGTTTTGTTCTGAGCCCTCGAAGTATACAACGGCCTGGAGATGCGGATTTAGGGAATAAAATCCAGGGGTTCGATTAGACCCTTTAAAAAAGAAGTTATGTATGTCTAGGATAAATAATTGCTAATATAAGAAATTGAATTTGGAAAAGATAAAGGAAAATGTCTTGCTTGCGCTGATGTTTTTGTTTTACTTTTTTATTCTTAATTATTTATAACACAAGTAATGTATGTGAACATAAGCACAAATAGAGAACATGCACAAAGGTGAGCTTAACCCTGAAAAGAGAGTACATACAAAATCAAACTTTCACTACGATTGCGAAAAAAGTATATTACGATCACCAATTCAACTTATAAAATAGTTTGGAGCAAGTTGAGTGAAAATGTATTTTCTTTCATTTTCCGCTTACTACATAGCTCCAGTTCCTTTGCACATACATCACCTGCATTAACCATGCCGTGCCACGGCAGGAGCCAAGCCGTAAGTTTCTTGCCGGTTCTTCTAGGCTTACCTAGATTAAGGACGTTTCAAGATGATCCCTGCGGATATTAGTTTTGACTTTGACTTTGACATGATATTTTTATCAAATTATTTATTCGTACATATGTTTTTATCGTCAAATATGGTAATTTATTTTCTGTTGTTCTGTTTGGATGCTCTGGGTTTCTTGAATACGTCCCTGTGATCAGGTCACAGGCGATACAGTCAATTGTCTCGATTTCAGATTTATTCTTATTCGATATCTGTCAAGTCCCGGTCGGTAGAATGCGTAAAGTATTTCTGTTTTTAAGCTTTATGTGTTGAATGATGTGGCTTTTATTGAGCACTTTGGCTGGAGGTTGTTGGCTTAGCATGTGTAAAGGTAGTCGACCACGACCACTCTGTCAAGTGTTACGACCAAGAAGAAGAATGGATTGACATAAATAATGAATATGTTTTGGCTCAAAAAATCAACATTTATTTGGCAAATATCACAAGTCAGAATCTATGGTACCTATTAAATATGATGGGTTTTATAATAGTGAAGAATAAGTATAACAATACAATATTCTAGCTCGAATATAAATCACGAGAAGACCAAAACGTGATTTGTATTTCAGCACACAATTTCTAACATTTGATTGTTCATGTAGATCCATTCCGACTTTCACAAACCATACTCATTGTTCTATAAGATCTGCCTTCCTTACCATATTCTTCCTATTTACATCCAACTTTGAACTCTATTCCATTACATTATGAGTCATAGATATTCTCTGCTAATTGAAATCAAAACTTTGCTTCGTCTTTGCACTGGACATTATCCATTTTTACGACTGTACCTTAATAGAACCGGCAATGCTTTATCGCTGCTTACTCTCATCATTTCACACGATATTAACCTCTATGTCTATGGTTGTAAGGTCCTTTGCTGTGGATGCCTGTCGGTGTTTTTGATTAGCAGCTTTTAGTACACTGAGAATTGTTTTAATCTGAGAGCTTCATTATTCTTTAGAACTTAAAAGGAAGGTCTTATCAAAATCTCGTTAAGTAGAGATTAGCTCCCGGTTTTGGATTAGGTTTATGTTGTGTGAAGTTTAATTCATTATCTGTTTTAAAGTGATATAATTTATTTCGAGATTTTGATTTTGTGGCAGTAATATTTTTGTCTGCAGCGTTCAGCTTTCATTCTTTTATTTATTTTCAAACTATTTTCATTCAAAAGCTAAGAGCGCCGGTGGTCTAGGGGAGGTGTCCCCGCCTTCTGGTTCTAAGGTTGTGGGCTTAAATCCGGTCATGTAGCAATGAATTTATCTATCGAATAATTTTTTTACGCAATGCCAGTGCCAGTGACAATGCTCTCAAACGGTGAAGAAAAACATCGTGAATTGGAAACCAGTTAGCATTCAATCAGCGGGGATGGGCTTACCTCTGATTGAATGGGGGTACCCATTAGACATCCCCAAAGAATCTCGAGTAGGTACTTGGTATTAAGAGATCCGAGGGGATATCCACCGTGCCTGTGGAGACGTGAATCTATTTTTTTTTGTCTTTCATTCAAACTTCAATAGCTTGATTACATTAATTATTTACTTAAAAAACTTCAGCGGTTGATATCTGTAAGTCGGTGCAAAGATGCTTATTAACACAGAAATTATATTATATTGATAACCTTATTTTACACCCTCGTATTTTACATAAGATAAATACACGAAATCCTCAGCAGAGTCAACTGATATTTCAACGAAACCTTTTAGCGAAACCTTTTTGTGTCGAACTAAATTCTTATCATTTTAGGAAAAGTTCCAGAGTTTGTATCGCTGCAAAGTATCTTGTGATGAATTGACCTTTCCTTTGATGCTGATATTTTCTAAGTTTTGTGAGTTTTCAAACGAATGCCTGCGTGCGTCTTTCAAGGGACGGTGGTTGCTTGATAAATTGTATCAATTCTGAGATTGCTTCTGTAAAACACTGCTTTTTCGACGTCTAAAAACATACGATCACTACTTACTTACCTACTTGTAAATCTTACATACGTCATCTTTATAGATGTTTCCTGATTTAAAGAATAAGGGTACCAGTAAAGTTGACGCAGGAGGTTGCGGGTTCGAGTCCCGCCTTGGGATAAATGTTTGTACGATCTGCAAATATTTATTTCGGGTGTTCTGGGTGTTTTCTATGTATAATGAAAAAATATCTATAAATGCGTGTATCTTTGGTCAAGAGGCTGTGGTTGCCCTAAGTGGATAAACACAGGGCGAGACATTGTTTTTGTTTGAGTCTACTCTAAGTTTTGTGTACTATTGCTTGGCTATCCTTAAAATAAATTAATTAATTTAAATAGGTTTTATTTAATAGGTTTTATTTGAGACAGTCAAATTATGTCTAGTTAGTTTGTTATTAATTAAAAAAAAATAGTTGTTGCTTTGCTGTGTGGATTGTTCAGCATTATTATTATTATTATTAAATCAAAATCAAAGAAACTGTTTATATTCAAACCGATAACAGCCTGAAGGCAAATCCTTTCCGCTGCTATTTACGCTATAAATCCAATTTGTGCTTGTTCCAAGCAAATAACGCAGAATGTTTTATTTTCTTGTAAGCTTCCGCATGGTTTTACAGGCATGTAACATAAAATAACTACACGGACATTTACAATTAAAATCTCTAGCATTTTATACAGTAAAAAACTTAGGCTTAGGCCCGCTTGCACAACGATCACTAAATGTATTTAGCGAGCCCCTAAATGTATTTAGGAAGTAAATTACGTTTAATATCTTGTACAAGGCAAATTAAGTCGCTATTACGTTAAACATGTTTATCTTGGTAAACGTGATTAGCTAACTAAACAAAATAAATATTTGAGGCGGCTTTCATACAACAAACATGTTTTTTTTGCCGTTTTTACTATAAATAATGGTACGGAACCCTTCGGGCGCGAGTCCGACTCGCACTTGGCCGATTTTTATTATTTAAATTGTAATGGCGTTAATCTATTTAATTAACCATACTAAAGTCTGCTCACTGTTCATACAATATTATTAGATGTGCTATCCTCTTTCGTTTAACTTTACTATTTGCCTTAAAACATCAATATAATCATGATCATTTAACTCATATTTTTATTAGAAACATCATTACATCAAGAATAGTAATACTTCCTAAGAGCGTTGGATAACATTCATTTGGCTATTTCCATACCTAACATTAGTTAAATTATAAACGTGAGCCCAACTCCGCGCAACATTTCTATTCCTCCATCTCACGTATTACCCACCCAATCGCACCCTATATTATCCGCCGAAGTTTTGAAGTGGAGCGTGCCCTAGGGCGCTATGCTAGGCCCACAACTCTTTAACATTTATTAGTGAAACTGGTTGCAAGTGCCGGTCTGCCGGTGTTTACCGGTACCAATCCGTGTACTAGAGGTCCTGTGGGTAATAGATTTGTATAGAGTAATAATGTTATAGTTATTTATCAGCGGATCAATATGAATAATTCTCAAATGTCTTGAGTACGTCCGTGCGCATAAAACGCTACTGCCTAACTTGTTCACGCTCACGAGGGAAAATAACGCTGATAAATAAAGTAAAATAAAGTTAACAGGCCTTTGCATAAACATTGATGATTTATACACCGTCAGGGATAACGTTTTCAATCATACCCCTATTTACGGGACGCTGTAGTGCCTAGGGTTTTTGGATAGGCTTACCCTGCACCTATTTCATCTTCACAGCACAGACGGCCTAATCACACAGTAAGACTGGAAGATATGAATCTTTATTCAGACGTACCGTTTTCTAAGTAAATGCGTCCTAAGTGCAGTTCACGGCTCATGCAATCATATCATCTGGCTAGCAATCACGTGGTTTGTTTGTGCAGCCTGCGGCTCCAAATTAGCTGTTCAGTTGTTCTGTTTGCTTCCTGCATCTGAAGGCTCTGAGCTAGCGCTTTGGCTGGCTTTCGACGGAGAGGGAAGTTTTCTTTGTGATGTTACAACTGAGAGAAAGTTGAGAATGTATCTAAGATTAGCGGAAATAAAATGATATAATATTTATTGGCGTGAAATGTGGTAAGTACACAGAAGATTTAAATATTAATATAATAATAATAATTATTAAATTATTATTATTATATTAATAATTTCTACCAAAGTAATCGGAGTAGGTATAAGTAGATCTTTGACACTATAAAAACATTTGTCAACTAGCCAATTAATTGACTTTGTTTTAAATTTATTATAAATAGTAATTTTAAATAATTTTATTAAAATTATTATTTTTATGCAGTTAGGAATCATTTTTTTTACTAGTAGGAATTTTAAATTTGTACTTATTTAGTTGCCTTGTTTCTGTGTATCTGTTTTTTGTCTTTATGTATTTGTGGAAATGTGATTGTACTTTGGCCTACCGCGATACAGGCTCGTCTTAGAGCCGGGAACCATTCATTAGTAACAATGTAATAAGTTTTGTATTATATTCGGTAGTAAATGAATTTTGTATTTGTATTAGGAAGGTAATCAAATGGAAGATCGATACAATTATTAAGAATGAATGCGGTATTGTGAGTTTTTAGAGAATGTATCGTCTATTTGATTCTAAATCATTGAATTCACCGACGATTTGCGTGCTGTTATTCAAAATACGGTAAGAACATGAATTATTCATGTGTGCCATACTCAACAGATTTCTGTATCCTCGATTCTGATATAAAATCTCAGCTGCCTCTGGCTACAAAAATACATGCGGCATTCAGAGAATGCTTCTACACAAATGAACCAGATTTAAAGGTAAGGTTTTCTTGTGAAACTTGTATTTTTATACTTTCTGTAGACCTCACGACACTTTTGAGGAAGTAAAGCACCGGTAGTCTAGCGACCTAGTGACATAATAAACAAACATAAAATTCACAATCATAAAATAATAAACAAGGGTAGGTAATTTCAGTATCCTTTTAATTTAAATGATAAATCAACTTTTAGCATTCGTAAAACTGCAATATAATATTATTGCTCATTTGGTACTAGTAATTACTTGCATATAGCGCAAGCTACGATAGTCAAATGTTACCCTAATTGTTGAAATTTTCAAATTTTCCCACCAACCGAAAGACGTAGTGTAAGACGCTCTCACCCAATAGACCAACGATACCTATTGTGAAATTCGTGGGAAATCCACCGACTGAAAGACGCTCAAAATGGTTCTTACCAAAAGTGTATCAATAGGAGATATCCATCGGAGGACTTTTTCAAGACGATAATGTATTTTTAAATGTATTGAACAAGTGTGCTTTTTAAGCCGGCCTAAAAAAAAGAGGGTTTTTTATGTTTGCTGCCTCAGAACTCTATCAACTCAAAAATCTTTCAAACCAGTTCAGTAGTTTGGTTTTTAAATAAAAATAACTGGATAAACCTTACCCTAAAGAATCCAAGCAAAAGTTGAAGTCAGTTTTAAGTTTTTTTAACGTAATTGTGTTGTAAAAATTAAGTCGGAGCTTGTTTTATGCTCTGATTTTGCATCGGCGCGGTGCTTACAAACAATAATTAATTTCGCCTGCGGACGATTCGCTAATAACCGGGTGTTTGCGGACAATTCATTTATCAAAACAAACTGTTTATTTTGCTGTTTACCAAACTACTGTTGTTATTCTAATAATATAAATATGAAAGTTAAACTCTTTTACATTTAGCAGATTATAACTAACGAACCGCTGCTAGAATACTAACTGGTTTCCTCACCATGTTTTCCTTCATCATTTATAAGCACTGACATTGAGAACATATTTTTTTTCGTATAGAAAAATCCATTGGTGAACCGGATTCGAACCCACGACCGGATTCGAAAAGTCCGGGTCGCTGCCACTATCACAGATGACAGGTGCTCTTTTTATTCTGTACAAGTAACTAACATGACCTACAAGGCAATGCTTTGTTATATAGGTTGTGGTAACCACTTAACATCAGGTGGGCCATATGCTTATTCCATAAGTAAATTGTACAAAAAACAAAAAAAAACTATAGGTATGCAGCCATCTAGCGAGTAATTTACTAACTACGCACGTACCATGCATTTGTATCATTTCAGTACCAGGTATTATGTTATATTAGTTTAATAGATACCTCGGTTATTATAAATTGTAAAATATGACTCGCATAATGCCTGCAGCTGAGTCTATCCATCACAACAATCTTTAATCTGTTATTCCTCCGGCGCTAATATATCACAGCCCACGGGAAACTGAAACACGATATTTTTACAACGCAGTTTAAGGGTTGAAATATCGCAAAAATATGCAGGATATATGTATAAGTAATGAGAAACGATCTGAAAGTACAGACATGGTACAGACTCCGATCTTCTTCTCTTCTTCTTTTTTTTTTTTTTTAATTTTTTGGCATGTGACCTTTATTTGGACAACTTTGCCAATGTCATATGGTTGAATAAAAAACTTCGTATTAGTCAAGTCGAGTCGGAAAAAAGTAAAGTCGGCTCTCATTGGTTTTGAAGAAAAAGATGGCGTTTTTCTTCAAAAAAACAAACGTTTTCGTTCAAAACAAGATGCCACTTTTTACACTTTCATTCCAATTGTCACACTTCGCGCTAAAACATTGTAATGTTGATTCTGTTGATTATTGCCACCGAAATCACACAGCTCAACTAAATATAATTAAAGTAAAAAGCTGCGCTGCTTCCAAAGTTGACCATATACGAAACTTATCTAGTCTGATTGTCAAGTCTGCTGTCATGTTTTGATGTTTAATTTAGTCCATATTCTTAGTGTTTAACCCTACTACTAAAAAAGTCTGCGTTACTCAAAATAGTTACACCATGTTTTGTCCCTTTCGATCGAATTTAAAACTTCTCTGATGTAAAAGACAAAACACGGTGTAGCTATTCCAACATTTCCAACGTTTGCCTAGTTTATTATTACCAGGGTAATACCACAGCAGCCGCTTCACGCTCAAACTCAAGTGCAATGAACCATTTTTCATCCTGATTTTCCGCTCCGTTCACGCGAGCCTTTGTATTGTACCAAAAAAACAAATGACGAATGATATTCCCAGCCCATTCTACCATTGACATCCAACCTAACCTAATTTGATTTGCGATGGTGACGACATGTATCGTACCAACTGGCAACATTTTTAAACTGTACTGCAGCATATCTTATCCTCTGAATAAAAAAGCTTATCTAGGCTTAAATTAACTTTTGAAGTAATACTTCTTATGCGACTTCCAACAAGGTTGCGCTCATAGAATTAGAAGTTAGTCCATATTCTTAGGTTGCGCTAAACGTTTAACAGTACCATGGAGGGGGTATGAAAGCACTGTTCTTTCTCTCTTTCTCTCATAGCCAGTTACGTTTCGTATATTAAAGAAGTTTTACTTCATCGTGTGGTCTAAAGCACACTTGTTTTTTAATTATAACATTTTTGTAAAAGCTTTTTAGTAGGATTGGCATCTTTTACTGTCATGTTAGAAAAAATGGCTTTTCACATTTTGCAAACATAGATTTACCAGAGCACCGGTGGTCTAGTTGTAGTGACCCGCCTTCTGATTTAGGATCAGAATCGCGGGTTCAAATCCAGTCGTGCGCCAATAGTAAAGTATCATCATTGGCCCTTTCATCTACGAAAGATGATTTAGAGAAGCGTCAGGTAGGGTTAGGTAAGCATTTTGAGCTGTGACTCAAAAGACCTATTCGGGAGCGGCAGCCACGGCCACATTTTGTACAAATAAATAATCCCGTAGGTGGTCCAGGATCAGCAGCCGCACGTTCATGCCGTAAAGTTCTTTTACGTGCTAGTAGATTAAGCCAGTTTTCATCATGGGTGACTATACCGTCAGCCACGGTTTTAATCCAAGAGTCGCGATCTTCTGCTCAGAAGTAAAGTATACTATAATAGTAAGAATTGTTTTTTAAATGAATGATCGATTGAGTGTATTGTTTTTTATGGCAGATATTTATAAAGCCATGGATAATTTAGTAGTTCATGTTGCTGAAATTTGATAGTAAGTAAACGTAGGATATTTATTTATTTATTTATAAACGTATGATAACATAGTTTGTTTTTAAATTAGTATAAATCCAATTTCAAGAAAACTATGTTCTATAAAATAAATAAATTTGTACCTTCTTTTTTTTGCAAAGATGACTCATGTTTCTCGCCATTTATCACAATTCGAAATTTAAAATAACGATTGCAGCGCCACTTTTAAGATGACAGCTGGAATTACGAGCTGCGCCTGCGTCGATTAATGAGCTCATTAGCTCGCCTTTATTTATTGGTTGGTATTAAATTTTTGTTTTGTTTTGTACTAAACTAAAAAGTTTAATTATAATTTGTGTTTGTAGTATGTAGGTAATTTTATGATGTCCAGCATGGCGCTTGCCGACTGTTAATATTATGGACAGAGTATATTTTCCATTGCATACGATACAGATCGCTGATAAAGTCATCGAAACGCTTACCAGCTCAGTAATGAAGTAAAATGGGAGTTTAAGTAAGAAATGTGGTCTCTAGATGTGGTAAAGATAAAAAGATTGCTGTTTCTTACAACATTTTGACAAATATAGTAACGTGTGCGTAGGGTGTACTAAGAAAATAGTTCTTGAAATTCAACCACTAAACGAGTTCAGCGGAGGTTGAAATTTATATGAAAATAACTTCACGCGCGACTTACGGCTGCAAACTCCAATCCGTACTCGTTTAGGGGTTGAATTTCGGGATTATATACAAGACAAATATACCCTGAAATACTAGTAGTTTAGGCTGTGCGTATATTATACCAGGCAGTCGAAACAAAGATTTTTTTATTTAATGTTTATTTGATATAGAACCGTGGGAAGTCGATGAACAGAAAAGGCTCAGAATCGTTCTCCTTAGAAACGTATAAGGAAGGCCTATGTCCAGAAGTGGACTACTACAGGCTGATGATGATGATGATACTGATATAGATTTATTTAGAGATGAGAAATTCCATTTAACGCTCGCCATTGACGGCAGCTGTTTTATAGAGCACGAAGACAAGCGAAAGTGACCGCAAAGGGCATGAATGACATTGTTTTATTGTTGCGGTCTGTTGCGATTCGCCACGCGCTGCCGACTCAGCGGTGGCCGCCATGGCCGGTGACTAACCAGATAAAAGTACCTACAACACAGTTCGGACGCACTGTAAGAGTTGTTTGACGAAAACTAGCATTTAGAAAAATAAAAAAAAACGAGTGTGCTTTAGACCATTAGACCACACGACTGAAGTAAAACTTCTTTAATATACGAAACTGGCTATGAGAGAAAGAGAGAAAGAACAGTGCTTTCATACCCCCTCCATGGTAGTGTTAAACGTTTAACGCAACCTTGTTGGAAGTCGCATTAGAAGTATTAGGTACTTCAAAAAAAAGAAATAGCATCACGAGTTTAAGTTCCAAGCACGTAGATCTTCTCGATGTCTTAGTATCTCGAGATTCTTCGAGGATGCCTAAGGGGGTAGTCAGAGTTACGTCCAGTATATTTGGTACATACACACATTTTGTTGTTGGTATTGCATACGTGACAGGTTGTAAGCCCGGTTGTAAAACAGATTTCCTCACGATGTTTTCCTTCAGTGTTTGAGCGCGGCAGATTCTAAGATTTTTTCGTTTTCCGGATACCCCGATAAGCGCTTCTAGCGGCTTAGGGGCACTATCGTATCTCTATACAAAAAAATCGATACGGAAAACTAAAAAACTCAGAATCCGCCTGCTGACATTGCGCACACAATTTTTCCAAACAGAAGAATTCATTAGTGCACGACCGGATTCAAACACACGACCTTTGGATCTGAAAGCACGCCCACTAGACCACCTGTGTTCGTAAAAATAAGTGCTCAGTATTTTATTTGTCCTACGCATGATTCTCTTATAATAACAAAGTGTATCATAAGTGACGTCAATTGGCACGGAGGTATTGTTATAATTTATCAAAATTAAGAGGTTTTATTTTAATAAAGTCATATTGAATCAGTTCTATTTTGGATGTGAAGCGATTCGTTGTAACGCGTCTTGTTTTGGGAATTATAATTTGATTTGTGTTTCCATTAGGAAGGGTATAAATGTTGCGTAAATGATTGTATTAACTTTACTGTACAGGATGTCTTAACTTCTGGGTAGTCCGAACCGCCCGTATCAGCTACAGGGTGATACTATACCACATTAGGTAAAACAAATAATAATAATGCTGGATAGTCCACACAGCATCATCTGGCCCCAAGCTAAGCAGAGCTTGTGCTATGGGTACTAGATGACTGGTATACTTAAAACAATACATTACATGCATAGATATTATTATCATACATAAAAATTACCCAGAACACCCGAAATAAATATTTGCAGATCGTGAAAACATTTATCCCAAGGCGGGAGGGGAGACTAAATCGGCAGTATATGCAATTAAAACAATGAGATAGCTAAGCGACGCTAAACTGCAAAAACTGTTTATCATGCATATTTTCATCCATTATGTTGTATGGAATGTTGCATGGGGAAATGCCTCTCAATCACACAGAGTTTTCATGTTGTAAAAGAGAGCAATACGATCTATTTTGCAATAGAAAAATCTGGAATCATGTTGACAAAAATTTAGAAAACTAGGAATAATGACAATGGTAGGAGAATTCATTTATCAGAATATTATGTATGTAAAATTAAATATTAATAAGTTTGACTTTAAAACTGATATCCATGACTACAACACTAGAAATAAAAATAACATTTGCCTTCCAAGACATAGATTGACCACAGTTGGTAAAAGTTTTATATGTTTAGGTGTTAAGCTATATCCCATGATATGAGGAGTTTAGGCCATGCTGACTTTAGTTTAAGGGTTAGGGAGCTATTGTTAATAAAACCGTATTATACTCTTGACGAAGCTCTAGCTGATGACTTAAATACGCCATAAATATTATGTTTTGCTCTACTCTACTGCGATGTACCTAATCTATTTTTTTTTCGTTGAATTTTTTGTGATTTAATTAATTTAAATTTAATTCTTTTGTTTCTTAACTTAATTTTGTGTTTGACATTTCCAAGTGTATCTTAAATGTTATCTTACTGGAATAAAATAAATGAAATGAAATGAAAAAAAAAGGGAATCGAACCCGCAACCTCCTGCGTCGCAGGCGGACATTCGCCCGCCGCGCCACATCGGTCGTCAAATTATAATTATTTTGATATTTTTTTGCAAAGGCTCAGAATCGTTCTTCCTGGAAACGTATGGGGGAGGCCTATGTCCAGCAGTGGACTACTACAGGCTGTTGATGATGATGAAATTTCACAAGTATGCTATTTTTTTAATTTTAACACCATTTTTGTCTCTTAACCAAAAACGGTCCATCTAAGATACAGTGTTTCGACGGGTGATTCCGCAATTCGATCCTTATCTTACAGAAAGACAGGCGAGAAGGTAAATGACAGTATTACTCTGAGGTATTGCAGTATTATTCTCACGAAGGACTTTTGGAGAAATGTCGAGAGTAATTTCTGTAATTTTTTAACGTTATTTAGTACAGTTCTTGCTGATAACATCTGTTTTATGACATTTGGACTTATTTAGACTTATTTCAACACGCTGTATGGCTTTTTAACGTGTCATTGCAATTTTGACACTTAGCCCTCTTGACGTATAGTCCAATGTTGGACATAGGCTTTTATACTTATTCTTTTATAGGACTTGCAGATAGAAAAAGCTATGGCCTACCTGATCTTAAGCTGTTATCATCACAAATCATTGCCTCGCAGTTCACGTTAGTTAGGAACATTTCCTAATATGCTCTGTGCTGCGTCCATCAGCAGACATACAGAAGTTAAGCCTCATGTCACTGTAATTTCACACTCACCCTTCAAACCCGAACACAACAAGCTGCTTGGCGGTAGCAATACGCATGGTGGTAGACTTCCTCGGACCCATCCAGGCTCACCCTTCACTAGATCTACTACTACGTTTTTAGGAACGTTGAACTCTCTGCATCAAAGTCAAATTTAAAAAGCATTTATTTAGTAATAACCGTAAGGATTACTTTGAAACGTCTTTAAGCTAAATGAATCGAAGCGTCAGTTCATCGCGACCAAGCCTAGAAGAACCGGCAAGAAACTTACGGCTTGGTTCCTACCGTTTTTTTGTATGATTCTGTTACAAAATAATAATAATAATGTAAATAATGAAGCTCCAGTGTGGTGCCTATCTAACTGAATGCAAGATTAGAGCAAGATTAGATTATTAGATTCACCTAGATTTAAAACGTTTCAAGATGATACCTGCGGATATTACTGAATAAATACTTTTTGACTTTGATTTTGATACGTTGCCTTGGTCTTAGTTTTAGTCGCCTCTTACAACAAGCCGTGATTACTACGGCTTAGTATTGTCTATTTGCTAAAGTAATGCACGACTTAACAGAGCAAATAAATAAAAGCTTGTCTTCGTGCTTCGTTCATTTTAAAAACACTTCAATTTTCTCCAACACAATTACATTAAATGTAACTGCTCTCGTTCAAACCAGACAATTTTGAGCAAAAATACATTTCAACAATGCAATTGTAAGTAGATACTTTCGTTCTTTTCCCAGACATTTAACAAGGTCCTAATTTGCTATGGTCACGTTCAGAGAGATGACGATATCTTTCACTTATTTTCTACCTTATTTTTAAGTGCACTGAGTTCATTTTTGAATGGATAGGTTTGATGTTATCGACAACAGTATTGCACCTCGGGCAAGTGAGGCAAGAAGAGAGCTTACATTAAAAATATTTTATCTTAAAACAAAATGCATGTACCGCCGCCGGCTGACTCCATGATGGGGATCTTTTATTACTGCCTAGCCACCGATATACCATTTGCTGGTAAAAGTAATATAAATCTAGCTATAGCCTGTGCCTTCGTTCGCATATATCATCATATAATTTATTCATTAAAGCGCCGGTTATTCATGGAGAGTTTATCTTCTTGAAGTTATTTTTATTTGTGCATATTTTTACCCCAAAAACTCCGCATCTAAACGGCACTTTAGAATCTTGTGTGCTTAAGGAGGGGGTATTCGCCAACTCGAGGTTTTCTCCAAGTAATTTCTCTTTGATGAGTGAATATAAATGTCCAAAAAAAATATATATTGTTTATTAAAGACTAAATTTTAATTTGTACAATTGAAAAAATTCTAACTATATTATTACTATATGAAAAAAATATCCAAAGTGAAGCAATTTTTATTTTAAATTTGGTTATTTCTTCTAAACGGTATTGATTTTTAGTATTTTTATTTCACACAAATATCTGTCAAAGTTTTTATCACAAAGTGAACAATTGGCAGTTCGAACTAATAATTCACTAAGCTACAATTAATTATTTCTTGAATGCGATACGAAATGGAATGCGCGGGTCCCTGTGCGGGCGACGGGCGGCAGTGCAACTCAGACTGTCGGACGGGGAGGTTGTGCTGCTCATTGCTCCGATTCGCGCATGGACGATTTAGTGTTAGTTTTTTAATTTCGTTTTTTTGTAAATCGTAGGTAAGGCACTTACGTAAATTTTTCGCGCTTCACGCTTCTTTATAAGTTTGGTAGATTACTCTTTATTCATTACTATGGCAAATAAAGTTACGTACGGTACAGGATACCTACAGTTTCACAACTATACTCGAATAATAAACCACACAGTAATAGGTTAGCCCCTCGAAGTAGGCGGGAGTAGTCGTATACACCCTGTAAGCATTCGTCGTAGGTATCCTAGGATACCCGGTTGACATAGGCTAAATTATTTTTCAAAAATTAGGGTTCCTTACTAAAACCCGTGCAAAGCTGGGACGAGCCGCTAGTATTCTATAATAATTTACGAAACCACCGATATGATGCACGGTCGATGTGGCGCGGCGGGCGAACGTCTGCCTGCGACGCAGGAGGTTGCGGGTTTGATTCACGACTTGGGATAAATGCTTGTACGATTTACAAATTATTATTATTATGCTCCTGGCATAACTGCAAAAAGTCAACTTACAGGAGGATGTGGTTTTCAGATTATTTCAGAAATTATAAACCTTTTTGGTAGTTTTTTGTCTAAATAATTTCAGTATAATAATAATAATGCTGGACAAGCCACACAGCATCATCCAGTCCCAAGCTAAGCAGAGCTTATGTTATGGATACTAGGTGACTGATATACTTAATACAATACATTACAAACATAGATATTTTTTTATTATACATAGAAAACACCCAGAACACCCGGAATAAATATTTGTAGATTGTACAAACATTTATAATATTATAAATACTTTTTTAAATTGACTATCCTATCTTGCTCCTAAACCACTTCTAAACTACTTAATACATATATATCTATATATACAAAAAATATAGATATATATGTATTACGATTTTTTTAAATTATAATAATGGAATTTACTCTTGTTTTTTCGATTTTTTCCCTTTATTCTATCGGTTGTGCCCCTCTTGCCCGTTGATTATCGCTCGAAAGAAGTTATAACCTCCATTGGGCCTTTTTACCTCGGAGTTTTGCGTGTGCAAGATTTTGGAAAGTGAGCACACCTACATTATATATACCTGCCTACATTATTAAAGAATATTAGCTATTGCTTGAGCTGATTATCAAAAAGATGGGAATCTTTTAGATAATCAGCTCAACACAAGTAACGCAGTTAGTTAGGTCTTAAAATGTGCCCTTGTATCTGGTCTGTATATTCTGCAATTAAACTACGTGAAAAGCAGTTAGCATGCCTTTGTTGTATTTCTGTAAGAAATAAAAGATTTGCACATATATTTTTTTCTTCCTGTAGAACTCCATCATAATTTCTTCCCAAGAGGGCAAGTTAAATCCATGGTAAGAATACTTTCAAGTTATCGAACTAGCATCATTTGATTGGCTGTATCGAATGGGTGGTCAAATACGAATAATGGCCAATACGGTGCTCGATTGTCTTTATTCATGTCCAGACATATACTAGTGCGTATATTTCTCCCTCATAGTGCCACGATCACATAGATCCACATAGATTTATGGATGGTGTAGGAGAATTATGCTCTCTATCTCCTCGAGCGACGGCTGTAAATTATAACGACGCGCTTCAAAATGCAATGCTACCGACAGTCCGTAATATTTAAATTTCACCATATGACTGCGGCGTCGTTGATGCTTGTGATTGTGACAATTTAATAAAAGGATACATCTACTTTTAGCTTTGTTTTCTGACAATATAATAAAAACTAATCCCGAAATAAACTGTTTTATTGAACGCATATTGTTAGTAACAAGTGTACATAATTTGTAAATTCCGACAGGTGGACTCGCCTTGTGTCAGAACTTTACAATTTTATGTAGCTTATGATTATTGGTTCCATCAAGTTCAAGCTAAGAACAGCTGTCAGCGTAACAAACAGTAATCATCGTTATCTTTAATCAGATAAAGAGGGCAATAGAAGTTGTCAAATCGGTTTGCAAGCGAAACTAATCCTTATCACCTATGAATCTGCAAGCGGCATTCAACATTAGGGTGGTAAACCAATTTTTTGGGCGACTGTACCTATAATTTTTTGGGAAAAGGCTAGAACCTCTGTAACCAGAGCTATACCTACCTGTGTAAAAAACTTATGGATCTTCACCGTGCTTGGAAGGATTTGCAAAAAAAGATATGAGCTTGATGATATGTTTCGGTTACCGTCATCTCTTACAACACAAGATTTTATAAAAATGCAAGGACATCACGGTCAACCTACC
Organism: Electrophaes corylata; assembly: GCA_947095575.1. Lineage (NCBI taxonomy): Eukaryota > Metazoa > Arthropoda > Insecta > Lepidoptera > Geometridae > Electrophaes > Electrophaes corylata. The sequence continues at coordinate 11,831,716 of OX352709.1, read as the reverse complement.
AGCCTTGATGAAAACCTTAGAAACCCTTGCCATCCACCTCTCAAAGGGTAAGTTCTGGAACTACTTACTACAAAAAGAGGAAGGAAAGACTTTGTCACGCCTAAATTAGTTGCAGCTTTAGACAGATGTCAATTAAACAAGGAATTCTGTTTATATACTTCAGGCTGTAGCAAAAGCACTAGATCTTAGCTGTGATGATTTCCTGATAAAAAAATCGTCCATTCAACGCATTTGCACACAGAGTAGAAAATATAGTGTAATCTATAAAATCAAATTTTGTTTTAAAATGTGTGTTTGAAATAAGAATCCACCAAATCACAAGTAGCCCTGATATCATAATGTTAAAAAAGTTTATATATTTCAATTGATTTATATGCTTATAGAAAAATGTTAAAAACAGAAATTTTAAATTCGCGGGTTAATGTAAATGTGGACAGATAAAATTTTGTATTTAAGTAAGTCTTGATAGTTTAAAAAGAAATACGGGGTATACAATTCGATTTCCAAAAAAAAAAATATAAGGGACACCCTACAGTACATGGTAGTTTGGAAATAAAAGTCACCCTAGTTGACAGTAGCGGCTTGTGTGCCTTTCTTCACCGGGCAAAATGAACCACTCATCTGATTCCGCGCGTGATAATAGGCAATAAATAAAGCATAAAAACTTGATTATTAAAATATACATGTTGTTTTTTTTTTGAACTGATATGATGTAAAATGGTATGTAGATGCTGAAAATAAAAAAAGTACTATCAAAGACACAATCAAATCTACGCCCCTGTGACTAGGATATGACGTATTGCATCGTGTTATTATGAATATAAATATTTTTTAGCCAACTTAGTATTATCTTCATATTTATTTACTTATTTTAGGAAGACTTGTGCCTTTATTGACCAGACAAACAAATCATAAAAACTTGATTATTAAAATATATACATGTTTTTTTATACTTTTTTGAACTGAAATTATGTAAAATGGTATATAGATGCTGAAAATAAAAAAATGCTATGAAAGGCACAATCGAATCTACGCCCCTGTTACTAGGAAACAACGTATTGCATCGTGTTATTATGAATATAAATATTTTTAAGCCAACTTAGTATTACCTATGTTTTTATTTATTTACTTATTTTAGGAATACTTGTGCCTTTATTGAACGGACAAATAAATCATAAAAACTTGACGCCCTGTTACTAGGATACAACTTATTGCATCGTGTTTTTTTTACTTCTTAAGTTAACACAAACACGTATTACATTAAAGTAAATATAAATGAAATTATTAAATTAATATTTTAATGAAATGATTATACAATTTTAATTAAGCTTTTTAGGAAATTATTTTAACTTCATAGGTTGAGCTTAAAATTTATAAAAAGTTGTTTTAGTAGTTAGTACATAGTTAGTTATTAGTTATTGTATGAACATTATTTTTATTATTATTTCAAATTGTTATGATCATATGCTAAACGGGCGGAGGGCAGTGGTACGCCATCATACAGGTTTTTCAGTTTGGGTACCAATGCTGTCTAACCAATGAATAGTCATGTATGTTGTTTCCAAATAAATTTCATTTCATTTCATAATGAATATAAATATTATTTTAGCCAATTTAGTATTATCTTTTTATTTATTAACTTATTTTAGGAAAACCAGTGTCACCACTAAAATATTTCTTTTATATTGAGTAAATTTTTAGAGCACGATAATAGCGCGGCTCCTTGCCAACAAACAAGGAGCGCGTGTTTCGCTTTGCGAGCGTAAAAATATAGCGGGGGGCACGCGGTCGGCGCGGGGAAATTATCCCACTCCGCCTGAATCCTCAAGGTCGTTGGCGAATACCACAGCCTTAAGAAGTACATCTACGTATTAAGACCAATACAGCCTGAAAATTTCAAGTCTCTACAACGGTTTAGGCTGTGTCTATGCATCAGTCAGTCAGTTAAGACAATTGGTATAGATATAGATATACTCATAGATTGCAGTCATATCGATTGAGAAAGAGAACTTCACGGCTTTAATCACCAAGCACGGTAGATATCCCCTCAAATCCGAGGTTCTTTAGTAGGGTAGCCAGAGGTACATCCAAATATAGCAATTGGTAGGTACATAATATCCAAATTTTGTTCGTAATCTATACGTGCCAGGTTGCAAGCCCATCACCGCTGCTAGAACACTAACTGGATTCCTCACGATATTTTCCTTCATCGCTTGAGAAAACTGGCAAAATTTTTTTGACAGATTTTTTTTGTCGTGTACTGGATTTGAAACCACGACCTTAGGATCAAAAGGTGTGGTCCCTTCCACTAGACCACCTGAGCTTTGTAAAAAAAAGAACTGATTAAAAACGTGTACGTACGTATAGATAGTAGAACTCATTGCTTTTTAGTAGAGGAAATCCTAGTTGTACCTATATTCAATCATATTGAAATATGAGACTTCAAAATCCATACTAAATTAAAAAGTGTTCAATAAGCATCTTAATTATTATTACTCTTGCGCATTATCCAGTGGCAATCAATTCATAAAGTGACATCGCTAAAATCATAAGCATTTCGCAAAAATTACAGCGATGCGCATGCGCATTGAATCCTTCCCCTTATTAAGATTACTGTCAACGTGAGTAATTCTCAACGATAGGGAGGTGACAGTGATCAATCGATTTTTGTACTCGATTCGATATTGTGCGGTGTGTTGATTTATTTAAGTGGAAGCCAAGGTTTTATGGTCATTGCTCGATTTTGTTGCTAGATATTGCCTGACATGCCGCGCAGTGTAACTCAAAACGACGATACGAAACTTGGTTTATCGTTTTCAAGAGTAGACCTGCTGGCGTACTGAGAACCGTCGTGACTCCATACAAATTTACCCTCGGAATAGTCTTGCAGAATACATAACACTAAAATTCGACGGCCGATGCGGCGCGGCGGGCGAATGTCTGCCATGCGACGCAGGAGGTTGCGGGTTAGATTCCCGCCTTGGGATAAAATGTTTGTGCGATCTGCAAATATTTATTCCGGGTGTTCTGGGTGTTTTCTATTTATAATAAAAAAATATGCATGTAATGTATTGTATTAAGTATATCAGCCATCTAGTAGGTATCCATAACACAAGATGCTTAGCTTGGGGCTAGATGATGCTGTGTGGATTGTCCAGCATTATTATTCAGACTGTACACCTAGGATTCACAACCCATTTTGAAGTCACTCTGCTTTCTATGCTGTTAGCTTCGTGTCCGATTTCCACCATGGACAAATATTCAACACCCTCGTTAATCGTGTATACATACAAAAATTATACATAAGCAGTGTATACGACACTGTACACACCTAAAAACTCGGACTTGAGTCTCTGATCTTATTACTGCGGTTGAAAAGACTTGCTAAAATTATTTATAAATAATCTCAAGTGGTTTTACAAGACAAAGTTTTTGTTTCAAGTCCACGAGAATTTCAAACTCAATATTAAAATTATAAACCGAAAGCCTTGAGAGAAGGCTGGAAGAGAAATAATTCACTATGAAGTTACTCTTGTTGAGTTTAAATACGAAAATGCTTTCATTTTAAACATGAAAATGTAAACTTACGCTTTTTTTTTTAATTCTAATATGTTTGTTTACTATATATAAATAAAAAGAAAAACCACGTGTTAATTCACATCAAACACTTTTTGATAGGTGTACAGCGTGAAAATAAATAACTTCACGACTTTAAAGGCACGGTAGATATCCCCTCAGATCTCTTAATACCAAGTAGTATCGACTTAAAAGAAAACAGGAATATCAGTAAATCACAGTAACGGTTTATTACAATAATATACACTTATTTCACGAGTAATCATCAAGTAGGTAATTAATTTAATCAAGGAGCACATACTTATCTTAAAAGGCTAAATACTTAATATTATTTCTTAGTAGGGTAATATTTTCTTATACAATGCTCAGCTAGAGCGGTGTTTACTGGTCGGCGGTTAGAGACCAACTGAGCTCCCTCCTACGATCCGTCGCTCACCCGACGTCACGTTGCCTGTGGTGGGGTGATTCTCGGTCGGAAAACGGAAATACGGGTGCGACAACATCCGGCCGTCCTACTCACGCGTTCGTCCTCGAACTGCGTCCTGGTCTGATGCAAAGTCTGAAAACATTTAATCCAGTTAACTTCAGCTGCATAAGTACTTATGTTACAATAACGATTAATTCCCTCTCATTCATTGGGCCCCACGTAGAGTGTCTGATCAGATTATAGCACGTTTTTCCATCAACGACCACGCGCATTGTGTATGTGGCTTAAACTAGATGATGTTCATACAGAATCAAACTAGCCGTGTATTACCACATACACCACAACAGTGTTCACATCGGATGTCTGTTGCAATTTAGACAACAATCAAACACTCTACCTGGCAGCTACAATGTTTGAAGCAGTTGCATTAGACAGCATGATTTCATATGTTTAGACTTATAATGTTATAAAATTATAAAAATACAGTAAGTACGTACGTTTCTTTTAATTTTACCTTATGACAACATCCGGTTTTACTCAGAAATGTGGATCCATGGTTTCATGTTTTCCACGCATGCTATGCCATCGTATCGTTTCGAAGATCTTTCAGCTCCTCGCATGTCCGCTACTTGATATCTATCATGACCCAAGATGTCAGTCACCTGAAATGGACCCTTGTAGAGAGGCATTAGTTTAGTGCTTTGACCATCGTTCGAATGACTTGGAATTTTAAGCACCACCAAGTCCCCGACATTATAAACAGGCGCGTCTTTCCTTTTAGCGTCGAAGGATGCCTTTTGTTTTTCGGCATCTTTTTTTATGTTTGTGTCTACCGTGTTTCTCAATGCGGTCACGTCAACAGAGCATTCTGTGTTAGTATCGTCAGTGATCATGTCGTTGTTCATTCGAATCCTGTACCCAAAAAAAACCTCACTCGGTACAGCAGATGTGGTTTTATTAATCGTGCTATTTATCCCCTGTTGTATATTTGTTATATGCTGGTCCCACTTATTATTTTCAGTATCAGCTCCCATACTCCGCAACGCTTCTAGAATGGTCTGGTTGTATCGTTCCACCTGTCCGTTTGAGCGTGGTACAGCCGTGGCTATTATATGTGCTCTGATATTACGGTCTTTGCAATAGCTACTAAACAATTTTGATGTAAATGCGCTACCAGCGTCGCACACTAAACGCTTTGGATTTCCGAACACTTTAAATATCTTATCTAATTCGTTTGTTACGACTTTACTTTTAGTGTTTTTTACAGCTGCAATAAACACAAATTTGGTGAAAGAGTCTACCAGTACCAAGAGATAACTATTGCGCTGAGTAGTTTTAACAAATGGACCAAGATGATCAACGTGGAGTGTGTGAAAGGGCCTGGCGTGCTTCGGAATCGGATACAATTTACCTGGTTTTCTTCCATGAATGTTTTTGAAATAAATGCAATTTAAACAGTTTTTGATGTATTTGGTAACAGTTTTCTTTAAATGGGGAAACCAATATTTTGACCTAATTCTTTCAACGGTTTTATCTACGGCAAAATGACCACAGTCGTCATGATTGGCTCGGATGACGTACCATACACATTGCTTTGGTACTAACCAACGTCTTCCGTATTCAGTTCTGCGGTATACTTTGTTTCCTAACAAATCGTACTCATTAAATATTTGTTTGTTAGTCTCGGCCTCACCTGACTGTAAAATGTCTCGAATACTACATATACTGGGATCTTGCAACTGGACAGAGAGTAACCAATCGCCCTCAGTGACTGTTATCGTATTTACGTGGTCAATCATATCAGGCGTCGAGTTGCTCACAGGATTTCTGCTAAGTGCATCTACATGTTGCATCTGTGACCCGGCTCTGTGAACCACTTCGTACGTAAACTCTTGCGTATATAACACCCACCTACTAATTCGCGGTATAATTTCTTGTTTACTCAGAGCGTGTCGTACGGCGTTACAATCAGTTGTTATTTTAAAATTCGATCCCAACAAATAATGACGAAACTTTTGTAATCCTGCTACTATAGCTAACAGTTCTAATTCGAAAGAATGATACTTCTTTTCGTCATTACTTGTTTGGCGGCTGTAAAAATACACAGGTTTTTCACCGCCATTAGTAGTTTGAGCTAGTATACAACCTATGCCCTCACGACTGGCGTCAGTATATAGATTTACTGGCAATTTCGGATCAAATACTTTAAGTACAGCATTATTAATCAGTGCATCCTTAACTGTTGTTACTGCCTGGTCTTGTAGAGGTCCCCATTGCCATGCTGCCCCTTTTTTTAGTAAACTAGTCAGCGATTTGCAAAGAATAGCACAGTTTCTTATGAATTTCCGAAAATAATTTATTAGCCCCAGAAATTGTCGAAGCTGATGAACTGTCTTTGGGGTCGGGAATTTGGAAATAGCATCGAGTTTACGGGCACTTGGGCGAACCCCTTCTTCAGAAATGTCATAACCTAAAAACGTAATACGAGCCTTAAAAAATGAACATTTCTCTAGATTTATAGTAAGCCCATTTTTAACGAGCCTTTCTAGAACCATTTCTAAGCAAGATATGTTTTCTTCAATAGTTTTAGTAGCAATTAATAGGTCGTCCATATAGCATACTACACTCCCAAAACGCAAGTTGCCCAAAACGGTATTCATCAGCCTTTGGAAAACTGCTGGCCCGTTGCAAACACCGAACGGCATTCTTAAATACTCCCAGTGACCGTCATTTGTGATGAATGCCGTTTTGTGCACATCCTCCTCTTTAATACAAATTTGATGGTACCCACTTTTGAGGTCTAAAGACGTATAAAATTTACACCCTTGCAATCTGTCAATGAGGTCCTCTATCATGGGCATGGGGTATTTTTCTTTGATAGTTATTTTATTTAGCTGCCTATAGTCTACGCACAACCTTTTGGCCCCCGAAGATTTGTCAACTAAAAGAGCTGGACTTGCATATGCCGAATTACTGTTTCGAATAATACCATTTTTTAAAAGATCGTCTGTTATCTCCCGCGTGATTGCCCTCTCTGACTCCGACATTCTATAAGGCCGCTGACAAATGGGCTTGTTTGTTGTTAGCTGTATCTCTAATTCTACACAAGAAGTTTTCCCTAAACACGACAAGTCTTTAGAAAAAGATTGAGGGTACTTTGATAAAATATTCTTCAAAGTATTTTCATGGCTCCTAGAGTCAGTATCGGTCACCTCAATACTGCTAACAATTAGTTCTTGGATAGATTGGAAAGTTAGGTTATCTCCTACACGAGTATACATGATGCTTTTATCTTCGGTAAAATTCCTACCGATTAGAATGTCACAGTCAGACAGTGAATCAATAACGTAAAACGTTAAAGTTGATTCAACTGAATCAACCCGGAGTGTGGCTGTGATAGTCTCAGTCACTTCAGCAGACAAGTCTTTCATAAACCCTACTAGATTAACGGATTGTTTCATACTAATAGGTTTTAAATTATATTTAATTACTAGCGCGGTTGTTATGAGTGAACAGTCACTACCCATATCGAAAAAGGCTTTACACTCGAAATTATTCAGAAAAACTGGCTTATAAAATTTCTGTTTAGTTTTTGGATCAGAGATTAACTTCACTTCGACATCCTTGTCGACCTTAGATTTTGATTTAGATCTACACACTGCCTCTAAATGACCCAATTTGTTACAAGAAGAACATCTTACGCTGTCTTTGTAAGTGCAGTTGTTCCTTCGGTGACCTACCTCCCCACATCGGTAACAAGTAAAGTTAGAGTTGGATGCATTACTATTCTGAGAAACAGACGGTTCAAACTTGTTCTCAGATTTACTGATATTGTTTTGGTACCCAGACTGCCAACGAATAGACTGTTTTTGCGGTGGCGGATTCTTTTGAGTGATTTCTTTTTCGGTGGGGGGGTGGATTTTGCCGTGTAAAAAGGATGCTAAATCGTCACAATATTTAAAGTTGCCTGCTTCAGCAGCAACATTAATACTTGTATCACCAATCGAACCTACTATAACAGATATTATATCTTGTTCCCGAAAACCTAGCTGCAGACGATCGAGTTTTGCTTTTTGTTGAAAAAAGAATTCGTATAAAGACTGACTAGCTACTGGCCTTGTATCTATTAACTCTTTAAGCAATCTGTACATATTTCGTTTAACTTGAAATGTATCCGATAGCATGTCGCGCCATTCTTTCCACTTCCACGAGGTCCATTTAGTTTCGTTTTTTTGGAAAGAATCGAGCCACGTTTTTGCGGTATTACGTAACTTTTGAAGCGCTTGGTACTTTATCATATTATCAGACCATCCAAATGCACGAGAGTTAGCCTCTACTACGTTAATCCACATATCAACATTGTCTACGAGTGGGTCGAATTCTGGGATCACTGACGATAATACAACATTTTGACTCACGGTTTGCGATCCTTTTCGATGTCGCTTACTCTTTTTGCGCCTCCGATCACTATCACTACTACTGCTAGCACTGGAACTGCTGCTCGAACTCGTCGATAGTTCTCGCCTCGACCTTCGTTTGTGCTTACGTGGCATCTTGTGGGCGTAGCACAGTTTAGCACTTCTGATAAAAGAAAACAGGAATATCAGTAAATCACAGTAACGGTTTATTACAATAATATACACTTATTTCACGAGTAATCATCAAGTAGGTAATTAATTTAATCAAGGAGCACATACTTATCTTAAAAGGCTAAATACTTAATATTATTTCTTAGTAGGGTAATATTTTCTTATACAATGCTCAGCTAGAGCGGTGTTTACTGGTCGGCGGTTAGAGACCAACTGAGCTCCCTCCTACGATCCGTCGCTCACCCGACGTCACGTTGCCTGTGGTGGGGTGATTCTCGGTCGGCTATGCGGTGTTACGTCACTACCGCTGTCGCTCCGGAAACGGAAATACGGGTGCGACAACAGACTCAAGATTCATTGGAGATGTCTACCCCTATTGGAATACCTACTATGACCTATTTGGGCGTACCTCTGACTACCCCTTAGATATCCTCAAAGAATCATGCGTATGTAGGTACTGGTACTAAATCTGAGGGGATATCTACCGTGCTGGGATTAAAGTCGTAATTTTTTAATGTATTAACTAGCAGAACTTTTGATATACAGACTAGAATGTATACAATTTGTTACTCTCAAAATGGTTTCACAGTGGTGCTAAAAATTTTTACACGACGATTTTTGGAAAAATAGGTGAGGTTAATATTTTTTGAGGTGTAAGAGTTCATTGTTTTGCTATAATACCGTTGTGAAAGTTACGAATAGTATACATTCTAGTGCAGCTGACTGTACGTGAGTGATATTTTTAATGCTAAAATATTGCGTTTAATAACATTTTCACTTCTTTTTATCTTAAATAGCTAGATAAGCCACTTCTTAGTGGTATTACTCTTCGGTAAAAGCTTCCGCTGTCAGTAAACATGATCTATCGCGGCTTCCTTAATTTCGTTATAACGCGCAAAAAATATTTTTAATCAATTTACGGAGGTAAAGATTAAATTTTGTTAGAAAGCTTAATATTTTTTTTGGTACTCTTATGAAGTACGGCAGAAATAGGTACGGTGGTAGTTCGCATCCGGACGAGACCTTTCACAAAGAGCTCTACTACTACTTCAATTATAATAATGCTGGACAATCCACACAGCATCATCTAGCCCCAAGCTAAGCAGAGCTTGTGTTATGGGTACTAGATGACTGATATACTTAATACAATACATTACATACATACATATTTTTTATTATACATAGAAAATACCTAGAACACCCGAAAGAAATATTTGCAGATTGTACAAACATTTATCCCTAGGCGGGAATCGAACCCGCAACCCCCTGCGTCGCAGGCGGACATTCGCCCGCCGCGCCACATTGGTCGAAAAATAATTATACTTAACTAGCGAAACACGCGCGTCTTCGTCCGCATGAAGCTATTTTCATACAAACTTCAACCCCCGCTGTACACGCTTAGTGTTTGAATTTCGAGAATTCCTTTCTTAGTACACCTCTGAAAATTCTCAAAGGTTTAGGCTGTGCGTTGTTTATATCCCAGTCAGTCAGTCATACGGACAAAGATTCTTATAATTGGTATAGATATACATAGATAGATTGTTTTATTAACACTCCAATGTTCAAAATGTAACTTTATTTTATTAACGCACACATAAAAAGCATTAAAATCAATACACCTTATCTAAACTCAAGCAGTGTTACGTCCGTGAAGATAATCTCATTACATCTCAGCCCCTCGCTCCAGACCGCAGGCTGCAATTGCCCCGACCCTTAAGGGAGGGCAACCCTTCAATTAGGGTTGTCTGTAAGTTCTTAATAAGGGACATACTGTGAGTTTGTGATGTTTGATGAACAAACAGTACGCACTGTAATGATGAGTAATGTAGCGTTTTATTCACAAAAAAAATCATGTAAAAAACAGTAAGAATCAAGCTGTAAAGTTTCTTAATACGACTTGTTGATGGTACAAACAAACAGCTCACCTGATTTTGAAAAGTAACCATCACCAAAACTCATCTTGCGTCCATCAACTTAAAGCATAGGACAGGTGCTAAGTCTCATGTGCCTGTAATTTCACCGGCATCCACACCCTTCAAACCGAAACACGCTGCACAGCTTGGCGGTAGAAATAGGCATGATGGTAGTACTTCCTTGGACGAGTGACTTCACTACTACTAATACTCACTATTCTGGTAGAGTTTAGAAGTTTCTAGAGTACGCCTTCCTTACAAAATTCTAAATCATCATCAGCATAAATTAGTCCACCGCTGGATAGATACCTCCCCAATATTCTGGAGGGATTGCTATAGTCAACACACTTGGCTGGTGAATTGGTGACCGCAGTGTTGGTATTTAGTACTCAAGAAGTGCTGTCTCCTGATGCGTTCCCTTACTCGCCTCTTACGACATCCACGGAAGGTGATGAGTCCACTCCTCTAAACCGGGACCACTACGGTTAATATTCGGAATGCTTGTCTGCAATATATGCCCGAACCCTGAGGCATGTCCACACTAACTGAGCGCCTACTTCGCGCCCCCAACGGGGCAAGTAGCCCCGTACTCGGTAGCCGTTCCACAGTCGTCAATGCCTGACATGCCGCGTAGTGTACCTCAAAACGACAATAAGAATCTTCGTTTATCGTTTCTAAAAGACCTGCAGGTCCAAAAGCTTGGATTTTTGTATGGTAACCCTGCTTAAACCCGCTTTGAATTCACACCTCGATGCACCGATTACAAACGCGAATTCCGTGTTTCGTAGTTATTCGACGCACGCAAATTATTCGTCGAGCAAAAATTATTCGTCGCTCGAATTTCGGTAACGACGCCTTTTGGCACGGTAATGATGTGGCAACTGTATGGTGTTTTAATATTTTAAAAGTTGGTGATGTGATTGAGTCATATTAAATAAATTGGTTTTGAATTGTAACGTTTTGGTAAACGTTTCCGCAATTTTGATAATAAAATGTATTGCTAGGATGTTCTGATTTGATAAAGTAGGTAAAAATAAGATACAATACTTTAACTGGAGTCGAATAATTTTGATCGGCACCGAACTGAAGCTTCATCTATACTTCTATACATTAGTATAGAAGTAACAAATCAAATCTTTCCTCTTTAGAATTAATATTCTAAAGAGGAAAGATTTGATTGTTTGTTTGTTTGTTTGCATTGAATAGGCTCCGAAATTACTGAATCGATTTAAAAATCTCTTTCACCGTTGGGAAGCTACACTATCTCCGGGTGACATAGGCTATGTTATATTTTCAAAAAAAATCAGGGACGAGCCGCTAGTATATTTAAAAAATATACCTTCAGTTTTCATCAAGTGATCTTTTTTTACCCTCTAAAGTCGTAACATGTCGCCTCGCCATCTGTCACAGTTCACACATTTCCACAATTTTCCGCACGGGTTAAGTAATTTCGCCTCATTGACCCCGGGGGGGTAGACGGTTAAATTGTAATAAAGGAGAAATATACTCAAAATCAAAACGGTCTTTATTCAGTTGCTTTTAGTTGTGGTAGAGTTCTTAGTGAAGAGCTCGTCCGAGGAAGAACTGCCACCATGCCTATTTCTACCGCCAAGCAGCTTGCTGTTTCAATTTGTAGGTGTGGGTGGCGGTGAAATTACATGAAACAGGCACATGAGGCTTAACACCTGTAGGCCTCATGTTGATAGACACAAAGCACTGCATTGTAGGGTAAGTTATAACGTGATCTGCGAGACAATGCTTTGGTATAGTGATGGTTACCACTTAGCTTCAGGTGGACTATTTGCTTGATCCATCAGCAAGTCGTATAAAGAAAGAAGAAAGAAAAGCCTATGTCCAGTAGTGGACTACAGGATGTTAATGATGATGATGAGATTTGGAGAATAGGGGAAGGTTGCCCATAGTAAACGGAAGGGTACTATTTTAAGCCAGGTCCGAGTAGACCTACATTGATATTGAGGTTAGTTAGCTAACAGTATCAGCTGTGCTAATTAATAGGAAATGAACCCACTATAATAGTATTCTAAGCCAATTCAATCATTTTTACAGACCATTTATAGACAATCAAAGAAAATTAATAACTTCTAATATCATAAAACCAATTTCATTTCCGCTCTGTAATGTCACAATCTCATTACCATAAACATAAAATTTCAGAATATTCACATGAAATAATTAAGGTATCGATAGAAACGCAACTCTTTTTTCTGCTCTGCCTTCTATGCTATACGTTAGATCCTCACCGAGGACAAACATTTGTGTGTTGAACATAATGGTTGGTAACAATAATATAAAAAAATATATGATTTTGGCACAAATATTTGGCTGCACAAAGATTTACAGTTTGCAATTGTAAAATTATTATTATAATAAACTTCTTATTAGGTATAATGCTACAAAACTGATTTAATCATCTGTGTTTTTTTGTGTAATGTTATACTATGATTATGAGTCTTATAAAATGAATACATCTTAATGCAGTTGATTGTACCTACCGACATTTTATCATATTTAAACACACCGTCGTCGTTCAAAAGTAAAAGATTGCGGATGTTTTACAAAACCATTTAATCAAAGCCGGAACGTCGACCCGAAAGGAATATTAAAATACTGAGAGATTTTTATAAAGCATAAGAAAGCAGACTCAAACCATTACTAGAGGTTGATTCTCTTAGTAATAACAATGTAAATATGTAGGAATTTATTTAAATAATAATATTTTCACTACCCATTATTTTATCAATTTTTGTGACTGTAATACGAGAAGGGTGGGAGGTTGTAGGATGACGAGTATTTATTGCGATGTTAACCGAAGAGATAATTCAGAGAACTCTGAGGCCCAGTTTTTGTAACGTAACATCGTCAAATTCAAGTTTCTATCGTGTCAATCTTCAAATACATGCGTGTTAGAACACAGTGCGAGTTAGAAGAGACGACTTGTGACGCGACCTACAAAACCTACGCATCATTCCGAAGACTGCCCGTGACTTTTGCAACATAGGCATAGTAGAAGCGCCGTCAGAAACATAACTAAAGCCCGCTTGCACAACAATTATAAAAAGCTGTCAAAAGATAAACAATGTTCAAGCTATTACCATTTTTTACAAATAGGTAAATATAAATATTTATTGATAAATAGTGATCGTTGTGTTGTGTAAGCGGGCCTAAGTGTAATTTTGAGTAAAATATTTTCATTAGTATTAGTTTCACATCTATGGGTTTATGATATTAGCTGGGGACATAGAGCAAGGTATCAATGGCGATGCACGGAAGCGATCAGTCAAGTGTCATCGACGAGTGGCGAGTGGGCGGCCGAGTAGCTTGCGCGGTCTGAATGAGGCATAATAGGGTTGCCTCTAGCAATTAATTTATAAATAATCTATCATCTATCCAACCAATTATATGAATCTTTGTCCTGACTGACTGTCATAATAGACAACACACAGCCAACCGCCGGTCAAAAAGACTGAAATGCTTAGGGTATACGTACTCACGATGGTGCGTAGAGGTATGCTAAGAATTTTTTTTCGAAATTCAACCCCTAAGCAGGTACAGCGGGGGTTGAAATTTGTATGAAAAAAACAACGCGGACGGACGAATATATAATATATCCTTAGATTATAATGAGGATGTCCATAGCTGGCTGTGGACATCAACAGACTGATCATGATGATGACAAGAATCGCTTACAATCATTTTTATTAACTTGGTGAAGAGTTGCCAATCGTAGTAAATCTTTACGTTACTATGACTTGAATGAATTTTTTACTTGTCAAACTTGACATCTTGCAATTTTACGAATATAACAATTCAATTTAAGTAATTTTGATCAGTTGAGCTATCTTTAGATCATTTGTAACGGTCTGTAGATAGCTGATTCATATGTATTTTGTACATACCAATAATAAATACTTGCTGTTATTTTGTTTGCAAATAATTGTCCACAACTTCAATTTCAATTATATTTATTAGTACCTACCTTCCTTTTTGCATGCTAAGTTTTAGCAAAATGTGTTGAACAATATTTATTTTATCTAGTGACATTTGTAACCCGACAATATGTTGCAATAAATTTCATTTTATTTCCACAAACTTGCGGCTTCATTCATCTCATTTCATCATGTACTTGTTATATAAGGCTAGAGCCGGTATTCTTTGTACTGAGTAATGTAGCAATGTCTGATTTGAATGATTAAGTGGACATTGACAGGTGGAAGTGGGGAGATGATGCAAACAACTTTGATTTAAAAAATAAAACGGTGAAATAAAAATAAAAGTGCGAGTGTTACTCGCGCCCAGAGGATTCCGTACAAGATTAATATTTTTAACCGCAAAAATATGGAAGCTTACAAAATCGATAAAGTTTTCTTAGCGTTTCATCTATTTCTTACAAACTTCACCTTAAAAAATGAAATTCCAAAACAATACATTTTTCTTCATGTGTCACAAAGAAAAATTACTTTACATGTCAGAACGTTTATATGTACATACTGGCACTATGAGTTCACTAAACTTTATATTTTATACATTTTAACTGAAATTGAAAACTTACTAAGCTGTTTTTAAAAATAGGTCTTGCCAGACAGACAGACGGACGGCAAAGAGTGATCTTCGAGTTTCGTTCCTTCCTTTCATGTATTGAACCCTAAAAGCCTTAGGTATCTATATATTTTTATATCGCATGTCTCTTGGTCCTCAAGGATGTTAAGGGTAAGCATAGTTTATGATTGAAATTACGGAAGATAATTAATCGCGCTCGTGATATCGCAGTTACCGTTTTTTCAACAACCTGGGCGTAACTCCCCATGTATCGCATCGCCTCAGGCGTTTAATTAATTATTTCACTGTGTATTTAATACCTAATTAATTGAATACGCGTATAATTAAATGCCAATAAATAAAGCGGTAATTAGTTTGATTGGTCGATTACAGTTGGATTGGTTGCTGTTTACATGGCGGTTTGTTGTTTGTTGATCTCGTATTGGTTAGTTCATATATTGTACTAGTGAAACGCGCGCGATTTCATCCGCGTGATGCTATTTTCATACAAACTTCGACCCCCGCTGTACTCAGTGACATTGGCGAAATTGCAGGCAACACTCTGCAAATGCCATTCAACAAGAATTGAATTGAATTGAAAGTAAAAAGACCAATTCTGAGCCATTTTCGTGTCATTACAACTCTATAACATATAACTTTTTAAACTATCATGGTTTTGATCAATATTTTGGATAGAAACGGGATATTTACCATGATTTTTGAGTAAATACTCAAAAATCATGGTAAAACGGGATATTTACCATGATTTTTGAGTATTTACTCAAAAATCATGGTAAACGGGATATTTACCATGATTTTTGAGTATTTACTCAAAAATCATGGTAAATATCCCGTTTCTATCCAAAATATCTATAACATATCTTTATCTCTGTCACTGACATATTACCAAAATGAGATGACAACATACATAATTATCTGTCTTTTAAGTAAAAGTAAAGGAGCGCTCAGCCACCAATGAAGAAAAGCATAGGTCTTTAATTCTTCAGAATTCAGATGTTCATTACATCAGTAGATAAACAGTTTACCGGAAAAACCACAAAGAACAGTCGAACCCGTTTACGACTCCTCAATATCCAGGTTTACTACTGGCGGGTATTTCTGGAGACCACACGCGGCACGTCCAAATAACCATTCTAATTGTAATAATTAATCGTACGTAGATTGGCAACACACTGCAGGAGCCTCATTATTTACAACTAGAGGCCACTCGCAGCTTCGCCCGCGTGGCAGTTTTTTCCCGTTCCCGTATTTTTTTCGGGATAAAAGTAGCCTATGTCCTATTCCAGATTACAATCTATATTTATTCCAAATTTCATCAAAATCGGTCCACTGGTTAGAGCGTGAAAGAGGAACAAACATCCATCCCTCCATCCATCCATCCTAACATTCGCATTTATAATATTAGTAGGATAATAGTAATTCTGTGAGAAAAATTGACCTCGCAAGCCCTTACAATCATACAATAACCAACATTTTCCCCTTTCCCAAAATTGAAATCCATACATAACGCTATAGCAAACTTCGTATTTTGTTCCTCTCTGCAATCCCCTGGTCTCGCAACTTTTTTCGCAACATCTTATGTGAAATGAAGTTCTTAGTGTGCCTATCCAATTTGATTGAAATCCGTCAATAAATACGGCAAACAGCAAAATTCTCCCTTCTTCCCCTCCAATCAAAAACCGAGATCGTCTAAAAAAAATTTCATTAATCAAAGAAATTTTCATAATAATGATCTGTTGAAAAACGTGACAGACTGACAAACGGATAAAATCATTTTATAGCCAGTCTCGAAACTGAGGTACTTTGCTCGCTTAGCTCGTTCATAATTTATAAAATATCCTGCTATGTATCTAACGAATTATTTTCTTTTTCAGGTAAAATCAAGCTTTACATACTTACCCAATCATCACTTCTGTGTTCGTGAGTAGATTTTAATTACATACCTACACGTATAAGTATCTTAATATCCGTATTTTGAAGTGGGTTTTAATTCAGAAATAATGCTAAATCTGTGTTTGTTTGTCGCGATTCAAATGAGAAGTGAACCGAAGGCGTAGCGTTGTTCAGGAGGATTTTTAACTTGTTGATGGAACAAACTGATGGCGCACCTGATGTTAAGTGGTTACCATCACCTATAACAAAGCAATGCCTCGCAGGTTATATTCGTTAAGAACGTGCCTTACAATAAACTGCTCAGCGTTCATCAACCTGAGGCATACAGGTGTTAAGCCTCATGTGCATGTAATTTTCATGGCCTATATCCAGCAGTGGACTTATTAAGGCCAATGACGTGATATATAACAGTTAAGGAACTGCTGAAAATACGAGTGTGGGCTATGAGATACCAAGTAGGACAAAAGGCAAGTAATAACACTAAAACACAACCGTCGTAATGTGTGAACACGTCTCATTTCAAAGCAATACTCCTTCCGAAACAAACTCAAACATTTCCAACCTTATTACATTGAGATAAGAAACAATAGCCTCGGAAACTTGTGGACCAACAATGTAAATTACATTTTCACCTTTAACGCACCGAGATAAGAATCAAAGCAAACCTCAACAAAAGGACTGGCACAGTTCCCGACAACATTGTCAAATTAGAACTTGTTGTTTGGAGATAACGTTTGAATTACTTTGATACTGGAGCTCCTGGATAAGGGCTTATTTAGACTGAAAATACGACACACGAGTATAAAAATTTACTTCCCGCGTGACTTCGCTCGTGTCAGTATATTTTAATACAAATTTCAAACCTCGCTGTACTCTTTAGGGGTGGAATTTCGGGAATTCTTTTCTTAGTAGACTTCTACGCATCAAGACTAATAACTAATAAGTAATATGAAGAGTTTAGACACTGAAAATTTCAAGTCTCTACGACCAGTGATTTAGGCTGTGCGTTGTCTACATGCCAGTCAGTCAGTATGTCAGTCGATCAGTCAGTCAGGACAATGATTTTTATAATTCGTATAGATTAGATCGTAGAAACTATGAGGTACCACAACATCTAAAGCCGGAACAAATAATTATCTAAGTGTCGTGCAAGCAGAAATCAAACCTGAACCACTTTCGTCCTAGTCATCCATTTCAGCAAATAATTGCAAAGCAGATGTAAAATCACACATGTAATATTATTTCGTTACCTACGGTAGTTTAGTTAAGGTTGCCTGGAAGAAATTGCTTTCAACGATAAGGCCGCCCACTGTACTTAATTCAATTATGCCTAGATGTTATAATGTATCCTTTTGTACAATAAAGTAAGTGTTATCATATATTGATTGAGGGTGACGGAAAACAGAATCATTTTTACCCCGTGTTATTAAACTTAGAATACGGAGTGCTTATGCCTCAAGGTATCATCGTTAAGGAAAGTTTCTTGAAGAAATTCATTCGGCTTTTGATAATTAGCATTAGCTCTTTTCTGTCGGGATTTTTTGTTATTTTATTAATGTATACTTGTGTGTAGAAGTGTGTAAAAGTGCCTTTAGTCTTAATACATATTCTAATCGTTCAATTTTAAGCCTTGCGTTGTTTAACCAAAGATCAAACTTCTATAGCATGATAAGCTTCACCTCATAACCATAGACAAAAGGATTATCTCGACCATAGACACCGGGAACCGCGTTGTCTATGGCGGCGTGTTATTGTATTGAGATCGGATAAGGTAGGTGCTATATGGGTTGGATTAACTTTGAATTGTGCTCCTGATAAAAGGGGTAACGGGGTAGCGGTAGAAACAGAACTTTTGCTACAGTTAAGTTACGGTTAATAAGAAACTGGCGGTTACTCGCGACTTTGTTTGCTTGTTCTTTGTTTTCCCGTTAATTTATAAAAAAATACCATAAGGAGACCTTAGTATTCTAGCAGGTATTTTTGGACAAATGCCAAAAATCTACCGCCAAGCAGCTTGCTGTGTTCAGGTTTGAAGGGTGTAGGGGCCGGTGTAATTACAGGCACATGAGGCTTAACACCTGTATGCCTCAGGTTGATGGACGCATAGTAAGGGCACATTTATAACAAGCGTGACCTGCGAGGCAATGTTCTGTTACCTATAGGTAATGGAAACCACTTAACATCAGGTGGGCCATTTGGTTGTTCTAGCAAAAGTCACACAAAAAAAATGTAATTTTCGGTTGTACCTATGACTAACCCCATTAGCCTCTTCAGAGTTTTAGCACTTATTTAAAACTCATCTATTACTTAATGGCTCTTTCGTCTCGTCCGGGAAAGTACTACCACCATGATTATTTCTGCCGCCAAACTGCTTACTGGTGTTTTGGTTTGAAGGATGTGGGTGTCGGGAAATTATCGGTACCTACATGAGGCTTAGCATCTGTATGTAACAGGTTGATGGACACAGGGCATGTTCGATCCTACCTACGAGTCGATGCTTTACCTCATATCTTCAGTTGTTAGTATATAATTTCAGTAATTTTCTTGTCGTGATATAGTTTCAAAAGCTAAGTAATTTTATGAAACAAATGTCTTTTCGTAATAAAGATTGCTTTATTGACAAGTATAAAATAGAGTAAATAATTATGTATAGTACTATTCCGCCACTTCAATCCCTATACGTTTAAAAAATTTCAACTCCTACACCACTTGCAATAAAGTTCACATTTAAAAAAAAACACGTTTTAATCCACAAAATTCTAGCCTAATAGTATCGACACGTGTTTTTTCGTGTGTGTTTTTTTGACTTTGACTTAGGATATGATACGTTTGTAAAGTTATAGGGGCAATCGACGTAATGCCCCGTGGGGTCAACACGGGCATTGGGGAAAGTGCCGGAATTATTACTTGTTTCAAGGGACTAAAGGAGAAGACGCGACAAAAAACAATATTAACCCTTTCCCCCATTCTTATAAGCGTTATTTAAATTTAAATATTGCTTAAAATATCTCCTAACGGATTTTCATTACCTATTGCGGTAAGAGATTTATTATGTTGATCTTTTCAGACTTCTGTAATTTGTTAGTTTTTATAGTGCTTACCTGCACTTGAAAACATCCCAAGACTTATTTCTCTCGGGTCGTTTAAACTCTCGATAGTGCTGTTGGGTAGCAGATCCCCGTATCAAGAGAAGGGTCGTGGATTCTAATCTCACTCGAGGGAATAATTTTTGGCATAATATAAAAAGATTTTTATAAATAAGGGCATGGATACAAAGGCACAACACATTAAGCTTCAGTTTGTAATGTCAATCTAACTTAATAAAGTAATGATAACCACTTAAAACTTTAAACCATTTTTTTGTTTCTATAGCCAAGCCAAATAAAAAAAAAACGAGTGCGCTTTAGACCACACGACTGAAGTAAAACTTCTTTAATATACGAAACGTAACTGGATATGAGAGAAAGAGAGAAAGAACAATGCTTTTATACCCCCTCCATGGTAGTGTTAAACGTTTAAAGTTTTTTTTTTATAATTATAAGGCCGACCTACCCCTGCTTCTTAAGAACCCTACCTTAAACCGATATACGATGTTGTTGCAATGATAATGTGTTCTAGCGTATTTGATCTATTTTTCATTAAAAAAAACACAAAGAAATCAAACCTAAAACAATTTACTTCAAAAATGATCAAATACAAAGGTAAAAAATGAAATCAACAACAAGGCAATAAAAATGGGTAGGTAGGTATGCAGCTATAGAGCTAGGTAGGTGCGTATAGCACGGGCGTGAACGGAGATGTTTGCCCAACGACGGTTCGCAGCAGAAAGAGAGCGGGCGTTGACTGGCGCCGTGTTTTATACCCTCCGTCGGTGGCTTCTTCTATACGGCCTCTCCTGACAGGAGTCCGTCCTCGGGCTCCCTTAACTCTGTAGGTCGGTCTCCAGCAGAGGCATGGAAACTGATCCAAATTCAGGATTCTGCTCCGGGCTGTGAGGACAGTCGTCCTCGCGTGTGAAGGCGGCTTCCGGCTGGTCTTCTCCTTCAGGCGCGACGCTGATGCACTGCTGAGCTGCAGTGATGGCGTCTAAGGCGCCCAACGGTAGCCTTACGCTTGCAGACGTACTAGGCTGTTGTACGTCAACCCCTGATGACAAAGCTTCGGGCAAAGGCTCGTCAACTCGCGGTTGAGTCGCGGCCTCAGTGGACTCTTGGTTTTGGTCTGCATCTAAACACAACATCAAGAAAGATATTGGCGCATACAAGTATACGCATTAGACATAAAGCACAAATAGAGAAGCAAAATCAATGAAAAACAACCACTGAGTCAGAGGCGCTACGTGAAGCAAGTAACTCAGGAAACGCTAAGTCAAGATAAGAATAGAGAAGCAAAATCAATGAAAAACAACCACCGAGTCAGAGGCGCTACGTGAGGCAAGTAACTCAGGAAACGCTAAGTCAAGATAAGAGGCGCTACGTGAAGCAATATCCTGACCACAACCCAATGCAGTCAGAGGCGCGACGTGAGGCGTAACTACATACACAACCACGGATCAAGTTAGAAGCGCGACGTGAAGCGTGACTTGAACCGTGGCGGTTAAGAAAAGAAGCACGACGTGAAGCGATTTCTTAACCTCGACTAGGATCGCGACAGGCCCTGTGACGTACCCCAGCAGCTACCCACTCACGATCGAAGAAAGCAGCACGCAGCAGCGCGTGCAGAGGCACGCGTCACACCACGCAGGCGTTGGCTGCAGGCGAAGGCTGACTGAGCCCCTCGCGCAGCACCGCGCAGCTAGGCGTGCAGAGGCACGCATCGCACCACGCGAGCGTCGCTGCAGGCGAAGGCTGACTGAGCCCCTCGCGCAGCACCGCGCGGCTAGGCGTGCAGAGGCACGCATCGCACCACGCGAGCGTCGCTGCAGGCGAAGGCTGACTGAGCCCCTCGCGCAGCACCGCGCAGCTAGGCGTGCAGAGGCACGCATCGCACCGCGCGAGCGTCGCTGCAGGCGAAGGCTGACTGAGCCCCTCGCGCAGCACCGCGCAGCTAGGCGTGCAGAGGCACGCATCGCACCGCGCGAGCGTCGCTGCAGGCGAAGGCTGACTGAGCCCCTCGCGCAGCACCGCGCAGCTAGGCGTGCAGAGGCACGCATCGCACCACGCGAGCGTCGCTGCAGGCGAAGGCTGACTGAGCCCCTCGAGCAGCACCGCGCAGCTAGGCGTGCAGAGGCACGCATCGCACCGCGCGAGCGTCGCTGCAGGCGAAGGCTGACTGAGCCCCTCGCGCAGCACCGCGCAGCTAGGCGTGCAGAGGCACGCATCGCACCGCGCGAGCGTCGCTGCAGGCGAAGGCTGACTGAGCCCCTCGCGCAGCACCGCGCAGCTAGGCGTGCAGAGGCACGCATCGCACCGCGCGAGCGTCGCTGCAGGCGAAGGCTGACTGAGCCCCTCGCGCAGCACCGCGCAGCTAGGCGTGCAGAGGCACGCATCGCACCGCGCGAGCGTCGCTGCAGGCGAAGGCTGACTGAGCCCCTCGCGCAGCACCGCGCAGCTAGGCGTGCAGAGGCACGCATCGCACCACGTGTGTGCCGCCTACCGCACCCTGGCCCACTGGACGCCGCGCTAGCACGACATCTCGCACCCGCACATGATGTCGTCGGGAGCTGCACTCACGTGTAGAGGTGAAGTTTGCGTGATAGTTGGACTGAAAAGTAATAAAATACTTCAAAACACATCCGGTTTTCTTATTTATGCTCATGTGATTTCGTAGAACGTCTCACCTCAGTTTCGTTGCTAGGCGACTTGATACTTGCTCGGCTTACCTGACCATTACTGATCGTTTGACCTACGTAATGTTAATCGGTAAACAAGTAGGCAGAACACTAAGCAAAAGATCAAATATTTTCAACCTTTGATGATGCTGATTGCATCTATATTGACTACTGATTTAGTAGGTACGACACTTAGCATTAGCACAAGACTGTATTAAACAACAAAGCAGAAAGAAGACGCTGCCTGTACACAAAACTGCACTTGGTAGTAGCTATGACTAGCAATGTGCCATGCGGCTCGCTCGACAGAGCCGATGTCAGTAACGTAAGGAAAAGACACAATGGTTTAAACTCGCGTTTAAAGTTGCTCCATGAGCGATCACTGGTCACCCATTCGTTTAGCCAAACTCGAGAATCACCCTTAAGACAATTACCTATTCGCGACAGACATTCGTAATCACTCCATTTGTTTAGGGACTTAGCTTGGTCTACTTCAGCACACCAATCCTCAATGTTATGTAAATTAGGATCAAAACTCGAAATGTAAAAATGTTGGTTGGGTCTTACTGACATGTTGATCGAGCGGATAGCATCCACGATGCGATCGGTTACCGTCTCCTGTGCTGGCTGGCCCGTGGACTCGCTCACCTCACCGGTGGTGCCTACCGGTCCGGACTCGCATAGCGACACCGATGGAGGAGGCAGGGGCGACAGCGGTGATGGCTCGCTGGGTAGCAGCGGTAGCGCCTGCCCTGACGCCACAGGTCGCACCGGCGACATGAGGCGCCTCAGCGGGGGCAGCGCATGAGCATCAACACGTGGCGGCGGCAGCGCATCAACACGTGGCGGCGGCAGCGCATCAACACGTGGCGGCGGCAGCGCATCAACACGTGACGGCAGCGGCGGGGTGCGCGTCTTGGAACGCACCGGAAGCGGCGCCGGCGATAGTGCACGCGCACTAGAGCGGTGCGGCGGCGAGACTTGGCGCCGGGATGGCGGCGACACCGAGGCTCGGCGCCCGGACGGCGGCGATGCATCGCGCGCACTTCCATGCGCTCGAGGCACGTGGCGCGAACGTGACCGAGAGGGTCGCGCTGCGGAGCGTTCCTCCAGCGCCGTGAGCCTGGCCATCATCGTCTCCATCATCCTCCCAAGCTGACCGTCCTGGGTACGGTCTCGATGCCTGCTAGGACGAAGAGATGACCTTTCTCGTTGGCGACGACGATGTTTGCGATCAGACATCTTACACAACTGAAAAAATAACTAGAAAAGCAGTTAAATAATGTGGGGAAGATGGACTATTCTATCCCACTTCTGATCTAGCGTATTTGATCTATTTTTCATTAAAAAAAACACAAAGAAATCAAACCTAAAACAATTTACTTCAAAAATGATCAAATACAAAGGTAAAAAATGAAATCAACAACAAGGCAATAAAAATGGGTAGGTAGGTATGCAGCTATAGAGCTAGGTAGGTGCGTATAGCACGGGCGTGAACGGAGATGTTTGCCCAACGACGGTTCGCAGCAGAAAGAGAGCGGGCGTTGACTGGCGCCGTGTTTTATACCCTCCGTCGGTGGCTTCTTCTATAGTGTTGTAATAGATAGCTTTAATGCATTTCTTTTCATTATCAAGATAGATGGTGTACACGAGTGTGGGACGTTAAATTATTGAACGATATCACATGATGTATTTTTGTTTATTGATATAACCGTGACAGTCTAGTATTCTTAGAAAAACTCATGCTAACTCAAACCGGTTTCTTTACGATGATATTCTTACCGTGTGAGAATACTGGTATGGTGAATTTTTGTTTTTGTTTAAATTAAATAACCAGCCAAGTGCGAGTTGGACTCGCGCACGACGGGTTCCGTACATTATCTATAATAAAAATGGCAAAAACATCACGTTTGTTCTATGTGAGCCCCCTTAAATTTTTTTTTTAGTATTTGGTTGTTATAGCGACAACAGAAATACATCATTTGTGAAAATTACAACTCTCTAACTATCACGGTTCATGAGTTACAGCCTGGTGACAGACGGACAGACAGACAGACAGACAGCGGAGTCTTAGTAATAGGGTCCCGTTTTACCCTTTGGGTACGAGACCCTAAAAAGAAGAAGGACTGATAGTGGCTTATGCCTGCATTCCTCATGATATATTTATTCGAGTGGGTAATCAGTAGAGAAAAAACCCTAAAAACGAGGCTCACGACCGACACGGCAGGATGTTCCATCTCCACCGACCTCTCACTCCGCTGAGAACCTTTTGGACCCTGGGGAATATCCTGCAAATCTTGGCCTTACTTTTAAAAATCTGTCACAAAATAAACTGTGTGAACTATTGCCGTCTCTTTTATATAAATAATGACAAACAGTGACAGGAGATATTTAAAGCAATATTTATATTTCAAATAACGTTTGTAAGCATTTAGATATGGCTTTTAGTAAGTTAGAATCATGTCTTTGTCCCGTTCACGTCGTCAGGAAATCTTTCGTATTTAACGAATTATTTTCTCGGTTGTAATAACATTAAAAGTCCCGTTATAATAACTTATTTACAGCACGAAATGTACAAACGAGTGCAAACAATCTACCCCAAAAATTGACCCTTCGAGCTGAACGGAGGCTGAAATCCGCACACATTTTCAGCGACAACGCTTGCTGAATGCGAAACTGCGAACCGAAGCAACTGTACAAAATACCTAAGAATTAATATATCCTTAGCAAGTACTGATAGTACGCGACACATAGTACAGTCAGCTACTTAAGTAGACTAGCGAAAACTTGCCTTGGTGAAGTTATTTTCATACAAACTTCAACCCCCGCTGTATCCTTTTAAGGGTTGGGATTTGGGAAATTCGGTTATTCCCTTACGCGTCTGCGTATCAAGACGAATATACTTACTCTGAAAATTTCAACTCTCTACGCCCAGTGGCTGAGGCTGTGCGCTTTATTCAGCAATCAGGACGAATGTTCTTAATACTTAGACTACACTGTTTTTAGTTAAAGCTGCCATTTGGCTGATCAAAAATTGAACGGGTCTAAGTAATATTTTAGGTTCAATAAATTTATTCCCAAAAAGAATTAGTCACTTAATGCGGATATAAATATAGTGGTAAGTATACTGGGTAATTATGTTAGGTTATTTAAACTTTACAAACTAGATACTATACTATATAGATAGTAGATTTTATCTACTTTTGTAAAGTTTTACTTAGATTGAGCTTAGATGTCGCTGTATAAAAATGTTTATTTACCCACACAAATAACATCGAAACTAGCAATTTGTCTGTCTGTGGTGTAAATATTTGAATGTGCCCTCATAAAGTGGAGTCGAGCAACAGTTTGGCGTCTATAAAGTGCGATCAATTTGTCCACGATCTGCGCAGGTACAGATTGCCTTACACGGCGACGACATGTTTATGTACATAGCCAATAGGGCTGTCGAAGCGTACAGATAGATAAAATATGGAAAGCAATTCATTGCACACAATAACTTAAAAATAAAATTTAAAGAAATTTTAGCTATCCAAAGAGGTAATATTATTAGCCTTTTGGGCACACTTCCTGCGGTTAGTAATTGAAATTCCGTTTATACTTATAGCAATAACCTGCAGTTAGAAAACAGAGTTATTTTATAATAATGTAGGTAGGTATGTCAATAATATTGTATTGAATACCATTATTTTAAATCACAGCCCACAGGCTGTGATTTAAAATTTGTCTTAAAACTTGTACCAAAAGGATGAAAAAAATCTTGTCTTTTAGAGACGTTCCGCCGAGAATAACTCTCAGTCGCTGAGCAACTTTCAACTTATGGACCCGGCTGTACCTATACGTTTCGGCTCCGTATGTCATAACTGGTAGGGTAGAACGCACTGAAGTCACGTGGCTGCATCTACTTTCTTGAAATTTACATATTATTATCTTTTAATTTAGCAGTTATTTAAATTAGCTGTGTGTGCCAGCCCTAGCCTGGCCGCAACGGAGTCGTGTCGTCCCGTTACGTGTGAACACGAGCTTACGAGTCTCGCGTTAGCCTGTGTGCTGGCTGTGCCCCGCTGGACCTAAATTACAACACCAATCTAGAAAGCGTACACAGCCTAGAAAACGAATAAGGAAACTGATGGAATTCATCCTGAATTTGTTTTATTAGCACAAAATAAACTTTAATAACCCGCAATCGTTGGAGCGAACTAATAAGCTTGGTCGCGAGAAACTGGCGCTTAGATTCATCTAGATTTAAGACGCTTCAAGATGATCCCTGCGGATATTACAAAATAAAAAAAAAACTTGAGAGGTGTCAAGGGAAATATAAATTAAAATATCTGGTTTGCTTTCTATAAGAGAGACAGAGACAGACAGAGAAACATGCGACGCCGCACAGCTTACAATAGCTTACTATAGCAAAAAGTGTCGTGACAACTTTTCGTAAGAATTTTTTCCGTCTAGCCCCCTTTCACAACGCGCGATAAGGAACTTCGTTCCAATACTTTTTGACTTTTGGCTTTTGAATACTGTACGGAAACCATGTTTAGGTAATCGTAGTGTACCTACAACGTGCTGATGGAACAAGCAGATGGCCCACCCGATGTCAAGTGGTTACCATCACCTATAATAAAACATTGCCTCGTATGTGACGCTCGTTAGAAACGTACCCTACGATGCACTGCTCAGCGTCCATCAACCTGAGGTACCCACATCCTTCAAACCGAACTAAGCAAGCTGCTTGGCGGCAGAAATATAGGTATGGTGGTAGTACTAACCTGGAAGCCCTGTCAAATTAAAATTTCTACCGTGTCTATCTCCAAATGCTATCTACTCTCCGATACTGTCATTTCAGATTAGCTCAATTTTCATATCGCGATTTTTAATAAAAATCTGTCGAAAATTTGTCACTTGAATGTGCTTAAATCTGAAATGCGCTTGTGTATACGGGGGTAAACCAGTTCAATATCGTCTCAGCCTCAAAAAATACGTAAATTGGACCCATTACGTCTACTTTTTAGAACGGAACCTCCCTCATGAATGAACCATTGAGTTACAATGCACAAGTTCAGTCACCAACAAGCATCTCTGTTTTCTATTTCGAGTTGTTTACGAGCTCGTAAACCTGGGTTCACCTGTGCTTGGAATGCAAGGGGAAATTATTTAAAGGTGGGTTGGTTTGTCATGCCACTGGTTTGTTTTTTATCACCATGCTTCAGGTCAGTGACCAGAGACATGGCTA
Organism: Electrophaes corylata; assembly: GCA_947095575.1. Classification (NCBI taxonomy): domain Eukaryota; kingdom Metazoa; phylum Arthropoda; class Insecta; order Lepidoptera; family Geometridae; genus Electrophaes; species Electrophaes corylata. Next base: position 11,803,737 of record OX352709.1, on the reverse strand, counting down.
ATAGGTAAATTGACCTTAGATTCCTCACCCGAAGTAGGTATTATTAGCAAGTAATCTAAGGACCCAAATTCATGTAACTAGGTAATATAATACAGGGTGTAACAGACCGACTCCGAAATAACCGTGAGCTTAATAGTTTGTCATGCCATTATACCCCCAAATATCTCAGCCCGAACAGACCCAAACAGACCCGAATAGGCCCGAACAATGAATACGAGGACATCTTCGTACAAATCCAGAATCCGTTACTGAATGTTCGTGTTACAAAATTATTGTCTTCTAGTAGAAAAAAATCTAAAATATGCTTTCTACAAAACACGATAGCAACGGCAATTTTGGCGTCTTTTTTGACAGTTTGCAATCGTGCTCTATGAGCTCAAGACTGTACAATTGCCGCGTATTTTACATAAGCAACACTTTTTTGAACGAACGTACTAGCTACTTCATTTGTTTTTTACTTCGTTCGGAAATCAATTGGTAATGCAATTCGGGCGGTGCATTGCACATGCTAAGAAATCTAGTCACGCCGCGCTTCGTTAGGCTGAACAGATTGCTCTAGACCAGTCTTTCTCAAAGTGGGCGATGATGCCCCCTTGTGGGCGCTGAGGCCTAGAGGGGAGGCGGTCAGAGTCCAAAAAAATAGAGGGTATTAAAGTGGTTTAGGGGGGGTGATGATTGATTTTAAATGTATCTGCTTAATATTTTAAAATGCACTGAAATTAAAACCTAGCTACAACACAGCATCGATTATTTGATTCATATTTGATTTTTGATCCCTGTTTGACCCTGTTTGATCGTATAAAAACTAAAGCTTAAACGCTAGACAAATACAACAACAAACATAATTAAAATAATTTAAGTATGTCGTTTTAGTTTTTAAAATGTGGTAAACTAAAAAAAACTTATATAATATTCATTTTACTGCGTAAAGGTGTACTAAGAAAAAAATTCTCAATTTTTTTATGAAAATACATGTTTGATTTTTTGATTGGTTCTAATACGCATTTATATAAAGGAATCAATGAGTGAACCTAATTTGTTAAGTAAATGTTTGTATTACCATTTTAAATAAATAAGATGTATTTCCTTGACTCCTGGCATCGTAAAACAAATAACATTATTTGTATCCTTGATATTGCCGGCCAGAACAAATAAGGGCGGTAAAAACCCCCGGGTTTAAAAAAACAGGGGAGGTTTGTCCTGGGGGCTTCTCAGATATGATTGTATAAAACTAATCAAAGTAAAGCTCAGGATTAAAAATATCTAATTACAGTTCAGAGAAAATGGGAAAGCGGATGTGAATGAAATGATATTTGCTCTGTTGGTCGCTGTGGTGCGAGTTACAAGCTTACAAGTTAAAGACATGTTGTTTTTACCCTAAGGCTCATTTTGTGACCTCTTAAAAACTATTGCAGCAGCATGCAGGCATTGCAACTATTTTCAGCAGAGTTGGATCACTAAAGGAATAACGTAAAAAAATTGGACGTTGCATCTATTGTAGATAATTTATACACTGTCAGGGGCAACTTTTTCTCTTTGCAAGAATTTTAACGTTGTTACCTACCTTTTCGTTCTGTGTGCTACACATGTCAAATAAATATTATTTGCTTTCTTTCTTTCTAGAATATAGTAGAACTAGCGGCCGCTCGCAGCTTCGCGGGCGTGGCAGTTTGTTTTCCCGTTCCCGTTATTTTTTCGAGATAAAAAGTAGCCTATATGTTAATCCAAGTTATAATCTATGTTTATATTTCATCCAAATCGGTCAACTGGTTAGAGCGTGAAAGAGAAACAAACATCCATCCATCCATCCATACTTACAAACTTTCGCGTTTATAATATTAGAAGGATAGACGATGCTTAGTACACATTCGGTACTGATTTTCTAATCGCGAAATATTTCGCGCCGCATAGACGCGCCACCCGCCATCGCTTGTGCCTCACGCCTGTTGGTATATTTAATTTCTGTTTCAGTGTTGGCCTTTGATGTGCGGAGGTTGCATATTAAATCCTCTTAGTCGACATCCCCCGATCAAAGGCAGCAATTATTTTCATACGAATCACGCATTATTTCAGCAGAAAATGTATTTTCGGCACCGTTTTAAATAAATTATTTAATTCGTACAGAACAAATTCACGAAAGGTGATGGCGGGTTTGAATAAGATATGATTAATATGTTTTGTAAATATACGTATATTGTTAAACATTATACTAAGGAGTATTGAAACGTGCGCGACTTAGCCTGCCTGAAGTTATTATCGTACAAATTGACAAAAATAATTAAAAGAAGTCTTATACCTAATGTGCAGCAAGCTGCTGGACGACAGAAATAGGCATAGTGGTAGTACTTCCCCGGACGAGCCCTTCACTAAGAGCTCTACATAAAAAGTTGATCTACTATCTTGATTCTCATCAAGTTCATATCTAAAAGGCGATAATTTCACACTTTATGAGGTATCGCTTCTAAATTGTTTTTACATTTAAAACGAAGCCTGCCTTAACACCATAATGTAATTACGGTCAATAGCTATAAATGCACTAATTTAATACGCCTTATTACGACCGTGTAAGGTTCAAATTAACCTCATTTTTATGGTAAATTCTAAAGTAACCTGATATACCTTATTACGACTACATAAAGTTCAAAATAATCGCGATTGAAACGCCTTTAACTTAAGATGGCGTTAATATGATGAAGTGATTGGATCATAATTATTATATTTTTATAGTTTTTATCTCTCTTATATCTTTTCGTTAATAGTGTTAATTGATGTTATATATGAGAGGCGCCTTGATAGCCATAACCATTTAATTAATATAAGTAATTACTTAACTATTAAATTATTATAAGTGCAGAGATATTTGACATAAAGATAAGATTTTTACCTTATTTTACGTCCTTATTTATAACTTGCGAAAACACAACATATATTTATACAAACTTTAACCCCTCTGTACGCATTTAGGGGTTAAACTTCATGTGCATGTAGTTTCACCGGTACCCACACCCTTAAAACCGGAACTCGCTGTGCTGCTTGGCGGCAGAAATAAGCATGGTGGTAGGTACTTCTTTAGACGAATTCTGTACTAAAAGCTCTAACACTACTAAACTAATAATAAACCGGCCAAGGGCAAGTCGGGCTCTCACGCACGAAGGATTCCGTACCATTATCGATAATAATAAAAACAGGCCAAGTGCGAGTCGGACTCGCGCACAAAGGGTTCCGTACCGTTATCTATAATAAAAACGGCAAAAACATCACGTTTGTTGTATGAAAGCCCCCTTTAATATTTATTTTATCTGTTTTTTATTCTATTTGTTGTTATAGCGGCAGCAGAATTACATCATTTGTGAAAATTTCAAGTCTCTAACTGTCACGGTTCATGAGATACAGCCTAGTGACAGACGGCCAACAGACAGACAGCAGAGCCTTAGTAATAAGGTCCTGTTTTACCCTTTGGGTACGGAGCCCTAAAAAGAAGGACCAATAGTGGCATATGCTTGCATTCGCAAAAATTCGTGATCAACTTTAAGTTGCGTTTAAGTATTCGGCCGTAAGCCTAGAAGAACAAACATACTTACAACTTAGTTCCTATTTCCACCTCATCTCATCCGTGCCGCCAACATCAATTACTAAACCCATCACTGCACTCTCGCAGTCCATTGAAAAACACTCACTAATCATCAGCGTACAGAATAGTCGTATAAATCACAGTGTAATTACACAAATAGAGCATACAACCGCAATTGTATTCAGATAGGCCCTGGCGGCCGGCCAAGCCAGTTCCGGATCACAGAAGGTGTAAGTAGCTATGCTTACGCTTACTCCCACGGAAAAAGTTACTTTGAAACTTGACGACCGATGTGGCGCAGGGGGCGAATGTCCGCCTATGAAGCAGAAGGTTGCGGGTTCGATTCCCGCCTTGGGATAAATGTTTGTACGATCTGCAAATATTTATTCCGGGTGTTCTGGGTATTTTCTTGCATAGTAATAAATATCTATGCATGTAATGTAATGTATTAAGTATATCAGTCATCTAGTACCCATAACACAAGCTCTGCTTAGCTTGGGGCTAGATGATGCTGTGTAGATTGTCCAGCATTAAAAAACATACTATTTAAATTGCGTTTTAAAGAATTCGGATCTTGTCACTTTTCCAAAGACACATAGGTAGTCTTTAAAAAAACAAAAGAACCAAAAACTGACGAAATTATCTGATTCCAGACGTTTCAGAATATTAGTAAGTATTCATCATGCCGATTTCTGCCCCAAGCAATATAAACTGAAGGAGTTTACTGCTATACATTTCCAAAAAGATCTGGTCAGGTTTGAGCTTTCTCATCCCACCAACATCGCGCTTCATCGTCGAGGCTTCGTCCACAATTAACTTCCCTAAAGTCCGGCACTGTTGTTGTCATAGCTGGTATACTGGCACACCCACTTGGCCGCAGTCTGTATTACTCACAGCCTGGATTAGCTTCGGCAAGCCCGGACCAGGCCACAGATTCGACAACATCCGATGTGACTAGCTTATAAACTGTACGATACTAAAAAAAAAATAGCCTGTGCTACATTAGAATCATCAACGTATAGGAGAAAACATGTTTCATGTTTTCTGTCTTGCAATCACCTTATTAAGATTGGCACACTGGAGTTTCATTATTATTATTGAGACAAATAGACATAATTAAGTGTTATCGTCTACCATTGCAATCTGCTACCGCTTGACGATTCATTCACTCTTATAAGTTTGCCGCATCGGGGGATGTAGAATCAAGGATCAGCTCTAGATTAGCTCTCGATTTATGCACCATTCGATGGATGATGCGAGATTTAGTGGGAACAGTTAATTGAGTTGGTTATTAGTTTGCTAAGTGATAGTTACAATGTGTAGGATAAGTTCCGGGTAACAACGCTCGATTCTCGGGTACCCTGCTTCAGGTTATTGACCGATTTACAAATAAACAATAAAATGTGACTGAAAACTAAAAACCCCTAGGGTGGGTAGAGGAACTTCCTTTACTATCCAATACTGAAACTTAAATTGCTCAGAGCCGTTGTGACACAAATAAAAGATTTCTAAATTTGAGGAATGTCTATTTTGAATACAGTGGTTGTTGGAGGACGACTAACTAGAAAACAAAGCGTGGACTGGCCACCCGATGGACCGAAGACATTGCGTAGTACGCGGAAAACTGGTGTATGGAAATTAAAATGAAATAACTTCACGACTTTAAGCTTTTTTTCCCAAGCACGGTAGATATCTCCTCAGATCTCTCGGTACCAAGTACCTGCTCGAGATTCTTTGAGAATGTCAGAGGTACAACAATTATGTATTACATTTGGTACATACCCACATTTTGGTATATGGAAAAGTTAAAAATCGTTCGTTTTGGATCCTTTCGAATCTACGGAGTGTGATTCAGCATTGGACTTCGTCAGACTGCTAATAAAGTTAGATAAAGAAACAATAAGTTAAGAAAAAAACAAAACAATAAATTCATTATTAATGACGCTTTACCGTCAAGTGCGACGCTTATTGAAACGAAAACAAATATTTTCGAAATTAACTTGGCACCTATCATTTGTCAATCAATGTCCTGTCCAAAGTCCGGACCATGATAAATTGGTATAGGTATTGACGGAAAAACGATTTGTACAAAAAATATTATTCTGATGACTGCTAATATATCCGTCGGTAGATTCCACAGATCTTTGCAGTTTTTTGGGATGTAATAACGCTGTGACACTGTTTTGAAAGTTACAAATTATTTATTCTAGTGCAACTGACTAGTAAGGAATAAGAAGTCAAAATAAAATATCTTTAGAATCTACGAACGGATTGATTTTCACTCCGTCACTGTCAAAGAATTTCTGCGAACTGTGTTGGCAAAGGATAATGTAGTTAAAAAAAGATGTAGCTTAAAGTAAATAGTAACTAAAAGTTTTTTATGTTTAAAAAGTTCTGCAAAAGATCCAGATTGCAAACAGATTACTCTTTTAATGTTAAGTTGTTATCATCGCCTATAAATGATTGTGATTATGAGTTTGTTTCAATGTAGTGGCGGGTGCTGTGGTAGCCGATTTTTTGAACTGTATTATGACTGTAAAATGCTACTGTTTTAGAGTTGGTTTCAAAACCGTTGAGAAAGTTCGAATGTGTTGGTGGGTGCTGCGGTATCCGAATTGCTTAAAAGCCATCCGCATGCATCATCAGAAATTTGTATAAAAACAGGCGAACGCTTTGCATTTATAGACTGAAATGGAAGAGCAGCTTTGGCTCTGTTCGGTAATTACTTGCCGGAACAGAGAAGGGAGAGACGATACATGGATTAATCAAATTAATAAACTCGTTATCTCGAGTGTGCCAATTTCGGGCCAGGGCTGTCGATGAGGCGTAATTAAACATTTTATGGAGACAGTGATATTAATTAATGAGATTAAATACGTGACTTAAACGTTAAGACTTAAGTGTTCTACATCAAAATGTTTGATCATCATCATCACCAAATCCACAACGCGGAACGCGGCTGTGAACGCGGAAGTTCACAGCTTGACATGGCATTTTTACTAGACAAAAAAACTCCTTCCACACTTCAACGTCCCGCGAATTTTATATTAAATATAGAATATAATATAAAATCTTTGCGATTTCTTTTAGTGCAGATAAGATCTATAAAAACTAACAAATTTCAATAAAGCTTTTAGAAAATCTATAGAATATTTGTCCTGACTGACTGACTGACACTTAACAACGTCCAACCTAAACCACTAGTCGTAGAGACTTAAAATTTTTAGGGATATTTGCCTTGGTCCCTATAAGTATACTAAGAAAGGGATTCCCGAAATTCAACTCCTAAACGGGTATAGCGGAGGTTGAAGTTTGTATGAAAATAACTTCATAAAGTTCCAGTGTGGTGACTGAACTCAATGGTAGCAGCCCTATAAACCCCTAACTTGTAACGTAGGAGGGTTGAACGTCTGGCGAAGGCATCAACTGATAGCATGTATAAATTACCCTTTATGTAATAATGTGGAACACGTGCAGACTTATCGTTGGAAATTAATTAAAATTACATTCTCGGAGTCTATTAATTAATAAGTTAAAATTAATTTGCAAGTAGATAATTTCGACCGTGGTGGCCCCAGCATGGAAACGGACTTTTCTATCATCTTCCGTGAACAAAAATAGTAGAACAAACCGAAAAATATAATATAGCCTATGTCACCCGGGGATAGTGTAGCTTCCCAAATCGGTGAAAGAATTTTTCAAATCGGTCCAGTAGTTTCGGAGCCCACATTTTGCAGTATGTAGTTAATACTAACTACTCCTTAAGGACTACTCCTTACGTGACAGGTTGCAAGCCCATCACTGATGCTAAAATACTAACTGGTTTCCTCATTATGTTTTTCTACATTACCCTTACATATTCTTATTCAATTCGAAATTTCCCGGGAAAGAAAAATACAACAAGTGGACCCTCTTCACTGGAATTAAAACGTAACTGATTAGCGACTCTCCCGCGTCTGACGAGCCACGTGCGAAAACGTGCAGACGCCCACGTGACATGACGCTAGGGCTGCCCCACTTAGAAAGTAAAAGGCCTAAATGTACTTTGAAGTGATTCTATTTTTACATTAATTATTTATCATATTCAAGAATTTAAAGGACTTTGCGTGTCTGTGTGATTATGTCAGCCCTGTTAAAGTTTGTAATTTTAAACTACCTACGATCTAATAGATATAACTGTAACTAATGTTAAAAGTGTCTTAGCGGCATCACACAGCGGGACAGAAAGTACACCAATATCCAAAACATTTAAATTAATTTTTACATTTGTTAAAACTATAGATCTTGGATTCGAACCCGCGAGCCACTAGTGCGGTAGTAGCAAATGTTGGTATTTTTCAAAACAGAAATTAAAAAGTAAAATCTTTTGTTGAAGCTTTATTGAATGTAGCAAAACTTATAGCCGTTTCGGACAACCCTACACATTTGTACGTGAGCTGATACTTCCGAATCTACTTTCCTAACAATCCGAAGGCGCGTGACCACGAATAAAGTCAGTGTGAAATCCCCCTTAGAACCGCTTCAATGGCGGGGTACGGAAACGAAATTACTATTTTTGTACGTCTTGCTGATAGAAAAAGCAGATGGCCAACCTGATGAGTGGTAACCATCACAAAATATTGCTTCGCTGTTCCGTAGTAGCGTGTACTACAATTGCGTCCGTCAACCTACAGATTCGAATCACAAGGGTATTTTTTTTTCATTTATGGCCGATCCTGTATTCATCTTCTCTTTTCTATGGCATCTGTCCGCCGAGTCGCATCTGTATAATTTTGGCAGTGTCAAGTGTATTAATTGCAATAATTTTTAGGGTTCCATACCTAAAGGGTAAAACCGGACCCTATTATTACTAAGACTCCGCTATGTGTCTGTCAATACGAAACTTCGTTTATCGTTTCTAAGAGTAGACTGGTGGATATCAAAGGCTAAAAGTACCTACCTACGTAACAGTTTTGCATCAGCTTTGCCGTGTATGTGGGAAGATCCATAAATCATTCACTAAGGTCTATGGTTAGAACCCCTATGTCGCAAACTATACTCATAAATGGACGTTGCAGCCAACTGTGAAGCTTTAATGACATGACAGCTGTTTCTATTTCTGCAATAAAATTGCAAAAGATTCTTGTGTTATAAATCATAGGTCCAAGATACGGATACACTTATGTGATACCTTTCTACCAATAGCAACGTAGTGCGGAAAATGCCAGGACAAAATATTTTTTATAATGGCCAATCTAGACGAGGTGGCCTTAAACTTATGCCTAGATTAACTTAGGAAATAGCAAATGCAACGTGTCCAATTGACATCACATTTTAAATTCTCGAATCTTATAATGGGCCTAGATTAACGGTTATGGAGCCAAAATTATGTCGATTTACCTAAAACCTATCCCCAAGTCATACTCGTAGCAATAAAAGTCAAAACTGAATCAAAATCAGGTTATATCCGTACTTTTTACAAATAAACAAGGCCAAATAATAGCTTTAAACAAAAACCACAAAAATAGAAGCTTGTTTAGTAGCCGCCAGCAAAGAAGCCCACCAGAGCTATGCGATAAATTCCAACAATTCTTTCAAGCATAGCCCTTAATTCAGTATCACGTTATGACATCATTATAGTTCCCGGATTCCTATATAAACAGCTTCAGCTTGATGCTGGCCAGGGCCACGGTCAGAACTGGTCAGGGGGTTATGGTATAACTCATCTTTTTGACGAAGACTCTCGACTGCTCGGCATCAGCCTAAATACATCCACTAGTGTACATACCTCTCCTATATTTTGGAGGATTTGTCGAAGTTACCACGTTTGTCAGACCGGCGGATTGGTGACTGCAGTGTTGGTTTATTACGTATATACACAAGAGATGCTGCTGCCCATCTCCTACTACTTCTTCTTTTGAGTCACTAGCTAAAACCAATTGAATCTTTGAAACAAATTTAAGTAACGATTTGGTCCAGCCCCTTTTGCCCCTCTTCCTGGTCACGTCACCGCAGCAATAACTCACAGCCCCGAAGTAGCGTTCCTGCGTAAGCGCATCCACATAAAACTGTCAACGGTATGATCTGTGGCGCACACATCACTATTACTAACAGATGTGTCTAAAAAAATATTAAAGTGATTTCTTTGTGTTTTATGTGCGCTATGAATAAATAGGGCTATTTGTTGAAGCATGGTGAAATATTAATTACACAGTTTGTTTCGTTTTAAAGACTTTTCGTCCGAACTCTTTGACATCTCTTTGTTATAATGCTATAGCCGCAAATAGGTATTCGTATTTTGATTATCGTATCTTTATGTAAACAAGCGTATTTACATGTATAAGATCACTTTCCTATGGAAAAGGTAGTAAGAACGGAATAGGTGTTGAGCAAGTCTTCTCCAGTTTATATCCAGTCCCAGGCTAGTGTCCTGTAAATAGAGGCATGATTAAAAAAAGTCCTCTCTGACGCTAAAAATCAACCAAACTATGTAGATAAAAAGGCCTGTTTACTTTATTTATAACCGTTGTAACTTTTACAACGGTATTACAGCAAAACAATGAACTCTTACACCTCAAAAACTAGAAAGTCATGAAATTAGTTGATGACCTCACTTATTTTTTGAATAATTGTCGTGTAAATGTTTTTAGCACCGCTGTAAAACTATTTTGAAAGTTACAAAGTTAAATTGAATACATTCTAGTGCAGTTGACTGTACCTAGAACCCCTATAATTTTGATGGCATTTATTCGATACAATCACAGTGGTTACTTAGAATATATAGAAAAATTCCTTTTGATTTTGACTTTGACTGTGACAACCTGTCACATTTGGAATACCAACTACTGCAAATTATGGGTATGTACCAAATTTAATATGGACGTGCCTCTGATTACTATAATCTCGAGTAGGTACTTGGTACTTGCATCTGAGGGGATATCTACCGTGCTTATTACCGTTATTTGTGGAACCTTTACGACCTAAGATACCTCTCCACTTAATATACTTGGAAGTTTTGACAAATTTGCAGCTATATTTTGCAAGCTTAACCCAGAATCACTTAGCTAAAGTAATAGCAGTTACAAACGTTTTCTGTAATGACAGTATAAGTTACCGCAGGTTATATCTTCCTTTTGACCTCTCAGAGTGTCGTACTTGATTTAAATGTTTGCATTTGCTCGATCTGAATTGATCTATTAAGTTATAACTTAACTTTGCCCAAGCCTTAGGTTTCTCACTAGAACATTTACTTGTATTAGAACATCGAGTTGTTTATGTATCACCGTCATGAACCGAATATTGAGTACAACGTTCCTATTGCTACCACTAATTCTCTATAACTATATCTCGACTATAAGCTTGCAATCTGTAACGTATGTTATCTGTATGTTGTATGTAACGCACACGTGCAATAACATCAAATTAACTATCTTGATGCACCTTTGACCTCCCTTATACTCGAATAATCTCGAGTGGTACTTGATACTAAGAGATCTGAAGGATAACTCAGTAGTCATATAACTTAAAGCCATCTGTTTATCTGTCTTTTTGTTAAGGTAGCTTGGAGATTAAAGTCGTGATGCTTTTTTTCTAGAGCAAAGGCATAATCGAGAGCAAGCAGCATTTCAATTTTCAATTGACTCACCTTTGCAGAGAGGATTTTAAAATATGACGAAGAGTTATTGCAACTTTTCTTTCCATAAATTAAAATAATCGATCCTTGAAAGAATGGCGTGCTTTTAATAAAATTGCACTCGATCTAAAGTAATCTTAAGTTTGTGTATTTTATGGGGGAACTGCTCACGGATGTTTGTGTTGGTGAGTGAATCAAGCTCGTACCAGACTCATGCAAACAAACGGGAACCTCTCGACAGTTCCATAATTTTGATATATTTCATCTTAAAAAGCCTCTTAAAAGATCGTGCTTTTTTCAGTTAGTGTATTAGAGCGTGGTTAGTTGTCAAAATCAATACCAAGTACACATTAACCTATATAGTATCGTCTCATTACTCTAGGTAACAATGTTCAAACTCCTGTCATACAGCTTATCACGGGAAATCTTTAATAGAGTTTTTATGAAGAGCTCGTCCTGCCGGGCTAAGATGTGCAACGCGAGATATGTCGCGCTTAGCACGAGATACTTTTTCTATTGATGGACATTTTAGAAGTTATATGACGACCGATGTGGCGCGGCGGGCGAATGTCCGCCTGCGACGCAGAGGTTGCGGGTTCGATTCCCGCCTTGGGATAAATGTTTGTACGATCTGCAAATATTTATTCCGGGTGTTCTGGGTATTTTCTATGTATAATAAAAATATCTATTTATGTAAAATAATATTAAGTATATCAGTCATCTAGTACCCATAACACAAGCTCTGCTTAGCTTGGGGCTAGATGATGCTGTGTGAGTTGTCCAGCATTATTTATTTATTTATAGATAAAAGACCCATAGATGAGCTAAATATTAGCATTAAGTCTTCATTTGTCAGATCGAGATAGATTTTTGGCACTGGCATGTTAGCACAGGAAGATATAAAGAGATATCTCTATTTCGCACGAGATAACGAGTAGACAAAATTTTATCGCGCTGCACTTCTTAGCCGGGCAGGGAAGAACTACCACATCCCGACCGATGTGGCGCGGCGGGCGAATATCCACCTGCTACGCAGGAGGTCGCGGGTTCGATTCTCGCCTTGGGATAAATGTTTGTACGATCTGCAAATATTTATTCAGGGTGTTCTGGGGTATTTTCTATGTATAATAAAAAAAACTATATCTAAGTATGTAATGTATTGTATTAAGTATATCAGTCATCTAGTACCCATAACACAAGCTCTGCTTAGCTTGGGGCTAGACGATGCGGTGTGGATTACCCCAGCGCTATTATTTATTATTATACCTTTTTCTATTCCAAGTAGTGTTGCTGTGTTTCGGTTTGAAGAGCGTAAGGTACCTAGCTGTTCTATCAGGCCCTCTACCGTAAGCTCTAATAGCACGACTGCGAACTGTCAAATATGTCAAATATGTCGAGTCTCATGATATAATAATTTTGTACATCGAACGCATCAAAACAATTATAGAAGTTGGAAAACCTTCGTACCGTGACCCTCCTAATACATTACATAAGGCTTACGGTACGGGTTATAATCAAGTACCTATCGAGCGAACAACCGAGTTAACGGTAGCCTCTCAGAAAGTAGTTAAATAAGTGATTTTCCAATGATTTAAAATCACTTTGTCAAGTTGTTTAAAGTTAATGATTATTTTCAGAATGTAACTGCAACGGGCACGCTCGCCGCTGCCGGTTCAACATGGAGCTGTACAAACTGTCGGGACGCGTCAGCGGCGGCGTCTGCCTCAAGTGCAGGCACTACACCGCCGGCCGACACTGTCACTACTGCCGCGAAGGGTACTACCGGGATCCCGCGAAGCACATCACCCACAAGAAGGCTTGCAAACGTGAGTTTTTAACCCATAACTATTTCATTCATTTTCGATAAACCGATTTAGGATCTGGGCATAGTCCCATGCTCTAGTTACCTCGTTTACTGTCACTACTGCTGCGAGGGATACTACCGGGATCCCGCGAAGCATATCACCCACAAGAAGGCTTGCAAACGTGAGTTTTTTTGAGTGAGAATCCATTTCTACATCCACTGCTGATAAACTGATTTAGGATATGGGCATAGTCCCATATTCTGGCATAGTCTGGCGGACTGTAACTGCAATGGATTAAGGCAAAATACTCTGAAAGTTCAAGAAAATAAAAAGAATTTTCAAGTCTCTACGACCAGCGGTTTGCTGTGCGTTGTCTCTATGTCAGTCAGTCAAGACAAAATTATTACAATATTTCTATATTCCATTCTATATGTTTCTTCGGCAAACCATGAATATTCTTAATTTAATTTACAAGTGCTATTTTTATGTTCTTTCACAGCTAAATGAATTCTATGCAACTTTTTATGAATCAAACTATAAATTAGACGTAAGATGAACCATAAACTTATCAGCTTAAAACACTGCCGTAGTTTAAAAGCCTTAAAACGCTATTTTAATAAATAAAGGATGAATTTGAGTAAACTATTCGCCGTAAAAAGATAAAAATACTCGACAAAAACGATAAAAGTTTAACACCTGCCTTGTCGCTACGATTAAACTGTCTATCATTGTTTAAATAGAAGGAACCTCTATTTAAACAAGGTTTAGATGTGGACTTGAAGTATCTGTTTGATGTTTTTAGATGTTGGACAATTTGTGTTGATTTTTAAGAAAATACACATAAATGTCTCCTGAAATAGCTGGTCACAGAGCTGGCTCACTAGTTCTTATACTCAAACCGTGTATAATGATTTTGAACTCAGATGCATATAACATTAAAACTAATACAAGATATATATGAAACAGACCATTGCAAACGATCTAGATAGCTCAACTGATCGGTTTTACTGTTTCATTTTATTATTTTCTGTTCAAGTTTTTGGTCTCTGATGTAAATACAGAACAGTAGTAGTAAGAGCTCTTAGTAAAAGGCTTGCCAGGGGAAGTACTACCACCATACCTATTTCTACCCCCGAGCAGCGTAGCGTAGCTCTGCTGCGGTTTGAAGGGTGCAAGTGCCAGTGAAAGGGTACAAGTACATGAGGCTTAACACCTGTATCTCCGGATTGAGGGTGCAGAGCAGTGCATCGTAGGGCACTGTGAGGCAATGCTTTGTTTTAGGCGATGGTAACCACTTAACATTAGGTGGGCCATTAGCTTGTTCCATCAGCAAGGCTATTAAAACCACGGAACAAAGAATACCTACATAAAACTTCAAATAGGTATATTGTATCTATTATTTTATAGATGTCACTTTGGTGTTTTGAACCATTGAACTTTTATAGATAAAATCTCCTTATCTTTTATGACCAGCCCGAATCCTAAAAATAATCCGATATGTAAGCAAAAATGTGATAGTTTTATTTCGCAACCTTTCGAACCCTCAAAATCTTATTTCCAAACAAGAAAACATTGAAATTGCCAACAGGCCAGCTATAAAAACAATCGGATAATGGGTTTACTATGTGCCATGTCCCAAGCTTGGGACGAAGCAAAACCGAATAGTTTTCTCGTAAAAGCAGTCCTGCGTAAAGCCATGCGTCCACTGAAGTGAGGGTTGCCAAAAATACTTATCTCGATTCATAAAGCGAAGACTTGAATCAACGCGTTCAACTTGTGTTCGCTGTAACTTGAAGATGGCGACTTTTCATTATTATAGTTTTTTTAGGTTCTGATGTGTGATTTCGGCGTTATTTTAACCATCATCACTTGAGCTAGCACAAGTTATAGCAGTTTGAATGAAAGTGAGATATTGTACCCAAAAACGTTTTCCTTAGGTTGAAGAGAAACGCCATCTTCTTCTTCAATACCAACGACAGCCGACTTACTTTTTTTTACTAACTCGGCTTGACTAAAAAATATTTAATTTATCCAATTGACATTGGCAAAATTGTATGTGGAAGGACGGACAAGTGTCATAGAGAAGCGAAGAAGAATTCTTAATTCTTAATTCTTTATTGCACACAAACAATACATAGAAAAAATACATATATAGAAAACATGTACAAAGGCGAGCTTAACCCTAACAAGAGTTTAGAGAATAAGATTGTCTTGTGTTTTTTTACATTAAAATAACTTTTTATTGCGATTATGCTGTCATAATTAGGTAGATACTACTGCTGTTTCATGCCAGCAACAAGACTTGAGTACGCATATTAAACTGACAGAATAAAAGCTTTGTCCATAAATTATACCCAGGTTGGACATCCCGTAACTTGGGACGTGATAGAAAAGCTGCCCCTTGACGCTGTAATAATCTAAAATATTTACATTAATGTAAGGGCATGTTAAGTGATTCAGTGGACAACTTACTTTACTCTGAATCGGTTTTTCTCACCCTCTGACCCGCGGATCAAATTACCCCTCCGGGAGCGAAAGGGTACAGTTGACTTCTGCTGACGTGTTGATTGACTGAAGTAGTTCCTTGAGAAAACACCCCTTTTATGGTTAAGAAGTTACCTCGTGTGTTCTTTTTATTGAGGTAGTGGAATTTCAGTACCAAAAATATTACTATGAGGTGTAGTGTAAAATATAAAAAAAGGCTTTTTAACAGTTGTGTTTTTTTTTGTACGATTTGCTGATGGAACAAGCAGATGGCCCACCTGATGTTAATTGGTTACCATACATAACAAAGCATTGCTTTGCAAGTTACTTTCGTTAGGAACGAGCTCTACGATGCACGGCTGTCTAATTTCAACGGCATCCACAATTCGATCCAGAATATAGCAAGCTGCTTGGCGGCGACATAAGTATGGATCTTTTGATCTGAAATCTTGTCCCTTAACTGAATCGATTCGCGCGTGAAATAATTGGATCCTCAATAATCATATATACCAATTATAAGAATCTCTGTCCTGACAGACTGACTTATAAACATTGCACAGCTTAAACCACTGGTTATACCAACTTGATATTTCAGGGTATATTTGCCTTGGTGCGAAAAGGTACGCTAAGAAAGGAATTCCCGAAATTCCCCCTAGAAGGGGTACAACGGAGGGTAAAGTTTCGCTAGTACGTTAAATATTTAAATAAGCCCCAATTTAAACTAGACTTTTCTCTAATAATAGGTAATATTTTATCCCAAATTCGGAGAATAACTTCGGTTGTTGATCTCACAAGGGTCCAAAAACCTTGAAGAAAAGGTTTGTTCAACCGTTACTATTTCAAGAGATTTGGGAAAACCAGTGTCCTTATTCACATTTTATTTTTTATTCCTTACTAGTGGAAACGTGCGTGACTTGGTCTACGTAAAACTATTTTTATACAAACTTCAACCCCTGTTTACATAAAGTAAATCTTGTCAGAAAATGCAAAAAAACGAAAAAACTTTTCGAATTCGATTTTTTCGACAATTTTGAGCTATTTATTAAAATTTACACTTTAATTACTCGAAAAACTTAAGACCATCACTTAACTTAACCGTCAGTGTTTCCGGATACACAACTACAACGTCGGAGTTTTTAAATCAAGAGTGGATTATGGCTAAGCATGCTCCACCTTAGGCTGCATCTTCACTTTCCATCAGGCGTGATGGCAGCCAAACGCTTAGTTATCGTTAATAAAAAAAAAAAAAAAAAATCGCCATCTTCTTCTTCCAAACTACTGGCAGCCGACTTCATTTTTTTAAATAACTCGACTTGACAAAAAGTATTTATTATAAATAAGTAGTTAACACTGGCCAAGTTGTCTGTCAAATGACGGTTAGATGCCATTATGAAGAAAAGAAGAAAATATCTTCGTAAAAAGATGTTTGAGAATTCTTCACGCGCCTGTTTCTTCTCTATCACTGCGGTTGTTAACCCTGTGATAAAAACGACCTACAATTTTCATTTATTCTGTGCCAAGAGACCCAATATCCTCCCTAGCACGTAGCGAAGGAACTGCGATCATTCTGACCCTCATAAAGCATGGACCACTAAGCGTCGAAGGTCTCTGGGGTCAGCGGTCTCCGAATTATTGAGCTGGTCTGAGTTAGGGTTAGGGCTGCTATCAAGTACCTATTCAATTTACTTTGGAGATTGTCAGTGTTTTTATTACTGGACCGCGAGGGAAGGAAATTGAAAGTGATTATGTAAAATGGCTGGCATGTTGGGTAGAGACCGCTAGTGTGCGTAAGGTGAACACTTATTTGTATGAGATATCTACACATGTAAGAAGTAACCGTGAGCTCGATACTTGCCTACTAATCTGTAGCGTGAACTCAGTCTGAACAGGACCGAATAAACGCGAACAATAAATACCATAACTTAATAAAAAAAATGGAAAATAGCAATTTTCATATTTAATATTGGACGTTCCTCTGACTACCTCCCTTAAACAACTTCCAAAAATCTTAAGTTCTAAAGAATAAAAGATCTCAGGAGATATCTATCGTGCCTGAGGTTTGATGTCGACAAACTATTTCTTTTTAGGGTTCCGTACTCAAAAGGTAAAACGGGACCTTAACTAAGACTCCACTGTCTGTCTGTCCGTCTGTCACATGCTGTATCTCATGAACCGTGATAGTTAGAGAGTTGAAATTTTCACAGAAGTAGTATTTCTGTTGCCGCTATAAACAGAATAAAATAAATATTTAAGGGGGCTCTCATACAACAAACGTGCTTTTTTGCCGTTTTTACTATAGATAATGGTATGGTTTTTTTCTTTACAATGTATAATAAACATTGTTCCCTTTCGCCAGCAGGAGGAAAAGTGCCTAAAATATTGACGTGAGCAAAGCCGAGGGTGGTAGCTAGTACAACAGGGGCGTAATTGAGTAACAAACAAACTCCCAAACTTCTTTCTCATAAAAATACGTCACAAAAGCTATCCTTTCGAAGGAAAGCAAGGAAGCGTAAGGAATTGAAAGGAAAAGTTTGTATTGGCAATAGTGTTAGCAACACAATAGCGGGATAAAGTTTTCGTTGGAGTGGTGTTTATCAACATCACGATACGAGGAAAAAGAGCTCTGAAAACAGTTGAAAACTGTTCTATTATTTTATTTACCGAACCTTTGAAGATGATTCATTCAATAAAACAGTTAAGGAGAAGAAAAACTATTCTCGTTTCTTTTTATTCTTTTACTTTTTACTTTTGTAATGTGTGTGCTAGAGTAGGAAATGTATATCTCTGTCTATATCATCATCATCATCATCATCATCATTCTATAGAAGTGTCATGATGTACAAATGCCTCCTCCATACGTTTTTAAAAAAAACTAAATTTTTTCCTAAAGATTGTTGTGCGGGTTCTCAAAGGTCGTTGGTTTTAATTTTACTGAAGGATTGACAACACTCTTTCGAAGCCTCAGGTATAGTAAAACGCGCATAGGCTACGGTAACCGCTTTACATCAGGTGGGTCATACGATTGTTTGTCTGCTTCATTACAAAATATATGTGTTAAAGCGAAAAATTTTGAACGGGAAAAACACATTAAAAATTTTGAACGTTTTTGAGAACAATGTCCTTAAGTTTAACTTTCTTTCCCAGCCTGCGACTGTCACCCCGTGGGAGCGAGTGGCAAGACCTGTAACCAGACAAGTGGACAGTGCCCCTGCAAGGATGGCGTGACCGGCACAACCTGCAACCGCTGTGCTAAAGGATACCAGCAGTCTCGCAGCCACATCGCGCCTTGCATACGTAAGCTAAAAGCCGTCTTCAAGCAGCTGCCCAAGAGTTTTAATCCGGCCTTCTGATCTGGTTGTAGGTTTTACCCGATCGCGTACCTATGGCAATGCTCTCAAACGGTGAAGGAAAACATCGGGAGGAAACCAGTTAGTATTCTAGCAGCGGCGATGGGCTTGCAACCTGTCACATGTAAAAACCAATGCTCAATATCTGAACGTACCTCTGACTACCTCCCTTATACATTCCCAAGGATCTCGTACTTGGTACTAAGAGATCTGAGAGTTATTACCACCTAGTAATAGGTGATAGTTACCACTTCTCATCAAGTGGACGCATTTTAACTATATTTGGTATCGTCCGCAGGTATCCCCAGAGTGGTGACAGCGGTGCAAGCTATGGAGGCGGTGGAAGGCGAGCCGGGCCGCGGTAAGTAGTAAGTGGAACTTCATGCACTCTCGCCTCACCTCCATCTAAGGAAGCATTCATTTTCAACTCTGCTGTAGACCGGACCTACTTTCTTGCTAAAGACCAACATCAGCTCTGAGCAGCTGAGTATCATTTTCCTTTTATTTTCTCCAAAATTTGAAACAATTTAATTAAACTAGAGATTTTGAAAACCTTTGGAGCGGGGTCGGATATTGTATCAAAAAGTGTCTTGTAAATTCTTCTTCTTTCTTCTTTATAATATAAAGAAGAAAGAAGATATAATTATCTTCTTCTTCTTTTTATGTGGCCTTTCAGCGGCTGAGAGTAGCCACGAATTTGCTTCTTTATGTCTATATGGTTTTGGCACCTGTTCGGCATTTGGCAGACAATTTTTCTAATGTCAGATGTCAATTTGGCGTTTCTTTTTAAAACCGAAGGGAAACACTTACTTACACATCACATACTCTCTCATTCTATTTGAATCAAGTAATGTTGGTTAAAATACCACCAAAATTACACTAGGCGTAAAAGCTTCTAAAAATGATAGACAATGAATCCTGTGTTGTAAATTATTGCATTCTGTCAAAACTTTCTTGACATTCTTGACCAATCACAGTCCAGTTTATTTCATTTCTTTGTCGAAAAGAGACTTCTAAAAATTTAAATTCGTGTCAAAAATGTGGAACGCGTTTATAAATTCAAAATCCATTTTATTTAACGAAAATGAATGCTTCATTCAAGAGTGACTGCATTAGTTTTTTTCCAATTTATGTCAAGTTATAATTGAAAATTATAAAATTAAATAACTATCTAACGCAGTCACTGTTTTATTAATTTGCACTTATAGTTTAACATAATAATCTTATTTCGCTAATGTCTAACAACACCTTTTAAAAAGTACAGTGATGTTAAAAAGTGTTTTATTTTTTACGAATTGGTGTTGGCTAGTCTGTTGAAAGATTTCACTTCAAGATAACTTCTAAATTTCAAGTTAGAATAATTTGATTGTTTATAAGTTCTATTGTAATTAAATGTTTATTTTCAGGCTTTTTTCTAATTCATTCATTGACCAACCCATAATACTCATGTTTTTTTTATTTCTCTTAAAATTCAGTGGTGACTGTAAGGTAACCTTTTTATTGTTTTATGCACATTCACTTATTAATATTAACATGTTTGAAACGTATTTAATATTATTATGTATAAATAAAGTATATATCTGTGTATTCCCTAAATATAAGACCACATATCTATTTAACTAACTAATCAACCATTTTTATAAACACAAGTTCAATTTTTATGAAGTGTTTTGACTATTTAATTATATTTAATATTTATTAATATTTTTGTAAAACATTAATTCACAATAGCATTTATTATGTAATTATAAGCACAGCCTCACTACGAAAACCTTTTGCAGCTACTAGCGCCTAACGCAATTTCACACAAACTATGAATGCTTCTGCTGTTTGCTGCAAAATTACTGCTAGCAGTCTACTGACTGATCAGATCAATGAACAACCACGAGTTGTTTGAATAGTGTCCTAATTAAAAAAAAAGGGCGGTGCTTTAGACCACACGACTGAAGTAAAACTTTTTTAATATACGAAACGTAACTGGCTATGAGAGAAAGAGAGAAAGAACAGTGCTTTCATACCCCCTCCATGGTAGTGTAACGTTTAACGCAACCTTGTTGGAAGTCGCATTAGAAGTATTAATTCAATATACAACAAAGTGCTTGATATAACGTAGAGTAACTATAGATTTTAATACAATACATTTTATTATTATAGAAATTTGAGCAGCTTTTGAGGGGCATTTGATTAATGATTGCTGACTGTGGTTTTAATTGTTTGAATGTTGCGCAGCGACGGATCAGTGCGGCCGGTGTCGCATCGGCGCTCGCACGCTAAATCTCAACAAGTTCTGCAGCCGAGATTACGGTAAGATTTAATTATTTAGTACTAAGTATCTATTGGTTTACCTAACTACTAACAGAAGACTAAAAATACCATTTCTGTACCCGGTTTCTATTTACCGGTAGTCTAGTGGGAGTGATCTTGCCTTCTGATCCTACATCAGGTGGGCCATAAGCTTGTTCCATCAGCAAGTTAAAAAAAATCATAACCTGAGGTGCTCAAATTGAATCGTGGGTTTGAATTTAACCATATAGATTCATGTATAATTTCTGTTGGTTGCAGTCATAATGGGCAGAGTGGTAGGGCGCGAGGCGCACGGCGTGGACGGCGAATGGGTTCGGCTGGCTCTGAGCGTGCAGGCCGTGTACAAACGCGGTCCTCGCTCGCGACTCCGACGCGGCTCCGCGGCGCTGTTCGTGCGCGCCAGAGACCTCGCCTGCAAGTGCCCTAAGCTCAAACTCAACAAGTAAGCTCAGTACTATCATCAATGTACAAAAAGTAATTAATACTAGAGCTACCTTTGGACAGTCTAAAATACTAGGTGCATCTAAACTAGTTGATATAATATATTCATCTAACCTCCTTCTCCTTCCTCAGGTCTTACCTAATCCTAGGAGTGGAAAAAGAAGGCATAGCGTCCGGCCTGCCCGGTCTCACAGTTGGCGACAGGACTCTACTGCTGGAATGGCGCGACGACTGGCATCGACGCATCCGCCGCCTCCAACGGCGTGCCATCAACTGCCACTAACCGTCGCCGTTTTGAATATACTTTCAAAATCCCGCCATGTTTATTTGGTAATATTGGCCAATAGAACAAAAGCAAGTGACGGCGTTAGGTGGTTCTTTCACTCGCACTTACGATGTCCGTTTCATCCCGCTAGGTTGCCTTTGCTTGCGTTTGTTTGCTAGGTCGGTATAAATGGTCGAGTCCGAGTGGATTGTTCTTGTTGTTCGATTGTGATTGTGAAGTGTTCCATCATTGGATCCCTGCAAACGTGAATTGAATGTAGTTGTTTTAACTGTTACTGCCATATACGTGCTATCTATAACATTCATACATTATAACCGCGTTGTCAGAAGTGAATGTTGTTCTTGCATGCTTGTTTTACGGACTCAAGCTAATTTTTTTACATAGTGAGTGTTCAACAACCGACCACTAAATGGCTGTTCATACAAGCGTAAACTTTTTGTCAAAAATGTCATCATTAACATCAATCTTGTCATTTTTGTCAGTTACATTTAATAGTTACAATATCCATATTCGTTTTTTTAAATGACTGATAACTTTTCTTAATAATGTTCAATATTCATTACTGTGTATGTGAAACGTTTGCCTAGTCCCTTAGGAATAACGTTAAGTACTAATTAATAATACTTAGCATTTTTGATGTTATATTCATAGATTTTTATACATTATGCCAAAAATATGAGAAAAGCCCCCATATCCACTGATGTTTAAAATACTTTTAAGAACTTCCGAACTAATTAAAGCTAAACTGTTAAATTAGGGGATTTTATTTTAGAGTTTCCTTCCTAGGATTTCGTTACAAATGTAAATTACTAAGTTTTTATTTATTTTATGCTAATAGTTTAATATGATAATCTAACTATTGTAATCGTTCCATTTCTTGCATTTTATGTATAATTGTTATTTTATAGAATAGCGCGCATGTTAATATTGTTTTTATTTTTGCAATGGCAGCATTAGTTTTATCATCTGTCGAAATATTTATTTGTGTGTTGCTAGGTGACGTTTGTTTTGACAGCTGTTATGACTTGTGCCAGCGAAAGTACAACGTAGGGTTAAGTTAAAGAAATGACTCATCCCCACACAGTCACAATGGTTACACGTACCTCATTTTATGAAATAAACATAGTTAAGGGAGTATTTAATTAATATTAACTAGCGTATAGTTTTTTCTACTTCTTTAAGTAAAAATATTTTTTATGATTGCCATCTGTCCTTTAAGACGTGTCTGTAAATTTACTTTTTGATCTTGCCAAAGTAACATGTTCTCTTGTACAGAGTACTTATTTATGTTGTTTCTGCCCAGTTGTCTCGCATAAAGAAGACGCTCTCTGAACAAATGCGTTGCCTAACTTAGGTATGTACAGTATTACTAGCTTTACTAAGAATATTATTAAGGCACTTTGGTATAAAAAGTACAAACTAGCACTGAGTTCAGTTATTATTCTCACTTTTTATTGTTATACAAAAATAAACACATACTTCCACAACAATATTTCCCATCTTTTCATAGTAGCTAACGTCAATAAATTTAAAAATATATTTTTGCAGTTATTTCGTAAAAAAATATCTACGCAAAATTTATTCTTAGAATCCGGCCAGCAAGGCATCCGCATCATTGTAATCATTCACAATTGAGCTGTCAGTGTTATTTATGTTATCTCCCCGAGGCTCGGGATAAAATACACAATACCGCCATCCACTTATTCACCGTACGATCGAGATATCACGTTCCGATCGCCATATTCAGAAATCAACCACAAAACTAACAAAGAAACTGCATAACAGACGCATCGTTTGAATTTAAAATGCTAAAACGGTACTAAAGGTACTTTATATTTATTTATAAAATTGTTACTGCAGCAAAATAAGGAAGTAGCTACATGAATATTCTTACCGGGTAAGTGTCAGTGTAACATCGCCTTAATGGCTAAAAATAAAGTTGGTACCTAAATCACGTCAAGCTGACCAATAAGATTAAAAAGACATACCTACATTGTATCGCAAGCAATCTTTCTTTATCGCTAGTCATACGTAAATGGTGTTCAGCATTGACATACTTGATTTAAACCGATGTACAAATAATTTAATACACAAATAAAAAGCAATGTCTATGTACTCGTAGATATTTTTATTTATTTAAATATGCACCACTGGAACACTACCAGGAATATAAAGTAATTAAATCATATTTTGTTAGCCATTTATTTACCTTAGTTCCAAATCAATCTTGTATTTGTATTTATCAAGTCTTGTTTGTACTTTTTAAAACCAAATTAACTAATTATTTATAGTTATATGATCTATTTAAAACGACTTAGGAGTTTCGCTTGGACGTTCTACGATTTGTAAAAAGTGTATTTAGTGAGTAGATTAATTCTATTTAACTGTTTCTAGTTATGCATATCTCTAGATTTCGAAAAAAAAAAATAGTTTTTGAACATCATCATGATTTTCAAGAAGCAAATTTATAAAATACAATATCTGTTTTTGCGGTGTTTAAAATATTAAGAATAATAAATTATAATTATACCTTCGTACTGTATCTATAATTTAAGTTATAGTTTGTATTTTTATTTTAATAATTTAAAGCACAGGTGTTCTGGGAATTATTTGAGGGAATTAATAATCAAAATAATCATGAAAAGCACCAATTATAGGTTTGGTTGAATGACTTTTCCATCCAATTAATATACCATTAATACAAAATATATACAAATTAATTAATATAATAAACAAATAAAATACTGCCATACTAGTGAGCCTATACTAACATAATGTGAACTAACAGAGCAATGCACGCTCTGTTAGTTTGTTGACTGCATTTTTGTTAAATAAACAAATATGGTCGTATACCTACATTATTTTTACTCAGTTATTACGGCATATCTTGAAATAAAAATGAATATTTTAACGCACAATATCAGGCCTACATAGCTTCTTCATTATTATAACGTAGAAACTAAATTAACGATTTTCGTCGCGACTGTACTATAATCGTCGAAGTAGGCATATTATTAATTTAATTATAATTTTAGTAGTTATAAATAAGCTATGTCAATTCAAGCAATTACACGATCTTTTGTGGGAACTCATTTCAGTTTAATAATGGCTATGGAGTGTAAACTTTGATTTTTATATTGCTACTGTCTAGAATCTTTAGTGTCATAACTCTGTCAAAAGTATTGTCATTATTGCGATATCCGATATGCGATATATCCGATTATCTACAGTGCCTAGAGATTAAGTTGTGAGGTTGTTTCTGTTTTCTCTATAGCTTGCATTACTCTGAGAAAAATAGACAATTTGATGTGTTTATGGAGTTTCCAATGAAGAGTTTGTAATGCAAAAATAATTGTGTTTTATAATATACCCTGCTCCTGTGATGTAATAAATGTTATTGGTTATATTTATTTAAAAATAAAAGTACATTAATATACGGAGATAATTGTTTTATTACTTTTTTTATATTAGGCTACAGTTCTTTCAAACAGTGAACATTCAGGCTAGGGTTTTTTATAGAATATTAATGAGAAAACTTGGTAAATAAATAATTAATTATTTACATATACAGCACACAGACGAAGAACAAACATCTATGTTTATCATACAAATGTTTGTTCTCGGTGAGAACCGAACCTACCACTTACAGCGCAGAAGGCAGGACTACTATTAACTGAGCTGTGAGGCATGTCAGGAATTAAATAAAGCTACGTAAATCTAGGCGTCAAGTTCTCGTCCCCATGCCTAGAAGAACAGTCAGGAAACTTACGGCTTGGGTTCCACTTAAAACACATTATTGATATACGAAAGGCGTTTATGCGACGCGAAAGATTATGCATTGAAAAAATCGTCGAGTTTCGGCTATATATTGACGACCGATGTGGCGCGGCGGGCAAATGTCCGCCTGCGACGCAGAGGTAGCGGGTTCGAGTCCCGCCTTGGGATAAATGTTTGTACGATCTGCAAATATTTATTCCAGGTGTTCTGGGTGTTTTCTATGTATAATAAAAAATATGTATGTATGTAATGTATTGTATTAAGTATATCAGTCATCTAGTAACCATAAGACAAGCTCTGCTTAGCTTGGGGCTAGATGATGCTGTGTTGATTGTCTAGTATTATTATTATTATTATATATTTTAGGTAACAACGTTCAAATTCATGTCAAGCGACCAACCGCGCTGATTGTCATTGTGCCAATTCTTTCGCGCCGTATAAACGCACCATGATAAAGTAAATCCGTATTTTTGTGTAATAAATAAAATAAAATAAATCACTTACCCTTATCAACATAGCGCTATAATACTTGGAATAGATTTTTAATGGGAGGCACAAGTATGTCTGAAGTAATTGCATCGTTTTCTTTCATACAATAACTAGCTAAACGCGTGTGACTTCGTCCACGTGAGGTTATTTTCATACAACCCTTGCTGCACCCTTTTAAGGGTTGAATTTCCGAAATTCCTTTTTTAGTACAAACCAAGACAAATATATCCTGTAATGTAAAGTTTCTATGACCAGTGGTTTAAGCTGTGCGTTGTCTATATGTCAGTCAGGACAAAGATTTTTATAATTGGTATAGATAAAATTATCTCAGTGGTTGTATGTGTTGC
This sequence comes from Electrophaes corylata, assembly GCA_947095575.1. Taxonomy (NCBI): domain Eukaryota; kingdom Metazoa; phylum Arthropoda; class Insecta; order Lepidoptera; family Geometridae; genus Electrophaes; species Electrophaes corylata. The sequence continues at coordinate 11,777,274 of OX352709.1, read as the reverse complement.
ACACCCTACAAATCAGTGCCAAATACCAAACTTTACCTTACATATTATGTACCTGTCAAAAAATAATAAGCCGCCCTTACGTGCCTACCCCGAAACCATAAAACATGGGTAATGGCGTCGGCGCCTCCTGATTTCCCTCAGGACTGCATGGAGAACCATTCTGATAGGTGCGAAGAGTCATGCGTAGTTTGTTTTTATTGGGGGACAAGACGGGAATAAGGAACAGGCCAATGACTGTATTATTCTATGTGACAGGTTTCTGAGTAGTGGACGTGAGTTCCGCGTACAATAAAGAATATCTATCCGGTTGTAGAGATCGCGGTCGGTGAGACCTACCTGCTATAGGTATCGAGTAGAAGTAGGTAGTGAGTGCACGATGTACAATTGTAAGATTGTGTTTCGATCGGATAAAGCAGTTTCTACAAGCAACTGATAGTTGAAGCTATAGATTGGTTTATAGAACGTAGAAAATTCAATTCGATTTGAATTTAGAACAACACACGAAGCTTGACTTCACGTGTGTGTTTTGTTTTTAATTTACTCACTAAAAACTTGCCAGTGGCAAAATTTTGTGTTTATAGTGTGCCTCTCAAAGATTGAAATTCATCAATAAATAACACAGCAAATTCCGCTCTTTTATGTATTATTCCTTTAGTCAAAAATCGAGATCGACTAAACATGTTTAAACTAATATTCTAAAGCTTTAATTGATCTTGTGTACCAATTTTCATCAATATCGGTTGAAAAATGCGACCTGTATACAAGTCTGCCTGTCTGTCTGACAAAACCATTTTTTGGCTAATCTCGAAACTGAAACGCTACGCTCGCTCGGATCAGAAAGCTCGGATTAGAATTCTAGATCATTTTAAATCGTTGAATTTAGATGCCATCAGTTTCACGAGATTAACCCGAAAAGAACATAATAAGTAAAACTAAAAAGTAAAACTTTTGAATGGCTTCTTCACCAATCATATGACAATACTGATGACTAATGAGTTGGAAGAAAGCCTTCCACCACGCCCAATCAGGTTTTGATTTGGTATCAAAATGCCTCTACCAAAATGTACTTACCTTAAACGCTTCCAAAACGAAATACCTTACTTTTTGCCTGCGTAGACCAGGACTTCCAAGTCAAAATGATTTCTCTATAAAAGCCCATACCGTACGATGTCTTCAAGATGGTAATCTGGGTTGTGACTGTGAGCTACTGGAAAACGCAAGCAATATTAAATACTTAGGTGTTACAATTGACGTACATATGACCTACGTACCGCACATTAATCTTCTTACATCTAGGATACGAAAACTGATAGCTGTTTTTAAAAATATCAGGCATGCTGCAAATTGCTCCCAACTCAGAACGACCTACTTTGCTCTGTGCCAATCACTGTTGATCTATTGCCTTACGTCATGGGGTGGCGCTGGAGTCACACACCTTCTTCCCCTTGAAAGAGCACAGAGAGCGGTGCTTAAAGTGGCTAACTCTCACACTTTCAGATACCCTACAACACAACTTTACAAAGAATGCGAAGTTTTGTCCGTTCGGAAACTGTTTATACAGCAAAGTATTCTCAAACAACACAAAGTAGCCCCGGACATCCAAGCTGCACACAATAGGAGAAAAAATAAAATCTACGAGATCTCAACTTGTAAAACTACATTTGCCCAAAAACACTTTAACTTTTTAGCGCCATACCTTTATAATAAGATTAACAAAATAACAACTATACATAATACAACCAATTTACAATGTAAAATTCAAATAAAAAACTTCTTACAAAATCTGAACTACAAACAGACAGAAGAACTATTAAATATTACTACCTGAACCCCCCCATCCCCATGTTAATTTATACACACACTTACACTATACACAATCATACACACCACAAACTCATTTAAAATAATAAAAAAAAAAAAAAAAAAAAAAAAAAACCTCGTGCATGCATCTACCAAACTTAAATTCAAGTTACATTATAATAGGTAACTTTATTAATTAGATAACTTTATAAAACTCTGGATACATACCTGTTTTTTTGCCGAGATGATCAAGTTTTTAATGTATTTTATTTCTATCATAATACCATATGCTTATTGTCAACCTATACAACAACTTATAGCCGAAGCAGAGATCCCTCGTGTCTACATACAAGTTCATACTTAGTTAGAGCGAGGAGTCAGTGCATAGCCAAAGGTTTTTCTATAACTATAAAAAGTATATAATTAAGTAGGTACATATGCAAATGTTTGGAAAACTTTGATACTGGAAATAAACATTTTTATTATTATTATTATTATTATAATACGGAGTCTCTCGTGCTGTCACTGAAGTAAGATATACTGGCCAAAGCCATCTAACCTAGAATTTAGAATAATATTAAAAAAAAAAACTACTAAGTTAACTTTTGATTGGTCTTGTATTATCTGTGTACCTACCTTGCTATTTCTGTATTGTCTTTCCGAAATGTTATTCCAAAATTAGGTAGGTAGGCCCATCCATTTCATACAGACTTATTTGCGACCCACCTTTTTTTTTCTTGTGCATGCTTTCTAGATATTAGCTTCTTACCTATTACGTTTTTTTAGTTTTATGTTGCTATCTAAATCTAGCCTACCTACCTATGTAGGTATAGGTACCATACCTCTCATGTATTATTTTATAAGGATAACACCTTCCAACAGACTTCCTATTGCTGTTCCCTTTTTGTAAAGGTCACGATCGAAGGAAGGCATCAAAAAACCATAACACAGGTTTTTTATAACCTAGCTTGGTTTTTCTGATCTGACCTCGTTACGTTACCTTTCTTACAAATTTAAAATGCATGTTTGTGAGTCAACAAAACTGGTAATGTTTATGTTTTTAGCTTTTTAGTATGTTTGTGCAAATAAATTATTCTATTCTATTCTATTCTAAGACACATACGGCTTGGTTGTACCGTTTTTTTGTGATCGTTTTCGCAAAATAATACAGCACGAACCAATACGGTGCCCATCGAACATGGCAACACTAACACATGTAGATGCAAGTCCTAAGTGCATCTAGTTCCCATATGTTATTTTTTTAAGTGGATAATACTTTAGTAAAACCCAGCTCTACATTTCGTGGGTAGGCAAAATCTTCATTTATATCTCAAGTGTGCCTGCAGCTGAACTGGACCACAATCAGATCCGCAACAATAGACCATAATAGCGATAATAACTCGCATTGTGTCGAACACTACGCACATTTTAATCAAGCGATGCATGGACCTAAGCCTATTGACCACCATGCCGGACAACGTAGGAAAAGTCGGATTATCCATCTTCACTAATAGCCGGATAATCCGAAGCTTATTGTGAAAGAGTCCGTTCGGGGAAGTAAAACCAGTGTATACTGTCGAGCAGTGATACCTATACACTGCAATCAATGTACTTATCTTCTACAAAGGCTGTCCTTACATCACAACATACACAGCTGTGTTCCAGTTTGAAGCTGCTTGGCGGTAAAAGTAGACATGGTGGTAGTACTTCCCGGACAAGCCCTTCGCTAAGAGCTACTACTAAAAGCTTTAACACCAGGCTGAGTGATGGACACAGTGCAAAGGATGTGCTTTGTAAAAGAATGCAATTGTTATAGGCAGAGGCCCCTCTTAACATTGGTGGATTATTTGCTTATTCCGGCGTTTTTTCTTAAAAACTGAGCTTAATTTCTGTTAATCATTTCTTTCGAACCAGATCTTCTGGCATTTAACTGTTCGTGACTAATCTAATAACTATTCTATTCTGACTCAGTATTCCTAATACCTACCCGATAAGCATCTACTTAGGTATACGTGAAATTTTCCTGATAAAAGATTAGATTTAGTTTTTGTGTTTTCTTTTAGTTTTAGCCGTAAAAAAGCTCTAAATAGCCGGATGTATCCCAGCACTACCCTGGACCAGTGTAAACACGGTCCCGTTATAGTGTAGGCGATTTTTATAGCGTCTATTTGGATTGAACAAAGAAATACAATGCGTATTTGGATCGTGATAATACAAGCCGTAATTGAGATGGAGTGTCTTCAAGCGAATAATTGTGATGATAGATTGTTACTCTTGTATGGAAAGCTTCTACGCTTTCCATCATTTGGTTATTTGATTGTCGTATCTCTGTTTTTCTTGGTAAATCTGCGGCAGGTCAAAATTCTGCATATCGTTTGTATTATTATGTAAAAAAATTGGAATATTTAACAGAATAATCTACGTAAATTGTAATTTTTCTTTACACAGTATTATCTAGCCCCAAACTAAGCAAACTTGTGCTATGGAAACCAACTAACAATTTTTTTAATTACTTCAAATCAAATTTTATTCATCAGTGGGGATCGAACCCACAACTTACAGCGCAGAAAGCAGTGAAACCAGTAAAAGTAAAACGTAAAACTTCTTCCTCGATCTACTGTAAAAGTTTAGATGTTTGTAATTGTACCAACTGGACCGATTTCGATAAAACTTGTAACAAAAACAGGTTCTGCCCGGAATAGTTATAAAACGTAGCATATGCTACTTTATATCTATCAAAAAAATATATCATCTGACGTCACAATACAAGAGATGTGATAAAAAATTCACAGTTCGTTTTAAGCCCGTAGGTAAGTTAAATATTACAATAATACTGTATTATTCTAAGTTCATTGAAAAGGTAGTCGTCACCATTATTTGTATAACAAGAGCCTATAACTCTTGCCAGACTGGAAAACACACAGGGACTTATAATAAGGTATTTCTCAATATTCACACATCCTATTCTAAGAGCTAGGCAACGCTTTTTTACAAAACTTTTGACAGTTTTGAATGCAAAAGCAATTTTGTAAATATGGAGCATAGAATACACTCATTATTCTTTGTAGGTTTGTAGGTATGTACTCACTGAATATACGGGCATACCTCTGACTACACCCTTAAAAATCATCAAAGAATAAGTACTTAGTAGTAAGATATCTAAGGGGATATCTACCATGCCTGGCAATCAAAGTTACAATCAGCTGCATTATAACTCTCAAAATGGTATACATTACAATAAACAATCATGAAATCAGTTGATAAATTTACTTATTTTAGTATTTGCCTTATAATGACACCATTTTGTAAGTTACAAACTGTATCCTACTAATATTATAAACGCAAAAGTTTGTAAGTATGGATGGATGGATGGATGTTTGTTGCTTTCACGCTCTAACCAATAGACCGATTGGGATGAAATTTGACATAAACATAGATTACAACTTGGATGAACATATAGGCTACTTTTTATCCCGAAAAATAACGGGAACGGAAAAAAAACTGCCAAGCGGGAGAAGCTGCGAGCGGCCGCTAGTAAGTTATATAGTTGATTGTACAAGCCTGGCTTAGTTTGGAATGGTATGGGGCATAAAACGCGTGACTGGTCCCTTGCTCTACAACAATTCAACACCGCGATAGGCATTTCAACCAGTTGTTTTACATTTGTACTGCAATACAAACATCAATTATTATGGTCTCTGCGCACACCTGCCTGCGCGTTACATTTGTCATGCTGTTGAAACTTAATTATCGTAACGCATTACTCTTACCTAAGCTTTGTTTGTGCTCGTTAATGTAGCTTTTGGACTGAGAGAGCGAAGCGAGTAGGGTAGTAGTTTAGTAGTAGTAGAGCTGTAAGTGAAGGGCTCGTCCGGGGAAGTACTATCACCATGCCTATTTCTGCCGCCAAGCAGCGCAGCGTGTTCCGGTTTGAAGGGTGTGGGTGCCGGTGTAATAACAGGCACATGAGGCTTAACACCTGTATGCCTCAGGTTGATGGACGCTGAGTAGTAGTGCATCGTCGGTGACGTTCTTAACGAGCGTGACCTACGAGGCCATACTTTGTTATAGGTCATGGTTTGTTATGGTAACCACTTAACATCAGGTGTTCCATCAACAAGTTGTATAAAAAAAAAACAAAAGCGAGCGAAAGTTACGAGACTGGAAAAAATACTTGGTCGTCTGTCTGTTCTCGCCTACAGGCCTTTTGAAGGCACAAAAGTTCCTTGGTTTTATTGACGTCCGATGTGGCGCGGCGGGCGAACTTCCGCCAGGAGTATGCGGGTTAGATTTCCGCCTTGGGATAAATGTTTGTATGATCTGCAAATATTTATTCCGGGTGTTCTGGGTAATGTATTGTATTTAGTATATGAGTCATCTAGTACCGACCGACCCATAACACAAGCTCTGCTTAGCTTGGGGCTAGATGATGCTGTGTGGATTGTCCAGCATTATTATTATTAAACTTTTCAGTCGATTGGATTAGAGGGAAAATAGGGCGAAAGGGGGGGAAGTTTGCTATAGCGTTTTATTTATAGCGTCCATTTATCGAGAGATTTTAATCAAATTTGAGAGGAACACTAAGAAGGACTTCATTCTACACAAGGTATTGTGATAAAAAACAAGACTGTATTTCCAATCTGGAAGGTAAACACAGTTCTTGCGTGTCATCGGTCGCGGATCATTGGTAGACCCCACAGACCCATTCCATAACTACCGTAGCCCTCCACCGGCTTGACCAACGCTGAGTCATGGTGTTTGCATCGGAACTGATAAAGGAAAAGCTCCATTAAAATGCCACCGTCACACAAACATATTTTTACATGTATTATACTCGTAGAATGTAGATTATGATTGTAGTGGAAGTCTCTGGACACACCCCTTTTTTTTCATTCGCTCCTGCATCCTGTATGGGTTGAATTTCAGGAATTACCTGCTAAGGAATGTCTTGTTATAGGTGATGGTAACCACTTAACATCAGGTGGGCCATTTGCTCGCCCAACACCAAGTCATATAATTCTCTATACCTGCTTCTACGACCTCTGTAAAAACGCTATCACCGCTATTTGAGTGTTATTACTACGGTGGCCGTTTTTTTAAGAAAGCCAAGCTTTAGCCGTGGACAGGCACGTCCACGCTGAATGGATGCTGGTAGGTACCCACTCTGTGAAGAATCGATGCTAATTCCAAGTCTTATATATTTTTTGTACTTTTTGCCTTCGGCTGTACGTGTTTTGTTACTTGGTACTTATTGGCTTTACGTGCTGGAATAAAGCGCAACACCAGACACCATTGAGGGCTTAAGGTTTTTAGGGTACCGTATTTCAAAAGAAAAGAGAACCCCTTCTTCTTTGAAGTCTAACATATCTAAAATAAATAAACATGGCTCTAATTCAGTTGTTTTACTTTTAAGCCCGAATCGGAATGGTGAAAGTGGCTGGGAAAGTCACTAAAGAAAGATTTCGTAATAATTAAAGTACCCTCAGGGCGCGTGTCTCACTTGCACTTGTCCGTCTTATATTTTCTACTAAGTAGTACATAATTATAACTGGCTGCCAGACAGACAAACAGACGGAATGCTAAGCTTATTTTAGACATAGACTAAAAGTTTTTTTAAACTTAGTCTATGGTTTCACATATTTGCCCAAAACATTACCATTTAAAACGTAAGGGTGTTAAACTTCAAAACCCCAAAACTCAAGGTACTTTCAGAATTTTCTCTATCTCGCTGTCTCCTTGATGAAGGGTTCTAATGTCAACAATATGTCATCCCCAATCCACTTGACGAGCTTAACCCCGTAATTAGAAGGGTAATGAAATTGATACCCTGTGGCTAAAGCTAAGCAACGTGCGGCACAGTAAAGAAAAGGGACCAGTACACCAACTTTTTTTTATGAAAGATAGGTACCTACGGAAGCAGCAGACGTCCCACCAAATGTTGAGCGGCTACCTCATGCTATACCCAAGAATTGGATTAGGTACCTCACAGCACGTCCACTTAAGAGGTGCTATTTCTGTCATAGAGCACCTGTGGTGTAGTGGAAGCGAACCCGACTTGCGATCCTAAGGTCGTAGGCTTGAATCCGATCGTACATTAATGAATGTTCTATTCGAAAAATAAGTGGGCGTAATACCAGTGTGCTTAAACGGTGAAGGAAAACATCCAGAAGAAACCGGTTAGTATTCTAGCAACGGTGATGAGCTTGCAACCTGTCACGTATAGTATACTAACTACGGTAAAATGCACATATACCCAAAGTAACAAATGTAATATTAAACGTACTTCTGACTACCTATTTCTGTAAGTGTATCATAAGGGCATGTTTATAATGAGCGTGACTTGCAGGGCAATACTCTGTTATAGGTAATGGTAACCACTTAACATCAGGTGGGCAATCTGCTTGTTCCAGTAATCAGTCATAAAAAAACACCTGTCCTACTAAATAAATAAATAATGTATCTAATCTACACTGTGGTCACCCACCCATCACTATGGAATGTCACGTAGTACCTACTGCTATTGGTTCTGTGATCATTGCAATTTGCAGGTATCTAGTATTTACTCTCTTAATTTGAGGTTTGTGAGTTGCATACTTATTAGGTGTGATATTTACTAGGCTTTTGTTTTTGGGATAAAAATATCCACAAACAAACAAATCGACAAACAATACAAAAGATATCGATATTCTAAGCTTTGTTCTTTGCATAAGTATTTGCAGACTTTTTTACTTATCATCTAGCCCCAAACTAAGCATAGCTTGTACTATGGGACACGATGACAGAATAATTATATACTTTTTTTTGTAAATAGTTACATAGAATACATATAACACCCAACCAGGCACAGCACAGAATAAACATTTATGTTCATGACACAAATGTTTGTTCTCTACATCAGCCCTAAAGCATAGCTTGTTCTATAGAAACCAGAAGACTTATGGAATACTTATATAGTACTTTTTTTTTGTAAATATTTACTAAGAATACATGTTACACCCAGCCAGATACAGAATAAACATCTATGTTCATGCAAATGTTTGTTCTCGGTGGGAATTGAACCCACCTACAGTGCAGAAGGCAGGGCTACTACGAACTGAGCTGTGACAGCTGTCAAAGACAGTTTTCTCTAATACCACATTTTGAAAGTGTCAATAAGGTTTCTATTATAATTAATTGATTCAGGCGTGACTTTGTGAAAGTCCATTGTAGTATTATAAAATAGGCGATTTAATATATGTACTATTCCGCTTTTAGATATCGACACGTGTTTCGCTTCTCTAAGAAGCATCCTCAGGAAGATCTTGACTTGCCGTGTTACGGCGATCACACACATTTTGGACACGGCGAAGTGGTGACTCGTACCCGTTGTGCTTCGTAGGCGTGTTGTCTCGCCGAGCGCTCACCAGAAAGGTTTCTATTCCCATTATTCTATTATTACAGGAAACTTGAACCTTTCGGAAGAGGAAGTAATCCCTTATCGGCGGGCGTCGAACCTCCTAATCCGTGACCAAATCCGAGCTGATATAAATCACGGGAGAATTAGTGCGATAACGTCCTGAAGGATATAGGGCTGCCACTTTTAACATCTATATCTACCTATACCAATTATAAGAATACAAGCAAAAACGCACGCGACTTCGTCTGTGAAGGTTTTTTTATTCAAACATCAACCTCCCCTGTACCTATTTAGGAGTTCATTGAATGATTAAATTTCGGGAATTCCTTTAGTAAACCTTTACGCACCAAGACGAATATACCTTCCCTGAAATTGTCAACTCTCTACGACCAGTGATTTAGGCTGTGCATTGTCTATTTCTATAGTAGTATAGATTTATTCTGACTGACTAATGTATAGACAACGCACAGCCTAAAGCACTGGTTGTAGAGACTGTTTTCGGGGTATATTTGTCTTAGTGCGTTGACGTTTAGTAGCAAGCAAAACCGAAATTCAACCCCTAAAGAGGTAGGTACAGTCGAATTTCGTATTAAAATAACTAACACCATCAAGTCGTATACAAAAAAAACTAACTAGCGATTCCTATAACAACTTTGCCCGTTTTAGGCCTCATTCTAAGAAAACTTAGTGTAAATGAAGTTAAAAATTTCACGTGCCATTTTGTGGCAGCCCTAAAGTAGACTGAAAAACGTTTAGCAAGAATACTCGGCTAATGACGAATTAAGACGATATCCAGCACATTCGTTTTTGCCATTAGCGGTCGTTAGGTAGCTCTTTTCTCGCACTTAGCATCTTTGGCAATAGCTCTCTTTTTAGCCGCAGTTTTTTGCGTCTGCTTTTACCACCTAAACTAAACCTTCATTTATTCCAGAATCCAACCGAAGCTCAAATGAGATTTCAGTGTATATTTGTAAATTTTACATTGAAAACTGTCAAAAGTCAATTTTGATTTGTGACACATCATTGCATTAGAGAAAAAGTGACTTTATTAAGCAAGTTTAGTTTACAAACATTTTATGGCGTGTTTAGACGGCGGGAAAGATTTCGCGCAGTGAACGCGCGGCAGCCGCGCGGTTGAGAAAATCAATATCGAATATCATCTCTATATGCTACAAATAGCGTTCAAATACCCGTCAAGCAGCCAACCGCGCGGCCACCGCGCATTCACAACGCAGTTGACGCTTGTCCAACCGCGCGGCGCCGCGCCGCTAGATTTACCGCTTGACAGGCGTTCGAACGTTGTTACCTAAAATATAGAGACCTCTACGCGTGGTGGCCGCGCGGTTGGCTGCTTGACGGGTATTTGAACGCTATTTTGCCACTTGTCCCCCAAGTATAGACTTGGGTGACAAGTGGCATTGATTTTCACAACCGCGAGGTCACTGCGCGAAATCTCGCGTCGTTTAAACAGACTAAGAGTCTGTTTAAACGACGTTTAAACAGACTTTTAGAGTGGATTTTATCACAATATATAAAAATTTCAAGTCCTTTCGAGTAGTGGTTTAGACTGTGCGATGCGATGTCTATATCAGTCAGTCAGGACCAAAGCTATACTTAATCGGTTTAGATGACTGTAGATAATTACAATTTATAAGCCATTACTGCCAAGTTATAATTACAAATAAAAGACTGGCAGCCGTGAAATGGCTTGCAGCTGAGTAATACAGCCATTTGTAATAACTGAACGCTCATTACGACCTAATGTTTGCAAAACGATAACACAGATTGAAATAACGAAGCTGATCGAACTCATACGAACTACGAACTTATGTAATTATAAAGATTTTTTTATACTATCCCAAAAGTTATGTCCTCTAGTGGGATTTGAGCCATACTAGGGTGATTTCAAAATTATTTCTGCTTAAATCATCTTATATAGATGCAAAAGGCCTTTGATGATGATGAGGGTTATTTCGTCGAGTTCGATTGGACGCTCATTGGGTGTCAATTCTCATGCGCCTGTAATTTCACCGGCACCCCTTTAAGTTGGAACACAGCAATGCGAGACTGCTTTGCGGCAGAAATAGGTACGATGGTAGTACTTCCCCGGACGAAACCTTCCACAAAGAGCTACTACTATACCACGCCAAAAAACCACGATAAAATGTACAAACACACATACTTCTACACCATTTATATCAATCTGTGCCCATACACTAACGCAAATTACAATTGGTCCAAATCTTCACATCTCTAGTTAGACCACTGAAAGATCTCACACCCAATTCCTTTAATTAAGTAGCATAAAAGCAATCCAAAAGATGCCATCGTTGATTGGCTCCCATCATCTGAAAATAGGGTTCCGCAGTAACAATAACAAACCCACCACAAGTGAACAATTCCAAGGGTTCCGTCGTTACACTCGTTAGCCGCGCGTGTTCCCGGCAATTTAACAGGACCTTTCAGGATTTGATAAAGTCGTGCTGGAAAAGTTTCAGAAGTAATCCATTCTGATCTTTGTGTTCTGTGTGGTAGAGTCGATGATATCGGGTATTTTGTGCGAGGTTGTGCCTTATTATCTGACGGTGGAAAGGTTGTAGACAATTGCATTAGTAAAATGGATTTTACGTTGTGTAAAGAAAGAAAATAAGGGGGTGTGCACTGGCCCTTATTAGATTTTTTATTACTTGCAAAAAATACTGCGTATTTCAATTTGAAGTCTTTGCTTTATGGACCTTATATCCAAAGCGGTCTTTGTTATATTATGTGGTCTTTATGTTTAAACCTTTCAAATTAGAGGTAATAAGAGGTAGGTAAGATAATAAATAATAAGTGTTCTGCGAGTCTAGGTACCTACTTACGCGATCTGTATGCTCGCTGTCAAAAGTGAAATAGTACATATTTCTTTTGAGAATAAAGAAAAGATAAAATCCAACACTACTTTGTGGTATTAACGCAAAGTGTGAGCAATTGGAATAAACCGGTGGTATAATGGGAGTGACACCACCTTCTGATCCTGAGGTCGTGGATTCAAATCCGGTCGTGCACTAATGGATTTATAGTTATAGTTAGTGTTCTAGTAGCGACGATGGACGTACAACCTGACACGTATGGAATACTAATAAAATGTGGGTATATACCAAATGTACTATCTCGACCGTGACTACCCCCCTTAGACATCCTCGAAGAATCTCGAGTAGGTACTTGGTACTAAGTGATCGGAGGGGATATCTACCGTGCTTGGGGATTAAAGGTCGTGATGCTATTCCTTTCTTTCTAAATATAAATGAAAAATGTTCCTTTAGATTTGAAAAGACGTCTCCTGTTTTTGTAACCATTGACAGATGAAAAAGTTTGTCTGACTTGAGTAAAAACTATTTCAAACAATTAATTTAACACTGGCTGGATGAATGAATGATGAATTCTGAAATTACCACAGTGCGCCTACTTCTATATAAACAAAAAGAGAATACTCTTCAACTGATTTTACGATTTTTCTGAGTCTGGCAACATTACCTATTTGGCTAACCAAGTGTATATGTGTAGCCAACTGAACAAAAAAAACAGAGGTGATACATAGCTATACTTATAACAAACTCTAATAACGCTTCTTTGTTATAATCATCAACATGCTGGAGCAAGTATTCATTGAATTCTCTGAAAAATTCCAATCTTCCAGCGATATTATTCTTTCAATATCTAAAATTATCAAAGATAAAGAATTTATCGGAAAATGCGATGTCGCTTATTCAGCGCGCCCTCCACTCTCCTCAGCACAGAGGGCGCCTAGAGTGCATGGCCACCAGCATAGCCTGAACCCTCTCTCGGCCATAAATAAATAACCTATAACTTTACTGCCGAAATGGCTGGTCTTTCATTTTCAGCTAAATAAATAAATGCATTTGTTTGTTTTTATAGTGCTTACCTACGGAAATCACAAAGATTTTATCCTACTAATTGTAAGATGTAGTATAATTGTAGTTTGTAAGTATGGATGGATGGATGGATGTTTGTTACTCTTTCACGCTCTAACCAGTGGACCGATTTGGATGAAATTTGGAATATAGATTGGAACCTGGATTAACGTATGTGACAGGTTGAAAGCCCATCACTGTTAGAATACTAACTAGTTTCTTCTCGATGTTTTCCTTCACCATTTGAGAGCACTAACTTAGGTTCACCTAGCTTAGGTTCATTAAGACGTTTCAAGATGATCCTTGCGGATATTACTGAATTAATTGTTTTTGACTTTGACTGCACACATTTATTTTGTAACAAACAAATATAATGGCGCACGACCGGATTTTAACCCACGACCTTAGAATCAGAAGGCGGGAATCATTTCCACTAGACCACCGATGATCTTGAAACTACCGGTACTTTTCAAAAAAAAAGAAAAAAAAAATACTTTTTCTAAATACATTGCAGTCGGGTAAAAACAGAGTTTGTAAAGTGACATGGGTCAAATGATGCTGGTGGGTCCGACAAAAGGCGAGAAAACAATAGGTCTACGGAAGGGTTAGGCCTAGAAAACTATTTTTTCGCGTTTGCTATTAGATCATAAAGTCTAGTGCTTAGATACTTATATCTAGAATAAGATGCACAAAAGAAAATGACTAGCGTTTTACGGGATTCAACGTAAGTCCGACGTTACAAGAGGACATTAAGGCGGCTACACATTGCACATTAGTCGCGATCAATCAAGCGGCACGTGCGACCGGCGGCTGCGAGCGGCGATATTAATGTCCGCTGACCCAGTTAGCGGACTTAATTGAGCCTCTCTATTATGAGAGTAATTGAAGACGACCGCCTTTGTAAGGAAAAATCTGTTTTGTTTTTCTGAAGGACGAAAAGTGATTTATGTTTTAATTTAGATACTACTTCTATATATAACTGCGTGGACCAGTGCTTTTCGATGCTACTGCTGGTGGAACAAGCATATGACCCACCTGATATTAAGCGGTAACCATCTATAACAAAACATTGTCTTGTAGGTCACGCACTTTAGATAGGTACGAGCCCTACGATCCACTAGGTACTTACCGTTCATTGACCTGAGGTATACAGGTGCTAAGTCTCATGTGAATGTAATTAGTATTTTATATAGCCCACTCTAACACTATACCTTTACAACCCTATATCCAATTTGATTTTGTTGCATTCCATTTTTCTCGACAGCAAACTATACCTGACCAAATTGCATACAAACCAGATTAACGGTTCTAATGTTATGCTCGAACAAACATACGAACATACACAGCCCACACCCAAGTTACCCCAGAGATCTTCAATCACATCGCTATATCGCATTATCCTACGGGCGTCGATCCTGAGATCTACTAACGGACGTTCATAGATAGTAGCACTTTTAATTGACGACCGATGTGGCGCGGCGGCTAAATGTCCGCCTGTGACGCAGGAGGTTGCGGGTTTGATCCGCCTTGTGATAAATGTTTATACGATCTGCAAATATTTATTTCGGGTTTCCTGGGTATTTTCTATGCATAATAAAAAATATACATATATATACATGATATACTTAATACAATACAGTACCCATAACACAAGCTCTGCTTAGCTTGGGGCTAGATGATGCTGTGTGGATTGTCCAGCATTATTATAATTACATACAAAATCGGTACAAAGTGACAAAGTCAAAGTCAAAGTCAAAAATCATTTATTCAGTAATATCCGCAGGGATCATCTTGAAACGTCTTAAATCTAGGTGAATCTAAGCGCCAGTTCCTCGCGACCAAGCACACCTCACAACATCTAGTGATAACAAACATGTGTAGGCACAAACCTCTCGGTGTCAAAGAAGGCTATCGTGACAGAGTATCCCCCTGTGAGCTTGAACCAGTAATTTGGCTCACGTACTGTTGGCGTGGCTACTACGTGCTTCCGCTACTGTGTGTACTCGAATACAATTCACCCACACTGCAAAACAATTCACAGTGTGACCTATACTGAGCCAAGAACTTAATTTACTCCACCAAACTAACGAGTAACCTTTTTTTTGTACTTTTTCTGATGGGACAAGCAGATGACTTTTTGCCTCGCTGGTCACGTTTGCTAGGAACGTGCCCTACGATGCATTTCTTTATGGTCATCAACCTAAGGCATTTTTATGTTCGACTTGCTGATGGAACAAGCAAATGGCCCAGCTGGTTACCAACACCACTCAGACATTTTCAGAGTAAGTATATTCGTCTTGGTGCGCAGTGGTGTACTGAGAAAGGAATTTTCGAAATTCAACCCCTGAACTGGGACAACGAGGGCTTAAGTTTGTTTAAAAATAAATCGACGCGGACAAAGTAGCGCACTTTTCGCTAGCTATGAATAAATTGGTTGCAAACTGATACCAAGAATATCAACCGAGTCATAGTAAACTCGATTCTAATCTTGTTCGAGGTTCTAACTTGGAAACTGTACCCTGAGTAGGGGTGTATGATTAATTCTCTCATTGGAGCTGACTGTGCGCCCTCAGACATGTTTGTCTAGTTGAAATAATTGCATTTTCTTGTTAACGCTGCCTTACGCCGTATGCGAGCAAGGCATGTTTCACGCTTGGCTGTTTTGCTTTGAAATCTACATGTTCTTTTTATGCCGGGCTTAATTTTTTAACAGAATATACATAGAAGTATGAAATTCTGTTGGTTATTTTTATCTTGGGCGAGTAACTATGATTCTACGGTCTTGTAGAACAACCGTCACAGGTCAGTTCTTGTAGCCGGCAACGCTGCGTTGTAGGTGGTGGGTTCGATTCAAACCGAGAACAGACATTTGTGTGATGAACATAGATGTTTGTTTTCTGTCTGGGTGTTATATGTATACTTACTAAGTTTGTATTTACAAAAAAATCGCCTACGTATTATATCAGCTATCTGGTTCCCATAGTACAAGCTTTGCTTAGTTTCACGCTAGAAGGCCAAATATTTGTTTATTTTATTTTATTATCCAATGCGCAATTAATTTTTTAATTCTGATATTGATGCAGGTACAAAGCTTTTTACTCTTTATCTCGTACAATCAGAACTGAAAAGTTTTCAAGATTGCTAACAAAGGTTCAAAGTACAAAAGGTTCAAAGTTGTGAAAACGGTCAGTTCCTGCCGCGGGACAAAGGGACAAAACAGGGATAGATTTAAACCGTTTAACTGTTAGCTGTAACAATAGATACTGCTTGACGGCAGAAATAGGCATGGTGGTAGTAGGTACTTTCCCGGACGAGCTTTACTACGTATGGGAAATGTTCATTTTAAATGACAAGTTCGTATTCTCTTGCAAAAAACTGTTTGAACTCCAAAAAACATTTTTACCCTTTGTCCCCAGAGACGAGACTCAAAATTAGTTTCTGCTTTCCATTTTCATGCAAATTACTTGAAAAAGTAAAATATGCATTGTAACGTTATTACGGAACGGGCGCCGTACTCAACGTATCCGAATAATAATTATATCTCAGCAAAATGGGGGATGCAAATGCATATTGCAAGTTTTTTACTTTGCACAGAAGCATATATAACATACAATTTTATATAAAATTGGTTCTTACAGAAACATACTCAGGATTCCGTAGGTAGGTAGGTACTTACTTAACTGTACATCTTATTAATTAAGTAGTAGTAAGTAAAAGGTGATTTGTTAGTTTTTAAAGTGCTTAACAAAGATTTTTGCTATCCCAAAACTTATTCCCTCGAGTGGGATTTGCACCCACAACCCTCCCCTCGATATAGAGATACGCTAGCCAAAAACGCTATCGAGAGCCAATTAAGTCAAGTATTAGGTAGGTACCTACCAGCCTAAGTAATTTATTCAAAGAAAAAGTATTTAAACTTTATATTTATTCAAGACTAGCTGACCATCTCGCGTGTGCGTTCGTGTGGTTACTGTAGTTTTTCATACAAACTTTAACTGCTTACACCTTTTCAGGGATTTTACACCCATCATAGTATGTCTGAAGTTGGACTAGTCTAACTAATTCTGCAAATCACATCATCGTGTACAAACAATCGTACAAACAAACAAACAAACATTTTTTTAAAGTCTCTTTAGTAGGTAGGTAGGTACCTACCTACTATCAGCAAGATTTCAGAAAAATATCGTTTATTTATTTATTTATTTATTTATATATAGTGAACATAGTACATATGAGTGATAACAAAAAGTGAACACTGGAAACTACATAAAGTTAACACTGTGTCGCAGCTTCCAGTACCCAACCTTCAGCAAAGAAGAGACAGCCGTTCACAACAAAAAAACTTGAAAACTTAAAATAAAAAATAAAAGTAATAACAAAAAAATAAAACGGAATTTTATAAGTGTATTGTGTAAGTGTGGGGGGGAGTGTTTAAGTGTGTGTGTTGGGGGGGTGAGTATATGTGTATATGTGTTGTGAGTCTATTGTGTTTGTGAGGGTGTGTTTGTGAGGGGTGTGTCTGTGGGGTGTGTGGGGGTGGGTGTGGGGGGGGTGTTTGTGTGTTGGGGTGGCGTTATTGTACTTACAGATTTTTTGACCTCTTATTGTATATAATCACATTTTATAAGGAGTAGACTGCCTCGTACGTTACATGGGAGATATTTACACTGCAAAATCTTACCACCTTACTATGTTCCTTCCTATAATTAACACCATGTGAATTTTGAAGAGTAATGCCAAGTTTGATAGGATTAAATTACTATACCCTATTAGTCCATATTCTTAGACTATACCTTTATGTACTAAAAAAACAAACAGATTTCTCGACGATCCGCCATCTTGATCAATAGGAAAATAGTTTCGTTCGGAAATACCGAATCAACGCGTGAGATTGGAACGCGTGCCGCGAATACGCACTGGCTGAATAGGGTTGCCTACTAGAACCAGACATCCAGCTCAGTTTTAAAACGGATTTTTATGTGCGAAATATTTAGGTTGTTCAAAAAAATATTAGCATCGAATTTAAATGTTCAAGAAAAATAATAACACAGGATAGTTTTTTCATTTGGTATTTCTTTAATAGTTGTAGTTTTCTTTGTAAATAAATGTTCTAACACTCATTAATGCGATTCATCTCAACTCATGAATTTGCGATGTTTTTCACACTACTACTAATAAACTCTGCGTAACCTCGTAATAGTTTACCGTGTTTCGTCTTTTTTGATCTGATTCGAAACTTCCTGTCAATGCAAAAGACAAAACACTGCATAACTCATAGAAAAAGAATTTTATTATGGTATAACTCAACGTTTGAACGCCGAGTTTATTCTTTTATGTGAGAAATAATATTATTGTCGGTAGCACATCCCTTAGATCCTAAACACTAAAACCGTTTTACATAAGAATGCGCGAGTTCTCGATCCACTGAATCGGATAATAGTGGATCTGGAGAGAATTCTGGAGGACGTCTCGGGAATGGGTAAACAATACCTTTGCCTTTTCATTGCGTTAAAATGTAAACAGGTCTAATTTTGATATTATAGGAGAAATCAACAGCACTTAACCTCAGGTTGGTGGACGTAGGGTAAAGAATCGTAGGGCACGTACATAACATGCGTGACCTTCGAGGCAATGTTTTGTTATAGGTGATGGCTATCATTAAATATTAGGCAGGCCTAGACTTATTTCGACAGCAGTGGCATAAAAAAAAGTAAAGTTGGCTGTTGTTGGTTTTGAAGAAAAAGATGGCGTTTTTCTTCAAAACTCAAGAAAATCATTTTCGTTCAAATCCAATACAACACTACTTTTACAATACTTTTAGAAAGACTGCAGACACCAAAATACTATTGTGTAAATACTAGCTACAATAATCTTACAAAATAAAGTTCAGTGATGTAATCACAGCATATTGCAAAACCTAGCTTTTCAGCAGACACCAACAACTTACAGCCGTAAATCCCAAAGTACTTAGTTTTGTAACAATGAGCACAAAACAAACTTTAAAACCTCCTTTTAAATCGCAAACTCCTTATTTCCGCGCGAGTTCTGAACGAAAGAGGATTCATTCCTTTTCGATCGCAATGAAGATGCTGTGGCCACAAAACTGTCGTACCTCTAAAGCGATTAGGTAATTGAGAAAGTAATTGAGAAGGTCATTTATAGCAAAGTAAATAGTTACTTTGAGCAAAACAATCTATTTACTGGGCATCAATATGGATTTAGGAAAAATAAAACTATTAACATGGCTGTTTACGATTTCCTATACAGAGTAGCAGCAGCCGTAAATAGCAGACAAACTGCCATTGGTCTATATATGGATATGACGAAGGCCTTTGATCATGTTAACCATAGTTTACTCCTTGACAAATTAGAGAGATATGGCCTACGAGGAAATGTTAAAGATCTCATTCAATCATACTTGACTAACAGACAGCAAGTAACTCAAATATCCAAAGTATGTCCACTAACACTTTCGGAAACTACCCACACGTCTGAGCTGAAAACCGTATATCAAGGAGTCCCCCAAGGAAGTGTTCTAGGACCTCTACTTTTTATTATATATATTAATGACCTGCCCCTGATTACTAACAATTACATGACATTATTCGCTGATGATAGCACAATACTTTTTACTAATGATCGACTAACGAATATAGAATCTGACATTAATAATACATTGACATTGGTAATCAATTGGCTTGAATATAATCATTTACGCAGTAACTTGACTAAAACTTATCTAATGGACTTTAAGCATAAACTCGCGACTCTACCAACCATCGACGTGCACTATTTAGGTAACAAAATATGTTTTACAGAATCCACGAGATTCTTAGGCTTACAAATAGATAGCAAGTTAAATTGGAAAGCGCATACGGACACACTGTGCAGCCGGCTACACCAATACTCCTATGCGTTGTACAAACTGAAGAAGATAGCAAACACTTCAGCATTACTTGCAGCCTACTATGGGCACACTGCGGCGGTATTACGTTTCGGAGTTATATTTTGGGGAAACTCCACGAACAAAGATAACGTTTTCATAGCACAGAAACGGTGCATTAGAGCAATGTTTGGTCTTAGACAGATCGACACCTGCAAGGATGTTTTTAAGCAATGGAAAATACTTACTCTTCCCTCCTTGTATATATGTGAAGTGGCTAATTTTGTTCGGACTAATATGGAACGATTTGACCCGTACCCAGCTGGTACTCGCCGCGGGGGCACGCTACGCCACCACCCATGTAAAACCGCCTTACTTAGGAAGAGTGTGTTTTGCATGGCTCCTATAATTTATAATAAGATCCCTTTGACAATACGCTCCGAAAGTAATTTGAATGGATTTAAAAGAAAATTAAATAAACTACTTGAAGAAAAGGCTTATTATACCCTTGACGATTTCCTAAATGATACATTTTGACATTTTTGATAATTTTTTATGTGATAATGATGTACATGATGTAAACAATGATTGACGTAGGTATAGGTAATTTTAACAGTTCTTGACATTATTTTTATATGTATTTGAATTTAGTTTTAATTTTATTTTGTTCCATTTAGTTGACATGCATGACAGCTTCCACCAGAAATCTGTATAATTATAATTTCATAAATGTTTGTATGCTAAGTAGCAGGATCTGGAGGTCTTAAATATACTCACCTACCAACTAATATCTGTAACACCTGGATTCTCAGACAATAAACGATTTGATTTGATTTGGTACACGATGCAACTTTAGCAGCAATGCAAAAAGACGCGTACATCAGGCTTCCACATTTCTGCAGACTGCCAAAGAGTGAAACTCTTTACTGTCGTCGGTGTTTCCGGACCGTTACAACTGAGAAGTTTTCAAAACAAGATTGAACAAGTGAATTAAAGCCAAGCGTGCTCCACCGAAGACTGCATCTAGACTTTCCATCAGGTGTGATGGCAGTCAAACGCATGAGTATCTAACAATAAAAAAACATTAACGATATTGTAGCTAACGACCGAACACACACAGGTGATTCGCCCAATTATTTGCCATTATTATTATTATTATTATTATTATTAGCCCTCTGTGTCCCACTGCTGGGCATGGGCAAAGGCCTCCCCCCATTCCCTCCACACATTTGCCATACATATATTTTTTTATATTTTATATATTAATAAACCTTAAAATTTCACAGCATAGTTTTTAGTTTTTGTGTTATTAACAAATGGGAACAGGGTGACAGAGGAGATTAAAGTTTGCATGGTTATAAAGGCTTCCAAGGTCAACTGAAGGCGGATTATGAGTTATTATGTTTTGCGGGAACTGGATTTCGGATTCCGCTTTTTACAAAAAAAAACCTAGGTAATCTTTGATACATTAACTATCTCTTCATTGTACAACAAAAAATAAAAACATAACAGAAATAACTATAAATCGCCGAAAGCGATCTCTTATCGATCTTCGGCCATTAGCTTTACAAACTTTTGTCTAAATAGCTTTTCTCGTATACTTTTATTTTTATTTTATTCAAAACAGAAAAGGTATTTTCGAACGAAACGTTCTTGTAACTTTGAAATCATAGCCACACTCCTAGTATCCGCTACCGTCTCCTCGATCCGATCTCTTATCGATCTTCGGCCATTAGCTTTACAAACTTTTGTCTAAATAGCTTTTCTCGTATACTTTTATTTTTATTTTATTCAAAACAGAAAAGGTATTTTCGAACGAAACGTTCTTGTAACTTTGAAATCATAGCCACACTCCTAGTATCCGCTACCGTCTCCGCCGTGGTTCGGATATTTGTCTGTCTGCAATCCTGTTCCAACTTACCATACCATTAGTTCTCGAATTCAATAACACTTTAGAAAAGATATAAATACCCAGTAGCCTTAGCCCGTATTGACCCGTACTATGATCTTTTCTCCTTTCTGTTATACGGCATTTGCCACCATACCGTGATCTAATTCTCATACGGTCGGAATCTGTCAAAACTGACGTTTTCATTTAGGGTTCCGTACCCAATGGGTAAAACGGGACCCTATTATTAAGACTCCGCTGCGTGTCTGTTTGTCTGTTCGTCTGTCACGAGGATGTATCTCATGAACCGTGATAGTTAGAGAATTTAAATTTTCACAGATGATGTATTTCTGTTACCGATATTATTGCTTGAGGTCCGATTTCGAGGATTTTTCTTTCGTATAATACATATATTTTGTGTTGCTATACAACTTGATAATGGATCAAGCAGATGGCCCACCAGATGTTAAGTGGTTACTATAGCCTATAGCAAAGTATTACCTCGTAGGTTACGCTCGTTAGGAACGCGCCCAACGATGCATTACTCAGCGATCATCAACCTGAGGCATACAGGTGTTAAGCCTTATGTGCCTGTAATTTCACCGGCACCCACATCCTTAAAACTGAAACACCAGCAAGCTGCTTGGCGGCAGAAATAGGCATTGCGGTAGTACTTCCCCGGACAAGCCGTTCACAAACTCTAGAAGAAGAACACAATGAAGTCGATAGTAGGGGATGAAAAGCAATAAAGTGAAATTAAATACACCACAAACACATCGTCACTCGCCCCGGGCGGCATGACAAAGGGACAAATAGGTGCCGTAGCTTAATAAAGTTTGTTTTACTCTTTCTCTCGTGTTCAAGAACCTACCTCAGCATAGATTCCTGCGATTTGGTTCGGGCTGTCTTAAGGAGGTGGTATCCGCCAACGAGAGGTTTTCTCCGTGTTATTTCTCTTTGATGAGTGAGTATAAATGTCCAAAAAAAATATATATTGCTTATTAAAGACTAAATTTTAATTTGAACAATTGAAATAATTCTAACTATATTATTACTATATGAAAAAAATATCCAAAGTGAAGCAATTTTTATTTTAAATTTGGTTATTTCTTCTAAACGGTATTGATTTTTAGTATTTTTTTTGCACACAAATATTTGTCAAAGTATTTATCACAAAGTGAACAATTGGCAGTTCGAACTAATAATTCATTAGGCTACAAATAATTATTTCTTGAATGCGATATGAAATGGAATGCGCGCGGGTCCCTGTGCGGGCGACGGGTGGCAGTGCAACTCAGTATGGACAGACTCCTCAAGGTCGTTGGCGAGTACCACCGCCTTAATACAACTTATTCTTCTTTTTTTCATAATGGCATCTATATGTCATTCGAAAAACAATTGGTCAATGACTTTTATAATACTGTCTTCTATAAAATGTATTTTGAAATGCGGACGGCACACGTAGTAAAAATACACGTAGTTTTGGGTAGGAGGGGAGGAAGTTGTCCAAAACCTTACCACGTGTCACGTAGATGGCCTACCTGATGTTAAGTAGTGACCATCACCTGTAACAAAGCACTATCTTGCAGGTTATATTCGTAAGGAACGTGCCCTACGATACACTGCCTGTAATTTCACTGTAATAATACTTTCCCAGAGCCCTTTACTAAGAGCTACTTCTAATAAAAATGTGTTGCGTTTAATGCATAATTCAAATTTATAAAACTTAATTTCAATATCAGAGTTTTTAATATCAACGCTTCGATAAATAAATTGAACAGTGTGGAATATAAACAAACTATTTAATAAAGCCGAGGCAAAGAAAGTCTGTCGCGATAGGAAATTAAAGTGATAGACGCTTGATACAGTCTCGCCGACGAAGCTGGCGATTTTTTATTTACGTAGGGAGCCCAGCTGGTTTCAATGAGTTTTAAAATTGGCAAAAGGTTTTCTCGGAAAACGTGGAGTAAATATACAAGCCGATGCCTATGAAAAGGATTAGAGATAGATTTTATGTGATTATACGGTTTTTGTAGATACTATACTGCAGGTCTACGTCTAAGAGGTCTACTCTTAGACACGATAAACGAAGTTTCATATTGTCGTTTCGAGTTACACTAAGTGGCATGTCAGGCAGCGTCAGAATTGCCCCGCAGTATATTATAAAACGACAATACGAAACTTCGTTTATCGTTTCTAAAAGTAGACCTGCTGAATTATGGAAAAAAGGTTATTAAGATTTTTTTTTACTAGCTTATAAATATATCATCAGATTCATTTGATCGTGGCTATCTTCAAATAAAACAAAACATTCAAATTCCTGTTTCAATCTCGTATTAGCTCCAAAAAAATACGTGAATTTAGCCTCAGATTTGGCATACAATACTTTTGCATTAGAAATGTTAGATTTCTTTGTATAATTTGTTGGCTGTTAGAATGTTTTCCTTCACTGAGAGCATTGGCATTACAGTGGCAAATTCTGTAGTATTTGAACCTCGTCGTCATGTTTTTTAAGAGACCTTGCTTCTAACAAGCAAATAAAAAATATATGGCCGTGTAACTGGGTATCTAATGATTAATAGGAAAGTTATACATGCGCTACCAAAACGCAAACAACGAGTAGGAAAATAAAGATGGCTGGTTTCCATGATTTTTAAATCATTTCTAGAATCGATTCCCCAGTATAATCTCCGTAAATTAAATATAATAAATCACAAAAACTATAAGAACAAGCCTGAAACGGTATATTTATGATACCAACAGTCACCCATCCAAATACAGAACCCCAGCGCAGAACGTTACTTGACTTTGACTTCGATCGATCAGAATACAAGTCGAAAGTAGTGGAATAACCGAAAACCGTCGATTTTCCGATTAATCGTTGTAATAAACGGGATGCTAATCGATAGATTACCGTGAGTTACACCGACAGCCGACACTGGACTGAGAATTAACGCGATAATATCCTCTAGAGGCTTATTTGTTACTGTTGGGGCTCCTTTTAAGCTCCTCCGAGGTTTTAACCTAATTTATACCTTTACTATGTTATTTTGGCGTAAAACATCGTGAGGAAACTTGTGTGCTTAGTTACTTGTATTACTTTCAGTACAAGATATATCTCTAAGCTCTTACTCACCTCTTCTGACACTCATGGGTAGTAATAGAGAGGCTATTATATTTCTATTTCTTTCTCGCCGATAAAAAGCATGGTGGTAGTACTTCCCAGATGAGCCCTTCACAAAGAGCTCTACTACTACGATTTCACAGTATCTTCGGTCCATCGGGTCGTCCGCACTTTTAACATTCAAGAACCTTTTCCCCGGCAGTTGTCGGTTCTACATGGCATACATACCTATACGCAGCTTGTAAAACCCGTAAACTAACTGCACCTTTACAAATAGCTACAATCATGCGCTAAACATAATCTGATGGAGAAAAAATGCTAATTTAATCAACCAATTGAATTCGACAATTACTTAGCCAGGGTGAGTGCAGCTTTTACTACCCCCTCCCCGATCCAAGATCAGTTGATTCGACTGTAAAACCCCGTACCCTAGTGGGCGGTCTCTCTTCCGAGTCGCGACAGGTGCGGACAGGAATAAAATAAATACTGGTAGACATTTTACAAAAGACTATAGCCAAAATGAAGAAACACTTGAGGTATATAAGTGTTAAGCCACACGTGCCTATAATTTCACCTTTGGATGAATCGGGTGGTCTTGGATGAGAAGGCACAGGGGCGGCATGACTTGCACTAATCTGTACAAATAACGTGTTCTAATTCATTTACTCTAGGTACTTATAATAAATAAATAAGTATATGTGGATATTAAATACTAACATTTAAATAAAAATAATGTATACTTAAGTAAGTTCTGCTTCCTATGGTTTAAAAGTTTAAACCCAAGTAAAATTCAAGTTGAAATAGTAAACGCAAATTGAACGCCAGTAAAGGTTCATCCAATCTCCAATAAAAACGCTTTAGCTTCACATAAAATAAAGGCTTGTTTAAACTAAGCTAGTATTTTAGTAGAGTAGCGAGTACAATGCCCCATCAGTATTATGTTGACTGTACTGCTGTCATTGCTGAACATGAAATCATGGAATCACTTATCAAAACATATAGAAGTACCTAAGCACGTAGTACTGTTTATTTTATGTTATTATGTTCGTCCGCGTGAAGTTATTTGCGTACAAATTTCAATATATAACTTCAAACTGTTATGTGTTAGTATTATGTTCTAAGTATTCTCCTACATCAATGATTTAGTTGAAAATGTTTGTTTGTACACCTACCCACCACTACAATCGGCTCGCTCTATCTTCTGAAGTTTCTGGAATTTATCTGGAAGAAACTCTTTTAGGGTTAAGCTCGCCTTTGTACATGACCGCAGTGTAATTTACTGTTTTTATATATCAATGATGTGTGTGCAATTATGTGGTACACAGCTTGATTGGTAAGTAAGTACCTACCTACTTGTAGGTTTTGCTGATGTTTAGCTGATGACAAATACACACAGGATTAACTTTATGCTACATTTATAAGTATGGGAGCAAGTGTTATTATTGCTTTTGTGTTTTGCTTTTAATCCAATACTATTTAAGTATTTATTTATTTATTTTATAATGGGCACCTATTTTCTATGTAGGTACCTATAATAAAAATATCTACCTACTCATGTATGTAATGTATTGTATTAAGTATATCAGTCATCTAGTACCCATAACACAAGCTCTGCTTAGCTTGGGGCTAAAATTCACACAGCATGTGAATTGTCTAGCAATATTATTATTATAATTCAATACCTACTCGCAACTTGACTAAAATACTAGCAAAGTGCAGAACTGCGTTGAAATTGTTAACATTCACAGTGCGTTGCTCAGTTTTATTCGAGAGCCGCTTTGCTGTATCCCAAATTTCCAATTAAACTTAAAGGAGAAATAGAAGGCCTAGACACCCTGACTGTTCTTGTCATTGAAATTATAATATATAATAAAGTATATTCACAAAATAACTAAGACTCCGCTGTCTGTCTGTCCGTCTGTCATCAGGCGGTATCTCATGAACCGTGATAGTTAAAGAGTTGAATTTTTCACAGATGATGTATTTCTTTTGCCGCTATAACCACTAATACCAGAAAACAGAATAAAATAAATAATTAAGGGGGCTCTCATACAACGTGATAGCTTTTATTATGGGAACCAGATGGCTGAAAGAATACTTATATAGGTTTTTTTTGTAAATACAAGTATATAATAACTCCCACATAGAGAACAAACATCTATGTTCATCATGCAAATGTTAGGCCTCTGTGGGCATCGAACCCATAACCTAGCATAGAAGACAGAGCTACTATTGAGCAGTGAGACAAGCCAGATGTTATCAAAGAGTAATCTATCTAAAAAACTGCCACGCGGGCGAAGCTGCGAGCGGCAGCTAGTAATGCTATAATAAGTATGAAGTTTCAGTGTGGTGACAATCAAACTAAGTACACACTCATATCAAAATATGTATTACAAGGATTATAGGAAGTAGAATGTCATGTTTTCGTTTTGTGTCTGCGCCATGTTTGTAAAAACTCGCGCAAAAACATAACCATCCTTCAGTCGGGTAAATGCGGCGGCTAACGAGCTTGCCTCCTATTCCTTCATTATGCTTTTTGATTCGGTTTTGTGAAGCTTTTCGTTCATTTTATGATTCTTTAGCTTTGAAATCAACGGCTGTCGTAATGTCCGCCTGTGACGCAGGAGGTTGCGGGTTCGATTTCCGCCTTGGGATAAATGTTTGTATGATCTGCGATGCGGGTATTTTCTATGTACCTATAATAAAAAAAAATCTATGTAAGTAATGTATTATACCTACCTACTGCTTAGCTTTGGGCTAGATAATGCTGTGTGGATTGTCCAGCATTATTATTATTATTAATAAATAAATAAATACTTAAGGACATTTTTACTCAATATCATCTAGCCCCAAACTAAGCAAAACTTGTACTATGGGCACCAGAAGACTGAAATACCTTTGTACTTTTTTTGTAAATACATGCTTAGAATAATATACACCACCCAGACACAACAAACATCTAGGTACCTTCATCTTACAAATGTTTAGTCTCGGTGGGTATCGAACCCACAATCTACAGCGCAGAAGGCAGAGCACTAACTGAGCTTAATCCATAAACTAATATATTGGTTTTTTAAAAAAAAACCCTTTATCTTTCTCAAATAGGTGTTAGATTCGTGTACCCCCAAATGAATACAAAGCACCACTTTAAGATAGGTAACTAATCTCCGTAGTTAGTTAAACATCGAAATCTCGTTTAATATACCGTCTCGGCGACAGCCTGCAGACAATTAGGCAAAACTTTACCCATTTGCATGTTATGGCTAAAGTTACCGAACGCCCCCAAATTGAATTCTTTTTAATTTCAACGTGTCTGCGTCGAACGGAACTTTCGAGGTAATTTTGAAAGAGGTTGAGAGTTGGTCTGTAGTTTTTTTCTGGTTGAGACTGTTATGCTTCTATAATTTTTATTAACTAATTTAACCCCCCACTTTGGGAGGACATTTATCCCAAGGCGGGAATTGAACCCGCAACCTCTTGCGTCGCACGCGGACATCCGCCCGCCGCACCACATCGATCGTCAATTATAAATAATCATGTAATGTGCATACAATAAAAAATAAGTTAAATTTTACAATATAAGTAGTAAAAACAAGACTAAAATCATCTAGAAAATGTTTCGGCAAACTATGTGACTATAAGGAAATATAGCTAAAGAACCCATAGCAATATAAATAATATAGGTACTAGAACTTTCGAACACCAAACTTTTGGCATCTCTATAAAACTTTTTCCAATCGCTATAACTCTGCAAAGACTGTAGTTTATCAATCGTTCGTGTCCAACAGCTGGATAACTTGGAACTCGCGCTACGAAGATTGGAATAATATTGAATAGAGTGGCCTGAACTTGCATCTTTATTTTAAAGACAAATAATGATGGAGCTACTGTTGCTTGGCTTGGTCACATAGATTTAGATTAATACTATTATTTTGCTGAAATTCCTATTTATCAACCAGCGATGTATTCCGTACAGCGCACCGCTGCCACCCGGTCGTTGACCGACAGCGCAACGCACCGATTATGATCGCGATTCTATTAGGGTAGTGGCACCAAAAGATGAACGATTAAGGGTTTTTGTCAACTTTGAAAAGCTTTTCCTCCGTTACTTCGTGACATTATCGTTTACCGATACGATTTGTGCATTAAATAAATACTCAAGATTCGATTTATGCAAGAAAAATGCTTCCTACGCCTATAGTTTTTATGTAAAATCACTATTTATCGAAAATTTAGGATGTTTCACCTATAGTTGAACGCTGAGCCCTTATTATGAACAATTTTTATCCAATAGTTGAACTAACATTTTCATAGGAATTAATGCACCTAATTAAGGTTACATAGGTTCTAATTATTTTATCTATTTGTAAGAAATAAATAAATAGCATCTATAAAAAAAAACATAACCATCAAAAAGAAAAAATATTGATTGTCTACAATATTCTGGGACAAATATCCGTTCAACTAAAATCTGAACTAAGTAAAAATGAACGTTCATTTTTAGACACGTTACCTAATAGTTGAACGAATAAAATGTCAGCATAATCCTCAGTTCAAGTTTTGGGCATGAAGAAACCTAAAGTTGAACAGTACAAGATTTCGTCCTTAAATAAAACACTTAAAATAATAAAAACATGTTCAACTTTTGGTAATTAACTTCATAGATTCACTAAAATTAATATGTGCGGTTTTATTTTTGTCTTAAGGCAGTAGTTTCTGAGTTATGCGGCCTGTAAAATTATGCCGTTTCTCCATTAGTTGAACGGGGACCAGTCATTTATTGGGTCAAGTAAATAAAATTGAACCCATTACTTGAACAGGAAATTTCTTTTAAAATACTTTAAATATTGTGTATCTGTATCAAAACAATCAAAGCTTAATACATCAAGATTTAATTCAAAACAACGACCACTGAAATAGATTATCAATTCTTGCTTTAATCTGACAAAATGCTTAAATTTGGAAGACACTTATCTTAAGTAGCTTTGCATAGAAATTTGGTTTTTGGCGGGAACTGGTCGCGCAAAGTCTGATTACGAGCCCTTCCGTGGAGAAACTGTTGATGTTTTGATAGAAAAGGGACGACAAAATGCTACCATATGCGGAAAAAAATACTGCACATATGTACTCAGCGGAATATTTTTTATTATTTGAAATTTCGTACTGTCAGTCAACTTTTGGGGGGCAGTCAACTTTTGGTGCCACTACCCTATAGGGTAGTGGCACCAAAAATAGATTATCAATTCTTGCTTTAATCTGACAAAAGCATTTTGTCAGATTAAAGCAAGAATTGATAATCTATTTCAGTGGTCGTTGTTTTGAATTAAATCTTGATGTATTAAGCTTTGATTGTTTTGATACAGATACACAATATTAAAAGTATTTTAAAAGAAATTTACTGTTCAAGTAATGGATTCAATTTTATTTACTTGACCCAATAAATGACTGGTCCCCGCAACCCGTTCAACTAATGGAGAAACGGCATAATTTTACAGGCCGCATAACTCAGAAACTAATGCCTTAAGACAAAAATAAAACCGCACATATTAATTTTAGTGAATCTATGAAGTTAATTACCAAAAGTTGAACATGTTTTTATTATTTTAAGTGTTTTATTTAAGAACGAAATCTTATACTGTTCAACTTTAGGTTTCTTCAAGCCCCAAAACTTGAACTGAGGATTATGCTGGCATTTTATTCGTTCAACTATTAGGTAACGTGTCTAAAAATGAACGTTCATTTTTACTTAGTTCAGATTTTATGAACGGATATTTGTCCCAGAATATTGTGGACAATTAATATTTTTTCTTTTTGATAGTTATGTGTTTTTTTATAGATGCTAATTATTTATTTCTTACAAATAGATAAAATAATTAGAACCTATGTAACTTAAATTAGGTGCATTAATTCCTATGAAAATGTTAGTTCAACTATTGGATAAAAATTGTTCATAATAAGGGCTCAGCGTTCAACTATAGGTGAAACATCCTAAATTTTCGATAAATAGTGATTTTACAAAAAAACTGTAGGCGTAGGAAGCATTTTTCTTGCATAAATCGAATCTTGAGTATTTATTTAATGCACAAATCGTATCGGCAAACGATAATGTAACGAAGTAACGGAGGAAAAGCTTTTCAAAGTTGTCAAAAACCCTTAATCGTTCATCTTTTGGTGCCACTACCCTATATTTACTGTTTTTGATGTACCGTCGTTTTTACGCGTTTTAAAATAAGATAATTAGGTACTTACCTATGTTTATTTTACGATGCATCGTCGATATGAATGTCAAAAACAAACAAAAAGTGTAATTTTCTTCGTATTTTCGTAATTAAAATTATGGTCTGAAGGTGCAGCTTCAGTTTTCGGAATAGTATTTCATTTCATAGAACATGTCCACTAAGAACACGTCCTATTATGTAACTTTACTCGCACGCATCTTATTTCATGATTTTCAATCGCAATTGAGTAGGTATTAATTTTTTTTTTACTTTTGTAATTTCTCAAAAATCTTAAGAAGTTTTTATAAATTTTTGCTTATGTACCTACGTCGGGGGCCCCCGTGGCCCCGTATTGATACGGCAGATACGGCGGTAGCTACGCCCCTGGTATGGAGGTAAGACCACTCTATCCTTCAGTTGGTCTATGGAGACCATGTGAGGATCTTCTTGCAACACAGCTTACATTATAGTTACTTCCGAAGTTAAAACAGAAATTATAAGTTTCATACCACCGTTTCGTCGATTCGGTTCGGTCTAGGTAGGCTATTTGTTTCAGCTTAGCGAAGACGGTGCTATCGAGGGGTAGAGTCTTACTTTCAACCCCGTTATTCTTTAAGTTTTTATTTGAGGTGTTTTTCAATACAATATTTAGTTGAGTAACGAAAATAGTTTGGTACAAAATAGGGCACTATTTGTGCACAGTTGTGTGGCATGAGACGTGGAATCATTCTTGGTGAGTCTTTTAACTTGACGTCAAGTTGGCAGCCTCACAACGACCTGAATATCTACGAAACTAATAAGAGCACTATTTCTGTGCTTTGGGCACTGGTAATCACTGATGGGGTAGGTACCTACAGTTTTATAGAATTCTCCAAAACAGGAGATTCCAATATTGTGTTTGACAGCCGTCACAGCACATTCCGATCCGAACTATGTACCTACTTTTGCTATCCCTTGTATTTTCCCCTTATATCAAATTATTGTGTAAATTTTTAAGTGTAAATAAAATAAAATTGTAAATACTTACCTACCTACAATAGTTAACCTTCATTTACAATACTTACCTACCTATGTAATTTCTTTATATTTTATGTGTGTTTGTGTTTTTACCTACCTAACAAAATAAATATATTATATTACCTACTTAAGTATATGACATATCAACTTGATTTGTATTAGAGTCTCCCTTCTTACCGTACTCAGATCTCCGCCTTTTTGTTTTAAGATTAGTAAACACTTGACGTTGGCAAATTCGTGGCAACCCTCAGCCGCTGAAAAGCCATATAATAAAAGAAGAAGAAGATGTACCTACTTATCTCCAGTCATGGTGAAATCAAACCCAATCTGTTGCAACCCCTACATAAAAAGTAACAGCAAGCCCAAGTAAATGTTGCGCTAAAACAGTTCAAGGAGTCCACGCAAAAGGATGTTCTAAGTTATAATAGGAAAAAAACAACATCTTTGCTTGTACAACGGTAGGCGAATTCTGAGTCTTTTCGAACGTAAAGACGTTAGACAGTCTTGGCCTGTCATTTAAAAAATGAATACACCAGAATACACCCTAGTAAGTACATAGACCCGATACCAAAACCGTTATTAATTATTGAGTACATTTTGTTTTATGACTTACCACATTTTTTTTGTTTTGTTTCATTCTATAAAAACCACTATTGGATTTTCATCGCATCGTAAGCATCGATTTGAGTAGCATTCGTAACTGTTTACAGTTTCAGAACGTAGTAAACGTCAACCAAATCGAAATGTCAATGTGAAAAAATGCTGGAAAAGTGTCATGTCTGCAGTTATGTCAACTCAATAAACCTTGCGTGAGCTGCGCAGCGCAATAAATACAATAAAATCGCGAAAATAAAATTATTCATATAACTGTTATACGAGAAATTAGCACATTACACGACCTCAAGCAATGGCTGGGAAGTTGAACAAGTTCGAAACACCCAGCTCCGCCAGTTCAGATAGGTAAACTAAGTGTTATTTTTTGATATGTTTATTTGAACAGCTGACTCGTGTTGCAAAAAACTGCAGTGCATTAGGTTCGTTTTCCGCGTGAGCTTAGTCATCGTCGGGGGTTTGACGTGGTTTCATGTGTTGTGTGTTAGTGCTAAAACCAATTTTGTGTAAAACTTGTGGAAATAACATAGTCTGTATCATAACCTCTACGCACGCATTGTGGGTTTATTTTTAGACTTTCATTTAGTACATTGGCAGGCCGCTTCGCACTGAACCCGGCACACGTGTCACATAGACTGAAGCGTGTTTTTTAACACGACATCTGGCTTGTGACAGGTCAGGATAGCCTCAGGATGGACCCCAGCCCACTGTTGTTTTCGAACGCGTAAGAATTCTCTAAAATTACTGTTAGGTGTCTGTCTGTCTGTCTATGTGCTCATGTTCGCTTATGTGCTGTTTAACACGCATTAACTAGTATTATTAGCTTAGTGTTTGTCATTAATATTCATCTATTACACACTGTTATGCACGTTTAATATGTTTACCTCTTGAAGGAATGACTAAACATAAACAGAGGAATGACCTTCAACTGATAATTTGTTCAAATAACGCACACCGACTCTGTCACATGTCTGAGATTACAACAGATAGGTAAACACAATAAATATATATTGGTGGATATTTCCCACTGTTTAGCTCAAGAACACTAGCTATGAGAACCAGTTAAATAATAAATAATTTTTTTAACTGGTTTTAAGTTAAGCCTTTTATCAATGTATTGGACTTCATAAATTCTGTGCATTAAATGAATATTATCGGTAGAAGATTTAAACAGATAAATAAATCAGTGACAAAGTAAATACATAATGAAACTTTTATCTATAAACTAAAACCCACCACTGATTAAATAAACAAACAGAAATGTCAGACATTTCTCTTAAATACACATTTTACGGTGTTAAGAGGTCCTTTACACATTCTGAATGTAAGAAAACTTAAAGTGATATCTAGTGTGCCTGAGGATGACAGGTGGATACAAATATTTAAATATTTGTGCACATTTTTACGCAACATCTAGCCCCAAACTAAGCATAGCTATATGGGAACCAGAAGCCTAAAATACTGAGAATACAATGTAATACCTAGACAGTCTGTCCTGTGTGGGCATTGAACCTACAGTACACAGAAGGTAGAGCTAGTACTGAGCTGTGAGGCCAATCAAAGCCTCAATTGATCAAGGTGTGAGCATTTATGGTTTTTTTTCCTATGACTTCACCTTCTATTTAAAACCCATTTTACATTCATTTTATAGATCAGTAACCTATGACCTTATCAAACCTATTATAATTACCTCTGAATGTTTATTAGCAACTCGAATACAATTTATACTACGAGTATGTATGCACTGCACTATATTTAGTACTATAATTTGCATGATTACATCATGATTTCTCTTTCATTTTGAAATGGTAGAGTAAGAAAAAGTATAATGTCTTTAATATCATTAAATGTTATATAATAACTCTTTGAATAATTTTTTTCTTATATAGCAGTTTTATACTATTTTATTTAATAATGAGCAACTTTATCTCCCACATCATTTTCTACTAAGCAGAATTATTTCTGTTGGGTGTCTTTGTAAAATAACTTGCAATATTTGTGATTTTAAAGCCTTTATATCTGAAAAGTAAAATTTTTTTTTATTATATTTGGCCAGTGTGTTGTTGAACCAGAGTTCAATGACACACTGGCCGCTGGTAGGCTGCCAGAGACTTTCAAAAGGGCACTGACCATCAATTATGATATACACACATTCTCATAAATAAACCAGTTACTACTAACAATTATAATAATCTATCTAGATATCAATTATAAGAATCTTTGTTCTGACTGACATAGAAATAATTCACAGCCTAAACCACTGGCCGTAGCGACTTGAAATGTTTAGGGTATATTCGGTAAAGGTGTACTAGATAATTCCCGAAATTCAACCCCTAAACGAGTACAGTTGAAGTTTGTATTAAAGGAAACTTTATACGCGAAAATCGTGCGCGTTTTCACTAGTTTACACATAGACATCATCTATGCCAATCATAAAATCTTCGTCCTGACTGACTGATTATAGGCAACGCATAGCCTAAACTACTGGCCGTAGAGACAAGAATTTTTCAGGGTATATTCGTCTTGGTGCGTAAAGGTGTACAAAAAAAGGGACTTCCGAAATTCAATCCTTAAATTGGTATAGAGGGGGTTGAAGTTTGTATGAAAATAATTTCACGCGGACGAAGTCGCGCGCGTTTTCACTAGTTTACACATAAACATGAATCAATTATATATTATATATTAATAATAAGCTAAATGCTTTATTATATTTACAAATGTGACTGACCATTTAATAAAATAAACATTCAAGAGTTGATAATTATGATTGATCCCTATTGTCTGCAGAAATAATTTATTAAACTTCTCACCAACCATTGTTCCAAAGGCAAGGTACCTTACTTTTAGAATATTTTTAAACGGTGAAGGAAAACATCGTGAGGGTTTCCTCTCGATTCTAGGAGCGACGGTGGGCTTGCAACCTGTCACATATGGAATACTAACTACTGCAAAATCTGTGTATACCAAATATAGTATTTAAACATACATCTGTCTACCCCCATTAGATATCCACAAAGGATCGAGTAGGTATTGGTACTAACAGTACTAATGGGATATCTACCGTGCTTGGGATTAAAATCGTCATGCTATTTATTTTATTTACCTATATATTTTTACACCACTTGCTGGAACTTATATAATATGCCCGATGCATTGCTCTGAGTCCAGGTGGTTAGCGCATCCCTGTATCAAGAGGAGGGTCGTGGGTTCAAATCCCACTCGAGGGAATAATTTTTAGGATAATATAGAATCACTGTTCAAAGTACCTATATTCATATTTTTTAGGCTGTTTACTTTACGGTGTATGTATATGTGTGCGCACAAATAGCTTTATACTGCTCACCACTGAGTCTTACTCTTTCTCTCATGATGCAAGGTGATATAGAATGCATATTAGCCTCGCCCATCGACTAGTTCAATTCGGCAACTTGAACCACCTCAAAAGGGAAGAATACTGAAATTATCTGTATCTATCTATCCATACCAATTATAAGAATCTTTGTCCTGACTAACTGACTGGGATATAGACAACGCACAGCCTAAACCCCTGGTCGTAGAGACTTGAAATTTTCAGAGTATATTCGTCTTGGTGCGTAGAGGAGTACTAAGAAAGGAATTTCCGAAATTCAACCTCTAAACGTGTACAGCGAGGGTTAAAGTTTATATGAAAATAGCTTCACTCGGACGAAGTCGCGCGCATTTCGCTAGTTCACTATAAAACCCACTTGAACGCTCAAGCATCATTGAAATAGTATTATTTAAAAGGAAGTACCGACACACCTCTTTTTATCAAAATTACACAGAAACACACTTTAATAACATGCGATTACACCAGCAATCTGATATCGTATCAGAACATTACTGTTTGTTATTTAAACGTGTTTTCGCAGATTTTGTATGAAGGTACTTTCAAACGAATTGCAGTAATGCATTATTACAAAATACCTAACTCATTGTCATCCGGTTCGTGTTTGCTATACAAAAACCTTTTTTTCAAGGTTTTTGGTTCTACGAGCGATATAGCATGCTCATTGTCACTTCAACAGCTGATTCTGAGAGCTATATCGATGACCTTAGTTCAAAGTCAAAGTCAAAAGGCATTTATTCAGTAATATCCGCAGGGATCATCTAGGTGAATCTAAGCGCTCGTTCCCCGCGACTAAGCCTAGAAGAACAAGCAACAAACTTACGGCTTGGTTCCTACCGTTTTTTTGTTTGATCCTCTTACAAATTAATAATAGTAAATAATGAATCATAGAGTGTGCACTATGAGAACTAGATAAGTCCCGTAATCAGAGGTATCAGTGGAAAAAGTTGTCCCTGACTCTGGTGTAGAATACGAGTAGGTATATCTACAATAGACGTACGGCCGATTTACTTTACTATGCCAACAATGGACAGGTAATATTTTTTATTATGACCTATGGTAAAAATAGATAGGTATAATCTCTCGCTCTGTCTGTCGCTTTTATTCTGTCTGGGTCATAATCTGTTATATATTATGACCCAGACAGAATAAAAGCACTTTAGAGATGCATTGTCATTACTTTCAAACGATGACTGGTGTTTTTCAGTGTTGTAAAAAAACGAGCTTGTGACGCAACTGGCAGTTGGCCCACTTGCTCCCACATTGTTAGCGTCGTAGATCACCTAAGATACGCAAAATTATGCTTGGTTTCCGTGAAAGTGAAATCATTTCCTTCGATCACATTTTGATCTGCTGTAGGTAATAGATATTTTTATGAATGGTCCAAAAGGAACGACAAAGTTGAACCGCCAATTTTTTTCGTCGAACACTTTTCCTAAAGATTTGTTCGTATTTTTTTTATTCTTCACCTACCTTAGAATCTTACCTTATTCTACTTTATGTGAACTAAACGAGAGTATTTGTGCGCGCGCAATATCTTCTTTCTGCTCATCACAAAGTATTTTCAAAGTTCAAAGCATTTATTCAGTAAAATCCAGTAATTATTTGTGAATCTAGACGCCATTCTTTCTTTAATTATGTCAGATGTGATGATATGATTATGTGAGATACCATGCATTAGCCTCGTTGATCGACGTGTTCGAGTCGGCGACAAGGGTCACCTTAAGGCCAGTGTTGCATAGGAAAGTCCTGACGTGCCCATAATGTAGTGTTTCTTCATACAAAACTAGCGAAACGCGCGCGACTTCGTCCGCGTGAAGCTATTTTCGTACAAACGTCAACCGTACACGTTTAGAGGTGGTGGTGGTGAATTCCTTTCGTAGTACACCTCTACGCACCAAGACGAATATACTCTGAAAATTTCAAGTCTCTATGACCAGTGGTTTAGGCTGTGCGTCACTCAGGAGCAAGATTCTTATAATTGGTATAGAAGATGGTATAGATTCTTAGCTCGTAATTTACTATCCAGGTCAACTTGGTCACGTCCGCCTTTACAAAATGATCGAAGGCTAACAAACAGACCACACCTTCCATAGCATACCTACCCATAGATACACTGACACACGCGATGATAAACTTTCCTCGTCCAACCATACTACCATGCCTATGTCTGCCACCAAATAGCGTTCGTCTTTTGGTTTGAAGGATTACAACTTCTGCATAGTTCAGGTTGATGTACGCAAGGTTGTTCATCGTAGAACACTTTCTTGAGCTTGTTCGTACAGCAAGTCGGATTTAAAAAAAAACAGACTCAGTGACGCGTCTTCGACGTTGGAAGAGACTAACGTTCAACAGTGACATTAGGTTGATGATGATTCTTGACTACAAGCATTTGAAACACGCCATTTTCAACTGTAACACAAAGTATTGTGGCATTGTTTTCAGCAACGCATTCTTCAAACTCTTGTACACACAGCACCTCCCAATTATGATCAAAGATGTTCCCATTTAAAAACAGGACTCACAATTCTTCGCTGTGCAAAGTTACGCGATTGTAGACCGTAAAGTGAAGCTTTCCGGTCTGTTTTCCAGCGACACGGAACTAGCGCTGGAGCTGAGTGAGCAAGTGTTTCTGGATGATGATGACTACACGAGCAGAGCGCCGGCCTCGCCGACTACAGTTCCAAATGTGCGGCCTTACCGCCCGCCGTCCACAGGTAAGCTTTTAAGCTCTGCTATAGGTGTGGTTCCGTAACTAGCGGCCGGTCTACGACAAACATACGAGTTTCATACAGAAAGTGAGACAGGAGTGAGAAATAAAAACTAAATTAAAACCGGGAGGGATGTCTAGTACTGAAACTAAACAATCGAAGACACACTGGTCCATTTCAATTGGGACTCATATAAACAACTCCGAAAATAACTGGACACGTTGCACAAATGTTTATAAACAATTGTTTTTTATGTAGTTTAACGGGCAGTTGTCTGGATCGAGCTCGCTATGTGATCAGCAATGTCAAGACCACCGTAGAAGTACCTAGTAAGGTTGTATTTACCAGTTAGAAACACGAGCCGAGACATTATTTCAAACTCATTTTTAATAAATTGATTCAAGCGTGACTTCGTGGAATTCCAGTGTAAAGTATAAAATTAACAAACAAATATATATCATCATCATAAACAGCCTGTAGAATTCCACAGCTGGATACAAGCCAAGATGATTTTGAACCCTTTCCATCCATCGACTTCCCGCGATGCCTTATGTCCATCTGGTAGAAGGGCTAATAATAATATAAATAAATAAATACTTTCGGACATCACACAATCTAACCTCAATCTAAGCAAAACTTGGGAACAAGACAACTGATAAAATTCAACTTATAGTACTTTTTTTGTGTAAATTTAAATGAATGCTTAGAATACAATATAACACCCAGACACAAACATCTATGTTCAAATTGTTCGTCACACAAATGTTTGTTCTCGGTGGGGATCGAACCCACACAACATACAGCGCAGAAGGCAGAACTATTATCCCTGTACTATTATAACGTGAAACTAGACTCGACTGAGGACATGAACCCTCATGTGGCTGTAATGTCACCAGCACCCACATCCTTCAAACCAGAACACAGAAAATTGCTTGGCGGAAGAAATAGACATGGTGATAGTAC
The DNA here is from genome assembly GCA_947095575.1 of Electrophaes corylata. Classification (NCBI taxonomy): domain Eukaryota; kingdom Metazoa; phylum Arthropoda; class Insecta; order Lepidoptera; family Geometridae; genus Electrophaes; species Electrophaes corylata. Next base: position 11,737,381 of record OX352709.1, on the reverse strand, counting down.
TTCCCCAGATGTACATGGTGGTAGTACTTAGTTAATTTAAATCGTCATCAAAAAAACATTCGCTGGTCTGTCCGTCTGCGTCGACAGTACTTGTGTATGTGGCTCCTAATTATTAATTTAGTAGCATAAGATTAAGGCGTGAGGTTCGGTCACCATTAATTAACTTATTGTGTTTCTTAATCTATGAAGTGTGTGTGTTTTTTGCGTGTCTAATATAACTTGGTGTTCAGTTTTTCTGCTTTTACAAGTGTTATTTTCAAGTAAAACAAAAAAAGGTATGTACATAATTAAGATTAAAAAAACCCGTGAAACAGCCTTCAAGTTGTACATGAATAATTCGTTTGGGTGATATTTTTTTCCAGTTTTTTACATTTTAAAACCAAAGTACTGAACCGGTTTTGACGAAATTTGATCATGTGCCGAATCTGAGAGTATTTCATGTTTTTTTTTCAATCTGATTATAAATCACAGATCACTGAAGTAACAAAATAAAAAAAATACACATAACACAATTAAGCTATGTGTAGACCGTTGCAAAGTGCCAAGTGCGGCATTTCCCAGGCAAAAAAAACCTGTATAAAAGAAAATATTTATATTTAAAATAAATCTTTGTAAAGGGATATCTGATATAAAAGAAATTTTATAAATTCAACCGTTGAAACCGTTAAACCGTTGAAGTTTGCACGAAAAAAAATTAACGCGAGCCATCTCGCGCGTGTTTTTTTACTAGTTTTTTATTAGTGGTTATAATTTATAGTTTTTATGTACCGGGTGTAATAAGACCACTTCTGAATACTCCAGGAACGTGTAAAGTTATAACAAGATCTTATAGAATACCAACTGACATGATTTTAGTGTAATACTATTATTTTGCTGAAATACTTATTTATCAACCAGCGATGTATTTCGTACAGCAGTCAATTACCGCCTGGCGGCTGCGGCCTCGAGGTCAACGCACCGGTCAGATGATCACGATTTGCTTTAGATTGCTGTTTTTGTAGTTTTGTCGTTTTTAAATAAAATAATTCGATACCTATGTTTATTTTATGATGTGTTGTCGATATTGATGCTGAAAACACGAAAAAAACTAACAAAAAGGGTAGTTTTTTTTATGTTTTTTTGTAATCAGAATCATGGTCTGAATGCAGTTTTAGTTTTCGGAAGTATTCTTATTACTCCCAGTATATTCATATATATGTGGTCTTTCTGTAGTAAGTTAACTAAGGAAAAATATTGTAACATACCTACAGCAAAATTCTTATCGCAGAATACTTAAACTCATTGCGTCGGTTTACGTAGCATTTACTAAGAATCTGTCTCACATAGTGTTCGCTTTGTGAAAATAAACCGGCATTTGTGTAAGTATTTAAATCGTTTTTATTTTTTTATGATAACGATTGACAAAGATTCTTATAATTGGTATAGATTACAGTAAGCAAGGAGTAGAACCAAAATGCTTACTATCTCAATTTAAAACTTTAAAATGCTACGAATTACAAGGCTATCTTAATTTAAAACTTAGAATGCTACTATTGAATTACAAATGCGATGAAGGCCGTCATTGAAGATGTCGATATGTTGAACCTCGTGTAGATATGCGTTTAGTTATAAAATATGGTAACACAGACGAACACGCAAGCTGCTTAGCAGCCGAAATCATTACTCACAAGGCTGAAATAATTAAGCAAAGTATGCTAAAATAGTTTTGTACATCTTTTCTAGGATCGAATATCCTCAAGTCTCCGCGAGCCCGTCGCGTTCGCACAGCTTCCATGTCTCAGTCCAACAAACGAACCACAGCTGAGAGCATCCTTCATGCGGATAGGAGGACTATCTACACAGCTGGACGTCCGCCTTGGTATAACTGCACTGGAGGGCAGGAAGTCGAACCTTTTCTTATAGGTGAGTCTTTGCTCCCGACCAATTTAACCCGCCCGACCACTTTAGGAACACCTCCGTTCAGGAAGTTTCTCCATTGACTCCGACCTATTGGCCTGATACCTAACACCAGCCTAAACCAGTTTTACGCAGATAAGTCAAAATAAGTTCACAATATGCCAATGTTTATCGCCAGTGGAGATCGAATCCACAACCTACAGCGCTATATTCAGAGCCACTTCCAACTTCATGGCCAATAGCCGCGTCCAGAAACGTCTTAAATCTAGGTGAATCTAAGCGCCAGTTCCTCGCGACCAAGCCTAGAAGCATTACTATCATTATTACTAGCATTGCTCACGCGTCTAGTGACGAGCAGTGATAAATCTAAACGAATAGCCAATTTAGACCAGCTTGGCTAGACTGGTTTACCTCGGAGGACTGACCCCTACTACACTGAGTCAAACCGATAGTAGTTCACAGAATACTTAGTAGAATTCTTTCAAAAAAAAAAAGAACACCAGTCCAGAGGGCGTATCCTGTAGGATTGAACTCTGATATATAAAGAGAGACTTAACATCATGTGCCTGTAAGGGGACACTTTAGGAACAGCAGTATTAAGCGTCTGTCTTCTCATCAGGAATATGTGGAGCCAGCGCGTCAGGCAAGACGACAGTAGCTGCCAAAATTATAGAATCTCTCAACATACCCTGGGTCACCATCGTCAGTATGGACTCATTCTACAAGGTAAATCACAAATCTTTTTTATTCTACACAAGCGGCCGCTCGCAGCTTTGCCCGCGTGGCAGTTTTTTTCCCGTTCCCATTATTTTTTCGGGATAAAAAGTAGCCCATATGTTAATCCAAGTTATAATATATGTTTATTCCAAATTTCATCCAAATCGGTCCACTGGTTAGAGCGTGAAAGAGTAACAAACATCCATCCATCCATACTTACAAACTTTCGCGTTTATAATATTAGTAGGATAATAGGTAGTAAATATCACCTATAGTAGAGCATTGCCACTCAGGTCGTTAGTTTAGATGTACTGATCTGCGTCCATCAACCTGAGGCATACAGGTGTTAAGCCTCATGTGCCTGTAATTACTAAAATCTAAAACTAAAGGACTTGAGGCAGTATAGTAACGTTAGATTCACATATTTTAAGAACATTTCTTAGTAGCACTACGAATCGTAATAATCAGAAGAAAATAATCTCTCGATTCAAAATAAAAACACTTGTAATGAATTATAACATGTACATATTACATTTGATACATACCCGCATTATGCAGTCGTTGGTATTCCATACGTGTCAGATTGCAAGCCTCTCGCCGCTGCTACAATATTACCTGATTTCCTCACGATGTTTTCTTTCACTGTTTGAGAGCAATGGCATTGCGCACATAAATTTGTCGATAAATCCATTTGTATATGACGCGGGATTCGAACCCATGACCTAAGGATCAGAAGGAAGAATCACTCTCACTAAACCACCGGTGCTTTTAAGAAATAACCGTGGTAGTCCTGGTTTCAAATCCCTTATCACTTTCCATAGATGTCGGCAACGCCATCGACGAATGAAGAGACGCAAGTGCGAGTTCGATTACCGCGGACAATAAATATGTATGTGTAGCTTTATTCCGGCAGGTGCTGAACGAGAAACAGCATCAAGCGGCGACGCGCAATGAATACAACTTCGACCACCCGGACGCGTTCGACATGGAGCTGCTGATCAGCGTGCTGCAGAGGCTGAAGGAAGGGAAGAAGGTGGAAGTGCCCATCTATAACTACGTCACGCACTCAAGGGAGAACCGCACGGTTTGTACTATTACAATACAATAAAAACAATAATATTTTTTTCTCTTAAGAATAATAAATACAAGACTAAATTAAAAATTTAAAAAAACCGTGGCACCTTAGAACACTTCCAACTAATTCACCAAAACATACACACCCCCACGCACACAGAGACATGTCAAAGTTATAACAACCCGTCTTTTTTTTGCCGTTTTTCGAACTCTTCGTGCGCGAGTCCGACTTGCACTTGGCCGGTTTTTTTATGCTACTAATGGAACAAGCATATGGCTCACCTGATGTTAAGTGAACAACATTACCTTTAACAAAACATTGCAATGCGGATCACAATCGTTAAAAACGTGCCCTACAATGCACTGTTCTTTGTCCATCCACTTGAAGCATACAGGTGTCAAGCCTCGTATGCCTGTCATTACACCGGCACCCACACCCTTCAAATGGAACACAGCAAGCTGCTTGACGGCAGGAACAGGCATGGTACTACTACCACGGACGAGCCCTTCACTAAGAGCTCTACTACTACTCTTTTAAACTATACTTATAATAATAATGCTGGACAATCCACACAGCATCATCTAGCCCCAAGCTAAGCAGAGCTTGTGTTATGGGTACTATAATGACTGATATACTTAATACAATACATTACTTACATACATATTTTTTATTATACATAGAAAACACCCAGAACACCCGGAATAAATATTTACAGATCGTACAAACATTTATCCCTTGGGAATCGAACCCGCAACCTCCTGCGTCGCAGCCCGCAAGCGGACATTCGCCCGCTGCGCCACATCGGTCGTCTGATAAAACTAATAAATGGCTTGTATTATTTACAGAAAACAATGTACGGCGCTAATGTGATAATATTTGAGGGTATCCTTGCATTCTACAATGCAGAGGTCACCAAAATGCTTGACATGAAAGTATTCGTCGACACCGACGCGGATATTCGACTCGCGAGGCGGTTGCGAAGGTACTTTTACTTGTAACTATTCAGTTTATATTGAAGAAAAACTTCTAATGTGACTTCCAACAAGGTTGCGTTAAACGTTTAACGCTACCATGGAGGGGGTATGAAAGCACTGTTTTTTCTCTCTTTCTCTCATAGCCAGTTACGTTTCGTATATTAAAGTTTTACTTCAGTCGTGTGGTCTAAAGCACACTCGTTTTTTTTATTCGTCTCATAAAAAATACCTTACCATGTCGTGCCGCAATGTGCGCCGACCCTGAGAATAAAGACACACAAACATCTATGTTCATCACACAAATGTTTGTTCTCGCTGGGGATCGAACCCACCCCATAAGAAACTACGAACTGACCGCTGTGTATATATTTCCAGAGATATAGTACAACGTGGTCGTGAACTAGAAGGTGTTTTAAAGCAGTACATGACGCATGTAAAGCCGGCGTACCAGAGTTATATCGCACCCTGTATGGCGCACGCAGATATCATAGTGCCGAGGGGAGGCGAGAACAAAGTGGCCATACACCTTATAGTACAACATGTCCACAAGCAATTGCAGCTGGTAAGTTGTGTAAAAACGTATTTTTTCTCAAAACAGGGTATTTTTTTAATAGGGTAATTTTTTGTCGTAAACAGGGTAATTTTTTCTTTCATGTACTTAATTACATGTCTTTTAAAAAGGGTAATTTTTGTAGACAGGGTAATTTTTTTAGTCATGTAATAACATATTTTTCTCTACAGGGTAATTTTTTTGAACAAGGTATTTTTTTGGAAAAAGGGTCCAAATAATTCACGTGCTAGGATCAAAATTCTAGAAAACGGGTCAATTATCTAAAAAATATAAGTATTTTCAAGCAGGATCACATTTATCATTATCACAGTCACGCCGTTGGCCTAAATTAGTCCACTGCTGGAAATAGTGTGGTTATTTCGTCGAGAGGGATTAGGCTCTCGGTGGCGCAGATGAGGGAGCCAGTAAAGGGAGGGTCGTGGGCTGAAATCCCAGTCGGGGGTTAACCTTTGGTGTTATTTCAAATCTCCAATGACAAATAAACCAGGTTCTAACGAAATAATAAGTACCAGCTTTGCTTAGTTTGGGGCTACATGGTGTGTGTGAGATGTCTAAATATTAATTTAATATTATTTCAGCGTGGCTTCAAAGTTCGCGAAAAGCTGGCGGTCGCTCATGTCGGTCAACCCGTGCCCGACTCACTCTACCTCCTCAAGGATACCCCACAAGTAACTGAAATTCATATACTTCTTCCTAAGGGGGGTAGTCAGAGTTACGTCCAGGTAGTACATTAGTACGTGCCAACATTTTGCAGAAGTTAGTATACCATATGTGACAGGTTGCAAGCCCATCGCCCCTGCTAGAACACTTACTGGTTTTCTCACGATGTTTTCGTTTACCATTTAAAAGTATTGCCCACAACAATTTTTCGAACAGATAAATTCATAAGTGGAACACCTGGAATAAATATTTGCAGATCGTACAAACATTCATCCCAAGGTGGGAATCGAACCAGCAACCTGCGTCGCAGGCGGATATTCGCCCGCCGCGCCACATCGGTCGTTGAAAACTAAGAACTCTACTACTACTACTCATCATCATCATCAGCCTAAGTCCACTGCTGGACATAGGCCTCCCACACACGCTTCCAGGAAGAACGATTCTACTACTACTAAAAACTAATTTCACCTTATTAAGTTAGATTGGCACCACACTGGAGTTTCATTATTTACATTATTATTACTTTGTAAAAGGATCATACAAAAAAACGGTAGGAACCAAGCCGTAAGTTTCTTGCCGGTTCTTCTAGGCTTGGTCGCGAGGAACTGGCGCTTAGATCCACCTAGATTTAAGACGTTTCAAGATGATCCCTGCGGATATCTATATATATAAAAGAAAGTCGTGTTAGTTACTTCACTTATAACTCAAGAACGGCTGAACAGATTTAGCTGAAAATTGGCAGGGAGGTAGTTTAGAGCCAGGAGAAGGACATAGGATACTTTTTATCCCGAAAAAATAACGGGAACGGGAAAAAACTGCCACGCGGGCGAAGCTGCGGGCGGCCGCTAGTTACTGAATAAATGATTTTTGACTTTGACTTTAATAATCTGTTTATCCCAGGTCCAAGGGCTGCACACGTTCATCCGGAATAAGGATACCGCTCGGGATGAGTTCATCTTCTACTCCAAGCGGCTGATGAGGCTTGTGATAGAGTTCGCGTTGTCCCTGCTACCATACAGTGAACGGAAGGTCGACACGCCTCAAGGCTTTTCTTATGCCGGTTAGTAGTAGTAGAGCTCTTAGTGAAGGGCTCGTCCTGGGCAGTACTACCACCATGCCTGTTCCTGCCGTCAAGCAGCGCAGCGTGTTCCGGTTTGAAGAGTGTGGGTGCCGGTGAAATTACAGGCACATGAGGCTTAACATCTGTATGCCTCTGGTTGATGGACGCAGTGCAGTGTATTGTAAGTAACGTTCCTAACAAACGTGACCTACAAGGCAATGCTTTGTTATTGGCGATTGTAGCCACTTGACCTGTCACATATGGAATACTAACTACTGCAAAATTTTGGGTTGTAACAAATGTAATATCTGGGCTTGCCTCTGACTGCCCCTTAGATATCTTCAAAAATTCTAAAGTAGGTACTTTGTACTAAGATATCTGATATGTCTACCGTGCCTAGGTATGTAATTCGTGCTATTTTTGTTTGCTTACATAATTATTCTCATAATGTTTTGAAACTAATAATTTTATAAACTACCTTTAGATCGTTTGCAACGGTCTGTAGATAGCTCAACTGTTTCATATGTATTTTGTACATACCAATTATAAATACCTGTATTAGCTGTAATTTTCTTTAATTGAAAATATTTTTATGTTTAGTTTCAAAATAAAATTCCGTTGGGTATTATGTTTGAAGGTCGTAAATGTGACGTGGAGAAGATCTGTGGGGTGTCCATCCTCCGCGCCGGCGAGACCATGGAGCAGGCAGTCTGCGACGTGTGCAAAGATATCCGCATCGGGAAGATACTCATACAGACAAACCAACAGACTGATGAACCTGAGGTATACACTTAAGGCTACACTAGTCGGTACGTTGTCCATACAAACGCTGTAAGTGTTTAATGTCTACTATTTATTAACGTGCGTCCGAAGTTAAGTTTGATACTGAATTATCTTGCCATTATCTAGGTACGTTACCCTATATTCTACAGTAAAATCAGATTACCTTGAAAGTTACAAGCGTCGAAAGATTTAGTACTAAATTTTGTAACGCTTGTAACTTTCAAGGTAAATCTGATTTTACTGTAGCATATAGGGTAACGTACCTAGATAATGGCAAGATAATTCAGTATCAAACTTAACTTCGGACGCACGTTAATAAATAGTAGACATTAAACACTTACAGCGTTTGTATGGACAACGTACCGACTTGTTTAACCTTAACCAACCACACTAAAATTAAAAATAGGTTCATACAGTTTACCTAACTAGGCATGCAAAAAATAATTCATTTACAATTAAGTACATAAGTATATGAAGTTATGACGACCTATGTGGCGCGGCGTGCAAATGTCCACCTGTGACGCAGGAGGTTTCGGGTTCGATTCCCGCCTTGGGATAAATTGTTTGTACGATCTGCAAATATTTATTCCGAGTGTTCTGGGTGTTTTCTACGTAAAATAAAAAATATGTATGTATGTAATGTATTGTATTAAGCATATCAGTCATCTAAAAAGTACCCATAACTCAAGCTTTGCCTAGCTTGGGGCTAGATGATGCTGTGTGGATTGTCCAGCTTTATTATTAATGATTTACAGAGTTCCCGGCATGACCATAGCCACAGATATAATCTGTGGCTTCCCCAATGTGGGTAGCGTTAGAATAATCAGGTTGTCACATTTCCTTTGTTGGTAGCAAGAGTGAAATAATATAAGGATGGTAATGAACGTAATAAATACGTTGAATTCCAGTTGTACTACCTCCGGCTGCCGAAGGACATAAAGGACTACTACGTGGTGCTGATGGACGCGACGGTGGCGACGGGCGCGGCCGCCATCATGGCCATCCGCGTGCTGCTCGACCACGACGTGCCCGAGCGACACATCTCCCTCGTGTCGCTGCTCATGGCGGAGATCGGCGTGCACTCCATCGCGTACGCCTTCCCGGAGGTTATACCATTGTTATTGAAGTAATACTTCTAATGCGACTTCCAACAAGGTTGCGTTAAACGTCTGACAGCCGTCACAGCTCAGTTTGTAGTAGCCCTGCCTTCTGTACTGTAGGTGGTGGGTTCGATCCCCACCGAGAACAAACATTTGTGTAATGAACGTAAATGTTTGTTCTGGGTGTTATATTGTATTCTAAGTGTGTATTTACAAAAAAAAATTATATTGTATCAGTCATCTGGTTCCCATAATACAAGCTATACTTAGTTTGGGGCTAGATGATGTTGTGAAAACTGTCGAGAAATATTTATTAGGTATTATTTATTAACACTACCATGGAGGGGATATGAAAGCACTGTTCTTTCTCTCTTTCTCTCATAGCCAGTTACGTTTCGTATATTAAAGAAGATTTACTTCAGTCGTGTGGTCTAAAGCACGCTCGTTTTTTTTTAATTTAATTTGCTGATGGAACAAGCATAAGGCCCACCTGTTAAGTGGTTACCATACCCTATAACAAAGCATTGCCTTGTAGGTCACGTTAGTTAAAGACGTGCCCTACAATACACTGCTTTGCATCCGTCAACCTGAGGCATACAGGTGTTAAGTCTCATGTGCCTGTAATTACACCGGCTTCCACACCCTTCAAACCGGAACGCTGCTTGGCGGCAGGAATAAGCATGGTGCTAGTTCTTCCCCGGACGAGCTCTTCACTAAGAGCTCTACTACTACTCGTTGCCTGTCTAATCTCACACACCTCATTGCCTAGTGTACAGTCAGCTGCACTAGAATGTATACAATTCGTTACTTTCACAACGATATTACAGTATAACAATGAGCTATTACACCTTAAAAAACTAAAAAGACATGAAATTTGTTGATGACCTCACAATTTTTTTGAATAATTGTCATGTAAATATTTTTAGCACCGCTGTGAAACCATTTTCAAAGTTACGAATTGTATACATTCTAGTGCAGCTGACTGTACATTCTCACTGTAACATTAGCCAATGGGATGAAAGACTTATCCGATAAACTAACTAACTATTATTGCACTAATGTTCGAGCAGATTTCTTATAGATTATCATTATCGAAAACGAGAACCTAGTAGTTAAGACAAACTTTTTTTTAGGTTTTAAGCTACTATTGATAAAATTTTACCGCTATTTTTTGGGTCAAATAAATAAATAAATAACTACTGTTACTAACAGACGCTTGCAAGATATTGGAATCGGGTATAACCACTGTTTTATTATAAAGCTCTATAATTATTTTCAGGTAAAAATAGTAACATCAGCACTGGATCCCGAGATTAATGAGAAGTTCTACGTGCTTCCTGGTATCGGTAACTTTGGAGACAGGTACTTCGGAACCGAGCCCTCTGATGATGAGTAGTTTACTAAAACTAGTCTCCAACCGGTGATGGAGGCCTAAGGCCGAAGACCTAAGCGACTAATAAGCAAGCCCTCCATCATGGCTTGGAGGTCTCCTCACGACTTCCAGATAAGCTTACAAATTCTGTATTGTTTGAATGAGGAATAGATAGATAGATAGAAAACACTTAATTGTACACCACATTACGATGAACACTACAAAACTAATACACATATAGCAGAAATCATTAAGTGGAATACAATGGGCGGTCTTATCGCTAAAAGCGATCTCTTCCAGACAGGAGGAATGTAGGTGCTCACTACAAAAAATAAATAACTTCACGACTTTAATCCCTAGGCACGGTAGATATCCCCTCAGATCTCTTAGGACCTAGAAATACCGACAAGAGATGTGTAATAGGGGTAGTCAGAGGTATGTCCAAATATTACTTTTGGCATACTCACATTTTGCAATAGTTTGTATTCCATACATGATGGGCTATAAACCCATGGCTGCTGCAAGAATACTAGTTGGTTGCATCACGATGTTTTCCTTCACTGTTTGAGAATACATTTTTTTAATATAAAAATCCATTGGTGCACGACCGGGTTCGAACCAACAATCTTAGGATCAGAAGACGGAATCGAACCCACTAGACCACTGGTGCTCAAAATTTTCACAAAATCCTAAAAAATGGTTTCGATTTTTAATACGATCGATATTACGTTGGCTTTAATTGTTAAGCTTTGTTCATTTATAAGGAAAATTAATTTGTAAGTTTGTATGGAAGATCGTGAAGAATGCAGTCTTGATAGGTCGGGAAACGAAAACATGGCATTTTGACTTACGGTATAATCATTTGAACTATTTATTGATTACTTTATAAGTAAATCCACATTTTACTATGGAAGGGTTCTATGTTTTTGGATGTTTGACTTCGAATTTTCGGTATCTCGTGAGTTTCTTGCCAAAGATCAAAGCTATAGATCTAAAACGTGTTCGTTGTAGAAATCTAGTCGCACTTTAGTGTACAATTGGGCATTAGATCTCGAAGCTGACTGAATTATTATTAAAACAACGGTATATACAAATAACAGCACAATACACTGAGCGGTAATATTGTAAGTGAACCGCAATCAATTAACACATTTTCGTTTTGCATAAGTGCCAAGGAATTCGTTTCTTAATTCCGGACTTCCGGAAAGTTACCGGAAATCCAGTATTTTCTGCTGTGAAAAAAGATTATTTCACAAAAAACTACTTATAGTATTAATATAATCTGACATGTCATAACTAAATAATATTTAATGAGTAGCCAAAGAGTAGTAGTACCACAGAATGCCCTAGCATTATTTAATAAAATATTTATTTAAAACACGTCCACTTCCATAGTAACATGTTGGATATTCTGACTGTCCTATACTATCGAATTATATTCTAACTTAGTTTATAGAACGTATTGACAACAAAAAATAACGCGGAAAAATTGTCACACTGGCTTTGGAATTTAAAAATATATTCTTCGCATAATTTTAAAAGACTTGTCTAGAAAGATCATTTTATTTACAAATGTGATAGTTGTTTTTGCTTACGAAATGTTATACAGGTTTGCTTATACATATTTATGAAGCTACTTAACACTTACTAAAGCCTATATTAAAAGAATGCGCAAGGAATCTATACTGCCTTATTGTTTGGAAAATTAATATCGTTATAGTCGGTAAAATCTAAAAAAGTTTTTTTCAAAACGAATTTCCAGAATTTTATGATTCCGGTTGCTTGTGGTCCAGTCAGACCTTTATCTAAAGATATGATGTTTTTTCTGAAGTGGTACATTGTTCTCTGATTATTTTATTTTATAGTAGATAATTGTGTACAATACTTAACTCCAGTATACATTTTATTGTTTTGGCACTTAGTACTTGCATTATATTATAAAAGTATACAATTTTGGTAAATTATTTTATTAACATTTAATTTATTGCGTATAAGGCAATTTTATGTAGTTTGAAAGCAAAACTATATCTTGAAAGTCTCAAAATGTTTGTGGCTAATATAGAAACTATAAAATTGAAACTCCGTTTGAAAACTTTGACTTATAATGTGCTTATAATAACGATTTCACAGTTATGTTATTAAAACACTAACTATATATTGACTCTGTGTCAATTACTTTTTATTACCTCTTACCAATGTCTAAACAATACAACCTCAAACCAATATGTATTATTTCATTAACAATTTAAAAATTAAGGAAGCATAGTTTTATACAGTGACTAACCGCTTCGAAATATATTCTCAGAATTATTTATTATAATAAAACTCTTCAGTCAATGCTGAACAAAGCATGTTTTATGCAGTTTTATAATAACCCAGTAATTATGATGCTTGTTTATAGGCATGCGTTTTGTTTTTAGAACAAAACGACGTATAAAATTCATTCCTTTGTTACTGCTGCCATGTTTCACTTAAAACTGTTCAGTATTAGGTAAAACTTATATTTCTTATATTTTGGGTTTATATGTAATTTTTATTTGTATAAATTAGCTAATTGTTTTTAATATCGAAATCCCCATTAGAATTTCGATGGTAACAAAATTTATGATATTATTTTTAGTCAAAACTCTACTTTAGTTATTTATTTCACAGTATTCTTGTACTGTTTTTAGTTTAATTTAGTTTATAGGATGATTTTCTCATACTTAAATATTGTGCTTAATTTTTGAAACGCGCATAATGACTTGGCTACGTAACTTACATACTTTTTTTGAGTTATATCAAATCAATAATTTTATGATCTGGTTTCAAATTATACATTAGATATTCATATCGCTTTTGTACATTCATGTACAAAATGATTATTTTGATTGATGTACAAAAATCCTAGCTTTATGCACAATATAATAATATGTAAATTACATAATGTACTGTAATAATTGTGTAGTAAGCTCTTAGAAGTAAGTTGCTGTGAATATGTGAAAAAATACAAAAAAGAAAAGAAAATCTTAAAATAATGTGAAAAATAAAATTATTGAATTGTGCTGTGTATTTTGATTGTAGAGTAAATTTATCCTATTATTAAAAACTATTGTCCAGCCGGGCTAAGATGTGCAACGTGAGATATGTCGCGCTTGACACGAGTAACTTTTTCTATTGATGGACATTTTAGAAATTAAACATTTACTTGTATTAAGTTATAGTAACATTTTTGTGAATAAGATTAGTTTAAAGTAGCCGGCTTTACAGAAAACAAAACCTCACGACGACTCTTCAGGCACGGTAGATATCCCCTCAGATCTCTTTCTAAAAAGTACACTGACAAGATTATTTAAGGCGTCGAAGTGCGTTAGTCAGAGGTATGTCCAAATATTACATGCGGCACGACTTTAAAGTGACAGTAAAATAAAATACCTACAGTTAGTTCATAATAATATATTTTTTATTTAAATTTTTCAACTTCAAACATGTATCTATTTTTATATATCTGACAAATTACTTTTACATTTTTATGTAATGGTGGTGGTGTATGTATGTGGGTTCCGTACCTAAAAAGTAGAAAGAGTCGCTTTTAATATCTGCCTGTCTTTACCTGAGTCTTCAAATTTATATCAAAATTAAAAGTCTGGTTTAGAAACACAAAAAATATACAGTGCACTGCGCGTACAGAGAACGGGTTCAGAGAACGTAGTTCAACGATAGTAACGTGCGAGGCAATGCTTTGTTATAGGTGATAGTAACCACTTATCATCAGGTGAGCCATCTGCTAGATCTATCAAAAAGTCAAATAACAAAAACAAATGTTATTTCTTAAGGCTACACTAGTCGGTACGTTGTCCATACAAACGCTACTCTACTGTCTACTATTTATTAACGTACGTCCGAAGTTAAGTTTGATACTGAATTATCTTGCCGTTATCTAGGTACGTTACCCTATATGCTACAGTAAAATCAGATTACCTTGAAAGTTACAAGCGTCGAAAGATTTAGTACTAAATCCTGTACGCAAGATAATTCAGTATCAAACTTAACTTCGGACGTACGTTAATAAATAGTAGACATTAAACACTTACAGCGTTTGTATGGACAACGTACCGACTAGTGTAGCCTTAAACAACTGAACACAAAGCCTCTTGTAGGGTACCCTATAAATGGTTACATGACAATCATCAAGTTTTAATTAACAAAAGATAGTCATTTATTGTAAAACTGTGTAGTTTTAACAGTCTACCGATTTCGGGCGTACAATATTAGGTACCTAAGTAGTATAAAACCGCTGATAATCTAAAATAATCTAGGAATATTCTTGAGCGCTGACATTTCAAATTAATATGAATAAGTTTTTAATTTTGGAACTAAATTCAGCCTAAACTAGGTCTCATAGTATTCCTGGTAGGCTGTAGTAAACTTTAGTATCTTTTAAACTTTCGCGATCGGAACACATATTGAACACTTATATTACACGGGTATTTATCGCGTATTACCTTTTTTATTTATTTCAAGTGAGATCAAGTCAAAAATCAAGTGAGGGTAGTTGTTGATACTGCCACCGCTTCTCAGTGATTGATCTCAAGTTCAATGCTCCAGTCTGCCCGCGACCACGACTATTGCAACATAGTCGAAACGTCGGGAAAATAAATAAAAAAGGTAATACGCGATAAATACCCGTGTAATATAAATAAATAAATAAATAATGCTGGACAATCCACACAGCATCATCTAGCCCCAAGCTAAGCAGAGCTTGTGTTATGGGTACTAGATGACTGATATACTTAATACAATACTATATTACATATATAGATATTTTTTATTATACATAGAAAATACCCAGAACACCCGGAATAAATATTTGCAGATCATACAAACATTTATCCCAAGGCGGGAATCGAACCCGCAACCCTTGCGTCGCAGGCGGACATTCGCCCACCGCGCCACATTGGTTGTCAAGTGTTCAATATGTAGTAAACTTTGTCAATCAGCCATTTTTTTAATTTAAGTTTAAACAAATTTCCATTTAGGTATCACAGTTGTTCGTAGATTCGTCAGACGTGGTCAGAGGTGTCGAGATACCGTTGAAATGCAAGCTCCAAATGCTCACACTTTGACGCTAGTTCGCTGTGGACGTGGTGGTTCTTCCTGCAACGTAATACAGTCTAAATTTCTATAACTTTAATAGCACTGGTGATGTATCTTTTATTAGGACTAATTCACACTAATCAACAGATCCCGAGGATCAAATCTCGTATTTTTTGGAGCTGAGACGAGTTTGAAACAATAATTTGATTGTCAAAAATTTCCCCACGTCCTTATCTTCAAATCTCTTACTATCCCTTGTGTTTTCCCCTTTCAAATTATTGTTAAATTTTTAAGTGTAAATAAAATAAAATTATAAGTACCTACAATAATTAACCTACATTTAAGTACAATACTTGCCTACTTATGGAATTTATTTATATTTTATATGTGTTTGCGTTCATCGCGCAAATGTTTGTTCTCGGTGGGGATCGAACCCACAACCAGCGTAGATGGCAGAGCTATAACCAACTGAGCTGTGACGAAATAAAAAATAAGATGACCCTTACTTATGATATTCTTCACATTCCTCCATAGAGATATCATTGCTGACGAGCCGAGAACCGAACCCGCTGTGGTAGGTCGAATACCGCTGCTGCAACGTAAAAATAAGTTTAAAATCTTGTTAAACCTTTACCAAGGTTTTAAATTATTTGTTCAGTTATTTTGATTTAGAAACCGAAGAGTTTTTGAAACTATATTGTATATTTATTCAAATTATAAGAATCTTTGTCCCCGAGACTTGAAATTTTCAGGGTATAAAATTACGTTAAGGTGTACCTTCACTTCACTATAATAATAATAATAATGCTGGACAATCCACACAGCATCATCTAGCCCCAAGCTAAGCAGAGCTTGTGTTATTATGGGTACTAGATGACTGATATACTTAATACAATAACATACATAGATATTTTTTATTATACATAGAAAATACCCAGAACACCCGGAATAAATGTTTGCAGATCGTACAAACATTTATCCTAAGGCGGGAATCGAACCCGCAACCTCCTGCGTCGCAGGAGCGGAGATTCGCCCGCCGCGCTACATCGGTCGTCAAACTATGGGAAGTATAGATATGTGTAAGGAATACCTGCAAATGCTTAGAAAACAGCTGTTCGGACAGCAGATTGCAAGCAAATTGTAACCCTTTAGCAATGGCATCGATGTACTTTACATAGGTAGTGAGTAGGTCCCGAAGATCGCTGTCTCTACGTGCGGTTAGCTTCAAGTTTATTCCGCCAGGGGGAGTTGCACCCTGAAACGTAACAAAATAAATTTATAAAAATAAATGTTGCCAAATGACAACAAAAGCTGGGATGTCATTTACAATTACATCTCCGATATTTGACATGGGATTCCTAAAGTCATGGTATCCGGTTTTAGCAGAAGTATGTCTTGCTAAATTGGTAAATTTCATTGAGCTCTATAAAATAATAGTAAAAAGAAGTGGTAGCAACAAAAATGCTGGCATGGTTCGCCTTGGCATTCGCAGGATACACTTCGTGTCAGAAAATTGTGCCTACTGAAGAAATTGTAAAACTATCCCAATACGTCGGGTAACACAGAAGTGAGTTTCAGTAGGTATAAATAACATTTTTACCTGATCGATAATGCATTTCATCATGAGCGTCAACTTTTTACTATTATACTGATCGATATCATTGGTTATGGTCACTCCTCCGAGCATATTGTAACTGGAATCAGGAAATTATTCAATTACTTTGCATTATGTTTTATAGTACTTACTTATGCATGATTAAAATACATTAATGGTTTACGAAATGTGTTAATCGTCTTAATTCGTCCTACTGTTAATTCCAGTTAGCAATTTTCTTTCCGTGTAAAGGTTGCCTCAATATGACCCTAGTGCATGTGCTGTAGGAGTTTTTTTTATATACGCTTACAATATTCTTGAACTTATAGGGATTGAAGTTGCGGAGTAGTACTGAGTATCGTCTATTTTATACTTTTCGTCAATTTAAAATACGTACACATTGGCCATAAACATGTGATGTCCGGGCGGCGTGCAAACCTTATAATACCGATCCAAATTATAATTCTTCAGAAAATACAGGCAACTAGTAACGTCCCACATGTATCTATTCACCATATCACTCTCCCGATGCTGTTGTTGCCATTTGGCAACGTTGTTGACGTGTCTCAAACTGTTGCCATACGGCATCATTAGCAGTTGGCATCTGAAGTTTAGCCTGTCTTTGTACTCTGCAGTAATTTTAAGTAATTTGGAGAATAGTTTGATTTCTTTTGGTACGTCTGTATGGAATATTGAGTCGTAGCCTTCTCGATACGGCCATATTAGAAAACATTCGGCATTCAGTCGTTGGGATATTTCGAGGCATTTCTTAATCTGGGCTGCGGCTTGAGTGAAGGTGGTAGCATCGTTACTTGTAAAGGCTCCTGATGCATACCTGTCAAAATATTTCTATCTATTAGTAAAATATAAAATAAAAAGTACACAACTAACAATTTAATTTAAAGCATTAACGTCTAATATTCAAAGGTCCCAAAAAATTGGGTAGCTGTTTTTTGGCTATTTCATTTGTTATTGGGCGAGATACCTCCAAATAACTTGGCACATTACGCACCCACATTCTGCAGCAGTTGATGTTCTATGGAACACATATGTGTCATTGTGACAGATAACTGGTTTCCTCACGATGTTTTCATTCACCGTTTGAACGGCATTGCGCGCATATATTTTTTCAGAATGAAATGGCGAGGTCGCTCGCTTGACCCCCGTTACACTTAGTAGGAAAAAAAATACCAAAATACCTTGGATGAGAATGCAAGTCAGGCGCAACCCACAACAACTTCAGATGATATCTCTGCGTCAACTCGCCCACATACTCAACAATCTCGTCCCAATTCGTCCGCATCTCGTCCCAGTTCTCAGTCACCGGGACCAAGTCCGTGTCGAACGCGGTCCAATACTTAACGCCCAGTTTCGTGCAGAAATCGAATAATGCTTTTATACTGCGTTTATGGTTGTCGAGAGAGCTAGTGCTATCGTCCCATTGGCGAGAGTGAGTGGGACGACCGTAGCAATCAGAACCTGTAAGATAAAACTTGAAAAAACTGAATGCCACAAAAAACAGACTATGACAAAAATACAATTTTTTTAAAGTCGGCACTCCGCTAATACTTACATGAATATTGCAAAAGTTGGCAAAGTACGAAAGTCGGCACTCGGCGCCGAAATCAAAAATATTGATTACGACAAATATACTGATTACGACAGAAATACTGACTGTGACAAAAACGAGACAATATCTGGCTCTGTTGCAGAGCTTGGTATATGATGGTTACCTACTACTAATATGCAATTAGTAGTAACACTACTTCTACCTACTACTACAACCCTTCACCAAAAGCCCTACTAAGGTACACACCGTAGTAGAGCTTTTAGTGCAGGACTCGTCCGGGGAAGGTCTACCACCATACCTATTTCTGGCTGTAAACAGTGTTGCTGTGTTTCGGTTAGAAGACTCTAGGTGCTGGTGGAATAACCGCACATGAGGAGGAGGAGGCTTAACTCCTATATACCTCAAGTTGATAAACGTAGAATAGCGCATCATAGGATTCATAGGGCACGTTCCTAACGAGTGTAACCTAAGAGGCAATGCCTTGATATGAGTGATAGTTACTTTGACATCAGTTGGGCTATCTGGTTATTCCACCTATAGTTTCATCATCATCATTATCATCATCATCAAGCGCCAGAAGAAGTTCACTGCTGGATATAGGCATATTAGCGGCCGCTCGCTGCTTCGCCCGCGTTGCAGTTTTTTTCCCGTTCCCGTTAATTTTTCAGGATGATAATAATAATGCTGGACGATTGGGCCTTTTTTCCATCCACCGTCTTCCCGCGATCCTAGCAATGTCGTCGGTTCACTTACTAAGACACTACTACTACTACTAATGTACCGTTACTCCTGAATTCAGTGAGAGATACGCTGTACTTTAGCCATTCCTCCATAGTCCTGTTGTGCACGCGTTCTCCGCTACTGTAGTAACGATAGCGCGCGACTTCTCCCGGACCCGCCATGTTACTATACTCTATCTTGTCTATGCCTGTGGAAAGTATAATCAGTAGGAAGGTTTTAACTGGATTTAAGATGGGCCGATAAATCTACCAGATAAAAACACAAAAATACGTAGTTTCGACAATGAAGTGTAACCATCATCGTAAGTATTATTAAGGCGACTGTACCTAAATTCCTAGTAACGGCTCAATTATTGTTTTCTAAAATTTTATTGTACGTAACTACAAAATAAATAAATATTTGTGGACATTTTACACATCATCTAGCCCCAAACTAAGCATAGCTTGTACCATTGCTTGGAAAATTGCGCAAAAAATGAAAATTTAAAGATACTTAACCACCATATAAAATTATTTCTAATCTAACTATAGCGCTTTGGACAATATAAACTTTTTTTATGTAACCTTATGACGTTTGATATCGTCAGTGGAAAGGAAAAAATGCTAAAGCGCCAAAAGTAGTACTTAGTTTAAAGTTATAACTTTAAACTTGATTTTCCACAAGTAGCATTTTGGCGCTTTAGCATTTTTCCTTTCCACTGACGATATAGAATTGACAGCGAATTCAATATTCATAATTAAGACAGGACGTCTGTCGGGTCAGCTAGTAATCAATATTTATAGCTTAACTTACCCTGAAAGCAGTCATTTTCTCTTACTTCCCTCACTTTCTGCCTCTTCGCTCCCTGGTACGCTGCCATCACTACACTTTACGAACTGACAGATTAATATCCTTTTATAAACATGAGCACAAAACGCGCACCGGAGCGTGTTGTGCCGACACACGACACTATTGTTGTACATTGTTTAGGTAATTTAAGTGATATGTGACTGACCTCACAACTCAGTTAATAGTAGACTAGCCTTCTGTGCTGTACGTTGTGGGTTCGATCCTTACCGAGGACAAACATTTATGTGATGAACACAGATGTTCGTTCTGGCCTATATTGTATTCTAAGTATGTAATTACAAATCAAAACACGTATATAAGTATTCTTCATCTGGTTCTCATACTACCCCTCTGTTCTCATAGTCTGTCTGTCTGTCCGTCCGTATGTCACAGCCACTTTTTTTGAGAAGGGCGGTGATGGAAAGTCCAAAACCCCTGTATTATTGAACCAATAGATTTTTTTGAGGGTATTTAAAAAAAAAACATTCGTATCGATTTCTGTCAAAAGTAAAAGGATTAAAATAAAACAAAATATGCAGTTACTGTTTTCTTATAAATCGAGGGCATGACTCCTTTAACGACTTTTCTTTAACTCGCGTGGTTTCGGACTTGTTCATCACTGCTCTTCACAAAAAAACACCCTGTATAGGTATACAGGGTGCATTTCTATGCAGGTGCATAGAATAAAACATAATCTCCTTATAAAATAAATATATTCACTACGTTATAAAAACAACATCCACAGTAACCTAGCGATAAGAAACACAAATACAGCATAAAATGGATAAGGCATTATTCTTTCCTCAGCCTTATAAACACCAGACACTTCACCTTTCTTCAAAGGGGTAGTCAGACCCGCCATTTTAGGCTTATCTATAGCCTCTCCCATCATTGAAAATTTCGTAGCACTAGTAATTTTCACTGTCATCATTTTCCCCATATATTTATCATCCTTAGGTACTAACACTTGTTCATAGAACTCATTGTGGGCTACATAGTAGTTCTTGTCGTGAGATATGTCGGTTACGAGAACTTCGTATGTTCGACCGACGTTTTGTCCGTACGGTTCGTATGAACGGAAGAGTTCAGATAATATTTTCGTTCGTCTTTTTACTTCTTGTCCGGGCACCTGGAAATAATTTATTTATACAAAAAAATTGCGGTACAATTTTATCAGTAGTAGTTTAAACCCCAAAGAAAGGTTTGACTTTACTACTAGGTTCTCGATTACAATGATAATATTCTATATCTATTCTAATGTTAGTGTACTGATAGGTACAAGCGATCGCACACTCAAACAATGCAATAATTTGTTAGATTATTTTTTGAAGCGCTCGTTTTTAAGTACCTCATTCTATGTTAAGTCGTGAGGAACTGACTACGTCTCTATTCACCTAGCTTCTTATATTTTTCTTTTCTGTGACTATGTCCGTTATTCGACAGATAATTTTGTCAGTGTCAAAGGAATATCTATATCTATGCCAATTATAAGAATCTTTGTCCTGACTGACTGACCAACTGACTGATTCATAAAAACTTTAGTCCTTGCTGTACCCTTTTAGGGGTTGAATTTCAAGAATTCGCACCAAGACGAAAATACCCTGAAAATTTGAGTTTATGTCAATACTTTCGCAAACAATAATCTGTGTAACGGTACATATTAACAAAAGAATTTAAGTATTCTTTCAGCTATCTGGTTCCTATTTTACAAGAAACTGTAGGAACCAAGCCGTAAGTTTCTTGCCGGTTCTTCTAGGCTTGGTCGTAATTAGCGCTTAGATTCACCTAGATTTAAGACGCTTTAAGATGATCCCTCGGATGTTAATGATTATTATTATTATTATGCTTTTTGACTTTGACTCACCCTGGTCATGTTAGCGGCAGGGGTGCCAGGTCTCGGGAAGAACTGGTTGATGAACAGGGACGGGAATCGATACTTGTCACATAGCGCCATTGTCTCATCAAAGTCTTTCTCCGTCTCGGTGGGGAAGCCGCAGATTATATCCGTGGCTATGGTCATGCCGGGAACTCTGTAAATAATCATTAATAATAATAATGCTGGACAATCCACACAGCATCATCTAGCCCCTGACTGATATACTTAATACAATACTATATTACATACGTAGATATTTTTTATTATACATAGAGAATACCCAGAACACCTGGAATAAATATTTGCAGTTTGTACAAACATTTATTATTACTAGCCCTTTGTGGTTTATCCAGTCAGGCTGAAAACAGTCGAGCTCATCCCGTTGCAACATCTCCGTTGAGTTTGCTGTTTTTTATATTTAATGTAAATAATCAGTAAGTATAAAAAAATTTGAACATTTTACAAGGTCATGTTCGTTATGAACGTGTTCTACAACGTCTTCCCTAGGCATACAGGCCTCATATACCTGTAATGTCACCGGCAGCCACACCTTCAAACCGGAACACAGTAAGCTGCTTGGCAGCAGGTTTTTTTTTTTATACAACGGGTGATGAAACAAGCAGATGGCCCACCTGATGTTAAGTGGTTACCATCACCTATTGCCTCGTAGGTCATGCTCGTTAGGAACGTCACCTAAAATACACTGCTCTGCGTCCATCAACCTGAGGCATACAGGTGTTAAGCCTCATGTGCCTGTAATTACACCGGCACCCACACCCTTCAAACCGGAACACAGCAAGCTGCTTGGCGGCAGAAGTAGGCATGGTGGTAGTACTTCCCTGGACGAGCCCTTCACCAAGAGTTGTACTATTACAATATTGTGGCAAGCCGTCCCAAATTGAGATAAGCCTATACCCAGCAGTGGATTTACTTGACTGTATCAGATGTAGCAGGGTAAAAGATTGGTATACTAACTTATCCTTGAGGAAGTTGACGACATGTTCAAAGTCTGCCCTGGTGTACTCTCGCTTCATGTCCGCCAACACCTGGTCGCTGCCTGCTTGCACCGGCACGTGGAGGAACCTGCCACAATATAACAAATTTAGAGCTCTTTTCTTAATTCTTAATTGCACACATCAAATTACATAGGAAAAATACAAATAGAGGACATGTACAACGGCGAACTTAACCCTGAAAAGAGTTTTCTTACAGCAAACCTTTGAGGCTAGAGAGAGGTGACTATAGAGGTAGGAGGTTTTTGTGAAAGGCTCGTCCGGGGAAGTACTACCACCATGTGTATTTCTGCCACCAAGCAGCGCTTGTTCCGGTTTAAAGGGTGTGGGTGCCGGTGTAATTATAGGCACTTGAGGTATAACACCTGTATGCCTCATGTTGATGGTCTGAGCAGTGTATCTTAGGGCACATTCGTAACGAGTATGAGCTACGGTGCAATACTTTGTTATCGGCAATAGTAATCCTCAGATCTCTTAGTACCAAGCGTTTCGATATTATTTGAGGATATCTAATGGGAGTAGTCAGAGGTATGTCCAAATAATACATTTGGTACATACCCACATTTTGCAGCAGTTGATATTCCATACGTGAGAGGTTGCGAGCCCATCGGCGCTTATAGAATACTTGAGCACTTTTGAAAAGCACTGGCATTGCGCACATAAAATTTTCGATAAAAATCCATTAGTGCACGACCGGATTCGAACCCACGACCTTAGGATCAGAAGGCGAGGTCACTTCCATTAGACCACTGGTGCTCTCAAAAGTCAATTGAAAGTTGAGGAAATGCAACTTACTTATAAACTCTGGGATGATGCATGATCTTGGCTACCTCGTCGAGGTGCTCGAGGATGTAGGGAGGGTTGGTCATGCCGAGCCGCAGCCGACAGCCCTCAGGGATCACCTCCACCAGCTGCCACAGCAAGGCTGGCAGAGAGGTGCCGATGTCGCGACCGTATGTCCCTAAAGTGAAAATACTTTATCAGCTGGGTTAACATGTGCAACGGGAGATATGTTTCTATTTTTGGACATTTTCTGGAGGCTCGATGATTGAACAAGCAAATGATCCACCTGATGTTAAGTGGTAATCATCACCTATAACAAAGCATTGTCTTGCAGATCACGTTGGTTAGAGACGTGCCCTACAATGCAATACTCTGCGTCCATTAACCTGAGGCATACAGATGTTAAGCCTCACGTGGTAATTTTTTTTTTGTATTCGATATCCGCAATCAGTTGTTGGACTATAGGCGAATAAGTTGAGTGAAATATGGCGTTTAGGGTCCAGACGCAGCAGTCTTTTACCCCTACTGTATCAGGTTGTCCAGGATATGGCTCCTTTTCAACCGTTTCGTGTTTACATGGTCTGCCATGAGTAATGATCTTGCCAATGGGTTGGCATGAGTTCTTAGACGGTTCAGGTATCTATTGCCTTTCATGAATCTCGCCGTTAGTCGCAAACCAGGGCGCATTGACAAGGCCACACAGGATTTTATTTTGGGCTCGCTGTATGATAGCCCGGTTGGACTACCATACAGCGAGCTTTTTTGGTTTTCACGTGTTAATAAAACAGAAAATTCAAAGAATTGTTTTCATATACTAACCTGTATCCTCACTAGTCAGCCAGATCTCACACACCCCTTCTTGGAAGGACTGCCTCGCTCGCTCCACTATCTCCTCCGGGGGGTAGCTGCCAAGCTCTCCCCTGGCATGCTTGGTCTTGCAGTAGGTGCACTGGTTGAGGCAGCCTGTGTTGATAGATATTATCTCGATGAGAGGGTTCTTGCGGACCTTCGGGAGGAGTAGGGAGGCTCCACCGGCTTTCCGTCCGTCCGAGGTTTTACGCTGACCGAATAAACGGACTGTGTGGCCTGGAAAGAAATAAGAAAGAAAGTTAGAACAAATCTTACTAATACTTTTACAGGCACCTATTTATGTAGTAGTAATTTTGTTTTTGTTTTTTTCTGCAATCAGCTGGCTGGCTCTAAAGCAGATGTTTTTAAGGTGGTATGTTGGAATATCCTACAGTGACTCATCATCATCAACAGCCAGTAGAAGTCCTTTGCTGGACATAGGCCTTCCCCATAAGTTTCCCAGCAGAATGAATTTGAGCCCTTTCTATCTACAGACTTCCCGCGATCCTAACAATGTCGTCAATTCATCGGGTAGGAGGGCGTCCAACGCTTCGTCTTCCGGTTCGTGGTCGCCATTCAAGAACCTTTTTCCCCAGCGGTTGTTGGTCCTACGATCTATATGGCCTACCCAGTGTCATTTCAATTTGCTGATTCTGAGAGCTATGTCAATGAAAGTCCCTGCCTAAGCAAAGTTTATACTATGGGAACCATAATAGCTGATAGATTATAAAGAACATTGAATGGGAGAATACTGTAATGGCTATCAGTGTTTGTTCTGCTCTGCAAACTGGACTGATTTGGATAAAACTCAGATTAAATAAAGTTTAGTCATAGCTTTTTAATACTGCTGTTATATGTAAAGGCTTTACTTAATGTAACTTAATAGTGTTTGACGACCGATGTGGTGCGGAGGACGAATGTCCGCTTGCGACGCAAGAGGTTGCGGGTTCGATTCCCGCCTTGGGATAAATGTTTGTACGATCTGCAAATATTTATTCCGGGTGTTCTAGGTGTTTTCTATGCATAATAAAAAATATCTATATTGTATTAAGTATATCAGCCATCTTGTACCCATAACACAAGCTCTGCTTAACTTGGGGCTAGATGATGCTGTGTGGATTGTCCAGCATTATTATTATTATTGATGTGAATGTACCTTTAAGTGTTTCCTCAACAATCTCAACAATCCTGTCGATCTGCTGTACCCCCACGACGCTCAGGCCCTGCAGGTAACCGGCGCGGGGGGCTCCTTGCGGGACACACCCCGCCACCACCACGTGGATGCCTCGGCTCTGACCGAGCTCCACTTCATTCCTGAAACAAACTTACCTGAAGTCATAAAAATATTCAACAAACTTCAAAACAGAATTTAAGTCTTAAGTTTTTAGATGTCTGTACATAATGCAGATGTGTCATATTTTAGTGGATAGTTTTTATTTGTTTAAATGGTTAAAGGCTATCTATGGGTCTTTATGTTCATGGCAACATGCCGTAGCATTATGCTGAGCTAAGACTGTTTCACCACTACATACAAGACCATTTCTAATAGATATATAATAGTGTCATATAAAATCTAATTAAATTTTAGGTTCAGTTTATTTTTTATGTTTTTACTACACTTCTAGCATAGTAGTTAATGATTTATTTATTTTAAGCATATGAAGTATGTAAAGCTAACTGTGAAAAAAATACAGTTCCAAGCTAAAAAGGAGTTTTTACTGCTTTGGAAAACTTAATGTATACTTTTATTACTAATTAGTGCATTTATTACTATTTACTGTTTAGGTGACATTCCTCATAATCATAGCATCCACAAGTAGCTCACTTAAAATGGTCTTCCGAGGGTCCCTTCACTGTGCATGAGTTTAGTAGCCACAGCTTGGCGGCCCACTTGTCGTCCGTGAGCGGGTACCCGTGGGCAGCCAGCAGCCCGGCCATGTACTCCGAGTCCGAGTTGTTGTGCGCACAGCCCCATGTCTTTACATAAATTGTTTGTGTCCCTGAAGTTGTGGAAAATCAACAATTCGTAAATTGACTGTCTAAATGGTGAAGTTAACAAAATTTACAATGCATACACTTGAGTGAAAGTGCAACGATATACAGTAACTCGTAAAAATAACAGACTTGCGAGGTTATGTACCTGGAACAACACTCTCCAATATAATCTTTTCCGCGGGTTCAGTAACTTTGTTCTCACGTTTCTTGGACCGAACGCTCACATTTTTTCGGCTAGCATATCTTTCTTTGGGCGTGATATCTTGAGAAGATATTAAGTCTTCGATATCATCGATAATCTCCGACACGGCACCAGGCATTTTTCTTTTGTTTGTCTCTTGTATTCTATTAAAGACAGATAGGTACCTTTAGACAAGACAAGACAGCTGGCAACGGTGGCGGTGCGGTGCAGTTGTGTTTGACAGTGAAATAATAAAGATTGTTGACTTCTGAAGTTGTGACAACTAAAATAGAAAAAAAACCACTAATAAAACTCTACTCAAAACATCGGTCCGCTACTCACCAAAAGATGGCGTTACTAGTACTGTAAAATATTTTACTACCTTTAATTACTGTCTGGCCTTAGGTAGGTACCTAAAGCCTAAAGGTATACGGTATTACCGGTATACTTGACTACGGGGTAAGCAACAAAGCACTCTTGAATCTAGAGTACTTTGCTTACCCTGAGACTCAAATAAAAACATTTTATCAAGTGGAAAATATTTACCTAACTTGTTACACCTAGGTACGTACCTACTTATGATGTCTAGACTAGACTATCTTTAAACCTAGCATGCGCACTCTTTGGTTTTTTGACGACTTGCTGTTGTTAATTCCTTACTAGGAACTTTTTATCACATGACTATGGCCAATTTAACCCTGACTCTGGGATCAAAATATTTATCGCTCATACGGTATATTCATGATCACCTCATCTCAACACAGCACATTTCCGATGAAATAAAACGACAATTTATAATTTATTACATTAGAACCCTAAATAAATAATAATTCCACGTTTATCTTATTGTAAAAAAGTGTACAGATTAATTCAAACCTTCACCCTTTGAAATAGAGATTATTATTGTAGTTATTTGTATTCCATCGATAACAATAGGCCGTAACATCTGCCGGTTTAGCGCAAGGATGGCGGGAAGGTAAAAGTAAGAAGCAGCCGAATCAAACCACTCAAAAACCAGCAGGCGATCTAACAATAAAAAACTGCACTGCAAAACATCGTGATAATGTCTATTGTCTTTTATCAAATATAATATAAGCTTTGCCATTATCCTCTATGTTTCAAATTTACTAATTTTCCATAAGTAGGTACCTATACATAATACAATGAGCTCCCGTACCAAGTCGGAAAATGCATATATTATCTATGTAATGGTGTTCCTTTTACTCGTTTAGGTACGATACTTTTTAAATCATTGAAATCGTTCCATTGGTTGCGAAGATATTACACATTTTGTACCAGTCAACCGCGGGGCGGCCGAATAGCTCATGTGACGTCACGAAATCTTTTCCGCCCGCGGGCGCGCTCTCCGCAATTCATTTATTAGAGTTCACTCGATCTGCGCGGGTCGTGTTGTGGTTTTTACGTGAATATGCCGAACTATAAGTACTGTATAGTACCGAAGTGTACTAATACTTCAGTTAGTACACCTAAAAAACTATTTTTCAATGTGCCAAAGGTCCCGAAAGTGCGCAAAAAATGGTGCGCTATCATGAAGAGGGATGACAAAATTCCGCTTTCGTGCCAAACTTCAAGATTTTGTTGCGAGGATCATTTTGATGTAAGTAGGTAGGTACTATGATAATAGTTGGTATATTATGGAGGTACCTACTTACATCAAAATGATCCTCAATCATTACTCGTGTGGTAAACAGGTGCGTAGGTAGCTTAGTAAAGCTTGTTTACGAATGTTAAAGAAAAATACAGGGTCGTACCTACTAGGTATATTTCAATGAGTAAGTAAATGATAAAAAATGTAAGTAGTGAAGTTTCTAATAACCCTTCCTCGGTAGTCGGGTTAAAACCAGGGTCGTACTCAGGTCTAACTACAATAAAATGTGCCGTTCCCGGTAATATTCCCCAATGCGGGAATATCCCACAAGTTTCCCGGGATATTGGGGATCATTTTGGGATTATAGTTATAGATTCTATCTCATCATCATCATCATCAGCCTGTAGAAGTCCACTGCTGGACATAGGCCTTCCCCACACGTTTCCAGGAAGAACGATTCTGAGCCCTTTCCATCCATCGACTTCCCGCGGTTCTAACAATGTCGTCAGTCCATCGGGTAGGAGGACGTCCTACGCTTCGTCTTCCGGTTCGTGGTCGCCATTCGAGAACCTTTATTCCCCAACGGTTGTCGGTTCTACGAGCTTTATGGCCTGCCCACTGCCACTTTAACTTGCTGATTCTGAGAGCTGTCGGTGACCTTGGTTCTTCTACGGATTTCCTCATTTCTGATTCTACCTCGCAGTGAAACTCCCAGCATCGCTCTCTCCATAGCTCGTTGTGCGACTTTAAGCTTGTGTATGAGACCAATAGTTAGCGACCACGTCTCAGTGCCATAAGTCATCACTGGTAACACACACTGATTATAGACTTTCGTCTTGAGGCTTTGCGGTAACTGTGACGAGAAGATGTGCCGTAATTTCCCGAACGCTGCCCATCCGAGTTGGATTCGTCGGCTGACCTCCAACATATACCGGTACGGGTGCGACATGAGCATTTGACATAAGTTTCGTCTTACTCATGTTCATTTTAAGACCCACCTGTTGGGAGACAATATTGAGGTCTCTAAGCCTTGTTTCTAGGTCTTCCAGCGATTCCGCCATTATGACTATATCATCGGCAAATCGAAGGTGACTTAAGTGTTCGCCATTGATATTGATGCCATACCTATTCCAGGACACGAGCTTGAAATATCCTCCAGTGCAGACGTGAACAGTTTCGGAGAAATTACATCTCCCTGTCTCACTCCTTTTTGCAACTGGATAGGATTTGTACTCTGGTCCTGGAGTCGGATAGTCATGGTGGCATTACTATATAGGCCTTTCAACACTTCGATGTACCGATAGTCAATTTGACACCGCTGGAGTGACCGTAACACTGCCCAGGTTTCGACTGAATCGAAGGCTTTTTCATAGTCCACAAACGCTAAACAAAGTGGCTGGTTATACTCTTCGGTCTTCTGTATAACCTGCCGGAGCGTATGAATGTGGTCTATGGTACTGAAGCCTTTTCGGGACCCGGCTTGTTCGGGAGGCTGGAAGTCGTCTAGCCTACGAGCGAGACGATTAGTAACTACTCTCCTTCAAAAGGGTGTTATCACCTTTCTTAAAGAACAGTACCACCACACTCCTGCTCCATGCCTCTGGCGTCGTACCCTCGAGGATGAGGATATCTATCTATACATGTAATAAAACTGTAGCCAAAGTGAATGAAAAAGAAGTACGTAAATCTAAGCGCGAACGAAGTTGCGAGCAAAAGTGATATATAATAAAAAAGAAAAAATATATACCTGAATTTATTATATTTTTAGGTGGAAGCTGATAATAATAATAATAATAATGCTGAACAATCCACACAGCATCATCTAGCCCCAAGCTAAGCAGAGCTTGTGTTATGGGTACTAGATGACTGATATACTTAATACAATACATTACATGCATACATATTTTTTATTATACATAGAAAACACCCAGAACACCCGGAATAAATATTAGCAGATCGTACAAACATTTATCCCAAGGCGGGAATCGAATTCGCAACCTCCGCGTCGCAGGCGGACATTCGCCAGCCGCGCCACATCGGTCGTCATATGGAGAACTACGTCAAGTATAGGCTTGTGGGAGGAATGCTTAGATTGAAGAAGGAAGTATTGCATTCCTGTATTGTATTCCTGACCTTGATTATTTATTGTATAATTTAAATAAATCTGGGTATAACCTACGACAAAATATAATTTAAATTCTTAGGGCTTATTTTAAACTTAACATACCTAACGCTTTCGTTTATTCATAGCTCTAAATTACGTGTCCAAAGAACTTAGGTAGGTACATTCCTGTCAAATTAAGTATTTAAGTCTAATTTTATTTATTTTATACATACATAATATTTTTATTTAAACCTTTAAGTTTCTACATACTTATCTACATACCAATGTTGAAAATAACAGCGTAGGTAGTTACAACAACAAACACAACTTCCCTGGCTGACTAACCTAAAACTTTTAGGTATTTTATAGGCTAGTCCAAGTATGTGTACCTACCTACATATTATCCTGTTATTCTGATTAGGTTGATAATGAGATTTGTTTACCTCTGAAGTTTCCAACCATGAATTTCAGCGCTTGTGTAATTTAAATGATTACTAAGATAATCAAATACCATGAAGGTATCAACTTTAGGTAGATTATCGGATTGCGCTTGCTCAAAACCGATATCTACCTTATTTCTAATACTCATTTGTTATATTAAAATAACAACCTTCTAATAAAAACCTAATCAAATCACTTGGTGACGTTACGCTCCGTGTCGGACGAGTATCGCGAACAGAAACGCGGGGCGCGCAGTGGTTTGGCGGCTAGCGCTGGGCCATTGTGACGTCATCGCTTCCGTTCGCGCGGTCAGTGAATCTCGTTCGGTATTTTGCCCATAACTTAGTCAGTTTTGGCCGTAGAAAAAAAAATTTTGCATTTTATGTTTTAGTTTCTCAAGGCCTATAAAACTGCATTCATAGAAAAAACTGTGACGGGTCCCCATTTAACGATTTTCTAATTCGTGCTATTTAATTTAATTCAATTCTTTATTTTTAATTTGTAAGTACGTAGAGATTTGCTCAAACCATACTTGCAATAAAAATTTGTATTATTTGTAACTTTTGCTGCCTACCTACAATTTTAATTTAATGCAACATGAAAGTTTAATCATTCTTAAAGGCAATAAAAATTAGGGTAATTTTTCCATTTTAACACAAAATCTAGGATAAACTGAGTAATTGCATGGGGTAAAGTGAAATTAAGACCTGGCAACACTGACTAGTCGTGTAAAATCATACGCTGGAGCCGGTTGTGCTGCGTTCCTTGCACAAAATTTTTACGTTGAACAAACTTTTACGCGTGTGAACTTTGTGCTTGTGTTGGTTCTTATTAGTTTTATTATTGACGGTAAGACTAAGGTGCTTCTTTTTAAAGAAAAAATTGTGCATTGATAAAATGGATTTAAGTAACTAGGTACATAAAAAGTCAGGTAGAATGGAAATTTCATTGCGGACGCATGTTGTTATTTTTATGTAGACCGGTAGGTAGGTACCTACCTACCTGGTACCTATACCCACTCAACAAATTTTATTATTTACCATAGGTTTACTAGGTAATGTCTCTAGTAACAAAGATTATGAAGTGATTTTTAATATGCCAAGTAGGTAGGTAGATACCTACCTACTCTAAAATTTAGGAAACTCATGAATTCATGATTTTTGAGTTTTTGGTGTAGGTTGCGAAATGAACCTATATATACATTCTAGTGTAGCTGACTGTATCTACCTAAATTAAAATTTGTAGGTGGGTACGTACCTACCTACCTATCCAAATGCGACTCATATTTGGGTAAGCTACGAATCTACGATAATCGTTTAATTACCTACCTAGTGGGTAGGCAATATAGGCAGGCACGTAACTATACCTACCTTATACGTACCTACTAACTAGGTTATGTATACCTACCTACCTACTATATACTTACCTACTTTTGAGGAGGTTCAACTTCAGGCTTCAGAAAACTTGTGTCATACGTCATGGGTTAGTGAACACCGTAGGCAAACCTACAGCATAATGCATGAATGCCCTGCCTCGCCGAACCCAATCAAAAACGGTCAGGCACGTGCGCAGGACCTCCTTGTCGTGCACCTGTCACCGTGTCGTCAATAAACTGGCTTGAAATGTTTTTTACCTTTTGAAACCCAATTTTTATAAAAAATATTTTACTTAGTGTTCCGGCCCAGCTGGTAAAACACTAACGTCTTGCTGATCACTTGTAACAAATCGCAGATAACGTTCGACTTGCCCTACAATGCACTGCTCTGCGTCCATTATCCTAAGGTATATAAATGTTAATGTTAGGACCGTTCAAACCAAAAACAAAGTTTTATGAAGAAAAGTCAAGTCCCTAGGCGCCTTACGTAACATTCGCTCTTCCCATCAGCAGCAATATAATAAGCAATACTTACCTACTATTTTCCTAGTTGAATTCAGTAGATTGTAAGCAACATTATTGTTGAAGTATCATGTGCATGCCTCCAGCTTCCTCATATGGAAAATGCAGATTCTGAAAATGCCAATATTTAGTTCATATTTAGTACCATCATAGATTACAACCATAATTTAGGTGCCAAAAAAACAACGACGCTACAAGCCTTTGAAGGTGTGTTAGCTGAAGTAACATGCCACCAGCTTCCTCATTCAGTGTGGGCAAACGAGTGCTGATAGAGCTATAGAATAAACGCTAGCATTTAGTACCAGATTGGTGCACTAGGTAGCAAAATTTCCAAACCTGCAGCTAAAAAACTCTCGGAGTTATAAGACTTCATCAACGTGTAAGCTGACGTACCGTTATTTCAGCACGCACATGCTGGTTCTCTGAAACGGCTGCAGCTATAGACACGGTTGATATCTCCAGATTCAGTGCACAATTGGTGCCAAAGGTACCAAATATTTGAGGCTTCTAGGTTCAAAACTCTTTGAACTACAGGCTTTTAGCAACGTGAAAGCTGGAGAAACGTTTCTCCAGCTGACACATGCTGGATCTCAGAAACGGTAAGACATAGAGATTCGGTTGATATCTCCAGATGTCAATATGAATTAGTGCACTTGGCACCAAAATTTTGGAGTCTCTAGGACCAATAGTTACATCACAAGAAGCAAAAAACCATTTAACGGTCAACAAATTCAAACCAGTTTTCGCTTCTATAAAAGCGCGGCGTTGCCGCTCTGCACGCTACAATAGCGAGCGAACATTATGCTGGTTCTCTGTCTGTTTTTATATCTGTCTCTGGATACAACGTGTGTTGCCAGTTCAGTTTTAGTAGGTCGATAGTTTTATTCGAGTCTTGTCAGAACAGGTATTATAGGTACGAGGTACTACTAAATAGGTACTTTATTTTGTCTAGTTTAACCAAATAAAATAGGAACCTAATTAGGAAATTGGGTTTGTATGTACTCAAATAGTTGATTTGACGACCGATGTGACGCAGCGGCCTGTGACGCAGAAGTTTGCGGGTTCGATTCCCGCCTTGGAATAAAATGTTTAAACGATCTGCAAATAATGAATCCGGGTGTTCTGGGTATTTTCTATGTTTAGTAAAAAATATGTATGTATTTTTGTAACGTCAGATTTGGAATTCAAAATGGCGGGTGCAAATGATGGTACAAAAAACTGACATGGGTGTCTTTTTCGACTAATTTGGGGGTGCTGATTACGAATATCTGGTCAAATTTGAAATTCAAAATGGCGGGTACAAAAAATGGTACAAAAAACTGACATGGGTGTCTTTTTCGACTAATTTGGGGGTGCTGATTACGAATATCTGGTCAAATTTGAAATTCAAAATGGCGGGTACAAAAAATGGGACAAAAAACTGACATGGGTGTCTTTTTCGACTAATTTGGGGGTGCTGATTACGAATATCTGGTCAAATTTGAAATTCAAAATGGCGGGTACAAAAAATGGTACAAAAAACTGACATGGGTGTCTTTTTAGACTAATTTGGGGGTGCTGATTACGAATATCTGGTCAAATTTGAAATTCAAAATGGCGGGTAAAAAAAATGGTACAAAAAACTGACATGGGTGTCTTTTTCGACTAATTTGGGGGTGCTGATTACGAATATCTGGTCAAATTTGAAATTCAAAATGGCGGGTACAAAAAATGGTACAAAAAACTGACATGGGTGTCTTTTTCGACTAATTTGGGGGTGCTGATTACGAATATCTGGTCAAATTTGAAATTCAAAATGGCGGGTACAAAAAATGGTACAAAAAACTGACATGGGTGTCTTTTTCGACTAATTTGGGGGTGCTGATTACGAATATCTGGTCAAATTTGAAATTCAAAATGGCGGGTACAAAAATGGTACAAAAAACTGACATGGGTGTCTTTCTCGACTAATTTGGGGGTGCTGATTACGAATATCTGGTAAAATTTGAAATTCAAAATGGCGGGTACAAAAATGGTACAAAAAACTGACATGGGTGTCTTTTTCGACTAATTTGGGGGTGCTGATTACGAATATCTGGTCAAATTTGAAATTCAAAATGGCGGGTACAAAAATGGTACAAAAAACTGACATGGATGTCTTTTTCGACTAATTTGGGGGTGCTGATTACGAATATCTGGTCAGATTTGAAATTCAAAATGACGGTGCAACTGATGGTGCAAAAAATTTACATGGGTCTTTTTTTGGGAGAATTTCAAATTTTTTGTACCATTTTTTGTACCCGCCATTTTGAATTTCGAATTTGACCAGATATTCGTAATCGGCACCCCCAAATTAGTCGAAAAAGACACCCATGTCAGTTTTTTGTACCATTTTTTGTACCCGCCATTTTGAATTTCAAATTTGACCAGATATTCGTAATCAGCACACCCAAATTAGTCGAAAAAGGCACCCATGTCAGTTTTTGTACCATTTTTTGTACCCGCCATTTTGAATTTCAAATTTGACCAGATATTCGTAATCAGCACCCCCAAATTAGTCGAAAAAGACACCCATGTCAGTTTTTTGTACCATTTTTTGTACCTGCCATTTTGAATTTCAAATTTGACCAGATATTCGTAATCAGCACCCCCAAATTAGTCGAAAAAGACACCCATGTCAGTTTTTTGTACCATTTTTGTACCCGCCATTTTGGATTTCAAATTTGACCAGATATTCGTAATAAGCACCCCCCAAATTAGTCGAAAAAGACACACATGTCAGTTTTTTGTACCATTTTTGTACCCGCCATTTTGAATTTCAAATTTGACCAGATATTCGTAATCAGCACCCCCAAATTAGTCGAAAAAGACACCCATGTCAGTTTTTTGTACCATTTTTTGTACCCGCCATTTTGAATTTCAAATTTGACCAGATATTCGTAATCAGCACCCCCAAATTAGTCGAAAAAGACACCCATGTCAGTTTTTTGTACCATTTTTTGTACCCGCCATTTTGAATTTCAAATTTGACCAGATATTCGTAATCAGCACCCCCAAATTAGTCGAAAAAGACACCCATGTCAGTTTTTTGTCCCATTTTTTGTACCCGCCATTTTGAATTTCAAATTTGACCAGATATTCGTAATCAGCACCCCCAAATTAGTCTAAAAAGACACCCATGTCAGTTTTTTGTACCATTTTTTGTACCCGCCATTTTGAATTTCAAATTTGACCAGATATTCGTAATCAGCACCCCCAAATTAGTCGAAAAAGACACCCATGTCAGTTTTTTGTCCCATTTTTTGTACCCGCCATTTTGAATTTCAAATTTGACCAGATATTCGTAATCAGCACCCCCAAATTAGTCGAAAAAGACACCCATGTCAGTTTTTTGTACCATTTTTTGTACCCGCCATTTTGAATTTCAAATTTGACCAGATATTCGTAATCAGCACCCCCAAATTAGTCGAAAAAGACACCCATGTCAGTTTTTTGTACCATCATTTGCACCCGCCATTTTGAATTCCAAATCTGACGTTACAAAAATACATACATATTTTTTACTAAACATAGAAAATACCCAGAACACCCGGATTCATTATTTGCAGATCGTTTAAACATTTTATTCCAAGGCGGGAATCGAACCCGCAAACTTCTGCGTCACAGGCCGCTGCGTCACATCGGTCGTCAAATCAACTATTTGAGTACATACAAACCCAATTTCCTAATTAGGTTCCTATTTTATTTGGTTAAACTAGACAAAATAAAGTACCTATTTAGTAGTACCTCGTACCTATAATACCTGTTCTGACAAGACTCGAATAAAACTATCGACCTACTAAAACTGAACTGGCAACACACGTTGTATCCAGAGACAGATATAAAAACAGACAGAGAACCAGCATAATGTTCGCTCGCTATTGTAGCGTGCAGAGCGGCAACGCCGCGCTTTTATAGAAGCGAAAACTGGTTTGAATTTGTTGACCGTTAAATGGTTTTTTGCTTCTTGTGATGTAACTATTGGTCCTAGAGACTCCAAAATTTTGGTGCCAAGTGCACTAATTCATATTGACTTCTGAAGATATCAACCGAATCTCTATGTCTTACCGATTCTGAGATCCAGCATGTGTCAGCTGGAGAAACGTTTCTCCAGCTTTCACGTTGCTAAAAGCCTGTAGTTCAAAGAGTTTTGAACCTAGAAGCCTCAAATATTTGGTACCTTTGGCACCAATTGTGCACTGAATCTGGAGATATCAACCGTGTCTATAGCTGCAGCCGTTTCAGAGAACCAGCATGTGCGTGCTGAAATAACGGTACGTCAGCTTACACGTTGATGAAGTCTTATAACTCCGAGAGTTTTTTAGCTGCAGGTTTGGAAATTTTGCTACCTAGTGCACCAATCTGGTACTAAATGCTAGCGTTTATTCTATAGCTCTATCAGCACTCGTTTGCCCACACTGAATGAGGAAGCTGGTGGCATGTTACTTCAGCTAACACACCTTCAAAGGCTTGTAGCGTCGTTGTTTTTTTGGCACCTAAATTATGGTTGTAATCTATGATGGTACTAAATATGAACTAAATATTGGCATTTTCAGAATCTGCATTTTCCATATGAGGAAGCTGGAGGCATGCACATGAAGTATCTACTGCCTTTTGAACTTCAGTGATATTATGCTCTTGGCATGATTGCCTTTACGACATGTTATCTGTTTTACCTTTTGTCAGCTTGGCATTACACTGGAACTCCATTATTTACATAATTATTCAATTGTAAGTCAAAGCATCATACAAAAAAAACGAAGTGTTTGCTTAGAACCTAAAATGTAAATAGACTGTTAGGCTTTTGTTACAAGATATAAAAGACTCCCTTCATCCTATTTCTTGTTTATCATTGCTGAACACTTGACAAACGATAACATATTACCTAAGTTATCATGCCAACTTTTGACCTACCTATTGAAAATTATGTGCCAATAGGTGACGATAGATTAAACCTCGTGTGTGGGTCAATCAATACCTACCTACCGTCCTACTTACAAAAGATTGAGCCTAGGTTGGTTATCTGAGGCCCAATTCTCGTTTTTTTTGGAGCTAAGTCAACAAGAATGAGCATGTCAAAATTTAACCTGTCTAAATATTAGTTTCGACGAATAATTGGAGATTGACATGATACGATACTTTGTAATGAGAGTTGGGCCTGAGGCAATACAGTCATGCTTCGTTTACTTATTTCATTCCATAGCTTGATCTTATGTTTAAAACAGTTTAAGTGCAAGCATACTTAGGCTTACTACTTATAGGCGACGATGCATTGGTCGAGTCTACGCGACTTGGTCTTGAGCATCGTTGCAAGAGAGCCGGTTTGTCAGTCTTACAGGATACATTTCAGCGAGTGCCTTGAAGCTCCACAACCTGGTTCCCCCGTTCTATCATCGGACCACCAGACGTACGGAGACAAGGACTCCAATTTATGGTTGACATCCCTTCCACCCGCACTAAGCGCGTTGCCTCAACTTTTATTATGCGCGCAGCAAAAGAATGGAACTCGTTGCCGTCGTCTGTTTTTCCAGTCACGTATAATTTGGACGTTTTCAAGAGAAGAATTAATAGGTCTTCTAGGTAAGCGTGCTACACCGTCGACCGCATCATCACTTAACATCAGGTGAAACCTACGGTGAGGTGAGACTAAACGCTTACCTATTACTGAAAAAAAAAGGTGGTAGGTGGTACTATTCGTTTTGACGTAATAAGTTTACTACTTAACATTTGAAGAAAGAAAATAAATAGATGCCAATGACACACTCGCTTACAAATCCAGCTCCGGTGGAAGCTAATTTGAATATCTGAGATAATTCATACATTTACATACAATAAGGTTTCAACTTATTGGTCGACACTGTGACGAATAAAGCGTGGGTTGGAAATGTTGGAATCTTATTTTGATCGATGCTTTTTGGTCTTTATAGTTTTTCTGTGGTAAGCAAATTTATAAAATTTATATGGTACCTACCTAATAATCTTGAGGTGAAACTGGTAAAATATTTAGTTATTTTGAAAAAACACAATTTTACAAAATAAAATATTATCAAATAAAAAAACTATATCTACCTGCATACATGTGGCTCTTATAAACTGGCGAAACGCTTGTGACTCCATCCGTGTGAAGTTATTTTCAAACAAAACCAACTCTCCGCTGTATTCATTTAGGGGTTGAACTTCAGAAATTCTTCTCTTAGTATCTACGCGCCAAGACGAATGTACCAAGAAAGTTTCAAGTCTGTATTTCCAGTGTGGTCCTGGTGGCTGTGCGTTGGCTATAAGTCAGTCAGTCAGTCAATACTAGATTCTTAGAAATTAGTGTAGATTGCAACCTATAAAATTAAGTAAGTAAATTAAAATTATTTTTATAGAGACAAATATCATGCTCGTAGGCTAGATGCAGTTAAAGACGATATTTGTTGATAATGCACCTAAAATATAACCAAAGCGCGTGTATCAAATAATGTAATTAGTCCATATCTGTTGAGAAGTCCGCATAGGTCTGTTACACTAATTACTGCGGCCTAGATTGTGATACTCCTACTGTGTTTGTAGCTTGTATATTGTTGGACACGTGCTAGATATTTGCGGAACGGTACAGTTTAGGTATTTGAAAAACATCATCTTTTCTATTTATAATATTATGGTCTTATTAAAATATACCATCTGCTAGACTGGGTTGACCACTTCGTTGTTTTCAAAAGAAGGAAACTACACTTTATTCATAAATCTAGGCGTAAATGAAGGAAATACAATGGGTGGCCTTATTACTGAAAATTATTTCTTTTAAGCAGCCAGCAACATAATAATTTTTTGACAAAAAAAATACCTACACATATCGTACAGTCAGCTGCAGAATGAATACAGTCACACATAACATTACAGGATTGCAATAAACTCTTATGGAACAAGCAGATGGCCCACCTGATGTTAAGTGGTTACCATCGCCTAAAACAAAGCATTGCCTTGCACGATCGTTAAGAACGAGCCCTTTTACAATATAAGCTAAAAATAAATAAAGCTAAGTTGGTTTAAAATTTTTAGATGTCTTTTTTTTATTATAAAAAATATAATAGTTGTCGCTCAAAATCTTGAGTAATGCGCGACGAAAGTTTTTTTTTTTAAGTCATTTTTTTGTTTTTTTTTTCAAGTTGCTAGATAGTTTGAGTACAATATTATTAGATAAGTCTTCTGTGTAATCTCTACTATGCACTGTATTTTATTCGAATTTGTATCAGTAGCTGATTTGGCTAACTGCGCAACTAAAAACAGGACGTTTTACGGAAGTTTGGCTTTGGACAGCGCCCGCCGCCACAATTTCTACAACACTTGCGTATCTCCGGCTCGTATGACAGATTGTACACAGACTTGAAATTCAAAGTATTGGAATAACCTTATGTTAGATCAATGGAGTTCTAATTTAATTACATCAGTATCAGCTATCGACCATCGATCGACTCTGTGCTGAAAATACCAACACTTGTAGCGCCCAGCTGTCTCTTGCGTCATACAATCAAACATAAATAAACTTTCGATCAAGCACTTAGGTAAAAAGCCTTCAATTCAACTCACTATTGCATTGCTTCTGCTAGATTGAAATAACTAGTCGTAGAAAGCGTAAAATCCTACTGATTTTGGATGGAGCAATCTATTGACATATAATTGTTATTTATTTACTCACTCAACACTGGCCTCATAGCTCAGCTAGTAGTAGCTCTACCTTCTGTGTTGTAGGTTGTGGGTTCGATCCCTGCCTAGGCTTGGTCGCGAGGAACTGGCGCTTAGATTCACCTAGATTTAAGACGTTTTAAGATGATCTCTGTGGATATTACTGATTAAATGATTTTTGACTTTTGACTTTAAATAAATAAATAAATAAATCATGCCGGACGATCCACACAGCATCATCTAGCCCCAAGCTAAGCAGGGCTTGTGTTATGGGTACTAGATGACTGATATACTTAATACAATATTATATTACATACATAGATATTTTTTATTATGCATAGAAAATTCCCGGAATAAATATTTGCAGATCGTACAAACATTTATCCCAAGGCTTTATTTATTTATTTATTTTTTTACTTTGCCGAGGACAAACATTTGTGTGTGATGAACACAGATGTTTACTCTGTCTGGGTGTTAATATTGTATTCTAAGTATGTAAGTATTTATAAAAAAAAGGCTATAGTAGGCTTAGTTCGAGGCTAGATGATGATGTAAAAAATGTCCACAAATATTTATTTAGGTATGTATTATAATTTATGTCCATAAATTTTTACATCACATCAAAGTTAATTATTGCGTAATAATCTACGCGTTGGGGTGTTGTAATCATATGAAGCAATTCCTATAATAATAGTTGAACTTCACTTGTAAGTTCGTTTCATCATATATTTTACCATAGATCAATCTATTATCACAGAAATTGCGGTAAGTAAAACAGTTCTAAAATGCGTTCTAAATGTGTAATTGTAGGTAGGTACTTTCAGTGATTCAGGAAGGACTAACCACTGACCTAAGTGTAGGTAGGAAAACATGATTCAAAATTACCTGTGACAAAAATGATTGCAACATTACGGATGAGTCATAGTAAAGGTTTTTTTAAGGAAAGTCTTGATAGCCGTCACAACTTAGTTGATCGTAACTCTGCCTTTTGCGCTGTAGGTTGTGAGTTCGATCCCCACCGAGGACAAACATTTGTGTAATGAATAGATGTTTGTTCTCTGTCTGGGTATTGTATTATTAATTTACAAAAAAGTATATTTATTCATTGTTAAATTCACAGTCTTAGTACTGTTCATTCAACTATTTGAATCAACAGTCTGTATGTTAGATTTACAACTGAAGACAGTAAGAATATAAGTATTCTATCAGCTATATACAAGTTTGGGACTAGAAAGCGAATACTTAAATATTTAAAAAAGAGAATAATTAAATAAATATTTAAGGGGGCTCTCATACAACAAACGTGATTTTTTGCGGTTTTTATTATAGATGCTATGGATGGAACCAACAAATGGTAACAATGTGAAAGTTTTCAACTTTCTTGCTCGAGTCCGACTCGCGTTTGGCCAGTTTTTCCAACAATATTCCTAAGTAGAAACAATTGCAATCATGATAAGTCCACAGATATTATTCTGATAAAAGCGGAAAAATAACAAGGCGAAATAGTGAAACACGTGCTTGCGGTATTTGGTGGGCAAATTGACATTTCACTCCCACCACAGCCATAATGTCCCTATTCCCCATGTTACTGTTACTGCCCCAAGGGACTTGTTTACCCGATAGCCAATGATTTACTGCCTGCCTTGGGGAGGATAAGAGAGTTTACTCAGGGTGGTAATGTTTATTGGATCTACGTCTATTCCGGAAGAATTCTCGAAACACTCGAAAGTGCCCAAAAGTCTGCTATTTATCAAGTTTTTCTTGAGAAGTCAACTCAAGTTAACTTACGTGGAGACGTGGTAATAATTTTGATCAAATCAAAATAAATAATTAAATAAATAATGCCGAACGATCCACACAGCATCATCTAGCCCCAAGCTAAGCAGAGCTTGTGTTATGGGTACTAGATGCCTGATATGTTTAATACAATACATTACATACATAGATATTTTTTATTATGCATAGAAAATACCCAGAACACCCGGAATAAATATTTGTAGATCGTACAAACGTTTATCCCAAGGCGGGAATCGAACCCGCAACCTTCTGCGTCGCAGGCGGACTTTCGCCCGCTGCGCCATATCGGTTGTCATTTATATAAGTACTTAGTAAACTCTATCCATTGTCGTCGTAATACAATAACAAAAGCAAACAAGTATTAAGTAATTCCCGTAAATGAAAGGGATATTAATTAATAAACCCATCAAAATTCGACTGTTATCAAATTACGCGCGCACGTCAATGTTAGCCCATTTTGGCGCGCAGCTATCGCCTAGTGACGATCCGATATCGATTGTGGAGTCGAGCTCTTAGCAAATTAGTGATGTGCGGAAGCAAACATAGCACTCGATGAAATTGGATTGACAGCTGTCACTACGTGTTTGTGTAGGTTTTTTGTTTGTAATGTACAACAATAATAATAATAATAATGCTGGACAGTCCACACAGCATCATCTAGCCCCAAGCTAAGCAGAGCTTGTGTTATGGGTACTAGATGACTGATATACTTAATACAATACATTACATAATATAGATATTTTTTATTATACATAGAAAACACCCAGAACACCCGGAATAAATATTTGCAGATCGTACAAACATTTATCCCAAGGCGGGAATCGAACCCGCAACCTCTTGCGTCGCAAGCGGACATTCGCCCACCGCGCCACATCGGTCGTCGAATACAATACCAATAACAATAACAATATAGTGCTAAGTATTATTGGAAAATACTTCTAACTAGGTCCTTTTCTTTCAATGTACTTACTTAACTATTTACCGACTGAGAATAAAATGTAGGTACCTACCCAATATTGTATTGTAATGTTGAAGTTTCAAATTGTTGTTTTGTAAGAGATCTTCACACAATCCAATTCAAGTTGAGGTCGCAATGGTCATTAGAGCAACATAATCATGATACCTACATATTATATGAGTATTATCTATCAACGGAATCGGCATACCACTTCTCATTATGACAGCCAACTCATATTTATCATGAAGAAGGCTGACCCATAAACTTCCAGATAGATATTTGCAAATAGCCGTGATATAAACTATCAGTTTATGACGCTTGTGTTATAATAACTTGCATCGTATCAGCTGCACATAGTTAGGTATAGACACAAGTTTTACACACACGTAGTATTTATTTCAAAAGGTTGGCATCTACCTAGTTAGTTACCTTGTACTTGGGCAAGGAATGACAAGTAATATAGCCATTAGACATCCAAAGAGTTGTCAGCCTTTTTGGGCACATAACAAATATTGATACTATATAAGGGAATGCTAATTAGGTACTGCAAAATGTGTACATGTACCAAATATACTATCTGGACGTACCTCTGACTACGGTCCTTTAGAAATCCTAGAAGAATCTCGAGTACCTACTTGGTACTAAAATATCAGAGGGAATATCTACCGTGCTTCTGGATTAAAGTCATGTTGCTGTTTCTTTCTATGTATAAGCCTTATAAACTTTCTAAGCGTCTAATTTTCATGTCACCAAAAATATGGCAACATACTTATAGCCAACTTATACGAAAGGAGCTCACAGCGATTAATATGAATATGACCAACAATAGGAACCAAAGCAAAGTTTCAGTAACTAAAATGATAAACATATTGACAAGGCTGGTCTTGTAAAATAATTTTCACTTACAAGAATAATTAATAAAATAATTAATAAAAGTTAATGAGAGAAAATACAAAAAAACTAAAAGTGAACGTGATAAACCTACCTACCGGAACAAAAATAAAATTTAGTTAATTTTTATGTAAAAAGCCATTTATTTTAACAAACGCAAAATGTAAATGATTGTGTAAATCTATAGAAAAAGTTTAAAAACTGGTTTTATTATATATGTTTTATTTCTATCATCATCAGACTTAAGAAATCCATTGCTGGAGATAGGCTAGCCCTATACGTTGCCAAAATCGGGCTTAAACAGACATCCAGTGATCCCAACAATATCCTCAGTCCACTTGGGGGTCCTACGTTT
Organism: Electrophaes corylata; assembly: GCA_947095575.1. Taxonomy (NCBI): domain Eukaryota; kingdom Metazoa; phylum Arthropoda; class Insecta; order Lepidoptera; family Geometridae; genus Electrophaes; species Electrophaes corylata. The sequence goes on along the minus strand of OX352709.1, from coordinate 11,692,929 downwards.
GGTTCGTGGTCGCCATTCAGAAACATTAGTGTCCCAGCTTCGGTTCCACCGACTGACCACTGATAATGGCCTGCCCAATGTCACATAAACTTGCTGATTCTGAGAGCTATGTCGGTGACTTTGGTTCTTCTACGAATTGCCTAATTCATTTCTGATTCTATCACGTAGTGAGTGATACTCTCACCATGGCTTGTGTTCACTTGTGGGTGACTTGCGTTTTATGTACTTACTTACCTCAGAATAATAAGTTACTAACATTTTTTTCAGTTGACAATGACACATGCCGTTAAATTATTTAACGCTGTGCCAATCGAACTAAAAATAATAACCAGCACGAATTTATTTAAAACTAAATTAACAAAGCTTTTGTTGAAAGGGTGTTTTTACTCTATTGATGATTTTATAAATAATGACTCTAAATTATTATTATATTACTCTATTGCAACACCCTTGCTGGGTATATTATGTGTATTGGTACGAAAAATTGTATCTAGTCCTAAGATCTGACAATGTTAAGCCTACTAACATAATAAGGCAATACTTAATCATACTGAATACACACTGCCAGATGATTCATCAATACCAAACCTCTAACGTACCTAATCTTTAATGGGAATTAAAGATTAGGTACGTTAGAAGTTTTCATATCCTCATCACCAAAAAGGTTAAAAGTTTACCCCAATCGACCTTAGCTCCCGGAACGCTCAATAAGGATGCTAAATGATCGATCTGCTCACTCTCGCCACTCAAGAAGGGTGCATCATTAACCGTTCGATTATGTTACTCGATTATGAGCAGTTTGTATTCAGAATCGATACTGAGGTACGGGTGAGCTATTGTACTGTAAACAATCATGGCCTTGGGCTTGCAGAACTGAATTTAAAACAGTTGAACTCAGTCAGCTTCTGTATTGAATTCTTGACTCTGCACCTACGAGAGCTCATTGGTGGCACAAGATATATCTCCAACGACATTCGTACGGAATTCATGAATAAATCAATTAGTAGGTAAACAACACGCAATATGCTTATAGATTTAGTTCTCTTGTTTGCTTTATTGAAACTAACCCACTTCGTTGTGCGGTAAACATTTTTCTTTTTATTTTTGTGTTAATATATAGCCTAGGACACTCACAAATAACGTGGATTACTATTGGTAAAAGAATTTTCAATATCGATTCAGTAAATCCAGAGACTACCCCCTACAACCTCACAAACTCACAAACTTTACCTCTTTATAGTATTAGTATAGATTGTTTTATTACTATGTGTTCTTAAATATAATTATTATACTATTGAATACTTATATTATACGGGACACGGGTATATATTTATCACGTACCCGTGAAATGTATTTATATGTATTATTGAAATGTATATTCAGCTTACTTTAAAAATACTGGGAGCCATGCTGTTTTTTCAAATTATAAAACACTAGCGGCCGCTCGCAGCTTTGCCCGCGTGACAGTTTTTTTCCCGTTCCCGTTATTTTTTCGGGATAAAAAGTAGCCTATATGTTAATCCAAGTTATAATCTATGTTTACTCCAAATTGCATTCACATCGGTCTACTGGTTAGAGCGTGAAAGAGTAACAAACATCCATCCATCCATCCATCTATACTTACAAACTTTCGCGTTTATAATATTAGTAGTATTTATGAAGATTTCAATTTGATCGATTTTATCTCGACATATCTTCTATGATTATAATTTCTTGGATCTGTTGGAAAAATCGGAGCACTTTCTGTGAGTGCACTAAACCTTTCTAATAAAACCAACGACGCGTTAACTGGGGATACTAGTAATTATCTAACGGATGTCGGCTATGCAGTGGTGTTAATAACTACTTGGTAAAGTTGGTAACTGTGCCGGCAGACGCACAAATGTACGCCTACTTTATACAGAGCGTGTTCCAAACATTCATAGTCATGTAAACTCAACGATAATGCTCAACGGCTCGCTGCCTGACTATTCAGCATACAAGTTTACAGTTTTATTTCTTAATAACTGTATTTATTTGCATTACTTTTGTTTCCATGGGCCTCACTCATTCTTCGCTAAGGAGGGTTGGTTTCACCCTCTTCTAACATGCATCATCTCACTTACTCATATCACCTTTCTTACAATTCATCCATTATCAACATCGAATAATTTTCTGTCATCTTTTGAAGCCACACGACTTTTTAATTTTAATTGTAATGTTAAATTTTGAAGTTTTTATGTGTAATTTCGGTGGCATTTTATCCAACTTGAAGTCGTGGCACAATTGAAATCAATTGAAATGAAAGTATTATGTGTGGCATCCTGATTTAAATGACTTTTATTCACCATTTTTTTCTTGATACATAACCACAGCCAACTTTCCTTTTTTTTTACTGACACAGCTTGAATAAAAACTATAATTTTATCTACATACATTAGAAGAAACCAAAAATTATTTATTTTATTTTTATTACAAAACTCAGAAAATTCATTTCATTCGAAGTTAGAATATTATACTGTCTGGCTGGATGCTACTCAAACCTAGAGAAGTCTTTTACATGGATATGTACATACACAGAATTGTCGACAATTTTATGTTCAACTCAGTCTAGGCAGTTATACTAATATGATGAAATATTATGCTAATAAATAAAATATGTAAGACATGCGTAAATATTCATACTTTTCACTTTGTTGAATGTTTTGTTCTGCAACAGGAAATGCGCTTCATCAACTCATAAATCAGAAAAGAATAAACAAATAATTAACGAACAGATACGTTTTGTTATTCTTATTAGGTACGTAGAATCGTCGCTGTGCTGTTGTTCTTATGTCGTTACCCTTTCGGTAGGGTTTTGAACTGTATTTTTTACCATCTCAAGAACTTTTGACTTTATTTTTGTTCCGGTTACAGCGAACTTTAGAATGCAAATGAGACTCAATGATTGAAATTTCTTGAAATCTACAATGGTACTTTACTAAAGTAGCTCGCCTTTGTACATGTCCTCTATTTGTATTTTTCCTATGTAATTTTATGTGTGCAATAAAGAATTAAGTATTTAGATTAAATATCTAAGATTCAAAGGCAATGCAACAACTAGGTATATTATAAATATTAGTATAAGTGCTTCAAATATACTTATATTCAAAAGGTTTCCTTCCTTCACGTAATGCCTGCCTACGCACGGGCCAACATTCCAAAATAGGGAATCCACACCTTGACATTTCTTTGTAAACTCGTCTACGTCTACAAAATATATTAAATTAACTAATGGCCTTACTAAAAAAACTCTGCCAACAGATATAGAAAGATTAGATTGTATAATATGACCTCTTCACATAAAAAGGCAATGATGAACAATGTCAAATTTTAAACAATGCTCAATTTAAAAAATAACTTTTATAAGTAATTAAGGCCATAAGTTTATTTATGTACTAAACCCACGTGCTCATTACTCCTTCAAACTTGCTTCTAAAATGTAACCCAATTCTCCTTTTGTTGCAGATATCGTCATGCAGTGACATCTGAGTCATGGTTGGAATTAAAAATAAAACTTTATGGTTGAATCCAAAGTGAAAATGACGAAGCAAAGTTCCGAATTCAAAATCAGTGATATTTTAGTGAAGTGCTAGTGAAAACCGTTACCAAAATGTATGACAATATGTCAATGTATGAAAACGTTTCGAAAATGGAATTACATAATGCGACTTTTTATCCGACTGAAGCGACAATACTTGCTGCAGTGTGTGCCTGTATTTTTAGTGTCGTCGGTGTAGTCGGTAAGTTTATTTTTTTAATACGAATAGTTCCACGTGTTTATAGAATCGATATTATCGTTGATCGATAAACGGCTCGTGCCACTAACTATTCGAGGAAGGTGTTGAAGCAAAGTTTGTTTATTGGATGTCATATTGTGTAAACAAAGTGTCATGTCTAACAACATCACATTCTATGAATTTTCATTGCACATTGACTAGTAAGCTATCTACTATCCATCGTTGCGTCAACTTTATAAACTTTATAAAGTACCTAGGCACTTGAATTGATTATGCTTACCTAGGTAGGGAAGTTCGCGTTGGTAGTTAAATTAGGTTTTAAAATAGGTAAGATGGTTCTTATTTTTATCTCATCTAAGTACATTTTATCTTATCTAATTTCATCTAAGTTGATACTCAATAATGTCGATTAATATTGCTATCAGGGAAAATTTTAATTGGCTTTCAGCATATGGTTTTTAAAATATAAATTTTCTGTGTAAGCTGTAAGTTTTCTTAAAATTGTAAAAATAAAAAAATATCACCGAGGCACAAACTTAAGTAGGTAGGTTGGTACCTATCTGTTAGGTTGGGTAGATAGTTATGTTTACAGTAAAGTCTTACGAGATTAAACAACACCTATACCTACGGCTCATAAAAACAAAGACAAACAATTTTTTTCATTGATCTCGATTATTCATCGATTAATGAACTTAATTTAGGGTTACTTTACTCTAAGTAAAGTTCATGCCTGCGAAACTACCCCCCATACTGACTGTATTCCACTTATCTGGGATGGGAATGGGGTAATCCGGTCGGAAGACTTTCATCTGCAGGATGCCAATTGCTAATACATAGTCTCACTCATATACTTTAGGTAAGCGTAGTGTAGGACGCCACCCGGCGAGGTGGAGCGATGATCTGCGACATATAGCTGGCGAACACTGGATGAGAAGGGCCGAAGACCGGGCTCAGTGGCGTCTTGGGAGAGACCTGTCCAGCAGTGGACTAATGTAGATTAATGATGATGATGATGTCTCTGTCGAGGCCACTAGGCACAAAACTACATTTTTCCGAAAGAAAGTTACAGCATTACTTATCGTAGCTTTATCATAGTATAGCGATTTGTCATTCTTATACTGACTGAACAATATGAACTTAATAATTATAATTTCTACTATCGATTCAATAATATAACTTTAGCACAACCCTAGCGCTATCCCTAGAAAGCGTTCAATAATCGGTCACTTTACACGAACGCAACATAAAACGCTAAGTGCCAGTCGTAATCGGACATCAAACGATTTGTTTTCAACTACTCGATACAAGCTGTATCAGCTGTGTAAACAAACAGCCGTGCCCATTGCCCATCACTACAATAGTATGTGTTCGAAATTGGAAATTGTTACATAGCTCCCTTCATATGTATAATATTAAGTTAATAGAATAAGTAGTAGTACTTCCTTATGCTAAGATATTTAGTTAATTAGGTAAACAGGGTCTTTTCTTAATTGTATCGTACACAACCCTGTTATACCTACCGCTACATCGATATCTGCCACGCTGCGTTTACTCAATAAGCAAGTGGATGACACCAATTACATGTACAATGCAAGTGTGAGAACGCTGAATCTGCACCACGAGGCACGGTCACTGGATGCCATACCTCCTGGCCCCCGCTGCCCTCACTTTGGTTCACACCTCGAACCAGTCGAGTAGTCTAACTTAGATATTAATTTTATATATAAACTCTGTAACCATTGAGTCCCATTAAAATTAGTTTAAATAATTTCGGTTTTTTTTGGGAACTCCGGGAGTCGTTCTTATAATTGGCGCAGGCGGTAGGATATCCGGGTCATTCCAGGATTATCAGGACGGGAATTCTGGGAAGATAGACATTTCAAAGTCGAGCCGGGTATTCTAAAATCAGTGACGTTCTCCGGGGAATCCAGCCTTCGATTACCTCAAGAAGTACCGAGATGCTGTTTATGTAAGTACACTGAATTTTCTAGTGGTTGCTTGCTTCATTTCCTTTTAGTTTCTTTAGTTTTAAAAAAAATCAAGATTTTTCGACCAAGAAAATCAACTGATCCTAGGTTAGATAGTAGTAGAGAGAAATTTTTAGATAGTAAAAGAAATATTGGTAAGCTAGACACTATATTAGAAACTCCCGGTATGGCAAATTTAGATCAAATATGCAAAGCTCTCCGCTTGATACCGGAGTTCGATGGGAACACCCACGTTTTAGTAAGATTTATTCATTTATGTGATCAGTTAGTGCTGACGTATGCACAGGATGACAATCAATTAAATACTGCAGGGCTCCTTAACGGTATCCTTAACAAAGTTGTTGGTACAGCCGCGCGCTTAATCAATGCGAACGGCATACCCAACGATTGGCAGAGCATCCGTAGGTCACTTATAAATAATTTTGCCGACCAGAGGGATGAAACTGCCCTTTACAACGACTTGGCTATACTAACTCAAGGCTCTAACACCCCTCAAGAGTTTTATGAGCGGTGCCAGAATCTTTTTAGCACAATCATGACATATGTAGCTCTACACGAGACGGTGCAGACCACCATAGACGCTAAGCGGGACTTATATAAAAAGCTAACCCTTCAGGCTTTCTTACGCGGACTTAAGGACCCTCTAGGATCACGTATTCGCTGTATGCGACCCGATACGACTGAAAAGGCGTTAGAGTTCATTCATGATGAAATGAATACCATGTATCTTCAGAGTAGGAACGCATACCTACCGGAGAAAAAATTTGAGTCCAATAGGCCATCGGACCATTTAGGATTTAGAACTTCTGACCATGTTCCTCAGAATATGACCATGCAGTTGCAGCCCTTCAAACCCATGAACTTTAATATGCCAGGTCCCTCTAGACCTCAGTTTATGCCTAAACCACCTCCGCCGCAACATCAATTTAGGATGCCTTTTAACCAACCCCGCATGCCATCACGCACTCAACAAATGTTTAGCGCGCCGCCGCCGAACTACAACCAGCGAAACGCATTCCAAATGGCACCTAGGAACCAACCTTCATTCCAAAGCCCTAAGCCTATGAGCGGTGTGTCACACTATGTGGCTAGGGAGAGGCCCATGCCTACCACTACCAGCTGGAATTGGACTAAGCAAGGTAACCCACCACCTTCAAACTATTTCAAAACGCGCGATGTAAATGTGAATGATTGTTCGAGCTATGACAATGATTACTATGAATGCTATGACTATAATGACTATGACTATGGCAATTACTATGACGGATACTATACGGACTACAACGTATACCCTTCTGAGTATGATGGACATCATCAAACCGACGTGACGGAAGACTGTACCGTTCAGGAAGTAGTAGACCAGCCACGCTCTTCATCTAGTGAGGATTTTCCCAAGGCTCTGACTTCAAAAAAGTCAAGATAGAGTTAAACCTTCAAACTCAAAGGCAGCTACCCTATATTCGCATATCGAACCCGCCTTTGAATTTCCTTATAGATACAGGTGCTAACCAGTCATTTCTTAGTCCAGAGGCTGTGCAAAATTATTTTTCACAGGTACCACTTAACTACGATCCGTTTGAAGTTACAAACGTTCACGCTACGAGTAGAAATGAATTTTCTATCACCTTGCCGTGTTTTCCGGAGTTCAGGGATACAGATGAAATAAAATTATTCGTTTATAGATTTCACAACCATTTTGACGGTTTAATAGGTATGGATTTATTGACTAAATGGGAAGCGAAACTAGACCTTAAAGACTTGTCACTTATAACCAAAAATGCAATAAATCGTATACAAATTTACAACTCGGGAAACCTGAACCTTTACGAAGAAATAATCCCAGCGGAAAGTTCAAAGTTGCTCAAATTACCTATAAACGCCCCGGACGGCGAAGTTTTAATCAAAGAACAGGTCATATGTAACTGTATAATTATCGACTGCATAACCACCGTTAGTAATAGTCGTGGTATCATCGAAGTCGTTAATCCAACTCAAAACGACATTATATTTTCGTTAGACCACGCTACTCAAGCCACCGTGTTGAATATCGAGTGCACGCGTACCGCGGCCGTGTCGTCACGTGCCAAAGACGTCATTTCGCGTTTGCGTACCGAGCATTTAAACGCCGAGGAAAAAGCGAACTTAATCGCGCTTTGTTCTAATTACGCCGACGTATTTTATATTGAAGGCGAACCGCTAACATTCACGAATAAAATAAAACATAGTATAAGGACACACGACGAAGTGCCCGTATACACCAAGAGCTATCGTTACCCTTTTATCCATCGTGAGGAGGTTAGCGAGCAGATAGCCAAAATGTTAGATCAGGGCATTATCCGACCATCGGAATCCGCATGGAGCTCACCGATTTGGGTGGTTCCTAAGAAGTTAGACGCTTCGGGAAAGCAAAAGTGGAGACTGGTTGTCGACTTTCGTAAAGTTAACGAAAAGACCATAGACGACAAGTACCCTATACCTAATATTACTGACGTCCTTGACAAGTTAGGTAAATGTCAATACTTTACCACTCTTGACCTTGCATCCGGCTTTTACCAAGTAGAAATGGACCCTAATGACATCCCCAAAACGGCGTTTAACGTTGAGCACGGGCATTTTGAGTATTTAAGGATGCCAATGGGGTTGAAAAACTCGCCCTCTACATTCCAACGCGTAATGGACAATGTCCTCAGAGGCCTCCAAAACGTTATATGTCTTGTATACTTAGATGACATTATAGTCTTTTCAACTTCACTACAGGAACACATAGTTAATCTCGAAAAGGTGTTCAAAAGATTACGAGAATCTAACTTTAAAATTCAGATGGACAAGTCAGAGTTCCTCAAACTTGAGACCGCGTACTTAGGACACATAATCACTAGGGAGGGTATAAAACCAAACCCCGATAAGATTTCTGCTATCCAGAAATACCCCGTGCCTAAGACCCCGAAAGAAATAAAATCATTTTTAGGACTTCTCGGGTACTATCGAAAATTTATACCAGACTTTGCCCGAATCACAAAGCCAATGACACAGTGTTTAAAGAAAGGTAAAAAGATTACATTTGACTCAGACTATATGAAAAGCTTTGAGAAATGCAAGACTCTTTTAACCAACGACCCCATATTGAGATACCCTGACTTTGACCGTGCGTTCGTACTGACGACTGACGCATCAAATTTCGCTATCGGTGCTATTCTTTCACAAGGTTCAATTGGATCAGATAAACCAATAGCGTACGCCTCACGTACATTAAACGAGAGCGAAATAAACTATAGTACAATAGAGAAGGAACTATTGGCTATCGTATGGGCAACAAAGTACTTCCGCCCTTATCTTTATGGACGTAAGTTTAAAGTCATAACAGACCATAAGCCATTGCAATGGGTTATGAACCTTAAGGAACCGAACTCTAAGCTTACACGATGGCGTCTAAAGTTAAGTGAATTCGACTTTACCACAGAACACAAGCCAGGCAGGAAAAATACTAATGCCGACGCCCTCTCACGTGTCGAGATCTGTAACGAGGAGACAAGTTCCATGGTCGCTAACGCGTCTGAAAGACCACCGACAATAACTGACGATTCTGAGTCTCGCACAGAGACCGCACATACTGCCAATGAGAACCCCATCTTAGAAATTCCGATTACTGATGAGCCATTAAACAAATTCCACCGACAATTGATTTTGACCATTGTAGGTGACATAAAGAAACGTGTGACCGCGTCAAAACCGTTCGACACTCACACACGTACATCCGTGCAGCTATCGGAGTCTAATTTAGAAGAGGATTTAATTAATGCCGTCAAAGAATACGTTAATCCTAAGATTAAAACAGCTCTCTTAATAAATCCTCCTCTCGGAATGTATAAGATCATTCCCGTTTTACAGGAAAAATTTAGGAGCTCATCTATGAAATTGGTACTTGCCAAAAAAGAAGTTGAGAATGTAAAAGAATATCTTAGACAGCAGGAAATCATTCGTAACTACCACGAAGGCAAAACTAACCATCGAGGTATTAATGAGTGCAGTCTTGCTTTATCTGCGAGATATTATTGGCCTAAGATGAAAGATCAAGTGACCAAATTCATAAATGACTGTACTATCTGTGGACAGGCCAAGTATGATAGGAATCCCATCAAGCCTAAATTCAACGTTGTGCCACCGGCAACAAGACCCTTCGAGATCGTTCACATGGACAGTTTCACTGCCCAAAGTGAAAAATACGTAACATTTATTGATGTCTTCTCAAAGTACGGTCAAGCCTATTTACTTAGGGATGGCACTGCACTTAGTGTGGTACAAGCTTTACTAACTTTTTGCACGCACCATGGCTTGCCGCTAACTATCATTACGGATCAAGGTACTGAATTTACTAACCAAATGTTTTCAGAGTTTTGTAAGATTCATAAAATCATTCACCACCAGACATTAGCCCATTCCCCAAACGCTAATGGTAATATTGAGCGTTTTCACTCTACTCTACTGGAACATCTTCGCATTTTAAAATTAAAACAACGAGACCAGCCCGTCAGTAACTTGATGCCTTATGCTTTGATTGCGTATAACAGTTCAGTACACAGTTTCACAAAATGTAAGCCCCTTGACCTTATCCTAGGACACACCGACCCCCGTGATCCGACTGACATCGACATAACGGGACACTTATTACAACAGTACACTCAGACTCATAGGGAGCAGATGAGACAGGTGTATGATCTAATAAATGAGACATCCCTTGCCAACAGAACTGCTATTATAGAAAATCTGAACAAGACTCGTGAATCAGAGGCGGAATACCAACCTGACCAACAGATTTTTGTCAGTAACCCCTGTGCTAGTAGGTCTAAACTTGCACCTAGGTACACACAAGATACTGTATTAGCGGACCTACCTATACACATTTACACTTCCAAGAAAAAAGGTCCCATTGCTAAAAATAGGTTGAAACGAGTCCCTAAGACCGCGAAATTGTTACAGGATACTGATGCTGGTTCTCAGCCTGACACAGGCTCACGAGATAAAACTTGAAGGACTCGAAGATGGACCAGGACTTCTACCATTTAACTTAGGCCCCATGAGACTAACCACTCATTATCATACATTTTTACAGTACATAGAATTGAGAAAAATCGACGATAATATAAATTTAGTGCGATCACAACTAACTCAAATAGAAGGGAAACTAGATAACTATACCTACTCATTGTTCGAATTTCAAATAGACAATTTAATTAATAAATTAGACACCACTTCGCTCCAACTAAAAAGCTTAGAGCCAAGCCGTTTTAAAAGAGGTCTCGTAGACGGTCTTGGATCCGTTATTAAGAGCATTTCCGGGAATCTGGACTATACGGATGCTGTAAAGTACAATGATGCCCTTAAGGTTCTTAGAGAAAATCAAGATAAAATTATCACCGCACAGAATCATCATATCAGTCTTAGCAAAGATTGGATGCATGATCATACAAAAATAATATCTCGAATCGTTGAGAATCAAATTGAAATAAATAAAACTTTACATTTTCTAATTGACCGCAATGTACTTGCGCAATACACGTTATTAAAATTCGCTAAATTCGCACAAATACTGGCGATTACTAGCAGTAACGTAAATAGCTTAGTTAGTGAAATAAGTAGGTTAGAGAATGCAATAGCATTATGCAGTGCCGCGCACACTCATCATTCTATGATAGGTATAGACGTATTAAAAAATATGATAGGTATACTTAAAACTTTTTATGATAAAGATCAATTATTATTAGACTTAGAAATTAGAGAGTACTACGACGCTATAAAACCATCATCGTACTATAGCGGAGATAAATTAGTATTTGCTTTTCAATTTCCAATAGTTTCTCCACTTAGTTTTATTTTATATAGATTAGCTATCGTACCGAACAAGAATAGGCAGGCTATCATCCCACCTTTTCCATTCCTCGCAACCACTGGTAACTTTCATGTGTACATAGAGGCTGAATGCCCGAAGTCAGGTACGAGGTATCTATGTGAAGATCAACTCAACCACCAACTGAAGACCCAACCAGACTGCATCTGCGACATCATCAACGGAAAGACAACCGAAGGAAACCCCTGCCATACGACCACTATCGACCTGATGAAACCCGCCATGGAGAAACTAGACGACCGCCATTACGCCGTCGTATTCCCAGAACCGACTCAAGTTCGCCTCATCTGCGACCGAGACGAGTTCAACACACTCAGCGGTAGTTACCTAGCAACCATACCGCACAACTGCAAGCTGCGCACAAATGACTTCACCATCGTCAACGTCAACGACCACATCAGAGGACAGCCTATGAAGATAACTAAAATTCCAAGCCAAGCCGATGAAATACCAGACCCTGTATCACTCAAGATTAACTCAATTAATCTGAGTAAATTGCACGAGATTCAAGACAAAATCGATCAACAGGCGCCAGTGCAGACAGAACAATCTTCTTCGCTCTACCATACTACTATCCCTTTCTACGGCACTCTATCGGGTGCACTTGTACTGATTAGCATCGTTCTAAGCCGAAGATACTACATGCGACGAGCAAGGAAGAATGCAGAAACAGAGATAGAACAAACTCAGACTTACGCAGAACCGGATTCATCTCAGAATCAGAGGAAGCTGCCAGCAACATTTTTTCCCAACCTTCAAAAATAGTTGCTTATCTGAGAGGGGAGATGTTATACCTACCGCTACATCGATATCTGCCACGCTGCGTTTACTCAATAAGCAAGTGGATGACACCAATTACATGTACAATGCAAGTGTGAGAACGCTGAATCTGCACCACGAGGCACGGTCACTGGATGCCATACCTCCTGGCCCCCGCTGCCCTCACTTTGGTTCACACCTCGAACCAGTCGAGTAGTCTAACTTAGATATTAATTTTATATATAAACTCTGTAACCATTGAGTCCCATTAAAATTAGTTTAAATAATTTCGGTTTTTTTTGGGAACTCCGGGAGTCGTTCTTATAATTACCCATTAGTCTTAGGGACCTTGTTTTTGTTTACATGTATTTTTCCACTGTTAACTTCCAACCCTTAATTTAATTATGTATAATTATCCCACGACTCTTTTAGTATTTAAAACCTTGTGTTTAGAAGAAACAGTTCAGTTCTATTTCGTAATTCTATCTCGACACATCTCTATATTATCACATTTTTATAAGTTTCAATTTAATAAAGTTATTTTCAAAGTGATCGTGCTATTTACTACGTAACATTTGGCGCAGCCGGTAGGATACACAAGACTCGCATCAAGACGGGGATAACGTTTTTACGTTTCTACGTACAGCGTGAAACGGTACCTGAAGGGTTTTAATCTTCCCTGCCGAACCGAGCAATATGTGCATCCGCATTTATATTGTGTTACTGTGGTAAGTGGCATAGTTTTATACGCTCAGATTCCTTAGAAAACCTAAAATCTCAATCCCTAACCTCAAATACCCTACCCCTACCTTAAAATACTAGATCATTCATACATCTTAACATACAACGGAACCTCTTAAATTGCTTATACCATTATGTCTGTTGATTCCAAATCCCTAAAAGTAGAAACCGCTACCATGGAAGTCGATTTCAAGACGCTTCTGGTTATGGTACCTGAATTTGATACCACAAACGGCTCACAAGTTTATCGATTCATTCGATCATGCGATTCCGCGTTTAAACTCGCGTCAGCAGCTCAGGAGCATATACTCCTGACTTACACACTAAACAAAATCACAGGGCCAGGTTCGTCAGACGTCCACATAAATCAATTTTCCCAATGGTCAGATTTAAAAGCTTTTTTGATTCAAAAGTATTCTCAAACTAAAACTATCGGTCACCTTCAATTAGAGCTCCAGTCGTTATTTCAAAAACCGAGCGAATCTATCACCGATTACTTTCATAGAGTTAATACATGTAGGAGTAAACTCGTAGAAAAACTGTCTACCGAAATACACGACGACACGTTACGGGGTCGCGTAGCTACCACTGAGGAAACAGCGCTTAACGTTTTTGTCAACGGATTAAACTCCGACATAGGGGTCATGCTGAGGGTTCAATCGATAACTTCTCTTACTGATGCTGGAAACTTTGCTATTCAAGAAGAAAAAATCCGTAACATGAACTATGCTAGGCAAGCACTATATAGAAATAACGTCTCGCGCTCAATCAACATACGTGCTAGCGAACCTAGACAAAATCAAAACTCGATCATACAACAGTCTCAAAATAGTTCCAAAGTTTGTAACTATTGTAAAAAACTGGGACATTTGATCTCGGAATGCCGTAAACGTGCATATAATAACAGTCTCAGACAAAACCCTAACAATGTACAACAAGTGTCGCAACTACGTCCCGCACCTTCAACTAGAGTAAATAATTTAAACTCACAGGCGGCCGAAAACATGGGCATGCCTTCGGAAACCGCTTTAGCTTATTACTCCAATGCCCAGACACTGATGTCGAACCCCTGCTCGAGCCAAAACATGGATGTCGAGACAGAGGCAATCCGGATAGGATGCTAAAGCCTGAACCAACCCTAGCTACTAGGAATAATTCGTCACTTCATTCAGTCCATCGGGGACAAGTGACAATGTTTCAGCACAGTGAGGGTCATGCAATGGCACCACAACACAGACCAGTCTATCGGAGACAATATTGTGATGCCAGCACTCAAACTGAAATCCTAAATCTAATTCGACCAAATGATAGTTTGAATCTCGAAACAAATATAAAGCCAAATTCCGCAAAACCCACAAAATCCAATGCAAAACCAAAATCAAATTTCAAATTTAACTCTAAATCAAAATCGAAACCCAAATCTAAATCAAAAAATACTAAATCCCCTGAATCCATCACTATATCCTCGCTTAACGTGCCTCCAGAAAATCTCTTGCATTGCCAATTCCACATCGAAGGAAAACCAGTTGTACTGCTTGTTGATACGGGAGCTGCTATTTCTGTTATAAATATGGCAAAAATAGGAACAGCACCTCTAGATGTATCGAACATTGTATCAATCGTAGGTATTTCAGGCAGTCAATCTTCCATTCAGAGCTTCGGCATAGCTCAGATATCCTTGGACAATTTTCCTAAATTCAAATTCCATGTAGCCAACCTTAATATTCAAGTCGATGGTATTTTAGGTAACGATTTCATGTCCAAATTCAATGCTAATATCTATGTCCAGTCAAAATCCATGAGAATTCGTGATCGAACGTATAAACTTTTCCATATCGGTGAAAAAGAAACTTTCAGTAACGAAGACGAACAGCTCGTAAACCAACGCTCAGAAACTGTCATAATGTGTTACACTGAAGACATTCGAGATGGATGTGCGATTATTGAAAAACAACAGATCAGTGACGGGATCACCATCCCCAATGCATTAGTCGCGGTTAAAAACAACAAATTCCTAATCACTTGTGTTAACTCAAATCATACTGATAAAGTATTACCAATTCCTAAAATCAATGCGACACAACTGATGACAGATGAAACACACCTTGAACACTCGATTCATTTATCAAAATCCACTAACTCAGGTCTTAAAATTAACACAATTCATAAACTTATCCGTTTAGACCATATGAATGTTGAAGAAAAAGACTCTCTTCACAAAATCATAAATGAGTTTTCTGACATATTCTATTCCGAAGGCGAGCCTCTGACATTTACAAACCACACAAAACATTCGATTCCTACAACCTCAGAGACGCCGATTCATACGAAAACGTATAGATTTCCTTTTATACACCAGCAAGAAGTCAAAGCACAAGTTCAAAAAATGTTGGATCAAAACATAATTCAACCCAGTACCTCTCCCTGGAGTAGTCCTATTTGGGTGGTACCAAAAAAATTAGATGCGTCAGGAAAACAGAAATGGCGAGTCGTTATCGACTATCGCAAATTAAACGACGTCACAATAGGTGATAGCTACCCCTTACCTAACATAACTGACATTTTAGACAAACTTGGTCACTCAGTATATTTCACGACACTAGATCTAGCTTCAGGTTTTCACCAAATAGAAATGAACCCTAAGGATGTACCTAAGACGGCCTTTAACACACCTTATGGTCATTACGAATTTTTAAGAATGCCATTTGGCCTTAAAAATGCACCAGCTACATTCCAACGTGCCATGGATAATGTTCTCCATGGATTGCAAGGAGAACGGTGTTTCGTCTATCTTGACGACATTGTTATTTTTGCTTCAAGTCTCCAAGAGCATGAACAAAAACTCACGGAAGTCTTCAATCGCCTTAGAGAACATGGTCTGAAGATTCAGCCCGACAAGTGCGAATTCATGAGAAAAGAGGTAGCCTATCTCGGTCACATTATTTCTAGCGAAGGTGTCAAACCTAATCCTGAAAAAGTAACAGCTGTTCGAGAATTTCCAGTTCCTAAATCATGCAAAGACATAAAGTCATTCCTAGGTCTTGCAGGTTACTATCGCAGATTTATTCCAAACTTTAGTAAGCTCACTAAACCAATGACGGGTCTTCTTAAAAAGGACGTCCCATTCGTTTGGGGTGAAGAACAGCAACGTGCTTTTGAAAACTGTAAAGACATCCTTACAACGACACCCATCTTGCAATATCCCGACTTTAGCAAAGAGTTTAATTTAACAACCGATGCTTCAAAATACGCGATTGGTGCAATACTCTCTCAAGGTGAAGTCGGCAAAGACTTACCAATAGCATACGCTTCACGAACATTGAACAAAGCTGAATCGAATTATTCCACTATCGAGCGCGAATTACTAGCCATAGTATGGGCAGTGAAGCATTTTCGACCTTATCTCTTTGGTCGAAGATTCAAAATACTAACTGACCACAAACCTCTTATATGGCTCATGAATGTTAAAGATCCAGGTAGTCGACTAGTCCGTTGGAGATTGAAACTTGAAGAATATGACTATGAGATGAAACATAAATCAGGTAGATCTAACACTAACGCTGATGCTCTTTCTCGTCCACCAGTTATGAACACTAATACAGCTAACATGACCGACTCATCTCCTAATTCTCTTCAACAATCCCCTTCAAATGATTATCTCCAACTGAATTTCGAACACTTTACTGCTTTAGATAGAATAGAGCGCAGATGCTTCGAATCTTCTAAAGTTAAAATCTCACCTGATCGGTTACTAGATCCCAGACATAAAAATGTCTTCATCCCTACATCTTGCAATATCTCAGATCAAAACGGTATAGAAAAGGAAGCCTTAGGCCTATGTTCCGGACTAGAGCTTTATATAGAGAAAATCAAGAATCTATACGATGCAAATCTTCTTATTTCCAATGAAAAACAAAACCTTATATTCTGTTGTACAAGACCCAACCACTTCGATCCCTGGGATAAAGAAAGTTATTTTAAAGCTTTACTTTCTTGTCTGCGACACCATACTACTTCCCATCTTTTCGTTCCCGATCTCAAAAATGATCACACTTGTAAACTAGTCGGTAATGAACAACTACGTATCTCCGCATATTTGGCCGAAAGCTATGATTGTGAAATCACCATTTGTGAAAATAAAGTAAAATATCCTAAGCCTGAAGAAATTCCTAACATTCTGAAAACATATCATGATGAACCTCTTTCAGGGCATCGAGGTATAGTTGAAACTACTAGAAAAATTAGAGATGAATTCTATTGGAAAGGAATGATCAATGATATTAAATTTTACATTGAATCTTGCATCATCTGCCAACGTAATAAAATTCAAAGAAAATCTTTTCAAGCTCCTATGGTCATAACTTCCCAGTCAACCGAACCTTTCGAACGAGTGTCAATGGATCTGGTTTCTTATTCGGACATTAGTGAAAATAACAATAAATACGTCCTAACACTACAAGACGACCTAACACGATACGTGCAAGCATATCCAATCCCTGATAAAGAGGCTGTATCAGTAGCACAGCGGTTGCTGCATTTTTGTCAACATTACGGAGTTCCTAAGAGATTCCATTCTGATCAAGGAACCGAATTTATGAACAGCGTTATAAAGCAACTAATTAAATTTTTCGGCTCCAATCATACCTTCAACACAACCTACCATCCTCAAACAAATGGTGCTCTCGAACGTTTTCATGCAACGCTACGCGATCATATTCGCATGTACCATAATCGTCGATTAAAGAATTGGGATCAAATCATTCCTTTTGCAATCATGTGTCATAATACCTCGGTTAATAACTCCACTGGCTATACACCTCACGAACTCCTCTTTGGTTATAAACCACGTCCATTCTATTCCTTAAAACCAATTCCTGATTATACTGCATGTGACTATCTAAAAGATCTCAACGAACGCCTAAGAATATCCCGCGATGTTGCATTAAAGAACATCGAAAATATGAAGGAAAAGGCTAAAGACCGATACGACAGTAGAATCAAAAATGCTGTCGAGTATAAGGTAGGAGATAAAGTGATGCTCAAGGTTCCGAATCCAAATAACCTGGATTCAAAATGGGAAGGCCCGTGTGAAGTAGTACGAGTAGGTTTTAACGAAAACTATTTAATCAAGAAGGCAGGTAAAAATCAATTAGTGCATGCTAATCGCCTGCGACCATACCTAGGATAAGTTAGTATATTATAAATTTAACATAGACCAAGATTTAGATTAAAATTTACATCTTATTTACAGGGTTTGCCACCTTACAGCGGCCCAATCTATATCCTTTCTCCAAATTTTCCAGGACCCAAACTACATTTATAGTTTCATCTTATGTTCTACTATTAAAGCCATTATCTTTATCATCTTATATAAAATTTATAAATATGCAAGGAGAATGATTAAAAAGAAGTTTTTCACTAATTCAGATTCTAATTCTGTAATTATCTCTATTCCAGTGCAACCACAGGAATCATTGCCCACAATACATAACTATCTCCACGCCCCTTACCTCACACTCGGGTGTATTCTTTGACGAAGAAGGACAGACTTATATATCTGACGAATCATGGAAACTTATAGTTTACAGAAATCTTAAACCCTTGTTCATTTCATTCGAATCATTAAAACGTCTCTCTGATAAATTTCAAATCATGTCGAGTCAATATAGTAATTTTCCAAACGTTAAATCAACAGTGTCGTACCTTAGCGTAAACCTTAATAAAATTGAATCAAGGCTCACTGAACTCAATATGTATCTAGGTAGAAACACCCGCGTTAAAAGAGAACTCCTAGATGGCTTTGGTTCTGTGCTTAAATGGCTTATAGGCACACCAGATGCCAAAGATGCTAAACGCTACGACGAATGCATCGATAAACTAGAAAAAAACGAATTAGATTTATCCAACCTTATGCAAAAGCAGCTACACATCACGTCTTCAACTATAAAGAATTTTAATGAGACAATCCTCAAAATATCTTTCGATGAGCAAGTTATTAACGAAAATATAAACCGATTAAACAAGTACCTTAATAAAAGTGACGCTGTTATTTTCAACCTTAAGGTCAGTGAAGATATCTCAACTACATCCCTTCAAATTTTAGAACTTGTCACTAGTCTAGAAAATGAAATCGATGATTGTCTAGATAGTATTCTATTTGCCAAGTCCAATATTTTACATCCTTCCATTATAAATTCTAAAAAATTATTCGAAGAACTACTCAAGTTAAACAAAGTCAGATCAAACAAAAAACTCGTCGCATCTATCACTATTGATAACCTGCATACCTTATTAGAATCTTCCACTTTGACAGCCTACGTTTATTCAAATCGTCTGGTCTATATCTTAGAATTCCCTCTTGTCATGAATGATCCTCTAACACTATACCACATATATTCCATCCCTATTCAACACCCAAATTCCTCATTCCATTCTACTATCCTTCCTGAGCATATATACCTTGCTACTGATCCCAGTGGGCAATATTATGCGTCAACGAGCTCGCTGGATAA
The DNA here is from genome assembly GCA_947095575.1 of Electrophaes corylata. Classification (NCBI taxonomy): domain Eukaryota; kingdom Metazoa; phylum Arthropoda; class Insecta; order Lepidoptera; family Geometridae; genus Electrophaes; species Electrophaes corylata. Next base: position 11,673,266 of record OX352709.1, on the reverse strand, counting down.
TTGTAACACCTTTGCACCGAGACAAAGCATCTGCAAGGATCTCGTGCTCTATGACTCATCAGAGCGTCCCATCTGCGAGTTACAACTACTTTTTAGCAAAAAGACTACGATACCTGAGACCTGCACAACAACAACATTTCCAGCAGAAATACAAACGTTCCAACTACTGAATCGAAACAGATGGCTCTACATCTTGAACACCGAAACAAGCTGCGTTCTACACTGCGGCGACGAAGTCTCAAACCATAAGCTTCAAGGTTCAGGTGTCATCACACTACCACAAGGGTGTAAACTTTATACAGGCTACAGTACGCTTACAGCATATCAAACGAACGAGGAAAACACGACGAGTCCTATCATCATTCCCGACATAAGAACGGATGACTGCTTCGAGATGTCAAAAAAAATTGAAGCTCCACCACATCTTTTACCTATCAAAATCAATGAGATGCCTTTAGACTCACTAAATAAAATCAAAAACCACCTAGAAAAATATTCCGAAGAGTTGTCAAAACTTCAAGCCAAGTCTAAGACTCAATCGTTCGTAGAGAAAAATAACCCTATTTTTATGTGGTTTTATTTTACGACCGCTATCATACTCCTTTCATACCTCCTTATTAAACTATGCAATCGATGCCCAAACGGATTCATTCGAAGTCAAGGACGACGTTCATCAAATGACAGAGGTTGTGTTCAAATCTTCAACAACTGCTTCGATAACTCCCGGAGACAACGCCGCACCCAGATCACTATACCACTGCAAGACGTTCGGCAAACATCTTCCTGCGTAACCGATGATGAAGAAGCTATCGACACTCCAGGATCACCACATTCCCAAAGATCAGGCACTCATGCCCAATCTTTATTCTAAGGGGGGAGATGTTACATAGCTCCCTTCATATGTATAATATTAAGTTAATAGAATAAGTAGTAGTACTTCCTTATGCTAAGATATTTAGTTAATTAGGTAAACAGGGTCTTTTCTTAATTGTATCGTACACAACCCATTAGTCTTAGGGACCTTGTTTTTGTTTACATGTATTTTTCCACTGTTAACTTCCAACCCTTAATTTAATTATGTATAATTATCCCACGACTCTTTTAGTATTTAAAACCTTGTGTTTAGAAGAAACAGTTCAGTTCTATTTCGTAATTCTATCTCGACACATCTCTATATTATCACATTTTTATAAGTTTCAATTTAATAAAGTTATTTTCAAAGTGATCGTGCTATTTACTACGTAACAAAATACGCGGGAAGGTCGCGTTTGCGCTTAAAAATATTTAAATAACAATAATAACGTTAAAAAAACGAGTGTGCTTTAGACCACACGACTGAAGTAAAACTTCTTATACGAAACATAACTGGCTATGAGAGAAGAGAGAAAGAACAGTGCTTTCATAACTGCACCATCCATGGTAGTGTTAAACGTTTAACGCAACCTTGTTGGAAGTCGCATAAGAAGCATTACTTCAATATAAACGTGTAGGTTTCAAAATAAAAAAAGAAAACAGGTAAAATATTAATAACTAGCTGACCGGTGCCCACTTCGTTGGGCGGTAAACATGTTTACTTACAAATCTTAACTGAAGTAGTACTCGATGTCACCAACAGATGGCGTTAATACGGCATAAAATAGCGGCCGTTCGCAGTTTCGCCAGCGTGGCAGTTTATATCAGTTCCCGTTATTTTTTCGGGATAAAAAGTAGCCTAAGTTACTCCTTGTTACATTAGCTATCTGCCAGTGAAAGTCCCGTCGAAATCGGTCCAGCCGTTCCAGAGATTACACGGAACAAACAGACAGACAGACAGACAAAAATTAAAAAAAATGCTATTTTGGTATATGTATCGTATATACATTCCTATGCATGTAGTAAAAAGCGTTATTTTAATATTACAAACAGACACTTCAATTTTATTTATTTGTATAGATTTGGTCATAAAACTATATTACATTATGAATTAATGTCCTTTTTATAAAACACCTGCGTAGGGAGCCGACCTCGCGTCGGAGCCGCGCGGGTACCTAACTCATAGATCTAAACTACTCCCCTGCACGCGCACTCCCAACTTGGTGACGCTCACTTCGCAACGGGCCGTGCAGCAGAAAACGTAATATTTTAATTTCGCCATAACTTCAAAACCAAACGTCCAATTCTAATAATTTAAAGACCAAATATTATCTACATGAACTGTACTTAGTGATAAAATAATGTATTTCGATAAGGATTAATAGTATGAGTAAAATAAATGCGTTTAAATGTAGTCCAAAAAAAATTGAAGATTTTTAAATAAAAAAATGGTTGTTGTGCCTCACTCGACATAGATAGGTATAGTGTGTCGCTGACTTTTTTGTAGATATTTATAAGATCTACAATTATGTAGAACATTTTATGGTTCTATCTTTTATAGTTTAGGCAGCGTACGCAAAATAAGTAACTTTTCTGGTTGATTTTTTACACCTTGTGTCTGAAAAACCCAAATATTTTACGGAACGCTATTTTTTTCCAAAATAAAATATAGCCTATGTTACTCAGTGATAATGTAGCTTTCTAATGAAAAAAGAATTATTAAAATCGGTCCAGTACTTTTTGAGTTTATTCATAACATACAAAAATACAAAAATACAAAGCTTTCCTCTTTATAATATTAGTGTAGATTCAGTCTAATCTTAGACTAGAAGTGTATTTTTGTAACGTTCCCGTAAAACATGCACAATAAGTTTTTCAGATAATTTCTACCTATTACTGAAAACTGCATTAAAATCCGTTGAGAAGTTTAATAGATCTAACTAAAGCGAACAGACAGCGGAAGCGACTTCATTTTATGCTATGTTAAGATTATATTTATTTATTTTGATTTAAGTAATAAAAAAATTGACTTTAATTTTTAATCTGCCGTACTGTATTATATTTTTTTCTAGCAGATTGTAATGCACTTAAATTACTTTCACCAATCCACACATCATCGTAAAAACGAATTTCATCTCACAACGCTCACTGAGAGTGGTCTACATTAGCGACGCACAGTAAAACAGACATAAAACCAAGGCTGATGCCCTTCCAATAAAGACCCCATTCAGTATCCGTGACTCAGCCCTGCATGAGGAGATTTAAAATTCATAATGCTGGTTTGTATTTCTGGAAAAGAATTTCTAAATAGGTAGGAGACAGACATCTTAAGGGCTCCCTTCAATAGAAACGAGGTTCACGGCGTTTACTGTAAATCATCGCATAGAACTCTGAGCGGGTTAAATTTTAAGTATGAGTATCAAATTGAGCATATCTATAACTATAAAAATTGAAAACACGATTAGATAAAATTTTCTCGATAGAATATAAATTTCAAATTAGGCGCTGGAAATACTTTATTAAGTCAGTGCTATGAAAGTGTAGCAATGTAACAAATGATTTTTACAAAAAAAAATTATTATGTTCATATTAAATACTTTACTGTACGGATTATACAGTAAGCTTATTTTTATTATATTTAAAAAAATATTTTGTGTTATTGCACTTACGACGTTTACAAATACGACACACGCGCTATTGCCATCTCTTTTTTACGAGTGGATTAGACGTTATAGCGTCACTGTCACCGCCTGCCCTCACTCACTCAGCGGCAACGGCCAGCGACGGACCTGTGCCTCTCCACCGTACACTGACCAAGCTCACGATCGACGTGATTTAAAAGCGCGGGACTTTTAAACAAAAACTCTAATAACAAAGTGTGTTCTAGTCAATATTTCAGCTAGTTCAGTTCTATATTTACTCGTATCTAAAAGTATGGGTAATAAAAAAAAGTTAAAAAAAACAACTTATGAAAATCATGAGAGCGAAAGCATGTGTAATGCGACGGGTGAAAGTACCTAAGTACCGTACGTCTATTTATCTCATCTACCTAACCTACCATCCAACCAGTTTTTATGTAAGGATGTACCTACTAGCTACCTACCTACCAATTTATGTATTTTTATTATGTGGGGTCAAATATTATTATTATTATTTCATTTTATTTATTATTTCTTTACGTAGTCGTTTGTAGTTGTAGATTGTTTACGATTGAACATAGGCGTTCCCCTAACCCCCTTCCCTACCTTACCTTCGTCGCGGCGCGGGCGGCGGCGCGGCGGCGGCGCGTCGCTACCCGACGACCCTCCGACTGCCGCCGCACCACCGGTCGAAAATACGGAAATAGGTGGAGTTGCCATTTTATCATTTCATTTTTTCTATATTTGTGCATATGACTAGCCCTACTATGAAGTAGGTAGGTACTATACTTATTTAGATCTACTGCGACATAGGTTAGAAGGGAGGCAGACAAGATTCATAGAAATACCTACTAAATTAGAATAGAAGAATAGAATAGAATAGAATAGAATTTAATTTGTTATTAAATTTAATTACGAATATCTGGTCAGATTTGAAATTCAAAATGGCGGGTACAAATCATGGTACAAAAAACTGACATGGGTGTCGTTTTCTACTAATTTGGGGGTGCTGATTACGAATATCTGGTCAAATTTGAAATTCAAAATGGCGGATACAAATCATGATACAAAAAACTGACATGGGTGTCGTTTTCTACTAATTTGGGGGTGCTGATTACGAATATCTGGTCAAATTTTAAATTCAAAATGGCGGATACAAATCATGATACAAAAAACTGACATGGGTGTCGTTTTCTACTAATTTGGGGGTGCTGATTACGAATATCTGGTCAGATTTGAAATTCAAAATGGCGGGTACAAATCAAATTAGTCGGAAAAGACCCCCATGTCAGTTTTTTGTACCATGATTTGTACCCGCCATTTTGAATTTCAAATTTGACCAGATATTCGTAATCAGCATCCCCAAATTAGTCGAAAACGACACCCATGTCAGTTTTTTTGTATCATGATTTGTATCCGCCATTTTGAATTTCAAATTTGACCAGATATTCGTAATCAGCACCCCCAAATTAGTAGAAAACGACACCCATGTCAGTTTTTTGTATCATGATTTGTATCCGCCATTTTGAATTTCAAATTTGACCAGATATTCGTAATCAGCACCCCCAAATTAGTAGAAAACGACACCCATGTCAGTTTTTTGTATCATGATTTGTATCCGCCATTTTGAATTTAAAATTTGACCAGATATTCGTAATCAGCACCCCCAAATTAGTAGAAAACGACACCCATGTCAGTTTTTTGTATCATGATTTGTATCCGCCATTTTGAATTTCAAATTTGACCAGATATTCGTAATCAGCATCCCCAAATTAGTCGAAAACGACACCCATGTCAGTTTTTTTGTATCATGATTTGTATCCGCCATTTTGAATTTCAAATTTGACCAGATATTCGTAATCAGCACCCCCAAATTAGTAGAAAACGACACCCATGTCAGTTTTTTGTATCATGATTTGTATCCGCCATTTTGAATTGAAAATTTGACCAGATATTCGTAATCAGCACCCCCAAATTAGTAGAAAACGACACCCATGTCAGTTTTTTGTATCATGATTTGTATCCGCCATTTTGAATTTAAAATTTGACCAGATATTCGTAATCAGCACCCCCAAATTAGTAGAAAACGACACCCATGTCAGTTTTTTGTATCATGATTTGTATCCGCCATTTTGAATTTCAAATTTGACCAGATATTCGTAATCAGCACCCCCAAATTAGTCGAAAACGACACCCATGTCAGTTTTTTGTACCATCATTTGCATGCGCCATTTTGAATTTCAAATTTGACCAAATATTCGTAATCAGCACCCCCAAATTAGTAGAAAACGACACCCATGTCAGTTTTTTGTATCATGATTTGTACCCGCCATTTTGAATTTCAAATCTGACAAGATATTTGTAATCAGCACCCCCAAATTAGTAGAAAACGACACCCATGTCAGTTTTTTGTATCATGATTTGTATCCGCCATTTTGAATTTAAAATTTGACCAGATATTCGTAATCAGCACCCCCAAATTAGTAGAAAACGACACCCATGTCAGTTTTTTGTATCATGATTTGTATCCGCCATTTTGAATTTCAAATTTGACCAGATATTCGTAATCAGCACCCCCAAATTAGTAGAAAACGACACCCATGTCAGTTTTTTGTATCATGATTTGTATCCGCCATTTTGAATTGAAAATTTGACCAGATATTCGTAATCAGCACCCCCAAATTAGTAGAAAACGACACCCATGTCAGTTTTTTGTATCATGATTTGTATCCGCCATTTTGAATTTAAAATTTGACCAGATATTCGTAATCAGCACCCCCAAATTAGTAGAAAACGACACCCATGTCAGTTTTTTGTATCATGATTTGTATCCGCCATTTTGAATTTCAAATTTGACCAGATATTCGTAATCAGCACCCCCAAATTAGTCGAAAACGACACCCATGTCAGTTTTTTGTACCATCATTTGCATGCGCCATTTTGAATTTCAAATTTGACCAAATATTCGTAATCAGCACCCCCAAATTAGTAGAAAACGACACCCATGTCAGTTTTTTGTACCATGATTTGTACCCGCCATTTTGAATTTCAAATCTGACAAGATATTTGTAATCAGCACCCCCAAATTAGTAGAAAACGACACCCATGTCAGTTTTTTGTATCATGATTTGTATCCGCCATTTTGAATTTAAAATTTGACCAGATATTCGTAATCAGCACCCCCAAATTAGTAGAAAACGACACCCATGTCAGTTTTTTGTATCATGATTTGTATCCGCCATTTTGAATTTCAAATTTGACCAGATATTCGTAATCAGCACCCCCAAATTAGTCGAAAACGACACCCATGTCAGTTTTTTGTATCATGATTTGTACCCGCCATTTTGAATTTCAAATCTGACCAGATATTCGTAATCAGCGTTTGTTTCTTTACCTACCTACTTGCTTACTGTAGGTAGGTATGACATGCACCATCAGTTGCACTATCATTTTGAATTTCAAATATTAATGTTTGGGTCTTTTTTTTATTTTGAATATAACTTGATCATGCGTGGAACCATGTAAAACACTTTCAGTAGATATCTAGTAAATATTGCATACTAATAAATTGGCCTAGTTTAGTTGGACACTCCGCTAATAGTTCGACAACTAGCGCAATGACCCTAGACGACCAAATGCAATGACAGTGAGTTGAACATGTAGTTCGAGTGATACTCGCTAGATGGCAAATTTTAAGCGCTTGTTGAGCTCTAACTACGCAGTGCAATGCATATGTATGTATAGTATGACTGAAGCGGGGGGCTTCGAAATGGGTATTTCGCCTTCAACCGGGCCGTTAATAATACTTGACGACCTATGTGGCGCGGCGGGCGAGTATCCGCCTGCGACGCAGAAGGTTGCGGGTTCGATTCCCGCCTTGGGATAAATGTTTGTACGATCTGCAAATATTTATTCCGGGTGTTCTGGGTATTTTCTATGTTAATACAAAATATCTATGTATGTAATATTGTATTATATAAAGTATATCAGTCATCTAGTACCTACCCATAACATAAGCTCTGCTTAGCTTGGGGCTAGATGATGCTGTGTGGAGTGTCCAACATTATTTATTTATTTATACTACGGGCCGAATTGAAATTTACTAAAAAGAGAAAAGAAATGGCGTCACGACTTGAATACACAAGTACGGTAGATATATCTTAGTACCAAGTACCTACCTACTCGAGATTCATCGAGGATGTCGAGGGTAGTCAGAGGTTCGTCCATATATTGCATTTGGCACATTACATACGCACATTTTGCAGTAGGTTTAGTTATTATTCCTTACGTGACAGATTGCAAGCCCATCGTCGCTGTTAGACTAACTGGTTTCCTCACGATGTTTTCCTTCACCGTTTGAGAGCACTGACATTGCGTACATAAATTTATCAAACGGAAATATCCATTGGTGCACGATCGGATTTGAACCCACGACCTTAGGATCAGAACTCAGAAGGCGGAAACACTTCCACTAGGCCATCGGTGTAGTCATTACTACACTTTGTCTTTGTCATTACCGGTAAGACCCTTATAGATAGCTAGAGTTGTGTCACCTATGTATGTTCATGAAATGCCGTGTAAATTGTAACCCTATACGAGAACTAGCATTTACCTCCCTACCTACCAATTAAGAAAGTGTCCCTCAACACCGATAAACGTTCCTACAACACATCCAATTATATCGACATTTCCCCTCCCTATCTACACTTTATCGAAAGCAATTAGTCGAATAGGGATGTCTTGGCTGTAGATTATGCAAGGTGCAGAGGCGACAACGCCCACTGTCAACAATCTTTTGTTTGCCTACATACGTTACCGATAGTGGCGTAAGTGCATCGAAGCCGACGCTGGTCGATGCGCGATTCGTTTTTTTTTAAATCAAATTGAGTAGGCAGGCCTAGTTATACCAGGTCGTACATATTTTTTTTTAGCCTATACTGTCCCACTGCCGGGCAAAGGCCTCTACCTTTTTGAATTAAAATAAAGCTATGACATAATGCAGGTAGGTTACCTATTTTATTGTTTACGAATATTTTAAAATATTGCCAATGCTAATAAAAACAGGTTTTTATATGCGGTCCTGCAGTAATAGGAATCATTTTTACACTCTATCGCTAAAAACAAATAATATGCAGCCGCTCTTATAGGAATAATTTTTGCACTTTTTTTAAAAACGTGTCAAAAAACGAGATAATATGTAAAACTTTGACTTTTTTTTTACCTTTTGATACCTTAGCGTTTGACTGCCATCACGCCTGATGGAAAGTGTAGATGTGTGTAGACTAATATTACACTCTTATTTTATTTGAGCAGCTTATAAATCCAAACGTAATTCTACTCGTATTTCCGTGACATGAACAATTAAATCAGCAAATCTTCATTCAAGTAACAACTCAACAGACAAACACATGGCTTGGATTCAATAATAGCAAATAGCGGTCGCAAATCAATCAAACTGTCAGTGTGTCAATAAATCGACGACCACCGACCGCCCAGCCCTAGGGGTTAACACATGGACAGTAAATAAATATAATAGATTATTTTGCTTGGGTGGGTTTGCTTCACAGATAACTGTTATGTTATTGTTTTGCTAGCGTCAAACAGCTGGTGACTTTGTTTGAACATTTTAAAAGTTCTATATTTTCTTTTCAATTTATCGCCTTGATACTTTTATTTGAATGTTTCACAAATTAAAGCTTACAAATAAATAATATTTACACAGTTTTTGGAACATTAAGAATATACATCAAATAAATGATAGTTGATTTTTCATCATGAGTTGAAAGTTCACACACACACATAAATTCTGTTCCGTTTTAAAGTTGATGAAAATATTCGCAACGTCGTCGGATTGTAGAATTAGTAAACTGAGTTACAATTCTAATATTAGTTAAAAGTTCTGAACAAATCGAAAAAAATCAAAATCTCGAAGTTCTTTTTTATTTTTATAAGTCATACCTAGGTACCTAGTAAGTATAAATGAAATGATTTTGAATGTCAAATCACATACCTAGGTAGTAAAATTTTTTAAGCAACTTGCTGATTTAACAAGCAGATAACCCACCTGATGTTGAGCGATTACCATCGCCTATAACAAAGTATTGCTTTGCAGGTTGCGTAGGTCCTAAGTACGTGCCCTACAATGCACTGCTCAGCGTCTATCAACCTGAGGCATACAGGTGGCTGTAATTTCACCGGCACCCGCACCCTTCAAACCAAACAAGTATTATAGTTAGTATTATTATATTCTTGGCTTTTAATTAGTAACTGAATACTAAGTGATCCAAAGTATGATATAAATACTAGTTTAATCTCGGAAGATTGCACAGTACATTTTAAAATCTTAAAAGGCAAAAAAAATATTGACTTTTGCAAATCATGTTAGCATTCAGTGATTTTAAAATCGAATAAACACGAAGAGTTGATGGGCTCATAATAAATAATACCATTCCTCAAAGTATCCAAGAACTGATTGTAGAATTAGGACGACGTCCGATTGAATCCAAACAAATTAAATATTAATATGAACTACATGGTAAATAAAACTTGGTTATCGATATCAGTATGCAAACACCTTTTATCGCGTAAAGTGCTTACATTAATTTATTTTGGTGATCCTGAATCTATTTTATGGAAATCAATGACTTTGCTTACTACGATTCTTAATTTTAATAATAATAATAATAATACTGGACAATCCACACAGCATCATCTAGCCCCAAGCTAAGCAGAGCTTGTGTTATGGGTACTAGATAACTGATATACTTAATACAATACATTACATACATAGATATTTTTTATTATGCATAAAAAATACCCAGAACACCCGGAATAAATGTTTGTAGATCGTACAAACATTTATCCCAAGGCGGGAATCGAACCCGCAACCTCCTGCGTCGCAGGCGGACATTCACCCGCCGCACCACTTCGGTCGTCGAACTATAGGTATTTACTTTTTTTTTTTAATCATCATTATTCTAGGCCTGAGTTAGCTTATTGCATAGTATACCTTTCTTATTACTTTTTAAACTGTCATGGTTTCGATCAATATTTTGGATAGAAACGGGATATTTACCACAATTTTCGAGTTTGATTGTTTCCCGATATTTTGGCACAGTTGCATGCGCCATGATCACGGGTCGAACCTCTCTCTTCTTCGACAGCATCCAACATTCATAGCAAGATCTAATAAAACAGCTGACGAGATGACGTCGTTAGTTTGACGTCAAACATGCGTTCTTGGATATTCTACCGATGATCATTGAGCCTTCTTACACTTATTTATATACTTACTTCATATTAAATCCTACTAATATTATAAACGCGAAAGTTTGTAAGTATGGATGGATGGATGGATGCTTGTTACTCTTTCACGCTCTAACCAGTGGACCGATTTGGATGAAATTTGGAATAGATATAGATTGTAACCTGGATTAACATATAGCCTACTTTTATCCGGACAAAATAACGGAAACAGGAAAAAACTGCCACGCGGGCGAAGCTGCGAGCGGCAGCTAGTATGGACATAAAGTGTTGACCAGCTAAGGGATGTTTTCGATTGGTTGTGATTTATAGATCTGTTCTGTTTATTAGTAAATATCTACTAGTCATTTTATTTGTTAACAAATTATGGTGAACGAACGAAATTCACTTCCATTGACGATGTAACGAAAACATGCTGAATCATAGTGCGTCAGTTGATGCTATAGTCATTCAACTAAGTGTACGATTTTAAGAGTCTGTTTATGATCAGAGTTCCGGGATCGATCTAAAATCGTCTGAATATAGTCTGTTTCTTGTAAGTAACTCGATATTGCTAATAATGAGGTATAAACCTATTTGTTTGGATTCTTAGAATGGAATAATCAAAGCTGTGAACACATATATATTGTGACTAGCGGCTGCTCGCAGCTTCGCTCGGGTGGCAGTTTTTTTCCCGTTCCCGTTATTTTTTCGGCATAAAAAGTAATAGTTTATTCCAAATTTCATCCAAATCGGTCTACTGGCTAGAGTGTGAAAAAGTAACAAACATCCATCCATCCATCCATACTTACAAACTTTATAATATTAGTAGGATTACTAAGCCGATTGAACGTTAAAGCTTTTACAAGTAGGTACGTAAGGTACCTAACGCGCATTTTTGTACAAAACAATTTCAATTTTCTTTAATTATATATTTGTTTAACAGGTAACCTAGTGACAACAGTGGCACTCCTCATGCACCCGAAGCTCCGTACCCACGTGACAACCATGTTTGTCCTCTCGCTCTGCGTGTCGGATCTTCTCTTCTGCGCCATCAACCTGCCGCTGACTGCCAACCGGTACATCCAGCAACACTGGGGGCTGGGCTCTCAGCTATGTCAGATGTTCGCCTTCGTCTTCTACGGAAACGAAGCGGTATCGCTGCTGTCTATGGTGGCTATCACTGTCAACAGGTGAGGCTCTTAAACTCTCTTAAATCATCAACTTTGTCATAGGCTTATTAACTATGTTAAATTCTGTAGTAGTAGTAGAGCTCTAAGTGAAGGGCTCGTCCGGGGAAGTACTACCACCATGCCTATTTCTGCCGCCAAGCAGCTTGCTGTGTTCCGGTTTGAAGGGTGTGGGTGCTGGTGTAATTACAAGCACATGAGGCTTAACACCTGTATGCCTCAGGTTAATGGACGCTGAGTAGTGCATCGTCGGTGACGTTCCTAACGAGCGTGACCTACGAGGCAATGCTTTGTTATAGGTGATGGTAGCCACTTAACATCAGGTGGGCCATCTGCTTGTTCTATCAACAAGTTGTATAAAAAAAAAAAAAAAATCTTGAATTTATTCGTTGAAATCACGCTTTTTCACTATTCATTATTTACGCCAGTTTAGTTCAATTCCATCATCAGCCTGGCTGATTTTACTGCTCTGGGTTACCATGATGATGATGATGTGGGCAGATTGGTGACCGTAATCAAGGTTTATGTGATACTGCATCTTTTCCCCTGATGCGTTTTTTTATTTGCCTTGTACGACATCCACGGGAGATAATGGCCCTTCAATTACCAATTCTATGCCGTTTGGTTCAAGTTCACAATCACTAAACTTCACAAAACATAAAGAAAAAGTTTGTGACAGTGTTTACACCTTTTAAAAGGTATAGGGCATTAACCTCTACGTTATTTACACAAACTAATTGCAGCTTCATCACAACATAAGTAAAACTATGTCTAAAAATAACAAAAAAACAACAAAAAACCTTTTACACACCATAGTTTCCGGAGGATGTTTTTCTCAACGAAATATTGTAAGTAATATTTTAAATCAAAAAGACAAGGCCACCATGGATTGGTGCTATGGATGTCTGAAAGCGTCATAAACACGAATAAAGCTCCCAGCACACTTTAGAAACCACCACCTGATTTCAACTCTTGTAAGGAGTACCGCGTTGCGTACTTAATGCTAATATGCTTTAACATAGAATGTACACATTTTAGAGATTTTGAGATATCATTGTCTAAACTTCAGACGAAAGAGCATTTGAAAGTCGTGGAAGAAGCGAGATGAAATATCAATATTAGTTTCCTTTTACTAACTCAGTAGTATAAGTACGGGCACTGTAGCTACATTGATCTCATTAAATAAGTAAATTAATAATTAACATACCTCTATCTAGCTTTAAAGAGACTAAATATAGATCAAAATTAAATGCAACCATAAAAATTCAATGACCAGGAAGACGAAGCGTAGGACGCCATCCTATTGGGTAGAGGTCTATTGACCAACGACGTTACTAAGATCGCGGGAAGTCGGATGAAATAGGCTCAAAATCGTTCTTCTTGAAAACGTATGAGGAAGGCCTATATCCAGAAGTGGACTCAGACTCAAACCGAACCGAGATCTTTGTTCATAATACAATATGTACCTCCTAGGTGAGAATAGAACCACTACAGCGCAAAAAGCAAAGCTACTAGGAACCAAGAACCAACCTAGTTGTGAAGCCAGCAAAGATTCGACATAGCATTATATTTCTAGAGTGTGTTTCCTTCTTTAAAACCTTTTTGTTTTACTTCTTCACACCTCGCCAGATAAATCAGTGCGGGCGTTTAATCGCTGGTACTTGACCACGAATGTGCTTTTTACGACAACGCGGGCGAAAATGAAAAAAACATTCCTTATTTTTCTTTATTTAATGACAGGCACTTAAAAAAATATCTAACGTGTTTTAAGATTTTGTTGTAAATCATCGTGTATTGTAATAAGCAGTCTTGTGAGTATTTGGAGCGTAGAAAAAGGGTATAAGCTGTTTTATCAGTCATATTTATACCAGCTAGTGAAAATGCGCGCGACTTCGTCCGCGTGAAACTTTTTGAAATTTCAACTTCCGCTGTCTTTACGACCAACCGTTTAAACTGTGCGTTGTCTATGTGTCAGTCATTTTTATAAATAGTATAGATTGGTACAAATAGATACAATGCTTTTGGAAGAATAAAATAAATAAAGTTTGGACGATAATGCCAAAACAAAAACACAGACTGGCCACTACTCTCACTAAGTACCTATACAATCTAAATCAAAATCGCTTCGTTCATTCAAATAGTTCGAATCCGACATCAACATAGCCATTTGATAAATTATGTTGAATTAGTGTGTGTTTAACAATTTTGTGGCGTGCCTCATCTGTGACCCCTTTTTTCTTTGACTTGCTAATGCAATCCGTAAATTTATCTGCACCCACTCCACTCTGAAACCAATTTGTGGTACTTAACTAGTTTTCAACAAAGTTTGTTTGCTTTTTCTAATCTAAAAGAATTTTATTGCTCAATCTAAGTATACCAATTAGATAAATAAGAATAAGAAGAATCTTTGACCTGACTGACTGACTGACTGTTATATGCATAGACAACAGATATCCTAAGCCACTGGTCGGAGAATTTGAGGAGAGACTCAATTTTTCAGGGTATGTTCGTCTTGATGCGTAGAGGTGTAGTAAGAAATTCCCGAAATTCAACCCCCAAACTGGTTCAGTGGGTTGACGCTAATTGGCCAAACGAGCGACGCGTGTTACGGTAGGCAGAGTCACAGTATATGTACTGATGCCGTAGTTGACATCTATCATCATCAGCCTGATGATGAGTCCACTGGACATAAGCTTCCACCGTATTTGGAAAGGGTTTGCCGTTACTACCACGCTTGATGCGACGGATTGGTAGAAGAGATGCCGCTGGATGTTGCTCATTACCTGGTGCGTTTGTAGTTCATTCATGTTACATTCATGTGTCATCACATTTTACAAATCCGCGAAGGTGACCTTGATCCTTGATAGAACCTTCATCTGATTCCTATTTTGTGTCAAGTCGCAAAAAAAAGAAATAGCTTCACGACTTTAATCTCCAGATCGAGTACCTGCTCGAGATTCTTTCAGCATGTCTAATGGGGGTAGCCAGAGGTACTTCCAAATATTACATTTAGTACACATCCATATTTTGCAGCAGTTAGTATTTCATACGTGATAGATTGCAAGCCTATAACCTATTGCGCACTTGAATTTTCGATGGCAAGATTTATTGGTGCACGACCGGATTCGAACCCACGACCTTAGGATCAGAAGGCGGGGTCACTCTCACAAGACCACCGCATCGGTGCGGCGCTCTGTAAATATAAAAAAAACAGATAAAAAATATAAATATTTTGTAAATTACGAGTAAGGTGGCTAGTTCGTTAACCTCCATAAAGCCGTCCATGCTGCGTCCCATTAATATTAATGCTTCCTAACCAAATGTCCTCCACTTACCCTATCCAATGTCCAAGTCCCACTTACAAGTCACAAAAGTATAAGTACCTACATACTTTATAGCTTCTAAAGGAGTGATAACACTTCAACATAAACTTACTTTATGTCCTGTCCTGTTTGTCATTGCTTGGTGAGTACTGGTCTGAGCCTCGAGTCTGGGATTTAAAGGCTGGCTCTGATCTGGAGCTGGGTATTCTGTATTTTTTTTTTAGTCTCAGCTAAAAAAAATCTATATTTAAAGAAGAATGTGATCGTCACAATTATTGAAGATGAAATTAAACATTTGAAAACCCCCTACACCTTAGTACTCTCCCGACTAATTCACCTTACAAAAAAAACAAAATCAAAATCGGTTCATCCGTTCGGGAGTTACAATGCCACAGATACACACACGTCAAACTTATAACACCCCGCCGTTTTTGTGTCGGGGGTTAAAATTTGGGCCTGTCCGCAATGTCAATTTTAAAGAACACCATTTCGAGATTGACACTCCAAGCACCATATATGAATATGGTGCTTGGAATCTGACGATATTTCGTTACGAGGATTGGTCGTGGCGTTCTCCAGTCGTTGGTTTCCTTCACCGTTTAAGCATTTTCATTGCGCACTTTAACTTTCGGTAGAGAAAAATACCGCCTGTCCCTAACTCCAAAGATCTACTCGTAGTGGTAAGAAATTGGTCTTTGGACATTGCGAGTATTTCAAAGATCTCAACTGGCTTAACACCCAATTATCATTCATTTAAATAATTTCCATCTAAATTGATTCAGCTCCAAAGTGTCGGCATGATTTAGAATGCCCGTATGCAGTGCATGCATAGCACACGAGTTGGTGGTGTTGATTATGGTACAATTTAATTTAAACACGTTCTCATTGTGCTGTAATTGCTTAAAGGAATAACATTAGGAAGGGTCTTCGTGGTGATTTAGATTTGTAATGTAAATAAAGTCTCTTTTGGAAATAAATGCAATCTTACGTTGAGATACCTGAGTCAACAGAAAACAGAGTCCCAAAAAATATGAGAATTGAGCCTCTGTTTTCTCACAACGCATTTACGCTCAAAATTAGTTAACTACAATATTGTTTCAACAAGAAATTCACTGCACATGCACATAAGGTTTAACACCTGTATGCCTCAGGTTGATGGACACTGAGGAGTGCATCGTAGAGCACGTTTCTAACGAGCGTAACCTATGAGGCAATACTTTGTTATAAGCGATGGTAACCACTTAGCATCAGGTGAGCCATCAGCTTGTTCCAACAATTTGTATAAGTTAAACTTAACTACTGCACCCATTAATCTGTTGCAACACCCTTACTGGGTATATTATGTGTATTGGTACGAAAAATTCTACCTAGTCCTATAAGATCTGACAAAGTTAAACCTACTTACATAATAAGGTAATAAACATACTGAATACTAAACATACTGAATACTGAACATTCATCAAACTTGTCTCCTGCTTCACCTTCGCTCATCATAATTCCCCCTTTCGAAAGAGCCGTAAGCCGATTGTGATCTCCAGTAGTACAAACGATGCTGTGAAAGTATTCGCTACTTTCGTGCGTATTCTACTCACGTGTTCTATTTACTTATCTAACTAAAATCATGGAATTTGCATAACAGTTTTAAATTTTTATACATTTGAATTACAAATTACATTAATTACAGAGCCATGGTAGAAAGTCTCTTAAAACGTCTGAATATATTCAGCATTTCTCTTAATTTTCTACAGTTTAAAAGCAATTTGTGTTAACTGGATCGTGTCTCTCTGTTAGGAGAGTTGCATTCGTCAGTTCTTTGTGTTTAGTTTAATGAAGCGTGGGTGGACTCGGGTATTTGCTAATATGGATAATCGGACGGTTATTAGAACCACCTTCCAATGCCTTTCACCCAAGTTATCTTGTGTTGCAATCTAAAATGCAATAATTGATCTGCCATAGAAAAACGGTGCTGCCGATTATAACTTCAATTGATTCTAAAATGTCTAGCAGTCTAAGAAAGAAAAAAAATCTGAGGTATGAATTATTCCGATTGGCTAAAGTGAATGAGATAAATAAACTCAGCAATTGGATTAACCTAGAACATAACAACTAAAGAGTGTCTCAAAAAGATTCATGAGTAAATAAGGATCTGGGTCTTCACACGCCATAGAATTTTTGTCACATTAAAATATTCAGTCAAGGTCAAAAGGATTTTTTCAGTAATATCCAAAAACCACTAAGAATCAAGCTTAAAGCTAGGTGAATCTCGGCACCAGTTCCTTAAGATCAATCTTATGAAAACAGGTAAAACTTGAGGCTTGGTTACGTTTTTTTGTATGATCATTTTACAAATTTATAATGAAGCTCCAGTAACCAATCTAACCAAGACAGAAAACAGTTCCGTACTCTACGATAAAAAGGGCGTGAATCTCGAATAAAAAGGCTTGTAAACATAAAAATAAACCCATTGAAAGTGAGGGTCAGTAGCCACACATAAAGGATATCTGTTACGGGCTGAAACATGGCCTGCTTGCTTGCGCTTCATGCTTGTTTTTCATCACTGATCAGTAAACAAAAAACAAGTGAAAGAAACAGAAAATAAAGCATCACCTAATTTAACCTCAGTTAAAATTTTAAATTAACTTACCGGCGCGGGTTTCGATAGTAGATATGTTATTTTTGTTATAAATTTTGTTGAATTCGTGTTGAACGCCAATTCCTCCAAGTTTGATAAAACTGCGCTCGTTTGTTCAGCTTGTTTCACACAAAAGTTTTCATAACACGGGTTAATTGATGTTGTTATCACAATAAACTCTAGTAAACATATTACGGAGTATGTTATCTAATCCCGCTTGCTTTCCCACGGGAGATAAGAGAGTGCTTTTCACCCCACTTGTAGCCACTTGATGACAACCACGCGAATACTACTTAACTAATGATTGGCTGTCGTGAGAAATCGAACGTCTCAAGAGACATGTAAGACCATTGATAGGTCTCAAGTGGAAATTCATTAGTACCTATAACGTTTTGTGATGACAGAAGAGAATTTTTTTTACTCCCTTGATCAAAATTATGGTTTGGCAACGACCTCAGCGACTGTAAAAAGCGACAATTTGACTACACTCAATATTTATAATAGAAAATGTATTATCTAGAATTAGTATGTAAATCAGAGTCTGAATATTTTTATTGTATGTGAATTGTAGGTGAATCTAGCTGCCAGTTTCCCGCGACCAAGCCTAGAAAAATAGGCGATTAGGAAACTTACGGTTTGGTTCCTATTGTTTTTATGTATGATTTTGTATGAGTTTTAAAGGTATGAAAGGTAATACAGAAAACATGTAAATACACTCATGCCAAGAGCATAATAACCACAGAAGTTCAAAAGACTTCACGCTGCGTTTCAACTTATAATATTGCTTACAATCTACTGAATTCTGATAAGGGAATAGTACTGACATTACAAATTTATATGCAATAAAATCCCTTGGGGTCTTTAAAGGTTTTTTTTTATTATTCAATTTGCTGATGGAACAAGCATATGGCCCACCTGATGTTAAGTGTTTACCATAGCCTATATCGAAGTATTGCCTTGTAGGTCACGTTAGCTAGGAACGTGCCCTACAATACACTGCTCTGCGTCCATCAACCTATTCTAAACATTTTCTGCTTTTTCTAAAAATAACACAACTTGGCTAACGGACGTCAGGACGGTCCACTCCTCACTCTTTTCTTGAAGAGAGATTGTTGTGATCACAAAGAACAGACTATCACTGCAACTAATCGCCCCAAATAGCTTATTAGTAATGTCTTCCAAGAAAATACCTTGACATCAAAGCTAGGACAGGTAGTCCTGTCGTGCATCTAAGAAACAGTTCCAACAGCCAATTGTATTGAGTTGAGTATTTTATTTAACACCTCTGAGCTTGCCAGTTGGCTGTGAACAGACATTTTGATGAATTATGATGATTCCGCATATAGTTTATTTGAAACAGGAAAAATCCAAAATGGTTGCTCCATTGTCCAAAAAAAAGGTGTTACCAAGAAGTGGAAAGTAGTGGTCGTGATTAAAAAAAAAACCAGCCAAGTCCGAGTCGAACTCGCGCACGAAGAGTTTTGTATCTATAATAAAAACGTCAAAAAACTCACGTTTGCTGTATAAGAGCCCCCTCAAATATTTATTTTATTACATGTCTTTTAGTATTTGTTGTTATAGCGGCAACAAAAATACATCATCTGTGAAAATTTCAACTCTCTAACTATCACAGTTCATGAGATACAGCCTGGTGACGGACAGACAGACAGATAGCGGAGTCTTAGTAATAGGGTCCCGTTTCACCCTTTGGGTACGGAACCCTAAAAAATGTTAAAGGTTTGATGTATGTCTGTTCCAGGTACACACTGATAGCGTACTACGACATGTACGCACAGATCTACACTTCCACCAAGATCTGGGTGCAGTTACTCCTGATATGGCTTGTCTCCTTCGGCTTTATGGTAAGTTAGCTTTATACTATTACTAACTTTTTTTTAATTGGAGCTCTACAACCTGATTCCCCCATGTCCGTTCTATCATCGGACCACTAGACGTACGGAGACGAGACATCCGTTCATGGTTGACACCCCTTCCACCCGCACCAAGCGCTTTGCCTCAACTTTCATAATGCGCACTGCAAAGGAATGGAACTCGTTGCCGTCGTCTGTTTTTCCGGACACGTATAATATGGATGTCTTCAAGAGGAGAGTGAATAGGTATCTTCTAGGTAAACGTGCTACACCGTCGACTGCATCATCACTTAACATCAGGTGAGATTGCGGTCAAACGTTTACCAACGTTACGTTACACGTTTACGTTTTAAACTGTAAAAAAAAAACTTCAGCCTTTCACCTTGTTATTCCCACTTCAGGACAAAGTTCACCTTTTATTATCATCATATTGACGACCGATGTGGCGCGACGGGCGAATGTCCGCCTGCGACGCAGGAGGTTGCGGGTTCGATTCCCGCCTTGGGATAAATGTTTGTACGATCTGCAAATATTAGTTCCGGATGTTCTGGGTATTTTCTATGT
Source organism: Electrophaes corylata (assembly GCA_947095575.1). Taxonomy (NCBI): domain Eukaryota; kingdom Metazoa; phylum Arthropoda; class Insecta; order Lepidoptera; family Geometridae; genus Electrophaes; species Electrophaes corylata. The sequence goes on along the minus strand of OX352709.1, from coordinate 11,652,953 downwards.
ATAATAAAAAAATATGCATGTATGTACTCGTAAGTAATGTATTGTATTCAGTATATCAGTCATCTAGTACCCATAACAAGCTCTGCTTAGCTTGGGGCTAGATGATGCTGTGTGGATTGTCCAGTAGTATTATTATTATTAAAGATTCTTATAATTGGTATAGATAGATGTAGCTCAAGTCCGAATTATGAATTTCAGACCTGCAAGATTTAGACTTGCTTGCTCAACATTATTTCAGAAAGACAAGAACCACAATCACGCCACAAAAAGGCTTATTTTAATTCATCCCACGTTTTATTACGTTGTTCTGTCCAAAAGTTTAGTGTGGTCCAATGGCCAAATGAAGGTCTACAATAAAGTCAATTCTTGTTTATTTCCTTCCTGAAATTAAATATTTTTTACTAGCGGTTAGACGGGTATCGTGAAAGCAATGCTACGGTCGCGATTGAAATGTTTGTGTTGAATTAAGTGTATTTGTCTAATATGTCAGTCAGTCAGTCAGATCAGAGAGTCGAGCAGAACAAATTTTCTTTTTATCCAATTTTCTGACGATACCTAATTAATTAATTCATCCATTTAAAAATCACTAATTTGTCGTGTCATCATAAAAAGCGAGGTAATGTTATTTAAAGCTGGGAGTAAAACTTACACTGTCCCCCCTGTATCACTTTGTGGAACTCCTCTTTCGTGGGTTAAAGAGTTTAAGTACTTGGGCCATTGGGTAACTGATGATCTGTGCGATGAAAAGGATATTGAAAGGGAACGTAGGGCGCTGTCCGTCAGATGTAATATGTTGGCTCGCAGGTTTGCACGTTGTTCAGCAGCAGTCAAAGTGACCTTATTCCAGGCATACTGCCAGAATTTCTACACGTGCAACCTGTGGTTTCGGCATACGCAGAAGGCTTACAGCGCCCTACGAGTCCAATATAATAACGGTTCAGGGCTGCCGCGGTTTTGCAGCGCATCAGGCATGTTTGCGAACGCGCGCGTTGATAACTTTGACGCGATCATGCGCAGCAGAGCCGCGTCACTGATGAGCCGCGTCCGCGACAGCACCAATAGTATGCTGGCCGTTGTGGCTGATCGGTTAGATTCGGGCTTTTTCAGTCACTGGGAGGTAAAACTCTTACCTGTTGCCCAGGTAGTGACCCAGTAACAACAGCCTCTTTATAAAGTCCGAATCTAGTCTGAATGTCAGTCCTTAATTATCTAAGTTATTATATTGTATTTTGTATTTCTTTGTATTTCTCTGTGCACCTACTAACAATAGTATTTAAGTTTTATTTATAAGAGCTACTAACAAATGGATGTAACAATCTGAAAAATAAATTAATTGAATTGAATTGAATAAGTCCAATTCTGGATCTTCCCCATATAAGGGGGGCTTGCCAGAGACACTACGCGTCGCTAGCGGATTGGTGACCGCAGTGTCAGTGTTTAGTATTCAAGAGATGCTGCTCCCTATTTTCTGGTGTATTCCCTTCGTCTCTTCCGGGATCTATGGAAGGTAATAAAGAAGTCCTATTCTAGGCCGGGACCGACACTTAATTTGATGGTAACCACTTAACATCAGGTGGGCCATCTGCTAGTTCCATCAGCAAGTTGTATAAAAAAAAACTGCGGTCGCCATTTCGCGCACCAAGCGTGGTGACTATGACTACGATAAAGCCTCTTCAATTTGAGGGAGGCATAGGTAAAAACTAACAACCTTATTACAATACTAGAGGCCACTCGCAGCTTCGTCCGCGTGGCAGTTTTTTCCCGTTCCCGTCATTTTTTCGGGTTAAAAAGTAGCCTATGTCCATTCCAGATTACAATCTATATTTGTTCCAAATTTCATCCAAATCGGTCCACTGGTTAGAGCGTGAAAGAGTAACAAACATCCATCCATCCATCCATCTAAACATTCGTATTTATAATATTAGTAGGATTAAAACATTTCTAAAAGTATGGTCTAATATTCCGCCGTCGCTCATAGAGGATGTTCCCTAATTCGGGACAATTAAACACGTATTATAAACATGGAAGTGCAATGAACTAATTCCCACTGCGGGTACAGTCGGCGACAATAGTAACCATTCCTAGCCACCTACTGTCTTTTGACAACTAAGGATATTACAGGAATATAATATCTTCAAATATCCTCAATTCTGTGTTCATAACTAAAAAAAACTTTTATCCTGGGTGCTTCTGACTCTAGAAAAGCACCGATCAGATTTTAAAACGTTCGATAGCGATTCCGAACGGATTCGTTACAGATTGTCGAATCTTCTCTGTTCTTCTGCTTTTTAAAATCAAAACTTTTACTGATTTGTTTTTATAAAAATAACAAAAAACCAGGGAAAGTGCGAGTCGGACTCGCGCACGAAGGGTTCCGTACGTACCATTATCTGTAATAAAAACGGTAAAAAAATCACGTTTGTTGCATGAGACCCTTAAATACTTATTTTGTTCTGTTTTTTAGTATTTGTTGTTATAGCGGCAACAAAAATACATCATATGTGAAAATTTCAACTCTCTAACTGTTACGGTTCATGAGATACAGCTTGGTGACAGACGGGCAGATAGACAGCGGAGTCTTATTAATAGGGTCTCATTTTACCCTTTGGGTACGGAACCCTAAAAACACTTCATATTAGAAAAAAATACTGTGGAATGACTTTTCAACGGTTGCAAAATATCCAGTGACTTTTCTACATAGGCAACGCTGACTGTACCTAAGTACATTCGCTTTCTAACGAGAATTTATTTATCTAAACCTACAGTTTGAGCTCCATACATAGTTGATGTTTTATGAATGAGTAGCGTTATGATATTTTTCTGTGAAATTCTGTTTATTTCCTGTGTTTATAATAAAGCTAAACTTATGTTAGTATTCTACATTTAAACTAGGACATTTTAAATACATACTAACCACACAACTGGTTAGTATTAGTAGGTGTGAATGACTCGTCTTTTATACTTGTAAAAAAAATATTTGTAAACATATTACACATCATCTACTCCCAAACTAAGCATAGCTTGTACTATGGGAACCAGATAACAGATATAATTCTCATATACGTTTTTTGTAAATACATACATACTTAGAATAAAATACTTAAAATAAGACAACAAATATCTATGTTCATCACACAAATGTTTGTCCTCGATGGGATTGAACCCACAGCCTACCCTAGATAATTTTAACTCTCTATCACGGTTCATGACATACAGCCTGGGGACAGACGGACAGACAGACAGCGGAGTTTTAGTAATAGGGTTCCGTTTTACCCTTTGGGTCCTCCTCCTCCTCGCGTCGTACTCCTTACTGCTGAGGGTCGTGACCCCCTCCACGGATCACTATTTCGTGTACGATTTTCCGCCATCTTGATCTGTCGCCGGCAACCTGTAGTGCTTCATGAACTTTTAGGTCGACCCCTTTGGGTACGGAACCCTAAAAAGTATCCACAAATATTTATTTTTTGTTTTGTATAATAGATGCCGCCTCTCCTCGGCATCTGGGGCCAGTTGGGTCTGGACGAGAAGACGTTCTCGTGTACGATTCTGCACAAGGACGGCCTGTCTCCGAAGAAGTATCTCTTCGTGTTTGGCTTCGCGCTCCCCTGCGTCGTGATCATAGTCTCCTACTCCTGCATCTACTGGAAGGTGCGCGAGAGCAAACGGAAACTGGAGAGCCGAAGGTGCGTATGCGGGTGTGTATGGCTTAGTATTGACGACCGATGTGACGCGGAAGGCGAATGTCCGCCTGCGACGCAGAAGGGGTTGCGGGTTCGATTCCCGCCTCGGGATAAATGTTTGTACGATCTGCAAATATTTATTCCGGGTGTTCTGGGTATTTTCTATGTATAATAAAAAATATTTATGTATGTAATGTATTGTATTAAGTAAGTTTATCAGTCATCTAGTACTCATAAAAGAAGCTCTGCTTAGCTTGGGGCTAGATGGCGCTATGTGGATGGTCCAGCATTATTATTATTAGTTCTTCAAGGTCAACGTAAAACATAGTTTCTTCATAGAAATGTTTAAGATCATACAAAATAGATAAAAAGTGGAAGTAAACAAAAGGAAAGTGTCTGTGTCTGGCCAAGTGCGAGTCGAACTCGCGCACAAAGAGTTTCGTATCTATAGTAAAAACGCCAAAAAAAATCACGTTTGTTGGATGAGAGCTCCCTTAAATATTCATTTTATCCAGTTTTTTAGTATTTGTTGTTATTGCGGCAATATAAAAACATCATCCGTGAAAATTTCAACTCTCTAACTATCACAGTTCATGAGATACAACCTGGTGACAGACAGACCTACAGACAGACAGCCTAAAAAACACCAGTTTGTGTAGTTTGCAGTTTGTGTAAACTTGCAAAATTGAGACCAAAACAATTCTGTGTTCTGTGAATAGGAAAACGGTACATTATTTTATTGTTTATTCTTCTTGGATATAAATGGGCCGTATGGGAGCATCTTTTGTCTCCAAAAAATTTTTATTTATCTAGGACTTCCACTTTCCAAGCTATCAAATGTGCCAAAAGTTGCGTAAACGTAATTAGTATTCTTGTCTTGAGCATCGCTTGTCGATAGCGTTTGTGTGCTAACGTGACTGACACTGTTGTTCTGCTTGTTGCTTGTGTCGCTTGCATCAGTGCTAAGTAGTTAGATTAGTAGGATTTTGCTAGGCGCCTTCATACATATAAGTCAAGTAGCAAATTCCTAGGAGTTTTTAGATTATAAAACACGTTCCAATTCACAGCGTATTTTATTTTATTCACAGCAAGCTAAGCGGTCAAACAGCAAAGGAGAAGGAAGAAGACTCCCGCCTCACAACCCTCATGCTGACCATATTCCTCTGCTTCCTGGCCTGCTTCCTGCCGCTGATGATTATGAACGTTGCTGACGACCGCATCGACTACCCCTGGCTGCACATCATAGCCTCAATCCTCGCATGGGCGTCTTCAGTCATCAACCCCCTTATTTACGCAGCGACGAATAGACAATACAGAGCCGCCTACGGGAACTTGTTGAAGTTTTGTAAGAATAACCCAGTCACTCGGCGTACGACTTGGGGTAGTCGAACTGTTGGCCAGTCTTCTAACTCCCCCAATTACGCCGAGAAAAGGTGTCCAAAAGATCGGCCGACTAATTTATGAGATAGAGAACTGTTGCATTGAGATAGTCCATTGAAAGTGACTCAAGGATGATTCAGGAATTGGTAATGACATTTGAAAACCAAGGGGTTTTATAGTCGCGATTTTGGTGATTAGGTATTCTCAAATTGAAAGAATCTGTTTCGTTTTTAAGAAAGAATTGGACCAAGTAGGCTTAGTCAGATTTATATGGAGTGACGACAGTGGATAGAGGCATTATCTTTTTGTGAAACCTGAGGCCCTAGCACAAAGAAATTTGACATTTGTGAAGCGTGTTGAAATTTGAACTACCTACTTCTTCTTTTTCTATGGCACATAACTGTCATTCGACAGACAATTTTTTTAATGTCAAGTGTTTTTAATGAATAGTTCTTGTCAAGTCAGGCTGTCTAAGTATTTAATAAAATTATGGCGATTTATTTCAATCATCAATACGTTACGAATGTAAAAATGATTCATGTCCCATCTACCCAACATAAAATAATAGACCATTTGAAAGTAGCAAATAAAAATACTAAACACATTCTGTAATTCATGGCTCCATGCATTTTGTAAATTATTTAGCGCTGTAAATAAGAGGCTTTCTAAATAATAAATCCAAGGTGTAACAATACTACTCAGGAAAACTTTAAACGAACTTCGTTTAGGATAGGATCAACTAGGATAGGTAATATATCTATATAGGTACTAAGTTAAGGTCTACCAATTACTAAACCAAAGCTCTCAATATTTTTACTGTATTAAACTACACTCAATAATTATAATATAACAGCTTTAAGTTGTGGGTTCCAACCCAACCAAGAAAAACATTTGTGTGATGAATGTAACGTACATGTAAATATTTGTTCTGTCTGCCTGGGTATTATGTATTTACAAAAATATATCTATGTAAAAGTATTATACCAGTTACCTTGTTCCCATAGTACAAGCTTTGCTTTGACTTTGAAACTTCGGGAAAATAAATAAAAAAGGTAATGCTTACGCGATAATTACTCGTGTAGGTAATATAAGTGTTCAATAAGCTTTGCTTAGTTTGGATAGTTTGGGGCTAAATGGCGTTGTATTAAGTATCTGGCAATATTTTTTAGTTATTTATGGCCTTTTGAGCTCATTTACGTTCCAATCCAATATTTTTGTAGCTCAGACGAGATTGAAACTAGAATTTGATTGCTAAAATTGGTCCTGTCTGAAATGTCAGTTTCTAAGAATACTAGGTATTTTGAGATTGTCACGATCAAAACTTCAAATTGATGATTATTGTTAATTGAGCCTCAGTTAAACTACACAACCCTCGTTTTTACCATGCTGCATTCCATAGTGATTTTTAATCTTCTGGCAGTTTAGCATTTAACATAGGTACCGCTTTTTCTACCTACCTATGTTTTCTTTGTAGCTAAGATAGTTTAATAATAAAGACTGAAGCGAAAAAGTCAATTAGAATTTAGTTTAATTAGTAATTATTATTCGGTAGGTACCTAGCTAGGCTATGCTAACTATTTACTATGCAAGTACCTATAGTTAGTTTAACTATTTTTTTATATGTAGGTACCTAAGTACCTTAAGTTTATAGATTGGTACATATTATATCAACCTAGTTATTATTACCTATCAACAATGCAATAGATTCGATACATAATATGAATTATCTGGGTAGGTACCTACCTACTTACATTATGTACTAACCTACCTAGGTAGGTGTATTTTCCTAGATGATAATATTGTTAACCAGTGAAATGTAAAATATATGAGTATCTATGTAGTATAGGATAAATCTAGTGAAAATACCAGCGCTAAATGGATTTTCTGTGTTCTGATCAAAATGTTACGTTAATAGAATAATTTAAAATTAATTAGGTTATTAGTAAGGAATGTGTAATTGTTTTAGTTATTTATGTACTTACAACCTGTCTACCGTTTGTGCATAGTATTTATATTAAAAATGTTTAATAATCAAACCAAAGGAAAATAAAAAAATTACAAAACTGTACAGTGTTGTTTACCTCCATACAATAAATAGGTAGGTACCTATTAACCCTTCTATAACAAAAAAAACTATATCAATACGTCCAGAAAGTTATCGTCGAGTCATGTTCACATTTTAAAGAAAGCAGGAGTAGGTATCTACACCTTGTAGGACTTGTCGGCACTTCTTGGTACCTACTTACTAAGATATCTAAGGGGGTATTTTGGGGAATAATGACGTGGAGTTCTTTCTTTATTGACATCATAATCCTAAGCCTTACGAGCTGGAGACTTCGAATGTTTGCTAAGATTTAGTAGTTATTTTATATTGTAGGTAAAGGACGGATAACTACTTTTTGTAGGTAGCGTCATCTATCGGGAAGTAACACTCGCTATATACAACGACATCTATATTAGTTTTGTAATTTTTACTTTACACGTAGAACCTACTTGACAACAGATGGCAATGCCAGTTTCGGTCATAGACAATGGAAATTGGACAGCATGTAGAAAATGAATAATATAGAAACCCAATTGTCGATGGATTCCTGACAAGTTTCGCTGTGACAGGTCTCGTTTCATAATTTTCTGTGAAATAAAATCGCCGAAAAATGGCGAAAAGGATCTCTCAGAGCTCTGTAAACTGGGCTTCTCTAGCCGAGCGAGTCCCGGCTGAGCAGAAGATCAATCTTGCAAACTTCAAAATCAAGTCGGACTCCTACCTCCGCAGGTTAGTTTTATCATGATCGATTTGGTTACATAATTGTTTGTAGGGGATTGTTTTAACTATCTTTCTTTTTTTTAGGGTCCTGGCTAACCCCCCCGAGGCGCCTAAGATTAACTGGGCGCAATACAAGAACACCATTCCCATAGCTGGCATGGTTGATAATTTCCAGAAGCAATATGATGCTCTGTCCATACCTTACCCTGCCGATACGTTGTCAGCTAAAGTAGACGCACAGTGGGTTGAAATCAAGAAGTCTATCGATGCTTTCGTCAACGAATCAAATGCAAACATTGCCAAGTAAGTTTTACCATGTCAGTTGACGCCGGAATTGCTATCCCACATACCCTCACTGCTATCTATCACTCTCTTAAACTCAAGGGATGGTTATGATCTAAGTCGTTTAAACTACAATATCTACAAAAGTACCTCACTCCCATCATACATCAGATAGTTCTAATAAGCATAATTATTCTCCAGATACCAAAAGGATATTGCAGAAACCAAGGCTCTGCTGCCATTTGAGCAGATGACAATGGAAGATGTTCGTGACTCCTACCCTGAGGCGGCCCTGGACCCTCTGAACAAGCCTACCTTCTGGCCCCACACTCCTGATGAGCAGGAAGGTTATGTTGACCCTGACCGACAGGTTCAAGCTGGTCACTAAACACATCTGCTTGAAAATTAGGTTATTGTAAACCTAATTTTAGCCTAACAGCTGATATTTTTAACATCCATTGGTTGTTTATGATGATAGCTGAGCTGAGAGTAAAATGCATAGCAGAATGAAGTCAGTGCTGTATAATTTATGTAGGAATAAAATCATGTTTACTTATTTTTAATGTTTTATTGCACTATATTTTATAGAATAGAAAGAACTCATAAATAAAGTACTTCGAAATAACAATAAGTGTCCATTTATTAGGTACTAATTTCCTTGTCTCAGGCTATTTAGAAAATTGTACCCTAGATCCAGTGTACTAGAAATGTAATTTGTAGCTCGATAGTTCAAAGTTATTTGCATTTATTATATAAGTCCCATACTAAGATCCCTAAGCCACCTGCATACCCATGATTGAGGATCAGGAAGAAATCAATAATTAGGTACTTTATTTTTCTAGATCATGCTAGCAGTTTTAAAAATTTCTGACTGGTATAACGAGAATTCTGGCTAAGTGAGCCTATGGAACCCATTGTCTTTCTTATTCTCTGAAGGAACCATACTATGGGAACTACTAATGTGTACTACTAGCTAATGTTGAAAGGAGTCTAGGATGTTAAGTATCCTAATCGTAGCCATTATCATGTCTATGACTTTCACTGGTGGCATATACATTTGCAGGAAGAATGATTTTAAAAGCTATGTCTGTAACCTACATAGTTAAGCATGCCTACAATCTAATAAAGGCTTTATAATTAAAACACAGTCTTCTAATTATTATATTTATTTAGTAATTGCACTTCTCAGTGTTACACAATACACTCTCGAGAGCATGAACTATTGAGGAATGTGGAAATTTTCATAATGGGGTACTATTTTAGCTTTTAAAAGAACTACAGCACACACGAAACTGAACTATTCAACTTAGTGAAAACATGTTATTTGACTATTGATTGATTCGGCTACCTACATGCTTCTAAAACATAAACTATTACAAAAATAAAGGACAAAGACATTTACAAGCCATTAGCAACCAACAGTATTTTTGTAACATTTTCAACAGCATTCGAACACATAAAAAGATTCCTTTTTCTTATAAATCATACTATCATTTAATATGTAAATAAATTTAGACAATGATGTCTAAAATCAATGGACTTAACTTACCCGAAATGTTTTAAATTAAGATGTACCAACTATCGTCTATAGAAAATTTCTGTCTTACAATAAGAATGCCTTCACTATTGGAGATTTTTCGGAATATAACGGTACGCAAAACGCAGTAAGTTGTATGGACATAATGAGTAGCGCCACCTTATCCCAGTTAAAGCTATTAAGGCATACATCCACTAAACAGGAGTGGATATTTGATTAAATTCAACATACAGAAAAATTGCACAACCAACTCTCTGTTTTACATAGCCAGAAAATACAACTTTTTAGTACATAATAAATCACAAAAAAGCTAGATGCGAATTGGGCCTAGCACGAAAAAATTCGTCATTTGCAGTGTTGATATTTGAATTACATTGCGCGATAGCGATAACTCAACTGCGGAGTGTTGGTTGGTCACCGCGCAATGTAACCGATATCGGAACGATTCGTTCACGTCCCAAATGCCAAATTTATTTATGCTAAGCTCTGACATGACGCATATCGTATAGAAATCCCGCAACGGAGTTACAGCGCAGTGTAACACACGGTAAGGCAAGATCCTTTACAAATGTTTTTTTTTATTGATCACTTCTCATAGAAAATCGGTACATCTCTAGTTGGTAAACCTATAAATTGTAGCTAGACTTTAATTAGGGGGTGGTGGTGGCTGTGCGAACATATTATAGTAGCTTGTAGGCGCCGCAGTGGGGTAGCTCTGTGCCTGATTCTGACCCTGAAATTATACAAATATTGCTTAGATAAAATATAAAAATGTATAGCATCGTGATGTGGTTACTTTAGCTCATAAACTAGGTTAGTCCACTCGATGATAACGAAATACACAGTGTAAAAAGATTACTTCCGAATACTTCGGGAGGTTAAGTATCTCATCAATATGAATAACTTTATCTATGAAACAATTACTGTTTCATCCATTTCCAACAGGTACTTAGGTAGGTATTTTGTAATTCGTCAATACTCAATAATCGCCTCCCATCTGTACACCATACTGTAGGTCAATATTGTAACGCCCTAGTGGGCACACATTGTGATTCCTATTGTGTTATGTAACCACTACAATGTCAGTGGTCTCAAACGGTGAAGCAAAACATCTTGAGGAAATCAGTTAGTATTCTAGCAGGAGCAATGGGCTTGCAACCTGTCATGTATGGAATACTAACTGCAAAATGTGGGTATGTACCAAATGTACTAGTATCTGGACGTAGGTACCTCTGATTACACTCCATAGACATCCTCGAAAAATCTCGAGTAGATACTTACTTGATACTAAGAGATCGGAAGGGATGTCTACCGTGCTTGGGGATTAAAGTCGTGATGCTATTTTTTCATTATGCCTACCAAATTGTGAATACATACATACAATGTGTGCCTACCTGTGAAAAAAAATTAAATTAATGGAGTATTGAGTACTTTTTTACTGATTAGTTAATTACTTTTTGCACCCAATGTTGTTAATAGTTGTACTGGATGGGGTCCTTCGTCCTCCAAATAATAAACTCTAGGTTTATGGATAATGATTTACTTTTACTAATTTCTATAACAGTATAAATAATTGTAGTGCATGGACGTGACGCGGTTTGGTTGCTCGTACAGCTAAGTGAGGTGTGGGGGGAAACGGAGCGGCCAGCGGGGTGCTTTGTGTTGCCAGCTGTAGACTGTTGTTTGCCTAAACACCCAACACTATTCATTCCCTAGCACTTTAACCTCTATAGATTTCGGGAGTTTGCTATAACATGTTTAATTTAGTTTAATAAATCAGTAGTGGTCTTAATTCTGCTGTTCCATAATCTTAAGCTAAGTTAGTTTGAAAGTAATAAATATCCTGCCCTCTTTTCTTTCTAAAACAATAACGATAATAATTTTAGCTTTGTCAAATTTAAATGTTTTTTAAGATAAATGAACATGCTTAATAATGTAACGTTACTTTAAGTAAAGTAAAAGGGTGGAGAAATAAGTGAAGTGACAGTGCTTTAGTTGACACTAGACTTAAGGTTGATTAGTGTTTCTACAGTACTAGATTAGGATAGGATAGTACATACCATTTCTTGAAGGGACCCCTAAGTAGAAATCTCTCATCAATATAGGTCCTGTAGCGTTTGAGTGATGCGTGCAAAGACAGACAGAATTTCAATGGATGTGGTTCAGTGTTCAAATCATTAGCTTTTGTTCGCAAATAACAATTCTATTATTATAATACATACACAAGGTGAAAAAAGACTCGAAATCTGAAACGGGACTTGATAATGCTTCGATTTATTCGATTGACAAAATGGGCATTGGATGACCGGTATCGTTAATCTACTTTACTCACAGACTGATCTTCAGTTTTCGGGAGTAGTCTTTTTACACCGTGTATGTTGCAAATAAAATTTTGGCAGTTTGCAAGTGTGTGCAATTTGATGGTGAGCAAAAGTAAAACACCGTGAGGAAACCAGTTAGTATTCTAGCAGCTGCGATGGGCTTGCAAAGTTGCAACCTGTCACGTATGGAATACCAACTACTGTAAAATGTGGGTATGTACTGTAGAAGTAATATCTGGACTACCCTTAGACATTCTCGAAGAATCTAGAGTAGTCACTTGATACTAAGAGATCTAGGGATAATCTTTATTTTTTTTAAAGTTTATAGGCAAATGTTTGACCGCAATCTCACCTGATGTTAAGTGATGATGATCTACAGTGCTTGGGGATGTTGATGAAGTTGTGATGCAATTTTTTTTATAAACGATGCAAATGCTTGTTTGTGTTGGTGTCGTCATAGCTATACCTTCATACCTGGTATCCACCGCCGAAGCCCGGGCCTCCCCTGGGCGCAGAGCGTGGAGGGCCACCCCGGCCCCGGTAGCCATTATTGTCCCCCCAGGAGGAGCCGCCGCCGCCGTTATCGCGTCCGAAGCCCCGTCCTCCGAAGCCGCCGTCGTTAGAATCCGCATTATCCCAGCGAGAGCCTGAAATTCGTGTAATTTTTTTATATGCAACTTACTGATGAAACTTGATGTTAAGTGGTTACCATCGCTTATAATAAGTATTGCCTCGTAGGTTACGCTCGTTGAGAACGTGCCCTACGAAGCATTGCTCAGCGTCCATCAACCCAAAGCATACAGGTGTTAAACCTACTGTATAGTACGTAAATAACTAATACTTACTTTACTGAGAATAAAGTAACTTCACAACTTTGATATGCCCTCGGATCTCTTAGTACTAAGTTGGACCGACTCAGGATTCTTTGAGGATGTCTAATGGGGCTAGTCAGAGGTGCGTCCATACCCACACATCACAATTCTGACGCATACCCAGATTTTGCAGTAGTGTTCCATATTTGTATGTACCTCTTATATCTGTTATTTGATATCTCTGATAGTTGATGTCACTTGGTAGGCCCATAAAGATCCAAGGAAATAATAATAATGCTGGACAATTCACACAGCATCATCTAGCCCCAAGCTAAGCAGAGCTTGAAATACGGGTAATAGATGACTGATATACTTAACACAATACATAGGTACATAGATATTTTTTATTATACACAGAAAATACCCAGAAAACCCTGAATAAATATTTGCAGATCGTACAAAGATTTATCCCAAGGCGGGAATCGAACCCGCAACTTCCTGCGTTGCAGGCGGACATTCGCCCACCACATTAGTACAGACTCATCATCAGCATTTTCCTGCCCTTATCCCACTTTACGGGGGGTCGGCACAACAGGTTTTTTCCCTCCATTTCCCTCCATCCGGCACCTCTGTAGTAAATATAGTACAGACTATATATATATTATATATCATTAGATAGTTACCCCCCCGGTCCCCACCCGGCCTCCCGCCGCGCGTCCCGCGGCCGCCGCGTCCGCTGCGCCCTCCGTAGTTGTCGTCTCGGTCACGACCAAACCGCCCTCGTCCTGAAACAAAAACGTATATTAAAAATCGCCTAAGTGCAAGTCGGACTCACGCACGAAGAGTTCCGTACTATTAACCATCTATACTACTCGTAATATTATAAAAATGAAAGATTTTATAAACAATAAAATCTTTGTTTGTTTACATTGAATGGACTCCGAAACTACTGGACCGATTTGAAATTTTTCCCCCGTTGGAAAGCTATACATATTCAAGCACAGAAAAGCCGAAAAATTCAAAGATTTGTACTGTCCAACGAAATAAGCACAAGTCAGATAAAATGGAATAAATGCCCTTTGACTATTTCTAATATAATGCCGTTTCTAGCTACTGACTTGACTTTTTGAGATTTAATAAGGGCTCCAATTAATTTGCCTATACATAGCTGCACTCACCATATTTTGATTTGAATCCCATTCCGCACTGTGCTAGCTCCAGAAGCTTGGGGTTCACCACCTGGTTCGCCTCTTGAAGCACTGACATCAGATCACGCGCCTGGACAATATAACAACATTTTAAGACTTATGATACATGCAGGTAAAAATATTGAAAATGTATATTTAAATAAATTTAATATTGTGCCAAATGTTGTTGCCAATGTGCAATTGTATCAGTATTGTATAATTGAAATATATGTAATTTATCTCTAACTCAAAGTACCTCCGACTACACCCAAAAGACAACCTCAAGGAATCTTAAGTCGGGACTAACTGGGTACTAAAAGATCTGAGTGGTTGTCTGCAGAATCTGAGCAGATTTAAGTAGTGAAGATTTTTTTTTCAAATGTATTCTCAATTCAGAATGGTTAAACAGTTAAGACAAAGTAATTTAGCAGGTTTATAAGTTGTGTTGTACATACCTTAGCAGAATTATTGGGAGTGAACAGAGTATAGGCCGTGCCAGTATTTTGCGAGCGTCCTGTGCGTCCAATCCGATGCACATAGTCCTCAGAATTATTCGGGTAGTCGTAGTTTATAACAAACTTCACGTCCTCCACATCTGCACGCGATAATCACACTTATTACTCAGAAAACAAGGCTTAGATAACAACACAAACAATTTATTATGTTACAGCAAAAGCAAAATATGCACGTGAGAGAAATGTTTTAAGAATAGTAGTGGTTCGAACTGTCTACCTTGAAGAACACTAGTCTAGATTTCCATAAAACTACGTAAGTAACACACAATGAAAATAATATAATGAATTAGTAAGCCAATTAGAGAAAAATAGATACTGTTACAACTAATAGGTTCGCAAAATCAATCGAAAACATAATAAATATTTTGTAGCGTACACAATCAAAGGCTTTCTTAAACTTAAATAAAACATTTCTCTCAATAGAAAAGTGATTGTTATTACCTTTTCAATCGTCTGTCTCGATGAATCAGCTGGAAATAACTGTATTATGCCCGTCAGAGGTGCCGGAGTGTTGTAGGCCAAGAGTCGGTGTGCTGACTTAGTTACATCGTACTTAGTACGCCTTCCGTACCATTTGGTTTACAATTAACGTTGTCAGGTTGCGTAGGGCAGGCCCTTTTAGCATTTTTTAAATCTCTCATGACGGTTAACCAAGCATGTATTGCTCTTAGTTGATATTTCATGGTCGTACTGAAGTAGTGTGGATAGTTTTGTAATTTGGAAACCCCTATCTAAGTAATGATTGAAAAAAACCTATTACAACATAGTATACAGCCTCTGTAGAGGGTCTGTGCGTGCGTCTGTACAATTTTCACTAGTAAGTTGTCTGATTTATGTGTAGGATTATTATATTAACCCGTGTAAAGCCGGATGGGTCAGCTAGTGAGATCAATTTAGAATGTTATCCACACTAAAACACTTTGAGGCAGCATGCTACGTAAAACAGTGTGCGCTGACAATCAAACCGTCTCTACGATTCAATACTCAGAATCTTCGTCTTAATTCGAAGTCAGCAACACACCGATAGTCTAGCCTTTGTCTCGGGACGCATGCGCCTCTGAAATGAAAAAGAACATTCGAGAATAATGCCGAGTCAGTCATGGAAATTTACTTCTTACGTCGGGCTAAGATTTTCTGTGATAGATTTTCGCAACGTCTCCTTTAAACTCCATCTGGAAGTCACTGCTGGGTATACGCCTCAGACATAACCCTTTCGACCTTTTTATGTACTTATTTCTTATGATATTTTTAGTTTAATCTGAGGATATTGTGAATATCTTCCATCAGAATTACATTCATCAAAACCCGATAATGTCTAAATGGTAAAATCGATCCATTGCTGTCAAAGTCACTATGTGACCCACGTTCCAATATTCACTATTTTCAGTACAAAATCGAAGATACCATGGCAAGAGCCGGTCTAAACTTTTCTAAATCTTTACCATATACCTATTCCTATGCTGTTTCCACAAACACAGTTGGTATCAAGTGCTAAATCTTCTATTGTTAATTTGATACCGTGCGTATAGAATCGTGAATACTGGAACTATTATGATGAGGTTGCGTCAAAACAACCATTTCTTCTTTAATAGCAATGGCATCAATGCCTCCCGTACGCTCCTGACAGCTCTTAGACCTTTTACACCCCGGTGTAGCAGTGCGAGGTCATTTAACATCCCTATCCACACGCCAGGTAAAGAACCTCGCATCTGTCTACTCAATCTTCTGTTTGATACCTTAAGTTTATTGGCGGGAATTATCACCACCGTAAATTCAGTAATGATTTTATTTGGTGGCTCAAACATAAGATAGTCAACTTCTGGGCAACTTACAGCGTTAAACAGATTATACAATAGACCCCATTCATCCCACCTTATGCTTCTGATTTTGTCTGAATCATGTGTATCGTCTTTGTCTAGTGCAACCACAGAAGGAATAACAGTCTTAATCAAGACATCATTTTCTCAATTTTTAAACCTTGTTCTAGCTAATATTATTGTGGTATAATGAATCAAAGCTTGTTTTTTAGATTCCTACGCCATCTGTCTACACTAAACTTCTCGTACACAATGTTCTAGCAAATTCTCATCCGTGTGGATAACCAATGTAATTATACAATGCCCTAGCAAATAAATCTGGTTGTTAAGTCTCGTTTGCCCTGTAATCCTGAAATCCTTACCAAGCCCTCTAGCAGCGACGTCTGTGGCGACAAGTATACCGCCCGTAGATCTCCTGAACTGTGAGAGTACGTAGTCGCGATCTTGCTGGTTCTTGTCGCCGTGGATAGCGAGCGCACGCCAGCCGGCGCGGTTTATCGTCTTTGTTATTTCGTCTACCTGTGGAGGAGATCATGGCATGCTTACTCATTGTTACTTAAATAATAAGTAAATAAATATTTGTGGGCATTTTTTACACAACATCATCTAGCAATAAAAACACTATTGTTGCGTGATTATAAGCACCAATTATTTTGAAACAAAAAAATGTATTTTATAGTCAAACAAGTATTTCTATTCTGTAGTCAAAGAGTGCATTATTAACTAACATTCGGTGCAATACAAATAATGTGTATTTAACTAATGGTTAAATACACGTGACCTTATAACACCTAAATAGGAACAAGGTATGTCTTTGAATATATTTTTGTGATGTTAGTCCAGTATTTTTGTGTAGTAGTAGTAGTCACATACTTTCCGTTTAGTCTCAGCGAAGATAATAGTTTTAGTTTCCTCCTCCGAAGAAATCTCAGTCAGCAGTGTAATGAGCTTGTCATTCTTCTCCCACTCCTCGCAGATGTCCACAATTTGCAGGATGTTGTGATTGGCAGACAACGAGAGAGAGCCAATGTTGATCTGGATGTAGTCATGCAGAAACTCTTCGGCAAGGTTCTGAACTTCTTTGGGCCAGGTCGCAGACCACATGAGGACCTGGTTCGTCAAAAGATAACCTTTATAATAACATGTTGATAACCAAGTGAATCTCCCAGCACAACTTGAGCAAATAGGGCTCCATTTATGGTTGGGACGCGATAATGTGGTATAGTTTATCAATGTTTCATTAAATGACGTGACATGACGCGAATGAGTATTTAGCCCATACCTGTCTGTCTGGTCGAATCTGCTCAATGATCTTGCGAATCTGTGGTTCAAATCCCATGTCCAACATTCTGTCTGCTTCATCCAGAACTAAGTAGGTGCAGCGACGTAAGTTTGTGGTATCTAAAAGAGAACATTTCAATGAAACCATGAGGTAACTGGGGCTGTTGGATCAAGAAATTGTATACCAATGCCTAAAAGTTAGTGCAAATTTTTTTTTATATTACTTGGATGGATGGGTCAAACTTCACCTAATGTTCAGTGGTTACCATCACTCATAACAAAGCTTTTATTAGAAACTTGCCCTACAATGCACTGCTCTGTACCCTTGAAACCAAAGAACACAGCAAGCTGTTTATTGGCAGAAATAGGCATGGTGGTAGTACTTTCCCAGATAAGCTCTTCACTAACTACTACTACTACTAAAAAATTGTACTATGATAATCCCAGATAATCAATGGATGTTAAACAATAACAATATACCAGCGTCTACCCTTGTTTGGAGCTATAGTTTTTTAATAAACCCAGCGGATTCTTTATTATGTAGAAATCTCACCTTTTTCCAAAAAGTCAATGAGTCGTCCTGGAGTAGCAATAACAATTTCCACCCCTCGTTCTAGATATCTAGCTTGACCCCCTTTAGGGGCTCCTCCAAACACACAAGTGTTCCGAACAGCCACACTCTGTCCAAAGTCATTTGCCACCTGAAAGTAATTATTATAGGTAAAACAAGCAGTGGAGTTGATTTTTGATTTGCAACCAATAAAAAGATGTTTCCCAAAAAATTTTATAGTGACAAAAACAATAGATTATAAATAGGAATAAGGAGTGTGTTTTGAAATAATTCAATATTAGAAATTAATTGTGCTACATAGAATAAATTAACAAAAAACAAGCCAACAAGTAAAGCATAACTCAACAACTAAGCTAAAAGAAACTAAACTAGTGCTAAAGGAATAAAATATGAACTAAACAGTGCACAAAAATACAAAGAATCAAAGGATACGTTCAGAAACCTCTACCTAGCCGGTAAATTTAGAATTTTGATGATTTACTGAACAAAATATGATCAAGTCCAAAATGTACTAGGTTTTCGAACATAGCCTGCCTGTAAAAAGCTAGTCTCTACATAATATTTAAATGTTTACTATGTTGTTGCCGTGTTCCATTTCTGCAGCAACCCCGTTCATTGCAATCAACGTCTGGGGTAGCATAAATGAAAAATAAATTTACTTTTAGTATTAATGTAGTAGGTATTGATGTCAGGCAGCCTTGTCGTTCCAATAGAAGCCTAATTGGTTAGCATATCCGGTAACAAAAGCAGGAATTACTTAGTAAAATCAATTGTTACTGTGAATGGCAAAATGGATAATAACCTGTTGGATCTGTTGGGCGAGTTCTCTTGTTGGTGCCAAGACAAGCACTATGGGTCCTTCATCCCGCAAAAGCCTTGGCTGATTGATGATGTGAACTATAGCTGGAAGGATGTATGCCAAAGTTTTTCCTGAGCCAGTCTGAGCAATGCCAACCATGTCTCGGCCTGACAAAGCAATTGGCCAGCCCTGAGCTTGAATTGGTGTAGGATGAGGGAAGCCTTGCTTCAGAATCTCCTTCATAGCATAGTCCGGAAATCCACCTTCCTCAAAGTACATGCTGGGGGCAGGTACATCGCGCCCCTTCACCGTGATCTGGTTCTGACTGCGATATGCCTCTATCTCGACAGGGCTGCGGTTTGCAGTGTTGGGATGCGGAACGTAAAAGTTTTTTTCGAAGGGCGTCAGAGTGATATCTCCCCAGCGGATTTTACGTAAGTTGCCGCCTGGCTGGTCATTCTTAAAACTGCTACGGAAGTCATCCCGGCCACCACCTCGGCCCCCGAAGCCCCGGCCGCCGCCGCGTCCGCCATCTCTGCCGCCGTCGCGTCCTCCACGGCCCCCGAATCTACTACCGCGGTCGTCTGACCTATCTCCGCTTCTGTCTCCTCTTGGGCCTCCGCGACTGCCTCCTCGGCCACCGCCACGTCCGCCACCCCGACTGCCGCCACGTCTATCGTCATACCTGAGCAAAACTCACAATAAAAACGGTGAAATTGAAGTAAGTAGGACGCATTTAAGCGGTGACTTACATGACTGTTTCTAATGTAATTTGCAGACTTTCACTACGATTATCCCTTTAGCTAGGAAATATGATTAAATGCAACAGAAATCGTAATAAAATTGTTTGCAATAAGAAGCGTAATTGTAATTTAGTTACGGTTGGTGTAAGTCAGTCAACTCATTACAAAATAAATCCAGAAGACGCCATTTTTATTTTGATTCCTTTCATTTTGTTGTTTTTTTGAGTTGGCAACTTTTATTCATAATTATTTAGCCCCATAAAAACCATAGACAAGCTAATTGTATTTTTTGTTCGAGTTCCTATTTTAATTACCTAATACTCTACCGTATAGAATAAAATTAAATTATTTTTCTCATTGGTTCTGCCTGAGGCCTGGATTGATTCAGTTTTGCTGCTTCAATACGGAAGTACAGTTAGTACGGTAATACTCAAACTACGTACAGTACATACTTCCGTAGCGGGAAATTCAAAATTATTATATTATATTTTATCAAATCTTGATTTTTAAATAGCAGAGCACTAAGCGATACGTAGGTACCTAATTAAGATTTTATTAATACCACCAACCGTGTAACTTTATCATTTTTCCCTCGGGATTTCAAAAGTTATTCAGAAACCATCCTCAACCTTAGCAATTAAAAATTGAGATATTGATCAAACTTGCCCTATATTTTAGCTTCGTAAAACGAATCACTCACGCACGACAGAGTTCCACTCTTAATTTCGGTAAACATGGACGCATCGGTGCCTGTATTTGAAAAGCCCCACCCGCGGCCGTCTGTGCTAGACTGGACTAGGAACATCCAGAGGCTGCAAAACGAAGCTAGACTTCGTAGGTTCGAGTCGTACGATCTGAGAAACAGGTCCAACCAACTAAGGAACGAGACTTCAGTCACTACGCGATGGGATACTTACGTTAACAATGAGCTGATGAGAGATAGGTAAGAAAGAGGTAGAAAAAAAAGGCCAGTCGTAAATTTTAGGTACCTAGGTTCTTAGTGTTCAGGTTTCTGGCAACGTAGATATCTTCCTATGCATTTGTTTTCTTAGTAAGTACCTAGTAATTGCAATAACTACTATCAGCATTACCCATAGGTAAATACTTTCTTTACCTCTAAAGTAGTCATCAGTATCTGTCTAACCCTGAACAATCAAGTAATCCATTTGAAGAAACGACGTGTTACACGACGCAAGTTGAAGACAAGTAGAGTTTTATAATATTATGTTAGTTTTTGTAATGCTTATCTACACTCAAAGAAATCACAAAGATTATTGGTAATCGCATCCCGTATCAAGGGAAAGGTCGTAGGTTCGAATCCCGCTCGAGGAAATAGTTTTTGGGATAATATTAAAAAAGGTTTTTTTTATACAACTTGTTGATGGAACAAGCAGATGGCCCACCTGATGTCAAGTGGTGCGAAGGGTATCTTCGCTTCGAACTGGACCTTAGTAAAAGCTCTTTATTCTAGAATATTCGAAGTAGAATCATGGCGCGAAAAGCAACCCTTCACGAGAGACGCCGTCCGCGATGAGACGCGTCTCCTCAGAGAAGAGAAGCAAGCTACTGAACTGCAGCTGGAGTCGCTGCAGG
This sequence comes from Electrophaes corylata, assembly GCA_947095575.1. Taxonomy (NCBI): domain Eukaryota; kingdom Metazoa; phylum Arthropoda; class Insecta; order Lepidoptera; family Geometridae; genus Electrophaes; species Electrophaes corylata. The sequence continues at coordinate 11,631,671 of OX352709.1, read as the reverse complement.
TCCCACTCGCGGTGATAGCACAGTGTCTGTCCAATCGTGACCAGAGGGTGGCACCGGAGCTGACGAGGGATCAGCTGGGTGAGGAGTTGAAGAGGGTAAGTTTAGCTGCTGTAACCTAGGAAGTTGGCACCTGGGGCATTTTAAAGGTCTAGTACCTAATGACCTGGTGACACTCACTAACGCAGGAAACAGTAGTACCTACACTAAGATATGTCATGTACACTGTTTAAAAATAAATATTTTTGTATTTTGTATTTGTATACTAAGGGAGTACTTAAGTACCTTCCACGTGTAGCTGAGGTAGACACCTACCTACTTACTCAGGAAAAATACTCTCTTATTAAGTGACGGTCTAATAATAGGTCAGAAAAATTCAACGCACGTAGGTAAGCCATATTATATTTTTTTGCCATATTGTTTTTTTATTAAAATAAGACTATAGCAAAAATTCAGAGTCAAAAATCTTTCAGGAACTCCACATCGCGGAAAACAGCAAACGCGTGCTCACTGATATCAACCACATGGGTTGGGAAAAGCTGAAAGAGCTAAATAACGTATTCTGCCGTCTCGATCGCGAGATCCAGAACAAGGACGATGCTTTGATGCTGGAGTACCACGTTAGGGATATCGACAGGAACAGTCACGATATCAGCTTCAAACTAGACCCTACTAGAGTTCCTGTGGAGTAAGTAGTACAAGTTGTACTTAGGGCACATAACTATCTAAACTACATACCTACACACACGTACATGCAATGTTCTATTCTATCTCGTAAAAATTAATAAACTTTTATTACTAAGAACTAAGGGCCGGTGCCCATTGGCGGCATGGCAAGGTATTTTTTTTACGACGAATAAAAATATAACGCAATTAATAGGTAAAATAAAGTTAATTTTTCAATGTTAAGGTCGTAAGTACAAAAGCAATACCGCGGTATGCTTAGGCATGCCGTGTCGGCAGCCTTCAACTTTATATACATACTATTAGGTTATATTTTTAAACGTCGTCTAAAAAATAATGCAGGGTCTTAAAGTGGGCATCACAATTTTTTATAGTGTAAAAAAAATAAAGGCACTACAGCTAGGATATTACGAATTTATTCATATTTTTTTCATCCAGTTCAATGTCAGAAGAGAGTTATGTACATTGCATAGAGAACACTATAAAGATAGCAGAACAGCTGATGTCCGAGTCGAAAGACCTCCGGCAGACCATGTTTAAGGCGAGGGAACAAGCCAGGAACCAGATGTACGCTCAGTGTCAGACGGTTGAGATGGTGATGAGAAGACGGGTCTTCGATATACAGCGGGCGAGGAATGAGATGGAGTGGCAAAAACGTAAGGTAAGCAGCGGTAGGGGAAGTTAGCCGTAGCATTCGTGCTACATACAGTACCTACCTACATATATAGGTAGACGAATATTCCTGATTGAATATAGGATATATAAAGAAGGAACAAATAGCATCACCACTTTAATCTCCTCCACCTCAAACTTAGTATATATATCCCTCCAGATATTTTAGTACCAAGTAAGTAGGTACACCTAGACGAGATTTTCCTAGGATGTCTAAGGGTAGTCAGAGATACGTCCAAATAATACATTTTACATACCCACAGTTTGCAGTAGTTACATAAAGGATAAATAAACGAAATATTATTAGAAAAGAAGCGGTACCTACTCAACAGTAGGTTCTTCACAACACCATCGAGGTCGAATTCAGACTTCGACAGAAGAGATCATGTAAATCATCAGGTAAAATGAGATAGCGAAAAAATAACTACTGACGCGATAATCTGCATATCTTATTTTCAGTTAGAAGAAAACATGGTGAAGGTAGACAGAGAGATCGAGACACTCCGAGCGGCCGTTGCAGACAAGATAAACCCGACCAAACTGGTAGAGACGAGACTTGAGACCAGAACTAGAAGACCGGTGCTAGAGAGAGTTCAGGTACAGCTGTAGTTAGTCTTGTAGAGTAGATTAATCCTGATAGGGACACAATTCCATTTAGTAGTAACATAGCAATAAAAAACAATACAATATGGAGTGATTCAGTCATGTTGAATGTAAATCTATTCTGGCATCTGTTTTTAGGACAAACCAATGCGTGGTCTGATTGAAGAGTACGAGAGAGTCCATATGAGTTACGCCATGTTGGAAAAGAAATTGGAGGAGGCACTGTAAGTACATGGTACCCAAAATAGCAATATTTTTATTTTAGTTTTACCGAATCAAATTCCCTATAAAACTACACTGGGACTTTGCATTAGGTAAGTACTACATATTCCGATTCAACTTACCTACACATTTATGTCTGAAGTAAAACACTCTTATATTTCAGAACCACATACCACGGCATGTACGATCACCACCAGCGTCTCAGCAAGGATTTGCGTCAGAAGAACCAGGCTTTGGAGACGGACAGACGGCTCATAGAAATCCGAAAACCCATACATGGGCCCAATGAAACTGAGTTTCAGAGAAACGTGGGATATTGCCATATGGCTGATGAGCTAGTCACAGACTAAGGGGATGTATGCTTCGTTGCACATGAACTATGACTGTTCATTGGGATAATTAAAACTATGCAGTCTATAAGTATGCACGTTCTTAGAGCGTGTTTTGTATGGCTAGGAATAAAATTAGCCTAATATTTTTAAGACCAAAACCTATCTGTCTATGGATGAAAGCTTGTAGAATAAATTGCATTTTTAGCTACAGAATTTTAGAATGCTTCAATAGGCGAAACTTAATGAAAAACACTAAAAAAGAGCGTTGGTCCAAGTGCATACCCCAAAGGCACCCTAAATGTTTATTTCTCTTAGTGTTTACTGCTTGGTATTTGAAAATATCGTTTACACAATACGACTGTCAAATTAGAATGATACATTATTCATAGCAGTAGATACATTGATTATAGGTTACTGAAGTTGTACCTAGTAAAGTTTAGAGCCGTATCGAAAGCTCTGGCAAAACCAACAAGTTCACTTTAAAAAAATTCCTAATTTATAAACTAAGATTGAATAGGTAAGCAGACAGTTCGATTATGCAAAGCTTAATGTTAATTCATATTCAAAAACGTTAAGCGTCCTTTGTATGAATATTAATACATAATTAGGTAGGTCTCCTACACCTACCAAGACGAATTGAAATGACCTTGTTACACAATTTAGCTGTGACGCTTATCACAGAAATAGCACAAATCTTTAAAGATACTATTGTTGAGAGTAACAGCAGTAAAAAAATCTTATCGATAAGAAAGTTACCACTTGATTTGGTGTTCATCTAATAAAACATAAAGAAACTGTGATTTTATGTTTAATGACCATTTTATAAGTCGACCTCTGAAACTATCAATCTATGTGGTCAATGGTTCGTTTCATCTGAACTTATTCACCGACTACTCTAGTTAGGCAGGTACTTTTACCTAAAATGTACCTATATAAAGGCTTAATAAAATTGAGCGTAGTATGTAGTAGAAATACACCCATAAAAATAAAATAAAAATTGCATCACAACACTTTAGTTTCAAAGCACGGTAGTTATCTCCTTAGATCTTTTAGTACCAAGTACATGTAATAAAAATAAAAATTATACATAATTAACTCTTTATTTATTTATTTAACAATAAAACGAGCACAGTGTGCAAAATTAATACAATAGCATGTAAGAACCTAACCAACTTACAATAAAAAAATATTACAATATAATGTATTCATCATTGTAAAATGGATATTTTTTTGATAAAATTAATGCTTACCTACCTTATAAGTAGGTATGAGGTTCAAAATTAAATATATTCGATTTGAAAGTATCCAGAACCTCCACTTTTCTGTATGGAATGATTGAAAGTCACTGGATTTAAAATAAATACAACAATAAATAACATAACTTTGAACTAGCTATCTAGGTCAGACACGGAAGAACCTTAGTCACTATTGCTTTTAAGATGGGTAGGTACCTACATTGTGTTTTCCCAAATTATTATATGCTAATCTTTTTGTGAAGTGGCTCGGTCATTTTCCTATGCTAAATAGTTATGGAAACAAGTACTTATGTTCAACGTAGTCGATCTACATGAGCTAAAGTAAATAATTTACTTACAACAAGCTATTACTTAACAGTAAATTATTTGGTTTTTGAAACAACAAATGCACTGGTCCCATAAAAGAGAAAAAAAACTTCAAACGGCAACCAATTCAGGTTTAGGCCCAACAGCCTCGTAGGCTTCATCTAATAAAATAACAATCTGTTGCATATTCTCTTCATTCAACTTCCTGCTAACCGCCAGCCTGATGGACGGCTCGGGGCAGTTCACTTCGGCATCTCTAAGGTAGGCAGCCGTGGTCATGGCTATGCCCTTCTCGAGGCAGTACTTTGTGATGTTCTGAAGGTAGGTTTGCTTCAGACGGTCGGTCAGATCGGAGCGATTGATGTAAATGTGTTTTACAGGAGAGATATCGTCGCCTCGGGATCTGAAGTGCTTTAGTTTTGATAGGACTCTGGAAAGTCAAGAAAACATTTTTCGTTATTTCTTCAAAACCGTTCTATTCGACTGAAGACAAGTCACAAAATTTTCGAAGGGTATTTAAGCCACTATGAAAGACTATGACTATAAGTAAGGTAATTTCTGGAATATGACGCTTATTTCGTGGTGAGTATAACACTCGCCCAACACACCACAGGAAACAGTAACTTCACTTACATGTTCAATTGCCTGGCTTTCTCATTGAGTTCGTCAATAATTTGTGGCCTTTCTTCAATTATGTCAAGGGCAGATATGGCGGCTTGCGTCAGCATTGGCGGGAGCGATGCGCTGAAGCAGTACCCTGAAATTTTATGTGTGGTAAGCACATACTAGTTATATAATTTTTATTCGAATTTACGTCGAGAAAAACATTGTCAAAAAGCATTTATTCAGTAAAATCTGCAGGGACCATCTTGAAACGTCTTAAATCTAGATGAATCTAAGAGGGTGGTATAAATAAATATTTTTGGACATTTTTACAAATCATCTAGCCCCAAACTAAGCTTAGCTTGTTCTATGGGAACCAGACGACCGATTTTTTCTAAATAAATATTTAGAATATAATGCAACACTCAGACCAAGAACAAACATCTATGTTCATCATAAGTACCTAGGCTATATAACATACCAAGTCCAGAAAGCCGTTGGTGCTCAACAATAAAGTGGGTTCCTGCACAGAAGCCTCCGATCGTAGCAAAGGAATGTTCCAGAGAGCACATGATGAGGTCTATTTCATCTCTTGGGACGTCTAGGAGCTCTGTTATACCGCGCCCGTGTTTACCTACCACCTAAAAAATTAAAATAATAAACTTACATAGTTATCTTGGCAGAAACGCTAGAAGTGGGTCCATAAAATCACACAAAAGTAATACAAACTCATGTCGTACAGCACTACAAGTATGGCTGTATCAATATAATTATAAAATTTGACATAAATTTTGATAAAACACTGTAGGTACACACATACACATTAGGAGAGATATCATTGAAGTTCAAGACCACTGTGTCAGACAATCTATCTAGGTAACTAGGTCTATATTTTTTTCATTTCATTTATTTTATTCCAGTAAGATAACATTATAGGTACTTGCACTTGAAGTGTTATAGATAGATGAGTTAATAAGCTCCTCAGTTTTCATAGCCCACCGAGCACCACTTTTAAGCAGTAATTAAATAGCTTTAAAGTGTAAGAATGTACACAATCTGAGCCTTATTAAATTATTAAGCAATTATTATATACCACCTTTTATAACACCATCTCAGAGTCACAGTGCAATGCCACATGTTGGGTAAGTAATATTATTTTCTGATAAAAATAGTTTTTGTTTTAAGAAATATCACCTAATGAGATCTTTCACCAAAATCCTTACCCCAATAGTCAAACTCTCATCTAACATAATCCTCAACTTGTACTGCCGAGCGAGTTTCACCAGTTGTTTCAAAGGACACATCTCGCCAGTATTATAGTATATCCCCTCGGCAATAATAAAAGCCCGCCTCTTAGGTTTGAGCTCTTTATTTTTAGTGGCTTCAGCAAGCTGGTACTCAAGGTCTGTCATGTCATTGTGCTTAAAGTAGCAGACAGTGGCACGAGAGGCTTGCATCCCTTTTTGGATGGCGAACCAGACATTTTCATCACTGGAAATTATTATACTTAGATTAAATCTTGATTTTATGATTTTTTACCTAAATATATTTACCAGCAAGCAATATACTTATCATTTGAAGAAGTTTATTCAAAGTACAATGTATTCAACTGATAAAAGTAAGCAGTAAATTAAATTAATTTGTATATCTATGTATTTTTATCAAGCAACTTACGCGAATATAATATCACGACGTTTGGCATACGCTGGAATAGCACTGGCTATGGTTGAGAATCCATAAGAATACACACAGGTCTCCTCCACCTCTAAAAAGTTTGCCAGACGCTCTTCCAGAGTTAAATGTACGTCTATGGTCCCATAAAACCCTCTTGGTCCACAGGAGCCTACTCCATATTTGTCCAAAGACTGCAAGGCACTTTCTATGACTGATTCCTCTTTATCCAGACAAAGAAAGCTGGTAGCACCGACATTAAGGACATTGTCATCAATCCTGCCCATCAGTGGGGACTTTTCTACCTCCATATCTTGCTCCACCAGTGGTAAAGGATTCCAATTCACCGTCTGACCGTTTGAATGTCGAGCGTGTTTCCGAGACCTCTTCTTCGAATAAACATAATAACTAGAAATGAATACCACTTGTAAAGCGATGATGAGCGACCACCAGCCAGCCTATAAAACAATAAAGTCATTTAAAATCTCTTCGGAGTTCGGACAACGATTAATACGATGACTAATATTTGAAGAATTTTACCATGTCGTAAATATCCACGAGGATCATTTTTTAGGACACTAGATTACAGCTAGTTAGATTCTTGAAGGAGAAATTAGTAAAATTATATACGAAGTAGCTAAGAAGGAAAAATAAAAACACAGTGTGCTGCTAAGTTAAAGTACTCTGTGCTCTCCACCATAGAGCACTTTTTTATAGACTCTCTCCACCACAGAACCAGTGTTGCCAACAGCTTAACTAGCTCTCCACCCTATTCAACCTCTAAAACCACCAAAAAACTACGAACGAACGATTGATAATAGTTTGTTTTTTCTAAATAAAATCTTTGATTATTATTATTATAAAATCTAGACCTAACGAAAAACTTAGCAAACTGACCGTTAACTTGACGGGCTTAAGCAACCCTGTATATTTTGGCTGCGCTTTCCATGGCCGTGATTTCCCGGGTTGTGTGTTCACACGTTGGCAACATTCAGTAATATATTCCTTGATTTGCCCACAATAACAAACAAAAATAAATTGATAAATAACCGTGTAATTACTTAAAATAGACTGCAAAATACAATAATGGTTCATTAGCACTTTGTAATACTTTTTCCAGTTGCATCTATCACAGTAATTCTTAAAGTACTACTATTTCTACTTCTACAAACAATGAATTTTAGTGGTACTCTGCGAGTAAATAAATTCGCCTGCTTTACTGTAGCGTTTATTCTATTTCTCCTAATATATTGGCGAACGGGTGCAACAGAATACCCATCAGAAAAAAGTGATCTTGTAAACCTGAAGAGTTTACTAAAAGCTGCTATTCTGGCGGCTGAACGAGGTGGGAAGAAGGTTAATGATGGAAAGAACCATGAGCTTAACGTAAAGAGTAAAGGAAAAACGCTGGAAGGTGCGAACGACCCAGTCACAGACGCCGACTATGCATCTCATTGTGCTATGTATTACTCGTTGAAAAACACCTTTACAAAGTTGAATATAGTATCTGAAGAGCATTCTAAGGATGACACAGGCTGTGAGGACCAACCGCCGATTGATGTTGAGAGTTTTGTGTCAAATCATGAGAGCATTGAAAGCATGAATGATGAGCATGTTTATGTTCGGGATGTGACTATTTGGATTGACCCTTTGGATGCTACTCAAGAATACACTGGTATGTAATTATTATAATTGCTAGCTTTCCGTGTCCCACTGCTGGGCATAGGCCTCCCCCCATTCTGATCCTGCACCAAATTTTATAATAATATATAAAGTAGTACACTATCTTATCATTAATTACCTCCATTTGCTCCATTGGCTTTCTTCGACCTTCCTTCGGGAATCAAACCTGCACCCTGCAACATCACAGGATGACATTTGCCTGCCGCATCACATTACTTCGTCATTATTTAGTGATCTTCACCACAAAACCTTCTTGAATTTGGCAGGTAGCTACATATTTAAAATATTTTTGAACTTTTCAGAGGCATTGTATCAATATGTGACTACTATGGTATGTGTGGCCATCAGAGGAGTTCCAATCATTGGAGTCATCCATTACCCCTTCCCACCAAGAACCTACTGGGGATGGTACACAAAGAAAGCTTCTACTAATATACCAAATTTGGTTTATGTAAGTTTTGACTTCTATTTGACTAGTTAATTTGAGAGTTGAGTCAATATACTGGAGCGATAAAATTTTCATTGTTAAAAAAATTAAGAAAAGAAATAGCATCGCAACCATAATCCCTAAGCATAATAGATATAGTACTAACTACTTGACCTCTTAGTAAAAACTACTTGAGATTCTTCGAGGATGTCTATGGGGGGTAGTCAGAGGTATGTCCAGATAGTATGATTGGTACATACCCACATTTTGCAGTTTTATTCTAATAATGCATAATTTAGTTTATGGAACATAAGCAATAACAGTTTAATTTAGTCATCATGCAATTAATTGATATACTCCATGATTTCCAGAGTAAAGAAAACAAAGACCATCCAAAAGTGGTTGTGTCTCGATCTCATCCTGGCAAAGTTGCAGAACTGGCAATGCAGTCCTTTGGCTCTATAACCACAGTGATACCGGCAGCCGGTGCTGGCTACAAGGTCATGGGAGTTGTTAATGGCACATATGATGTCTACCTTCATGGTACAGTTATCAAAAAGTGGGACCTATGTGCTGGTGATGCTATCATCAAAACTATGAATGGTAGAATGACAACACTAAAAGGGCAGGATGTTGATTACTCTCCTGATGGTAATGTTAAAGTGACTGATGGTATTTTAGTGACGAAGTATGATCATGATTACTACCTGAGTAAGTTACCAAAGGAAACTAAAGCATGAAGAATGTAATTGTGGGTTTGACATATTTCAAGATATTTATCAACAGCATAATAGATACAGGCATAAGCCAACAACAATGCATTAAAACAAAACATACTCATAGTAAATAGTTATGATGTCAACAATGGCTAAAGTATTACACATTGCACAAGGATTTACCTACAATACTCAGATTTTTGGGGGCTGTGAGGCTCAGCATGCAACTCTAACATCGGATCATACAAAGGGCTCAAAACGGCATACTGAGAAATATAGCAAATGCACCGTGGTTCATAAAAAAATATTGAACAGCACGAACATGTCCAAATCAGCACAGTTGCAGAAGACAAATGGTAATAAACCACTTATAAAAACATGCTTGATCGGCATCTAAACCTAGCAGCTGATTTGACAACCATTACCTATCCTAAGAGGCTAAAAAGACACTACATAATCGAACCTGATTTGTAAGAAAAAATAGGAAGAGGTCATTAGACGTGTCCTGCAAACCACTCTCACAACACACCGAGTTCGGAGAACTGATAGCAGATGAACATGGAAAAAAAAAGGCCAAAAGCGGATAGGTACCTACTTTGAGTAAAACAAAATTTCGCCAAAAAACACAAGCAAGACTTAGTAGAAATCATACAAGCAAGCTGCAGGCGAGGTATTAGTATTATTAATTCATAGGAATCAACTTTGTTTATAAAAACAAAAATACCTTTGTTTCAATTTTTGGCTTGTATTAGGCAGAATCACATTAGACACCGACCTGAATGGAACAGAGACATAGCCATATGAAGCTCCCAAGAGTATATAGGAACATATATTTTTTTTAAATTAACTGCCACTGAACTCTTAAATTTGCTAAAAGTGTTATTTATGTAGTCTATTTTAAATTTTAATGTTGTGGATTTAAAGGAGTGTAAGTAGTGATTATTTAACTAAGTGAAGGTCTAAGGCCATTGGCGTTCAATCTATAGATAAAAAAAGATTGTGACCAACACAATCGACTTGGTTTACTTGATTGTAAAATTGGAACCAGCTGTTACCAATATTTGGTACTTGTATGTAGGTACCTACCATCTTACCAAACTGTTATCTCAGCTGCAATAACTTTTAAATTTGTAAGGTACAAAGCATAATACAAAAGTTGTAGCTATGAACTTTACATACATACCTACTTAATTTATATATAATTAGATTGGGCTTGAATACTAGATAAGGAAAACGTTTGTGTTATTTTATTTTTGAGATAATTTATTTATTTTAATTATGATGCTATTAAAAATAAAAACAACAGATCTTTAGCTACATATTTATTTTGATAAAACATTAAATTAAGCAGGTTGTTTGTATGTAGTGGAATAATAATGAATTCAATAAAATAATCCTACATAGTTTGGAACATTTAGAACCAATAGTATTTAAATACAGGAATGTTTTGCTGTGAATTACTTTTGTCACAATTATTTTCCAAAATAGCACCCATGATCTAATGATAAATTAATTTTGAATACATTTTCCAAGTTTAAATAAGTACATACATCCAGGTACATGAAAATACCGTAGGTATAAGAGAGTATCAAAACTGTCTTGAATTAAACTAAGATCTCATTTCCAAAACAATCTTTATTTTAATATTTATTACCATTAAAATTATCAAAAATTGTACTTGTGAGAATAGTTTAATTGAATTTTTCTTACAATTACTTCATTTTGGAAGAAACCATTTCATTCCTAGCCAAGTACAATGCTAGACTATAAACATTTTTAAAGAAAAGGTGTGTTCACATACAAAGCAGGCAAGTAGCTTAACAGTGCACCAGTATGCTTGTCAACCAATCAACCAACAAATAGGTACATAAATATTTGACAAACCAACTCATCTTGTAACATTTTGATAATACAGGTATATATTATGGAGTGTAAATAATTTGTATAATGTTTTTTTTTTAAGTAAGACTACTCCACTATAATCACAAGGGATCTTAGTAACATTTAGGTTGTCTCTCTCTCTAGCTCTTTTTTATAACATGCGCAAATTCTATTTCCAGGGGCACAAGAATCAGCGGTCAATCGCAAATTTTAATGATAGTGCTTTAAAAACACATACACCTTAGGCCGCCGCGTACTATAAGTATGTATGAAAATCAGTGCATTATCGCCAGCGCTCAATGGCGCACGTCGGAGTTATAGTATGTTAAATTTATCAATGTAATATTTACCGTTTCTGATTGAATTATGTATACATTACAAAAGCATATATAAATTATTTGTGTAAGATTTTGAGCTTTAGATGTATGCTCAATTTCGATTAGGTTAGAGAAGGTAAATTATACATTGATAAAACAATACTTTGGCGTGTCATGCTTCAATTTATACCGACCCTTATATCTGGTTTACATTGACCAAGTATTTAGCAAAGTTGATTAGTATAGTAAGTAAGAAAGAAGTAAAGTAGTGTGCATCGGACAGTGGCGAGTCAAATTCGCATGTAAATGGATCGAAATACAATAGCTTTCTATTTTTTGGGCAAGTGACACACAATTGAATGTATCTTCGACATGCGACTACTGTTAAGAAATGCCACTTGACTCGCTGTAGTGTTACCAGAGACACAGTGCAGGCGCTTGCCACTGTACTTGTCCTTGCAACTGTCCTAAACCAATGCAAACCGGCTCTAAGACACATTTCGTACGCCACTTTTAAAGAGCTTGTAATAAAAAAACCCGGATTGGTCCTAACGACTCCTAACTGTACATTGGCAACATTTTAGAATAACTTAAATTGAGCAGTTCAAAAGCGAGCGTGATTTCCACAAGCCAGTAGATAGCTACTGGCTCGTGTAAACGCGCATTGTTGTACCACTTTTGTACACGATCACACCTGGACTGGACACATTCTGAGTGTAGTGCTAAAGCGGTTAAATAGATTAAATAAACCCTAACCTGAATATTCCTGCATTTTCTGGATACCCAACATAAGGCCTACTGTCCTCTGAAGCGCCACTGTAAGTAATTATTCTGAGCAATGTGATTTTTGTAGTTTGTATGTTTTCGGGTAGTATACAGAGACGCTTCAGTGAATAGAAGTCTTAACTCTCCCAGAACGATTACATAAGATAAGCATCACAAATCTGCAGCATAATAAAATAACGATAAAAGTAAAAATTAAAAATTATATACAACTTGACTCAACATTAATGGACATAGCTGTTACATTCCATATATTCTACTTACATAGATGTTTAATTTAGTTTTGACAACTTTTGGTAAAAGCAGTAAGGTGTATCAATTATTAACCTACAAAACAATAAATATTCTCCACAGCGCATAAATATATTTTTAAGTAACCCAGACCAAAATTAGCTTATCACCCTACTCTATCGTTACATTTACGTACCATCATGGCTTATGCGATTCCGTAACTGAATCGTTCCATTTGGATAGTTTGACACTATATAAACCTAATCACGACGGAATAAATGTAATCGAATCTGTCTTAACGGAACGTTTTTGTTTTGTGAACTAACGGCCGAATACTCAAACGCAACTTAAATTTAATCACGTCTCGAGTGAATTCACAGACTTTAAAGCAAACTGTTGACAGTTTGAGGGAATTTTTAATTTCGTGATTAAATTTAAGTTGCGTTTGAGTATTCGTTTGAGGGAAACCGCAATAAGACGTGATAGCAAGAGGCCAGTGTTGTAAACGTCTAAGCCAAGCGAGCTGCTAAGCACTGCCACCTCAAAAACAAACCGGTCATTCGAAATAACAGGTATTTTCGATCTTTTGAACACTTAAATTCATTTGTGAATTAACACACATGAACATTTTTTCACACAAAATTAACTTGAAATAGATACAGATGATAGACTAAACTCGGCTCCCAAGACATTTAAAAAAAAATCTGTCTTGGTAGTTTGAACTCGTGCCGCAAAACTCTAAACATAGACACACCTCACTGCTTATCGAAATGCAGACAGCACTAGTGTTGCCCACTACAAATCACTTCATCAATTTAGTATTGCCAACTGCCGCGTCACATTATGTACACACTGTATCGATAACACTTATCACATACTGAGATTTATCGTCCATGCTCGATATAGCTAGCGATCCCCTGCTACACGGAGTCATCTGAAAAAAAAAGGAAGCTGTCAGTTTCTTATCAGTTTTAATGAGGTTTCTATACGACTTAGGGAACAACTTATGCAAAGGAACGTGCCCTACAGGTGCCTCCGGTTGATGGCGCAGTGCATCGCAGTGCACGTGCGTGACCTGCAAGGTAACGCTTTGTCATGATGGTTACGACCTTACATCAGATAAGCCATCTACTTATGCCTGCGATTTCACTGGCACCCACACCCTTTAAATCGAAACTAAGCAACTCTGCTTAGATGCAGTAATAGACAAGGTGGTAGTACTTTTTCGGAGGAGCCCTACTACTGCCCTTCAACTAATGGCTTACCACCACCACTTACTAAGCCATCATGTTTCAGGAGCGTTTTGTTACATGCTTGTAGCGACATTTCAGTACTACGGCCATTTTAAACATTATGGCGTTATAGGTACCTAGTGTTGTAAATGAAACTATGAGAGATTTTTTTTTCTTATGGACTTGGATAATATGGATGGAACAAGCAGATGGCCTTAAAGCAAAGCATTACCTCGCAGGTCACGTTAGGAACGTGCCCTACGATGCATTGTTATGCGACCATCATCCGAAGGCATAAAATAGTGTTAAGCCTCATGTGCCTGTAATTTCACCGGTACCCACGCCCTTCAAACCGGAACACAGTAAGCTGTTAGGCGACAGAAATAGACATGGTGGTAGTATTTACCCTGAAAAACCTATTACTAAGAGCTCTACTACTAATAACTATTAATCAATCAGGAATTGAAGATAAGGCCACAAGCATTGAACAAATACCTATTTTATTATCGTTACATCAAGTACTGAAATTACATATTATTTATTATCAACAACAATACTCAAATCAATATTTTAGGAGTATTATCTGTTAGATATCAATATCGGTAGACTTTCTCATTAATCTACAGACATACAGTGCAGCTGCACTAGAATGTATACAATACATAATTTTTAAAAATGACGCCACTGAGATTCAATAAAAAAAGTTATTCAACGAGCGAGTCAAACGTCTCAGTTTCAGTTTGGCCAAAAAATACTTTTGTCTGTCTGTCTGTTCTCGCCTACAGATCACATTTTTCAACTGTTTTAGACAAAAATTGGCTTATCTTGATTTATTTTCATTTTTTAGTATGCTGTAGCGGTACAATGATGGATTTAAATTCTGGGATAGGGGAAAGTGTCGCTTATTGCATGGTTTATGTTTTGTAATAAATGTCTAAGCCATACAGATAGGCTAAACATTAGTATTTATTTGACACAACAAGATTTATTTGGTCTTTGGCACTGCCGTGTTAGCACAGGTAAACAAAAACAATCTACACTAATATTATAAAGAGGAAAGATTTGTATTTTTGTATTTTTGTATGTTATGAATAAACTCAAAAAGTACTGGACCGATTTTAATAATTCTTTTTTCATTAGAAAGCTACATTATCACTGAGTAACATAGGCTATATTTTATTTTGGAAAAAAATAGCGTTCCGTAAAATATTTGGGTTTTTCAGACACAAGGTGTAAAAAATCAACCAGAAAAGTTACTTATTTTGCGTACGCTGCCTAAACTATAAAAGATAGAATCATAAAATGTTCTAAATAATTGTAGATCTTATAAATATCTACAAATAAGTCAGCGGCACACTATACCTATCTATGTCGAGTGAGGCACAACAACCATTTTTTTATTTAAAAATCTTCAATTTTTTTTGGACTACATTTAAACGCATTTATTTTACTCATACTATTAAGCCTTATCAAAATAAATTATTTTATCACTAAGTACAGTTCATGTAGATAATATTTGGTCTTTGAATGATTAGAATTGGACGTTTGGTTTTGAAGTTATGGCGAAATTAAAATATTACGATAATCGTAATATTTTAATTCGTTGCGAAGTGAGCGTCACCAAGTTGGGAGTGCGCGTGCAGGGGAGTAGTTTTGATCTATGAGTTAGGAGGTACCCACGCGGCTCCGACGCGAGGTCGGCTCCCTACGCAGGTGTTTTATAAAAAGGACATTAATTCATAATGTAATATAGTTTTATGACAAAATCTATACAAATAAATAAAATTGAAGTGTCTGTTTGTAATATTAAAATAACGCTTTTTACTACATGCATAGGAATGTATATACGATACATATACCAAAATAGCATTTTTTTAAATTTTTGTCTGTCTGTCTGTCTGTTTTTTCCGTGTAATCTCTGGAACGGCTGGACCGATTTCGACGGGACTTTCACTGGCAGATAGCTAATGTAACAAGGAGTAACTTAGGCTACTTTTTATCCCGAAAAAATAACGGGAACTGATAAAAACTGCCACGCTGGCGAATATGCGAACGGCCGCTATTTAATGCCGTATTAACGCCATCTGTTGGTGACATCGAGTACTACTTCAGTTAAGATTTGTAAGTATAACAAGTATAAGGTAAACATGTTTACCGCCCAACGAAGTGGGCACCGGTCAGCTAGTACTTAATATAGAGATATCTCTATTTTGCGTGAGATTGAGATAACAAGTCTACAACATTTTGTCGGTTTGCACATCCTAACCCTACTGAGCTTATCTACCCCATCGACTATAGTTTTTTTTATCCCGGTTGCTGATGGAACAACCAGATGCCCCACCTGATGTTAAGTGGTTACCATGTATACAAAGCATTATCTCGCAGGTCACGCTTGATAGGAACGTGCTCTACGATGCACTGCTCTGCGTCCATTAATACTATTAAGTCTTGTGTTAATACTGTGTGCCTGTAATTTCACATTTTGCACATTTGGCGGTCTTCAATGCATTTCTTGTTTACATAGTATAAAAAAAATTGGTACTTACCGTGATACCACCATTTTGTTTTCTTGGGGTTTTTGTTGCATGTTTTGACGTAGAATGAGTTATCTGGTGGTCGCCTCTGAAAACATAAAATATAACTCTTTTATTCACACAAATATTCACATCGTAACAATGACAATAAAACTCACTACGTTAAGCATACGTTTGTAGTACTACTGATACCTACTTACGTAGTCTGTCACATTTTTCTGTCTCTCTGTTTACACTAATAAGATTAAATAAGATTTAGTAGTAGTAGAGCTCTTAGTGTATGGCTCGTCTGGGGAAGTTCTACCACCATACTTTTCCGCCGCCATTTCTGCCGCCAAGCAGCGCAGCGTGTTCCGGTTTGAAGGGTGTGGGTGCCGGCGAAATTACAGGCACATGAGGCTTAATATCTGTATACCCCAGGTAAAGTAGTGCGTCGTAGGGCACATTCCCAACGAACGTGACTTACACAGTAATGCTTTGTATAGGTGATGGTAACCACTTAACATCAGGTGGCCCATCTGCTTGTTACATCAGCATGTCGTCAAAAAAAAATTAGATGGGAAATTCTCTGTCAGGCTAAATCTGTGTTAAAACAGATGCTCCTAGTAGGAACCGGGAAGTCGCATCTTTGCACGGATTTTGGTCGAGGCGTTTTTTCTAGTACATAATAGTACATCTAATGTGTTGTGTATGTGTTTTAGGTGTTATTTCATATGACAACAAGACTTACCTTCTCTTTACAGCTGCTGAGCATAGACACGATAGATAGGCAGACGGATTGAACGGACAGCGCGGGTGACCAGTCGTCAGTTAGGATCGACAGGCAGATGTGTCCGTTTGAGTACACGTGCGGATGTACCGGGATGTTGCTACCTATAAATGTCACCTGGAATGGAACACATCATCTATACTTTAATAGAACTTACTTTAAAAACCGGCCAAGTGCGAGTTGGACTGGCGCACGGAGGGTTCCGTACCATTATGTATAGTAAAAACGGCAAAAAAAACCACGTTTGTTGTATGAGAGCTTTATTTACCCTTAAATATTAATTTTATTGCTTTTTAGTATTTGTTGTTATAGCGGCAACAGAAATACTTCATCTGTGAAATTTTAACTCTGTAACTGCCACGGTTCATGAGATACAGCCTGGTGACAGACGGACGGACAGACAGACAGACAGCGGAGTCTTAGTAATAGGGTCCCGTTTGACCCTTTGGGTACGGAACCCTAAAATGGCCAATATTAAGAGCAATTTAGCCATTCAGCATTGTACTATTTACAAGAATATGCTAGAATGGCTAAATTTACATTATAAGTTGCATATTAATAGCATCATTTGGTTTCCCACTACAAGACGTTTGTTTATTTGTGAACTATTTATATATTCTCTACAATTTGCGCGCAGTTCAATGAGGTTTACTCTAGTGTCTATTGCTTGCACGCTTTTGGACCTAGTCCAATAATAGTGTTGTTGTACAGTCAACGACATAAATTGACTAAACAAATAGAAGTTTCAAAAACAAGTAAGTTTTAATGTTTAATCTTGTAAATTGTACCAATTTGCTGTGTTTAGATCAATCGTTAAACATTCATCAGCTATTGCCAAAACACAAGATCGCACGGCTATGGAGAGAGCTATGCTGGGAGTTTCACTACGAGATAGAATCGGGAATGATAAAATCCGTAGAAAAACCAAAATCACCGACATAGCTCTTAGAATCAAAAATTGAAATGGCATTGACGACCGATGTGGCGCGGCGGGCGAATGTCCGCCTGCGACGCTGAAGGTTGCGGGTTCGATTCCCACCTTGGGATAAATGTTTGTACGATCTGCAAATATTTATTCCGGGTGTTTTGGGTGTTTTCTATGTATAATAAAAAATATCTATGTACCTATGTAATGTATTGGAGAGGTGTTTTTACTCAATTGATGAATTTTTACATAATAAGCATTGACATTCATTAGATAATTGTATTGCAACTTTCTTATTAATAATGGTATTGTATGACGTAATCTAATTTATTAATTAAAATATTATAGTAAAACTGACATGATTAAATTTTTAGGTAGGAATTAGTATAATATTGTTTTTATGTGTTTAATTGTTTATTGAATTTTGTAATTAGTGTTTATAATTTAAGTAACATTCAAATATGATTAATAAAATAATTGTGACTGAATAAATGAAATGAAATTGTATTTAGTATATCAGTCATCTAGTACCCATAACACAAGCTCTGCTTAGCTTGGGGCTAGATGATGCTGTGTGGATTGTCCAGCATTATTATTATTATAATGGGCAGGCCATATTTCTCGTTGAGCCGACAACCGTGCCTAAGGATTAAAGTCGTGAAGCTATATCTTTTCTTTTTTATTCAAACGTAGGCTGATGTATACGTGACTATAGAACCGAAACAAGACACATATTGGCTGATAAGAATAAAGTCAATGACCAAACCCAGATTTGATGACCTACTCACATGAATCATCATAACATCGTTAAGGTTTAATACTAGTCATACAAACCTATATACATAAACTAGAGAAACGCGCGCCACTTCGTCTGCGTGAAGTTATTGTCATACAAGCTTCAAACCCCGATAAACCCGTTCAGGGGTTGAATTACAGAATTCCTTTCTTAGTACACCTCTACACACCAAGACGTATATACCAAATGAAAAAGTGAAAATGTAAAGTGGTTTAGGGGTTGACTTTATGTCAAGTCAGACAGGACCAAGAATTATTTTTTAATAATTCTGCTAGTGGAAATGAAAAGTGTAGTGAAAAACTTCACACATACTACAACCCCCGCTGTACCCGTTTATGGGTTGTATTTTGGAAATTACTTTTTTAGTACACCTCTACGCACCAAAAGGAATATAGCCTGAAAATTTCAAGTCAAGTACAAGTGCGCTTACACTCCTCTTAAGCATTAGCCTCATAGTCACCTCTTACGATCGATATCGATCGATCGATCTCAGATATCGATCTACGAGAAGTGATAAATACTGACAGACATACAGAACAAAATAAATTGAGTAAATTAATTGAACTGACTATTAAAAACATGGCGACATACCCTTATTGATTACTTTTGGCATTGTATTAATATAATAAATAAATAAATAAATATAAATAATGCCAGACGATCCACACAGCATCATCTAGCCCCAAGCTAAGCAGAGCTTGTGTTATGGGTACTAGATGACTGATATACTTAATACAATATTATATTACATACATAGATATTTTTTATTATACATAGAAAATACCCAGAACACCCGGAATAAATATTTGCAGATCGTACAAACATTTATCCCAAGGCGGGAATCGAACCCGCAACCTCTGCGTCGCAGGCGGACATTCGCCCGCCGCGCCACATCGGTCGTCACAATATTACTTGTTTGGAAATAAATGAGCTATAGTTCTGTATTACTTTTGGTTGCACATCGCTGCTACTAGTTGGTTTCCATCACAGTTCATTAGGCGTGATCCCGACCTAGCATCGGACCCATCCATTACCGCCGCATCTCTTGAGTACTAAACACCGACACTGCAGTGACCAATCTGCCAATCATAGCGACTATGGCAAACCCACCCAACCAGGGGGTAGTGTGGGCCTAGGCCAGTCGACCTTTGAGCATGTTTTAGCATTCTTAGCTTTTCTTTTTAAATCTTTTGCACTTACTGCACAAATTGGCTCGCATTACTCAAACAGTGAACACACAGATTCAAGGTATGTACAGTATAATGTTAATCTTACCTCAGGAGAATCAAATGGGTATTTGCTTGTGAATTTGAACTGCAAAACGAATCTCTCGCCTTCATACAATGTGCCGGGGACACCTTCCATATGAACAGTCCATCTGCAACCATTTAAAAAACTTACATTTACCATACTACCTGTTACAACATTTAAACATCTGACTGATGTACATAGACAATGGAATGCATAGACTAAGTAAAGCAAAAAGTATAGAATTTGAATCATCATAAAGTTAAGTAAATCTAGGCACAAGTTCCATGCAACCAAGCCTAGAAGCTCTTGCATGGAACTTGTTCCTAACAGCTACAGGGTTCAGTGGTGAACTATGAACGCTCTAATGAGGGGTGATACCTTAACAAGTGGTGATCACAATTGGCCATATGGCCGCAGCGATACCAAAGCCGCAAAAATATAATACAAAAAAAAATGTGTTTTAGATTGGTATATACATAATACATATTCATGTTTTATATTTGTGGACCAGAAAATAGCGCTTATAGCTTGGAACATACAAATAAAACATGCACACAATGTCCCAGGTTGTGACTCAATATTATGTTTTAAATGCACTAAGTATGTTATCACTATTCAAATGATATATTGAATACATTATAGCACAGACATTGAAATAAGAAACATAAGTTGTTTTGTCTTTAGACTGTAATGCTCTTTAAATAAATGAAAGCAATCTAATAGAATAATACCAAGGTGCTTGCAACAATTGATTAAGTTCATAAGTACTTTTAGTAATTACTAGCTGACCCTGTGAACTTCGTCTTTTTTATATATAAATCATCCCTGAGTCAGAGGGAACATAATAAAAAACATATTCAAATTGGTCTAGCCGTTTTTGAGATTTAGCAAGACTAACGCACAGGAAATGATTTTAATATATGTATATGTATTAATTGAAGTGACTCAGTCAAACAACCAATAAGTTTATTAATAAAATCTCAGGTTGCAACTACTAATTACAATGTAATGAGTCAACTATTGCAAGGAAGAGAAAGATGTACAATTTCAGTATAAAGACAGTGTTTCAGCTAGTTCATCTTTTGGAATAGATATGATACTTAACTATTATTGGCCTTTAGTAAAGATTACTCAGATTTTCTTAGTTGGCAGTTGTTATATACTCAAAGATTCTGGTTTTACGCATGGTGTTTATATGCATGTTTGCAAAGGCATTCTACAATATTTTGAAATCAGGAGTATGTTACTCACAACGTCAGATTTTGGCTAGCTTGGTCTCCGTCCACTGTGACTCCTGGAGGTGGCTCCCTCATCAGGGACATGAGTTCTTTCTGTAGTCTCCTCTGAAACAACAGCCTCGTTTATCAACTGCTATAGTGACCCTCAAATAAACTAAAATTCTATTGCAAGGTCATATTAGTAACCATAATTAGTTAAATCAAGGCACTGGACGCCGGCAAAGGGATTTATTTGGAGGAAATCTCGAAAAAGACCAAATAAGTACCTACAAGATCCTTCTTTAGATTTGACACAATTGTTTTTGTAAATACTTCAAGCAATCAGCGAAAAAAATTACCTCAGACATGTTACGTTTTATAGGGTTGTTTGTAGTTATGGAAATAGTTTTTGTACAGAGCTGAAACACGTAAATTTTAATTTTTACTCACCTCAGACGGTGACATAGCCGCCATTGTATCTAATCCAATTAGACGTCTGATTCGGTATTACAAGACGTAAAAAAATAAATAAATTTTGCAACGAACTTTGTTTTATTATGCTAGCAACACTGAGGTTTTCATTTATTACAAATAATATATATAGTACTTGATCTCTAATTGATTACAAATTGTCTGGCAAAGTTGGCTCGATTTGATCGGTCATCAATCACAATAGTCTCAATCTCTAATTGATTACAAATTGTCTGGCAAAGTTGGCTCGATTTGATCGGTCATCAATCACAATAGTCTCATCCTTTACCTCATATGCTACAAATTACTCCACAGAGCTATATTTACCTCTTCTTCTTCCCTATCCATAATCAACCATCCACCAATCCGAATGCTTGTTATCAATCACTCAAAAAGTTGTTGTTTTTTTGTGATGCGTGTTTACCATTTATTTTTCAGTAATTATTGTGTAGTTATTTGCCATTTAATCAGGTTGATTATATTTATCTAGTTTCAGAATTAATAAAATCGTTAATGAAACGGTCTATTTAATTTCGTCGGGGTAAAATTTGAATCAATTTTATTCAAAGCATCCTCCCGGCCGGTCGTGATGGTATCTTCACATAAAAAGTCTGCGGAATGGATTATAGACCAGCTGAATGTCGAAAACGCTAAGCTAGTGGCATTTGTACTCGTGCTTGGCTTTATAGGGTACCATGGGATATTGCACCTTCGATATGGTGAGTCAAGGATAACCATTTGGAAGTTACTACTAGTAAATTATAGCATTGTCTTTGAATATCTATAAACAAATACAAATTCCAGTATTTAATTGGATGTCAATAGATCAGGTAACCAAATAATGGTAGTAATTAAAATCAAATCTACATTATTCTAGCTTAGTAACAGATTTTTTGGAACGGTTTCCATAGGACCTGACTCCTGCACTTGGCTGCTGTCTTCTGGTCGCTACAAAGGAGATCATGAGTGGCAGCCATATGGGTGTATGCTACATAGGTATTCAAAAACGTGAGTATTTTTTTAAATAAAATAGGAACCCAAAAGAATCACGTGCATGCCACCTCTGAACACCGCATACACCTAGGGAGGCCTGCACCAGTATTAGCGAGCTGCTGGCTTTCCTGGAGGACATCGGGTGGCTGGACTAGCAACCATCACGTAAAAAGGGCCCACCAGCAGCCTAGTTGCGGAAAAAGTCCGCTCACCGAGTACCAAGTAACCCAAAAGAATTCAATGAGAGAGTAACGCTAGAGAGTATAACAAGATTGTACCTACTCTAAATATGTGGTATCCTTATACTCAGAGAAACAAACAAAATCACATGAATGTGTGTAGATGCTATGTCAGAAAAACTATGCACACAACCTCATCTAGCCCCAAACTACACGCAATCAGAGCTTGTAGTATGTGAAACAGATACTTTTTTTTTAAATACGTTCTTAGAATACAATACCTATAACACCTAGACAAAGAGCAAACATTTGCATTCATCACACAAATGATTGTCCTCGGTGGGGATTGAGCCCATAATTTACACAGAATAAATAAATAAATGGAATTAAAATTAATTCACACTAAGTCTTCATATCTTATCTTATCTGGGTATTTATGATTCATACTTTACTTTGCATTAGTTTTACTGTCCTAGCTTATCTAAAAGATACAAATCTAGATATTGTATGATGTGATTTATAGTTACAAAAATAGAAAATACAGGCAGTCATTCCACACAGCGCCATCTAGCTCCAAAATATAGAAACCAAATGGTTGACAGATTTTTTATATATGTTTTTTGAATACATAAGTATAAGTTATGTTCTTTGGATTATGTTCATCACATAAATATTTGTTCTTTGGACTACCAACCAAGCTGTGTAGGCATAGAATACATTATTACACTGATGCACGCAAACATCATGTGACAGTGTACCCACTGTGGTTTTAATTAAGCATCTTCTCGAGACTAACGTGAATGCAGAGGTTAATTAGCCTTAGTTCCATTAACATGTCACTAAAGTAGGTGTCTAATTAAGACAATCATAAAGGATATTTTTCAATGGTAGTGTGAAAGATTGTAGCTGATATGGTACTCTGAGAACCGTATTCCATACAGTAAAGTTTATTTTTAAATTACTTGTTGGTGGAACAAGTAGATGGCCCACCA
Source organism: Electrophaes corylata (assembly GCA_947095575.1). Lineage (NCBI taxonomy): Eukaryota > Metazoa > Arthropoda > Insecta > Lepidoptera > Geometridae > Electrophaes > Electrophaes corylata. The sequence continues at coordinate 11,607,928 of OX352709.1, read as the reverse complement.
AATGTAGTTAACTATAACAAGGAACTAATGTAATTCTTACCTATAACAAAGAACCAATCTAATTCTTTGTTATAAGTGATGGTAGACATCTGGTGGGCCATCTACTTGTTCCACTAACAAGTCATTTAAAAATAAATTTTACTGTGTATGGAATACGCCTCTCAAAGTAGGTACCATATCAACTACAATCTTTCACACTTCTATTGAAAAGGATCCTTTATGATTGTCTTAATTAGACACATCTGGTGGGTCATCTGCTTGTTGACTTGTCTAGATAATGTTGTCTAAAAAAAGTCCACAAGAACGTGCCCTATACCACACTACATCCATCATGCCTACACTGCATTCATCAACATTCTAACCATCATCTACCGTCCATCAATCATTTGTCTGTAACTTCACGCCTGCCTCCCTTCACAAATACACAGCTTGCTTGGCGACAAAAATAGGCTTGGTAGTACTTCCCCAGATGAGCCCTTCACTAAGAGCTCCACTACTTGTAAGCATGCATGGGTATTGTGTCATGTTATAAACCAAAGTCCTTTCCTCAGGGATGCTCGTCGATGTCTACGGTACCTAGCGTTCTGGGGCAAGTACAACAGCTTCGCCTTCATTGGCGATGTCAGGGTTGAGCAGCTGTATGAATACTTTATAGGTGAGCTATGCTATTAGGATAAGGATGTTGCCAATAATTGAAATAAATAAATAATAATAATAAATAATAATGCTGGACAATCCACACGGCATCATCTAGCCCCAAGCTAAGCAGAGCTTGTGTTATGGGTACCTACTAGATGACTGATATGAGGGGACTCTTCTAACACAGGTTATTATAACTTAACAGAAGAGATCCCAACCCGATGTATAATGTTTACTGTAATAACAATAAAGTTTTTTTTTTATAGACTTAATACAATACATTACATACATAGAATTTTTTTATTATACATAGAAAATACCCAGAGCACCCGGAATAAATATTTGCAGATCGTACAAACATTTATCCTAAGGCGGGAATCGGACCCGCAATCTCCTGCGTCGCAGGTAGTATTTTTATTATGGGGTGAAGATTTCCATCCATATAACTTACTAAGGTCGTCTTAAATGACAAGCACGAGCCTAGGCCGAGTGGTCATTCCAGCTGGTCGCGTTCGTTAGGAACGTGCCCTACGTCCATCAACCCTGGGCATATTGGTGTTAAGCCTCATGTGGCTGTAATGTCACTGGCACCCACACCCTGCAAACTGGAACACACGCTGCTTGGCGGCAGGAATAGGCGTGGCGGTAGTACTTCCCCGGGCGAGCCCTTATTAAGAACTATACTGCTACGAATGAGAATCTTCGGTGTGATGAGCAAAATAGTTCCTTAACATGCTCACTTTTGTGTACTCGACATTTCACTTTACAAGTAAATTGCTCACTTTTAGACTTCTGCCAGTCGCAGTTAAAGCTCGCGAGGTTTATTATTTGCAGAACTACTAGTCACAGGTCCTGGCCTAGCGAGGGACTCCGCTTTCAGATCCTAAGGTTCCAACCTGGTCGTGCACCAATGGATTTTTCTATAGATAAATGCCAGTGCTATCGACCGGTGAAGGAAAACACTGAGGAAACCAGTTAGTATTGTAGCAGCAACAGGCTTGCAACTTGTCACGTATGGAATACCATCTACTGCAAAATGTATATACCAAATGTCGTGTTTGGACACACCTCTGACTTGGTACTATAGATATCTGGCTCGGTATATATCCCCTTAGAGATCTAAGGGGATATCTACCGAGCCTAAGGGTTAAAATCGTTAAGCTATTTTTTTTTTTTACTAGAAGTTCTAGTTTTAGATGAAATTTGGAGCTGTTTGTTTGTGCATGTTCAAAGTGTAAATGCTAAGTAGTAATGTTATTTTAGTAAAACTAGGTGTGTTGCAAACCCGCCTGGACGTCGACTACTCGAGGGGAGATCAGCATTTGCCGAACTACACGTATGTGGACCACAAGCTGCGCCTTTCCGTCACCTTCACGTGGAGCGAAGATGTCTCCAAGACCATGGTCGACCAGTTCCGGACATGGTTTGTAACTTTGATGCTAGTGGTTCTGTTAGAATATTAGACTATTAGAATATTAGAGAATGTTTTTAGAGCCCTTATAAAGTCAAGTCAAAGTCAAAGTCTGCATTTATTCAGTAAAATCCGCAGGGATCATCTTGAAACGTCTTAAATCTTAGTGAATCTAAGCCATTAACCTTGCAATAACCGATATTTAAATAAATCAAGTCACTTGTGTGTAAATTTTCGTCAAAATATGTTGATAAATGCTACAAACGTGTGTGACCTACAAGGCAATGCTTTGTTATACATGATGGTTACTACTCAACATCAGTCCATAGACCGTTCCACCAAGAGAAGCATAAAAAAACCTGTAGGCGAGAACAAATAGACAGACTGACAAACGGACTAAAGTACTTTAAACCAATCTTGGAACTGAAACCCTTCTCTTGCTTGGTCAATTATCTCAAAAGTGGACATAGTCAAAAAATCTCGAGTTGATACTTGGTGCCTAAGAGATCTAAGGAGATATCTACCGTGCCTAAGGATTAGTAGATTAAATCGTGAATTTCTTTCTACGCTATGAGTGGGTTTTGAACACACGGCCCTCTCCTTAGCCACCCACTTAAATTTCACAAAAATAATCGTATTACTCTAAATGTATTTGACGGTCAGCCAAGTGGTATTTTATAACGTGACGACCGACGTGGCGCGGTGGGCGAATGTCCGCCTGCGATGCAGAAGTTGCGGGTTCGATTCCCGCCCTGGGATAAATGTTTGTACGATCTGCAAATATTTATTCCGGGTGTTCTGGGTATTTTCTATGTATAATAAAAAATATCTATGTAAGTAATATAGTATTGTATTAAGTATATCAGTCATCTAGTACCCATAACACAAGCTCTGCTTAGCTTGGGGTTCGATGATGCTGTGTGGATCATCCAGCATTATTTATTTATTTATTACACCCGGTATAATAAAGTTTAATTCTCCAGGCAACGCTCTGACAAACCCCCATCAGTGATAGTGGCTTCCACGGGCCTTCAGCTACTGAGAACGCGGAACACAACCGAACAGCTATTAGAAGAATACAAAAGGAACCTTACGCACTTGGTGCAAGCGATAGATTCGCTCGCAGCGCGCAATACACAAGTGCTGTGGAAGCTAATGGAGCCAGTGGATCAGTCGAAGCTAAGAGATGAATACACAAGGATCAGTAATACTGATATTGATGCTTATAACCGGGCAGCTATTGAGGTGAGTAAAAAAATTCTTATACAACTTGCTGGTGGAACAGATATGTTAAATGGTGATCATTATCAAATCAAACAGGCATGGTGGTAGTACTTTCCCCGAAGAGCTGTTCATTAAGAGTTCGATTATTACTATTACTACTATAAGTTTACTACTGTACTGTTGTTTACTATGAGTCTTGGATTCAGAAATGATCCCACTTTGTTTGACAGCCGTCGCAGCTCAGTTCATAGTAGCCCTACCTTCTGCGCTGTAGGTGTTGGGTTTGATCCCCACCGAGAACAAACATTTGTGTGATGATTTAATAAGTTTTCGTGACATGCAATATTGTTTTAGATCCTCACATACAGCTCCGCAAAGCTGTGGTCGGCGCCGCTGCTGATCTCGAGCACGAGCGGGCCGGACGGGCGCGTCACGGAGACCGCGCTCCGTCACGGCGCGCAATCGTTGCTCAACATGTTCTGCAACGATCACATGAACTACAACGACGGCACGTGCTGCGCCTCGCCCGAGCCTTGCACTAAGCTCACGGCTATCACCTTCGCGCTCTTTCTTATTTGGTGAGTCATACTACCAACACACACGCAAACATTAATTCCGACACAACACACACACACAATCACCCTACCACATAGCACACCCACACCCTACCACATAAAACAAACACCCCCTACCATATAGCACACACAACTTCTACCACATATTATTATCACACACTGTGTGTGTGAGGCTAGTCTATGCTTCTGCCTTTGATCTTTAATTAGACTTTGCCTTTGTTTATCTACTAAAGAACCTATTGCCTTCTTCCAGCGCAGTCCTAGCAGCCATCCGTGCGATCTGGCGCTGGACTCAGACCATCCAACAGCGGCTCGGAGGCTACGCCCTCGTGACCCCGCCCGTGGACAGGCCTTCGCCCCTCGCCGCGATCGCCAAACTCGGAATGATCATGGCATACTTCTATCTATGTGATCGGACCAACTTCTTCATGAAGGAGAATAAATACTACTCTGAATGGAGTTTCTGGTTGCCGGTTGGCTATGTGCTGGCTTTGGGATTGTTTTTCACTGACGATTCTAAATCTAACAGGTGAGAGACGTGTGATTAGATTAGATGACGTGCAGGGGAAATCGCGGGCAGAAGCTAGTGATTTATCTTAAACAGCTTTAAAAACTGACGGGCAAGGCTCACGACGTGCCTAAAACATATTGACCTTATTTGTTAAAAAATGAAAAAAAAAAAACAGCAAACTCCCTCAAACATGCAGGAGGCTTATGTCCAGCAGTGGACTTATTTAGACTGATGACAATACAGATAACCGAGTTGATGGAACACAGGTCCCGAGTATCCATCACCTATAACAAAGTGCTTCACAGGTCACGCACGTTAGGAACGCGCCCCACGATGCACAACCCTGCCTCTATCAGTCTGAGGCATGCAGGTGGTAAGCCTCATGTACAGTCAGCTGCACTAGAATGTATACAATTCGTAAATTACAGAATGGATTTACAGCGTTACAATTAATATTTACAGGGCAAAAACTCAAAAAATAAGTAAACTTATCAGCTAATTTCACAATTTTTTAGTTTTTACTTTTTAAAAGTTCAGAGAGAGAGAGTTGAGAGAGAGAGAGTTTTGATACCGTTTTGAAGTGAATAGGTATCTTCTAGGTAAACGTGCTACACCGTCGACTGCATCATCACTTAACATCAGGTGAGATTGCGGTCGAACGTTTACCTATAAACTGTAAAAAAAAACATCATACAAAAATCACGGTTGACTAAAAACTTTAGATATATCAAGGAACTTGTGTGTCAATTCATCAAAATTGAGTAGGCGAACCTATAGGTTAGAACAGATAAGACTAACAGACTGATTTTGTAATTTTTTCTAATCTCGAAACTGAGACGAGTTCGGATAAAAACCGGCAAGAGAAGAAGTTTTGAAGTTATGGTATGTTCCAGAGTACTCCATCGGGAGCAGACCTTGGAGTGGAAAGGTTGGATGCAGCTGGTAATCCTGGTGTACCAGGTGACGGGAGCCAGTAAGGTGACTCCTATCTACATGCTCGTGCGGGCGCTAGTGTCTGCCTACCTCTTCCTGACGGGGTGAGTACAGCCATCCATAATCATTACTGTAGATGATCTAGGCCACTGAATATACGGCGGAGGGATATAAGTTGCAGAGGGCTTGAGTAGTAATAGTGGTAGAACTCTTAGTGAAGGGCTCGTCCGGGCAAGTACTACCACCATACCTATTTCTGCCGCCAAGCCAAGCGTGTTTCTGTAAGAAGGATGTGGGAGAAATTACAGGCATTTGAAGCTTACCCACCATCAACTTGAGGTACGCAGGTGATGCCTCAAGTTGATGGTCGATGTACAGTGCATTGTAGGGCACAGAACAGTGCATAATGTAAGCTAAAAACAGTGCTTGTGTCTGGATATTTTTTTTTATCATTGTCATAGCGATGATAAAGATATACATAGATTTGGAGTAGTCCACCTCCTGTGATAGACCGGATACCGAATATTAACCAAATAATATCATCTGTCGATCCTAGGATTAACTAGGATCTGTGTTAATACAAAACCAGTTCTTATGGCTGTACAGTCAGCAGCGCTAGAATGTATACAGTTCGAAACTTTCAAAATGGTATCACAGCATTACAAAAAGTCTTACACAACAAGAACTAAAAAATCATTAAATAAATTTTATTGGTAAGTACTACCACAGATTGGTACTACTTAGGTTTTGAGAAATTGCCATGTAATTTTTTACTGGAACATTAATACATAGTTTTGAAAGTTTAGATTTGTATACATTCTAGTGCAGCTGACTGTACATTGTCAATATGTCAGTCAGTCAGGACAAAGATTCTTATAATTGTTAAAGATAATATTATTTTTTTATAATTTCAGGTTCGGTCACTTCTACTACACGTGGAAGACAGGGTGCGTTCGTCTGGCGCGCTACTTCCGCGTTATGTTCCGTCTCAACTTCCTAACGTGCGTGCTCTGTCTCACCATGAACCGCCCCTATCAGTTTTACTCCTTCATACCGCTTGTTAGCTTCTGGTTCACTCTGGTAAGTAATCCGTCTTCAAAATGACATTCATAATTTTGCAGTATATTGTTTTAATTTTCTTTTGTGCTTTTTACATTTCAAATCAGTTTTTATGAGGGATTTATTTCAAAAAACAAAAAAAAACATACCTTTTGACGTTGACTTTAAATGCTTTTTAAAAGGTAGGTAGCATGGAAACCATTTAAAATAAATAATAAATAAATATTTGTGGACATTTTTACTTTGATATTGTTTTTTATTTTATAATTGACGCCCGATGTGGCGCGGCGGACGAATGTCCGCCTGCGACGCAGGTTGCGTGTTCGATTCCCACCTGGGGACAAATGTTTGTACGATCTGCAAATATTTATTCCGGGTGTTCTTGGTATTGTCTATGTAAAATAAGAAATATGTATGTATGTAATGTATTGTATGAGGTATATCAATCATCTAGTACCCATAACACAAGCTCTGCTTAGCTTGGGGCTGGATGATGCTGTGTGGATTGTCCAGCATTATTATTATAATTAAATTTACAGATGTTCGTAATATTCGCACTGCCGCCACACATAACGCAGTCGTCTTCTCACACCGTGGACTCGAAGCCTTACCAGTATCTGTACATCGCTATTAAGATCATCGGCCTGCTATCTATCGTCACCGTGCTCTATATGAGCGAGGTAAAATAAAAAAAAATCGAGTATGCTTTAGACCACACGACTGAAGTAAAACTTCTTTAATATACGAAACGTAACTGGCTATGAGAGAAAGATAGAAAAAACAGTGCTTTCATACCCCCTCCATGGTAGTGTTAAAAGTTTAACGCAACCTTGTTGGAAGTCGCATTAGAAGTATTTCTGTATTTTTTCCGTGTTTTCGGCATCAATATCGACTATACAATGTAAAATGAACATAAGTACTAAATTATCTTATTTAAAAACACGTAAAAAGGTCAGTCAAAAACAGCAATTGATGCAGAAGCTCACGAGCAAAGACTTCTCCATCATGTGAATGTCGAGGCCATCCAGCTCCTCGACAACACAGACCTAGTAAGAAAATTCAAAAGAAAAAAGCCTTTTGAGTTAGTGTAGTGTAAACATAAGTTTAATGCAGTATTAGTGCAAGCAAGTGCTACGTACAACAACACAACAACAAAGTGTCTTCGCCTTAAATAGAGACAGTAAGAAATGTGTTATTGGACATATTCTTAGAATAATAATTTTTGCTGGCAACTTAAATCAAAGTAAAATTACTTATTAGCCTACATTGTGGCTAGATTGTAATTATACTACAGTACATTATGGTGTCCCCTAATATAAAAAAAAGGAATCTAAATGAAATAGCGATCATCTGCTCGGTGCGTTGCTCTTCGGTGCGTCTATTCTGAATGAATGAATGAATGAAAATTCTTTATTGTACACCTTACAAGCTAGAGAATAAAACAAAGAAACAATAGTAGTCAATAATAGATAATGTACAATGGGCGGTCTTATCGCTAAAAAGTCTGAATACATAGCTGATTGATAGAAATTTCAGCAAAATTATCGTATTACTCTAAATCTATTTGACTGTCAGCTAAGTGGTATTCTAGAAGACCTTGTTGTAAGTAACTTTGCACATTCCTGGAGTATTCGGAAGTCTTATAACACCCGATAAAACACCTTGAATGAATGAATGAATGAATGAAAATTCTTTATTGTGCATCTTACAAGCTAACCTTAATCTTACCTTGATGCAAAACCAACATCTATGTTCATCAAGTAAAGTAAGCGAAACCGCGGACAGAAGCTAGACAGCTATATGAAATATAATGTCGGTTTTCAGGTATTCTTCCAGAAGATATTCGTGACGCGGCCGTGGAAGGCTCTCTTCGTGAACTCAGATGATGACATTCACCAGTGGTGGCTGCAGTGGAAGCAAGACAGGTAAACAAACCCATTGTGACGACCGATGTGCGGCGAGCGAATGTCCGCCTGCGATGCCGGAGGTTGCGGGTTCGATTCCCGCCTTGGGATAAATGTTTGTACGATCTACAAATAATTATTCCGAGTGTTCTGGGTATTTTCTGTGTACAATAAAAAGTATCTATGTATGTAATGTATTGTATTGAGTATATCAGTCATCTAGTACCCATAACACAAGCTCTGCTTAGCTTGGGGCTAGATGATGCTGTGTTTTTTATACAACTTGCTTTATTTTACAAGTGAACAAATTGAAATTGCTGATAAAACAAGCAGATGACCCACCTGATGTTAAGTGGTTACCATCACCTATAACAAAGTATCAATGTCAAAGTCAAAAATTATTTATTCAGTAATATCCGTAGGGATCATCTTGAAACGTCTTAAATCAAGGTGAATCTAAGCGCTAGTTCCTCGCGACCAAGCCTAGAAGAACCTCGTAGGTCACGTTTGTACACCTTACAAACTAACAATGACAGAAATCAATGTACAGTCAGCTGCACTAGAATGTATACAATTCGTAACTTTAACAATGGTATTAAAGCCAAACAATGAACTCATGCGCCTCAAAAACTAAAAAGCCATTAAATTTGTTAGTGACCGGACTTATTTTTTGAATAATTTTCGGGTACATATTTTTAGCGCCGCTGTAAAAACCTTTTGAAAGTTACAAACTGTATACATTCCAGTGCAGCTGACTGTACATCAACAGAGAATGTACAATTTTTTTTTAATTTCAGATACTCAATGGCGTACGGTATAATTTTCGCGTTGGCGTATCTCCTTGCTCAGCGCTACAGCCTCCTCGACGACAACAACCACTCCAACCTGTTCACCCCCGGCTTGTCCCTCACAGCCACCTTGCTGGCCTTCATCGGCATCGGCTCCTACGTCACCTTCACCTTCTTCTGCACCAACATCTTCGACTGCAACGAAATCCACAGCTACGTGGCATTTATACCTATTATAAGTTACATCATCCTTAGAAATGTTTCTGGGGTTCTACGAATGCGGCATTCAACCATGTTCGCGTGGTTCGGTACTATAACTTTAGAGTTATTTGCAAGCCAGAGTCATATATGGCTAGCGGCGGACACACATGGTGTCTTAGTTTTGATCCCAGGCGCTCCGGTACTAAATCTTATATTAACATCGTATATTTTCGTTTGTACGGCACATGAGATACATAAATTAACTGGTATTATTCTGCCGTACGCGGTGCCGGATGATTGGAAACTCCTGTTAAGGAATGTAGCGATATTTTTAGCGGCTTTGATCGCTATTGGCGTTTATGATGGCATGTTTTGAAATAGCATCTTGGAATGTAATAAAATAAAGTGTGAAATGATTACTCTTATGTCCAGTTCCAATATGTTACAGATCTCCGTTAAAATAATTACGAATCGTTCGAATAAGGCTTTATTCGTTAAGTATTTCGACCGCGGTGGAACTGGGATCGGTGGCAAAGTAATCGCATCCCCGTAGCGAGGGGAAGGTCGTGGGTTCGAGTCTCATCCGGTCAATATATTTTATATAACTTGAATACTGTAAATTCTTTGTAATTTTCTCATAGTGCGTGGTTAACACATAAAATAAATATAAGTAATAATGGCTTATCTATAACTGCATAATAATATCATGTTGTCTCTGTCACTTAATGTCAACCAAAAGAGATGGCAACAGATTTATCAGTCTTTTTTAAAAACTTTTTTTTCTATTTAGCTAAATAAGTATTCAAATCATTATGAAAAAAAAAAACTAAAGTATATTTTTTTTAAACACGCGTTTTCAAGCTGCGCTTACGCGTCACTTATTTAATTGTATTCATGAGTCTAGTCGTGCGTTTAATAATATTAAAATAAGTAATTATATTAAGTAATTAATGTGAGCTATAAAGACAAATTCGACTATTAATAATTTTTTTATAATTTATTTTTTAAGTAATCATTTAATTTCCAGCTGTAATTTTACGTAAGTACATTTTCGTCTATTAATAATTTCTTAGTAATTTATTTTTTAAGTAATCACTTAATTTCCAGTTGTAAGTATACGTACATTATATTAAAAAAATTAAGTACATTTCAAGTATAAGTAGATCTATATCATTTAAGTATTTATTGATTTTGTTAAGTAGCCTCTGCGTTGGTTATGTCTTTTTGTAAATAATTAGTTTATTGTGATTTCGTACGCTAAATAAATGAATAAATTGCAACAAATACAATTAATTTTATTAATTAATAATAAAAATAATGCTGGACAATCCACACAGCATCATCTAGCCCCAAGCTAAGCAGAGCTTGTGTTATGGGTACTAGATGACTGATATACAATACATACTAGATATTTTTATTATACATTGAAAATACCCAGAACACCCGGAATAAATATTTGCAGATCGTACAAACATTTATCCCAAGGCGGGAATCGAAACCGCAACCTCCTGCGTCGAAGGTGGACATTCGCCCGCGGCGCCACATCGGTCGTCAATTAGTGTAGTAACCTAAATACAGGTTCTCAAATGGCGACCACGAACCGGAAGACGAAGCGTAGGACATCCTACTTGATGGACTGACGACATTGTTAGGACCGCGGGAAGTCGATGGATGGAAAGGGCTCAGAATAGTTCTGTTCTTTGACTTTGACTTTGAGTATACCTTAGGTGGACGCCACTTAACATCAGGTGGGTCATATGCTTGTTACACTAGCCGAAGAAGCATAAAAAAATCAAGCGTTTGCCCAATTCTAGTCTCCTACGAGTCTGTTAGTTATACTACGGGTGGTTGTGTGTCAGATAAACTCTCACCAAACTCAAACGGTGAAGGAAAACATCGTGAGGAAACCAGCTAGTATTCTAGCAGCGATGTGTTTGAAACCTGTCGCGTATGGAATACAAACTACTGCAAAATGTGGATATATACCAAATGTAATATTTGGACGTACCTCTAACTACATCCGTAGACATTCTAGTACAATAATTTCTTACTCTTTCAGTTGTATTAACTCTATAGTTTAAATATTTGTCGCATTTTTTACGTTTTAAGGTCTTTTATGATGTTGCAGTCACTTTCTAAACGAGGTTATCTTAGCAAAACCCAGCTTAGAATAAAAGACTTACTATAAACAATTAAAAAAATAAGTTAAGCTATCCAAAAAGGTAGCGTTGGCAGCCTTCTGGGCACACTTCCTGCGGTCAGTGATCTAAAATTCTGTTTTCTACCTATAGTATAGACCCGCAGTTAGAAAACAGAGTTGTTATAAAATATGTAGATATAAGGTATAAGGTATATACTAAATTACTTCCGCTACAAAAATTAATTAACTTAGTTAAAGAAATAAAACATACCCTTTGATACTTAATCATAACTTTACTTTTACAGTACATACAAGCATATTCGAAGTACATACATTAAACATTGAAACTTAAACACAGAGTATTGAGTGCACACAAGTTAAGCGTCAGTCTTTGAACAGTCAAATCACATAAAATTATTGCTGGGACTGTACTACTAGGTATTAAGCATAATTAGCTAACACTTAAACTTAAATAAAGATATAATTCTTTTAAAATAAAATATAATTTAAAGGCATTTCAAAGGCTTTGACATGAAGAAAGGAAGAATAAGTTGGTGGACAAGTTAAAGGTCGTTTGTATTGAAATGGATAGTTTGAAGTAATGATTTTATTAGTCATCTTATCTTGTGGGATAATCCTAAATCGAGTAATTAGGTATCTACATATATATTGCAGAGTCTACATAGACTATTGGTGCGTCAGTTAAATAAGTTAAATATTAGAGGTAACAATATCTTATCATTAAGTGCATTATATTCGTACGCAAGTAGTTGTATATAGTTAGTAATTGTGCATTTGTATACATATTTTTGGGCCTTTAATTTGTTTAATACTTACGATCAATAAATTGCTTATATTTAAAACATTTACAACTTTGTAACGTTTATAAGACCGCAAAAAGAACCTTTCTCTCTCGAAACCCAGTATTTACATGAACATTATTTAATTTATTTACAAAACAGCAAAAAGTGCGCAAAAAACGATTTCACAAAATATGCATTTGAGCAATACGTTTAAATATATTTACAAAAAGCATTAATGTATATTAGAACTTACCTCTACCGCAAGGAGAAAGTAAATTGAATCTATGTAACAATAGAAATAGTGGATGAATTAAAAGTGTAACTAGAGTTCAATCACAATAACGGAAGAATAAAAAATCACTAGGTATCTATTTTGTTCTATTCTCACTTAAGACTAATTATTACAGTAAAGTATTTCAATTCTACAAAAACATCTACAAATTAGTTATTGCTATACGAAAGTTTATTTACAATAAGCCACCGTTGTTAGAGACATCAAAAGAGAAATTAAGAAAATTATAAAGATTTTTCATCTAAAAACTTTTAACTATTTGTATTATAAGAACATTTTACTACTTTCGTGTTTCTTATTCTAATATATCACATTATATTAGAATTTTGTATACTTATGTTAGTTCAATGGTCATTATTTTAAATGCCAATATTATTCTTAAGCGAAGTTTCAGTAGCTTAGAGCGGATAGTTATTATATAAGTTGAAAACTTGTTAGTGTTTGCTATACTCGATAGTCTTGAAATCTTTTCTACCTAAGTTATTTTTTTCTATCACGGTAATAACACTTCAGTCGGAAATGTCTTGTCCCGCGGCAGTGTTTAGTGTCCTCGTTTCTTCACTTACTAAATTCCTATCGTAACGTCTTTGCCTCGTGATTTTGGGCCTTATTGAGCTGAGCAGAGGGGCTGAAGTCGCGTGAGTTGGGAGTCGGCTGAGGTCTTTTCTTCCTTGTAGGAGGGGGGACGTCACACTCGAAGACTCGTCTCCTTCGTCATCTGAAATCGCCGGATAGCTCTCTTTCATTTTCAAACTACGTTCTAAGCGTCTGAGAAATCTGTAATAAAATGTAATCATTAGTAGCTGTATGAATATTGGAACGAACCGTGTCCTTGGAAAGGCTGGCTCACCTGATTTGGTTACTAATGGTTCTTAATTTGCTGACTTTAGGCGGTTTTCTAGAATCTTCAGTTAGGTCCAGACTAGACGATATTTTGGATGTATTTGTAGTATCCTGAAAGTAAGGAATTCACAGTCAAGCAAATGAGAAACGATTTAACATAGACCCTGTCTACATTCCAAATTTTAATAGAGACATGCTTCTAGCTCCGTCCTAATAGTTGTGAAAATGGTTTCGCCAAAAACTAAGCATTCCATGAGAGCTACGTCACGCACACAGTAGTAACAGTTCATGAATCCTAGACTTGATGAAGAATGAGATATATCCTGATTACTAATGTATTTGTCTACTCGTACACTGGTTCCTAAACGTTGATAATTTGTGGCTAAACATGGATGTTTCAGTAGCACAGGTTTTAGTAGGTACATCAATGAAGTCAGGCACTTTTACATACAGTCACCTCAGAGCTACGGCATTTTTGTCTTCTGAGCGGTTTCCTCAATCGCAACGGCTCACATTGCTGAAAATAATTGAATATTGCTAAAGCCTAACCACTAAAATAATAAATAAATGATAAATACAATAAATAGAAAACAGACAAAAATAATTTATAACAAATTATAAAACACGATCGCGATCCAATAGAATTTAGTCAAAACTAGACATTTTGAGAAACACCAAAGTTTTAAAATTTAAGTTCATTAAAAAAGTAAAGATCATTTAAATTTTGGAATATTTTGTAAAACGATATAAAATCTCCAAATTAACCTTCAAAACAATATTTATCTTGAGGCTACTGCTGGTGACCAGTGGTCTTGGTGCGTCGAAAACGGTATTTTCATGGCAATTATACCTGCATATCTAAATCGGGCAGTCGTAGCTCCCTTGCCGAGGCGACACTAGCGACGCTGGCGTTGGAGACAGAGTCCTCGGAGGACGATGAAGAGGCCGGCGCGGGGGCTTGTGAGCGAGAGCGCCGTCTCCCGCCCTTGCGACCACGTCCACTTGCGTCTCTAGGGCCGGGGACCTAGGGCAAGATTAGAGATATAGTAGCAACACCTATAGCTGCTAGATTTTCGGAGTTGTAGCAACTAGAACAAAGAAAGCTTGAGTGGTGGTTCTGATGTTTGGAGACTAAAAAGTTGCCAATTGGTTAAGTTTATTTTCAGATGACTCTATTTCTACTAATTTTATGCACTTACCTCCAACAAGTTATGCATAGAATGCGGCATGTGCGGTAGAGTTGACTTTGTCGTCCCTGTCGGATCATGGGATGTCGTCCTCGTTGTTCGTCTGTCTTTTTTCCTACCACTCTTCTTCGGTACATTGCTGCCTACTTTAAAACTATTGCCTTTCACGCATTCTGAACTCGGGAAGTCGTATAACCCATCTGAGTCCGTAAAAGGGAGTTGACGTCCGTAGAATAGTGGCGAAAAGCGCCCTAACCCAGTCTTATCGCTCAACGGACTCTCGCTTCTCGAACTAACAGGACTCAATGGGCTTCCCTCGGCGATCAGCGTCGGGGGCCGCAGACTCGCTCTCTCATCTAAACCTCTCTCTACGCTAACACACTTTACTATTGAACACTTGGTGACTCCGCTTGGGGATACTAAAACGGGGATTTCTAACGTCTCCTTTAATGATATCTCCATTTCTTTAGCACTGGTCGGTACATCATCTATTCTTTCATCCGTCCCAATGCCTTCATCATTTGATTCCAGAAGGGGGTCATCGGACAACGTTTCAGAATCTGAACGACCTCGCCTCCTTTCTTTGGAGTCATCATTTGATGTGGCGGGACTTGAATTAGTTTTCATCAGAGGACGTCGTCTTTGGAAACACGAAGGACCTCCGCCCGAACCTGGATCTTCCATTTCTGATGGGCACAATGGGTTACTAGACCCGCATCTCGATGGCCCTGGACTGGCCATGGAGCTATACCCGGATGAGGACAGGTTGGATTCCGACGGGGCTCGTTCGCCTCTAGCTGACATTGAGAACGGACTTAGATAGCACATGTTGCCCGATGGTGGCGGCGGTCGAGGTGACATAGGTTCATCAGACTCCTCAGTTTCGTTGTACGTTACTGTTATCAACGGTGGTGGTTGGAACTCTAAGTGCGGTGGGGTCCGACGTGGTGGAGGGGATCCTGGCGATGGTCTCTGGATTGTAAGAATAGGAACGTGTAAGGACGGAGGTGCAGGGGAAGGGGAAGACATCTCTCGTTCTGAGTCCTGGCTGTGCGTAAAACTTGGGCTTGGCGAATCCGTTACTTGGGTCGATGGAGTTGGAGTGTCCGTGCTGGTGTTGGCAGGTTGGCGAAGCTAGAAAAAAAGTTTTTTTTTAAATTTAAGGATTATCACGGTTTATTTTGCAATTTATTAAGAGTAGATCGCAGAAACTATTTATAAATCTGATCAAACGTTTAAATTGTTCTAACCATACTTCGACCTACCTTTAGCTTCAATCCACAAGGCCTCTCATTTTTTTTCTCAAACTTAATCTCATCTATTTCATCATCACTGGGTGATAAACACATAATGGCAGATTCCTCAGGATCTTGGTCTAATGGCATAGCTCTGGGTAACCTCGGAGATGGAAGGGGGGTAGGCATAGGGGTCGGCAGGGGAGTAGGAAGTGGAGTTGGGAGTTCCCGTATTGGGGAAAGGCACTTGTTAATTCCACTTGGAACTTCGAGGAGAATAGATGGTGGATGGAGCAAGCTATTTCCCGAGGATGACGACTTGTGTGCGCTTAGTGGATCTAACACCTGAAAAATGGGAGACATTATAAAAAAACCTTTTCATATAACATGGAGTATTTTCGGCACTAGCAACTAGCACATAAAACTGCATAACTAAACAAATATAAGCTTATTTAAGAATTTTAGGAACCATTACCATACCTGCACCTCGATGGTGTTATGTGGCCTTGAAACTGGTGAATCTGGTGCCAAAGAAGGGAATTGCGATGAAGCCAGTGATATATCGTCACCATCAACAGTGTCGTCTTGAGGAGACGAAGCCGAAGGTGTGCTTGATATTGAAACCCCGCCGGAAGACGCTCTGGAGGCCATGGCAGCAGAAGATGACGAGAAGTTCCGGAACATGGCCAGAATTGAGTCTGCGCTCGAGATCTTAGGCGTTCTGCTAAACGACAAGAAACTTGTATGAATGAGATATAAACGTTTAAAATGTATAAAATAGAATATTAGCCTTCGATTTTGGAAAACTACTACGATATAATACACATATATGGTGCGAGTACTTGCCTAGAATATTTCTTCAATGCTGCATTCGCCAACGTCAGGTCTAGACTGGACATAGAATCGCTTCCTTGGTTACTTGACGTACTGTGGGGAGACCTAACCTCTACTCCTGGAGATGGAGGAGTACTCGAAGCCTTTGCTCTTAACCCTCTATCAGCCATGACCGCCATCGGTATAGCTATAGTGTTAACCATATCCACTTCGGAGCTTGAACTCATTTCTGCTGAGACTCTGTTCAGTAGTCTTGCAAAAGTAACTTTCTTTTCTAATTTTGGATCGGAAATGTGTCTCATCGATGGCGATGTTGACGGCGATGAAGCCTCACTTGCGAACGAGGTCTCTTTGTTCTCGATTCCGTAATTAACAAACGCAGGAGCACTTTCGACAGTGCTTAAGGTTCGTTTCTCGGACATTTGTATAAGCTCTCCCATTGTTATTTTCTTTGAATGGTCATTCGTCGCCGCAGGGCTTATGAGTTGCTGGAGAATTTGCTTTTTCTCAGCTGCGTTTTTCTTAGTCGGAGTTGAGTTATTACGTTTTTTCCTCGGCGAAGGAGTTCCTGTGTCAAAAATCTTATATTATAATTTACTATCGATTTGCTCGAGTGTTCTACGAGTCGAAGCAACAACATCAATTGTTTATGACAAAAGCGACACATTAAATTCCAAAACATATACTAAATATTCTACAGCTTTAAAATGCTGTAGATAGCTTTATCTAGTGCATCTAGGAAGCCAAGTCTTTAGGATTGTACTGTTTACAATTCTGTAGTGTTTCCTGTGTGGAAGTGGAATGGTTTTAAAACTGAAGAAACACATGTTAAGGTGGCTAAGTCAAATACTAATACACAACAGGCACACATAGTAACAGTTAAAGCTATAAATTAAGCTAAAAGCAGTAAGTAAGGTACAGGTAAAAAATACAACAAAACATTGAGCGGCACTGGCTTATTTTGAAATTTATTTTCAGTTTTGTTGTCAGTTCTGTAAGCTGATTTCACAAAACTTCAAGCAGCGCAGAACAATGTTTATGTAGCGTACTTCTAAGGTAGGCAACATTCAACAATCAGTAACCAAGCCTGTGCAATGTCAATATAGAAAAAGAAAAGAAAACGGTTTAAAAACTTTAATAACAGACAATAGAAAAGTAATATACAAAGATATTGACAAAGCAAAGGCTCATTTAGTTGGACGATCTAAAAAGGTAGAAACGAAGGAAGGAGCGGCTAATAGATGCTTTGTGTTTGTGCGTGGTCAAGGGTGCACACATCGATAAGATTGAAGTAATAGTCATAACGAGGACAGCAAAACCAGGTAACGATGGTCAGGGTAGCATTCCACATCAATTCATTCATAGCAGGGAACATCCAGTGCTGTTTGAGCTCCAGTACACCGCGCGCTCCGCAAGGATGTCTGATAAATGTTTGCGATTGTGCGACTGCAAATTATATTCAAGTAATGTTCGCAAGCCGTGTGTCTGTTAGCGTAAGTGTCATGTGCCCTGTTTCTAACTCTTCTGGGAAGATGAGAGGGCTAATAGACACAAGGCTAAGAATTTAATGATTATAAGTAACCGTGAATTATAAACGACATCTCTACCATCCAAAATACTTCTAAAATTGATTTCTAGCAAAACAATAATCGATCAAAATGTAATTCAGCTGAAATGTATGTTCTTTTTCTTATATCATCTAGGATGAAACTATCTATCGGTTAACTATCGATAAACAAAATTTGTTACTGTGTCAAGCTAAGGATGTTTTGAACTCATAGTTAAAATTATGTATGAGGCAATCGCTAATGTTAAACTAAACTGTTAATTAGCTATGACTATTGTACATGTATGAATTCTTCTGACAGTCAATGGTCAACGGTAAGTGCTAAAACATCTAAACTACGTCAGCGGAGAGGTGACGGCCACGTTTAATTCTTTGAACTGATTAAAAATTTAAAACTTATCTAGGTGATAAAGTGTTTGACTAAATGAGTAGGTATTATCATACCAGCTGCTGAATCGATTACTTTGTCGCAGTATGATGACTTTGAGAAAGTTCTACTCTTCCACTAAGAAGCAAGTTTATTTCAGTGTCATTGGCAGATATCGGAATGGTCTAAGCGGAGATCGAATGATGGGTCTGGTCGATCGCGTATCGGTGCGGATCGCGCGGGTCCTTCGCCCTGCTCCAGTCCTTACGTCCGGGCAGCGGCTTTAACAGATCGTCCAAGCTAAAGGTGCGCGCGGCTCGCGGGTGCGGCGCTAGCCCCGACACCGACGGCTTGCGGATACCCAGCCGCGACAGCCGCGTGAGCAGCGTGCGGTGCGCCGGCGCCGGCTCGAAGCTCGCATGCGCGCCCGCCGCTGTGGACAAACGCGCGGCCCGCGCCGGCTCAGCCTCGCCGTGCTAGGAGCCTGGCGCCGTCGCCGACCGAGGCACGGCTGCGTACCGGCCGCGACGCAGACCGCAGCCTCGCGTCGCTAGCCCCACACACATAGGATTGCCAGATGTATCGCGCGCCGGGAACGAAGTTTCATACAGATTGAACGTTATACAACCCCATTAAAGAACCTATAGATTCTACACTGAGTACAGATCGCTATGGAGGACCGAGTGATATTTTATGTTGACAATTTATTTGGGCTTAGGAAGTTACGAGGGTTGGTGCAGACTTTGATGGACGTTATGCAAGGATGTTATTTCAGAACGTTAGTTTTGACAGTAGCGTAGCATGTACTTCTTCCACTCCGAACCTAACCCTAAATTTGCCACTCCGCAACCAAAGTCAAAGTCAAAGTCAAAAATCATTTATTCAGTAATATCCGCAGGGATCATCTTGAAACGTCTTAAATCTAGGTGAATCTAAGCGCCAGTTCCTCGCGACCAAGCCTAGAAGAACCCTATTGTATCGGAAAGCGTGAGTAGGAAAAAAATTGGCAAACGGAGCGAGTCGCGAAAATTTTTGTAGTTTACACACCAAACATTTAGTTAGGCATGTATACAAAAAAACGAGCGATTTTACTTTATTTGGTTTGATTAAGTATTACAATTTAAGGTGTATTGAAACTTAAATTGATGCCAAACTTGAGGTTACCTACTTCGATAATTTATAGCACTATAAAATTTGATATCAATTACAGTTCTATTTTGATCAGTTTCAGCTTGCTCCATTGACTTAAAAAGTTTCGATGAAAATAGTAATCAGATTTGGAATCTATAACATGTCGTTGAAGCCGGGCGGTCGTCGGCTGCCGCCGCCCCCTACATCTGCGCCGCCCGGGATCATGAGCCCATCTGCCTCCCACACTACGCCACTGAGTTCCGAGAGCACGCAGACAATTCAAAATGAGAGTTTGGTGACGATTTAACTCCACAAGTGTAGTTTTATTTAGGTTTAAAGCAAAGCACATTTAGCCTACATAATTTATTACTGCTTTTACGTGAGTGCCTTTAGCTCCCGGCATATTTTCTGGCAATCCTTTGGCCACTATATCACAATAATTTTAACTTGGAGAAAATGATAGTATGATGGGAATTTAATGTTACAGTTACAGAAACATTTTGACCAAGTTAAAAAATCGTGTGTCCTACGGACTCCAGAAACTTTCAACACACATCTATAAGACAACTAGATTCATGCAATAGTATGCATTATGATGGCAGCAGTTTATATACAAACTGAAATAATCACTAAGAATGCTCTAGTTTCTGGGCCCGCAAGTAAACATTCAATAGACAGTAAAAAGAGAAATTGACAAATTACGCAAAACGTGTCCTTACCATCCAAGAGACAGTGCGGATATTGAGAAAATATATAATATAGCAGAAATATTAGACAAGTTGTATTGTAGGATCTGTTGGAAGCATTTATGTGTCACAAATTTATCTTTACCTATTCAAGAGCTAAGTTATACATACAAGATCAGGGAAAGAATCATCGAGTTTTATAAAATGTATCTTATAAAGGAATCGAATGATCTGAATCACTGTGGGAGTAAAAAACTGTGTTCTTGTGACAAGCTTTAGTAAGAGAGTGTGCTTAAAATATATTATTTAGACAGCATCTTAGTTACCTCACATTTTAAATAACACTAGTGACGTCGGAAATGAATTTAACGAATTTGGGCCTAAAGATTTGTCCCTCATACATGCAGTAAAGAAACTTACGTCTGGTGCAGCGGTCGGCCTCTTCGGCGAGCAGTTTTTCGATCTTCTCAGGAAAGTGACGCTTTGCGCACCAAATGAGGCCTATAGAGCCGAGAACCACGAAGACAGCCAATAGGCCCAGCCAGAAAGGTTCTTGGATCATTCGTTGACCGAGTCCTATTATATTTGGTGATGGGTTAGGAACTTCGCACCTGAAAAATTGCACAAAGTTAGACTTGGGGTTTGGGAATGACTGTGCACCCGTTGCTGGGTATATATATAAGAAAGAAACCAGAACAATGACCTGACTTGACTTTTAAAGAGTTCAACTATTATAGTCTAACCTTTTCCCAGTCCACGATGGATTACACTGGCACAGGAAGCCCCCTGCTGTTTCCAAGCAGGCCCCACGTGCATTACAAGGTCTAGATGCGCAGGGTCTGACTCGTTCTGCGCAGCGTTTGCCACGATACCCTCGCGCGCAGATGCAGAGAAAACCCTCGTCTCCTGAAGGTCCTGTGCTGGGAGCTGTTCGTGAAACTACTGTGCAGTTACCGAATGCGCAAGGAGAACGCTCGCAGGCGGTTACCAGACAGAATATTCCTGAAAATAAAACCAGTAAATGTTGTAAAACTGTTGAAAAACCACCATGTAAAACTGTTGAATTTAAAAGCAGTCAAGTTACCTGTGTAATATCCGGAGCACTGACAGAAGTTTTTCGTAGCATCAGTAGCGCAGTGTCCTTCATTCAGACAGGGATTTGGATAGCAAGACTCGAGATTAGTTTCTTCAGAGAGCAGTAGAACTTTGCTATGGTATTCAGGATCTGAAACCAAAATGTTTTACATTAGGCCTTCCAATAGATTAACAAAATTATTGATCTCGTGCGATCTTCTTTGCCACTGCTTAACGACATTATGCTGAGGTAATAGTCACCTTTATTCACGATTAATGACACATCCATATTCACCCCTCTCTCCCCAGAATGTTGCGTTACCATCAACGAATGGAGATATGAGTTGATGATCAAAGGCGCACTTGGTTCTAGTTTCCTCTTGCTTCTGTCAATTTCGCAGAGAGTCCACTGTGTGCCGTTGTTGTCAGTGTAACTGTCTTTTACCTGTGAAATGTTGATTGTCTTTATACTGACTTGGTTTTATATTATTTAGTTTTATGAAAGATTAGTACCTATACATTACTGGTTTGGATGTTTGACACTAAGTACTTTATTGCGTGTCAATCGACTTTAAGCGCTCACCTCAATCCACCCTTCACCATCGCCACAAGGCCAGTCACTACTTCTTATTACCAAGGTAGCTCTCAAAATTGCCAACGTCAACGTGTGGTGGTGGGGAGAAATCAAGTGTACACGTATGGATGCTCGGAGAGGTGAATGTTGAGGCCAGTTTGGTGCCGCCACACGACCGGAGCGGACGTCTCCCAACTCGACAACGTGTGAAATGTTGAGGAAACTGACTGAAAAAAAAAAAAAATTATCTTACTGTACTGACTCCAGACGTGGATTTCTTGATGTGCTACGAACTAAGTTGGTACTAGATTAAGTATTTTAAAGAAATCTGTTAAATACCTTTCAAATAATTCCAAGGTGTTGTAAAAGATAACTTACTGGTCTTGAAATGAGCAAGAAACCCATTGCCCGTTATGTTCTCTCCAGTTTTCAATCTCAGTCGAAGAACCTCGAACTCCGAAACGTACAGCCCATTGGTCAAAATATTTGGATTCGTAAACGGACGTATAGGAGCGCTTTTTGGATTCACTTGTACTTCTAGAAAAGAATCTTCGGGTATTGATTCGGTGACGTTTTTTGGGACTCCTTTTTCAAATACTCCATAGCCAAAATCGTAATGACTGATGTTTAGAAAAACCCGCTTTCCTGGAATAAAATACGTGCTGATATTTTGTGACTCTCATTATGCTACTTTTTTAAATCACATTCTGTCATAAAGTACTAGATTAATAATAATTAGTTTATTACAATTCGCTAAGGTACCTGTAGGAGCCAAAATATCAATAGTGCAATCCAGATTCGGCAGTAAAAATTGTGGAAAGTTGGGACTTCTGAGAGTTCCTTCCTTTGAGGTTAAGGTCTGTGCTGGACATCCAGTCAGTTCTACGGCACGCCACGTCACTGAAAACCCCGATCCTTGAATACTGTAAAAGTAAAATGGTAAACATGGAATGCACAACAAACTGTCACAGATGACTGGTTTTTAAGAAGACAGCAGTTTCAAATTTCAAAAAAACCTGTTTAGGCTAATTATGTGAAAACTAGACACTATTGTTCTTATTTGCGGACTATTACGTCTGTGGTTTTATTCATATCGGTGCGCCTTTAGCTACAATGTCTGATAAGTCTATTGCCATCTCTTTTTGTTGATATAAAAGTAACAGGGACAAGAATATCATGAATAAATAAATAATAATAAATAAAAGTTGGAAAAAAAAATTTTTTGGACAATCCACATAGCATCATCTAGCCCAAGCAGAGCTTGTGTTATGGGTACTAAATGACATATACATTACATACATAAATATTTTTTATTATCTATAGAAAATACCCAAAACACCCGGAATAAATGTTTGCAGATCGTACAAACATTTATCCCAAGGAGGATATCGAACCTGCAACCTCCTACGTCGCAGGCGAACATTCGCGCGCCGTGCCACATCGGTCGACATAATAAAGAGCCGTTATAAAGTGTCAGATAAAGATTGTTACTTTCTAAGCTTTAAAAAGTTACTGCTATGAGAGACTATTATACATTGTTTTTTTTAAGTGCCTTTAACGTTTGAATAATAATTATATTATAATTTTTATCCTGTTAGTAACATACTTACTTATAATCAGAATGAAAATGTAATATTGCTTTATTACTCGACGCTACCCATCTTGTTTCGGCTACAGATCCACAGTATCTGGATGATTTCATGTTCCTTACATCCCGGAGCTGTAAGCGAAGTCATATTTAATAAGCCATCCCACATAATCAGAAAACTCATTTTCGCGGAACGTATTTAGGCCAAACCGCGAAATAAGATGCTTCGTTCTTATTTAAACTGATTCTAAAAGGTTAACTCAAAATAGAACCGAAGTGTTTTTCTTACATTTAGAAGTTGTGAGTCTTACCTCAACAAAATCGTAAAGACAGTCTTTTTGATATTCTAAATCGACAGTTTGGAAGATAAACACTAATCTCGTGCTACTTGGTCCCACGATATGCACCCAATTGTCGATGTCGTTATCATAATTACCGGGATAGTTGGGACTGGATAGTATTCCTGGAAAATTATTACACCAAATTACACCACTTGTTTAACGTGATCATTATAAAATCGAAAGTAACCGCAGTTGAAATAAAATATAGGTAAGTATATAGGTAAGTAGGTTATAATTCATTAAAAACAAACATTAAACCAACGTGACATCGTTACATATTTTATAAGATAAGTTTTTAAAAGTTATACTATATTGGTTAATCAGTTTGTGTTCATGCATTGAAGAAGAGTCCCACGTTGGGCGCCATTTCATCTTACCTGAAGATCCTTCAATAGTTTTGTTTCTGAACATGTTTTCATGATTCAGTCGACGTTTGCAAACGTAACCTCCGGTTATAGTGCATTTGTGGAGTGTCCAGTACAAACCACTTGGTTGCGATGGTATTGGTGACGACTTCCACTGAAAAGATAAAAGAGTTGATATTAAGACTATTCTTAGATGTCTTCCTGTTATTCTCACGGAAGATATTATATTTAGACATGGGGGGCAAGACTGATAAGTTCTATTCGACTTTATCTTACGCTTCAGAAGCCCCACGTTGGGGCGCCTTACAACTTTATAGTTTGTACAGCTTCTTTTATAATAATTACAATCATTTAATAATTGCTTCATGTTGTAAACAGCAGAATAATGTAATACCTGAACACCTAAACACGCATCCTCTATATCTCCAGTATCATTGTAAGGTGGCCAGCCCTGATACACTACAGCACTTCCATCAATCCAACTGAACTCTTCGGTGCTTTTTTCGTTGATCTTAGTGAGATGCGCGCCGAGCCAGTAGACTGATCCAGCGCTGTAGTCGCTGCTTTGTCGAATGCCGGCCACGATGAAACGCTCTTCATCTGCCGAGTGGACGGAGGACAGGTGCATATTCAGGCCTTCACACACCTGGAAAATATTAAGCAAATGAGCGCGCTGTTAATAAGTCAGTACCGGAAGCATGAATGTATCGATACATAAAATTTAACATAAATTCTCTATAAAACGGGGTTTTACCGAAATTTATCGAGATTGCTAGCATGGAACTTGTACGCTAGGTCGATAAATTTGATACGACATGTCTCTTTTTGTCGATCGAAGTTCCATGATTGCACCCCTGTTCAGATACATGATCAATGTTTGGTAATTGAGAGTTTGTAAATTATGGAAGACTGTGGGTAGCTATGCTATGTTAATTATCTATGTCGATTTCTATTGTTGTAAACTTCAAGCTGTTTTTAAAAAGAAGAATTTTCCTACAGAAATAGCAAGCTCATCATTATCTTACCCACACACAGTAAAATTGTTTGAGTAAAATAATAGTAATTGATATTGTTTGAGAATGATAAATCACACAAACAAATTCTCTGTATTGTTGATCTTACAATAAACGACTTACTGCCAGAGTGGAGCAGAGCAGAGTAGCATCATTAGCTATTCTTTGAAATTCTACAGTAGCATAACAAGAGTGAATTTTCAGTATACCGTAGTCTAAAGAACTTGCTCCTTCGTAGCAGAAAGAAAATGAGATGGAAAAGACTGTTGAGTAACTAATAAAGCTAGAAATCTTTTATGAAAAGCGCAAAATGTTTTATGAAACTATGGTATTAGTTCCGAGTTCCAAGATAAAACCTGTGGATCATTTACGTAGAAATCAGGTTTCTTGGTATTCAAACATTGAAATCAGCCTAAGCTAAGGTTCTATACATAAATATGTTTGGGATCTTTTTGTAATGTAGGAATAATGCATGTATGAAACGAATTCCCGAAATTGTACTTCTAATGAGATCAGCGGAAGATTAAAAAAAGACTTGATAAAAGTTACAAGTTTGGTTTGTGAAACTCAACAGTTGTCATTTTTTTTGACTTATAATTTATTTTTCAGCGGATTAGTTAAGAGCATTACTCTCTTCAAGACAAGAGATAATCTTCTACCGTCTTATTCCACCGTTCATTGTAAATTTGTAACCTACCATTAGGTGAAGAGTAGTCTTAATTGTGAAAAAAAAACACCACAGCAAATGGAGTCAAAGGCTCAGCTAATTCAGTCTATATCTGAAGCTCCAAGAACTCGTGAATGCGCCCCATCAAACATTATAATACAAAGAAAACACTTAAAGGCTTCGGAGAAGAAAAACACTCGTAAAGGCTTACGCATAAGCCCCGCCTTGCTGTTCTTACAAAATTATAATATTATGAGCCAGGGAAACTGGAACAAAGTATTTCCTTCTTTAAATTCGATTGGCCTTGCAAATCAGTTATATATTCAAAGTAAAAAAAATCCTGAGCTTTGCGTTGCTTGATAAACTGACCTAGGCGTTCACTCTGGAAACGATAAACAAAGTTTTGTACTGTCGTGCTGCAGTCAAGTTGTCAATGCTGGACATGCCACGTAGCCTCAAAACGACTATACGAAACTTTGTTTATCGATTCTAAGGGTAGACCTGTTTGGCGTTCACTCCAGAAATAATAAAAGATGTTCGTGTTGTCGTTTTGAGTTACATTTTGGACCAACACGGTAGGCATTCCATAGTCCAGTCGATACCAGCTGGTATGTCACGCAAACTACAATACGAAACTTCGTTTATTGTTTTTTAGAGTAGATATCCTGATAAACTAAGTAAAGCAATAATCAGCATGGTAACCATTTGGTTAGGTAAACCCACTGCATATAAAGCTATCGGTGCCAGCTTAAGTCATACTTACAAAGTTTGTCGAAAACTCTTTGCCATTTGCCAAAACTCCTAAACTTACTAAAACTTCCTAAACTTTGTACTAAATCCATTTCTTAACAAATTAAATCTCCGATTTACGCTGTTGCTTCATTGTTTTTAGCGTAGTTATATTTAGCGTTGGGAGTTTGCTGTGTTTCAGTCCTTGGCGTTGATAACTACTTTATCATTTTAAAGTAAGATGCGAGGGACTGAGAGGCCAGAATCGAAAAAACTGCAAGTTTGATTTCGAGAAAAAGTGGTTTACGTCTTTTTAATGCGTAACTTTGCAGAAGTTCACTGTAAAAGTATAAAATAGACGATTATATATAAAGACTATGTAAAAGCGAAATAAAATTTAACCGTATTACCGGTATATAACCGTATATTTTATACTTTTATAAAAATATACTAGCGAAAGTTTCAACCCCCGCTGTACCCCCGCTGTTCACCTCTACGCATTAAGACAAGTATACCTACCCTAAAAATTTCAAGTCTACTATCAGTGGTTTAGGCTGTGCGTTGTTTAGATGACAAGCGGGACAAATATTCTTATAAGTGGAAGTTTTCCTTCTTATTCTAATAAAAAAGTATGTTATACGTGCGCGTATGTATAATATGCGTGTTACCTGTTTAGCAGTAGCCCATGAGGCTCTCGGATAACCAGAGAAGAGATAGCAGTGTCCATTGAACAAAATTTGCTTCGAATCCATGCACGATTGAGCTGAAACAAACAAACATTCTTATGATGACTGCAGTTGACCGCGAGGATAGACGCTAGGCAAGTTTTGCACCAAGATATCTGGCGCGTACTATATTAGGTAGATACTTATTTCCATTCCATTTCACGTTATGCTACAAGACAAGTTTTTTCGTGTGTTTTTTCTAGAGGCACCTTTAATTTCTGATGTGTATTTTTTTGTAATTTGTTTTGGTATTACTTGAGGTTAAGACCTAAGGCTTGTGCTAAGACACAAGTATATCACATGTTAATTTGAACGAAAATGGTTTTCTTAGGTTTTGAAGAGTACTGCCATATTTTTCTTCAAAACTAGCGACAGCGACTTTCCTTTTTTTTACTGACTCGACTTTAAAACCTATTTGTTTTTATCCACTTGACGTTCGCAAAATGGTCTGTCTAATCACGGATACGAAGTACCTAGGTACAAGAGAATAGTTTTTTTGTACCTAGGTACTTCGTATCCAATTGTTTCTTTCAAACCACATTGATTTAAAATTTTCAGCCGGTCAATCTTTTTGTTAAACTTACACCTCCATCGTTTTACTGTAACAAATTGTTACAGCATTGATATTAGCAAAATTGTGAAAGTTAGATCCACAGAAGATATTTAAAAAAAAGAAGAAGTAAAGTCATTACAGAAATATTATCTCTGCAAACCGTTGATATCCAACAAACATTGAAAACCTCATACCAGTATTTCATTACCATTGTTATGATAATGGAACAAGATGTATCATGTTTGCAACGGCCATGAAATATGTAAGACCCCTTCGGGAGTTTCCGTTGCTGGTTCGGCATACACGAAGTCTTGTAGACTTTTTATCTTTATATTTTATTCTTCTGAGTCCTCGTGTCTATGCAAATTAAGTATTAAACTATTCTGGTGAGTACTATGTGAGTACAAACATTTATAATACGGTTAGTAGGGTAGGTAAAATGTAGAAGAACCTAAGCCATATAGTAAAAGAAGAAGAAGAAGAAGAAGAAAGAATTATTATCACTGTGGCGGTACTGTGTCAGAACTCTGACTTCACTGATTATTTATTTATTTAAACATAGTTCTTTCATTTTAATTGTTTTTCTAGTGTTATTTTATGTTCTGGTGTGTGATTTCGATGGTAGTTTAACCATCATTACTTGAGGTCTTAGCACAACTGTAAATAGTTGAAATAAAAGTGTGTTTTGTGGCATCCTGATTTGAACGAAGTGTCTGTTGAATAACGGACAAATGACATTATGAAGAAACATAGAATAATTAGTCCATATTCTTTGTGAAGAAAGGAAGAAGAAGTGAGAGTTCATCTGACAGGCAACGACCAGAAATACCAACCAACTGCGCTAGTAGCATATTGGAAACGGGCATAAGTAAAATGGAGCACACATAAAAAACTGGCACAAAATATGACTGATCCCTTATCGGGTCGACGACGTATGAACCTTTCATCCTTCCCTTTGGTATGATCCAGTTTGCTAGAAGGTACTTATTTATTAAAAAGGTTGGAAAAGTTTGAGTTATTCTGGTACAATGCTGACGAAAGCGCCGACGCGGCGTCAAATTGAATATCATCGTGGAAAGTATCTATCGAGTAGTAAAAGAACTCTTTTGAAAATATTAAATAGTCACATACACGTCCTCTCTCCACACTGGTCTATAGTTCAAATTATACGGGTAGGAAAAAAACAGAAACCCCCTCGCGACTCTGATACCCAGGCATGGTAGATACCCCTTCAGATCTTTTCGGGGGATTCGGGATATCTAAGGGGGATTGTCAGAGGTACGTCCAAATATTGCCATACAAACATTTGGCGAATACCTACATTTTGCATTAGTAAGTATTCCATACGTGACAGGTTGCAAGCCCATCGCCGCTGCTAGAATACTAACTCATGATATTTTTCCAGACTGGCATTGCGCACATTTTTCGGATAGAAAAATCCATCGATGCACGATGAAATAAGAACCCTAGTCCTTAGGATCAGGAAGCGAAAATACTCCCATTATTCCACTAATGCTCTGTACCTACGGGATTATACTCAAAAT
This sequence comes from Electrophaes corylata, assembly GCA_947095575.1. NCBI lineage: Eukaryota > Metazoa > Arthropoda > Insecta > Lepidoptera > Geometridae > Electrophaes > Electrophaes corylata. The sequence continues at coordinate 11,578,425 of OX352709.1, read as the reverse complement.
GATTTGTTTTACGGGATGTAAGTACTACATAATATAAGTATGTAGGTATACAATTTTCATTTAAAAGTTACAAAAACAATGCATTCTAAAACATATTTTAATTAAGTTCTGCGCGCATTCCGGAAAATGGTCAATAAGCGCGGGAACAACGTGGAGAATTCCCATTTAGCAGAGTGGGTACGACGCGCGCTAACGTTATATCCAAAGGTGCATTTACGTGGTACAAAACTATAATTATAATGTTGAACGTTTTACACAGCGCCCTAAAAGTCCAAACTAAGCAAAACTACTGCTATGGGAACCAGATAGCTGATAAAATACACGTGCGTTTTTTAAACATGTAGTTATAATATTAATCATAGAAATACATCAATAGTAGAACGACCAATGTAGCGCGGAGGGCGAATGTCCGCCTGCGACGCAGGAGGTTGCGGGTTCGATTCCCGCCTTGGGATAAATGTTTGTACGATCAAACCGCACACGACTTCGCTTGCGTGAAACTATTTTCATTCATTCAAATTTCATTAATAATAATATTAATATGCTGAACAATCCACACAGCATCATCTAGCCCCAAGCTAAGCAGAGCTTGTGTTATGGGTACTAGATGACTGATATACTTAATACAATACATTACATATATAGATATTTTTATTACACATAGAAAATACCCAGAACACCCGGAATAAATATTGGCAGATCGTACAAACATTTATTCCAAGGCAGGAATCGAACCCGCAACCTCCTGCGTCGCAAGCGGACATGCGTCCGCCGCGCCACATCGGGCCTCAGAGTAACATTGCAGAAATATTAAACAATGATTGATTAGACAGCATTGGTACACAAACTATAGGAAAACCTGTATAATGGAGTACCGATGCACTTCCCCCACTGATGACTAATGACTTTAGACAGCTGTCACCGCTCAGTTGGGACGAGATCTGTCTTCTGTTATGTGTTATATATTCTGGGTGTGGGTTCAATCTCCACATTCCCCACTGAAGACATAGATATTTGTCCTCTGTCTGGGTTTTATAAATGTCTAAGTATGTATGTGTACAGAAACACATATACAGCTGTCCCGAAATTCAACGATAAGCGAGTACCAGAGGGTCGATCTACTAATGACTACTTGAGAAAAAATATCTTAATTTATTTTGAAACTAAACTGAATTATTTTTTGTGTAAAATCTACAGGTATTCTGAGATTTTAAGGGTTGATGTAGATAGCTACTTAGCTTGCCGATACAAAAAACCGATATTTTTAAAATGTAGTTATGGTAGTTAAAAATATTATAAGGGGTGTTCAATTTTCGATAGATTTTAATATTAGTTTTGTAATTTCAAAATAAATTGAGATATTTTTTTTCTCAAATAGTCATGAGTAGGTCCACCTTCTGGTGCCCGCTTACTGTTGCATTTTGGAACACGTTGTATACGTGTTCTATCGGTCATCTGGTTCCCATAGTACAAGCTATGCTTACTTTAGGGTAAGCTGATGTGTAAAAATCTTTATACATCATCAAAATTTTTACATAAACAAGTTTTATTTATGTCTTAGTTACAAGCACAAAGTAACAACTAGAGTAAAGAGTGTGTGTATTTATAATGATGACATATTCGCACAAATAGCACTTTTTTCAAAGCAAAGCCCGAATTATATTTGAGCGTGCAGCGGAATCTCCGCATCTATGAAAAGCATTCGTTAATTCAAATTACTGCGCCGGTAGTCGGTATTTCAGTTAAGGCATAGCTTAAAAGCATAGTCACTCAATCATTACGTAGGTACTAAAAGAGCTAGGGATGCACAAAGTTGTGTTTTTAATAGTCAAATCTAAAAAGGTTTTATACATTGAAATCGTAAAGATGACTGAATCGTTTTAAAGGTAGATTAATCTAGGCGTCAGTTCTCCTGGCCGAGCAAAGAACAGGCTAGAAACTTACGGGTTAGTTTCGGCTGTTTTTTAGTAATCTTTCATATTTAAATAATCTATACGAATTATAATAATCTTTGCCCTGGTTGACTGATTCGCTGACTGACATATAAACAACGTACAGACTGAACCATTGGTCGTAAAGACTTGAAATTTTCAAGGCATATTCGTCGTGGTGCGTAGAGGTGTACTAAGGAAGGAATTTTCTACAATCTTTTTAGAATGACATAAAGTTCCAGTGTGGTGCCCATTCAATTTAGGAAGGTATGCAAGATAAAAATATGCATATTTTGGATAGTAGTAAGAACTTTTGGATAATAGAGCTCTTTTTGAAGAATTGTAACAATGCCCACAAATAATGATTATTTGTGTGAATAGATACAAGATTGAACCAACTGTTCTAACGCGCTAGACTTAGAGAAACTCAAAATAAAAAATGTGGCGGTATTCTCGCCCCTCGTTAACTAGTTGCATTCATTCGTTCTTGCATCCTGAGCGTTCCGGCATACGATGTACCTCAGACGTCAGCAATGTACCAAGACAAATATACCCTGAAAATGTAAATCTAGAGACTTGAAATTTTTAGGGTATACTCATCGTAGGATCAGTGGCTTAGGCTGTGGGTGGTCTATATATTAGTCTAATAGTTAGTTAGTCAGTAAATCAGTCAGTCAGAACAAAGATTCTTATAATTAATCATAAGTCATGGACTAAGAGTATTGCATTGTAGGGCACGTCTCTAACGAACGTGGCCTGCGAGACAATGCTTCGTTATACGTGATGGTAACCATTTAAGATTAGGTGGGCCATGAGGTTGTTCCAAATCAAATAAATAAAATAGAGTACCTAGGCAAACATCCAAGCAAAATGTGCCACAAATTTTACGTAATAAATATATTCAAAAGTTAAAACCGTCGTTTTGTTCTTAACATAATTCATCAATTGCATTGCCATCGTTGCTGTGAAGTAGCACGCCATTTTTCTTATTTTTGTTTCATTTATTCACTACCCTGCCTGGGAATTTAAAAATTCCGTCGTCGAGTGTCCCCTCTTAGTATTCAGTGCAGTGCGAGTAGAGCACGTTACCTACAGATGCGCATTCAGCCCTCAGTCTGGGAGAATATGCTTTTGCAATTTCATTTTTCAATAGACACAATGCACGTTTTAGTATCAGTGCTGATATTGGTTACGTAGTTACCCTTACGTGCTATGATTTTGTTATTTAGGTATAAAACAAATTGGGTTCTTATGTCTCTGCTGTGCGCTTGCTACGTATTCGGTACGCATTAGCTCCAAGTTTACTACGCACGTGCACGTGCTAAGGACTTGCTACGTATTCGATCCTACTTTACTACGCGTTTGCTACGTATTCGCTACGCACCTGCTACGAATTCGCTACGAACTTGCTACGAGTTCACTACGCCATTGCTATGACATATCGCGCTTGCTACGTGTTCGCTACGCAATGCTATATTTTAGTTAATACGAGCGTGTTATGCACTTACGCACTTACTACGTATTTACTACTCGATTGTAAAGTGTTATCTAGATGCGTGCTACGTGCTACAACATAAAAATGATGACTATATATTTTTTTAAGCCTCTACGTAGCAGTGCTGGAAAAAGGTCTCCCCAAAAATAAATAAATCATTTTATATCAAAATGGTTATACAATTATTTGTAAGTAATAGTATCAGTACTATATAAACGATTTTAGCGGTTACTTATTAGCTGATTACGTACAAACGCTTACCTTTTTTTGATTAATGTTTTGTAAGTTTTTTTTTTAATTTTATTTATAAATTTACCATAAAAGGACCATTTCCGTAGCTAACAGAACTCTAAAGATATCTCGCGCGTACTTAAAATAGGTTTCAGTTGGGAACGAGGTTTTTTAAAGCGGGCTTTTGTTTGAGACAGACACGGGCTGTGTCGCATGGCTGGCTGTCTTTTAAATATTTAAAGACCCCAGACACGTTTCCAGCAGCTGATTCTTTGCATTTTGAGAGGAATTTATTGTTCACTGCAGATTTTTTAATATAAAAAAATGTATTTACGATATAGAAGCTTATAAATAAATATTTTTGGACATGTTTACACAACGTAGCCCCAAACTTAGCATAGCTTGTACTATGGGAGCTAAATGACTGATAGAATACATATGTGTTTTTTTTTGTAAATACATACTTGGCATAAAATGTAACACCACACAAATAACTTGGCAATTATCAAACCCACACCCTACAGCGCAGAAGGCAGGGCTACTATAAACTGAGCTGTGACGGCCAGCCTTCTACGCTGTAGGTGGTGGGTTTGATCCCCACCGAGAACAAACATTTGTGTGATGAACATAGATGTTTGTTCTGTTGTTGTTGTATAGTCAAGGCTTTGTGATAGGTGATAGTAACCAACATCAGGTGGGTCATCTGTTTGTTTATCAGTCTTTTAAAAAAACATATTAAATACAGCAAAATTGAGATGAATCAATTTTAAAAGCATGGTTTTATGATATCATTATTCGAATATTTTTCTTTCTATACATACTATGACTAGTAAATACGCAAACACTACGATTTACTTATTTGTGTGAACCTTTGTGAGAGGAATAAATATCTTCTTATAAGGTTTCTTATCATTATCATTCTAACTCTATTACTTACAATTGTATTTTACACCGTTTCATTTTTTTTACCAATTGTATAAATCTAAAGTGCGACGGCGTCTGGGCGTCCTCAAAACTCCATTACGGGCTCCTCGCAAACTTTCCTTAACGTTTAACTTTTATTCCTTAAATTATATCACCATTTGTTTCCGGAACAAAGGTTACTTAATTGAAATAATCCAATTTTCCGCCCCGCTCCCCAAAAGGTGTCGAAAAGAGCCTCCCAAAAGGGCGTCGAAAAGAGCTCCATTGAGAGGGACCTCACATTCCTAAGGGTTCCTGAGGGTTTAATTCGCCCATCGACGCGGAAAACTTTGTTTTTCCCCTTCTTTTCGTGTAGTTTTTGTTGTGATAACTGTGACCGCTGTTAACTGACTCGGCTATCAAGATACATAGATTTTGACTATGGGTTAGTTTAAAGGTATCGTGTTCAGAGAGTTCTTCGGAAGCCTGACATGAGACACCAAGCATACGTCATGGTAAGCGACGTGTAATATAATTTAAATTAAATTTTTACAGCCCTGTGTTCGGTGGTGGGTTCGATCCCCACCGAAAACAAGCATTGTGTGATGAACATAGATGTTTGTTCTGTCTCAGACACAGATGTTGTATTGTATTCTGATTATTTACAAAAAAAAAGTATTTAAGTATTCATTTTATCAGTCATCTGAATCTTATAGTACCATAGCACATAGCTTAGTTTGAGGCTAGATGATGTTGTGTAAAAAATATTTATTGATTATTAATAGTTGTAAGATATAATGTATGTTTGTTACAAGGTTTACAATTAAACTATGGGCAAATATTTTTGTTAGAAATTATTTGTTGCCTAAACAAATAATATTTTATTAATGGGCGTGTAACAGTTAAGATAATAAAAGTGGAAGTAGCTTCTTCAAGAAATGTTTTTACGGTTGTTACTGTTACGAAAACACATTTACGTTATGTTAGTTTTATTATAGACACCTGTTTGCTTTAGGTCGATGGCCGGCACATAGTGATAGTTACCACTTTAAATGTGGTAGGACATCTGCTAGTTAAAAAAAAAATGTTAACTTGTGCATTTATAAATGCTTGTGCATTTATAAATGCATGTTTAGAAATGGCTATGGCATTTTCGCATGTTAATATTTTTTAATAGGCTGTTTTTATTTTGTCATAAACTTGTGTAAATGATATATGTATACACAGATGACCTTTTTTTGTATATAATTTGCTGATGGAACAAGCATATGGCCCACCTAACGTTAAGTGGTTACCATCGTCTATAACAAAGTATTGCTTTGTAGGTCAAGTTAGTAAAGAACGTAATATACTGCTCTGCGTTCATCAACCCGAGGCATACAGGTGCTAAGCTTCATGTGCCTGTAATTACACCGGCACCCGCACCCTTCAAACCGGAACACAGCAAGCTGCTTGTCGGCAGAAGTAGGCAGTGCAGTGCTTACTACATTACTTTGCTAAGCGGGTTCGCTTGAAATAAAAATACGGCCGTCTTCTTACGTTCATCGATTGTTGGAGTTTTACATGTCTATTAAGTATTCTACGTGGGCTTTGTTTCAAGCGTATAAACTTGGTTAAATTACCTATTATTATGTTCCAAAGTATTGGTCCTGTGGCAATCAGTGGCTTTTACCATGCCAAGGCCATAAAACTGATTATTTTGTTGTAGTAACCCAGAGATAGCTAAGGCAATTGCGATTCTATTGCTATGTAATAAAAGTTTTAAACAAAAGGAAAGCGTTACACAAGCGTTGTTCGGCGTTTTTAAATCGTTTAATGGAATAGAAAAATATACCGGGATTAGCACTGCCCGAATATTTTATGCAAAGTTAAGTGCAAAAGAAATAGATAGTGTAGCGGATATTAATAATACCTAGTATTGTGTGAATAAGACTTATATTTTTCATATTGGCATCTGTCTTTCTTTTCACAGACAATTTTGTCAATTTGAAATGGATAAATCATAGAATAAGTCCATATTCTTAGGGATAAATAAATAGTGTTTGATCAAGTCGACTTAGTAAAAAAAGTAAAGTCGGCTGTGATTGGTATTGCATAAAAAATGCGTTTTAATTCAAAACCTAACAAAAAAATCTCGTTCAAACAAAGATGCCACATAATGCAATTCATTCTAATTGCTGTCTGGGTGTTATTGTAATCTAAGTATATATTTACATTTTACAAAAGAAAACCTATACATAGAATTTTTAGTTCAGTTAAAATTATAATAAGTTTCCAATCTTTAGTTTATGACGACCGATGTGGCGCGGCGGGCGAATGTCCGCCTGCAACGCAGGAGGTTGCGGGTTTGATTCCCGCCTTGGAGTAAATGTTTGTACGATCTGCAAATATTTATTCCGGGTGTTCTGGGTATTTTCTATGTATAATAAAAAAATATCTATGTATGTAGTGTATTGTATTAAATATATCAGTCATCTAGTACCTATAACACAAGCTCTGCTTAGCTTGGGGCTAGATAATGCTGTGTGGAGTGTCCAGCATTATTATTATTATTATCTGTGCTCAAACTCAAACTATACTATGCACTCGATTTAAACCTTACCCTACCGATATAAAGCTTATTTATGTATGTAAGAGTAATACAAGTCAAGAGAATATTCAGTGTTTCAGTATTTAAAATTGGTTGTGTTCAAGTCATACTGAACCTTACGTCAATAGCATAAAGTCCAGTTGAAATAAAGCTTTTGAAGCGTAAATTCAGTACTAAAATGCGCAGAGATGTACAATATTGGTGAGGTAATCTCGTGAGGGCTTTCGTCACATTATGTTTAACACGTAACAGTGTTATCTTTAGAGTAGAAAGACACAGTGAGAAGACTCAAAAAAACTTAACCTTTTGAGCTAGTATAGTGTTTAACTTAATATTGTGCAGTGTAATAATAGTTCTTAAAGGTCGGCAGCGCATCGGCATCGCCTCTGGTGTTGCAGGTGTCCATGGGCGACGGTGACCACTTTCCATCAGGTGGCCCGTATGCTCGTCTGCCTGCTATGGCATAAAAAAAAAAAAAAAAAAAAGTTCTACTTTTAATCAACACAAGAACAAAGTGTTCTCCCCTTAAATAGAGACTGTAAGAAAAGTGCCAATGGACACATTCTTAGTAAAAATTCCTATAAAAATAAGTCATAGCAAAGTTACTCATTAACCTAATTGGAAAGGGTACCTACTGTATTTAGTTGGTAAACTAATTAAGGAAAAAAAATATTTAGAGTGGGGACACTATGCGCAAGCGTCGACTTATATTCATACTTAAGTTTACGATCTCATTGTTATGATGATTTTGCACCGAATTTGATATGTTACATACTTCCACTATGTGTCTCGCGAAGTTGCTTCACTTGATGTTAAGCGGTAACTATCACCTATAACAAAGCATTGCCTTACATGACATTTTAAAAACCGGCCAAGTCGGACTCGCGCTCGAAGGGTTCCGTACCAGTATCTATAATAAAAACGAAAAAAAACACGATTGCTGTATGAGAGAGCCCCCCTTATATATTTATTTTTCTCTGTTTTTTAGTATTTGTTGTTATAGCGGCAGCAAAAATACATCGTCTGTGAAAAATTGAACTCTCTAACTATCACGGTTCATGAGTTACCTACAGCCTGGTGCCAGACGGACAGACAGAGAGACAGCGGAGTCTTAGTAATATGGTCCCATTTTACCTTTTGGGTACGAAACCCTTCGTACCGAACATAGTTTTAATAACAACAATAGTAGAGGGGCAATTTCTAGATGGCTAAGTCTAACTTAGGAGTGACTTTGACTAGTGATTCCGAAAATCAAATCAACCGTTCTGACCTTTGACCTTAGTTAAACTTCAAGATGTCAATTAATTTGGACTTTAAGGAAAGTTACCTTTATTTCTCTCTAGGCTTTCATTCAAAAAGTTGTAAAGTACCTACTTAACTGCTTTTTTCAGAAGACCCTTTGCCTAAGGCATTTTGTAAACAACAACAACTTTGAGTCTACGCCGTAGCAATCTGCTACACAAGGTTAGTGATGAAAACTCAACAAAGAAGACAAGAAAATTTTAAACGGTTTTATTTTATTCGTATGCTCCAAACTAAACAAATAAAAATATACCTTTATTCATTTTCATGTCATCTATAAATTAAATAACGGGGAAAATTATACTATAAAATGTGAAATGCAGCTTTTCCCATAAATAACTATATAAATATTGACACACATTCACACAACGCCTAGCCCCAAACTAAGCAAAGCTTGTACTATGGGAACCAGATAGCTGATAGAATACTTACATACTATTTTTAATAAATACATATTTCTTTAGAATACATCATAATAACACCCAGACATAGAACAAACATCTATGTTCATCACACAAATGTTTGCTCTCAGCTGGGAATGAACCCACCACCTACAGCGCAAAAAGCAAAGCTGTGACAGCTGTCGTATGTCCTTATAACGAGTGAAAACAGCCTTTACATCTTTTCCATTAAGAATCTCAAATTCTTTGATAAATCTAACAATAGCTGACGATAAAATCTATAGACAAAATCTTAATTAGGAAGTCAACTCCAAACTGCTAATTAAATTCATCGAAGTTCTAGAAGTTCTGTATTTCACCTCAACACAATGCAACTCGGGTCACTGACGAGTTGTCAAGCGAAGTGAAACTCTATTACAAGGCGGTGAAGTAGATTATCGACGCTCTAGTTTGGTTCCGGCTGTAGGGCTGCCACTTGATATAAAAAATAGAAACAGAAAACAAATAGCGTCATGACTTTAATCTCTAAGCACAGCAGTACCAAGTATTACTAGAGATTCTTTGAGTCTGCGGGGGTAGTCAGAGTCAGGTCGAGATAGTACATTTGGTATATATCGGGTTGCAAGCCTATCATCGCTGCTAGAATACTCCCTGGTTTCCTCACAATGTTTACCTACACCATTTGAGAACATTAGCATTGCGTATATATTTTGAGCCCTTTGATGATCGCGGGAGTATTTCCCGCGATCCTAATAATGTTGTCAGTCCATCAGGTAGGAGGACGTCCCACGGTTCGTCTTCCATTTTGTGGTCGCCGTTCGAGAACCTTTATTCCCCAGCGGCTTTCGGTTCTAATTAATAGTTCATTTCGAGAACTTTATTCCCCAGCGGCCGAGATCTAACTAATAGGTTTAGGTTCGTGTGTATATAAGTTATAACTAATAAGTCATGTATGTTTTTAACTTATAAACAAACGAAAACAGAGTACCTACATAGTAAAGCGAGTAAGCAATTACTAACAGGATAGTGTGTGACACCCCTAGTTCCGGTCCGGTTGAGTGAGCGCAGTGAGACGCAACGGATGGCCGCAAAGTTGAAATTGAAAGCTAGACGTTACGGATTAAACTTTGTTCTTTTAAAAAGTGGTAACCGGATTATGACGGCCATGTATATAATAATAATAATAATGCTCGACAATCCACACAGCATCAACTAAGCCCCAAGCTAAGCAGAGCTTGTGTTATGGGTACTAGATGACTGATATACTTAATACAATATATTACATACATAGATATTTTTTATTATACATAGAAAATACCCAGAACACCCGGGATAAATGTTTGCAGATCGTACAAACATTTATCCCAAGTCGGGAATCGAACTCGCAACCACCTGCGTCACAGGCGGATATTCGCCCGCCGCGCCACATCGGTCGTCTAATTGTAGGTTAGGTTATAAAATTGTAGATAAATGTTTTTATGACATAAAAGAATTTTTATAATCAATAAATTACCTAGTTTTGTAAGTTAAATATTGTACGTCCATAATTAATTGATAAACTGTTGTTCCACCTAGTTTTAAGATCTTTTTTGTACAGTTTCTACAATAAATTTCGTTTCGTTTCATTTCATTTCATTAGGTAGGTTAAAAACCGTTAATTCAAAAAAACACATACATGTTGAAAATTTTTCCTCCTTTTTTGAAGTCGGTCAAAATGTAGTTCATCGATTTTTCTATTTTTATATACAAAAATCAATTCCTGAACGTTAGTCTCGCTAAAATTAAAAAACGGCTGGACCAATTTGAATATTTTTTTGTTTTGCCTTTATCCACTCTTTATCCTACTCTTGACTGCCATCACGCCTGATGAAAAATGTAGATACACCCTAAGTAGGAGCACATTTAGCTATAACCCACTTGGTCACTTTCTTGAAAGCTCCTATAAGTCTAGAAATACTAATGACGGTAAAAAGTTTAACTCCTTAGTTGCACTAGAAAATCTGATGGATTACTCACAGTCAGCATTTCAATCTTGCCTTGAAAGCTCATAAGTTGTAACATTCTAGAAATACCTACTGATGACGCTAAAGTCATAATAATAATAATAATAATAATGCTGGACAATCCACACAGCATCATCTAGCCCCAAGCTAAGCAGAGCTTGTGTTATGGGTACTAGATGACTGATATACTTAATACAATACATTATATACATAGATATATTTTATTATACCTATAAATGCCCAGAACACCCGGTATAAATATTTGCAAATCGTACAAACATTTATCCCAAGGCGGGAATCGAACCCGCAACTTCCTGCGTCGCAGGCGGACATTCGCCCGCTGCGCCACATCAGTTTCCCCTTGGCAGTTTGGACTAGAAAATCTGGTTACTCACAGTCAGCAACGGTGACTTTCGCCCGGTATCCCGCGAAGTGCCTCGAATGGTCAGACTTAAATCGGAGCCTCAACACGTTGGTCCTGGACTGGTACCGCAGCAGCTTGAGCTTCCCTCCCCAATCCCCGCAGAGCCTCCGGGCGCGGGTGTCGTGGAACTCACGCGCCCAGCCCGCACTCACCGAGTCAGATTCGGGAAGAAGGGTCTCTGTCTCCTCCCAAACCTGTAGAAAATGTAGACATACATTTATTTGCTACAAAAACACACATATACATACAAAACAGATCAAAAAGTGAAAAAATAAGACAAGAAAGGACTTGTAAATTGTTGCTACATTTTTTATACAATTTGCTGATGGAACAAGCGCCCACCTGATGTTAAGTAGTTACCATAGCCTATAACAAAGCATTGCCTTGTAGGTCACGTTAGTTAGGAACGTGCCCTACAATACACTACTCTGCGTCCATCAACTTAAGGCATATAACAACAAATTCAATATTCTGCCGCTATAACAACAAATACTAAAACACAGAGTGAAATAAATATAACAAACGTGGTTTTTTTGCCATTTTTACTATATAGATAATGGTACGGAACCTTTCGTGCGCGAGTCTGACTCGCACTTGGCCGGTTTTTTAGTATACCTAGCCCTTTGTCTAAATTTTATGAAAGAAATATTAAATAAAACTTAATCCAATATTAGAAAGCTTTTCAATTAAGATTAGACTTATCCTAAATCCGTGCCATACACTAAAAACTTAATTTCACCAGAGTAGCTCGACCTGTGAAATGACCTGAATAAACTGTAACATAGCTCATGAAGTAAGCAGCTAGGTCAGTCCATAAATCTTGCTCTAGTCGATTTTATGAGGTAATTATATCTTAGTAAACAAGTAATACAAGCGATACAGATTGAGGCATATCTTATGTACTACCTACTAAAATAATGAAATATACCTCAGCTTGATAGACGCTGAGTAGTGCATCATAGTGCAAGTTCCTAACGAGCGTGACCATGGTAACCACTTAACATCAGGTTGACCGCTTGTTTCATCAGCAAATTGTATGAAAAAAAACGAGTGTGCTTTAGACCACACGATTGAAGTAAAACTTCTTTAATATACGAAACGTAACTGGCTATGAGAGAAAGCGAGACAGAACAGTGCTTTCATACCCCCTCCATGGTAGCGTTAAACGTTTAACCCAACCTTGTTGGAAGTTGCATAAGAAGTATTACATCAAAAAGTTCTTTTATACTGCTGCATCACTGCATACTGATTAAATGCTGTAGTGGTTCAGCTGTTTCGTGCTTAGCTATCAGTATCCAGAGATAGACCAGACCAATCTTATTGGTAGTTAGATGGCAGTAACGTACTTAGGCGTACATAAAACATGCGAGCCAAGGTTAATGGTTTGGTTAACCAAATTATATTCAACAAGTTACCCTTGGGCGCAATTTGTTCACCAAAAATATATACCTACTTATTAAAATTTAAGGAATGGATAGTTTTTGAAGTAATACTTCTAATGCGACTTCCAACAAGGTTGCGTTAAACGTTTAACACTACCATGGAAGGGGTATGAAAGCATTGTTCTTTCTCCCTTTCTCTCATAGCCAGTTACGTTAGAAGTTTTACTTCAGTCGTGTGGTCTAAAGCACACTCGTTTTTTTAGGCGTAGGGCTAGCACATCAAAGTGGTACTGTGACACAATATTATGTGTTGTTTACGCACACAATGCGCGTGCGCATTCTGGCAATACGATAAACCAACTTCGGAGCAGGGTAAACATATAACTCTGCACTTGACTAGCATTTAAGTAGCACTTGTACCTATTTCTTATTCCCGCTGGTCCCCATCGGGAACGAACGGGTGTAAAAGATGGGGACAACTGACTTTTCAATATTTGATATTTATTTTACTAATGTATATAATAAGACTGACCAACATCCTGTTAAATCTTATGACACAATAACTATAAGGAATCGCTTAACATCAGGTAGGCCGTTTTTATTGTATTAATTTTTCATTTTCTAATTTTCTTTGGCTTTTGATGAGCGAGAATTACCTTTTACTTTCATGTATTGGTTTTGGTAACTTTTAGACTTTATATAATTAATTTATTGAGCACGTTTATTTAATTTAGTTCTTAGCTAGTTATTTGTGAACTTCTTAATTCAGTAATTGGGGGATTGTCTTTCAATTTGTGAAATTGATTCAAGATTCCAAATCAATTTGGAAATTCAACGAAGGTAAGGGACAAGTAATCTATCAAATACAAACCTCTCCGGCTATTTAAATGAGATTTTTGGCGATTCGACCTAAATTGTTTTTCCTTTTGTAAAATTCTTTATGTCCGCTTTTGTTCCAGTTCAACCTGTCTATCATTCGTAAGTAAGTAAAACAAGCCGTAAGTTTCTTGCCGGTTCTTCTAGGCTTGGTTGCGAGGAACTGGCGCTTAGATTCACCTAGATTTAAGACGTTTCAAGATGATCCCTGCGGATATTACTGAATAAATGATTTTTGACTTTAGATAAAAAGGCTACTGAAAAAAAGCTAAAGGAATATGTTAAGCAATAAGTTAAAAAGAAAATAGCATCACGACTTTAATCCCTAAGCACGGTGGATATCCCCTCCGTACCTACTCAAGATTCTTCGAGGATGTCTACGGGGGAGATAGTACATTTGGTACGTACCTACGTTTTACAGTAGTAAGTATAGTAGTGGTAATATACTTAATATAGATTTTTATATTTTACATAAAAAATACCCAGAAAATTGCAGATTGTACAAACATTTATCCCAATGCGGGAATCGAACCCGCAACCTCCTGCGTCGCAGGCGGACATTCGCCCGCCGCGCCACATCGATCGTCTTAATAGGTACGGTGGTACTTAGTACTTCCTCGGATGAGCCTATTCACTAATACGTTTTTTGTAGGGCTCTCGTCACTGTCAACGTGGAGGCTGTGTACGTGGCGATGGAAAGAGAAAGAGAGAAAAGAGAGAAAGGTTACTAACTTCGTTATCAGAGGCATATGCGTCGTGATGATCCTGGCTCCAGGATTCGTGGTCCGTGCTGTTGGAGTCGCCTACTTCGATGATTTCCAGGTAATCGTATGTGCAGCTGTAACAAATAGAAAGTCTATCTTGGATTTCAAATTGCAGTGTAAATTGATAACTGACGGACCAGTGACCTCACAGATCAGTGATAGCTCTGACTTCTGTGCTGGTTGTAACACTTATATATGTTATTATTGTAAATACTACTTAGAACACAATATAACACCCAAACAGATAGATAAAGATAATTACATATTTACAAACTACACATACATAAACTACTGCAAAATGTGGATTTGTTCCAAATGTAATATCTGGACATACCTTTGACTACCCCCCTAAGAATATCCTCGAAGAATCACGAGTGGGATCTTTGTACTAAGAGATCTGAAGGGATATCTACCGTGCTTGGAGATGCTTTTTCAAAACATACAAATACAAACTTTCAATACAAATACAAACTTTCAATACGTATGCACATTATTAGTACAAAATAGAAACAAAATACTTCATCAAACGTCTGAAATACACAGAACAGCGTGCAGTTTGGTTATTTTCGTCATAATTTATTTTCCAAATAGTTTCTAGTATTGTAAAACTAATGAGAATTTAGTAGTGCAGCAAACCGCAATGTTAATAGCCTGTTTGTAATAGGTTCTTTGTCGTCGACGCTTTTCCCGGCCCAATGCGGTGAAACGCCATGTACAGTCAGCTGCACTAGAATGTATACAATTTGTAATTTTCAAAATGGTGTAAATACATACTTAGAATACAATATAAAACTCAGACAAAGAAAAAACATCTATGTTAATCATACAAATGTTTGTCTTCGACGGGGATCGAACCTACAACGTATAGCACAGAAAGCAAGGATACCAACTAACTGAGCCGTGAGACAAGTCAAAGTGTGATACTGCCTTAAGGTTAAACAAGTCGGTACGTTGTCCATACAAATGCTGTAAGTGTTTAATGTCTACTATTTATTAACGTGCGTCCGAAGTTAAGTTTGATACTGAATTATCTTGCCATTATCTAGGTACGTTACCCTATATGCTACAGTAAAATCAGATTACCTTGAAAGTTACAAGCGTCGAAAGATTTAGTACTAAATTTTGTAACGCTTGTAACTTTCAAGGTAATCTGATTTTGCTGTAGCATATAGGGTAACGTACCTAGATAATGGCAAGATAATTCAGTATCAAACTTAACTTCGGACGCACGTTAATAAATAGTAGACATTAAACACTTACAGCGTTTGTATGGACAACGTACCGACTTGTTTAACCTTAAACGTAATTGTGTTTGTAAGTAGGTACAAACCAAAGACATCCTGCAAGCGGTTTCTCTTTGTTATTATATTCTTTCTTACCTAATGAAGCAGGAACTGAAAGAGCTTCAACAATGTAATTGAAAATAAACATTTCGCAAAATAGCAATACATTTTTCCTTCTTCCGCTCGGATATAGCTTTTTACCCGACTGCCCAGGAGGATAAAAGTTAGTCGAGTGTATGTATGTATGTTTGTATGCATGTATATTACTATGTGAGCATGTACACAAACGGCTAGATGGATTTTGGTAAGTAAGGCATTGTTGGATTAGAAACACAGAAGAAAGTGTTAGCAGAGAATGAAGGCGTGGAAGATATTGACACTGAGCGATGAGGCTTTTTTTCCATTCTACAACTATGTTTTATTTATATTTTTATTTCTTATTACTTGTGTCATGTTTAGTAAACAATTTTTAATGTTTTTTTTTATTCTTATTCAAGTCCACACAAACCCTTCAAGCCACGTTTGATATTAAGCCAAACTAGATGTCGCCACATGAAACAATAGAACGCACTTTTGTTGCAATTTGAAGCCCGCGAAAATCAAAACACAATAAAAACAAAATGGCAAGCAATGTTAATGTATTTTTTCCGTTCAAAAAATAAAGATTCGTTCGTCCTGTTGATTTTAATTTAGACGAGGTTGTATAATGTACTACGTTTACTTTTTCTCACTTCTGCTACGTTATTTGAATTTCGAAACAGTGAGAAAATTACACAGACTAAACTATAATGAACCAAAGAGAATTTATACAAAACTAATTAAACCTCACGCACGTACTTCTCTTTTATTGTTGTTGTTGAAATAATGGTATGGAAATAACTTTAAACTATTTGCTAACATTTAAGTTTACATAACTTTACCACTATTCAGTTGATTGGTTTCAGTGACTATAAATACCTATAGCACCTGAGTTTGAAGCGGATATTTATTTGCTAGCTTCATCATCATCAACCAGCAGAAGTCCATAAGAAGTTTTTTTTAATACTATTTGCTGATGGAACAAGCTTATGGCCCACCTGATGTTAAGTGGTTACCATCGCCTATAATAAAACATTGCCTTGCAGGTCACGTTATGTAAGAACGTGCCCTACAATACACTGCTCTGCGTTCAACAACCTGAGGCATACAGGTGTTAAGTCTTATGTGCCTGTAATTACACCGACACCCACACCCTTCAAACCGCTTCGTCCAACTTCGCTTCATCTTTCCGCTTTTTGTCGCCATTCGAGAACCTTTGTTGTACAGCGGCTGTCGTCTCTTCGACTTGCTGAGCGCTAGGCACTTGATACTCAGAGATAGGGCATATCCACCGTGCTTGGGAATTAAAGTTGTGAAGTTATTTTTTTTATATATTGTATTTTTTGGCATTGGATTACAAAAGCTAATATAATATGCTCAACTTATGTGATATTCGCACAAGCCAACTTGGCACCGATTGAGACAGGTCTTGGCTGACGGGGGCAAGTTTCTCATGCACGACGGACAGCTTGTTTACTGAACCATAACTATACAAGAAGTTAGATATATATCATACTAGCTGTCCCGCTCGCGACTTTGTCTGCGTGTGTTTCTCTTACTGCCAACATTCCTGTTAGTTACAATCAATCACTTAATATTAAAATACTTAAAATTGGTATTCTTCTTGGTGAAGAGGTTAACTAAGACAGGAATTTTCAACCCGGTCAGGTCAGCGAGGGTTGAAGTTTTTTTTTATGCCATAGCAGGCAGACGAGTAGACGGGCCACCTAATGGAAAATGATCACCGTCGCCCATGGACACCTGCAACACCAAAAGCGATACCGATGCGTAGCCGACCTTTCAGGAAAAGATTAAACCGTTTCTTAAAGAACTTCATAATAACTTTTAAGCGTTTGCATGATAATAACTCCACCCAGACAAAGTCGCGGGCTTTTTCGTTAAATAAGTAAGTGCCTAAGTAACGGATACTTCTCAGTAACTTAGGATGTTTATAAAGGAAGAAAAATTGCACCGCTAACATCAACCCCGGGCTTAGGTGTCGGCCATTAGGCCGGGAAACCGCAGCTGTCAGATAGCCTACTTTTCATCTGTAGGTCTACTCTCAGAAACGATAAACGATAATAATAATAATGCTGGACAATCCACACAGCATAATCTAGCCCCAAACTAAGCAGAGCTTGTTATGGGTACTAGATGTCTGATATACTTAATAATAATACATTACATGCATAGATATTTTTTTTATACATAGATAATACCCAGAAAACCCGGAATAAATATTTGCAGTTCGTAAAAACATTTACTCAAGGCGGGAATCGAACCCGCAACC
This sequence comes from Electrophaes corylata, assembly GCA_947095575.1. Lineage (NCBI taxonomy): Eukaryota > Metazoa > Arthropoda > Insecta > Lepidoptera > Geometridae > Electrophaes > Electrophaes corylata. The sequence continues at coordinate 11,560,472 of OX352709.1, read as the reverse complement.
TCCTGCTTCGCAGGCGGACATTCGTCTGCCACGCCACAACGGCCGACAAAAGCAATAACGCGTAACCAGATTCGACCCCACTACCCAAATGCCCTAGCTATATTCACTAAGCCTGTATTGCTCCGCATTTGTAATAAAAATATTGTGTACAAACAAAAATTCAGCTAAAAGTGGAACCTTGTATATTTTCAGCGTTAATGAACTTTTATGGTGTAAAGTTGGAATAAAATTAAAGTTTCTGAAGTTTACTTTTGTTTTACACGTCTGCTACCGGAAGTTGTAGTTTGTGAGGGAGGGTAATTAGGCATGATGGCAGTAATTAAGAACCGACTACTAACCTCACAGCTCAGTAACTAGCCCTGACTTCTGTACTGTAGGTGGGTTCGATCCCGACCGAGGACAAACATTTGTATGATGAGCGAATATGTTTGTTCTGTCTGGGTTTTCTATTGTATTGTATGTATGTATTTACAAAAAACGTATATATAACGCTAGCCTATTGCTCTGCGTGGTATGGGCATGTCATAAATGTTGATGGATATGTGGGTAGAGGTAGACCAAAGAAAAGATGGTTGTATTGTGTGAAAGATGACATGGATAAGAAAAGAGTGTGTACAGATATGACGGCTGATAGAGAGGAGAGGAAGAAAAGAACATGTTGTGCCGAACTCACATAAAGTGGGATAAGGGCAGGAACATGATGTATAAGTATTCTATCAGTCATCTGGTTCCCATAGTACAAGCTATGCTTAGTTTAGAGCTTGATGATGCTGTGTAATGTCCAGAAATATTTAATTATATTTAATAAAATTAAATATAAATATATTTGGCAATCTCTCGCGAATTTGGTGTAAACCCGTACAACGAAAGTATTACAAAAATTGTAACCATATATCAGAAACGCGGTTCTTAATCGAAATTTCTATTTACGAAAATACCCCCAAAACAATCAAGACAATGATTCTTTCGAGGATAAGTACAATCAACGCTGAAATTAGTAAGCATATCTCTGGAACGAATTAAAGTTGATTTCATAAACGATGTGGTTAAGTTGTGGTTGGTCGATGACTGATGTGGCGCGGCGGGCGAAGGTCCGCCTGCGACGCAGGAGGTTGCGGGTTCCTGCCTTGGGATAAATGTTTGTACGATCTGCAAATATTTATTCCGGGTATTCTGGGTAGTATGCATAATAAAAGATATCTAATATGTATGTAATGTATTGTATTAAGTATATCAGTCATCTAGTACCCATAACAGAAGCTCTGCTTGTCTTGGGGTTGGATGATGCTGTGTGGATTGTCAAAAATTATAATTACTGAAGTAATACTTCTTATGCTACTTCTAACAAGGTTGCACACTACCATGGAGGCGTATGAAAGCACTATTCTTTCTCTCTTTCTCTCATAGCCAGTTACGTTTCGTATATTAAAGAAGTTTTACTTCAGTCGTGTGGTCTAAAGCACACTCGTTTTTATGCAAAAAATCTTTTTCTATCTACTTCCGCTGACGACTGTACCTCAAAACGAGCTCAGTGTAAGTACCCGGGTGCGGTTTGTTTAGGTAATTTGTCACAACAAAGATTACCGCCGCGGGATTTAACTTGAATCAGTTCAAGAAGATTTCAATTTCAAGACTTTCTACCCTGTTTGTTCATCGGGGCGTGTTAGGGTTCAATGTTGGTTTAGTCGGGTATAAACCAATTTATATTACAAATTCTAGTAAGTACTTGTGGTACAGTTCTTAAGCGATTAGTATTTTTTATACCGCTTTTTACCGGTTACTGGCCCACCTGATGTTAAGCGGTAACCATCACCCAGTTACGTCACGACATCAGTCTGAATAGGTCTGCAGCTGGATATAGGCCTACCCCATATTTAGAGGGTTGCCGTAGTCAATAGTAATAATAATGCTGGACAAACCACACAGCATCATCTAGCCCCAAGCTAAGCAGAGCTGGTGTTATGGGTACTAGATGACTGACATACTTAATACAATAATAATACTTAATGAAATATGTCCACCAATATTTATTTATTTATTATTATTAATACATTACATGTACAGATATTTTTATTATACATAGAAAATACCCAGAGCACCCGGAATAAATATTTGCAGATCGTACAAACATTTATCCCAAGGCGGGATTCGAAACTGCAACCTTCTGCGTCGCAAGCGGACATATGCCCGCCGCACCACATCTGCACAACCTGGACAAACTGGACAGGTGGATTTGTGACTGCAGTGTAGGTGTTTAACACTCAGAAGATACCTACCTACAGCCTGCCCGTTTCTTTTTTTATATGCAAAATTACGTTTGAAGCCTCGTGAGTACTGAGCTCAATATAGTCTATTCAGTATTCACCACAGAAGCAAATAAAATAAAAAAACCGAACAAAAGAAAATGAGTCTGCGCGCAATCGTATTTATCCGTATTTCCATCTGAATTACAAATTTTAATCCTTATGCTGTAGATATTAAAACTGAAAATAAAAGCGTAAGCTCTGGACAGACGGCGATTGTAAGAAAAAGCATAGTGTTTTCTCTCTTGAATCTTAACGTTGGTCATTATGATGAAATGAGAGTTTTAATGTTGAGTACACCAACGACGAAGTTATCTTTTTTCTCAGCTAAATTGGTATTCTCACAAAAACATTAGCCTTTATACCTGTTCCATCAATTTTCATAATAAAAATGGCTCACCTGATGTACCACTTAGCAGCTTGCAGCCACCCACGGTTTCACCGTAACATCAATACAGGCGTTTTGCTATAACACAAATTTAAGGTACTTTTCCTCCCTCTTCCTTAAAGTAAAACATCGTGAGGAACCTAGTTTTGCAACCTGTCACGTATAGAATATTAACTACTGCAAAAATGTGGATACGTACCAAATGTAATATTTAGCCATATCTCTGACTACCCCCTTAGATATCCTCGAAGTACCACGAGTGGGTACTTTGTGCTAAGAGATCTGAAGGGATGATTTTTTTTATGTCATTGCTGATGGAACAAGCGGATAGCCCACCTGATGTTAAATGGTTACCATCATCTATAACAAAGCATTACCAAGCATTATGAAGTGTTTTTATTCAAATCGGTCTAGTAGTCCAGAGCATGATTATGTCACAGACATCTAAACTTTTTAGTATTTATAATATGCAGGATTCATTCAATTAATAATAAAACAAACAATAAAACTCAAGTATGTACTTACAAAAATTATGATCTAGAAGACCTCTAAAGGTTCTTAAACTAATTTCGCCTGCAGCCCATTATAAAAATCAATAATTTTTCAGCACTCCCGAAATTAATTACTTTATTAATTTAGGTAGGTTTTAATTTCAGTGATTTTTAAAGAAATTACAAGTCAGCCATCACCTCCCTAAGCAACTCTAAAACCCCTATTTTTTTGAGTCCCTTACCGCCCCCCTCTTGGCCTCCAGCGCCCATAAGGGGTGTCATCGCCCACTTTGAGAAAGACTGATCTAGATTAAAGATATGACTTTCAAATAATTAGGATTTTTTTAAGTTTACCTTTCTTTCATTAACTTAAACCTAATGTATATAAGGTGTGTTGGGTGTCGGACGAGAAAATACAAATAAAAAATTAAATAAAACTCCAGTTTACTCATAGAAGATACATGATAGGATAAAAGGATTTTATTTCATCTATGCTGGATAACAAAGGTTAATATGTCTCTGTCCTGACCTAAGCTAGCTAAGCTTATACTCGTCTTAAGAATGCATTCCAATCTGTCTTCGAATGTTAAGGTGACACAAGTCACCAACTCAAACTCGTCGATGGGCGTGGCTAAAGGCGACGCGCAAGGACCCCATTTTGTGTAGGATAGAGAGAGCAGGCGTTAGTGTTATCTACACCAATGATAAAAATCTTTATCCTGATTGACTGACTGACATATTATAGCACTACCTAAATCAATGGTCGTAGAGACTAAATTCAGAATATATTCGTCTTGGTGCGTAGAGGAGTACTAAGAACGGGTACAGCGGGAGTTGAAGTTTATATGAAAATGACTGTCGTCTGACTTTTGATGACTTCTTTTTGTGGCATGTGTCCGTCGTTCAACGGAAAATTTTCAAACGTCAAGTAAATTTTATAAATAGTTTTTAGTGAAATCAAGTCGGTAAAAAAAAAGATAAGTTGGCTGTCGTTGATTTGAAGAAAAAGATGGCGTTTTACTTCAAAACCCAAGGAAAACCTTTTCGTCAAATCAGGATAAAACATATAACACTTTCATTATAATGAAGGCTGAGCTGTGATGGCTAACGTTTTGACAAATAGTGCTGTATTTGTATATAACACTACTAGACTACAGAATGTCATTTACACAATTTCAAGAGTCCGTAGCTAGTTTCCAAGCGATTGCAGCATATCTTTCAAGTAAATAGCGTTTTGATATTACCCCGCGGCGCCTTATCAGGCCGTTTGTTACCCGACGACGCTCTCGATAGCTTTGGAAGTTTGGAAGCACCAGCTATCATGGAATGGCTTGTGCAAGTGCCACTATTGGGTTTTGCATCTTCGTGGAGATAATGTCATATCTGTGCTGAGTAGTTCAATGCTATAATAATAATATGCTGGACAATCTACACAGCATCATCTAGCCCCAAGCTAAGCAGAGCTTGTGTTATAGATAAGATAAGATATCAATCAATCAATCAATTCTTTTATTTGCAAAAAAATATGGTAGTATAAGTACAATGATGTCACAAGTATTTTAGTTCCACATATTTTTACCAACTAATGGTGTGCAAAAAATTTCGTTCCCTACTAAAAATATTAAAATTTTAGGTTTTTACATTATTATTAAATTACATTACATTACATTATCATTAAGTACATTACATTTTTATTTTGAGGTAAAAAAAAAATATACCTATACATTAATCAAATACTAAAACGAATTCAATACTAAAGATAATTTATTAGGATCAAAAAAGTACATAGTGAATATGTTTTATGCTAATCGTACAATATAGATCTGTAGCTTATTATTATAAGAAGCTGGCGTAGCTTCTTATAATAATAAGCTACGAATTAAACGCTAGCAATTTCGTATCTACGCAGGTATGGGTTATGGGTACTAGATGACTGATATACTTAATACAATACATTACGTACATAGATAGTTTTTTATTAAACATAGAAAATACCCAGAACACCCGGAATAAATATTTGCAGATCGTACAATCATTCCTTCACCGTTTGTGAGCACTGGTATTGCGCACATAATTTTTTTCAAACTATAAAACCCATTGGTGCACGACCGGATTTGAACCCACGACCTTTGACTTAGAAGGCGCGGTCACTTCCACTACACTGCCGGTACTCTCACTATCACTCGCATTATCTCAATTTTATAATTTCAAGCGTTTCGTGTCCATTTATGATACCTCCTAGCTTTCTTCAATTGATGGATGGTGGGGCTAATAGGGTTGGAGACAGATGGGGTACAATACAACTAACCCTTAAGTGAGCTACGAGTGAGCTTAGAAGCTTAGCTCTGGACGTGACACCTCCTCGCGATGAAAGCGTGGATTAAGGGGTTAGTCATTGTGTACATTTGCTGGAGAGCTGTAAACTGGACGAATTTGGCTACCCACTTATGTTATGCTTTATTTAAAACTCAACGGGCGTTTTGAAATCTCTAGTGTTAGAAATACTTTCAAATTATTGGAAAATACATTTTTTTGTAAAATTTTGTGATGGTACATGTCGAAGAACCACCAGATAATCTAAGTAAAAAAAATCTGTATTTATACTAACATTACAAAGAGGAAAGATTTGATTGTTTGTTTGTTAGTTTGTTGCATTGAATATGCTCCGAAACTACTGAACCGATTTGAAAAATTCTTTCACCGTTGGGAAGCTACTCCATCCCCAGGTGACATAGGCAATATTATATTTAAAAAAAAATAGGGATCCTTACTAAAACCCGTGTGAAGCCGGGACGGACTACTAGTCTATATTAATTATAAGAATCTTGGTCCTAACTGACTTTTTTTTCTAGGTGACTTGCTAACTAAACAAGCAGATGGCCCACCTGATTTCAAGTGGTTACCATCACCAGTGGTTAACCAGCAATAAAATAATGTTTGTTCTCGGTGGAGTCGCATTAAAAATAAAACAATGTTTGTTCTCAGTGGAGATCGAACCCACAACCTACAGCGCAGGTAGAGCTATACAAGCAACGAAGCTTTGAGTACAGTCAAGTCAGGTCTGAAGTAACAAGGTTGATCGAATCACGCTTTTCATAATCCAACATGTACACTCGCGTGAAAGGTACCAGAGTACATCCAACACGACAAACTGTTAGCTAACATTAATTTAATTTGTTCGCGACAGTACCGAAGTATACGAAACTTTAAATTATTAACGCGAATGTGGTTAAAGCCGGTAATGTGTGGGTTTTAACTGCATAGTTTAAACATAGCGACTGTACCGTGATACGGTAAAACAAGTGAAAAAAGGATTTGAACACACTTGAGTCAATTGACCATTTGCTTGTGTCAAATGACCACTAATGAATGAATGAGTGATAAGAGCAACTTTATAATGAGAAAAAGACACGCAGCAAGCAGATGGGCCAACTGACGTTGAACAGTCCCCTCTACCTATATCGTACAAGAATTTCGTCGCAAAGCACTCCCGATTAGCATACTGGAAATCTTACAATAACGCTCAGGTAACGTTAAATCTTCGAACAATGCAGATTCACACTAGGCAAGTTACTAAAACAGTCATTGGAGCAAACGAATATTTGATTAGAGATCGCGTTTAGGTAAGCGTAGTAGGACGTCATCCTAGGTGGGGTGACGATATGCGCATGTAACTGGCAAACACTGGATTAGAGGAGCCGAAGACAAGGCTCAGAGGTACGTTTAAGAAGAGACCTACGACCAGTAATGGACTAATATAGGGTAATCATGAAATAACTAAGCTCAGAGGGTACTGACAAAGTGATTTGCGAAACATCCGAGTGAAATATGATTGTGCAAACTTATTACCCGTTTAGGGGTTGAGTTTCGGGAATTTCTTAGTGCATCTATCCTTTGTCCATTTTGTTTTAATATTGTTGTGTTAGTACTGAGCAGTAGGGAACTATGACAGTGGCGTCGAGTAGGCCGCCCACCTACTCGATCAATGTAAACTCAGCATAGGAGTGAAAGATATTTTAATAAGTCACACCCAGGCTCTTTACCGTTTCGTATAATATGATAAAATTATATTTAAAAGTAAATGACGAACATTATATAATCTCATTTTAATAATCACTGCAGGTGAAACGTTAAAAGTATGTGAAGTATTTATAAAGTATTTTATAAGAATGTGAAGTCTACGCTGTTAAACAGGACTCATATGCAACTTTTTTTATGTGACTATATGATGGAACAAGCAGATGACCCACCTGATGTTAAGTGGTTACTTATCTATAACCAAACATTGCTTCACAGGTCACGCTCGTTAATGGCCGGTACAGATTGGTGCAATGCAACATGTAATGTAACATGCAATGCAAGAATTTGACGTCCACATTGCTGCAATGTATCATGTAATGTAACAGCATTCGCATAGTGTGGACGCCTCGCGCGCACGAACTGCGCCTGGGTCGCGCACGCTCCGAGCGTTACAATTCGTGCGCGGCTCGATCCGAGATTTGTCGGTTTTTAGTACGAACACAAAGGGGCGCGCAGTGTGCGCAGGACTCAGCCGTGGACGGTCGTTCGTTTCGTTCGCATGCGCAACGATCATGGCGGTGAAGAGAACACGTGTGACGAGGGCTAGTGTTTGTAACGAAATGCGGGAACGATGTTCTCGTTCTGATTCGTAGTCAATGCGCGTACCGCGCGCGCCACACGTCCAAGGCAGCAGGGAACATGCAATGTAAGGCAGAATATTACATCATGTTGCATTGCACCAATCTGTACCGGCCATAACGTGCCTAACATTGCACTACTCAGCGTCCATCAACCTCAGGCATACAGGTGCTAAACCTCGTGTGCCTGTAATTAGGTACACCGGCACCCAGACCCTTCAAACCGGAACACAGCAAGCTGCTTGGCGGCAGAAACAGACATGGTAGTAGTACTTCCCCGCACGAGCCCTTGACTAAGAGGTCTACTACTACTACATGTGGAGTTTCCCTTACATGGGGGGCGACCACAATATTAATGTTAAATACTCAGGAAATGCTGCTACTTGTCCCCTGCGTATCCTTAATCACTTTTTTCGCCATCTATGAGAAGAGATGAGTTCTATTTTATGCTGGGACTGCCACGATTCTACCACAAAATTTTTCCTTTTTTATAAAGCGTACTATCAAAAGCTTATTACAATGCAAAAGATATGATCTCGATTGCAAAACAAAAGATTGGCCCCAGAGACATGTTTATATTGATCTCGTACAAAGTGCTATTTTGAGATAGAGACAATATTCTCTGAGACTAGACAAGTATCTAATCTAGGACTACACGGTTGCGGATTTTGCAGAAATAAAGTATTAATTATTTTTTGTAATTTACGAGTACTTATCACACATTACCTTTGCTGCACTCGAGAGTGCATTTCTACACCGTGAAAGAGTAACTTCAAGCTGTAACCGCACGTCGGCCGCGCGGTTAAGAATATCAGTACCGAGTAATAGTGTAAGTATAGTCTTTATATTCTAAGGACGTTAAAATTCCTGTCAAGCGGCCAACCGCGCGGCCGCCGCGCAAAAGCTTTCGCGCCGTACAAACGCGCCCGAGTTGAATAATTTTAGAATTAATTTCTTAATGCACCAAGATGAATAAACCATGAAAATGTCAAGACTCTGTGACCAGTAGGTCTACTCTTAGAAACGATAAACGAAGATTCGTGTTGTCGTTTGGAGTTACACTACGCGGCATGTCAGGCAGGATAACTTGACTTTTGTCGGCTACCGAGTTACCCCGCAGTATGTTACAAAACGACAATACGAAACTTCGTTTATCGTTTCTAAAAGTTTAGTTTACACTCTGCGTTGTCTGCCAGTCAGTCAGTCAGGACAAAGGTTGTAGTTAGATTTTTTTCTCACAATTTAATCAAATAGGTGAAAAATTAAATACGTTTTTAGACTGTCTATAAGAAATCGTAAAATGTATCGTACGTTCTGCAAGGACGGGAATCCGGTGTCTTGTGGTCCGGGTTTTATTTTCCAGGGATTTCTTCTGAACTAGCTTGTAGTGAGATCTGCATACGTTCACACTACTGGGGATTTGTCTCAAGTAGCGTTGGTAGTGAGTAGGGTTGGGGACCTCTCTCGGATCTCTGTGATAGCATTCATGTTTAAATAGTGTTCTATTCAAATTTGATAAGGTTCTTCAGTTGTTGTTATTTCTTTGGTTCTTCAGAAATAGTTAGTAATCCAACTTAAAAACTTAGTAGGTATGAGTTTTATTGAGCTGTCATCCCTAAAACTGGTGTAAAAAAGGTATGAAGATTGTATAAAAAACTCAAAGAATGCAGACGAAGTCGCGAGCGGGTCAATTAGTATAACATCTTTAAAAAACATCCCCATTGTCTAGCTACTCTAGAGTACAAAGATTTTATATCATCCCAAAAATTATTTCTTTAAACCCACGACCTTCTTTATTCTTTGTTGTACACACAAATTATACAGACAGTTATTTTACAGCGGTCATGTACAAAGGCGAGCTTAACCTAAAAAGAGTTTTCTTCCAGCAAACCTTAGAAGATAAGGAGAGCAGATTGTAATGGTGGGTAGGTGTCCAAACACAGAGTAGATAATGAGAAAATATATATGTGTAGGAGAAGATTTTATGACTACTTTAGAACACAATACCTATCAAGACCTTCCCCTTGATACGGGTACTACTCCCCGTACCTACTCCCTACTCTAGAGTACTCACTGTGGCTCCAACTCTGTCATCAGCTCCTCAAAGTGCAGTGTGAGTGTGTGATGGGGCGGCGCTCGTAGCTCACTCACACACTCCACATCATCAGGATAAGGGCGCGGGAAACCAGCGCTGGACACAGTCGCGTGCGGGTGCGAGCGAGACAGCTGGATCGTCTCATTGCATTGTACCTTCGAAGCCGTGTATGGATCTGTGGAAGAGAGAAAACTATTATAATATGGTTCCACCTTCAGCATGAGAACCGCTAAGGAGTGGAATTTATTGCCAGCGTCTGTTTTTCCTGAACACTATAATCTGAATCTCTTTAAGAGTGAATAGGTGTATTCTAGGCCGTCCTTTGTCAGCTTAATTGTCACTTACCACCAGGTAAGATTGAAGCCAAAGGACAGTCTATCAATGATAAAAAAAATACCACCGTTTGCTATGACAAAGTTATGACGTTTGCACTTGATGTAATCCGACTTAAAAGGATAACTTATGTATGCCGTTGGACAGACACGTGCAACCACGTCTCCCAGTGGTAAACACAGTGCATTGCCACATAGGGCACATCCTTGGTGGACGTGCCCTATATGAGATAATGCAATCGGCTGCTTATTCTGTCATTTTTCAGAAAAAACTCATCAGGTATATACCTTAAGGCGGTGGTATTCGCCAACGACCTTGAGGAGTCTGTCCATACTGAGTTGCACTGCCGCCCGTCGCCCGCACAGGGACCCGCGCGCATTTCATATCGCATTCAAGAAATAATTATTTGTAGCCTAATGAATTATTAGTTCGAACTGCCAATTGTTCACTTTGTGATAAATACTTTGACAAATATTTGTGTGAAAAAAAAATACTAAAAATCAATACCGTTTAGAAGAAATAACCAAAATTAAAATTGCTTTACTTTGGATATTTTTTTCATATAGTAATAATATAGTTATAATTATTTCAATTGTTCAAATTATAATGTGGTCTTTAATAAGCAATATATATATTTTTTGGACATTTATACTCACTCATCAAAGAGAAATAACACGGAGAAAACCTCTCGCTGGCGGATACCACCTCCTTAAAGTCTCTACTGGCATTAAAGACCGTTTTACAACACGAGCGAGTGACTTCGCAAAGTCAAAGTTAAAGTCAAAAAGCATTTATTCAGTAAAATCCGCAGGGATCATCTTGAAGCGTCTTAAATCTAGGTGAATCTAAGAGCCAGTTAATCGCGACTAAGCCTAGAAGAATCCGCACCCGCTGCATCCCTTCAGGGGTTGAATTGGGGGGTAAGATAAAGGTTGGCGGGCTTACCCCAACTATAACAAATAACCCTACCCTTAAAATTTCAAATCTACCAATAGCTGTGTGCTATCTAAATGCCAGTCAGTCAGGACGAAGATTTATAATTGTTTTAATCCGTTCCTACCATAAATCTTCATTATTCTAAGTGGAAGCCTGAGCTTTCAATAGCTAAAGTACTTTGGGTAATATTATTAGAATATTCTCTCGAGTAAAAAGCAAACGAGTGGAGTTACATTACATTTCAATCTGAGCGCATCTGTTACGACATTGAGTTTTCCCGCACCACAAATACAGTACCTACACTCACTTGCATTCAGGTGGTAGAAAGAAATAGAAAGAAAAGTAAGACCTTAATCCCTAAATACGTAAGATTCTTTGAGGAATTTCATAATAGGGATTTTCATAGGTAAGTTTAAATATAAGAACATACCAACTTTTTACAGTAGTTGGTATTCCATACGTGACAGGTTGCAAGTCCATCGCCGCTAGTATACTAATGGTTTTCTCACGATATTTTCCTTCGCTGGTTGAGAACACTGACTTTGCGCACATAAATTTATCGAAAGAAAAACCCTTTGGTACACGACCGGATTCGAATGAATACTTAGTCATGTGCTACTAGTCGTACATTTTTTTATACAAACCTTGCGGGTTAATTACACCACTGTACAACTGTTTGACGCAGTTTAGTATAATGACGTATAAAATAATTTATTGCATGATAAATTAAAATCAACTTGTCAGATAAGCCTGAAATGATCGTAAGTTTAACGCAACTTAAGGCATAAATAATAATTATGTCAAAAGGCGTATGAAGTCAAAACTACTTCAAATTCTATATTGCGTTTCATAAATCTTCTAACGGTAGTTAATTTACTTATGAGTTGAAATAATAAAGATTTACCTTACACTTTGACAATCCACACAGCCTCATCTAGCCCCAAGCTAAGCATAGCTTGTGTTATGGGTACTAGATGACTGATATACTTAATACAATACATTATATGCATGGATATTTTTTACTATACATAGGAAATATCCAGAACACCCGGAATAAATATTTGCAGATCGTACACACATTTATACCAAGGCGGAATTCGAACCCGCCACCTCTTGCGTCGCAGGCGGACATTCGCCCGCCGCGCCACATCGGTCGTCCTGTCTTAGAACAACTCGACACATTGAGACAAATATACCCTGAAAATTTCAAGTCTCTACGACCTGTGGTTTTGGGTGTGCGTTGCTATATGTCAGTCAGTCAGTCAGGACAAAGTTATTGTAGTCCGTTGCCTTGTAAAAAATTGCTTTCCATTTAGTTTACTTCTGCATATAATAGAATTATTCTGTACAATAACAAAGTTCGCTCACGTATAAAACAATAGGTGTTTGTTCATCCCATCCGTAGCAATACAATACCCTTTACATTCAATACGTGAAACCTATGCACATGGACATAAGAGCGAGAATACTCTACAGTAGATGACAGCTTGGGTAACTGATATTTTTAGACAGAAAACAAACTTACGAACTTTTGAAATTCATATTGAAATGCATATCGAGTGATAGTGGAACTCATAAAACGTCTGCTTTGGTTGAAGTAGATTCGACACAGATGCACAAAACGCTAGATTTCACAATTCAATGTAGAAAGTTAAAAGAACTTATGTTTTCTGGTTTTCATTTTATTTGAAGTATCTCAATGGTTCGCTGTCGAAGTATTCTTAAAAATGGTGTGTTAACTTCATTTTATTTTTGAATTGGATTACTCTTTCAGTAAGGTTTTACTTACGTACTTAGTGTACTTTAGACCACACGACTGAAGTAAAACTTCTTTAATATACGAAACGTAACTGGCTATGAGAGAAAAAGAGAAAGAACAGTGCTTTCATATCCCCTCCATGGCGTGTAACGCAACCTTGTTGGAAGTCGCATTAGAAGTATTACTTCAAAAAACGATGATAGTGTCTACGATTGTTACAACTAACTATCAACACCCACCTCCTAGACTAACTTTTGTATGTATATTCGGAACATTCATTGATGTTCCGAATATACATACAAAAGTTGGTAAACTAAATATTAAAATAATAATGGTAAAATAATAATGCTGGACAATCCACACGGCATCATCTAGCCTGAAGCTAAGTAGAGCTTGTGTTATGGGTACTAGATGATTGATATCCTACTAATATTATAAACGCGAAAGTTAGTAAGTATGGATGGATGGATGGATGGATGTTTGTTACTCTTTCACGCTTTAACCAGTGGACCGATTTGGATGAAATTTAGAATAGCTATAGATTGTAACCTAGATTAACATATAGGCTACTTTTTATCCCGAAAAAATAACGGAAACGGGAAAAAACTGCCTCGCGGGCGAAGCTGCGAGCAGCCGCTAGTACTTAATACAATACCTACATGCATAAATATTTTAAAAATAATTAAGTTAAATACTGATAGATTTTATTGTGGGTAAGTTTTCAGAGTGACGCACTTTAAAATAAATAAAGACGTTTCCGGTTGTTGAGTATACTGCAAAGTTACAATTATTAGTAGGTCAGTTGCCGCATTGACCCAAATAACCTCCCAATACCAACAAACACTACCTACAATATAATAACTTGTATACAACTTCGAAAACGGCCATCGAATAACTTTAAGGACAGTTATGTATACGGAATATTCGAAAGTATACAGGGTTTTCTTAAATTTAATCGTATTTTTTTCATGCTATTTCTGGTCACTTAACATCCGAAATATTGTCTTGTAGGTCAAGCATGTGTACGTGTCCAACGGAGCACTACCCTGCGTCCACCTGAGGCGTACTGGTGTTAAGGGTCATGTACCTGTAATTTCACCGGTACCCACACCCTTCAAACCGGTACACAGCATCACTGCTTGGCAGCAGAAATAGGTACTTCGTATATTACATCACAATCATTAGCCTATAGATAGAAGTCCACTGCTGGACATAGGCCTTCTCCACACGTTTCCAGGAATAACGATTCTGAGCCCTTTCCATCCATCGACTTCCCGCGGTCCTAACAATGTCGTCAGTCCATCGGGTAGGAGGACGTCCTACGCTTCGTCTTCCGGTTCGTGGTCGCCACTCGAGAACCTTATATTACATGATGTAGAAATATTCAAACAAAACTAACTAAAAACGATCATTAGCTACTCAATACACCTTTGGAGAACTATTTTGCTATCTATTTGACATCCAGTTTGCGCACCCTGTATAAAAACATGTCTAACTAATATTGACTTGTGAGGGTAGTTTAATATATTCTGCGAAGCAAGTCCTCTTGGGAGGATCGGGAGGATATATACCTATTGGGTACCGACTATGTGATGAGAAGCTTACGTGTTAGTTCGAGATAGCTCATCAGAGATAAGCTACGTGCGGAGACCTTGAGAGCAGTTCCATACAACTTAGTTATACTATATTAAAACTGTAGAGGTCGTAAAGTTAACCGAAATCTTGGTAATAGTACTTAAAAAATACTAAAAAGACAGACAGACAAACAGCGGAGTCTTAGCAATAGGGTCCCATTTTACCCTTTGGGTACGGAACCCTAAAAATAACTGGAAGTGTTAATTTGTTTTTGTTGCTGATTGTACATTGAACGTGTAACATTTTGATTTAAAAAATATCCCTGAAATTAATGAAAATAATAAAACTAGTGAAACACACGCGACTTCGTTCGCGTGAAGCTACTACTATAGTTTCTAACTCCCGTTGTACCCGTTTTGCGGTCGTCTAACCTTTTTTTAGGACACCTCTACACACCAATACAAATATACCCTGGAAATTTCAAGTCTCTACGACCAGTGGTTTAGGCTGTACGTTGCCTGTATATCAGTCAGTCAGTACAAAGATTCTTATAATTGCTATAGATTGTGGGCACCGAAAACTCAGTCTTATGTCATAAAACGTAACGAGCTCTCACAAAGGTTGTAAAATAAAGTATATTTACACTCTCAAAAGGATAATGAGCTTTTAAATGCCCGTTCGAACTGCGGAGAGATTTGAGAGAATTCTCAAAGACTGTAAAATATACTTAAAATGAAACATAAATGCTGGTCTTACAGCTTAGAAAGTAGTAGTTCTGCCTTATAAACTGTAAATTGTATGTTCGATCCCCACCCAGAACAAACATTTGTAGATGTCTGTTCTCTGTCTGGGTGAAATTGTTTTCTAAAGTATATATAAACAAAAATACTTATATACCACCTAAGTATAGGTACCTATTCACCCTAATCCTATCCTAATAATATTATAAACGCAAAAGTTTATAAGTATGGATGGATGGATGGATGGATGTTTGTTGGTTACTCTTTCACACTCTAACCAGTAGACCGATTTGGATGAAATTTAGAATAAACATAGATTATAACTTAGATTAACATATAGGCTACTTTTTATCCCGAAAAAATAACGGGAACGGGAAAAAAACTGCCACTGCCAAGTTGCGAGCGGCCGCTAGTTATTTATAAATAAAAAGTAGGTATAAATAAAAAGGTAGAGTTTAAGATTATTTTCGAAGCTTGAAGGTATAATCCGTGTATAAAGAGCAGATAATGGTGCTTTAGGGAGAAATGAAAGACGCCATTAAAGTTAATACGTTGCACTGTACACAGAGAGGCCGATGCGCCGGATTTTAGATACTATATTTACTGTGGCGTCGACGCAAACAAGTTGCAAGTGCACAAATTATTTAAATCTTTATAGATAATTTTTACAAAACACCATCTAACCCCAAACTAAGTATTGCTTTTACTATGGGAACAAGATGACTGATAGAATACTTACTTATATATGTTTATTTTGGAAATATATAACGTAGGCGTACAATTGGAGCCAGAGTTGACTACCAGTTCATAAAAACTAACTCCATTCTTCACTAGCGAGGAGGGGTTAGAACGAAATCTTTTTTTTTCCTTAATTAGTTTACCAACTAAATACAGTAGGTATCCTAATAAAATTACAATCTAGCCAATAAGGCTAATGAGTTACTTTGCTTTGACTTATTTTTATAGGAGTACTATAATAAGAATGTGTCCATTGGCACTTTTCTTACAGTCTCTATTTAAGGGGAAGACACTTTGTTCTTGTGTTCATTAAAAGTAGAACTATTATTACACTACACAATATTAGGATAAACCTACACTAGCTCAAAAGGTTTAGTTCTTTTGAGTCTTCTCACTATGTCTGTGTTGTCGAGGAGCTGGATGGCCTCGACGTTCACGTGGTGGTGAAATCTTCGTTCGTGAGCTTCTGCAGATTTCTTAACAAATTGACTGACAAATTCAGTTTGGAGATCCCGGTGCAAATCAGAACGAAATCTAAAGCAAAACATACGGAAAAGCGACATATTCTGGAAAGCAGGGCACTTACTATAAAACCCGCGTTAGTACTCACTCGGCCATTACGTTGCGTCTCATTTCATTTCCCTCATGCATTAGTGTGATTTTACTCTACTCGTGTGCATTGACACGTCACTCGCCCCACCGTCGATAATGACGTAAGGGCAGTATTCAGTATTCATTTATTGATTTGCACACATGGGTACATAATAGGTGGTATTCAGATAATTATAAATAGGTTCACACGGTTTACTAAATGAAAAAAAAAAATCACTACTGGACTTAAGCCTCCCCCTAAGATGACGGATGTTGCGCGGCGGGCAAATGTCCGCCTGCGACGCAGGAGGTTGCGGGTTCGATTTCCGCCTTAAATTTTATCATAGCAAAGTGCCTTAATATTGATGTTAGTAATACCACACGGTCGGAGCCAAAAGCGGTTGCTAGTACTTTATAAGTTTAACGTTATTCAATAGATCAGTATAATCATTATTCCTCTACTAACTTGTATCCAAAGACAAAACTTTGACAGTAAAGGGCCCGCTGATTTCGGCTGTAAAAATATTAAAGCGAGAAATGACGGGAACTTAGCTAAAGTTTTCCTGTTGGGGGGTACTTTGTAATATCCTTTAGTCATGGATATCCAAATACCGAAGTTTGACTTTGATTTTTCTAGTCAATTAACTTTGTCGTGCTACAGGATAATAATATAAAAACGCTAAACGTAATGAGCTCACGAACAACGTTTCAGAAACTGGGGGTTGCTAGATTTGGTAAATATAATAAAAGCGGCCAAGTGCGAGTCAGACTCGCGCATGAAGGGTTCCGTATTATCTATAATAAAAACTGCAAAAATACCACGTTTATTGTATGAGAGCCCCCTTAAATGTTTATTTTATGAGGTTTTTAGTATTTGTTGTTATAGCGGCAGCAGAAATACATATAGAAATGGTACATTTATATATATTATTACATAGAACATTTGGAACATACTAACATTGGTGTACGACCGAATTTGAACCCACGACCTTAGGATCAGTAGGCGAGGTTACTCCCACTAAGCCACCGGTGCTCATTGATACAATCCTCAATCAATAAAAAAATCAGGATGTCACTTACTATACTTTCATTCCAATTGCTCACACCTTTTTGCTAAGATCTCAAGTAATATTGGCTAAATGCCAGTGAAATTACACAGCACATCTTGAAATATCACAGGAAAAAGAATAAAATTAAAAAGCTATTCCAAATTCAAACTATTATTGCTTCCGAAGATGACAAAAAATGAATAAAAAACAGCAATTCAAACGAGAATTTTATACTCCGCTTGTCATTTGGCATACGACAATAGCGTGCCCGCACATAAAATGCGTTCTGCGTCCAACTAGGTCACAACGAGTAACCACTACACTCAGACCCTCCCTACTAAGCAACTTCTCATCAAACCCTTTACTTCCAATGCAAAGGTTCACGTCACGACGGGTCTAAGCATTCTGGCGGGTACCTGGATTTGGCGCACGTGTTGTTCGATTTTTAAAAATATTTTTTTCTGCGATTCCGTTCCTTTGCCAGTATTAAAAAAGCTCTGGCAGCCTATTTCAGATTTGTTTTTTTATTAGCTTATAGTATGCCAGGTAGTAAGGTAGAACTACATAATAAAAAGGTAAGCAAACACCATGATAACAGACCAGTTTCTGTATGCAACTTTGCTCAAGTACATTTACAAGTACATTTATGGCGAATAAAACCTACACGCATGAAACACCAACTCAGAGCCGACTTTGACAGCTGTCATAGCTCAGATGGTAGTAAATAAATAAATAAATGTAGACATTGTAAGTATGGATATACAAAAAAGGATATACCTACGTGTTTTATCAGTTATCAGGTTCCCATAGTACAAGCTTTGCTTAGTTTGGGGCTAGAGAGAGTTGTAAATATTTGTCACTATTTATTATGTATTTATTAATTTACCTATCCTATATTCATCTAAATAACTAAAACCAAGAAACATCTAAACCTGGTGAAACCATTTTTCAATTTTGTTAAATCAATATTATTTTTCACATGGCGCCTTAAAGTCTACACAAAATGATTAACTACCGTTTCTTTCTCTACGCCCTGTAATATAAGCTTTCTCAGTATTTTTTGGAGGGAAAACATTGTAATTTCGTGTCTGATAAAATGGTAGGCATCAGTGGGGCAACTGACGGGAGATAACTGAGAATATTTGTCTCGTAAAACAGAGGAATGAGCAGACCACAAGATCCAAAAGACTAAACCTTCAAAGTAAAAATATTTTTTTTTTACGTAGGTATTTTATATGAATATATTTTTTTTATGTAATTGCTGATGAGACAAGCAGATGGCTCACCTGATGATAAGTGGTTACCATCGTCTAATAACAAAGTATTGCCTGATGCGGATAGTTAAATAGTTTTCGTTTAGGTTAGCGGTTCTGAA
Organism: Electrophaes corylata; assembly: GCA_947095575.1. Classification (NCBI taxonomy): domain Eukaryota; kingdom Metazoa; phylum Arthropoda; class Insecta; order Lepidoptera; family Geometridae; genus Electrophaes; species Electrophaes corylata. Next base: position 11,541,441 of record OX352709.1, on the reverse strand, counting down.
CTTAAGCGTTTTATATTATCTATAACGGATGTTTTATGCCCATTTTCTGGTACCCTTATTTGACTCTTATGCCACCTACAGGAGATAATACCACCTATTTGATACCGGGACTACAAAGACTAAAATAAAGTCTAGCTAATTATTTTCACCGTATTAGTTTTATTACTCTGAGAGTAGAAACATCATTATGGACAGACAATGTTTTCACTAAACGTAGCCTGTTCGTGGTCCAGTGTTTTATGACTGAAACTTTCTGTTTAATGGAGGTTTAACCACATGATTGTGAAGGCTTTTACGGTTTCAAAATTCACGGATATTCTCAGTTCAGGGTTCTACTCTGCAAAGCGATAGCTCGTAAATACTTTTGGGTTACATTTAATTTTATCTGTTACGAATGATTTGGGTTTTAGTAAGGATCCCAAATTTTTTTGAAAATATAATAGCCTATGTCACTTGGGGACAGTGTAGCTTCTCAACGGTGAAAGAATTTTTCAAATCGGTCCAGTAGTTTCGGAGCCTATTCAATGCAAACAAACAAACAATCAAATCTTTCCTCTTTATAATATTAGTATAGATAATACTTACAACAACCTGAGACCCAATTTTCATCTGTGTTACTTGTATTTAATCCATTAGAAAGAAAAAAAAATCAAAAATATTTTACTTTCTTTTCTCAGTACGTTTGCGGTTGCCTTGCTAGGAACACGTTCGAAAACGACAGAGTGATAACACTATTTTGGATATTTACTATGATTTTTCAGTTTATAAAATATAGGGAAACAATTTAACTCTCAAAAAACGAGTGTGCTTTAGACCACACGACTGAAGTAAGACTTCGTAACTGGCTATGAGAGAAAGAGAGAAAGAACAATGCTTTCATACCCCCTCCATGGTAGCGTTAAACGCTTAACGCAACCTTGTTGGAAGTCGCATTAAAAGTTTTACTTAAAATAAACTAAATATCCCGTTTCTATCTAAAATATTGATCAAGACCATGATAAGTAATTCCGTGAATTGTCCGTGTCATTCAAACTCAGCGTAAAAAATTACGATGCGTGTAATCAATGTTATCTATGTAGTACACTGTGTTTGTGTTCAGTGAGAGCTGATCGCGAGGACGTGCTCGTTAACTCCTTAAACGTACAGTTTGGACACAGTGAAAAATATTACAGAAAGGTAACTTAGTATTTTTTAAACTTTCGCGATCGGAACACATATTGAACACTTATATTACACGGGTATTTATCGCGTATTACCTTTTTTATTTATTTTCCCGACGTTTCGACTATGTTGCAATAGTCGTGGTCGCGGGCAGACACTTTCGACCTTTTGCTTTTTTTTTTGGGGGGGGCTTTTTGCGGGCGGAACTTTTTCGTTTTATTGAACTAGTGAAATACGAGCGACTTTTTTTTATGTTTTTCTTGTTAATGGAACAAGCAGATGGCCCACCCAATGTTAAGTGCTTACCATTACCTATAACAAAGCATTGCCTCGCAGGTCACGCTCATTACAAACGTCCGATTTTTTCCGAGTGAAATTATTCAACCCCCACTGTACCTGATCAGGGGCTTCTCTATGACATAGAAGATTCCTCGTGTTCTAAACGCTTATGCAATTCCGAAACGTAACCTCAAAGGTGTCTAAAGAAAAAAATCGTAGAGTATAAATACTTAGTATAATAGTGAAATAAACATTTTTTTAAATCCATACCAATTATAAGAATCTTTGTCCTGATTCACTGAAATACATATAGATAAGGCAGATGATATGGGTAAAAAAGGAGTGACTAAAGAGATGACGGATGATAGAGGCAAATGGAGGGAAAAAACCTGTTGTGCCGACCCCACGTAATGTGGGATAAGGGCAGAGAAATGATAAGAATAAGAATAAGAATATTTTTATTGAATAACTGTGTAGTACATTAAGGTGTTATAAAACTAAAACTAGGAGCAACAGTTTATCCGTTTCGGATAAACTTATGATGATGATGAAGGCAGAGACGTGATATTTTCAGGGTGTGTTTGTTATAATGCATTAAGTTGTACCAAGAATGAACTTACCCAATTTTTTTTTTAATATTTGTGGACATTTTCACACAACATCATCTAGCCCCAAACTAAGCATAGCTTGTACTATGGGATCCAGATGAGTGATTCAATACTTATATACTTTTTTGTAAAAACATACTCAGAATACAATATAACACCCAGACACAGAACAAACATCTATGTTCATCACACAAATGTTTGTTCTCGGTGGGGATCGAACCCACCACCTACAGTGCGGACAAATGCGGAGAGAGGGAAGTATAATATCTGCTCATTAGATTTCAGTAACGCAATTTTGGATTCAAATAGTAAGCCTTTCCAGACACAGAAAGATGCTGTAAACGCGGTGAATGCAAGGTTTGTGGGAGCTGCCTTGGCCTGTGGTGCTCCGAAAGCTAATTTAAGCAGAGTACACTTGAGCTTGGTGTCGTCAAGACCGCCAGCTGATCGATCGCTTAGGCTGTCACGTTTCACTACTGAGGAGGTTTATCAGATAATCACAAAGCGGATACCACCTAAGCCCTGTAAAGATGCGTACGGGATATCCATGAAGCTTTTAGGTACGGCGGCAGGTCCTATCTTTCTTATTTTAGCTGATCTGTTTAACCTGTGCTTGCGTAGTGGTACCTTGCCGACTTGTCTGAAGCTCAGTAAGGTATCACCGATATTCAAGGGTAAAGGGAGAAGAGTGGACATTGACTCATATAGGCCAGTCTCTATTATCCCAGCGATAGCGAAAGTACTTGAGAATGGGATTAGCTCGCGACTATCATCATACCTAACCGCCACGCACGCACTATCGGATAGGCAGTACGCATACCGTGAGGGTCGTTCCACTACGTCGCTGGCGCGTGAGGTGCTGCGCAGGGTAATGGACGCTCGAGAGAGGAAGCAGCAGGTTGCTATAATCTGCTGCGATCTCTCTAAAGCGTTTGATGTAGCTGACCACGCAGTCCTTGCAGCCAAGATGCAACATTATGGCATTCATAATGTAGCTCTTGACTTGCTTACAGGTTTGATGCGGTCTAGGTCACAAGTTGTGGTGTGCGAGGGTGGAAAGATGAGATCAGACCCACTTACCACAACCATGGGCGTGGCGCAGGGCTCCGCGGTGTCGAATGTACTTTTTTCGTTACTGCTCAACGACCTGCCGGAGGCAGTAAACACCGCGGAGGTGCTTATGTATGCCGACGATGTCGCTGCAGTGGTGTCTGCTACTACACTTGACGGCTTGGAGCAGAAGCTGAACCAAACAGCCTCTCAGCTAGCGGGATGGTTTGTTGACAACGGATTGGCTCTCAATTTGGCGAAGTCACACTTCATGCACATTTGTCTGTCGGGGCGGCCGTGTAGAAGCCTGACGGTCCTCGCGGGAGGTACCAAACTAGAGCAGGTGGAGAGTACCGCGTTTCTGGGCTTCGTGCTTGACAGGACACTCACCTGGGAGTCGCATATTGACAAAGTATGCAGGAAACTAGGTGGCGCATGCTATGCACTTGGACGTCTGTCGAGGTTGTTGCCCAGTCACGTGGTGCGGTCTTGTTACTTCGCCACTGTCCATTCGCTCCTACAATACGGGGCTGAGCTGTGGGGACGTGCAGCCGACTGGCAGCGCGCCTTCCGAATGCAGAAGCGTGCCATACGAGCGATGGTCAAGGTATCCCAAAACACCTCCGCGAGGCCGTACTTCAGTGAGCTCAAGATAATGACACTTCCATCCATCGTCATATTTCAGGTCGCCGTGTATGTGTGGAACAATCCGGACCTTTTTGGTAGGAATAGAGATAGGCATCCGTTTAACACTCGAGGAGCCAATAAACTAGCCACCGTATCTCGCACTCTAGCCAAGTCGGACAAGCTGACACACATAATGGGGCCGACAGTATACAATAGACTACCATCATCTGTCAAAGAATCCACTAGTACTGATATATTTAAGAATAGGTTAAAGCACTGGCTCATTTGTAGCTCCTTCTACAGTTATGAGGAGTTCATTGCCAAAACACAATTTTGACATTTATATTTTTTGTAATTTTTATTTTTGTCATTTTTTATTATATACACTCAATTTTGGACATGGTTATTTAGTATTATTTTTTCATTTGTATTTTAATTTTTATATACTTATAGTATAAACTTATTGTGTGACGTGTAATATTTCTTACCAAATAAATGATTATTGATTATTATTATTATTGATTACAGCACCGAAGGCAGGGCTACTACAAACTGAGCTGTGACGGCTGTCAACTATTAAATTTAAAAAATTAAATTAAATTCTAAATTAGAAGTTCATTCTAAGTCAAACCCGTTGAAGTTTGCATAAAAGTCGCATTCTACGCAGGCGAACTTGCAAGCGTTTTGCTAGTTGAATAATATATGTAATAGTAGTTCTACTGAAGTTTCTGTGATGCTGTGTTAGTCCTGGCAATAAGTGCCGCGTTACACTGTGCGCCAACAGCAGAAACTGCACTTAACGGCGCTATGACTGCGTGATAATAGTTACCTACACTATGTAACGCTTTTAAATAAACAGTGGCTTCACCAAAACTGCCACCGGTTTATTACGTTCATTATATGTGATAGACATAGTTGTTGGATGTTTGTTCTCTGTCTGGGTGGTATATTGTGTTCTAAGAAAGTAAAAAAAAAAACTTTCTACTTTTAATTTTTCAGCTCCAAAAATAATATGAGAGTTCGGTTTCTGATATAAACCCGCGACCTAAGTACCACTAGACCTACCGCGTTCTATATGTAAAAGAATATTTAACCGCTTCGAAAACAAATCATATCAAAGGCATTTCGTTTTGTGAACATGACGTTTTAAATCAACATCGCGGGAACTCAAATATTGATACCGGGAGATCTGACGCGTGACATTTTTACTCTGACATTTATTTTCATCAAATATTTGAACAATTTTGCTGGAAAACAAATATTTTGTACTGTTTGACTAGCCACCCAACTAACAAAAATTGCTCTTATAGTGGCTTATATTGCCAAAAATAATGTTCTTATAGAAGCCGCATTATCGCTAATAAGGGTGCGTTTGGGCACAATTTATAAAGACAATAACCTTATACACCCCTTATAGTTGCTTTATTATCCGCTTTTTTTCCTTATACGTGTTATATTATGACAAGGAACAAGGAAGTTAAACTTATAATGGCAAAAAAAAAGCTCCTAAAAAGCCAATACACTTTTATGAAACATATGGAAAACGTTAATAAGGGCGATCACCCTTATACGTGTTTTATTATGGTCCGATATAAGGGAGTTAAACTCATTGCGGCAAATCAAAGGCTCTTAAAAATCTGTAAGCCCTAAAACCGTCTGTTTATGATTCTACAATAAGTCTTTTTGTAAGTGATTTATTTAGAAGTGAAAACGGCAACCATTTTATTGATAAGAGAACGATAAGTTATTATTTTATTTACTTGATTTATGTGCTCGTTTATAGTGAAAAGTGTATGGGAATTCAAATGCATGATAAAATGTGGTACGCTATGTGTCGTAGTATCAACCCGCCCTTGAATTTAAGCTGTTTTTGTACTACAAACGTTATTAATTATTTAATCATGATATAAACAGTGCTACTATAAGAGCAAAACGATTCGCACGTCGTCTACAAGGAGTCTATAAGAGTGAAACCTTTATAATGGCAACAATTGTGGCATATGCTATCGCCATTTTACATTATCGTTAGGGTTCCTTTCACAAAAACAAAATCGTAACTTCTAATATATTTATAGAAATAATATTAATACGACATATTAAAAAAACCCTCATTAAACAATATTCAACCACTAAAACAACGAAAACCGGAAAAAAAATAATTCGGGCATTACTGGGTTAAGTTTACTAGCTTGCAATTTGTCTCCTTCCCCCACAACTATGGTACGAAACAGTCACAAGTCGGCGTGCGTTTATCACTATATCACTATAACTATTTATATAATATCACTATTCCTCAACTCTTCATTTAAAAATATGTCTATATCACTACCACTATCGCTACAATTATATTCTTCCTCACTGGTTTCCTTTTCATTCTCATTTTCTATAAAATAATGCTCTACGGAACCACTGGCTGATTCGTTGATATCGGCTTGGTAATTTTGTAGCATCATAGGAGTAGAGGTGGTGGGTGTAATGCTTACAACCATGTTTTTGTAGACCTTTTTTACTTTTCTTCTGTAACCACCGCTCCTTTTAAACTTCTTCCAGTGTTTTGAATCCATTTTTTAAATGTAAATTCCGCTCCGTAATAAATTCACACAATCTGCTGCATTCAAAATGGCGAATCTAGTTATGTAAAACCTTTTAATGTAACCATATAGAGAATAATATCTTTATAATCACTGTATAAGGGAATATGGATTGCTTTCATCCTTGTTGAGATCATATAAAATGTTAGAATTCGTTTGTTGGATAGACGTCTAATCAAATGCTCCTATAAGTTAAAAAGCATCATAATTACCTTGTGCAGTACTTTTACAAGAATAATTGACCATATTAAAAGCCTTTATATGACTTTGAATATTATACGGCTAAAAAGCAATGTAACTAGTCTCTATAAGAAGAACACATTTCAAACCCTTATTATAGCCGTATTAATTGGATTTATTAACGTTTACCCAGCCAAATTATAAGAATAAAGGTAATATTAGCCAAATATGCTAATAATGTGCCATTATAAGGAATATTGACATAATGAATGCTCTTTTATAACAAGTATAAGAGTTAAGACCTTTTAAACTTAATTTTATAAGCTTAAATTGTTAGTTGGGCACCTCTTAAAGCACGGTTGCGACCTGTAAAACATAGCGTTACGACTTTAATAATAATAATAATAAGAATAATGCTGGACAATCCACACAGCATCATCTAGCCCCAAGCTAAGCAGAGCTTGTGTTATGGGTACTAGATGACTGATATACTTAATACAATATATTACATACATAGATATTTTTTATTATGCATAGAAAATACCCAGAACACTCGGAATAAATGTTTGCAGATCTCAAGGCGGGAATCGAACCCGCAACCTCCTGCGTCGCAGGCGGACATTCACCCACTGCGCCACCTCGGTCGTCATAATCAATAAATAAATCAATCCCCAAGCACGGTAGATATCCCCGTGAAAAACCTAAAACTAGAAAGGTTTTGCACCTACAAATACAATGCTGAATTCAGTACAAAGCCTCATTAGAGGAAGAACACTACAGAACCTACTTTGAAACTCTGGCCGGGTTTTGGTAGTTGGTTAATAGTTAGCTTGGCTTGTTAAAACAGCTGCAAGTTTCGTGTCTAGAACTAGTAAGCTTGGGTACTGTTATAAGTAATAGTATTACATTAGTGTATGTATTTTGACTAACTTCTCCTAGCCTCTTGGGACAGTTTTAGCAGTAGTTTAGATTATAGTACTCTTTAAATGACTTAAATTCAAATAACAATGTATATTTTTGCCGTAGAAAAATGCGCGTTTTGCTCACGTGATACAATTTTGATATAAAAACTTCAACCCAACAGAGGTTGCAGCATCATTTAGCCCCAAGTTATGCAGGGCTTGTGTTATGGGTAGGTACTAGATAACCAATATACTTAATACAATACATTACATATATACATATTTTTTGGTATGCATATAAAATACCCAGAACACCCGGATTAAATATTTGCAGATCGTACAAACATTTATCCCAAGGCGAGAATCGAACCCGCATCCTCCTGCGTCACAGGCGGATATTCCCCGGATATTACCCGCCGCACCATATCAGTCGTCAGATTTATAGTTATTCTCGAACAATCTTCAGTTGATAAGGGTCATGAAGTTATTTTTTTCTTGCGTGTCCCGGTCGGGCCAGTTATTACGTCATACGAGAGCAGCGATGAGCTTGCAACCTGTCACGTACGGAATACCAACTGCTAAAAAATTTTGGTATCCAAATTTAATACTTGGATGCACCTCTGACTAGCCCCTTTAGATATCCTCGAAGAGTCTCGAGTTGGTTCTTGGTACTTTGTAGCAATTTGTAGAACATGACAGAATGTTTTTTCTATACTAACATAAACAATCTTACCTTCAACACTTGGCCGTTCGCAGACAAAGTAGTTATGCTCTCTGCATCCCCGGTCGTTCCACATGAAGGTAGGTGCCGCGGGTAGAGGGCGCGGGGGGAACTCGCGCCTGGCCTCGACACAGTCCTGGCCTGACGTGCCATCGTCATTTGGCTGGCTGCTGTGTTTGCGCCAACCAGGAAACCAGTCTGAAGAACAGAAGAGTATGAGTATGATGTTTAGATCAATCATTTTTAAGGTTCCAGAAAACCAGTCTGAAGAACAGAAGAGTATGTTAGACCCTTCTTTTCCTTTTTAGGGTTCCGTACCCAAAGGGTAAAACTGGACCCTATTACTAAGACTCCGCTGTCTGTCTGTCTGTCCGTCTGTCACCAGGCTGTATCTCATGAACCGTGATAGTTAGAGTTGAAATTTAAACAGATTATGTATTTCTGTTGCCACAAATATTAAAAAACAGAATAAAATAAATATTTAAAGGGTCTCTCATACTACAAACGTGATTTTATGCTGTTGGTGATGATGATGATGATTTGTAACTCAATTTAGGGAAACTACTAGAATACTCCTAACTAATTATCTGTGCTAGGCTCCATCTGCGATATAATTAATCCCATTCTACGTTTCGCGGCTTCGTTATATTGAGATAAAATGATTTATGGACAATTGAGCGTCCATTGTTACGCTATTTTGAAAGCAGACAAAGGTAAAATAAACGACTATGACTATGAGAAGTGAGTTCCAAAGATACCTATTTACCCTACATAAGGGTACCAGTTCTAAACGTTAAGCTCATTGTAGGTTCGATTCCTACCAAGAACAAACATTTGTACATTGAACACAGATGTTTGATTTGTATCCGGGTGTTGTATTGTACAAACAAAACGCGAAATGTAAAGTTATTTTATATAAACTTCAACTCTTGGTGTACCCGTTTAGAGATTTATTTTTGGGAATTCCTGTTTTTGTTTACCTCTACGCACCAAGACAAATATACCCTGAAAATTTCAAGTCTTCACAACCAGTGGTTTAAGCTGTTCGTTATGTATTTCAGTCAGTCAGTCAGTTAATGGACGCATGACCGAACCACGAAGAAATTATAATATTCATATTTGTTCAATTTGTTTCACTATTTTATTAAGAGTCTAAACAATGCAGTGGGTAGCTGAGAACTTTAGAGAGAGTTCTCCAATGTATTATCATAGTTAATGCTTTGCGTCCTGAGACCCCACATGTTTTAAGACCCGAGCATACCAGATGTTAAGCCGCCGTTTCAATAGGCGATATTATAAAATAACAAAAGACAACTATTAAATACCACTAAAATGATTATAAATACAATTATAAGAATCTTTGTCCTGACTGACTGTCATATAGACAACACACAACCCAAACCACGCGCTGGTAGAAGACACTTGAAATTTCCACTGTCTTAATAATCGGTGAATAAAAACAATAATAAAATGACGTTTTTTTAATCAACATCTGACGTGCGTCAATCAAAGAATCACTCAGACACGATTGAAACTTGAATTAAGACGCTATTTTGTTATGCGAATTGGGCCTTAGATGATGAAGATTATAAGAATGTATATTGTCAAATCAAACTCAATTTTAAAACGCTGTTTCTTGAAGAGACAGGAATAACAATTCGGAATGCAGTCAGGTATGAAATACCTTTTGTATCTCACGACTATTTCCAGTTCGGTAGCCACACTGCAATTCGATACTTGTTGATCAAAACTGACGATATTACATTCACTGGAATATTGGAGGATGGTGTTTTATATGACTTGATGAAGGAATAAAAATATAAAAGAACTAGCTTTTGCAGGACAAAGGTTTTTAGAATAAATTATAAAATTCTTCATTGCACATAAAGAAGTACATGGGTGAATTTAATGCTAATTAGCATTTTCTTTCAATTAACCTTTGTGTAATGTGGAGTGGGTGGTAGTGACAGACAGATAGCGGAGTCTTAGTAATAGGGTCCCGTTTTACCTTTCGGGTACGAAACCCTAAAAAAAAACTAATACCATGACATTATAATGCTCTGCGTCCATCAACCTGAGGACACTAACTAACATTATAAAACTAACTACAAATGGTAGTTTTGTTGTAAGTATAATACTTAATTAAGTTTATTATTATTTTGTGTATTCATCGTTGAAACTTCTCCTAAAGGGGACTCCGAGGGTAGGTGGGACTTGCTGGCAGCGATGCGGTTTAAACTTGTTGATCTAGTTTACGAACAAGTAAGCCTGTTTCGTAAGAATTTTGTGATATGCATGTAGGGGTGTGAAGGAAGATGCTAAGTACCTGCCTGTAGTAAGGTTGAATGCGGCTCCTTCCAGTAAATAGGTCCAGATACTTAACAATCCGTTTATTGTCACACACCACTAATTACAATATAAATGCAAAGCACAAGCGAGAGGATTTGATATAATCGCAAGCGAACACAGTGCAAGAAGTAGGTTTTATGCGGAGCAAGCGAGCGTGCGTCTGCCGTGGTAACGCGCAGCAGACTGAGGAGCGGGCGGCGGGCGGCGAGCGAGCGGAGCGGCGACGACGGTGAGTCAGCAGCGGTCGGCGGTGCGCCCGCGCATCCATTGTTTTCAGCGTGGCTTTGTCCCTTGAGGCGCGCTGACTCGGTACGACACAACCGGAGGTGGCGCGACGATTTTACATTGCGATTATCGCAACAGGTAAGTATTGTGTATGTTTTTGTTATGTGTATTTAGTGTAGGATATAAATAATTATCATATATATATATTTATTATAAGTAATTAGTTTTAAGTATGTAATAAAATATATAATAGTATAGGGCTACGCCACATGCACATCTTTTAAGTTAGCTTGACAAGGCACTGGATACCTTGGTTTTCTACTTATAAAAGACTTTAACATGTTGGATCACTCTGTGGCGGATAGCTACACGTCGCCAGTTTTATGTATCGTCAAGTGGAAATAGGATAGAAATTGAAACCTGAGCACCGGAGCACCGGTGGTCTAGCGGACCTCGCCTTCTGGTTCTAAGGTCGTGGGTTCGAACCAATCATGCACCAATGCATATTTCTGTCCGAAAAAGTTTGTGCGCAATGCCAGTGCTTCAAACGGTGAAGGAAAAAGTCGTGAGGAAACTAGTAGTTAATTTTCTATCAGTAGCGATGTGCTTTTAACCTGTCACGTATAGATTCTCAAATGTAACATCTGGACGTACCTCTGATCACCCCTTTAAGACTTTCTCGAAGAAAGTACTTGGTACTAAGATATCTGAGGGGATATCTACCGAGCTTAGGGATTAAAGTCATGACGCTGTTTCTTTCTATTGCGTGTTTTGTTACATTGTGTAGACAGCCATTCGACTGTTTACAGAGAATTATTTTACTACAAAAGAGATTTTATAACCACGTAAACGAGTATTTTCGCGTGACTGACCGTTAATAATAGCTCTGCAATCGAAAATGTTATATGAAAAATGGGAAAAACGTCCGCTCTGACAGGTATCATTTGTATTTAGAGTACATTTATTTTAAAAGACGTTAGCGAAATGACCCACGCGAAAAATCATTTTATATTGTGGCTACGTGGACTTAAAAATAATGTGGCTAGTTGAAAAAACGTTTAGGTTTATAAGTTACTAACTCAAAGAAAGTTGAAGTAATTTGTTAGATTTTATAGTGCTCAAGTGCAGGTACACTTAAGGAAATCACAAAGATTTTATTTTTATTATTTCGTCGAGCGGGAAATAATTTTTGGGGATAATATCATCATCACCAGCCTATAGAAATGCCATAGGCCTCCCCCACACGTTTCCAGGAAGAACGATTCTGAGCCCTTTCCATCCATCGACTTCCCGCGGTCCTAACAATGTCGTCAATCCATCGGGTAGGAGGACGTCCTACGCTTCGTCTTCCGGTTCGTGGTCGCAATTCGAGAACCTTTATTCCCCAACGGTTGTCGGTTCTCCGAGCTATATGGCCTGCCCACTGCCACTTAACTTGCTGATTCTGAGAGCTATGTCGGTGACCTTGGTTCTTCTACGGATTTCCAAATTTCTGATTCTATCTCGCAGTGCAACTCCTAGCATTGCTCTCTCCATAGCTTGTTGTGCGACTCTGAGCTTGTGTATGAGACCAATAGTTAGCGACCACGTCTCAGTTCCATAAGTCATCACATATAATTAAAAACAGTTGAAGTGGTAGTAGAGTTCATGGTGAAGGGCTGGCCCGGGGAAATACTACCACTATACGTCTTTCTGCCAGCAGTTTGTGTTCTCATTTGAAGAGTATGGATGCCGTTGACATTCTTGACTTTTTTAAACTGATCATAAATTCGCCATGTTTCCGCTATATAGACCCTTCCTCCAAAGATTTTTAAACAATATTTATTTGAAGCTGCACACAAATTTACACAAGCTCATTCGTTCATTTATTCATTCATTCAATCATTTTATTTGCCATTCCAATCCCGTACTGATGATATGCATTCGGTCTAAATAAAATTCGTGAATTTTGGTTTGTTTGCTTGTTCAAATTGAAATGTATATTTTGTTTGTATCATACGGCACACATATTTATACCTCGTGTTACAACGTGATCTTTAACGATTATTCATAGCGGTGCGGTGGTCTAGTGGGAGAGACCCTGTCTTCTAATCTGGGTTCGAATCCGGCCGTGCACAAAAGGTTATTCTGTTCGAAAAAGTAAGTGCGCAATGCCAATGCTCTTACCCTATATGTACAGTCAGCTACACTAGATTTTTTTTTATGTAATTGTTGGTGAAACAAGCCCACCTGATGTTAAGTGGTCAGCTATAACATGGCATTACCTTGTAGTTCACGCTCGTTAGGTACATGCCCAACTACGATCCACTACTCTGCGTCCATTAATACTCTATCTCGTCTCTATGTGTATTTCGAGTATATCACACGGGAGAGGCTTATGTGTCTGTAACTCCACCGGCGCCCACACCCCTCAAACCGGAACACAGAAACCTATTATTAAAGTACTATTCCTAACTCATATGGTATCAGCACCCTCGTTAGTAATCAGTCACGTTCTCCCTTCTGTAAACAATGTACTATTCACAAAACAACTGAGTGGCAGTAGCTCCCTAATCACAGTTTTTGAATAACGACCCTCGTTTCTCTAAGAACAAACATTCTTTTCAAGAAGCAAGTTTGTGTACCTAACTGTGACCTTAAACTTGTACATTATCAGCTTAATTAGTAGTAACAGTCATTGTGCTGTAGTGCATACATACATTTTATTATACATATAATACCCAGAACACCCGGAATAAGTATTTGCAGATTCGTACAAACATTTATCTGAAGGCGGGAATCGAATTCGCAACCTCCTGCGTCGCAGGCGGACATTCACCCGCAACGTCACAAGAACGGAACAATGTCCACAAGTACTTATTATTATTGTTCCACTAAAACCCAATTATCTGGCGTTCTATTGTATCCCGATATGATTGTAACATATGAGCCTAATGTATTAAACAATCATAAATCGTAGCCATTAAGTGACGCCGCCACGTCTAGACGTAGTCGCCGCGAACAGAATACCATGGTTATATAGATCAAGAGCAAACAGCGGCTTTCCTACGTAATACTTGACTGACATTCTACTAATCATCAACTACCATGAAAAGTACATAGACAGAAATGCTACTTTAGCACATACTACAATGGTAACAAAACCAAATGCAACAAAACATTAAAAAAACGATAGGTAGGTAGTATACTAATAAAAAGGATAAAAAAACCATGTGAATACGCAACAATGAAATTTATTCTATCTATTAAAAGAGAATACCTATACCACATAAAAGCTCTTATCGTATCTACTCTTTAGTAGGTACCTACTTGGCTGAAATGTATGGAACATAGATTTTTTTATTACGCTCATAGTGTTGATTTCATAGAAGAAGTTATTTATATTAATACGTACTTTGAAATACACAGATTTAGGGCACATTTCTACGAAGCGAAAGCATTGATGCAGTGATAAAAACAATACAGAGTATCGTATTTATATTCAAAGTAACAACGCTCAAAGTCCTATCAAGTGGTCAAACGCGCGGTGGGCCGCGCGATCACTGCACGAACCCTTTCGCACCGTATAAATGCGCCCTTAGTGTGATCTTATTACATACAGTGTAGCAAGAAACAAATGGTATAATATTGAGAAATCTAATCAATTTGAATAAGTAATGATTAGTACTTAGTCGTGCAGGTATGATGTAATCTTTTCATCGCTGGCTCTTGGGTTATTTGTGAGAATACTTTAGAAAGGCAAATACTTTGAGATGGAAACCATTAGCCAGCGTGTGTAAGAGTGCCAACACCAAAAAAATTAACAAAAGGCGATTGGCAAGGAGATTGAAATTGGCAGCGGTGGTGTCTTTGAAATGTCAATGTCACTGTCAAATACAAATACTGAATTGGGCGCCAAAGGACGCGCGGTATTTTAGTGAAAACAGAAAAAAAAATCAACTCGTTACTGATTACGGCAGATATCGGTGTAGGCAGATATTGTAAATATCGGTATTTAAGTTAAAGTTAAAAAGTAATTCAATTGAGTAGTTTGTGTTTCTTTTGAATTTTTGGTTGTAAGTACATCAAATAAAACGTTTTTTTGTCGCACATCAGCATTATCTCCCATTCAGCGTAGCAATACAGCCAGTGTTTTGGGGACGCTTTCATTGGCGTTGACGGGGGATTGGCATTGATTTTAGTCAGCTGGGCTATCTCTAGATCGTTTACAACCATCTGCAGATACTTCGACTGTATAGTATCTCATATTATGTATTTTGTACATAACTATTCTAAATACTTGTATTAGCTGTAATTTTCTTTGTAAATGTTTTTTTAAATTACGATATCTGATTTTGACGACCGATGTGGCGCGGTGCGTGAATGTCCGCCTGCGGCGCAGGAGGTTGCGGGTTCGATTACCGCGTTGGGATAAATGTTTGTACGAACTGCAAATAATTATTCCGGGTGTTCTGGGTATTTTCTATGCCTAATAAAAAATATGTATGCATGTAATGTATTGTATTAAGTATATCAGTCATCTAGTACCCATAACACAAGCTCTGCTTAACTTGGGGCTAGATGATGATGTGTGGGTTGTCCAGCATTATTATTATGTTATACTCAAAATGGTCATGTGGTACTGAACCAATATGTTTTCTTGAAACTGATACCCGCTCTCCAAGTTACCGTCAAGAAACGCTCAATGACAATCGACCGAAAGGCAGTCGAGTGTTCAAGAGAATTTGTAGGGTTTTTGAGTTGAGTGCCCCTCTCATAGCATATTGAACATCTTCATTCTTATCATTTTGTTTGTGCTTTCTACGGAAGGTTTTCTGTTAAATTGATTTGAGGAAATGGGGTCAATGTTACGTGATTTTGTTTGTGTATTTTTTGTGTATCTTCTTCAGTACTATTATTCAAAAAAAAGGCGCAAAGCCGTAAGTTCCGTAGTTTTGTAAGAATTGCTTACGTAGTCGTACTTAGAATGACCTAGCTTTAAGACGTTTGTATGTGATCTTGGATACTAATGTATAAATGCCTATTGACTTTAACCAGAGGCTCAATTCTCATTACGAAATATCATCAAATTCAAGTTTCAATTGTGTCAATTACCAAATGGTATTCCTTTAGTTGACCGACCGAAGCGTCTCTGTTTCGAGATTGGCCAAAAAATGCTTTTATCCGTGTTTATCAGTCTGTCTATCTGTTCTCGCTTACAGGTTGTATTTTCCAAGTAATTTTGCCTAAAATTGGCGCAAAATTGGTACTTAGTACTAAGAGATTTAAGTGAACCATGTCGAGATGAAGATTATTTTCTTTATAATTTTTGCTCGTTGTTTTATACGTCACCTAAACTTACTACTTCTCTGAAAAACCACCGTTCAGATCATGCTTCCTCTGTTACTCAAAGGTAAAAGCTATTTGATAAACTCACGTGCAAAAGAGAAGGGTAGACCGTCTGACCAGCGGAACTCTCCTTCGTGGATGGCATCGGTAGCGCCGATCCAATACACGTCGTCCACACCAGCACCGGGTCTGCAAAAAAGTAAGCTAATTGTAAACAAAGTCGAAATAATTATTTCCTCTTCCTCTCTCCAGGTAATGCCACAAGTTTTTCATCCAAATCTCACTGGAGCTTCATTATTTACATTATTATTAATTTGTAAAAGGATCATACAGAAAAACGGTACTAACAAAGCTGTACTTGTTTTTCTAGGATTGGTTGCGAGGAACTGTACGTTTCAAGATGATCCCTGCGGATATTACTGAATAAATGCTTTTTGACTTTAACTTGTGTAGGAAAAAATTTAAATGACCGGCTTTATAGCAAAGCTGTGTGGGGCAGAGTCGACTCTAAATGTCTAATTATTGTGTCTGACTGTCTAAATGTTATTACACGATGCTAAATGCAGTCTTCCTGAATTAGTGAAAGTGTGTGCCTATAATTTGGACATGTGTACGATAAATTAACGTGATGAATGGACCGATTTGTTCGTACTTGGCTCTCAGTGTTTTGACCTGTTAACTTTGACTTTGATATCTAGAAAAAACTATTTTGAGCTCTTTCTGTCCACCTGTGATTCTCACAACAAAAAAAAAAAAAAAAATATATAGGTAAATAAAAATAAATAAATAAAAAGGTCGGCCGGCCGGTCAGTGGGCCGTTCCTACCACGCCCGGTTTTATTTCTAGCTATTGTTAGTTCTACACATGTTTAAAGCTTTTGGAATACTCACGAGTTAATAAGAAGCTGATCCATTATCTGCTGCTGTCTGTCATTCAACACACTGGCTAGATGTCCTCCTAACCTCACACACTCGCCCTCTGCCTGTCTCCACATCTTCTTCCCTTCCCTCGCCACTGATATGCAAAAATCCCCGGAAAGAACCCACCCGTAGTCACAATGACCAACTACTTCCTCAATAGGCTTATCCATCCACCACACCTTCAGCCACATCGCTGATGTATTCTTCTTTGCTAACACACTGATATTCAGTCGTACAAAATTTCCTTCTGAGACTATTTGTACATTTCGTAAGGGATCTCCTGGCTGTGAGCAATGTCTCCATCTTGACTCGCCATTCTGCAATGACAGCTCCATCCCTCGACACAATGCTTGAGCATCCTCATGTATTATATTAGACAAGTCGTTTTCCCGATCTGTCATGGACCCCGTTCCCATCTGGAGGCGTAAAGCGACCCTGTTCCCGAAAGGCAGGTGGATTTTGTATGAGCAGAACAGTTTCGTGGTGGGGCCGATTTCGAACGAGCCGTTTCTACCCGTCAGTAGCACATCGTGACAATGGTCTACTTGACGGAATACTGCGGCGAACGTAGGTCGGCCATGAAGCTCTACGGAGTTTTTGGTTACCGATTGATACAGATATCTTCTATTCTGTGTCGGAAGTTGTTCAAGTTTTCCACAGAGGATTGGTGAGTTAGGAGCATATCGGACGAAACCAGCTGTACAAGGTACGTTCAACTTGTGGAGTTCTGCTAAGATGGCATACCGTGGCGAGGGTTGGGGGAGGATAAGGCGGCATCCATGGGTCCGGGGAAGGTGTCCCGAGTGGACGCGGATGTTGCGCGACGCTTTTACGTGTATAGCACATTCTGTAACAAAGTAAATGTAAAGTAAGTAAATGCTAACGATGATAGACTCTTTTATCCACGCAGTTATCACCCATGGAAACTTCTAAAACATTGTCTATAGTAGGAAATACAGGTTTAGATCGTGACAACTAGCCATAAATAGAATATAATATAATAATAGCCACGTATAGAATAACCACATTATATACGTGGTAGGACCAACCAATCGCCGCTGCTAGAATACTATTGGTTTCCACACGATGTTTTCCTTCACCGTTTGAGAGCACTATCATTGCGCACATAAATTTCGACCGAGAAGCCATTGGTGCACGACCAGATTTAAACCCACAACTTTAGGACCAGAAGACAGGGTCACTCCTGCTCGACCACCGGTAAAAAACTGCACTACGAAATAATGCGTATATAAACTTCTAACTGTTATCTGCTTCTCAGTATGCTTAGTTTGGGGCCAGACGGCGCTGAGTAAACTAAACTAGCTCTTTACGATGCCTTTGATCCCTCTACACATACTATCACACTTTATATTCAACCATGTGTGCTCACGTGTCGTTAACCTGCCGAGATCGTTTACGCTCACACTTCAGGGTAGAGAGAATAGGACCATGTAAGTATCGAACACTCGTAAAAATAAGGTAAACATGAATATTATGTAAAGGTAGGCAAGATATGCGGTAGTTACAGCCAAAAGGTCACTGAATAGGCCTTTATTATAAGCCGATGATCCACCTTATGTTGAGCAGTTATAATGTTTATGCTGCTTGCTGATGGTGTAAGTAGATTATTTTATAATTATATTTTTGGGCACAAGACGTACACTACTGGCTAAAGGTCTCTTCTTTCCAAACGGATGATTCACCTTATGTTGAGCAGTTACTTTTTTGTACGTCGCTCGCTCATGCGCCGCCTTCATGCGCGACTCGCACTTAGCCTGTTTTTTAAGTACTATTAGTAAGATTTCAGAAAATTAAAATTATTTGTGAAGTTTTCGAACCCTACAGTTTTATCATAAGATTCTAGATATTGGCCACGACTTCTTAAGATGCGAATATAAGTTTCGAGATGTAAGCACCTGCCATGATTAAATTTAAATTTAAATCAGTCTCCGAGGTCTAAACTTGTAATCCTATTAACGTAAGCTGATTTCTATCTAATGCCTTTAAATTTCAATTATGACTTCACTATAATATAATGTAGATTGTTAGTAGATAATATTGGCTACTTCACATTTATGAATACTTTAGTTTAATTATTTTAAAATTCAATCCCTATTTCACGCGCTTAGGGGTTGAATTTCGGGAATTTATTTCTTAGTACACCTTCACATATCAAGATTTTTTTCTAAAAAGGTCAAGTCTCTATGACCACTCATTGATACTGCGTTGTCTATATGTCAGTCAGACGGGTTAAGATTCTGCTAGCAAACGCACGCGACATCGTCTGCGTGAAGTTATTTTTATACAGTTTAAACTTAAACCCCCGTTATACTCGTTTAAGAGTTGAATTCCGGGAATTTCTTTCTTAGTACACCGCTACCATACCAAGACGAACATACCTTAAAAATTTCAAGTCTATGACCAGTGGTTTAGGATGTGCGTTGTCTATAATGTCAGTCAGTCAGACACTTAAATACAAACATATGCACTGGCCCATACAAGAAACATTTCTACAGAATCACTTAAGCCATTCAATATTCATCCACATTTAGCGACAAAACATACTCAATGTTATTTATGAATTCTGTATGTATCCTTTTATATTGCGATGAATTATTCATGGATCAATCTGGAATATTTTGGGATCAGCGTTTGGCTGCAACGTAGGGTCGGTACACACTAGACTAGGTCACAGAGTATGGAAACTTTTGTTACTGTGCTGTAGTAAAGTTTTTTCTTTCCTCTGAAACCTTTCCTGGTGATATTGAGTAAGTAAACAGGCTTTTGCATGCTATCTTAAAACATAATGTGTGTAATGACGACCGATGTGGCGCGGCGGGCGAATGTCCGCCTGCGATGCGGAGGTTGCGTGTTCGATTCCCGCCTTGGGATAAATGTTTGTACGATCTGCAAATATTTATTCCGGGTGTTCTGGGTGTTTTCTATGTATAATAAAAAATATCTATGTATGTAATGTATTGTATTAAGTATATCAGTCATCTAATACCCATAACACAAGCTCTGCTTAGCTTGGGGCTAGATGACGCTGTGTGGAATGTCCAGCATTATTATTATTATTATTATAATGACCTAAGATTAGCAAAAATTTACAAGAATAAATCTTGAGTTTGACGACCGATGTGGCGTGGCGGGCGAATGTCCGCCTACGACGCAGGAGGTTGCGGGTTCGATTCCCGCCTTGGGATAAATGTTTGTATGATCTGCAAATATTTATTCCGGGTGTTCTGGGTATTTTCTATGTATAGTAAAAACCTTAGAAGCCTTTGCCCAGCAGTGGGAAGAAATAGGCTAGGATAAAAAGAACTAATAATAATGAAAAAAAAAATCAAGTTGATAAAACAAACAAAATGATCTACCATCACCTACAATAAAGCATTGCGGTGTAGGACACGCTCGCTAGAAACGTGCCCTATGATGCACTGCACAGCGTCCATCAACTTGAGGTATACAAGTGTTCAGCTTTGTGGGTCTGTAATTTCACCGGAACACAGATGCTTGATGGCAAAAATAGGCATGGTGGTAGTACTTCCCCAGACGACCCCTTCACGAGCTCAGGGAGTAGTAGACTACTACTTATAACTATCCTGGTTCTTTCATTCTGAGCACCTTTAATTAATGTATCATCTGCGTCTCTATTTAAAGAGGTCTAAAGGTTTCCATACTCGTTGTACTAGACACATTGTTTGAAACTATTTTGAAGATATGACCTTATATCTCAGTAGTTACTTTGTAAAAGTTTTTTACAAAAGAATACTCCTTTGAGTAGATAATTATGTTAGAGTAGAATATACTTTGCTACTTTGCTGTGCATATAAAAAATTCAAGAGTAAAAAAATAAAATAAAGTTTTGAAGGGTGGTGCTGGTCAAATTACAGGCACATGAAATTTAAATGTATTAAATACCTATTAAGCCCGCTTGCACAATGATCATTAAATGTATTTAACGAATCCCTGTATGTACTTAGGAAACTTATTACGTTTAACCACGTTTAACAGATTGGACAAGGAAAATTAAAATATTTTTTTTAAATTTTATTTAACTAATCACATTTACCAAGATAAACATGTTTAGAGTAAACGTAATAGCGACTTAATTTTTCTTGTGCAAGATGTTAAACGTAATAAGCTTCCTTAATGCATTTATGGGCTTGCTAAATATATTTAGTGATCGTTGTGCAAGCGGGCTTTAGTGTATACACACTTTGAGAGGTTTCTATTACAGTAAAACACTATAGCATATGATACCATGTCTTACCTCAAAATGGTGACAATAAGTCGAGGTTGGCCGTAAGAAGCATTAACTTATCTCACTCCATTGACCACCAAGCACCAGAATTGCACAACAACAACCATGGCGCCCCGTAAAGCGGGGCACTGAAAGCATCGGTAAATGTCATAAGTATCGCAAACTGTTGACCCTGAGTAAAGACCAATAACAAACAATATGTATATTGTTTGTTATTTTTATGAAATGACGCAAAAACTGGCAGAACTCGATCCAGTATAACAGAAATAAGGATCTTGTGACGAAGAGACACATGTATTATACAATTAATACATGTATTATATGTATTGTGTAGTGTAAGTAGTATATTGTTATGAGTAGATATAGGTCTATCATATATTATTCTTAGTAAGTACACATTTGTACAATAAAGAATTTTCATTCATTCATTCATTCATTCATTTCTTCCACGTTATTTTTACTTTTCACTCTGCTCAAAGGTTTGCTGGAAGAAAACTCTTTTCAGGGTTAAGCTCGCCTTTGTACATGTCTTTTGTAATCACTGTTTTGTAAATATTTCTGTGTACAATAAAGAATTTAAGAAATCTCATCGAAACGGTGGGCCATTTGTTGGGAGTTCGTGCAGATAGAGAAATATTGCAGTAGGAAGTACTCCATACGTGACAGGTTGCAAGCCTATCGCCGCTGCAAGAGTAACAAGTGGTATTCTCACTTAGTTTTTGTCCGGTCACAGTTGTTGTCCGCACACATACATATTTCCAACAGAAAATTCCATTGATGCACGACTGAATTCGAACCCAAGACCTTAGGATTATAAGGTGGAACGCTCCCACTAGAACACATATTCTAACAAAGATAAATAGAAATGATTTCACGATATTTATTCTTAGACACAGCAGATGTCCCCTCAGATTCTATGAGGGGATTCTATTCTATTCTATTTCCCCGGTCTATCAATGATTAAAAAAATGAATGAATTTGAAAATTCCCTTAAATATGGGAGAATTTTACATCCAGCTGTAAAAGAATATTCCAGCAGTATGTACGTCACAAATAACGTTATGATTCAAATATGTGAAAACATTTTGTTGCCGATAAAAATGCAACGAATCTCGATATCAGAATTGGAAAAGGATTCAAGATGTAAAACAATAAACATAAATACATACACAATCAGCTGGTTTTGTTGACTGGGGTAGGTTAGGGCAGTACACACTGGGCTTCAGTTGTGGCTTAGCTGCCTAAACCTTGCAACAGCACTGGACATAATGCGGAAGGTAGAAAGTTTAAGACTTTCTTCGCGAATAGTTTTGAGTATATAGATGTGGATGGTTATAAAAGTTAAGGAAGAAAAGATAATAATCAATAATAATAATAATGCTGGACAATCCACACAGCATCATCTAGTCCCAAGATAAGCAGAGCTTGTGTTATGGGTACTAGATGACTGATATACTTAATACAATACATTATATACGTAGATATTTTTTATTATACATAGAAGATACCTAGAAAAACCGGAATAAATATTTGCAGATCGTACAAACATTTATCTTAAGGCAGGAATCGAAGCCGTAAGTGTGAAGCCAAACGTGTGTGAGTCGGCAGACAACTCATTTTGCGTCGACGTGTCAATTAAACAGGACTTTTCTATGAAACCGAATGCAGCAGAAATTACGCGACTGAAATTACGCGACTGACAACTCAAAAATGTACGGCCGTTTGGCCTCACACTAACCTCCTCCGTCGCAGGCGGACATACGTCTGCCGCGCCACATCGCTGATCTTGCACAGAAGGTAGCTAAGTAATGCCTCGGAGTCAGTTGATGCTTCATAACTTGAGCAGTTAGGTGTTAGAGGCTTCAAAGTCAACCAGGAATAAACATCGTCGCGGTATCTTCTCTATCTTCGTTTCTTCTCTTATCGCGTTTTTTTAGTCTTGTACACAGTTTCAGTTAGCGAGAGTGGTCTCAGCCTGTATAGCCCGTAGGTATTAATTAATAACGTTTCCACACAGTTGGTAGGTAGGTTTTTCGATATTGAGATGTGTTCCGGGAAACGGGAAAAGGTAATTTATTATTGATAGTCCATTTTGTGATCAGGTTCTACCGGTATGTAGCGCAAACGTGCGGGTTTGTGGAAATATTCCAAATTAAAAAAAAAACCGACCAAGTACGAATCGGGCTCGCGGACGAAGGGTTCCGTACCATTATCTGTAATAAAAACGGCAAAAAATCACGTTTGTTATATGAGAGCTCCCGCAAATATTTATTTTATTCTATTTTTTAGTATTTTTTGTAATAGCGGCTACAGAAATACATCAATACAGCCTGGTGACAGCCTTTATTCAGCGCCAAAAAATATAGGTAAGCGGCGCAGACAAAAAGAAAGAAAAAAAAAAAAAGTGAAATAACAAAAGGCAGCCTTATCGTTCTGTAACAATCTCAGATCAAGAATCAGAATCTAATACGTATATTAAATTTTATTCAGAAGTTCAAAAAACATGAGGGTAAAAGTTAATTTTCCTTTTCGAAAAGTAAAATAAACATAATACCAGTCCTAACCAAATAACTCGGGGTGTAATTTCACTTAAACTTTGAACTTAGCTTTAAGTATACTCTTTGAAGGAAATAAATTACGTTTAAGGTAAAAGAAATTACCCAAGAGTTATTTACATTGCGCGATCTCTTTGAAAATGTTCGGTAAGCAAATAAAATATTGAGTTAGGTTGCGCAATGGTCACGTAATAAAATTATCTGGAAAATTTAGATAAATAACCTTTATATTTAACCGAGAAAGCGTTGGCGAGACGATTTGGACACCTTTGAAAGGACGCGGTGGGAGAAGGCTCCAGAAAAAGAGCAGTAAGCCAAAAGGCACATAAATAATCTACAACTAAATGTAAAAGTACTTTCCCCACATACAACTGTCAAGCACAGTTCGGCTGTCGATAAACAAAGCCGCTGGAGTAAAGATTAAGCCTTTGTATCTAGTTGAATCCATGTGTGGGCTGCACACTAGGCTTAGTTTAATGCTAACTTTACCAGAGCTTAACATTAGTTCTAGCTATTTAAGGTGGATATATATATCGATAGATTGACATCACGACAAAACAGAGCAATTATTTTTATAGAAACCTTTGTCGTGGTCAAATTGATTGACTGATTGATTGATTGAGTGAGCGAAGCGTCTATCAAGTCTGGCAAAAAACATCTTGTACAACCAATCTGGACGCAACTTGGTAAGTAAGTTTTACAATTTAATAGTTTTTTTTGTCGTTGGGGATTTTTCCTTTTTCCCCAAAACAGGGCAACAGGAAGGCGAATCTCTCCTTCTGAGCCTAAGGTCGTAAGTTCAAATCTAGACGGGCACCGATAGATTTTCCTATTCGAAAAATGTATGTGCTTAGTGGCGCATGCAACTGTGCCGAAATGTCGGGAATCAATCAAACTCAAAAACATGGTAAATATCCTGTTTCTATTCAAAATATTGATCAAAACCAAGTTTTAAGTTATAACTCAATTAATTTCACCCAAAACTACTGCTAAAGGAACAATGATCTACTAAGTTCTTGTTTGATACAAACTTTAGTTTATACGCGTTCGTTGATTACTTTTTCACAATATATTTGTTTCAATTTTATGTTTTGAAATCGCTATATCTTCTATCTCCTCTCATGTATATAGAATAAAAAGAGAAGTGAGAAAAGAAAAAGTGATCTAGGTACTTGTAGATACAAAATATGTGAGAAAAACCGGCCAAGTGCAAGTCAAACTCGCGCACAAAGGGTTCCGTACCGTTATATATAGTAAAAACGGCAAAAAATCCCGTTTGTTGTATGAGAACCCCTTTAAATATTTAGCGTGAGAGCACCGGTGGTTTAGTAGAAGTTACCCCACCTTCTGATCTGATCTGGTCGTGGGTTTGAAACTGGTCATGCACCAATAGATTTTTCTGTTCGAAAAGTTTATGTGCGCAATGCCAGAGCTCTCAACGGTGAAAAAATCATCGTGAGAAAACTAGTTAGTACTGTTAGCAGCGGCGATAGACTTGCAACCTGTCGCATATGGAATACCAACTACTGCAAAATATAGGCTTATAGCAAATGTAATGTCTGGACATACCTCTGACTACACCACTACAGTACTTTGTTCTAAGAGATTTAAAAGGATATCTACTGTGCCTGGGAATTAAAGTCGTGATGTTATTTATTTCACCATATTTGCATCATATTTCACGCAAATAAATTATTGACGACCGATGTGGCGCGGCGGGCGAATGTACGACTGCGACGCAGAGGTTGCGGGTTCGGTTCCCGCCTTGGGATAAATGTTTGTACGATCTGCAAATATTTATTCCGGGTGTTCTGAGTATTTTCTTTGAATAATAAAAAATATCTATGTATGTAATATAATATTGTATTAAGTATATCAGTCATCTAGTACCCATAACACAAACTCTGCTTAGCTTGGGGCTAGATGATGCTGTGTGGGTCGTCCGGCATTATTTATTTCATTTTTCTTTTCGTTTATAATCAAGCCTTGTCTAAACTAAAAGCTTTTCATCACTCCCACTTATATCTAGTCTCCAATCTTTACAGACTCCACTTCGTCCACCATTTTAGATGGTCCTAGCCCGGGGGATGTCCCAATGTATAACAAAAAACGCCTTTTAATTTCCAACTCTATATCCAAGGATACAAAGTATATTCTAGCGTAGCATAATGCAAGATTGAGAGTTGTTTAGTAGATAAATGGGTAAGTTTTGTGGGGAGATGAATGTGACAGTTTGTCGGGCGAAGAATGTAACTATTGGTATCTTTATTGGGTAGCCGATCGGATAACCTTGCTCTGTGGGAATTACTGTGTCTGTGGTCAACGTATAAATACAGTTATTCCCGTAGTTATTGTACTGTGGTTACAGTAAGTTTATTGTAGTTTCAAGCAGATTTAAAGTCGTGAAAGTAATGTTTAACTGCTTATGATAACCGTCACAGCTCAGTAGGTGGATTCTGGTTTAACGGAACTTTTTGTATTTAGAGGCGATAAGCGCCCCTAGCGGCAACTAACTTAATAACAGCATTTGAAAAAAAAGAATACTGAGTAAGTCTCTTCTGCAGGCCCTTTCTTTAGTTTTTATGTGTAAATATATATAACTCAAAGGTGACTGACTGACTGACATAGTGATCTATCAACGCACAGCCCAAACCACTGGACGGATCGGGCTAAAATTTGGCATGCAGGTTATGACATAGGCATCCGCTAAAAGAGGATTTTGATTAATTCTACCCCTAAGGAGATAAAATAGGGCATGAAAGTTTGTATGAAACTTTGTCAATTTTGAACCGATCAGGCTGAGACTTTGCATGCATAAAGCTACTATGATTTTATCCCGAAAAAATAACGGGAACGGGAAAAACCTGCCACGCAGGCGAAGTTGCGAGCGGCCGCTAGTTTTATTATATAGTTCTAATTTTCAATTTATGGTTTTGTATTATTTAAGTAATAGTTATTAATTAGGCTAGTACTTCTACTCGTTTTACTCGCTCGGTTGTATTTTCCTTGCATGCAGTCTGTTACCTTTAAGCTCAGTAGCACTTAGATAAACTCCTTTAAGCATGTACCAAGCTTACCATTACACTGTATACTTTATGGTGACACATAAATAAATAGCAGTAACAGGAAAATCACTTACCTAATCTTAAAATTTTAGTAAAGAACACTTGGTAAATGGTGGCACTCATTGTCTTCCTATATCGTAATCTGAAACAAAGATACAACATATTAAACAAATTGTAGATTACAAAATATTTTTAGTTTATAGTAAAAACCTGTTTTTTTTAACCCTATATCGTTTTATTTTTCCAGCAACAATGAAACTAATAATGGTGCACCGTTTATTTATAGTGAAAATTATCGACAATCTACATTAATTACTAGCAAAACGGGCCCGATTTATTCCGTGTGACGTTATTTTTTACACAAAATTCAACCTCCGCTGTACTCGTATAGGGGTTAAATTTCAGATATTCCTTTTTTGGTGCTATTCTACGCACTAAGACGAATACATCCTAAAAATTTCAAGTCTCTGACTGAAATATTATAGACAACAAACTGTTAAAACTACTGATCGCTGGACTTTATTTTGTCTTGGTGCGTATGTATGTGTAAGAAATTCCTGGAATTCAGCCCTTAAGGTTAAACAAGTCGGTACGTTACAAGATTTAGTACTAAATCTTTCGACGCTTGTAACTTTCAAGGTAATCTGATTTACTGTAGTATATAGGGTAACGCGCCTAGATAACGGTAAGATAATTCAGTATCAAACCTAACTTCGTACGCACGTTAATAAATAGTAGACATTAAACGCTTACAGCGTTTGTATGGACAACGTACCGACTTGTTTAACCTTAAAGGGGTGAACGGGGCTTGAATATAGTCAGAAAATAGTTCCACGCGGACGAATTCGTTCATATTTTCTCCAGTAAAACATATTTTCCCAATATCTGTAATTGTTCTATAGTAATATTTTGAAAACAATCCCGTATTCAGTTCCAGTAACCCACGCAATAGTTTCATTTCATGTTCCCAACAAAACAAAACGAGAAACGTCACAAAGCAGGAATGCTTTGAACCAAATATGCCAGATATGCCCCTGCGGGTTGTCACACAAAAATGAACATTATCTCAATGTTATAAGACGTTATTTCCCAACAAAAGATCTCGCTGTAATCCTTTGGGATACTAGTGAGTCCTTGCGAATATAATCCTTTTATCTTTTGTAATAAGATGAGTTTTCGAAGTCCGCTGGAGACGTGTCGAGAGGCTCCACAGAATGGTTATCGGCGCTATGATTTATGCGGCGTAGGAAAAATACATCTATTTGAAATTATAATCTACTAAATTTATTATATGATGACTGTTGTGGCTTAGAATAGAAAAAAAAGAAATAGCATCACGACTAATGGTAAATTGTAATCCCCAAGCACGGTAGATATCCCTTCCGATCTCTTAGTACCAAGTACCTTACTTGAGATTCTTCTAGCATGTCTGAGTTGTCCAGATAGTATATTTGGTACATACATTTATTTACAAAGAAAATTATAGCTAATACAAGCATTTATAATTTTGCAGTAGTTAGTATTCAATACGTGACAGGTTGCGAGCCCATCTCCGCTGCTAAAATACTAACTAGTTTCCTCACATTGTTTTCCTAATATAAAAACCGGCCAACTGCGAGTCGGACTCGCGCACGAAGGGTTTCGTACCATTATTTATAATAAAAACGGCAAAAAAAACACATTTATTGTATGAGAGCCCCCTTAAATATTTATTTTATTTTGTTTTTTAGTATTTGTTGTACCGTTAAACAAACGCAGTCTACCGACTTACTATGAGTAAGTCGGTAAACTGCGTCGGTTTGCGTCGTCATCTGTAGATCGCGTCAGCTTATACGTAGCTTTATAAATTCGATGCTCAAGGGATCGGTTAGTCCCATTCGACTTGACCCATTTTCCGCAAAGTTTGCCGCCAAAATTAACTCAGAGTCAATATTGAAGGTAAGCCAATTGATGACAATTGACAACCTCAATGTACCCGCTTCCTAGTAATCGATCAAGTTAGCAATAATTTGCGCTATCTTCAGATAACCAGTTCAACTGTTCTGTGTATTTTGAACATTTAATGAATAATAGAATAGTCTAAAATAATTTGATATATACGAGTAGTACGATTCCGCTTTCAATGCTTAGATATCGACACGTGTTTCGCTTCTCTACGAAGCATCCTCAGGAAGATCTTGACTTGCTGTGTTACGGCGATCAACACAGGTTGGACACGGTGAAGTGGTGAATAATAGAAAAAAAAACCTAATACATTTTTTTTTGTATTAGAGCGCGTTAATCAAAGTTTAAAGTAGAAGTATGTTACTTACCAGTAGGTAAGAAGTATTTCTACGTAATGAGAAAGTATTACCGCGTGGAAATATCTTTAGCAAAACCTTTTAAAACCCCATCTTCAATCTCAAAGCTAATAGATCGGTTAAAAGGTAAACGCGATACATCCGCAATATTTTCATTCCATTGGCTGCTCGGTATTCCAAATGCGAACAGATTTGAATAAAAAGCTTCAATTGATTCGGAATGGTAAAATAACAACGCGTTCAGCTTTGGTTTTGCGAGTTTTTGTGTGTTTTGTGTTTATTATATCCATTGGAAGTTTTTAGTGCCCCCTTGCTTGTGTAGTCATAACCAATCAATTTAATAATAAAAAAAATATGCTTTTGCTGGTGGAACAATCGTATGATCCACTTGATGCTAAGTGGTCATCACCTATAACAAAGAATTACCTTGTAGGTCACGCACGTTAGTTACGTGCTCTACTGTAATTTCACTAGCACCCACAACCTTTAAACCGGAACACAGCAATGCGAGCATCAGCTGTGTTCGGGTTTGAAGGGTGTGGGTTCCGGTGAAATTAAAGACACATGACGCTTGACACGTACGTGCCTCAGGTTGATAGACACTGAGCAGCAGGTCTACTCTTAGATACGATAAACGAAGTTTCGTATTGTCGTTTTGTAATATACTGCGGGGCAACTCGGTAGCCGACAAAAGTCAAGCTGTCGCTGCCTGACATGCCGCGTAGTGTAGCTCAAAACGACAATACGAAACTTTGTTTATCGTTTCTAAGAGTAGACCTGCAGTGCATCTTAGGGCACGTTCCTAACCAGGCTAACCACTATTTCGTATATATAATAGGAGCTGCGTCCATCGATCAGAAGCATGAAAGGATTAGTTCCCGCCTGTTGTTCCACGGTCAGTAATTACAGGCATTAATCATTCAGACGTACGGACGAATTATAATGAGAGCCTGATCTCACACTTCAGGATCTCTCTCTCTCTCTCTCTCTCTCTTAATAAATCTGAGGGCATCTCGTACCTGGATGCTGAAGTGGCGACCGAGACCGATGTGGCACGGCAGGCGAATGTCCGCCTGCGAGGTTGCGGGTTCGATTCCCGCCTTGGGATAAATGTTTGTACGATCTGCAAATATTTATTCCGGGTGTTCTGGGTTTTTTCTATGTATAATAAAAAATATCTATGTATGTAATGTATTGTATTAAGTATATCATTAATTTAGTACCCATAACACAAACTCTGCTTAGCTTGGGGCTAGATGATGCTGTGTGGATTGTCCAGCATTATTATTATTATAACTAAAGTAAAATGCGGGTATAGATATTCTACGAGGCAGTGTGTACTGACCGCAGCGCATTGCCATTTGTCTTCGTCAAAGTTTGACTATTGTGAGAAAGGAGTAAACGACGCGTGGTCTAACCGCTTTGTCTTTTAGTTTATTTATACAAATCCTTTATTCATCACCGTTCTCTGTATTTAAATTGCAAAGTAATGAGCCTTAAAACAGTGCTTAATCTCGACCGAGAGCGGAACAGACAGTACAGATAGCTGTGATCGGCTTACGATAAGTATATATATAATAAGATAGAAAATACATAAATATTTTGGACACACAGCACACACAAATGTAGGCAATGCAACACTATACAAATGAAACAGCTTATTTCTGCTTGCTGTGTTCCGGTTTGAAGGGTGCGGGTGCCGGTGTAGTTACAGGCACATGAGTCTTAACACCTGTATGCCTCAGGTTGATGGACGTAGAGTGTGCATCGTAAGGGCACGTTTATAATGAGCGTGACCTGCGAGGTAATGCTCTGTTATAGGTAATGGTAACCACTTAACATCAGGGCCTTCTGCCAAGTCACATAAAAAATAAAGCTACCTAATTGAGTATGTGCAGTTAATAGTAGACAAAACAAAATTAATTCTGCCTTTTGTGCTGTATGTGGTGGGTTCGATCCCCACCAAGCAGATGACCCATCTGATGTTAAGTGGTTACACATATAACATAAAGGATTACCTCGCAGGTCACGCTCGTGACCTATGATGCACTACTTTACGTAAACCTGAGTCATACAGGTGTTAAGCCTCGTGTGCCTATAATTACACCTAATTGGTATAGATTGGCCTACACAATTGGTATAGATTTATACTTTGTGCTGCTAACAGTACCTACTTATAAAAGTTTTAAACGAAATACTTGCTTGAATCAGATTAAACGCGTACTTGAAATTCTAATAGCATCGTTAACCTCAAATATTATCTGCAGTATTTACATTAAACCCTGGATAAAAATAAACCCACATGAAGGCAGTTACACACGTACTAAAAATAAAGCCAGTTACACATACCATAAAGGAGTTTAATGCGAACTACTGGATTATCGCCTGACTTCACTTGTCGGGAGGTAATCTCAGACATATCTATATTATACCACTGTACCTTTTAAGGGGTGAATTGTAGGATTTGTTTTACAAATAAATCAAAAGACAAACAACTCTTAAACTATTGCCATCTCTTACCAACGGGGAATGACAAACAGTGACAGAACCAATTTTAAGCAGTATTCAAATAACGTTTATAAGTATGGGGGTTAGTGTAGTTTAGTTTTAGTAGTAGTAGCTCATAGTGATGGGCTTGTCCGAGGAATCCTCGGTAGCGAAGTTGGTATCGCATCCCCGTATCAAGGGGAAGGTCGTGGGTTCAAATCCTACTCGAGGAAAATAATTTTTGGGATAATATAAAAATCTTTGTGATTTCCTTAAGTGCAGGTAAGCACTATAAAAACAAATAAACTATGAAATGACGCACGGTGACATCTCTTGTCGATTCAACTTGAATGCAATTTCGGTTATCGAGCACGCTTTGATAGTATTACGTCAAGCATGTAGATGGAGCCACGGTAGCGATAGCACGGTATTAGAAACATTCCAAATCTTATTTTCGTCGAGGCATTTGAATCCTCGGTAGCGAAGTTGGTATCGCATCCCCGTATCAAGGGGAAGGTCGTGGGTTCAAATCCTACTCGAGGAAAATAATTTTTGGGATAATATAAAAATCTTTGTCCGGGAATCTGTGTTCCGGTTTGAAGAGTGTGAGTGCCGGTGACATTACAGGCACATGAGGCTTAACACCTGCATGCTTTAGCTTGATCAGTGTATTGTAGGGCAGGTTTCTAACTAACGTGACCTACAAGGCAATGTTTTGTTATATGCGATGGTTACCACTTAACATCAGGTAGGCTGTTTGTTCCATCAGCAAATTGTAGTAATAGTTTGTAAAAAAGTAAAATAAAACTTACCTAAAAACAACACCAGCATCATCCTTATCTAAGTGCACAGCATCCATGGACCACTGCAGCATCACAGCCGACCTCTCCTCCAAAGGCCCTGCCACAACCCTGCTCGGGAGGAACCTCCTCCGAAACCTCACACTCCCAACCCTCAACGACCGCTCACCTCTAACACTCTTCGGCTTAAAGTACTCACGGTAACTGTACACATCACTTTGAAACACTTCGCTTTTTGTTCTAAACTCATAATGCTTTTTCAAGTGCTTCGAGTGATCAGGTCTGGGTAAGAAGTAAGGATCCTCGAGGCAGGGCCTTTCGGCTGGACTGGTCGGGGTGAAGTTCCCGCGGACGAAGCCGTCCACGGTGGTGTGGAGGACGTAGTCACGAAGGTCTGAGGACTCGAACTGAAGGTGAACTGGAAAGAGAGGAAAATAGGTTATTATGGTATTTTCAACGTATATTAAAAAATACCTATGTATGTAATAACATGTACCGCTGGGTAATACAGATTCTCGAATGGCGACTACGAACCGGAAGACGAAGCGTAAGACAATATAACTTTTTAAACTATCATGGTTTTGATCAATATTTTGGATAGAAACAGGATATTTACCATGGTTTTTGAGTTTGATTGTTTCCCGATATTTCGGTACAGTTGTTGCATGCGCCATGATCACGGGTCGAACTGAAGTCTTTGGCAAGTGGGTCTAATGTTATTGGCAGACATACCGGTCTACCCTCTTCCGCACTCGTTTATTTCAAACGACACTACTACCACTGGTATCATTCTCACTCACTGTGCCGAAATATTGGGAAACAATCAAACTCAAATATCATGGTAAATATACCGGTTATTCTCGTTGAGTTACACCAACGCGTCACATCGGTAATCAAATAAGGAGTATTATTCACTCGGTATTCTTGCATTACATTATTTTCCTCATTTGCCAAATGCTTCAAAACAGAGTCAGGCAGGGAGCTGGATGACGACCCTTCGGAAAGGTCGTGAACCCATGAGTCAGACAACCACAGCGTAAATTATAGGAACTCGACCAAACAACAAGAAAATCCTTTTACGTAATTACACTGACCGAGCACTAGAATATTCCCCACTGACAGCTAACCTTTTTTAGCTTTCTCTCTCTGTCACACCATCAGCCTAAATAAAACTACTGCTGGAAAAGTATCCTTCCTTGTTTAGGAGCGGTGAAGCCTCCCCCCCACCCCCGCAGGGATATGACCGCAGTCTCACAGGTGTATAGTGAAATGGTACATGGAGACGACTGATGTGGCGCGGCGGGCGAACGTCCGCCTGGACTGGAACGACTGGACAAAATATTGTTGTAATTGGTATGGATTTCTGTCTTTAGAAGCAACATAGCTTAATTTCAATTTTTCTAGTCATATTTTAAGTCCTGTAGAATAACTTCATTGGATTTCAACCAACATTATTATATTAATGCTATGTGTGAGCAATTTGAATAAAAGTGTATTGTGACATCCTAATTTGAATAAAAAAAACGCAATCTTTTTTTTCATTCCAATGACAGCCTGACTAGATATAATTTGACTGACTTAACTAAAAACAATTAATATGCCAATATCAACATTTTTATTCTAGGTCACGAACCACGTACCTATGTTCCAAGTTTTACCTAAATCTTTCTAGCCTTTACGGGGATGAGTGGAAAAATACACACTCTTTAACGAAATTTCGCAAATAATACAAGTATGATGTGAAGTACTTATCCGTACAATAATATATTAGAACTCGTTTCGACAGTTCGATTATTCTCCAGAAAATAATGGAGCTCGCAAAGATTCAACCTTAAAGATATCCTTTCAATATACCCACACGCTTTGTCCAAAAGCAATCGTGCAAAGTCTGTCATCTACGCTTGTCAATTTGTTCAATAATGTCTGAACATCAATCACTTTCCTTCATCGGGACTTTCATTGCGCCTCATGAGCTCCGTGTGACAGAATGACAAGCCTTTACAAGCGTGTGGCGTTTCAATTTCAGCTAAGCTGCATTTTGAATTGTGAGCAATTAGAATGAGAGTGATACGTTTTCTTTCATTTTTAGGCAGCCCGTACACGATCAATGATCGCGATCCAGTCGCAGTAGATAATCTACTTCGTACACGATCAATCTGGATCGCGATGCCTTAGAAGCAACATAGCTTTTTCATTTGAAAACTTGACAATTCCATCTTACTGCATGCTGTGTGTGTGTGTGTGGCTAGTTATATATAATCTGTGGAGGGCACTGTGTGTAAAAAAATAATATTTACTCTGTCTTCTGAAAAATTGTTTTGCCGGCAAAAATGTTGCTAAGTTTTGGAGGTGGAAAAAGGTTTCTCTAGGTTTTGACAAACACAACTTTGTCAGAATTTGACAAAAAAATTGATAGTATTATTATTCATTTTAATCATTTATAACAAAGCATTAGCTTGCGGTCACGTACGATATCAACGTGCCCTACATTCATATTGAGAACTACTTTTCTCACGTCACATCGTGACATCAATCTAAATCTGTCCACAACTGGAAATATGCTTCCTCCATATCCTGGAGGTTTGCCATAGTCACCACTTTTCAGGCAAGTAGCTCACCCTGGTTGCAAATAAGACCGCTCACAACCCACCAAAATTAATGAAAGAGTTAATCCTAATTATTTTACAAAAGCCGCCCTGTCTCTCAACTTTAACAACAGATTCGTTACACTAATTAAGAGGATGCCATAAATTAAGGGTTGGTGGAACCACCACGTTAATTTGTCTGCCAAAATATGTTACAATGTAAAATAAAAATAAAAGTTAGGAACAATGCTTTTATTGAGTCGGGATAAAAATGCGCAGAGTAAAATGTGTGCTGAATTTTCGGGATAATTTGTGTTCTCGCGCGATGAGAATGATGATTGTGAAGTTTGGCCTGAAATAGCCTGAAAATGAACGTGAGTAAAATGTTTTCGATTATCACAAAGGTTTTTTTAGATATAAAAATGGTTCTTTGGGTAAGCAATTTTTAAAAGTTCAACTTTTTTGAAATCAGATTTTGCTTGTTTGGAAATAGAAAAATACTTTATTGCCTTAGATCATTTACCTCTAGATAGACTCTACTCCTGCAACGCGTACCTAAAAAATAGGCCAAGTTAGGCAAACTTGTTTGCGTGTCACCCATACATCAACACGCGCTCACATTGTCTTACACTCATGGCACGTCATTATATTTGTCACTGTGTGCGTGCGTAACATTACCAGCTGACAATGTGTTTCCCAGTTTATGGGGTAAACAGATCAAATTTAGGTTCCGGTTTTTAAGTAAGATGTGACTGCGTTTTTTAGCACGAGACAGTTTCGGACATATAAAATTGGTCAAGTGCGAGTCGGGCATGAATAATTGACTATTTTTTTCATTTATAAAATGCAAATATGGTTCTTTCAACTACGCTTTGTGAATTATTAAATGTGTGCCCGGAAATTATTTTGCCAAAAAATGGTCAAGGGGAAGTCGGGTTATGAATTTGATTTTCTTAGGTCTGTTTTTGTTACTAACAATCTTATGACTGTTTGTAAAATAAAATGTAAAGCAAATAAAAAGCAAAAATATATAAGTATTTTTTTATTGTACGACAAAACGCTTTGCATTCATCTCACCTGGTTTTAAAAAAAATTTAAAATGCGGCTTTTCTGTATAGTTTTCACCCATTTACTTTTTTGGATAGGATCACTTGGAATTCTGAAAAAAAAATGTAACATAGTTACTATAATTATGGTCAAGGTCAGTGCTAATATATATACTTAGGCCCTTTATTAGTCGAAAACGATACTTAGTGGAAAAAATTGGTATTGGTAAAAAAAAAAACAAAAAAGTTTTCACCACCTTGAATTACAAAATTAATGTCATCTTTGAAATTGGTCGAAAACGATACCCATATTAAAAAAGCTTAAAAAATGTCTAAAAATAAGAAAATCAACGATAAATATTCAAGCCCTACTCGCACTTGACCATTTTTGTCAAAATCCTCTTGGGTACATACACAACCACATAACAAAAATTTTGTACTAACTGCCTAATCGGATGAACAGTAAAATGCAGAAGTAAAACCTTCAAACAATATTCAGGGCTACTCGCACTTGACCGATTTCTGAGTCTGAAATAAAACTCACCAGCGCCGTGCGCTTTTTCCATAATTATATAAGTAGAGTGCACACGAGACCTACGAGTGTATCCTGCAGTAAACTTTATTGAGTACCTAATGAGGATGATGATGATGATTTATGTATATTCTTTTTCATAGTCTGTTACTAACATAAGTAAACGACAATCGCGCACTCACATGGGGAATTGTGTATACAAAACCTTGCAACACTAACAAACATGTCAAGTGTGTTGTGACTCGTAATAAAAGGCGAATCACTTTATATGATTTTTTATTGATCAGAGAGGCGAGTTATTGTACTAATTGTAGTTTAGGTTGGCAGACAGACAGACAAACATTCGGTGTTGCCACCTCATGCTTGTGCTGCCAGTCGTTCATAAATAATTTCTTAATGGTATAAATTACTAACATATTTTATGTCTCTAACATAAGTTGGGCCGGCCTGAATACTCTTAAACATACGGTTATATAAAATAAATCTTAGTTTTTAAATTACTACTATGGTTTTTTGTTTTATTACCTACTAACAAAGTTTTCTTAATGCCTATATTATTAATTAGGTAGAGCAGCTGATGATTAATCATCAATAGGCAAAATTACAACTTTGGAGACCGCTCTTGTATGAAACTTGCCATCAGCTGTTCTGACCTCTATAACACGAACTTTAGAATCTAATCCTGGAAACACTTTTGAAACTCTACCTATAGGCCATTGAATGGGTGGTGTATTTTGATTACGCAGAAGCACTAACATACCTTCTTTAAGGTTAGGAGATTCTTTTTGCCACTTAGTGCGCTTATTTAGAAGTGATAGATATTCATTTGACCATGCCTTCCAGAAATGCTGCCGTACTTGTTCACAACACCTCCATAAGCGAAGCCTATTAGTAGGAATGTCTGTCAAATCTTGTTCTGGGTAAGAAGTTAGCGCGCAACCAATTAGAAAATGCCCTGGCGTTAGGTAAGAGTAATCAGTTGTATCAAGCGACAATGGAACCAATGGTCTTGAATTAAGTATGGACTCTATTTGACACAATACTGTATGATACTGTTCGTAAGTAAATATTTTAGCTCCAGTGACTCTTTTTAGGTGGTATTTAGTAGATTTCACAGCTGATTCCCACAGCCCGCCATGGTTGGGACTGTAAGCCGGAATGAATTTAAATTGTATACCCTTAGATGCTGTAAAACCCTGAACCTTATCTTGGAAGTTTGAATGATTATGTAACTGATAGAGCTCACATAATTTATTATTAGCTCCTTTGAATGTTGAAGCATTATCGCAATGTATAACAGAAGGTAAGCCTCTTCGAGAGATAAATCTTTTTAGAGCAGCCAGAAAAGCCTCCGTTGTGAGATCTGAAACTATTTCTAAATGTAGCGCCTTGGTGGTGAAGCAAACAAACACAGCAACATAACCTTTTGACACAACGCTCCGTCTTAAAGTTGATTGTTTGACTTCAAATGGGCCGCAATAATCCAAACCCACCCTTTCAAAGGCTCTAGCAGGCGTGACTCTATCACGGGGCAGAGAGCCCATCAGCTGTTTAGCTCCTTCCGTTTTATGCCTTAAGCAAACCATACATTTATGCAAAACAGTTTTTATTTCTCTTACACCATTAACAATGTGGTATTTTTGTGATAAGTTACTAAATAAAACCTTAGGTCCACCATGCAGTAATGATAAATGCTCATTATGTATTATAATTCGCGTTAAATGACTTTTATTTGGTAAAATTACTGGAAATTTCCTTGCAAAGGATAGGTTAGAGTGCTGAAGCCTACCTCCTACGCGTAAGAGACCTTCCGCATCCATGAAAGGATGTAATGATTTTAAGTTTGAATTTATTTGTTTATGTTGTTTTAAAAGTTTTATCTCATCTTTGAAGTGGAAAGTTTGAACATTTTTAATTGCAATATTTAACGCGTATTTTAATTCCTTTGCAGTAAAATTTTCAGAATTCGTTACTATTCCTCTACATTTATTTATAAACCTAATAACATAGCAAATGACTCTTTGCATTTTATTGACACTTGAGAACTTAGTAAATAAAGGTAGAACATTTTCTACTTCACTTTCAACAGTGTTGTTTACATTTTCTATACAATGTGATTGAATTGGATATTCAACATCTGAAGTGTAAAAGTTATGATTACTTTCACAGTGCAAATAATCGGGGCCCTGCCACCATAGCTTATTCTTAGGTAAGTCATAAGGACTTACACCCCTGGATAAAATATCTGCTGGGTTGAATACACCCGGTGTGTGATACCATTTCATACCCACTGTGCTACTAGAGATCTCCTTGACTCTATTGGCAACATAGGCCGGTAAATTATGTAAGTTTGAGTTTAACCATCCCAATACAATTTTTGAATCAGAAAATAAATTAATCATCTGTATGTTAGGTAATATTTTAGATATCTTGAATATTAATTTGGCTAGAAGTAACGCACCATTTAGTTCAAGTTTAGGAATTGTTAATTTAGAATTTAAAGGAGCAACTCTTGATTTAGAGCACAGTAAATTTGCGCGGTATACACCAGCTATCTTAATTTTTACATAGATACAACATCCATAGGCCTCCGTGGAAGCATCGCAATAACCAAATAAAGCACACTCATCAGCATCAGAGATTTGCAAGTTACGTGCAATTATGAGATCGGGTATACTCGAAATCTCATTTTGAAATTCTGACCATACTTTGCTTAATGCTGAAGGCAATGGAGTGTCCCACTCTAAATTTTGTTGCCAAATCTGTTGAAGTATTAATTTTGCCCTGACAATAATAGGACCAGCGAAACCTAGTGGGTCAAAAAATTTACTGATTGAGCTAAGAACGCCTCTTTTCGTTGGTACTTCAGGGGAGGTGACCATGCTGCCACTCATTTTGAATACATCATCTTCTGTGCTGTATGAAAGTCCTAACGTTTTGACTACAGGCTTGTCACGATCCAGATCACGCTGAGAAAAACCTAGTTTTTCCTTTGGGATATCCACTAATAACTGAATATGATTTGAACACCATTTATGTAATTGAAACCCTCCCAGCTTCATTAACCGAACAAGCTCATTTTTTATTTGTAAAGCTAACTCATAGCTAGAAGCTCCACATATTATGTCATCGCAGTAACTTGATGAGATAATAGCTTGGCTTGCTAAGGGGAATTCGCTCTCGTTCCTTCTTGCCAACTCGATCAAGCATCTTGTTGCTAAGAAAGCAGAACTCTTTAATCCATAAGTTATAGTTTGAAGTTGGAGACATTGGATTGGGTGCTCTGGTCTTTCCCTCCACAAAATATTTTGGAGAACTCTAAATTCAGGTTTTACTAATATCTGTCGAAACATATGGCGAATGTCGCACATAAGGATGAATTTAAACGTACGAAACTGTATTAAGATATCAAATAATTGATTTTGAACAACTGGGCCATTACATTGTATGTCATTCAGACTAGGGTAGTCATGACCCTTGGCGCTAGCGTCGAATACTACACGCAGTTTATTTGTGATTTTATCATTGCGTATAACCGCATGATGAGGAAGAAAGTATAGTGGTTGAATATTGGGTGAGTCATTATCATCCACGTTGATTATTTTTGCATGACTCAATTTCAAATATTCTTGTATGAACTCTTTATATAATTGATGGTATAATGGATCCTTGGAAAAGCGCTTTTCCAAGTTGTAAAATCGTTGCAAGGCGATAGCAAACGAATTTGATGTATTAATGTCACTTGGACTCATTTTGAGTGGTAGGCCTACTTCAAAACGATTATTCTGTAGAGTGACAGACTCTTGAAACACCCTCTCGCTTTGAGCATGTTCAGGTAATGACTCTAGGAAAACCTCTGGCACTTTTTCGGCTTCCCAGAATTTTTTAACAACGTAATCCAGATTGTCACTCACTACTGCATGCAAACTAGTTGCTACGTTACAACAAGGAAAAGATTCACCTGAGATTATGTATCCAAACCTCGTGTTGAGCATGATTGGGTCTGATGGGCCTCCTTCAATCTTTCCAAAGTGCGAGTTGAAATAATACGCGCTAATTTTTGAATTATATTTATCAAATTACTTGGAATTAAACTTAAAATTTAGGTACTTACTGATGGAAGGACACTTCACTTGTCATTTTTAATCGTCCTCTGTAGTTTCTGCACACTTTTATTGTACAACTCGCCATTGCAGACACAAAATGTTACACAGAGATGTGACCGTCCGCCATGAAAATTCAATTGACACTGATGGGCGGGGAGCGACTTGTCGGAGTACAGTACTCTGACATTTTTTTCGATGCGTTGGTGCGTTTGAAGCAGTATCTAGAGAGTAAATGATCTAAGTTTATTGCATACCACAACTTAACGATAAACAAGTATACATAAAATCTTAAAAATAATACAGAACACAATGGGCTGTCTTACTAAACAGCGACCTCTACTAGATAACCTTTGAATAGCAACATCAGTAATAATTTATTTAAATATGATCGATATTCAAGATCAGGGGATCACCAGCAGAATCTCCTGAGTACATAACACCAATACTGGAGTTACCAGTAACTTGCAAAGTATGGTGAATGTGGTAAATATGGCTAACGTCGTGTTAGGTAAAGTGGCTTCGAAAAACCAGGAACTTCGAAACCGGGACAGAATTGTGATGCCCAAAATACCTAGAACGACCCTGTACCTAAACAGTAGCTAGTAGTAGTAGTTTAGTGTGGTAGGATATAGACATAAAAAATCTATCGTTATATAACTTTACAAAAAGTTTATATTGCTTCGGAAAAAATGCCTTTATTCTATAAATGAATCATTAAATTGACATATAATTATAGGTAACTTTGAAATATTTATTATTAAAATTCAGGATTTTAATTGTTATTGTATGAATTAGTCATTTTATTCTCGGTGTTAATTTTGATTTTGATTGATTATTTTAATTTATAACATTTTTTGATTGTATGCCTAATTTAGCGAAATGATTGTACCTACACCAATCTGGTAACATAGAGATTCCGCTCTATACCTACGTATTTTAACAATCTGTATTTGACCTATAACAAATACATTATGAATTATGAAAAATACATAGAATATTTACTTTTGTCCATATTCTTAGGAAAAATATGACACAGAAATGTATGATGACATTGAGTGATCTCTAAAAGTGATCCACAGATGAAAAATATTATAAACGTGGTTCGTCGATCTATCTAACTGTCACTAAGCTCGGAAATTGGGCTTTACATATTTTTGTGGCAAAGTTTCGTTTCCGCGCTATTTCCGCAAGTCTGAAGTGCTTTTACTAAAACGCGGTTACCGTCATATCGTTATATAAATCTCCCGAATCAGAAAAAGTGGAACAAAAACAGCTGACTATAAGAAGTATAAGATATCTCGGAAATAACCACACTGAATTCCAGTCTTTACAATACACTGCTCTGCGTCAACCTGAGGCATACAGGTGTTAAGCCTCATGTGCCTGTAATTACACGGGCACCCACACCCTTCAAACCAGAGCACATGCTGCTTAGCGGCAGAAATAGGCATGGCGGTAGTACTTCCCCGGACGAGCCATTCACTAAGAGCTCTACTACTACCAAAAGACTACTAAAAGGTCAAGTATGTGATGTCAATTTACACATATTCTTCAAACTTGATTTCCTAATTAATTATGATCGAAGACTAGAAGTAACTCTTTTAAAATTCGATTACCTACACTAATAACACTGAAATAAATGTACAAAACCTACCCCCATGGGAAACAGGCGTGATTTTATGTATGTACCTATGTATGTACAAAAATTTAAATTTATCAAAGTTATCATGCTAATAATGTAAAAGATTAATTGCAAAAACATTCAAAACTAACGGCGGTAGTTTTTTGGCAGACCCAAGAGAGATGAGCGTGGACGGACATAAATAAATTACGTGGTCAATAATTGAGTCTCCGTCATCGATATATTATCTGTGACAGAGTTTCAGGAAAATAGTTTTTATTTGTAGGAAAGTTAATACAGTTACATAAATTGGGCTGAAGTTGCCAATGAGATGTTTCGAAGTAATGTGGACGACCGATGTGACGCGCGGGCGAGTCCGCCTGCGACATAGGAGGTTGAGGGTTTGATTTCCGCGATATTTATACGATCTGTAAATATTTATTCCGGGTGTTCTGGGTATTTTCTATATATAATAAAAAACATCTATGCATTTAATTGTATTGATTATATCAGTCATCTAACAAATCCCATAACACAAGCTTGGCTTAGCCTGGGGCTAGATGATGCTGTGTGGATTGTCCAGTATTATTAATATATTATTATTATTATAAAATGTATGCCAAAGTTCTTAAGGTGACACTAGTCGCTAATACGAACTCGTTGATTGGCGAGACGGATATGCATGCTATCTCAAGTCACATCATGTGAGAGAGGGTTAGACTGAGTGATGAGCAGTACGAAGCTATTGCGCGCACACATATACACTCTCACAGTCATCTCCTATCGTATATCGCACTTGGCCGGTTTTTATTGTTTATTCTTTGGTTTATAAACGTTGAACTAATATAAATCATCAAAAATACACACAAAACCTTCATTCAATAATAAAACTGTTGTGGTAATACAAATGTTTGACTAAAATATCAATCATTGTTACTACAGCAAAATAATAGACTCATTTCAATAACAAAGGTAGTTAATCAAACGAATTGACAAACTCTTCATAATCAAAGTGGTTTATTCAGTAGCGACTGTTTGATGCAGATAATAATTAATTGAGCTAGGTACCTCTAATCTATACAAATAAATAAAATTGAAGTGTCTGTTTGTAATATTAAAATAACCGCTTTTTACTACATGCATATGAATGTATATGCGATACATGTACCAAAATAGCATGTACTAAATTAGACTTTTTATCCCAAAAAAATAACGGGAACGGGAAAAAACTGACACGCGGGCGAAACTGCGAACGGCCGCTATTTTATGCCGTATTAACCCTTAATCTAGTTTTGGGAAGAATACGGGACATCATCTTTAAAAAAATCTAGCGTCTAAAATAATGAGTTTATTTGTCTTATTATTATATGAGAATATTTCGTATATAAACTAAATTTATGTAAAAAATCGGTGAGACTATTCGTTTCTGGAATTTCCGTTGGTGGCCATTATAACATTGAGGAAGGAGGACCTGTCGCACGCGCTCACGGTAAGTATTTTTTTTTATTATGTTCTTCTTAGACACCCATATTAGATATTTTAGTATTATATAGTGCTTGAATAAATTGTCAAGCGTACGAAAACGTTATGCCAATTATTTGCTTTATTTTCATTTTACATAGGTCTCAATTCACACGTCCCCTATTCTTCCCATTTCCTATTACGTAGCGTTCTGACCATACTTTACAACGTGCCGTATACTTCACATTTCTTGAAACGTAGAGTTCAAGAAATGGAACATTAGTTGCAAATTTTTATTATAACTTTTTAAATATTGATTATATATCACAAAAAATACATAATATTCAAATATATGAGTTAGAATACAGAATTAGAACTGGTTTTTCCTTTTAC
This sequence comes from Electrophaes corylata, assembly GCA_947095575.1. Taxonomy (NCBI): domain Eukaryota; kingdom Metazoa; phylum Arthropoda; class Insecta; order Lepidoptera; family Geometridae; genus Electrophaes; species Electrophaes corylata. Next base: position 11,497,282 of record OX352709.1, on the reverse strand, counting down.
GAAAGGTGTAGTAAAGTGTTTATGTGCTTCATTTATGTTTTTTTCTTGTTTTCAGAACAGAATTTTCAATTTTCAGGAGAACGGAAGCTTGTGGTGCTAGTTACTGCTGAAGATACCCCATTGGACGATAGTATCTTAGTTCAATAAAAGCAAAAACGAGCAATATTGTCCCTCCTTAGGAGCTCCATCGATTAATTCATCGATAGAGAGGCTGGATTTACTAGACGAGAATCAAAATTCAGATGACATTAAGACAACGACGGCAAAGATACTATTACCTATTATAATAAGATGTGTTTTTTATAAAACAAACCACATATATTTTTCAAATACCTATCCCTATTACGCATCCGTGATCCGTGATCTGTCCGGCATCTCATCTTTGGTGTCTCAAAGAATTCAATATTATTCTCTCAGATCCTGTCTCAAATTCGCCTGTTGTGTTTTCAACTACGACATCTGTATATGCTGTATTGTTTTCTGCTGCACAGTATCATATACTGTCTAACACGAGGTGCGAAAAAAAGGTTAGCTACTGCTGATATTGTAGTAAACACGCTGACAAAAAAGTGCAAGAACACAGTTCCTAGGCACAGGTGCATGCAAAAGGCAAGACAGGAAGAAAGGAAGATTTTGATTCAAAATTTATGTAACAGGTCTTTATTATTGATAAAAATATACCTTTGGCGAGTTTTAGAAAATATCTGTGATAGAACTCACGTCCCCTCCTCTGAATATGAGGATGCTCCAACCAACTGCGTCGTCGGAGCTTAGCCCCATCCGCTCAAATCCCACTCTGTGCATTACGTTTGAGATATAATAAAACCTTTGTAGTTTTCCATAGTGTAGGTTACCACTATAAAAACTAATAAATATAAAAGATTTTACTTCAGTTATTTTAGTCATAGGAATAAGAAAAATGCCGTCGTATATGAACCAGATTTCTGGACTTTCAGATAATCTAAGACCAAAAAAATTGTATTAAATAAGTTTTATGTACCAAATAAACCTAAAAATGCAATGTAGATTTTTGTAGTGTTCGCCGGGTGCCGCGCTAACTTCACTTGGCTGTAGCCGGCACGTCCGAACGGACGCGCGTCGGGAATTCTCTTGTGTACAAAGTAACTGTGGTTTTATTGTAGATCCAAAGAACCCTACAAGTGGCGACTGAGGAGAACAATGTAAGTAAAAAAAAAAAGAAGGAAAAATTAGAGGTATGGTAAATATTTGTAAAAATACCTACTTTGGTATGACCAAAAAGAAATTAATCGTAGTGTTTTCAATGCTACCTGTCTATTACCACTTACCTATGCATAACTTAAGCTACGAATAGCTTCTCTAAAATAAACGATTACTGACTTCGGCTACGAGGCATTCATTGCGGGTAGGTAACAATGTTTACCTACGACGCGACGCGACTTGACAATATTTTGAACAGAGGAAGGTGCATGTCACTGCTCGCATATTGACACCAGTCAAGTTTAGATACTTTAGGTACTACAAGGTAAATTGGTACCTAACCTAAGTATCTACCTACTTACATAAATACTATAAGCCAACCATCGAAATGTTAACCTACACGGTTACTTGAGTAGCATGAATAATAATAATAAACCTTTATTTCAGACAGCTTACAGGTTCATATTACATAAATACATACAAAGAAACGAAAAGAAAATAAGTAAAAGTTTAAAAGGCCATGCAATTAAGTACCCAAAGGTGTACTGTTGTCACTATAAATACGTGAAGGGCCACGACGTTATCACAAACGTTAAACAACAAAATAATATCAGGATGACCGAAAAGAAAATAAGTAAAAGTTTAAAAGGCCATGCAATTAAGTACCCAAAGGTGTACTGTTGTCACTATAAATACGTGAAGGGCCACGACGTTATCACAAACGTTAAACAACAAAATAATATCAGGATGACCGAAAAGAAAATAAGTAAAAGTTTAAAAGGCCATGCAATTAAGTACCCAAAGGTGTACTGTTGTCACTATAAATACGTGAAGGGCCACGACGTTATCATAAACGTTAAACAACAAAATAATAACAGGTTGAGTAAGAAAAGCGTTGTGTACCGAAGGTACGTAACTAAGTACTCATCCAGTAAAATAGAGGGTCATGTTATAAAAATTGTTACGATATCGTAAACGGCCATGCAAGAAAGACAGAATATTTAGATGCCTAGTAAGTTCCTAGGCATGCCTCACAATCACCCACATTTCTTGCTACTATAGGCCACGCAATTTATTGTCATTGAGATGACCAAAGACCACAAAATGTACACTGTGAATACAGGTGACATTTTATCACAAAAAGAAGAGCCATGTGTTATTAACTTAAGGCCATGCCCAAGTCGATCGTAAGTGAAAAGACCGCAACAAGTATACACTGTAGCTACAAGTAGGTACCTAAGTGGGTAGGTACCTGTAAGCTCAAAGTCAAAGTAAAAAAGTATTTATTCAGATATCCCCAGGGATCATCTTAAAACGTTAAATCTAGGCTAAGCGGCAGTTTCTCGCGACCAAGCCTAGAAGAACCGGCAAGAAACTTACGGCTTGGTTCCTACCGTTTTTGTATGATCCTGCTACAAAATAATAATAATAATGTGAATAATGAAGCTCCAGTGTGGTGCCAATCTAACTGAATGCAAGACAGAAAACAAGAACTTACAACAGAAGTTCAAAAGACAGCACACGCTACGCTACGTTTCAACTAATAGCGTACAATCTAATGAATTCAAATAAGAGAATAGTACAGATATTGCAAAACTATATCGCTAGCTACTATAGCTAGCCATTATACAGTTTCACGTTAGAACAACCGCGTAGTGAAGACGTTTTATCACCATAAATATCCTAAAAATACGAAGATGCTAAAAGTGTTTTACATGACTACCTTATAAGTAAGTCGTAGAAATTATCTATCAATTTTGTTATTATTTTGGTTCGATGTTATTTATATTGGCCTGGGAGATCCTACAAACTGTGATCTCGGTAACAACCTTCGTCAACAGCCTTCATAAGTCCGCTGCTGGACATATACACTGATAGGCCTCCCGAATATCTGGGGTGTTTGCCGTAGTCACCACGCTTGGCAGGCGGATTGATGACCATTCAACTATGTAGGAATTTAAAGTAAGATGCCTAATAATTGGTAGAAAACTACTACTTTGTTGCCAAATTTTAGCTATGGCAGGAAATTCAGAAATCTACATTACGACTACTAAACCTTAGTTGTTTCCGAGGCCTAAATGGTCCCGGAATTTCACTGAACTGGTCTAAAAACTCAAGAACTAGTCGTTAGACTGACTGTGAAGCTTATCATCTAAAGAAGTTACAAAATATCTAAAATATGGGCCTAACAATATTGCTTCGACAAACAAGAGTTGACTTGAGTATCTTGTTCATTTGGTCCCATGAATAGGGTAACAGAAAGTTGTAAAATGTGAAATATGTAGGTATATAATTTACAACAGATGCAATGACCAAAGTATCTATATAGGTATCGTAGATTTGGTTACTAGTCACTCTCTAGAGTCTATTATTATAATACTTTGCGAATACTGAAACTTCAAAAGCACAAATACTGGAAATTGTTTGGTATATTCAAGAACCTAAATCCTACTAGAAGTGTGTAAGAAACATAGAACAGAGTGTATTTAACGAAAGAAACACCAGTAGCTCAGTTACAGATACAGAAATATGTTAATTTGCTAAACAAACAAAACATAGTACAAGATAAATAAGAAGTGTAAAAAATTAATGATGAGAAGGAGAACAACCATAGAAAAGTACTCTCGACTAGACGACTCTCAACGCTTAAATCACCAAGCATGGTGTACCTATAGATAAAAGATGCACGTACAAATTTAATAATGTGACTGATACCTACATACATATCTGCTACTCTGGAGGCAGAACATTCAACTATGTAGACTAACTAATTACATACCTACAACATTGATACTTACTCATTAAAGTAAGTGGACGAATGAAGATATTCAAGATATCAAGGAAAATATATTGCTATTACATAAAATAGTAAAACGTGAAAAAAAAAACCAACAGTTACATACACAATACAGTTCTGGTAAGTAACAAAATCTAGTTCAAAATACGACAAAGTAAACCAAGATGTACAAAAATATGTCACGACATGACAAGTAATACAAAACATTAATAATAATAAGCCTAGTTGCAGTTCTTGCTGTATCACTAAGACGTCAATGTCTTCTGAGGGTTTGGTAATGTAATTAATATGAAAGTCACCCAGACTGGTGGCAACCATAGAATGTTTAGTCTATATTCTTAGGGTGGCAATCATACATTTGACATATTAAGGTAACGAGATACTTGGAATCTATGGTTTATTTAACGGAAGTAGTTACTATGGAATATTTACTGGTTATTGGTAGTGGTCCTACTGAAATATAAAACATTAACTGCATAAAATATAGCAATACTTACTGAAACTTACTTTTACTCTTACTTTACTACTTGAAACCAGATATAGTTAAAATACGACATTTTAATAAAGAGGATTAATATTAGAGTATATAAATTAAAGTAATCACATCTTTGAATCCCAGTTGATGGTTCTTCGTGACCTTAAAACTGATAATGCACTTAGTGGAAAAATATATATAAGTATTTGATACCTAACTATGTTTTGAACTTTCATGTACATTCGACGTGCTGCCAGCAAAATTATATTGATGGACCTTGAATGGACTGATGAAAGCAATCCGTATTGGAGCAACGTGACTTTGCTTTTACTTGTTTAATTCATTCAAGTTAAGTTACTTGAAAGTTGAAGTCTTTTACCCTTTATAACACGACTGAAGTCTGGCCCTTGCTGATCCAAAGTCTTGACACTCACAGCTTCGATGAATTTGATTCGACCAGATGTTTCACTTGGCGAAGAGTGTGGTTAATATAATTAATCAGGGATTTTTGCAGGTTATTGCCATGAACTTTTCAAGAGTTCCGATTATTTGGTAAGATCGTTTACTTTAGAGTATGATCGATGTTTCAATGGCACGGATTTTGGATTCGATATGTGGATGGACCTGTTCTTGAAGTTATTCCCACAAGAACTAGACTGCTAATAAATTTTAAAAAACTATTACATCACATACCAATGTAGTTGTTCAGAGCTATGCCTAATCATAGTTAGATTTTCATCCTTCCTAAGTACTAAATAAAGTATCAAAGTTAATAAGTTAATTTAACAACTGTTACAATTATTCAAGGATGTACAATTTTGTTCTATGATGTATAAAACCTTTTGTACGTATACTCTCATAGACAGCCATCATAGCTTGGTTGGTAGTGGCTCTGCCTTTTGCGCTGTGGATTGTTAGTTCGATTCCAACCAAGGACCAAACATTTCTGACAAAGGTACAAAATATGTGACTTTACACAACTTACTAATAACTTAAGCTTGTGGAAGTAACACAACGGCTATGATAATAAAAATTATGATAATAAAGTTCCATACTGAGTCGTTCTAGTGCTTATGCTCATTAACAGTTTATGTGCATATAAATGTAGGTACTTACCTACAAATTTCACACTAGTAGTTATCAATGTAAATATATAATAAGCATCTCTTTTGTTGTTAGGAACAAGAGAAATTCTAAGTTTAAATCTAAAATGCAAGTAGGAGTTATAATACCGCATGATTTAATGGTTATGTTTTATCTACCTTACTTATATAAATACCTAACTTTTTCATACTAAAACATGTTGTCTAGTAGAAATGTAAACATGCTTAAGAAAATAAGCCTTTTAGATTTTGCCGCACCATTGACTTGTGACAGTAAAGTTACATCTCTTCGAAGTTTTAGTAAGTTACAGAATGCAATGTCTTCTGTGCCCTTATGCCCTACTACTTGCGCAAGGGATGACTACGGACACTGCCAGAAGTGGCGAATTTCTACGCCGATAAAGTGTTTTCAGAAGAAAAAGAAGAAGAGAAGAAGAAGAAGATGAGAAGAGACCTGGATTTAAACTAGTCTTATTAGAATACATAGTACCTACCTAGTAGTGTTTGTATACTTTGTATATAGCTACGGAAAGGAAAAGGACAGGATCACGGAGGAAGGAAGAGAAAAATTAGTTACTTATTATTATTCTTTGAAAACTGAAATTCAACTACTTTATTATCTGTAGGTAATGCATACTGAACAATATGTTAAATAATGTATTATTGAAATTTTGATTAGATGCAATGAATATGGTGTAAATAGTGGCGTTGAATGTTAAATGTAATGTAGTAATTTAGTCACCTAATAGTTTAATGTATAAAATTATATCAAGCTTAAACAAACAATATCATCATGCTACAATTGTATCTTTCATGATTACTGATCTATTTATGTACCTACCTATTCTCAAATTTTATAAATTTTAATAAAGATGAGAATGTAGTGTTCGCCGGGTGCCGCGCTAACTTCACTTGGCTGTAGCCGGCACGTCCGAACGGACGCGCGTCGGGAATTCTCTTGTGTACAAAGTAACTGTGGTTTTATTGTAGATCCAAAGAACCCTACAATTTTGATTATTATAATAAAACAGATTTTTCGACATCATTTTTAAAGTTTTTGTTTAATTTCTTAGCCGTTCTAAATCTCTACATCTTAGGAAATGTGTAGTATACGGGACGCCTCGAACGACTACTACTTCTTCGCAAACCGAGAAACGTCCCGTATAGGGGACGTCCATTATCTAAAAAAGTAATAAAGTTAGAATTTTTTTTCTTTTTGTTTCCTCTTCTGTTTGCATCTGACATCCCAAAAACCAATAGTAATTAAGGAAAAACCAAAAAAATGTGCTTGGGTAAATTAAGGGTTAAGGCCATCTGTTGGCGACATCGAGTACTACTCAGTTAAAATTTGTAAGTAAAAATGTTTACCGCCCAACGAAGTGGGCACGGGTCAGCTAGTTTAATATAAACCCCTTCTACTTTTTAGGGTTCTGTATCCAACGATGTTGTGTAGGGTACGGTGTATTAAGAGTGAGACTGAAAAAACTACTGTTGGAAAAAGTTTATTGCATGTGTTCCACGCTGAGTATGGCTGGTCCATATTGTATCGCCACAGTAACTGTTTGTACAGTTCATTGTTATACGCAATAAATTACTTTGACTAAAGATACTATCGTTCAAAATCTCTGTGATAGACTGTTTATACTATGATAGGATGATCATGTTTTAATTTGATATTTCCACGAAACAGGTACCTTTTAACCCGTTAGGGTCAGGTCAACCCATATGTATCCGTATCACTTACCTGTTTGAACGGATGTTACCATGGGAACATAAAAGTGAAGCTGCAAACCAGAAAATCCATTTTCTAAAGTGAGGCCACCGTTATATTACTTTACGTTATGTCAAATTCTATTAAAGTCAAAATAATACTAAATGAATACGTCTGTTAAACTCTGACACAACAAAACTCAAAAATCATGAAATCAGCCAAGTCAAGTCAAAATATCTGCACGGGTCATCTTGAAGCGTTTTAAAGCTAGGTAAATATAAGCGCCAGTTCCTCGTGAACCTAAGATAACTGGTAAGAAACTTACAGCTTGGTTCCTACCATTTTTTTGTATGATCATTTTACAAATTAATAGTAATGTAAATAATCGTGTTCACTTATTTTGTACTAGTTGATGAGTTCATTTTTGAGTAAGTATGCCTTGTAAAGTTGAAGTTATGAATTGCTTACATTTAGGTGCAGCCAGTTTTTTTAATGTATCCGAGTTATCTGCACGAGTTGTTAAATTTCCATGACTCTTGACGGCATTCATTTGGCGGTCACCTGTTTTTAGAAGGTTCATCGTGGAAATATTCATTTCTATCGGGTTTGCTAAAGCATCGAGTTACGAGAAAAGCCTTACAATAATAATTAATTTAAAGGCCTGTGAGTATCCTTCGTGTAACGAAGGACCGATTAAACCATTTTGCAAAAAATAATTGAAATTTATTACATGATTGAAGGGAATTTCCTAGTAGCTTTTTTATACGTTTTCTAAGTATTTTTTGCAAGTAAAAAATGATTTGACTCAAAGCTTAGAAACTGAAAAACAGGTTTAACCTGAAATGGAGAAAGATGGGTTAAAAAAAATTATAATAGTGAAGAGTTTGTACAGGATAATAAGAACACTGTCTTTTTCTATGTGGTGGTGATACGTTTAACAGGCTTATAAAAACGTATGGCACGTGACCTACGAGGCTATACTTTGTGAGAACGATGGCGATATACCAGTTACTAAGGTAATAATGTAAATTTGTTTATTTGTGATCATAGAAAAATAGTCCACAACATTTAGGCAAATGATCTAGGATTTACGCTAAATATGACATTCAATAATTGAGTTAGTTCAGGGCAACACTGTTACTTGTAGTGTGGCTTGAATCTCGACTCAAACCATAAGTCATCTTGTAATTACCTTCACTCACGTTTAAAAATACCAGCAATCTTGTTTGTTATCCAATTTATTCGGTACGTGAGTGAAAAACGGCCTACGTCTCATTAGGCGGGTAGACGGCTTGTACTGAGAGGCTCGGCTAGAGAACCATCACATGATTCACGATACAAAACCTTTTAGCAATGCGGTTAAAGCTTTAAATCAATTGATTGAACTGCATGAACAGTCTGTCAATTGAAAACCTGTTTAGTTTTCGTTAATGCTCAAAATCGATCGAAAGGTTGAAAGTTGGCTCGAGTACTGTTTTCGCTAGGTAGTTTAAAAGCTTATCCATTCCAATTATAAGTATCTTTCTCCTGAGTGAGTGACTGACGTATAGACAACGCACAGTCTAAACCACCGATCGTAGCGACTTGACATTTTCAGGGTATATTCGCCTTGGTGCGTAGAGATGTACTACTGTCCCGAAATTCAATTCCTAAACGGTGTACCCGTTGGGGATTCAAATTTGTAGGCAAATAACTTTTTTTTGATACATGATTATAGAACTCAGTTTTAGAGAAATTCTTAAAACGGCGTACCTCGAATTTGAGTTTTCACGCAGTAGGATTGTAAGCTTAGTTAATGTTATAACTAAAATATAATAATAATAAATAGCATCACGACTTCAATCCCCAAGCACGGTAGATATCCCCTCCAATCTCTTAGTACCAAGTACCTACTCGAGATTCTTCAAGGATGAATAAGAGGGGTAGTCAGAGGTATATCCAGATAGTAAATTTGGTACATACCCACATTTTGCATAAGTTAGTTATTCCATACGTGACAGGTTGCAAGCCCATCGCCGCTGCTTGCGATTTTGAGCCTTCAGTGCGTTAGGCACAATTCAAAAGTCACTTATCAATTTAACGATAGCAACATAAACGTTTGGTAAACAATATAAACTTCAACACCACAAAACAGACCTCCTATCAAAGTTGAGTGTTACCTAACTCAATCAAAAGTGTTACCGCTCAAAATGTTACCTAACTCAATTTATTACCAGAAATTTTTATTTTAGTTTGAGTCGGTATGAGCATATTTAGTTTCATTGTATTTATCATTGTATTTATGTCGTTTTTATATGAACGAATATCTAAAAATGTTACCTTTCCATTATAATACGGAAAGGTAAAAATGACTAAATAACTAAGCCTTGAGGAAGCTATCAAAATATTTTACTTTAAAACAATGACTTCCGCGCCAATTAGAGTTTTGCAAGACTCAAAATAAACGTTAAATATTGAATTTAGCAAGTCAAGCTTGCTATTTTCGGCTGGCCAAACAGCTGTGTTTGTTTTAGGAAACGGTCTTGCTAGGATGGACAACATTCAGCACGGTATAAATAAATAAATAATGCTGGACAATCCACACAGCATCATCTAGCCCCAAGCTAAGCAGAGCTTGTGTTATGGGTACTAGATGACTGATCTTAATACAATACATTACATGCATAGATATTTTTTGTTATACATAGAAAACACCCAGAACACCCGGAATAAATATTTGCAGATCGTACAAACATTTATCCCAAGGCGGGAACCCAACCCGCAACCTCCTGCGTCGCAAGCGGACATTCGCCCGCTGCGCCACATCGGTCGTCAACGTATATATTTGGATGAGTCGAGTCGATGCTGTTATTGCTATGTACTGAAGAACAAGGTGCCAGTGCAACACATGAGACATGACACACTTATCTCATAGTGATAGACGCACTATCATGCTACATAGGGCACATGTGATGTTGTGTTCTGTGTTGTTTGGGTAAACTCTGCCGTACTCGTTAAGGGGTTGAATTTCAGGTGCTTTTCTTAGTAAATTTTATCGCATCAAGACGAATACACTGAAATTTCAAGTCTATATATCAGTCAGACAGGACAAAGGTCCTATAAGAGTCCCCGCAGACTACAAACTTTCTATCGGCCGATAGTTTAGTCGAATTGGCCTGTTCGTGCGCACACTGTGCCAACAAAACAGTTGGGTTGGTCGCGAGTGCGCAGACTAGCCAACAAATGGTTTGGCCGATTGATTAATTTACTAGAGTTGGTGAAGAGATCAGTCGCGTGGAATGTCTGACGCGGAGTGAACTGAAGCCATCGGCCGAGTCAGCCGATCAAACAATCGGCAAGTGTGCGGGCGGGGAAGAGCGCCATACTGATCAAGCGGTCGGCCGATAGTTCGCCGATGGTTTGTTGGAAGGCAGTTGTGAAGCCCATCAAACTTTTTTATCGGCCGATACTGAATCACTGTAATGTGCGCATCTGCATACATCTTCATACTGATTAAGAAGCCGACCAAACTATCGGCCGATAGAAAGTTTGTAGTCTGCGGGGACTCTAAATGGTATAAATATTGATGTAGGTGATTGAGTCAAAGATAACCGAACAGCATCAGGTGGGCCATATTTTGGTCATCATCATCGTCAAAGGCAGCTAGCAATACCTCACTGTTCGATATATACCTTCTCACTCAGAAAAAAATAGTTTTCCAACGTTATTTTTTCATGCTTTTATTTGTGTAGTTTGTTCCGGTACATATTCTCGCAATGATTTTTCTCTAAGGTCATCAGACAACCTCGCCCTCAAAACGCCTGTACACAGCAGTACCTTCTATGGCAAGTCTTTTACAGTCCAAGCAGTACGTCTATGGAATACTTTGCCAGTAGACATCAGACGGGCATCATCACTCCCCATTTTTAAAAATAAGCTGAAACAGTTTTATGATAATGACCTTTCTGCTTTTTAATTTTACTACAGCCATATTTATATTTTTCTCGGACTACTCTCTATTATTTAGCTAAGTTCCTTTTCTATTTTTTAGTTATGTATCAGTATATTGTATTTTTATTTAAGTATTAGTATTGGTTATGTTTATGACTATGTAGTTACTTAAGTGTATAATATTTTTTTGATCTCTTACTCTTATTTTATTATTACTCTTTGTGCACCACCGTCCTTTATCGCTTCGCTCGTTACTCTCCATCCTAAGGTTGCCTGGAAGAAATCGCTTTCAGCGATAAGGCCGCCCTTTGTACTCTGTTAATCTAGATTTTTAAGCTATCCTTGTGTACAATAAAGTGTTATCTATCTATCTATATTCATACTGTGCTGTAACGCTACGCTTCAGTGAACGTTGACCCTTAGGGTGTATTTACATAATGCAACTTTCCAAATGCAATCTACCGCGCTGCTAAGTCAGCTGCTAATCAAATTAGCTGATAAGTTCACTTATTTTTTTGAGTTTTTGCCCTGTAAATATTAATTGTAACGCTGTAAAACCATTCTGTAAGTTACGAACTGTATACATTCTAGTGCAGCTGACTGTACAATATAACACTCAGACCGAGAGCAAACAGGGCCCAATTCTCGAAGGAAAACATCGTCAAATTCAAGTTTCGATCATGTCAATCTACAAACGGCATTCTTTAAAACTCATATTTCAGACAGGCCTAATTTTAACAATCAAATTTTTGTTTCAGTCGCGCCTCAGCTCAAAAAAAATATGAGAATATTGCCTGTAATGTTCATCACATAAAGCATAAAATAAGGCTACTTCCATATGAGCAGAGAGGCCAGGCATGAGTTAGAATAGAAGCTAGAATACTGTATCGTGTAAACGGGGCCTTAAACCCGGGATCAACGGCGATCGATGACCTAAAACCCGAATAGGATTACAGAAGAATTAATAGATATCATTCGGATGGGATGGAGATACGGTGCTAATAGACACTGACGAACCTGATGTACCAGCAAAGCTTTTCAGGGTCTTTGTAAGGGATGTGACTGTCTATATGACGACAATAACCAAAATTGTATAGAAAAGTTTTTATCTTAGACTATGTACCTATTCGCGAACCTGTTTTAGTCTCATCGGTGTTGGTCTCAACAAGCAGCTGTTAAGCCATGGCTTTGGGTGGCTTAAAAATGCCACTACAAGCGTTGGAGCTTTTAAACTTTTTTAACTGCTGATTAAGCACATGTGCCAGCCATACTTAGGTACTGTAGCTTGTTCTGGGGAAACTGTAACTGTGTTGAATATAAATAGATTAACATTTATTTCGCTAACCATACTTAACCTAGGTTTAACTACCGAACTATTAGATACAAGTTTTTAGTAGGTCGTGTTGTCTTTCCAGACCAAACCAGATCTGCGCCACTTCTTAAAAGTTAGTTGGTATAGGGTACGATCGCATTTCATAGGAATATACGCGTACATTACATAAAGTGGTAAAATTAGTCACAGTGTTTTGGGGAGTTTTCCCCGCGAATATAATATAATAATATTAAATATTTTTTTTCGCAAAAAGTCACTTACATGCGAATAATTATATACTTAGCATAAAGTAAAATAACAACACTAAGTAGTTAGATAGGTAGTCGTTCAATTATACAGTAGGGATATAAATTAATATTACCCAGGAAGAACTTTTTCTTTTTTGCTTTACCTGTTTATTAAGTTTTTTAGCTTCCCCTTACCAACCAAGTTGTGCAATAGGTACTTGTATTTGTTAGAAAGGCACTGGCATTTAAATATTAAGGAAAACTTTCTGATAACAAAACAGAGTGAGCTACAAAAAATGTCAAAGCGCCTTTGTTGAAAGGTGAGCATAGTAAACTGTTGAGTTTCGCTTACACGGTGAGCTATATATCATGAGCTATATAGACTTTACTACTACTATAGACACTTGTGGTCTAGTAGAAGTGACTCGTGGGTTTGAATCCGGTCGTGCACCAATGGATGTTTCTGCTCGAAAAATTAATATGCGCTATGCCAACAATGAAGGAAAATATTGTGAGAAAACCGGAGGTTTTATCAGCTCTGTTTGTATTGACCATGTTTTAGCTGTGAGGTCGTCTTAACTGTGAGGATAGGAACAGGTGCTGGGTAAGCCTACATAACCTAATACAGAATAAAATAAATATTTTAGGGGGCTCTCATACAACAAACTTGTATTTGGCCGTTATAGATAATAGTACGGACCCCTTGGTTCGCAAGTCCAACTCGCACTTCGCTGGTTTTATTTTTTTTATATAACAAACGCTACTAACACTCGCTACTTCCCATACCATATGTGGCCGGCCCATTAAATACTCCACTGACAAGGTTATTTGTCAAAATGACAGACAGTAGTGATAAAATATTAAAATGAAAAGAGTAAGTATTTTTCACAGCTAGCCGTCTGAACGCTACTTTATCCCGGCATAAAAGCTCACGGTCAAGGCCACTTGGTATCGTGTTAACGGTTCACTTAAAGATAAGACTAGACGCGGAAGACTGATTGAACAAAATAAGTGTACGACCTTACGGTAAAAAGGCAATGCTTTTACTTATAAAAAACGACCGAGTAAGACTCGCGCACGAAGGGTTCCGTACCATTATCTATAATAAATACAACAAAAAAAATTGTACTCTTATACACACGTTTGTTGTATGAGAGCCTCCTTCAATATTTATTTTATTCTGTTTTTTAGTATTTGTTGTTATAGCGGCAACAGAATTAAATCATGTGTAAAAATTTCAACTCTCTAACTAACACGGTTTGTGAGATACAGCCTGGTGACAGACGGACAAACAGATAGCGAAGTCTTAGTAATAGGGTCCCTTTACCCTTTGGATAAGAAACCCTAAAAATGATCACAATTTTTAATTTTTTATCTATTGTATAACAAGTAATTTGATAAATCGACGAAATAAATATAATTTCAAAACATACAACAAAGACGTATAACATCAGATAAAATGACAAAACCATAAATTCGTGCAATAACCGGCTGCCGACCCCACGTCCCGCCATTCAGACAGGATATCAGTTTTAAGATGTCTATTGCTATAAGCATGAGTTTCTGCAGCAATATATAATATATATGAGCACACATATATGCACATGAGGCTTAACACTTGTATGCCTCAGGTTGATGGACGCTGAGTAGTACATCGTCGGTGACGCTCCTAACGAGCGTGACCTACGAGGCAATGCTTTGTTATAGGTGATGGTAACCACTTAACATCAGGTGGGCCATCTGCTTGTTCCATCAACAAGTTATATAAAAAAAAACATATAGAATTTAGTAAGAAGTTTTTTTATTATTTTTTTAATGCTAATGCTGGTAGAACAAGCATATGACCCACCTGATGTTAAGTGGTAACCATCATCTATAACAAAATGCCTTGTAGGCCATGTACGTTAGTTACGTGCCCTACGATGCAAAAACCTGATGCATACTGGTGTTAAGCCTTATGTGCCTGTAAGTTCACCGGCACCCACACCCTTCAAACCGGAACACAGCAAGCTGCTTGGTGGCAGAAATAGGCATGGTGGTAATACTGCCCCGGACGAGCCCTTTACTAAGAGCTCTACTACTACTAAATAATAATTAGTTTTTTGAAGTAATACTTCTAATGCGACTTCTAACAAGGTTGCGTTTAACGTTTAACACTACCATGGAGGGGGTATGAAAGCACTGTTATTTATCTCTTTCTCTCATAGCCAGTTACGTTTCGTATATTAAAGAAGTTTAACTTCAGTCGTGTGGTCTAAAGAACAAAACGTCAAAAACTGGTGCTAAGAGTAGAAGACTTTAGCACGGTTGGACAAATTGACATCTTTTGATGAAATTTCGAGATATGCTTGCGGACAATGTGTAGAGAGAATAAATCCTTACCTTTATCAATTTAGCTTGAAACGAAGGCCGTGATACTGATGATAGTAATATAACGGGTTCACGGGTATTTACGGGGTAAGTAAATATGTATGAACTAGTGGCCAACTCCGTTGACTAAGCGTTCAGGCCACCCTATGGCTTACGCCATGGAATAACGACCCCTGGAGTCAGGACTGAGCTGTCAGTAGGTTGTTATAGGTGATGGTTAACACTTCACATCAGGTGGACCATAAAATAATATTAATGCTGGGCAATCCACACAGCATCATCTAGCCCCTAGCTAACAAGCAGAGCTTGTGTTATGGGTTACATACACAGATATTTTTTATTATACATTACAAAATACCCAGAACACCTTGAATAAATATTTGCAGACCGTACAAACATTTATCCCAAGGTGGGAATCGAACCCGCAATCTCCTGCGTCGCAGGCGGACATTCGCCCGCCGCGCCACATTGGTCGTCATAGCTTGTACCAGTAACATAAAATAAA
Organism: Electrophaes corylata; assembly: GCA_947095575.1. Lineage (NCBI taxonomy): Eukaryota > Metazoa > Arthropoda > Insecta > Lepidoptera > Geometridae > Electrophaes > Electrophaes corylata. The sequence goes on along the minus strand of OX352709.1, from coordinate 11,481,652 downwards.
AAATAGATGTAAGAATCGTCGTAGTGGCTTGTGATATGTCAAGGTATTACCTGTTTAGTGATCATTTAAATAAGGCTCACATTCGTATGAAGGAATAGGTTTATTCAGATCCAATATTGGACTAGCTGTACAAAACCAGTACTGTTCAAACACTATACTTCAAGCACTTGGGTCTGATGTAATCGAGTTACTAACTAGTACGAGATAAGCGCTTTCAATGTACATTGAAAGGTTGGTAGGCGATGCAAGTGACCGTGCGTGCGAGTGAGCGAGAAAATGCAACGGTGTTCTCCGTCTATAGTCTAGTTTTAGGGTTCCGTGCCTAAAAGGTAAAACGGAACCTTATTACTAAGACTTCGCCGTCTGTCCGTCTGTCACCAGGCTGTATCTCACGAACCGTGATAGTTAGAGAGTTGGTATTTTGACAGATGATGTATTTCTGTTGCCGCTATAACAACAAATACTAGAAACAGAATAAAATAAATATTTAAGGGGGCTTTCATACAACAAACGTGATTTTTTGGAATTTTTATTAATCATAATTTTACTTTTTAGAATAAGCCTCTAAAAAGTAAAATTTAGTACATTTCTCCTAACCCATATTTTATATTAAATTTCTATGGTTCAATTATCTGTTTAATTGGCTTCCAAAACTGCTCTCCGAGAATTCCTCTAACTTTATCCAAAGCGTCAACAAAAACAGAATTAATTATAAGCAATTTGTTATCCTCAAATGAACAAAATGCTCCATCATGAGGGAAAGAGATGGGGCGATCATACAAGAAATACGAGATGAGACGGACTTTTTAGAGTTCCGCTTGTCGAAGGCAAAGCCTAGTTTTGCCATATCTGTCCATTTTTGCGTCATAAATCAGAAACTTCAAGACTGGATCATTTTTCGTTCGTTGTTAATGGAACAAGCAGATGGCCCACCTGATGTGAAGTGGTTACCAATACCTATAACAGAGCATTGCCTCGCAGGTTACAGTCATTATGTGCCCTTACGATGCACTACTCTGCGTCCATTAACCTGGGGCATACAGGTGTTAAGCCTCGTGTGCCTGTAATTACACCGACCCACACCCTTCAAACCGTAACAAAGCAAGCTGCTTAGCGGCAGAAATAAGCATGGTGGTAGTACTGCCCCGGACGAGCCCTTCACTAAGAGCTCTACGACTACTAAATAATAATTGATGTATAAAAAAATTACACAAAAACTCTCGGTAATAGAAAAATTACTTTTTATACGCAAGTAAAGCCACGTCATATAATAGCCCTTGGCACTGGTTATGCAAGAGCGAGACAGCACAATAAGTTTTATTAGAATTTATCAAGCGTGGGGAAGACTAAGGGCGACGGTGATTAATGACGAAGGCTGGGCTCGGCAATGATCCTTTTGTTTCGACCTAATTTAATAAAACAAGGACATTCATTGCAAAAGTGTTATCAAAAATAAACTGTTGAATATTTTTTTTAAAGGTACTACTACTAAATGATCGAGCGAGCGAAGCGTGTCAATTTCGGTATTGGTCAAAACATGCTTTTGTATGTCTGTTCTCGCCTACAGGCCGCATTTTGAACCAATTTTAACAAAAATTAACACACAAGTTCCTTGATTTATTAAGTTTTTTAGGCGATCGCGATTTTTGATTGTGGGAAAAGAGGGAGGGAAATGGGGGAAGTTTACTGTAGCGTTGCTTATCGACAAATTTTGAAAGGCACACAAGTTGTTACGAAAAAGATCCAAAAGGGGGAGTGGAGTGGAGGAAAGGGAGGATGTTTGCTGTAGCGTGAATGGATGGACGGATGTAATTTTTTTATAGTGATATTTAAAAATTATTTACTGTTTTCACAGAACCACTAGTGATATTACTTATTGAACTAGAATCGTTTTGATCAATGTTTTAATGTTATTGTTAAAAACGGGATATTTACCTTTATTTTTGAGTTGGATTGTTTCCCAATATAATATAAGCATTGTTAAAATACGCCATGATCAACGTATAGTAAAATACACCTGATATTGAACATCTTTGTTTATCAAACAAATGCTTGTTCTCGGTGGGGATCGAACCCACAACCTTCAGCACAGAAGGCAGAGCTACCAACTGAGCTGTGTGTGGTCTTGGCCAAACGAATACGCATGAATGAGTTTAATTAGACAACATCTAAATTATAATGTGATTTGTATGCAAATTGGACATTCTGTCGAACACCGTCCAATGTTCATTACGTACAACGAAATTGCAATCAACACAGTCCATTTAAGGTTGATTACCGCATGACAAACGTCATAGTTGTTATTATTGGTGTCCGTTCATTATTATAATCGAATCATTGTTCCGAGTTGTTGCTGGATTTATGTTCTAGGTGTACAACGATAGTTAATTCGATTATTATTCGAATACTGAATAAATTAGTTAGTAATATGAATTAAGAAAAGTAGTAGCAAAGTTTTTAGTGAAGGGTTAGTTTGGGGAAGGACTAACACCATACCTATTTCTGTCGCCAAGCAGCTTGCTGTGTTCCGGTTTGAAGAGTGCCGGTGAAATTACAGTCACATGAAGCTTAACACCTGTATGCCTCAGATTGACGGATGCGATTTGTCGTGGGATCATTGCGTAAGGCATTGAAGGCATTGATGATCAGAAAAAGTACATAGTAAGGTACAACTTAAAATTAGAGCTAAGTGTACAACTTAAAATTAGAGCTATAGTTTATTATATGACGACCGATGTGGCGCGGCGGGTGAATGTCCGCTTGCGACGCAAGAGGTTGCGGGTTCGATTCCCGCCTTGGGATAAATGTTTGTACGATCTGCAAATATTTATTTTGGGTGTTCTGGGTATTTTCTATGCATAATAAAAAAAAATATCGATACCTTTATGTAATGTATTGTATTAAGTATATCAGTCATCTAGTTCCCATAACACAAGCTCTGCTTAGCTTGGGGCTAGATCTTCGGAATTGTTCTGGAAACGTATGAAGGAGGCCTATGTCCAGCAGTGGACTTCTACAGGCTGATGATGATTGGCTAGATGATGTTGTGTGGATTGCCGAGTATTATTATTAATATTATTATAATTTTTTTCTTTCTTTCTTTTTAAACGGATACAGAGAGTATCGCGCGAACCATAAAATTTAAGTCTGTCCATTTCCTTGTTCGTTCCGCTGCTGAATACTAAAAGTTTGGGGATTGTTGAAATGTCAGCTAGTTTCAAAGGCACAACAAAGTTTTGTTGTTGCAGGTAGCTTGTTGGTATGCGTCCACGAGGACAGAAAAGTTTATAGTTGATGTTGGCTGAAGGCACTAGTGTACTTAATACTCGTGACTTTGTTCACAAGAAGTAGAGTTATATTTTATACTAGCGGCCGCTCGCAGTTTTGCCCGCGTGGCAGTTTTTTCCCGTTCCCATTATTTTTTCGGTATAAAAAGTAGCCTATATGGTAATCCAGGTTACAATCTATATTTATTCCAAATTTCATCCAAATTGGTTCACTGGTTAGAGCGTGAAAGAGTAACAGACATCCATCCATCCATACATACTTACCTACAAACTTTTGCGTTTATAATATTAGTAGGATTTTGCGTCATTCAGATGAAAAAGCGAAATCTATACTTAATATTATAAAGAGATAAGACGTGATTGTTTGTTTGTTTGCATTGAATAGGCTCCGAAACTACTGCACCGATTTGAAAATTCTTTCACCGTTGGAAAGCTATACTATTCCCGGGTGACGTAAGCTATATAATATTTTCAAAATAAAAATAAACTTTTCGACAGAAAAAATCATTAGTGCACGACCGTACTCTTAGAAATGATCAACGATGTTTCGTATTATCGTTTTGAAGTACACTACGCGGCATGTCAGGCATTGACAACTTGACTGTGTAACGGCTACCCAGTAGCCCCGAAGTGTATTACAAAACAACAATACGAAATTTCGATTATCGTTTCTAAGAGTCGACCCGCAGAAGACAGGGTCACTTCTTCTAGACCACCGGTGCTCTTCCATCCCCAACTGAACAACAGTCTCAAAATCAGTTTAATATCGTTGATTTACAACTCAAAATGCAATAATTAAATAACAAAGCATTGCCTTGAAGATCCCGTTCTTTAGGAACGTAACCCACAATACACTGCTCTACGTCCATCAACCTGAGGCATATAGGTATCAAGCCTCGTGTGTCTGTAATTACACCGGCATCCACAACCCTTCAAACCGGAACACAGCAAGCTGCTTGGCGGCAGAAATAGGCATTTACATCTTCGTGTAAAATTGGAACTGTATGGAGCAAGATCATTTTGCCCGGTGAAGTCGTTCCAAAGGGTTACATTGTTAAAGATCTCTCCAAACTATTCCAATTAACCAAAATTCTGAACTATAATGAAAACAAATTGCTTGTGGTGCGTTTAAATTTCCCCTGAAATTGCTATAAAATGGTAACCGCTATTATGGCAACGTTATAATAAATTATATTTATATTGTCAAATTCAAGTTCCATTCTTTGAAACTGACATCTCAGACAAGCCTAATTTTGACAATCAAATTCTAGCATACCACCCATTCGCACCAAGCGTTTCGGTTCTACCTTCATTATGCGAACCGCTAAGGAGTGGAACTCATTGCCGGATTCTGTTTTCCTGACCACTATAATCTGGATCTCTTTAAGGCATGAATGAATAGGTGTCTTCTAGACCGTTCTGCTTCATCGTCGGCTTCATCGTCATTTACCATCAGGTGAGTTTGAAGCCAAAGGATGGTCTATTAAAGTAAAAAAAAAAAAAAGTTTTGATGTCGTCTCAGTTCCAAAAAAAAAATACGTGCTTTGGGCGCCAGGGCAAATGACTAAGGTCGATTTCTCAAGGTTCCTTGCACAACTCTGCGGTACCAACTCGTGTTGGGGTACGAATTGAAATATGCTGCAATTACTATCGTACAAATAAATATGTATTAATAACCAGTCGGAGTCGGCCTCTGAAGGGGCATGAGTCTAGGCGTATCTTCTACGTTGATAGCATGAAGTATGTCAAAGTCAAAGTCAAAAAGCATTTATTCAGTAATATCCGCAGGGATCATCTTGAAACGTCTTAAATCTAGGTGAATCTAAGCGCCAGTTCCTCGCGACCAAGCCTAGCAAGAACCGGCAAGAAACTTACGGCTTGGTTCCTACCGTTTTTTTTGTATGATCCTGTTACAAAATAATAATAATGTAAATAATGAAGCTCCAGTTGCTCCAGCAATATGTTCTGTTCCATCTCTATTAGAACCACTAGTAGTTGTAAAGCTCTTAGTGAAGGGCCCGTCCGGGAAGTACTATCACTAATAATAATAATATCTTTATTAGGAACACAAAACATAGTAAGTTGATCAATAAGTTGATTTTGAAAACGATGACATCTGTAGAAGTTAAAACTGTGTCACAGACATCAACGCCCTCTTCCGAAAAAAGTAGGTATAGTGGTCACACTATGTCCATTATTTTCTGCCACAAATCAGCTAATGTGTTCCGGTATGAAAAGAGTGGGTACTGGTGAAATTACAGGCACATGGTTTAAAACCGTAATTACAATATGTTTTATAATAATCATTTATTCACCAGAAATAAAGTTAAACTCATAAATAGGTACGTTACAATAGGTTTCTAAGTACTTATAGTAACGTAAAATGAACACTAACTAACCCCCGCACTAGAATTCCCTGTGTCGCAGGTGACTAGTCTCTTCCGTGTTGTTGTTTAATTTAAACCTAACAATAAGTTGGTAATTACCTAGATAGGTAATAAATTATGTTTAAGAACGCAGAACACATCTAACGAATCTACGAGGCAATGCTTTGTTGGTGATGGTAACAAATTAACATCGAGAGCCATCTGCTTGTACCATCAGAAAGTTGAAAAAACAAGCGTTTACATCTTAGCGCTTTCATGATAAGCTATCAGTTCCTCTTCTAGCAGTCGCTAAGCCATGGAGAATGCTTAAAAATGACAAGCATAATTATGAAACTTACTGCTTTTATAGGTGTAGACGCAGTGCAATGCTGCGTAGGTCACGTCTGCGGTAGACATGCTCTTTCTAAGACATGGTATTAAAATTCTTATAGGCAAAGGTAACTGCTCAACATCATTGGGATCACCAGATTGTTCAGTTATTCATTTCTCAATGTTTTCTCTTCTAATTTTCGTTCATTAGTAATTTATCACAGTGTGGTTTCCAAGACTTCTTTTAGTTTGCAGAAGCTATCTTTAACATCTTGCTTAAAAATTAATGTTAGGTTAAACCTATTTTAATTATAATGCGTTATTTGATAGCGAAAGTAATAACCATTAAAGCTAAAACTCATTTATATAAACAGCCACTTACCTCCTTATCATTTTAACTAAATTCAAAATGTTTAGAATATCACTTGTACTAATCTTTATGCGTAAGTAGATTCAACAAAAAAACCCCTAAAATAATTATTTAATACATAATGGAAAACACTTTGTCCGCGTGAAGCTTCTTTCGAAATTTCAACCCCCACGGTACCCCCCTATAGGGGTTGAACTTCTTTAAGAAGGAATTTTCAAAATTTGTACTTATATAAGGTATTTAAAGTCCTTACTATGTAGTTCCGTTTAGGCTATGCGTTGTCTATATATCAGTCAGTCAGTCAGTCGGGACAAAGATTATCATAATTGGTTTGAAAACTAGATTATAATAATACCATAATATAATATGATTATTCGTTCACTCCCCGTGGATATTGTAAGTTTTTTTATATGAATTGCTGATGGAACAAGCAGATTGCCCACCTGATGTTAAGTAGTCATCACCTATAACAAAGCATTGCTTCGCAGATCACGTTTAACAGTGCTCTACGATGCACTGCTCAGCGACCATCAACTCAAGGCATACAGATGTTAAGCCTCACGTGTCTGTATATTGCGACTAATGGAGTGCATCAGGGAGTGGCTATGGCTCCTGAGTACTTAAAACTAACACTACAGTCACTTATCTGGCTATCATTCACAGTGACCACAGCAAACCGTGAAGAATGGTGAAGCCTATACAGCAGTAAATTTATTCAGGCTGATGTTACCCATTTTATTGAAGTAATACTTCTAATCCGACTTCCAACAAGGTTGCGTTAAACGTTTAACACTACCATGGATGGGATATAAAAGCACTGTTCTTTCTCTCTTTCTCTCATAGCCAGTTACGTTTCGTATATTAAAGAAGTTTTACTTCAGTCGTGTGGTCTAAAGCAAACTCGTTTTTTTTTTAATTTTAAAAACATGTGATATAACAGGCTTTAAGACCTGTATACCTCATGTTGATGGACGCAGGGTCATCTTCTGTAAGAGCTGTTCTGCAAGGTAATGCTTTGTTATATGTAGCATTTATTCAACACCAGATGGGTCGCTTTCCATCAGCATGTATTAAAAATCAAACTAATTTCAAAGATACAAATGCGACGCAAATTTTTGATAAAACTGCTGACGGACTATTTAAGTCAATAGTCGGTGACCTCGACGAGTTCAAGAAGATAAACTCTCCAAAGAGATACAGCGAACTTCTAGCTTTAAACGAAGATATGAAAGCCAAAAATAAGGACAAGATATTTTCAATCAACAACACACATATAAAAATGAAAGTAATCTATCTAGACATGCCAACAACAGAAAAAATGCCACAAGTCACATCGCTGCCACCGGAGAAGAACCCCAACATGACAGTTGATCAACTCAAAGTCAGGCTGCGAAAAATACACTTGAATAAAATCCTCGAGCAAGAGACCATACCTATCCCGGATTTCACTAAGGATGAAGATGATCCTGGCACTATTACTCGTAGATTCAATAAAATCTTAAGACAGTTGAAACAGGAAAGGAGGAATGATACTCATCAAACTTACTGGGATGGGGATAATGCAACACTCATTCTCTGGGAGAAACAGAGAATAATCGCATTAATGGAACAATTTATATACGCAACGAGATATAAATTGCCGTATGTGCAGCTTCTGAGGAAAAAGTACAGTTATCATTTAAAGTACAAGATAGGTTTTTGCTTTGCATTGCTGAGGCATTTGAAAATGCAGCAGAAATTACTTTGGACATCTTTAGACAACTACTACAGGTAAGTTATACAAGTTTTTTTTAATTGCGGCAGGCGAATGTCCGCCTGCGACGCAGGAGGTTGCGGGTTCGATTCCCGCCTTGGGATAAATGTTTGTACGATTTGCAAATATTTATTTCGAGTGTTCTGGGCATTTTCTATGTATAATAAAAAATATCTATGCATGTAATGTATTGTATTAAGTATGTATATCAGTCATTTAGTACCCATGACACAAGCTCTGCTTAGCTTGGGGCTAGATGATGCTGTGTGGATTGTCCAGCATTATTATTATTAATTCTCTGAGCTCAGGTAGCAGAAAGAAATACAACATCATTTGTAATTATTATTATTATCACCAAAATTTTTCCCTCGAGTGGGATTTGAACCCAGGCCTTCATACGAGGGTGCGCTATCGAGAGTTTAATCGCTTCGGGCGAAATAATTCTTGGGATATTTTTAATTCTTTGAGGACCGTAGCTCCACCTACAGTCTTGAAGATCCATATCAAAGCCATATAAAACACGTTGATTTCCAAAAAGACCTACATTTTATAATTATTCGTTAAGTCTGACTCTCAAACTAGGAGTTATCCTGTATGTTAGGAGTCTGTTCCTCCCAACATAGCATTGATAAATATAATCAATATAGTATGACGTCTTTAATTCCCAAGCACGGTCGATATCCCCTCCGATCTCTTAGTATCAAGTACCGAGATCAAGTAATTCGAGATTTTTCGAGGATGTCTAAGGAGGGTAGTTAGAGGTAGGTACGTACATATAGTACATTTGGTACCTAAATTCCCACATTTTGAAGTAGTAAGTATTCCAAACGAATTCCATGTTGAATACCGACTACTGAAAATTTTGGGTATGTGTCAAATGTAATATCTGGACGTGCCTCTGACTACCCTCATTGCAACACCCTTACTGGGTATATTATGTGTATTGGCACCAAAAATTGTATATAGTCCTAAGATCTGACAATGTTAAACCTACTTACATAATAAGGCAATAAACATATTGAATACTGAATACTGAATACTGATCATCCTCAAAGAATCTCAAGTATATACTACTAAGAGGACTGAGGGAATATCTACCGTGCGGGGGACTAAATCGTGAAGCTAATTTATTTTTTTCTTTTTTTTGTTCAGATACTTCGGCAATCTAATGATTCATATGAAGCTTTATGAAAAGGTGGTCCGCCTTGACGTGGATATAAAGGATTTATGTAACTATATGCGTCGCTTAAACTACTTGATGAAGATTGAAGAGCTACCTAGCTACTATGACGATTATCCAGATAATACTACCAAAGCGCCGTAGTTCGGCCTTACCGATGATATGCAGGACAGGACCCAAATAAACATAAAGGCAAAAGATAGAACCGTATTGAAAATAAATAAAACTTCGATGCATATTTTTTTTATTTAACTTGTTGGTAAAGCAAGCAATTGACCTAAATAAAGGCCCGCTTGCACAAAAATCAGATTTAATATTTAGCTAATCACGTTTGCAAAGATAACATTTTTTGTGTAAATGTAATAGCGACATAATATTCCTGTGCAAGATGTTAAATGTAATTTGTAGATTAAATGCATTAAGGGGCTTTCTAAATACATTTAGTGATCGTTGTGCAAGCGAACCTAAGCTAGGTACCAACAACTGAAAGCTTATAAATTGATTGTCAATTCCATCTTGCTTCATGCCGTGTGTAGCTAGATAAATAAGAGTAAGTTAGTCTGTGGCACTGTATGTAAAGAAAATAATATATACTCTGTCTTTTGAGAAATGATTTGGGCGGGAAAAAATGTTGCTAAGTTTGGTGATTGGTAAAATATAAATTATAATTGAATGGAATTACATACTTATTTCTATAAATCACCACGCCATGAGAGGCTCTCCTTTCACAACAAAAGCATTGTTTTGTACATCACAGATCTATTCTTGGACCCTAGCTATAAAACGTTTCAAGTTGATCCCTGCGGATATTACTAAATAAATGCTTTTTGCCTCTGACTTTGACAATCCAAGACAATAATAAACACTATGTTAAAACGTTTGATTTCCATTCTACCAAATCACTACACTGAATCGCTACTATAGTTGAGAAATAATTTAATTTTACGTCAGATACTACTACGTACGATACGTACGTTTTACGTTAGATAGGTACTTTTGGACTAAGCTTTGTGCATTGTTTTTTTTTTTTTTTTTCTGGCATCAGTCCGTCTTGCGGACAATTTTGCCAATGTCAAGTGGGTTGAATAAATTCTTTTTAGTCAAGTTGAGTCGGTGAAAAAGTCAGCCGTCATCGGTTTTGAAACCAAAACCGATTTTCAAAACCAAAGGGAAACATTTTCGTTCAAATCAGAATGCCTCATAACACACTTTTATTTCAATTGTTCACACTTGTGCTAAGACCTCAAGTAATGATGGTTAAAATACCATCAAAATTACCCATCAGAACTTAAAATAACACTAGAAAAACTATTAAAATGAAAATACAATGTTGCTTCCAAAGATGACAGAAAACGAAGCCTTGTACATTGTTTGAATGTTGTCAAATTTCGACTAGCTGTATGCATTAAGCCTTGTTTACACTTTGATTAGTGTGAGTGTTATCTATCTGTGTTGTCTAACCTAAAGAATATGGACTAAAAGTAACCAGTTACCGAGATAGTCATGACGAACGTTTACAATAATGAAACATTTTTGAAATACGAATGCAAGTTGCGGTGTTGCCAGCTTTGGCAAATTTCCAGAACCTTAGAATAAATATCAACGATGGAACTCTGAATAAATGTACATGGATGAAAAACATTTGTTGCTCTGAGCTATTGTGGGTTGTTTTTTCCGGTTGTCAGTAGCTTTTGTGTACTTTTTTCGCTCACTAGAGAGTTTAGTTTTTCAATAACCTCAATGCGGACTGTATCTTGCAATTGTGTGACATTCAATAGTATAGAATAGACTAGCAATACTTTGTGAATAATACTTTTGAGATTTGAGCTATTTGAATAGTACCTAAGTACCTAATTACTGTACAAAGCTGACAAAACAGACCAAATCAAATGGCTTAACAAATTGTTGTTTCTCCGTCTGTTTTTGTGTTCGGCCTGTTTGCTGCTTTGTTTTTAATGTTAAGAAAAGTTGGTTCTATTTTGAATATCAGGCTGAAGAACTCCACTATTGGAAAAACGATTTTAATCCTTTTTCATCCATTAACTTCCCTGCCCTGCGTTTCGTCTTCTGATATGTGGTTGCCATTCGAGAACCGTTATTACCCAGCGGCTGTTGTTTCTATCCTACTAATATTATAAACGCGAAAGTTTGTAAGTATGGATGGATGGATGTTTGTTACTCTTTCACGCTCTAACCAGTGGACCGATTTGGATGAAATTTAAAATAGATATAGATTGTAACCTGGATTAACATATAGGCTACTTTTTATCCCGAAAAAATAACGGGGACGGGAAAAACTGCTACGCGGTTGAAGCTGCGAGCGGCCGCTAGTGAGTTATATTTATGAAGAAAGGTAAGTACCTACATCATAGCTTTTTATAACAAACAACCCAGTTTTTTATTGACCCTTGACTTGACCCTTGTGTACAAATCCTACAAACGAACTTGTATTGAAGTAATACTTCTAATGCGACTTTCAAAAAGGTTGCGTTAAACGCAACACTACCATGGAGGCGGTATGAAAGCACTGTTCTTTCTCTCTTTCTCTCATAGCCAGTTACGTTTCGTATAAGAAGTTTTACTTCAGTGGTGTGGTCTAAAGTACACTCCTTTTTTTTTTAAATCGGACTAATTAGAAATAGTTATGTCAAATAAATATAAATAATGCTCATTGAACAACAATTTTTTTTATTTTGTATGACACGCAGCGCGCTCACGGAAGTGTGCCACTGGCCCAGTTAGGTAATGGGCCAATTTGAAGACCATGCCGGGAAATACAATGGCCTACTTGCTTAGCGATTTTCATATACCTACTGAGAGTAAAGTTGGTACCTACATACTTTACCTACAAGGCAATGCTTTGTTATAGGCTATGGTAACCACTTAACATCAGGTGGGCCATCTGCTTGTTCTATCAGCAAGTAGTATTAAAAAAAAACTTTAATCCATCGAGAGTGGAATACGATTTGATTGACTTTTATGACTTTAAAGTTAGTTTTAGTTTGTAATGCGTATAGTATAATTTTTTTTTATTATTATCTATGTTCAATTATTATTTATCTTAGGTTTATTTGTCTTAGGTGCCTACATCAGCAACACTGGCTCTTGCGAAGGTGAAGTAAGGAGGCGTATTGGAATGGCCAAAAATGCAATGTCCCAGATGCAAAGAATATGGACTGATCGCAACATCTCACGAAAAACCAAAGTGAAACTTGTTGAGACCTTAGTGTTCTCCATTTTTAATTACGGTTCGGAAACGTGGTCATTAAGAAAAGCCGACCGTGACCGCATAGACGCGTTTGAGATGTGGTGCAGGAGGAAAATGCTGCAAATACCTTGGACGGCATTCCGCACCAATGTGTCCATACTCCAGGAACTCAACATAACCACCAGACTATCCACCATCTGCCTGCGGCGGATACTTGAGCTCTTTGGGCACATCGCACGGAAAGATGGACACAACCTAGAACAACTCATGGTGACCGGTAAAGTCGATGGCAAGCGGCCGAGGGGTCGAAGTCCACTTCGATGGTCTGACCAAATTCGCTCATCGCTGAACACCAAGCTACACGATGCGCTTCACAATGCCAAGGATAGGCACAGATGGCGGGCAATCGTGAAAAAAATCATTTATCAATCACGACCCTCAGTAATGAGGTATACGACGCGAGGAGAAGGAGGATGTTCAATTTAAAAATGTCTGTGTGTCCCGTTGTAATACTGTGTGCCGTCATAAAAAAAATCTTTTTCTTTCTTTCTGACTGACTTCTCTTACAGTTTCATCAAGTAAAGTTGCCCGTCTGCGGTGCGCCTTACATAAATAATAAACCAGTAAATTCTGAACTAAAATATGATGCAATATAACTTTCTATCGCATAAACTAAAACTTCTGAAGTTGTAATAACATATGCAGAAACTGTGAAATATTATTCTTGTTAGTGCAATATCTAGGAAGCGGTTACTGAAAATTATGTTCAATATATATGAGAGTTTGCAAGTTGTCTGTCTGTACTTAGTTACGAAACTAATAGTACGCCTGCAACTTTTGTAACTCTACTAGAGGAGTGGGTCCACGTGTCTTCGATCGCGTGGATCTATTTTCCATACTAACTTTTTTAAACTAAGAATCTATACCAATTATAAGTTTCTATGTCCTGACTGATTGACATTTCTAGTAGTAGTAGCTCTTTGTGAAGGGCTCGTCCGTGGAAATACAACCACCATGCCAATTTCTGCCGCCAAGTAGCTTGCTGTGTTCCGGTTTGAAGAGTGTGGGTGCCGGTGAAATTACAGGCACATGAGGCTTAACACCTGTATGCCACAGGTTGATGGACGCAGTGTAGTGCATCGTAGAGTACGCTCATAACGAGCTTGACTTATGAGGCAATACTCTGATTTAGGCGATGGTAACCACTTAACATCAGGTCATAATTATCTGCTTGCTCCAACAGTAAGTTGTATAAAAAAAATATAGACAACATACCTGAACCACTGGTTGCAGAGACTTGACATTTTCAGGGTATGTTTGTCGTGGTGCGTAAAGTTGGACTAAGAAAAGAATTTTCGAAACTCAACTCCTAAGCTGGTACTTATCTGTTTTTTAATTCAGGTAAAGTGGCGGTTTCAAGTTTTTTTTTATACAATTTGCTGATGGAACAAACATATAGCCCACCTGATGTTAAGTGGTTACCATCGCCTATAACAAAACATTGCCTTGTAGGTCACGTCAGTTAGTTCCCTACACTCTCACGTTTACCTGTAAAAATCAATGATATTATAATAATTAAAAGTAAAAATTGATTGAATTGACTTTGGGCAAGGAACCGAAAGTTTTTCACCGATTTGAGGTTGCGTAAAGCTAGATTATTAAGCTAGATATTAAAGTAATAAGTTTTATATTACTTTAATAATTTATAATAATTCACCTTACTTTAAGACTACCAAAGATACTATGAACCCTTTAGACTTTGATTAAGATATTGAGAAATTATTAAAAAAATAAAGCATCTATCCAAACCATTTCTTTAAGCCTTTGAAGTTTTTTCTGTATCTTCTATCGTCTATCCCTTTTGCAATCACTTTGTTATCTATTTGAGATTTTGGTTGAATAACTTTCTTTAATTTTCAAGTCCACACCGAAGTTTCTTTTAGGTTGACAATAAATATAATGTAGATATTTTTACACAATAGCTTGTCTTTAGAAACTAAAATACTGATATTAGGTAGACTAACAAATAATAACTAGATGATAACAAATATTTATTGACGACCGATGTGGCGCGGCGGGCGAATGTCCGCTTGCGACGCAGGAGGTTGCGGGTTCGATTCCCGCCTTGGGATAAGTGTTTGTAATAATTTAATTCATAATTTCGGGTGTTCTGGGTATTGTCAAACAAACAAAAAAAAACAAAAAAACAAAAAAAAACAATAAAAAATCCAAGTATGTTATGTATATAGCATTAAGTATATCAGTCATCTAGTACCCATAACACAAGCTCTGCTTAGCTTGGGGCTAGATGATGCTGTGTAGATTGTCCAGCATTATTATTATTACAGCTGAGTGAAGTAAAAATAATAGACAAAATATTCTTTCACCACTTTTTCTGCGCCACAAAAGAATAAAGATAAAACCAAAATGGTGCAGCTCTCAAACAGCGAGAAACGAGGAATTTGCATAGAATTAGCAACAAACAGGCGACACGTGTTCCGTTGCGCAAGGCAAAGTTGCATTAACTATATTTACGAACAAAAATACTACTCACTGTCTGACTGACTCACTCAACACGAAATTGCTAAGAAAAAACCGGCACCTTAGATATCTCGTTCTCTCCAAAGTACCAAGTCACCATACCACCATACCATAGTATCATAATACCTACTAACTTCCAAATACTATTTTTGGCACAAACTCACATTTTGCAGTAGTTAGTACCTATTCCATAATATTAATTATAGCAGTAGTTAGTATAATGCCGGTGCTCTCAAACGGTGAAGGAAAACATCGTGAGGAAACCAGTTAGTATTCTAGAAGCGGCGATGGGCTTGCAACCTGTCACGTATGGAATACTAATTGATACGACAACCTACACCACAAAAAGAGCTGTTACTAAAAGAGCTAAGTATGTGGCTAGTAAAAAAGTTGCATGTTTGGAATAATGCATTTTTTTTAATGGTGTCAAAGTTAGACAAACGAAGTCACGCGGGGTTTTAGTAGTAAACTATATTTATGCAGTGCAGGGTAGAAAGTTTTAAATTAACTTGACGACCGATGTGGCGCGGCGGGCGAATGTCCGCCTGCGACGCAGGAGTTTGCGGGTTCGATTCCAGCCTTGGGATAAATGATTGTACGATCTGCGAATATTTATTCCGGGTGTTCTGGGTGTTTTCTATGTATAATAAAAAATATATATGTATGTATTGTATTAAGTGTATCAGTCATATAGTACCCATAACATAAGCTCTGCTTAGCTTGAGGCTAGTTGATGCTGTGTGGTTTCTTTACCGTTTGAGAGCACTGACATTGCACACATACATTTTTTGAATAAAAAATCTATTGGTGCACGACTGGATTCAAACCCACAACCTTAGGATTAGAATAGAGGTCACTCCCACTAGTCTCTCTGACCTGATGATATAAAGGTTATTATATTCTGGTATTCGATCAAAAGTAGGCACATGCGAGTATAAGGTAATTTACATAATGGCTCCGCATCAAGTTCGCTTCAAATAAATGGATGTTATTTGTAATGTAGCTTATGGTTTGACTTATTGTGTACAGTTACTTCAAGAGTAAAATTATTTCTGGATAACTTTTTGGGCTTTTAAATAAAACCACAAAACCATGCAGCAAAATTAAAGGGATACCAATAAATTTTATCGGGAGTAGGTTCAAATCCGGTCCTGGACTAATCGTTTATTTCTTAAAATCAGAGTATGTCCTCTTCATTTGTGATAGTAATAAACAATAAAATGTTGAATTCGAGAATAGTGTTTTCCTATAGGATACAATATTTCCTTTTTTCTTTCCGTGTGGCCGAGCCGAGGCGGGCCCTGTAGTGTCTGACCCGTATAGGCTACGTACTTATGTCAATGTCAAATGTTTTCATAACTGTCATACAATACCGGGGGTAGCTTGGTGACAGTGTGTAAATACCGTCCTTATAAATAAATCCCATCCTCGTCGCCAATGGAAAAATCGGGTTTGTAGGGCACAAGTAAAACACCGTGGCATAGGAACAGACAGATACTGCTTTATTTATAAGGACGGTATTTACACACTGTCACCAAGCTACCCCCGGTATTGTATGACAGTTATGAAAACATTTGACATTGACATAAGTACGTAGCCTATACGGGTCAGACCAAAGAATATGGACTTAAATTCTTATTCTATGGGTCAGACACTACAGGCCCGAGTTGTTTCCAAGCGTGTGCGTTGCTCGGCTATCACTCGGTTGCCGCTCGGTATAGCGTGAAGGTGTTCCAAGTCAAAGTCAAAGTTAAAAATTATTTATTCAATAATAACCGCAGGGATCATCTTGAAACGTCTTAAGTCTAGGTGAATCTAAGCGCCAGTTCCTCGCGACCAAGCCTAGAAGAACCGACAAGAAACTTACGGCTTGGTTCGTACCGTTTTTTTGTATGATCCTTTTATACACACGTATTAGTTGACCGTGCTACGACCGCCACTCGGCTCGGAGACGGCACGTCTAGCATGAGTCACCCTCTACCCCTCAGCAACTGTCAATATATCGTTAACAGCTAGCGACAGACTTATTATGATAACAAAAACATTCGTTGCCAAGGACTACCATCATAATGAACTTGAATTCATATTACACAACTAGGTAATCATGCGACTTCACTCAATTTAAGCTATTTTGATAAGAAATTCAACCCCTGCAAGAAATTCAAGTTTCTCTCCTTGATAAACGTATGCATATTTTCACTCCAAATCTGTGAGTAACTTTCCTCATCTAAAAGACGCTGTCGTATTTTTTTTCATAATCAAACGTTGCGGAATGATTACTCCACAGTTTAATGATTACATTCAAAGTTAAATATGATATGAAAGTGTCTTGTAGATATCTATGCTAATAACTATATTTCGTGGTAAAATAAAATCTTTTATATGCATAAAAACCAATTTCTGTGCGTATATCAGTTTCAAAGAATATTATTTAGACACGATCGAATCTTTAATTTGACGTTATTTTGTTACAAGCATTGGGCCTTTGAATACCTCTCCTAGAGAACTATTAATATATTTTTGAGGTTATTTAGGCAGTATTATACTCTATAGAAGTATTTATTGCGCGCTTAATCTTATGCTAGTTCACTTGGTAGGCCTAAGAAATGCCTACCATGCCTGGAGATTACAATAGTAAGGCTGTTTCTGTTTTTCATTTTTTTTTCAGTCAGTCAAGACAGAAACTCTTAAAACTAGTATAGTTAGGTATGTACATAGGTATTCTACAATAACTATATACCTATTGATAAACACTGTCCTTGATACTGTAGGTTGAACCACAAATTGATAATGAATAGTAGTTTATGTCGCGTTGGTTACTCATTCGACCTTCGATTTGATGACATTGGTTGTTTGAGTATAAACTTAAGGCAGGAGGCTCATTGAGCAACAGTTACTGCCGTAAGCCAAATCGTATCCGCTACTGACCAACTCTGGCAGATTTTTAGGTCGCCAGATTGATGAAAGCTTGATTTCTGACGTGATCTTTTATAGACTGTCAACTGTCAACGTGCTTGACAGCTATGATTGTTTTAGATGTTTTTGTACTAGTATACAATAATTTCGCAAAACGAACTTTCAGTAACGGCTTCGAGATTTGGACGAAGATGCCTGTATCCATTGCTCGGGTATGTTTGGGCCTGTTTGAATCTGTTCAGGTCTTATAATAGGTACTCTTAGAAATACGTTTTAGAAAAAGGCCAGGTCAACAGTACTAAACCGAGCATGTATGAAGAATGTTTTGAGAGTGAATGAAGCAAAAGAGGTATGTCAGGATTGTAGTAAGTGGAAATCCGTGGTCTCTGCCTACCCCCATGGGAAACGGGCGTAATTTTATGTATAATTTATACAATAGTGACCGTCCAGTTTCTCTATTTTTACAAATTTGTCACCTTAATTTCATAATCTATTAGTTAACTTAGTTAGTGCTAACCTACTTAAGGTTTTGAACTTTCGTCCCTCCCTAGACCTACTAATAATAATAATAATAATGCTGGACCGTCCACACAGCATCATCTAAGCCCCAAGCTAAGCAGAGCTTGTGTTATGAGAGATGACTGATATACTTAATACAATACATTACATACATAAATATTTTTGTTATACACAGAAAATACCCAGAACACCCGGAATAAATATTTGCAGATCGTACAAACATTTATCCCAAGGCGGGAATCGAACCCGCAACCTCCTGCGTCGCAGGCGGACATTCGCCTGCCGCACCACATCGGTTGTCTACTAGAAATAACTTTTGAGATAGTATAAATGGGAATATATTTTGTTAGTTTTTATAGTGCTTACCTGCACTTAAGGAAATCACAAAGATTTTATATTATCCCATAAATTATTTCCTCGAGTGGGATTTGAGCCCACGACCTTCCCCTTGATACGGGGATGCGATAACCAACTTAATAATAACTTAATGATAATTTTTCGGATAATATAAAATCTTAATGGGAATATATTATTATTATTATTATTTTGTAACAGCATCATTCAAAAAAACGGTAGGAACCAAGCCGTAAGTTTCTCGCCGGTTCTTCTAGGCTTGGTCGCGAGGAACTGGCGCTTAGATTCACCTAGATTTAAGACGTTTCAAGATGATCCCTGCGGATATTACTGAATAAATGGCTTTTGACTTTGACTTTGACTTTATTTTTGGGAATGTGTTGCAAATCGATTGTTGCCCGATGAGCTCTCGGCTTTATTCATTACCATATCGTCACAATATCGTGAAATTATGGTGTGCCTTCAACGACCGCGCCCACGCAGTAATTGTCCGTTTTTACTGATAACACCAATTTCTAATCGATTTTTACTTCTGCGTGGTTGAGGATTGAAACGCTTAGTTTGAAATAATTTTGAAATTAATAATTCAACACGTTTTTGGGTGATTCTAGCCAAATTTTAGGATAAGGCTTAAAAAAAACCCTTGTTAGTGATATATCGATGCTAGAATTATAAATCGATACACTAATAATATTATAAAGAGGAAAGATTTGTTTGGATTGAATAGGCTACGAAACTACTGGACTGATTTGAAAAAATTCTTTCATCGTTGGGAAACTATTCTATTCCCGGGTGACATAGGCTATATTATATTTCAAAAATATTAGGGATCCTTACTAAAACTCGTGCAAATTTATTTAATAATTTTTAAACTGCTTTTCAATGAAATTCTGTGTTAGTTATTAATTTATGACGGTGGGCATGCAACTTGCCACTTATTGAATACCAACTACTGCAAAGTGTGGGTATTAACCAAATGTATTATCTAGACGTACCTCTGACTACCCCTCTTAGACATCATCAAAGAATCTCGAGTTAGTACTTGGTAAGAGATTTAAGGAGATATCTACTGTGCTTAGAGATTAAAGTCGTGATGCTATTGATTATTTTATTATTACTTGCTGACTGTAAACTTCGTATCACCTTATTTTGTTTTACAATTTTAGATTATCAATAATTCCATACGATATTCAGTTGACATTGTCTATTAAAATGTCTAGTAAAAGTTTTTATCACTAAGCTTTTGTATAGAAAAGTTGTATAGTCTGCTCTTACCCCGCCCTATGTTTCCGATTATAGGCCGTGACGAGTTAGACAGAGCACAAGCGAAGCGACAAGCGGATTCTAGGAGACACTCCTTGCCTTGCCCTCTTGCCTTTGCTAAAGACACTTTTGAGTGATTAGAGGTATTTTTCGAACCACTGTATTCCACATTTTTTTTTAGTTTTTTGTATACAGTGTGCTGATGAAACAAGCATAAGGCCCAGCTGATGTTAAGTGGTTACCATAGCCTATAACAAAGCATTGCCTTGTAGGTCACGTTAGTAAGGAATGTGTCCTACAATACACTGCTCTGCGTCCATCAACCTGAGGCATACAGGTGTTAAGCCTTATGAATATACGTTTATCAGTGATGCGCATGGCTCGCGCCGGTGGCTTGACCACTGTGTCGTAACTCAGTCTGCATGGGACACTATTATGGACACTAAGGTATGCTACGATGTTATGTGGTCGGACCACCTTCCTTTAGTTATAACTTGTGACTTAAAGATAGTTTGTAAGAAATTAATTTCCATTGATAATAATAATTTGAATAGTAAAATCATATGGGGCAATAGACAATCAAATCAAATTAATAATTATTTACAATATTGCCATGACAATTTGAAATTAATTAACTTTCCTAAGGAATTTATTTTATGTGCGGACCGGCATTGTGCGGACTTAGGGCATAGATACATAATTGACAACCTTTATCATGACATAGTAAACATTTTGCAGCAGGGAGCTATCTTAACATGTACAAAGTCAACAGTTAAAAAGCGTAATAATATAATTGGGTGGAATAAACATGTTCACACGGCTCACAAAGAGGCTAGAGAAAAATTTAATCTGTGGTGTTCTTATGGAAAACCTAGTTATGGACCAATGTTTGATGATATGCAATATAGTCGCAAACTATTTAAGGGGAAACTTAAATGGTGCCAAAATAACCAGGAACAGATAAAAATGGATGTAGTCGCTGGTCACAGAAAAGGCAAACATTTTTCAAAATTCTGGCAAACTATAAAGAAATTAGACTCTAAACCTAGCCTCCCTGCCAGTGTTTCAGGATTATCTGAGCCTAAGCAGATTGCTGAATTATTTGTTAAACATTTTAGTGTGAAGTCTTCATTAGGACAAACTGCTAAGCCAGGGTCGTCTGATGCTGAGCCCAGTCAATGTTCAGATGCTACCCTGTTGCAAATAACAGCTAGTGAGGTGAGAAAAGTTATCCAGAATATGAATACGGGTAAGTCTCCGGGACATGATGGGCTTAGCATTGAACACCTGCGGAATGCTGGAGTACATATGCCAGGGGTGCTGGCGATGTTCTATTCCCTGTGCATCAGCCATGCGTACTTGCCCTCTGACTGCATGAAAACCATTGTTGTGCCCATAGTTAAGAACAGAACTGGTGACATTACAGATGTTAACAACTATAGACCAATATCCTTGGCTACTATAATAGCTAAAGTACTGGACCGGCTTCTGGATAGATACCTAGACCTACACTTACAGATGCACGATGGACAGTTTGGTTTTCGGAAAGGACTGTCCACTGATACTGCTATTCTTAGCTTTAAGAATACTGTTAGGTACTACGTAGATAGACGGACGCCGGTCTATGCTTGTTTCCTAGATCTCTCGCGAGCTTTTGACACAGTATGTTACGATATGCTGTGGCAAAAGCTACGCGAGACTAATTTGCCTAAAGAAATTTGCTCTGTTCTTGAATATTGGTACAGCAGTCAAACAAATCAGGTTAAATGGGCGGGAACGTTGTCTGATGCATATGGGCTGGAATGTGGTGTAAGACAGGGGGGGGTATCCTCCCCCCACCTGTTTAACTTGTATATAAATGACCTGATAGATGGTCTCAGCAGGCAGCCAATCGGATGCCATATCGACGGAATATGTGTGAATAATATTAGTTATGCGGACGATATGGTTCTGCTGGCACCATCTATCAGCGCACTGGAAAAACTATTAGTAACATGCGAAAATTATGCTTGGAGACATGGTCTCCAATATAATGTTAAAAAGAGTGAGTTCATGGTTTTTTCACCTAAGGGAATGACAATGAGCGTGATACCACCCGTTATGTTAAATGGATCTGTGCTAAAGAGGGTTAACCAATTCAAATATTTAGGTCACATTGTAAGTGACAATCTTAGTGATGAACTAGATATAGAGAGGGAGCGAAGGGCGTTGGCTGTAAGAGCTAATATGTTGGTTCGTAGGTTCCACAGATGTTCTAAGGAGGCAAAAATAACCCTGTATAAAGCTTACTGCCAGACGTTATACACAGGGAGCCTATGGACCACATATACTCAAAAAGCGATGAACACCCTTCGTGTCCAGTATAATAATGCGTTCAGGATGCTGCTGGGGCTCCCGCGGTTCTGCAGCGCGTCCGGCATGTTCGCGGAGGCACGCACGGACGGCTTCCATGCATGCATGCGGAAGAAAGTCGCCTCAGTGCTATGCAGGCTGCACGGCAGTACCAACACCATCCTGAACGCATTGTCCAATAAATGGGATAGCCCGTTCCTCGAGCACTGCAATCGGATAATGATAAATAAATAATAATAAATAAATAAATAATGCTGGACAATCTACACAGCATCATCTAGCCCCAAGCTAAGCAGAGCTTGTGTTATGGGTACTAGATGACTGATATACTTAATACAATACATTACATATATAGATATTTTTTATTATACATATAGAAAACACCCAGAACACCCAGAATAAATATTTGCAGATCGTACAAACATTTATCCCAAGGCGGGAATCGAACCCGCAACCTCTGCGTCGCAGGCGGACATTCGCCCGCCGCGCCACATCGGTCGTCATGAAGTAGTTTCATCAATAACTGGATTGCAGTGCTTGAAATTATTATTTTTTTTTAATATTCAAACTGATACTAACATAGAATAAGTTTTGACTAACATAATATGGACCTAAAATTGATTTTTGTGTTGTCTGAAATAAATGAATTTTAATTTTTAATTTAATTTTTATGTGCCTGTAATTACACTGGCATCCACACCCTTCAAACCGGAACACAGCAAGCTGCTTGGCGGCAGAAATAGTCATGGTGGTAGTAGGTACTTACCCGGACGAGTCCTTCACTAAGAGCCCTACTACTCAGGGTCACAAAAAATAACTTCAGTAGTTGTTTAAGTTCTCAGCTAGTTTGACAAAAACCTATTAAAAGATAAATATAAGTCAACAGGACCTTAAGGTTTTGATACAGTTTTGAAAGTTACGAATTGTATACATTCTAGTGCAGCTGACTGTACATACAAAATAACACCCAGACAAAGAACAAACAATGTTGACTACACAAATATTTATTCTTGGAGGGACCAAACCCACAACCTACAGCACAGGACGCAGAGCTACTACTCACTAAGCTGTGACGCCCCGGTCAAAATAAATCGCTTATCGCTCTGCTTATGCGACAACAACCTTTAATACCGCCCACGCGCGCACACCTTGACATTTCCATCCGTCCGCTAGAACTTTACAACGAAATACTGAACACGAAAGTAACAAAGTAACATCTAATATTAAATTACTTATTTTAATATATCTTATGTTACTAAGATTAATCTACATTAAATATGGGAAACTTTAGCCACATCTTCTTGCTTAAGGAATAATACTATGCTTTTTTTTACGTCTTTCTGATAGAACTTGCATATTGGCCCACCTGAATTTAAGTGGTCACTTATCTTAATTTTGTTATTTTTACACTTCCTTTGTTTCTCTTACAGAAATAAGTACTTCTCTCTTTATGAACTCTTTCACAAAGAACTCTACAACTACTAAAAGTAACTTAAATAGTAAGTTTATAAACATAATTACTTAAACAAGAAAAGTCGTGTGAATTTTAAAAGTAAGTTCAAGTTTTTTTTTACTTTTTGTTTATACAAAATTTGATTTTGTCCAAACGAAGACAAATTACTCTCAAAGTTTGATCTCAAAAAGTTTAACAGAAAATTGCGTTTAAAGATAAACGACCAAAATTCACCATAACTGCTAACGACTGGTTAACAAATCAGATTCAGTTTAGAACTAAAATAAAGTCGATTACATATATCGATGAAACCTCAGTTTAATCAAAGTCAAACAATGTTTGACATTATAGATATACAAGAAGTATTTTTAAGTAATCTTGACAGCCGTCACAGCTCAGTTCCCTTCCGCCCTGTAGGTGGTGGGTCCGATCCCCACCGAGAGCAAACATTTGTGTGATGAATATAGATGTTTGTTCTGTGTATGGGCGTTATATGTATTCTATGTAAGTATTTACAAAAAAAAGTACATAAGTATTCTATCAGCTACCTGGTTCCCATAGTACAAGCTTATCTTAGTTAAGTTGTAACCGTTACCTATACATATAACAAAGCATTGCTTTGTAGGTCACGCACGCTATGTACGTGTTCTATGATGAACTACCCTGCGTCCACCAACCTGAGGCATACTGGTGTTAAGCCTCATGTACCTGTAATTTCAGTTTCTGTCTGTCCCATACAAAATGTCTGAGACAATCGACAAGTCAACGCGGGTCGTGTCTGCTGTGATTCTGCCATAATAAACTAGCCACTGAGTAAAACAGATGTTTTATTACTAACCTTCACATAAAAAAAAACAAAAAACTGTAGGAACCAAGCCGTAAGTTTCTTGCCGGTTCTTCTAGGCTCAGTCGCGAGGAACTGGTGATTAGGTTCACCTAGATTTAAGACATTCAAGATGATCCCTGCGTATATTACTGAATAAATGATTTTCGACTTTTGACTTTTGACCACAGCTCGGTTATAGTAACCGTCCGTTTATGTAGATGCACTTTGATCCAAATACGCGAAACGTTAAAAGCTTTCCATAATTTGTATTACGGAACAGTGACGATGCTTGATATTATAAAAAAAATCGCAACATTTTATAAAAAGTGTCGGGTTTTCTGTGTTTTGGCAAATGCAATTAGCAATTTGCATAGTCATAGTCATTTATTCATAAGATTTCAGGTACATAGGATCTTAAAAACTAATTTGCTTCGGCTAAGGCCTGCCTTTACAGACGTGTGAATATCTATGGTCATTAATTACAAACGAATATATAACAAGGTCTTATAAAATAAGAGTCAAATAGCAATTATTAACCTACTTAACTAAAACTATACAATTAAATTAAAAATATCAAATAATCAACAAAAATAATATAAAAAATTTCAAAATACCTACCCTAAGTTACATTAGTAGTAGTAGAGCTCTTGGTGAAGGGCTCGTCCGGGGAAGTACTACCACCATGCCTATTCTGCCGCCAAGCAGCTTGCTGTGTTCCAGTTTGAAGCGTGCCGGTGTAATTACAGGCACATGAGGCTTGATACCTGTATGCCTCAGGCTGATGGACCCCTTCACAAAGAGCTCTAGCTCTCTTCTAGGCTTGGTCGCGAGGAACTGGCGCTTAGATTCACCTAGATTTAAGACGTTTCAAGATGATCCCTGCGGATATTACTGAATAAATGATTTTTGACTTTGACTTTGACTTCTAGCATAGTTTGGCAGGCAGCACCACACTGTGCTCTTGATGATACTGATATATTTTGAAGGTGGACTTAGATTACTGGAGGCAAAAGTTGACCTTTACAAACAATGCCGATTTTGTGGTGTATTTTTGCTGCTAATTTAATCTAAGGACCCAGCTCTTTAGTCTATTGTTCTGGCGTAATTTATGTTTATTAACGAGATTGGCTTAGCTTACTGTAACCGTGTTGTGAAAACAAGTGTTCGTACTTGCCTGCTAATTTATTTACTTAATTTATTAGGATTGCCAAGAAATAATACAAAAAGTTTACGGTTGTAGTAATGTAAAACGGTCAAGTTCATAGGCTAGAAAGAGTATAATTCTAAAATAATAAATACTGGCCAAGTGCGAGTTGGACTCGCGCACGAAGGGTTCCGTACCATTATCTATAACGGCCAATAAATTTAGTATTTGTAATTATAGCGGCATTAGAAATACATGATCTGTGAACATTTTAACTCTCTAACTATCACGGTTCTTGATAAAGCCTGGTGCCATCTGACAGAGAGACATAAAGACAGACAGACAACGAAGTCTTAGCAATAGGGTCCCATTTTAATCTTTCGGTCTCTTTGGTCTACTCAGTTGTCACAGTTCAGTTGATAATTCTATCTTAACCTAGGTACAGGCTGTGGGTTAGATTCTCACGAGAAGAAACATTCGTGTGATGAACACATAATATGTTTGTTCTGTATCCGGGTGTTATATTGTATGTATGTATTGTATCAAAAAAAAATAAGTATCATATCAGTTTTTTACCTGGTTGCTTAGATAAGCTATGCTAAGTTTGAGGCTAGATGATGTTGTGTAAAAATCTCCACAAGTATTTATACTGTTTTATTTTATACTAGCGGTCCGTCTCGGCTTCGCATGTCATCCGGGGATAGTGTAACTTCCCAACGGCGAAAGAATTTTTCAAACGAGTCTAGTAGTTTTGAAGCCTATTCAATGCAAACAAACAAACAAACAAACAATCAAATCTTTCCTTTTTATAATATTAGTATAGAGTATAGACAAAAATATCTGGTTTCAAATAGTTTAAACTTTGTTAAGTTTGGGACACAAATTTTGACCTACCTACACATTATCAAAAAACATTAGGTATCACTGCTGGGCAAATATTCCACTAAAATATTCCACTCATCTCGGTATTTGGTGGTCCACCAATGCTTTCTGTGAGTGTTGAAATGTCCTGCCAACTACTGTAAATTTTTACGTATTATTGTTAGTTAGAAAACAGAGTTCAAATTACAGTCCGCACACTTAGAAAAAATGGATTTCGAGCCTAAGGTTAAAAAAGTCTTACACCGTTGAATTGTAACTACGCTGGGCGAGTTTGCAACGCTTACGTTAGTTTTTACCTTTCAAAGTGAATACGTCGAAATGATACCGTCTATTACACTGTCACAGAACGACCGAAACAACTTTATAAGGCGTTTCTGTTCGTTGTTACGTTTGGTCGGTTTTTCGCCTTCATACAAACAAAATCGGCCGTAATAACGGCACTTTCCGCTTTTCATTTTTCTCAATGCAGGCATAAAGGTAAACTAATTTTCTGTCCAAAGTTCTTTAATCTTTAGTCTCATCTACCAGTCTTTTTGGTAACTTTTGTACTATTGTATGCTGCGTTCGTTATTAAAATATCAGAACAAGATCTCCCTCGGGCATACATTACGAATTGAATAACCCATAAATAAAACAGATAACGCAGGTAATTGAACAACCTTTTTCTGTTCTCATTTGTACTGAATAACTCCCATTTGCTTTTATGATATAAAACTACATTTGATAAGAAACTAAATGATTTATTTAACTATAAATATGGTTGTTTAAATGTTTTATAGTATTGCTAGTAAAAATGACTTTGTCCGCGTGAAGGTTTTTTCATACTAAATCCCCTACTAGGGGGACAGTAGGGGTTGAAGTTTGTATGGAAAAACCTAGGGTATATAGGGTTGAATTCTGGGAATTCCTTTTTAAACCAACTTCAAAAATAGGGGAGGTTCTCAATTCGGCCGTATTTTTTTTATGCTTGTTACCTCATAACTTTCGACTTGGTGAACCGATTCTGATGATTATTTAAACAACAAACAAGCGTGATTTTTTGCCGTTTTTATTATAGATAAAGAACCCTTCGTGCGCGAGCCCGATTTTTTGTACTAACGGATTCCGGAATTTAACAAAGGTCCCATAAGGTATTCATTACTTAGCTCACGGTACAGATCATTAGGCAAACAAACTATCGATCGCATGGTTACCCCTCAGGACCGCCAAGGATATACCTCTATCTAAGGGTCAAAGTGATAATCGAGAATATTGGAAGTCGGCATATTCCACAGAAAATACATTGCGAATACGTGTGGAATTGACTACACCGGCGCTCTTATAACCAAGCAAAGACATGCGAAACTATAGTTAAGACATGACTTATAGCATCATTAGATGTTTGGACGGACGCCAAAGACGATGCCAACTACGCAAGTGCTGCTTTGCGGCTTTTAAACAACTTAAAAGTGATATCTCTCGTCGATTCAACTGAATGCAATCTGCAACTGAATTTAGTAGTAGTAGAGCTCTTTGTGAAGGGCTCGTCCGAGGCAGTACTACCACCATGCATATTTCTGCCAACAAGCAGCTTGCTGTGTTCCGGTTAGAAGGGTGTGGATGCCGTTGTAATTACAGGCACATAAGGCTTAACACCTGTATGCCTCAGGTTGATGGACTTGAGTAGTGCATCGTCGGTGACGTTCCTAACGAGTGTGACCTACGAGGCAATGCTTTGCTATAGGCGATGGTAACCACTTAACGTCAGGTGGGCCATCTGCTTGTTCCATCAACAAGTTGTATAAAAAAAAATGCAATTTCAGTTAACGAGCAGGCTTTGATAGTATAGCGTCAAGCATGTAGATAATAATAATGATAGTAATAATAATGCTGGACAATCCACACAGCATCATCTAGCCCCAAGCTAAACAGAGCTTGTGTTATGGGTACTAGATGACTGATATACTTAATACAATACATTACATACATAGATGGAACCACGTTCGATAAAGTACCGTTTTAGAAACATCCCAAGACTTATTTTTATCGAGTCATTTGAATCCTCGATAGCGAAGTTGGTTATCGCATTCATCACATTCCCGTATCAATGGAAAGGTCGTGGGTTCAAATCCTAACATGACTTTAATCCCCAGTCACGGTAGATATCTCCTCAAATCTCTTAGTCAAAGTACCTACTCGAGATTCTACGAGGATGTCTAAAAGGGGTAGCATGGGGTACGTCCAGGTATTTCATTAGGTATATACACACATTTTGCAGTAGTTGGTATTCCATACGTGATAGGTTGCAAGCCCATCGCCGCTGCTAGAATACTAACTGGTTTCCTCACGATGTTTTCCCTTACCGTTAGCAAAAACTATCGGTGCATGACTGGATTCGAACTCACGATCATTGGGTCAGAAGGCGAGGTCACTACCACTAGACTACCGGTGCTCCGTTGTTATTATTTATTTATATAAAAGTCGCTTTACAGATTGTTGACCCCAAAAACGTAGTCTGTTGCCAAAAAGTGAAATACTAACTCAGTTTACACATAAAATGAAGATTGCATACGAATAGTACTGTAATTTGTATGTCACATACAGAATGAACTCGTGACCTCGTATGAGGTTTTTACCCTGTGCATGAGTAACCCTTACTTAAGGGTACAAACAGTACCCTCTGCATAATTGTAATTGAAATAGATACAGGAAGTGGCGATGGGCTTGCAATCTGTCACGTATGGAATACCAACTACTGAACAATGTGGTTATGTACCAAATGGAATATCTGGACGTACCTCTGACTACCCCGTTAGAAATCCTCGAAAGAGTTTTCGAAACTCGAATTGAGTACTTTGAAGGAAGACCTAGGTACAGTGACTCGGGATTGAAGTCGTGATGCTATTTCTTTTTCTGTTATTAAACTCATACTAACCAAATAAATCTAGACATAGACGACCGATGTGGCGCGGCGGGCGAATGTCGGCCTGCGACAGAGGTTGCGGGTTCGATTCCCGCCTTGGGATAAATGTTTGTACAATTTGTAAATATTTATTCCGGGTGTTCTGGGTATTTTCTATGCATAATAAAAAAAAAACATGCATGTAATGTATTGTATTAAGTATATCAGTCATCTAGTACCCATAACACAAGCTCTGCTTAGCTTGGGGCTAGGTGATGCTGTGTGGATTGTCCAGTCCAGCATTATTATTATTTCTTTTATTCCACAATTTTTGTAATAAACCCCAAACTATATAAATTCCAGCTAAGCTCATAAAAGAGATATTTCTCCCGGAAAACCTGAAAACAAAATACTTAATCGTCCTTCACCGATGAGCAAAAAATTTAGAAATTTAATCTCGTCGCGACAAAGTAGCAATTAGTCTTTACCTACGGTCACACGGTAAAGTTTCAAAGGAAACTTGTAAATATAAAAGTTCTAGCTGCCGCTCGCAGCTTCGCCCGCTTGGCAGTTTTTTTCCCGTTCCCGTTATTTTTTCGGGATAAAAAGTAGCCTATATGTTAATCCAAGTTATAATCTATGTTTATTCCAAATTTCATCCAAATCGGTCTACTGGTTAGAGCGTGAAAGAGTAACAAACATCCATCCATCCATCAATCCATTCTTACAAACTTTCGCGTTTATAATATATTAAGTAGGATTTTATTCAAAAAAGTAAGTCAATTGAGTAAAAAAGATTTATTGGGTTCAAGTGTGTTTTAAATTGCGGTTCGGGGTTCTGTGGTCAAGCTAATAATAACTTGATGGGGAAAGGTTTTTTAGGGTTCCGTGACCAAAGAAGTAACACGGGACACTATTACTAAGACTCCGCTGTCTGTCTGTCTGCCCGTCTGTCGCCAGGCTGTACCGTGATAGTCAGAGAGTTGAAATTGCCTGTTACCGCTATAAACAAATACTAAAAAACAGAATAAAATAAATAGTTACAAAGCTCTCATACAACAAACGTGATTAGGCACATACCCATAGTTTACGGTAGTATGTATTCCATATGTGACAGGTTGCAAGCCCATCGCCGTTGCTAAAATACTAATCTAGGTTCTTCACGATATAAGAGCATTGCGCACGTAAATATTTTAAATAGAAAAACTCATTGATGCATTGCCAGATTCGAACCTAAGACCTGAGGATCAGAAGGCGGGGTTGGGCCCACTAGACCATCAGATACGGCTATCCAAAGCCAATCTTAATTTAAAAAGTTTCGTGTGAGTCAACAGCTTCAAGTTTCCTCATTCACATTAGCATAGCTCATAGATCTACTAAAGAAGGGAGATAGACTGATGAAATAATACTGCATGTGGCCGTTTTGTTCTTCCTAGCACCAACACTCACTTAGATAGAGAGACCTGATAAGGTTAGGTAACTGTTGTTAAACCATTCCTTATAGTGTTACTTATTAGTTTAGCTCAAAGTCGCGCAACGGGCTGTGGAGAGAACTATGCTGGGAGTTTCACTGCGAGAATGTATTTGACATTGCCTTTGACAGCCGTTACAGCTTAATTCGTAGTAGCCCTGCCTTCTGCGCTGTATAAGTGGTAGGTTCGATTCCCACCGAAAACAAACATTTGTGTGATGAACATAGATTTTTGTTCTCTGTCTGGGTTTTGTATTGTATTCTGAGTATGTATTTACAAAAAAAAGTGGATAAGTATTTTATCAGTCATCTTGTTCCCATAGTAAAAACTATGTTTAGTAAGGGGCTAGATGATACTGTGTAATAATGTCCACAATTATTTATTTTTTATTTATTAAACATAACAAATTCAGTCATTTCGTAGTCATCATTTCACATGTATCTACGAAACATTAAATACTAAATTGTTGTTATTCAACTTTTTATATATTTTTTAGGAACTTAACGGCCACACGTTTCACGCCTCGCTACGGTATCTCCTCATTTATTTATCTATTGCATAGGGCATTACAGGCGGCGTACTTTTGCCACTTAAGTGCTTAAGTTGCTCGCAGTGATCAATGTATGCGATAAGCCATTAAGTAGGATATTGACCGGTGATGGGGCTTCGTAGAGCCATTCTATGGCCATTAGTAATACCAGACGGTGTGTCCGTCGTTTTTCTATAAAAATATATTAAAATATCTTTACTAATAACTTTATTTTTTATTGTTTTATAGATACACTAGAAGTCCGTCCCGTCTTCACACGGGCTTTAGTAAGGATCTCTAATTTTTTTCAAAATATAAATAGCCTATGCCACCCGGGGATAGTGTAGCTTCCCAACGGTGAAAGAAGTCTAGTACTTTCGGATCTATTCAATGCAAACAAACAGACAAATAAACAATAAACACTTTTCTTTTTATAATGTTATTATTATTAGTATCGATATAGATTAAGAATCTTTGTCCTGACTTACTAACATATAGACAACGCACAGCCGGTAGTAAAGGCTTAATATTTTCAGGGTATGTTCGTCAGTTAGTAGCTTACATAAGCTATATTATATTTAAAAAAAAAATAGGGATACTTACTCCAATAATGTAACCCAAGGTGTAAAATTACCTAAATAATTGCGTGCGCTGCAAAAACTGTTCATTTTATAATTTTTTTTTTAAATACATGAGTGAAGCTGAGACATGCCGGTAATACTTGGTATAGATGTAGGACGATTTTCAGAAATTTAGAGAATTTCAGCCCAAACGTTTGTACCTGCTTAATTAAGGGTAAACGAACGAGCTTTAAGGCTAATGGAGGCGCCAATTAGTACCACTCTCGGATTTATTATAACACCTTTTTCATTAAAATGTCAAGCCAGAATGGAGTGTCAGATATTTTTTAAAGTTTATCGTTAAAATTTTTCAAGAATTGTGAGACTGAATTGCTACAGGAAAGTGTTAGTGACCAGTGTTATTACTTTATTTGTTTTTTTTATACAATTTGTTAATGGAACAAGCATATGGCCACCTGATGTTAAGTGGTTACCCTATAACAAAGCATTTTACTTGTAGGTCACGTTAGTTAGGAACGTGACTTACAATACCCTTCTCTGCGTCTATCAACCTGAGGCATACAGGTGTTAAGCCTCATGTGCCTGTAATTACACCGGCACCCACACCCTTCAAACCGGAACACAGCAAGCTGCTTAGCGGCAGAAATAGGCATGGTGGTAGTACTTCTCCGAACGGAGCTCTACTACTACTGTGTGAAATTATTTTCAAACAAACAGCCGTCGACAGCCATTCCAATATTTGACAGCCGTCACAGCTCAGCTCATAGTAGCCCTGCTTTCGTAGGTGGATAGGTTCGATCCCCACTGAGAACAAACATTTGTGTGAAAAACATAAATGTTTGTTCTGTGTCTAGGTGATATTGTATTCTTAGCATGTACTAGCGAAACGCGCGCGACTTTATCCGCATAAAGCTATTATCATACGAATTTCAACCCCCGCTGTACACGTTTAGAGGTTGAATTTCGAAAATTCCTTTTTGACAAATAAACTCTGAAAATTTCAAGTCTCTACGACCACTGGTTTAGGCTGTGTGTTTAGTAGATTTAGATGGTTACCACTTAACATCAGGTGGGTGACATGCTTGTGCCACTAGCATGAAATCAAAATTATGGGAAGTAAATAACTGATAAAAATACTTATATACTTACTTTTATTTGTAAATATATATTTAAAATATATATAATACTAAAGCACCTATGTTTATCACATAACATTGAGTTTCATTCGATTACTATACCTAGAAATTATAGTATGAAAGTATTTAAAGAAACACAAAATGAGTAATCATAATTTTTAATAGGTAATCGGCCTATAAACATAAATTCGAGCCCAAAATGTTTTATAGAATCAAGAAATTAAGGGATGAATAATTTAACAGGTCAATAACCTCAGTAAGAACTTTCCAGCCAACACAGAATATTTAAACTTTCAGAAAACATACTTCATTAACTCCAGTACAGTCACCGGCATTAAAATAGCCACGCTTCATAATAAAAAGATATTATTGCTTATAGTAATAATAATAATAATAATGCTGGACAATCACACACAACATCATCTAGCCCCAAGCTAAGCAAAGCTTGTGTTATGGGTACTAGATGACTGATATACTTAATACAATACATTAGATACATAGAAAACACCCAGAACACCCGGAATAAATATTTGCAGATCGTACAAACACTTATCCCAAGGCGGGATTCAAACCCGCAACCTCCTGCGGCCTTGCGGCGGCCGCGCGGTTGGCCGCTTGACAGGAGTTTGAACGTTGCTACCTAGAATATAGAGACGATACTTAATCGATAAGTGGCATTGATTTTGACAACCTCGCGTCGTCTTAACAGGCTCTAACACAAACAGACACAAACGACAAAAGAAAGCAATTTTTTTTACTTGAAGCAGCTCGCTTCGCTTGCCAGGTCCATAAAAATACTTCTTAAGTAACATTCTTCGCCTTTTCTATAAAAAGCTAGTAAGGATACTATTATCTAGTTTTAAATAAATCTCGGGATATCTAGAATCCAGAGTAGACACTGCGAGTTAAATAACTACAGGCATCAGTCTGATGAAGATAAATCGTGATGTTTCTGCATTTCTGCGCATATTTTCTACTTTATTAAATTAGGTGAATAAATCATGTCAAATCTCTAATCAAAGTTTTAGATAGGATGTGTATTTAATATAACTTTTTTGAAAGAATTTTTATTTAAAATCTTACAAAAGTAATTTGTGACATTGTCAAAACTAACTTATAAGGATCCTCACATATCTTGTTATTGAATAAGTATTTCTTTAAAATTCAAATAATTATATGGAATAATAACTACTGCAAAATACTGAAGCTAGAAAATGCTTACAACCTATTAAACTCAGAACACAATATAAAAAACAATGTCTAAAATAATTTAAAAATAATAATAATAAATTAGTGAGCACAACGCTACCAAAAACAGATAAGTACTATCTTTAAAAATCTTTAGACAAGGTTTTGGCTTAAATTTGAATACTATTTTATTGCTGAAATATTTGCTTTAATCAAAACTATGGTGCAATCATGGGACTTCGGTAGACAAACTTGTCGTACGGAAAATTTGATTTTGTTTATCAAGTTTTATCACTACTTCAAAACGTTAGATTGTACCAAATATACTTTCCTCGCAAAGAGTGGCTCAAACCACCTTCTTGAATTTTGCTCTATTCTTATTAAATATCAGAATGTTTTAATTAATTTAAATAATGAAATTAAATCATAGATTTCATTGTGCTAGCACAGAACTAGCCTCGGCATATTTTATCGAGTGGTTTCTCAGTGGACAGCTTGTCGATAAATTTGGTATTCTCAAATTTATCGACCTAGCATTTAATAAAGTTCCATGCTATCACAATAAATTTCGATAAAACCCTGTTTTATTTAGAATTTATGTCAAATTTATCTATCGATACATCCATACTTGGACACCTGTAAGTACCTACACTCGATTTACACCAAACAAACCCAAAGCATCTCTATTTACATCGACCAAAATAATCCCATGCAAAATCCGTGGCACGTTTAAATCTTCACTTATTGGTACATAAGTTTTAAATACTTCCACTGATTCTGCATACCTCTGTTCTTTTCTTTCCTTCTTCTCTCGAGATCTATCTTTATACCGTGTTTTGACAATAACCTTTGTCTGTATTATATCTGTTTCTTTATTCTGTTCTTTACTCTGTAGAAGGTTCTCGTCCAATAACCCGTTTTTTGAAGTTTCTTCAAAAGGTTTACCGTTAACGAATAATTTGAGCAAACTAACCTTAGGTTCATTTTTGATAGTAACTGATTGAATAAGAATTATAAAAACGATGCTGTTTGTACGCATGTTGATTAATATTGAGTGTTTTAATGGAGTTTTCAATTAAGTACCGTGGTTATTGGAATTTCACGGTTAGCCGTAACCTTGTCATTTTTATACTGATTGTTTTTGTGAAAGAAAAATATGCTATTACAATTTTACTGGAGAATGTTTTATAAGAAAAGTGCGCGGATTTGTCTGCTTGAAGTTATGTTGATACAGGTTGACTGACTCAACCCTGCTGTACCCCTTTAGAGACTTCATTTCAGAAATTATATTCTTAGTACGCACCAAGATAAATGTACCCTGAAAATTTCAAGTCTCTACATTCGTGGTTTAGGCTGTGCGTTGTCTATATATCAGTCAGTCAGAACAAATACTGTAACAGTGGTAGATATATCAGTTATAATTCATAATCATTAGTAAAATTACTAGTAAAATAAGGCGGGAATCAAACACGCAACCTCCTACGTCGCAGGCGGACATCCGCCCGCCGCGCCACATCGGTCGTCATTGTCGTATATTGTGCGAGTGTGCCTATAAGTTATGTGTATTGTGTAAAATGTTTGTACTAAGCCTAAGCCGAGATTTGTATACGCTAAGCTAAGAGCAGTACTAATGAGTGCGCACTACGTCACTGGCAGTGTCCGCTTCTTGTTCACACCTCCATTTTTTCTTTGACTCGACCGTGGCTTTTTCCTTGATTATAGGAACAAAAGAGTACATTTGCTAAAGCTATGATTGTAGAATACAGAATAGAATATACGTTTATTTAGCACTACAGGCCCGTCCCGGCTTCACACGGGTTTTAATAAGGATCCTTAATTTTTTTGAAAATGTAATATAGCTTATGTCACCCGGGGATATTATGATATTTTAAATTTCTAGTGTTTCGCGCTAGGCACACTCTTTGCAATTACTATGCATCGGTCCCTCTTCTTGCATCAAGTGTGGGTTATACATTTTATTATTATAGGTAGTCATTATAGTCAGTAAAAGTGGATTAGCTACGCTTTATAGCACATACTTAATTTTATGATGAAATTGTATTTTCTCTGTAAGTGAATTTGTTAATTCTTAAGTGTAAATAAATGCTTAAGCCGCAATTTCTGATGTAGAATGTAAAATATTTTGGAAAAAATAATAAATTATTCATATAGATTTTATCTGAACTTTAAATAGTATGTATTGTCGGTGTATTTTTGTTAGTCAACGGCTAATTTTGCTATTCTCCCATACAAAGCAGGAGGACAACATGGAACAAGACTCAAAATATTTGTACGGTTTCCAGCAATTTGGTATGTCTGACATCCCTGGAAAGTGTGGCGACCGATATGGCGCGACAGGCGAATGTCCGCCAGCGACGCAGGATGTTGCGGGTTCGATTCCCGCCTTAGGATAAATGTTTGTACGATCTCCAAGTATTTATTCCGAGTGTTCTGGGTGTTTTCTATGCATAATAAAAATATCTTTGCAAGTAATGTATTAAGTATATCAGTCTTGTACCCATAACACAAGCTCTGCTTAGCTTGTAGCTAGATGATGCTGTGTGAATTGTCCAGCATTACTTAACTGTAGGTAGTTGGTATGAACGTTCAGTAGGTAATTAAAGAAAAAATAACCTCTGTCTGTGATCTACAATATTAACGAGATCTCCCATTAAATATTAAACTTCATATTGTGCGTAAGCCGAGTAATTTAGAATCGTCAAACCAACAGGTGAGCAGAAGTAGGTCAAGTCTTAAGATCCATACACGCGAAAAGCGATCTTAATTACACGTGATAAAGAAGAAATTTAATTAAATTATAAGTATGTGGTTGAAGCATGGGAATTTC
The DNA here is from genome assembly GCA_947095575.1 of Electrophaes corylata. Classification (NCBI taxonomy): domain Eukaryota; kingdom Metazoa; phylum Arthropoda; class Insecta; order Lepidoptera; family Geometridae; genus Electrophaes; species Electrophaes corylata. Next base: position 11,444,273 of record OX352709.1, on the reverse strand, counting down.
GTCTTTAGCTAATCGTTTTACAGAGCATAATTGTGTGTTATCTTGTTTCGCAGTTTCTGAGGGAATCTGCAAGTGGTTTTCGTTCTTAGCTTATTGAGTTAAAGTTTAAATTAGTTTGTTTTGGTGATGAAGGGAATTGACTGTTTGGGATTGGTCATGAAATGTTTATGATGCAAACGGGACAGCTATTTGGATGTAGTAGTGGTTCAAAGCGGGCATCCCGTCCAGCCTGCTGGAAGAAATTGATTAAAATGTTTCATGTTTTATTCTATTATTAAAATTGTATTCATTTTAATTGTATGCCCTAGTTTTTTAATATATTTTTTTTAATAATTTTTATTTAGACATAAAGTGTAAGCTATGTATAACTTTTGGGCGCTTTGGTCTTTACTGTAAGCTCAAATTGTGTTTTTCTGTAAATAAATAAAAAATCTATTGGGTACCTACTTATTATTTGAGAAAAACTTACTTTAATCCTAAGGTAAGCTAAATATCCCTCAGATCTCTTGGTACCAAGTGCCTAATGGTGATTCCTTGAGGATGTTTAATAGGGGTAGTCAGAGATACGTCCAAATAATATATTTGATACCCAGATTTTGCAGTAGTAGATATTCCATTCGTGACAGGTTACTAGCTTGAATACCAACTGGTTTCCTCGCAATGTTTTCCTTCACCGTATGAGAGCAGTGGCAAACTACAATAGAAAAATTCATTGCTGCACGACCTGATTCAAACCCACAATCTTAATTAGAGTGCAGGGTCAGTATTGTATGTAAACTTATATTCATATATATTTCAACCCACTGTGCCCGTTTAGGGGTTGAATTTCTTCTACTACGTCACTAGCAATATACCCTAAAAACAAGACAAATATACCCTGAAAAAAGTCTCTATAACCAATGGGTTAGAGACTGTGCGTTGTCTATATGTCAATCAGTCAGGACAAATGTTCTTATAATAGGTATTGTTTTTTTTTAAGCTTTTTTTTAATGAAAACTTTAAAGGGTCACCGTAGATCAAACTTCGGTGTGAAAACCAGCCTTGCGTAAAAGCTGTAAAAATCACACTATCACGACATTGAAAACGCACCCTTACGTTGAGACTTATTACTTTTCTCTACATCCACTTTGTATATTTTTCGTAGATACGAGAGCTACAGCAATGAAGTAATACATTACCGTGAAGCGTAATGCCGTTCAAATAATTGTGTACCTTATTCTTAACCGTTATAGCTCACAATAGAACAGCAAAAAGTGATGAAGTACAACTTAAAGCGATAAAGTTGAAATTTGTTTACTTTTCCGAGAAATTGTGACACTGAACGACGGTAATTCCTTGAAAGTTGTAAATTATTCTATCTTTTCCGTTGAAACTGTTCGAAACATGATTATTATCCACCTATACTGAACTATAAAATATGTCCGTACCTGTCTAATTGACTGAGCAAGCAAAGCGAGCGAAACGTCTCAGTTTCGAGATTTGTCAAAAATGCTCATGTCCGTCTGTCTGGCTGTTTTTGCCTAGAGGTTGCATTTCTCAACCGATTTCGACGAAAATTGGCACACAAATTTCTTGATTTACGTAAATTTTTTAGTTATTCATAATTTTTGTTTGGGAAAAAAATAGAGGAAAAGTGGCAGAACCAATATAACCAACAAAGCTCGTGGATAATATAAGCACTACGTTTTACACCGATAAAAAGTAAAAATGGTTCAGACATTTAAAAATATAGAAGCACAACGTAATCAAGGCACTTAATAATCTTTTGTAAAAAATAACTTCTATTTTATTTGCCTGAATTGGTTCATCTATTTTTCACTGAGGTTTCGCTCAGATTCAGTATTTTTTTTTCGCTTTTCACAAAGCACAAAAACAATCCCTCATATTTTATTTACAATAACCTCACTCTGAAAGTGATAAAAAAACAGACCTGATTGAAAAATGAAATTCCGCGAATACAAACAATAGGAGCCTTCCAAAAAATGATTTACCAAAACAAAAGGTGGTGGAATTGAGCCGTGTCGATAGACCGAGGGTAATTGGGAATAAGACTGAAAAAATCTTACAGTTATACTTACAAAACAATCATTTTTAGACGTCTACCCTAAATCGCGCTTGAGAGTATTTTCTTACTTTGGGTATGGGGTAGTACTCTTAACCGACAGATACTATGCGGTTGATGCACGGCGGCCGCGCGTTTAGCCTCATGCTCGGAATTTGAACTTTATTTTCTAGAACATTAAGACGATATTCGGTATAGATATTCACAACCGCGCGGCCGGGCGAAATTTTCGCGTTGTCTAAAAACGCTCTTAGTAAAATAACGATCATTCAAGTATTTTGTGTTTTGACTGACGTTTTTCTTTATAATAAACGAATATAAACTGAAATAATAAATTTATTAAAAGAGCTGTCACTTAAAGTCAAACGATTTGATATGAATAATAACAAAATATAATTTCGTTTTATAATAATTGTTATTCTAAGAGCTTGTTGGAATCGCTAAATATTAGTTTGAAATTATGAGGATGGTACTTGTAAATGTCATTTTAAAGTGTCATCTAAATACAATATGTAAAGTATTTTATTCATAAACATATAACATATAATTTAAAGGATAGATAAACATAGAGGAGAGAAAGGGAATAATTTGTATAACAAAATTGCATAAAAATTGCGTCTTCAACTTACATCTAGACTACAATAGCGATAAATTTAAAACATGAAACACAATTTCTTGTAAGTACATAATGCCAGGGTTGTTACACTCAGTACACTGGTCACGTAGCATTATGGCACTACTCTGAAAGCTGCTATTCGAGTAAGTTAGTTATAGAGCTCTTTGTGAAGGGCTCATCCTGGGAAGTAATACCACCATGCCTATTTTTTCCTTAAATTAGATGAACCGTCTGCTATAATAATAATAATAACAATGCTGGACAATCCACACAGCATCATCTAGCCCCAAGCTAAGCAGAGCTTGTGTTATGGGTACTTGATGACTGATATACTTGATACAATAAATGACATACATAGATATTTTTTATTATACATAGAAAATACCCATTACACCCAAGGCGGGAATCGAACCCGCAACCTCCTGCGTCGCAGGCGGACATTCGCCCGCCGCGCCACATCGGTCGTCAGAGCTCTTAGTTGAAGGCTCATCCTGGGAAGTATTACCACCATGCCTATTTCTTGCCTAATTAGATCTATGTATACAGGATGAAATTTTCTAATGCCACCAAGGCCTCATAACAATGACGATAGAAAATTTCACTCAAAAGAATAATTTCTTTATTTTTAAAAAGGTTTCTGTTTGTGACGCTGTTTGTCCGCGATGGATTCCTAAACTACTTAACCGATTTTAATCAAACTTGCACACCGTGTGTAGTTTGATCCAACTTGAAAGATAGATTAGCTAACATCTCAAAAATATTAGGGATCCTTACTAAAACCCTTGCACAGCCGTTTATTTAAATGAATGAAGTAATAATTGCTATGATTAAAAGTTTTGCAAACTTTTCACAGTAGCTCTAGTCGGTGCATGTTATACAGCGGTGTGCAACGGGGTCATTGACTCCAACTCCACCAAAATAGCTTCCTAGTAACAAAACCTCTGGTACTTTTTCTACGAAACATGAAATGGGTTTGGTTTAAACCCGTGTTCGTAGAAAAATGTTCGCTGAGTACAAAGATTTTATAATTCAACTAGTGGTGTGCTTGCTATTTTTGTACTAACTTCAACATTTGCTGGATAGTTTTAGGTGTTGAATTTTTGGAATTCCTTTTTAGTATTGATAAGAGACGGCAATAGCTCAAACATTTGTTAGTTTTTATAGTACTTATGAGCACTTAAAGAAATCGCAAAGATTTTACATTATCCCAAAAATTACTCCTTCGAGTGGGATTTGAACCCACGACCCTCCTCTTGAAATAAGGGCAAGAAGATGATGATGATAATATATTTTCCAAATTTTGTTCTTCGTGAAGTGGGATCGAACCCACAGCCTACAGTACAGAAAGCAGAGCGACTACCAACTCAGCTGCGAGGCTAGCCATGACACAATATGTCATATTGCATTTGTTTTTGTTAAACTTGCTGATGGAACAAGCCGATGGCCCACCTGATGTTAAGTGGTTACCATCGCCTATAACAAAGTATAGCCTCGTAGGTAACACTTGTTAAAAACGTGCCCTACGATGCCCTTAGTGTCCATCAACCTGAGGCATCATCGTTTTGAGTTACACTGCGGGGCCTTAGTAACTAATTCTACAGTCAAATTGTCACTACCTAACATACTTCGCAGTGTATCTTAAAACGACAATACAAAACTTAAAATCAATGCGCTAAGTATTGGCTTATTTTAATTTATTTCTTTGTTTTTTTTTATATAGAGTCTATAGTTTATCGATCTATGGGAAGGGCGTTGCACCCGTATCGATGGCGTAAAGGTCGTTAACCTACCTGCTACGAGCGTGCTACGGAGCTACGGTGCTACGGTGCTACGCGGCTACGAATGCGGATGTCTGAGTTAGATAGACGAGACAGTTCATATAAATTATGCATATAGCCTATTTTTAGATTTGTATATTCATTTGTAGTGGTTGCAGTTTAGGATAGAAATATTTTAAAAAGAACGATTTATGTTAAAACTAAGTAAAAAATTGTTTAAAAAATAAATCAAATAAAATCTCTTTATTTCGGACTAGCTGACCGGTGCCCACTTCGTTGGGCGGTAAACATGTTTACTTACAAATCTTAACTGAAGTAGTACTCGATGTCACCAACAGATGGCGTTAATACGGCATAAAATAGCGGCCGTTCGCAGTTTCGCCAGCGTGGCAGTTTATATCAGTTCCCGTTATTTTTTCGGGATAAAAAGTAGCCTAAGTTACTCCTTGTTACATTAGCTATCTGCCAGTGAAAGTCCCGTCGAAATCGGTCCAGCCGTTCCAGAGATTACACGGAACAAACAGACAGACAGACAGACAAAAATTTAAAAAAATGCTATTTTGGTATATGTATCGTATATACATTCCTATGCATGTAGTAAAAAGCGTTATTTTAATATTACAAACAGACACTTCAATTTTATTTATTTGTATAGATTTTGTCATAAAACTATATTACATTATGAATTAATGTCCTTTTTATAAAACACCTGCGTAGGGAGCCGACCTCGCGTCGGAGCCGCGCGGGTACCTAACTCATAGATCTAAACTACTCCCCTGCACGCGCACTCCCAACTTGGTGACGCTCACTTCGCAACGGGCCGTGCAGCAGAAAACGTAATATTTTAATTTCGCCATAACTTCAAAACCAAACGTCCAATTCTAATCATTTGAAGACCAAATATTATCTACATGAACTGTACTTAGTGATAAAATAATTTATTTCGATAAGGATTAATAGTATGAGTAAAATAAATGCGTTTAAATGTAGTCCAAAAAAAATTGAAGATTTTTAAATAAAAAAATGGTTGTTGTGCCTCACTCGACATAGATAGGTATAGTGTGTTGCTGACTTTTTTGTAGATATTTAAAAGATCTACAATTATGTAGAACATTTTATGGTTCTATCTTTTATAGTTTAGGCAGCGTACGCAAAATAAGTACCTTTTCTGGTTGATTTTTTACACCTTGTGTCTGAAAAACCCAAATATTTTACGAAACGCTATTTTTTTCCAAAATAAAATATAACCTATGTTACTCAATGATAATGTAGCTTTCTAATGAAAAAAGAATTATTAAAATCGGTCCAGTACTTTTTGAGTTTATTCATAACATACAAAAATACAAAAATACAAAGCTTTCCTCTTTATAATATTAGTGTAGATTACAATAGATCCATATAGGGTAAGTAAGCACAGAACAATATTAAAAAATAAGTTTATCGTGATTTTTTTATGCTACTGCTGTGGAAACAAACAATGACCCACCTGATGTTAAGTGGTAAACAAACAAAGCATTGATTCGTAGGGCACGCACGTTAGTTACGTACCCTACGATGCACTACCTTGCGTCCACTAACCTGAGGCATAGGAGTTAACTCATGTGTAGGTTACCACTTAACATCAGGTGGGCCATATACTTGTTCCATCAGCAGTAGCATGAAAAAAAAGATCACGATAAACGTTTTTTTTTTAATATTGTTCTGTGCTTACTTACCCTATATGGATCTATTGTTATCCGAAATAAAAAGATGTTATTTATTTTTTGAACAATTTGTTGCTTAGTTTTAACATAAATCGTTATTTTCAAAATGGTTCTATCCTAAACTGCAACCAGCAGTAGCATAAAAATATATATTTGAAGTGATGATGTGTAGAAGGGTTAGACGGGAGTCCGCAAGAAGTGGGGTCAGATTTTTGGGTTCCATTGGGAACTTGCTCTATCTCAATAAGACGAAGCTTGTTAATATTCTCAAGTACGCCATTCGATTTGAACCGTGCTCTCTAAGTATTCATCTCACGTACCATCTAGGCTTCGTCGACCTACTTCGCAGCAGCTTAGCACTAGTTTGTGAAGCTGTCGTACAACAGCCGTCACACCTACACCGTGTAGTAGTAGTAGAGCTCTTTGTGAAGGGCTCGTCCGGGGCAGTACTACCACCATGCCTATTTCTGACGCCAAGCAGCTTGCTGTGTTGCGGTTTGAAGGGTGTGGGTGCCGATGTAATTACAGGCACATGAGGCTTAACACCTGCATGCCTCAGGTTGATGGACGCAGAGTAGTGCATCGTAGGTGACGTTCCTAACGAGCGTGACCTACGAGGCAATGCTTTGTTATAGGCGATGGTAACCACTTAACACCAGATGGGCCATCTGCTTGTTCCATCAGCAAGTTGTATAAAAAAAACCTACTATATGTCAGTTTATATCAGAGTATTCATTGATTATAATAAAAAAAAAGCTCAGTTCGTAGTAGCTCTGCCTTCTGCGCTGTAGGTGGTAGGTTCGATCTCCACCGAGAACAAACATTGTGTAATGAACATACACTGTTTTGTGTCTTGGTGTTATTTATAGTATAAATTATTTACAAAAAAAAAGTATATAAGTATTTTATCAGTTACTAGCGAAATGTGCGCAACTTCGTCCGCATGAAGCTATTTTCATACAAACTTCAACCCCCGCTGTATACGTTTAGAGGTTGAATTTCGTAAATTCCTTTCTTAAAACACTTCTACGCACCAAGACGAATATACTCTGAAAATTTCAAGTCTCTACGACCAGTAGTTTAGATTGTGCGTTGTCTATATACGAGTCAGTCAGTCAGGACAAAGTTTCTTATAATTGGTATAGATGATTCTCACAATATAAGCTTTGCTAAGTTTGGGACTAGAAGGCGTTGTGTGAATGTGTCAATATTACAACTGATACATGTATTTCCAAAATGCACATAAACCAATCCATTGAAAACTATCTAAAGATAGCTCAAATGATCGAAACACTAATCGAAAGCCTCTTCACGACGCTGGTTACTATTTTGTTACCTCTTCCGTAAAATGGCTCTGCAGTATGCAATCTTTAAAATACACCTGACGCTAAATAGTTCTTTCAAATACTTAAAATAAAGGTGAGGTTTACACGAGTTTAAAGTAAAACACTGAACTGTCCATGCTAGACTACAAAACTAAAATTATCTACATGGACGGGTGTATTCATAGCTGTTAAGGGGGTAGTACTCGTAATTCTGAGAGCATTGTATAATACACTGGCTACCCTCCAAGTATCGATCTCTTGAGTAAGTAAGTTATGTAATGTGGGCTTACTGAGATACGCCGAGTGCGGTCCGTTTGCGGTGCGTTTCCCGTGCGATCGTTTAAAACTGTTGCAAATAAGGACGCAATGTAATGCCAACCTGCCTACTCAAGTAGCGCCCTCCCCTTCTATCGGTTCCATTGCAAATGTTCGCATCTGTGTCACGTTAATTGTTGAAAATAAATTCATAGTATTCATAAAGTCTCGCGTTTTATCCTTCAGGTTATGGGCCCAGCACGTTTCCACTAAGAAGTTTTAGATGAAGATGTTACCCGTGACATTATAACCATTCTTAAAATATATGTTATCGTAACTAAATTATTACTTTTTAAATAGATAGATAGATAGAAAATACTTTATTGCACACCATAACATAAAATAACAATTTAAAGAAAAAAAAAAAAAAAAAACTTAAGACTAGTATAGGTACAATGGGCGGTCTTATCGCTAAACAGCGATCTCTACCAGACAACCTACAAAACAAAACAAATACAAATACATATACACATATACAATACATATATTTTGAGCCATTTCTTTCCGACTACTAGTAGGCATCTGTTACCTTCGGAAATTATTTGTAAAAAACTTGGAAAATATTTAAATTATATTATTTATATTGCAGTTTTGAGATATTTTTCAATATTTACAATCACTTTAGCACGTGAATTTTAAAGACAAAAAAAATTAAGTATGCAGGTTTTTTGACTATCAACGACTACGTTATTTTCACGCCATTAGTACGTTGTAAAAACGCAACGCAGCCGTTCCGTATAATGTGTATTAGGGCCTTTATTTACAGATGTTCTAGTAACCCATTTCGCTGTCATAATAAAACAAAAAATATGGAAGTTTTCTGATACTTTTTGGCTTATACTAATAACATAGAGCGCTTTAGGTGATTGGCTCTGTCCTGTTGTCTACATCTCTATAGGTACTACCAACAGTAGCAGTAGAGCTCTTTGTGAAAGGCTTGTCCGGGGAAGAACTACCGTCATGCTTATTTCTGCCTGCTGCTTGCTGTGTTTCGGTTTGAAGGGTGGCCGGTAGCCGTGGGTGCCGGTGTAATTACAGCCACATGAGGCTTAACACGTGTATGCCTCAGGTTGATGAATTCTGAGCAGGGCACGTTTCTAATGAGTGTGACCTACGATGTATTAATTTGAAACTTTCTATCAATGCAAAACACAAAACATGGTACCATTACAGCGTTACGATGAGTTTATTATTACCAGGAAAATCTACATACGGTTACTTCCGTAAATAATAAGATTTAGATTTTTTTTTTGTTTTTTTTTTATATTAAATTTCTACGGGTTTAACAATATTTTATGCTATGCGTTTAACTATATATTTAATAATTAATGATTTTAATTTAATTGCGGTCTGGCCTCACAGCTCAGTTTATAGCAGCTCTGCCTTCTGTACTGTAGGCTGTGGGTTCGATCCCCACCGAGGTAGTCCACGGTGATAGTGATCAGTTCATCACCCAATGCACTAGCATTGGGTGATGAACATTCGTTTTCTATCTATCAGACATCTAATTAGAGTAAGCACAAGGTATGCTTAGTTTGGGGTTTGCTTATGTGTTAAAATGCCCCCAAATATTAATTTATTTCAATCAAGTCAGCAACAAATTCATAAAAAATAAGTGAAAATTAATAACGATGGCGGTAGGTGTAGGTACATCAACATACACCGGACTCGCACACGAAGGGTTCCGTACCATTATCTATGATAAAAATGGCAAAAAAAATCATGTTTGTGGTATGAGAGCCTCCTATTCCTATGTCCGCTTGCGACGCATGAGGTTGCGGGTTCGATTCCCGCCTTGGGATAAATGTTTGTACGATCTGCAAATATTTATTCCGGGTGTTCTGGGTGTTTTCTATGTATAATAAAAAAATATCTATATATGTAATGTATTGTATTAAGTATATCAGTCATCTAGTACCCATAACACAAGCTCTGCTAGCTTGGGGCTAGATGATGCTGTGTGGACTGTCCAGCATTATTATTATTATTATTATTAATAAAATATTTATTTTATTCTGTTTTTTAGTATTTGCTGTCAAAGCGAAAATCAACTCTCTTAACTATCACGGTTCATGAGACACAGCTGGGTGACAGAAGAACAGGCAGATAGCGGATTCTTAGTAATAAGGGTCCCGTTTTACTCTTTAGGTACAGAACCCTAAAAAAGGATAAAAAAGGCAAGTCCTGCTGCTTTATAAATAAGGAATGTATATTTCACAGTCCATTTAGCGATGGGTGCGCGGCTCATTGAAACCGGGAACTACGAGGTGGTGCTTCGATTTCTCTTGAAGTGAACCTTTTTATTTTACGACAAGTGAAATCCCCCACACGTCTTTGCCTCAAGCTGTTTTAATACTTTGACTTTGACACCTCTTTAGGATGTGTTTATAAGGCGCGAAAGATCTTGCCCAGTGACCGCGCGGTTGTGAAAATTAGTACCGAGTATCGTCTATATGGTAACAACGCTCAAAGTTTTTTTTATGTGACTTGTTGCTGGGACAAGCAGATGTGGCCCACCTGATGGTATAACAGAGCATTGCCTCGCAGGACACGCTCATTATACACGTGCCCTTATGCACTACTCTGCGTCCATCAACCTGCGGCATACAGGTGTTAAGCCTCGTGTGTCTGTAGATTCACAGTGACATAGGCTATATTATATTAAAAAAAAAAAATCCGCGCGAAACCAGGACGGACCGCTAGTATATAATATTAGTCAGTCAGTCACAACAAATATTCTTATAATGGTATAGATTGTTCGCTTTGATACTTTTAATAATAACTTTTCATTCATACTCCGTTATATTACTGGTACTGTACGTTATAACAATAAATATATCATAATAGTTTATTAGTTTTTATAGTACTTACCTACACTTATAAAGAAATCACAGAGATTTTATATCCCACGACCCACTTGATACGGGGATGCGATAACCAACTTCGCTACCGAGGATTCAAATGACTCGATGAAAATAAGATTTAAAATGTTTTCATACGCTACTGTAGTGACCGTGTAAAGCGAGCGAATAAATATATCGTTGGTTTCACCCAAACGTAGCAGGTTATTTGTAAGTTTAAAACGGTTGATCGGATATAACTTCTTACTGATGTTTACCTTATAATTTCTCCCACGATCGTCAAAGGTTCAGATCCCACGCGAATCCAGCTAAATGGACTGTGGAAACTCAATTCCTTATTCATGAAGTGACATCGAGTTGACGATGTGACGAGAAACGGCTTTGAAATAAGTAGGCACTAAAGTTGAAATAAACTTGATTTTCAACCTTATTTCCGAGGGTTTAAGTCGTTTTATGATGCAGTCATAAACGATCGTACATATATGGATTATCTTAGAGTGGTTAAGTACACACAGCGATAAAAAAAGGTGCATTATCTCATGTACGACTCTAGATATATCTTTTTTTGACCGAGTGAGCGAAGCGTCTGGTTCAAGTCTGGAAAAAATTGCTTTCATCTGTCAGCTTTTTGGTACCTACTCCTTTAAGTAAAGTAAAGATTACTAGAAATACTTTGGTAAACATACAAATAATGTAAAAAACGAGTGTGCGTTTCCACGCGACTGAAGTAAAACTTCTTTAATATACGAAAACTGGCTATGAGAGAAAGAGCAGTGCTTTCATACCCCCTCCATGGTAGTGTTAAACGTTTAACGCAACCTTGTTGGAAGTCGCATTAGAAGTATTACTTCAAAAATTGGCCAGCACTCAGTAACGATAAACGAAGTTTCGTATTGTCGTTTTGAGTTACACTACGCGGCATGTCAGGCAGCGACATACCGCGTCTTGCGGTTCGTGGTCGCTTCTCGACACTTCTTTCCCCAGTAATTATCAGTTTTAAGACCTATATAGCCTGCCCATTGCATTCCTAAAAATAACAATAAAAATAAATATTTATAATCATACCTACTACGTGTATATTTACTCCATCACAAAAGTCCAATTATTTTATTTTAAACTCAAAGGTGTCATAAACATGGACAAACCCATAACATTTTACTACGAAACATATAAATAAAATTAAATATTCTGAAAACGAATGGAAACACGTTTTAAGCCTGCAATTACTTATACTGTCTGTAAAAACAGCAGTAACTCGATTCATAAACATAACACGTGTTGTATATTACTTGACCTAGTAAAGCTCTTAGGTAAAGACTCGTCCGAGGAAGTACTACCACCATGCCTCGTTCTGCTGCCAAGCAGCGCAGCGTATTCCGGTTTAAGGTTAAACAAGTCGGTACGTTGTCCATACAAACGCTGTAAGCGTTTAATGTCTACTATTTATTAACGTGCGTCCGAAGTTAAGTTTGGTACTGAATTATTACCTACCCTATATGCTACAGTAAAATCAGATTACCTTGAAAGTTACAAGCGTCGAAAGACTTAGTACTAAATCTTTAATAAATAGCAGACATTAAAGGCTTACAACGTTTGTACGGACAACGTACCGACTTGTTTAACCTTAAAGGGTGGGGGTGCCGGTGTAATTACAGGCACATGAGGCTTAACACCTGTATGCCTCAGGTTGATGGACGCAGTCTATTAGTATCAAGTATCTAATGTAAATTATTTTGAGGATGTCTGAGGGTGTAGTTAGAGGTACGTCCAAATATTGGTACATACCCACATTTGGCAGTGCAAGATGGTAGATGCAAGCCCTTCATCGCTGCTAGAATACTAAAGGTTTCCTCACGATGTTTTTCTTCACCGTTTGAGAACACTGGCATTGCGCACATACATTCTTGATAAAAGAATCCATTGGGGCACGACCGGATTTGAACCCACGAACTTAAGATCAGAAGAATCACCGATGCTCTCGACAATAACAGTATATAAAAATATTTTCAGCATGAAAGCATTGCTAGACATGCCACCTTCATTCATTTCAGAAACGGTTTTATTTTCCCGTTCAACAAATGACCGAACAGTTGAACGGAAGAATGAAAGCACCCACTTAAATATCCACTTTATTATACAGTACGCTACGAAATAAAAAACAACAAATAAAAATAGGCCAATATTACCACTAGCGTTCCGGTAACAGAAAAGAGAGGCCAAACAGAAAAACCAACCTCAAACGGAATAGAGTCATGATTTTCTGTCCTTGTCATACTTATCCGGTCCGTTGTTTACCCAATAGTCTCTCACTATTATTAAGGAGCGGGATTTATGCTGGATCCGGACCATGGTCCCGGATTATCATCTTACTGAGTGGAGGTAAACAACTTGCGTGTATGTCATCTTTTGAGATGCGTTATGTGCTTATCCGGGTTAAAAGACCTGTGATTTGTTTGTTAAGGCGAATTATTTTATGCCAAAGTATTTTTCATCAATATAGCTCGGAAATAGCTCTATTTTTCGAGACACAAAACTTAGTGAAAGGCTCGTCCGGGGAAGTACTACCACCATGCCTATTTCTGCTGCCAAGCAGCTTGCTGTGTTCCGGTTTGAAGGGTGTAGGTGCCGGTGTAATCACAGGCACGCGAGGCTTAACACCTGTATGCCTCAGGTTGATGGACGCAGAGCAGTGTATTGTGGGTTACGTTCCTAAAAACCGTGACCTTTAGAGCAATGCTTTGTTATAGACGATGGTAACTACTTAACATCAGGTGGGCCATATGTTTGTTCCATCAGCACATTGTATAAAAAAACATGAAATAATATAAAAAAAAGATAAGCACGTAAGTATTTTTTTTTCTTGGTACACCGCTTCGCACCAAAGAATAACACACCATAAAATAACACTATGAAAACAATTAACATGAAAAAGTCATATAGTTTCCCGAAGAAGACAGAAAAGTGAAGTCACTCACTTGATTTGAATTTTGACTTTACAAGAGGGACGTAAGGTACTTTTAGCACACGGCTTTCTGTTGTCTTTATATCAGTCATTCAGTCGTGACAAAAAGACACACTAAACAAATAAACAAACCACTGCATATATTGATCAAGATCAGGATTCGCCATTCGGTTGACGATAACGGCTCGATTTTATTTCCTCGAATATATATTGCCCTTGGTGAAAATAGTGTTTCACTCAGAGTTACTCGGAGTTCTATTATGGACCCTATTCCTTTGGAAACTGAGACGTGGTCGCTAACTATCAGAAATTCAACTCTTAAAGAGTGCAACGGGAGTCAGGGTGTCTTTTGGGAACTAAAAAATGGCTCTCTTGGTATTAAGTCTCAAGTCATGCTAATTACCGATGTGGCGCGGCGGGCGAATGTCCGCCTGCGACGCAGAAGGTTGCGGGTTCGATTCCCGCCTTGGGATAAATGTTTGTACGATCTGCAAATATTTATTCCGGGTGTTCTGGGTATTTTCTATGTATAATAAAAAGTATCTATATACGTAATGTATTGTATTAAGTATATCAGTCATCTAGTACCCATAACACAAGCTCTGCTTAGCTTGGGGCTAGATGATGCTGTGTGGATCGTCCAGCATTATTATTTTTTTTTTAATTAAGAACGTGCCCTACAATGCACTACTCTGCATCCATAAACCTGAAGCATACCTACAGGTGTTAAGCCTCATATGCCTGTTATTTCACCGGCATCCACACCCTTCAAACCAGAACACAGCAAGCTGCTTGGCGACAGCAATAGGCATGGTGGTAGTACTTCCCCGGATGAACCCTTCACTAAAAGCTCTACTAAATAAATATAGCATAATTTGACTTTATTCCCCAAGCACGGAAGATATCCCCTCCGATCTTAGTAGCAAGGACCTACTCGAGATTCTTCGAGGATGTCTACGTAGGGTAGTCAAAGGTATGTCCAGATAGTAAATTTGACACATACCCATATTTTGCAGTATATAGTATTCCATACATGACAGGTTGCAAGCCCATCGCCGCTGCTAGACGAAAAAAGTAATTAGCAATATTTAAATAATTTGTACAAGTTGATTAATTCTATTTAAAGTTATTCTGAAAAATTTGGGAGTATTTCCATTTTACTGATACATTATAAAGATTCTAAGAAAGCCAGACTTGTTCTTAATTAAAAGTTTTGTAATTAGTTTTTATGTCAAATATCTATGAAAATTAATATACCTACTTTACCTAGCAAATATATAGGTACCTAAAGGTTTCTTTCCAATATCGCAGATACTATCTGCCTAGTGCCCTAGCATAGATGTATCGATGGATAAAATTTGACATAAATTCTCGATAAAATGGGGTTTTATCCAAATAAAAAACAACGAAGAACGAATAATTAGGAATATACATTTCAAAATTACAATAGTTTTATATCTTAAGTATTCCTTAAATAAATACAAAACATCCGGGTAACTAAGTGTAAGCAAGTAGTTACCATCACTTAAAACAAAATATTGCCTCGTAGGTCACGCTTGTTACGAACGTGCCCTACAATGCACTGTACACCGTCTCCTGAGACGTAGTGTTAAGCTTCATTTGCAAGTAATTTCACCGGTACCCACTTCTTCAAACCGGAACACAGCAAGCTGTTTGGCGGCAAAAATAGGCATGGTGGTAGTACTGCCCCGGACGAGCCCTTTACTAAGAGCTACTTAAAAGTAGAAAAGTAAAAAGAGTAGGTTCCTACCTTCAGAATGCAGGTTAATGTGTCACGATAAGATCGTATAAAAATAAAAAAAAAACAAAAAGAACAAAAAAACACTTCTGCATATTGACATGGGTTCTTTAGTTTTACGGTTACACAGAATAAATTATAGTAGATCCTACGAGGATAGAAAAGTTCCAGTGATTTGTGGTTGTAATCTTATTTGTAACGTAACGAGCGACATCAACTTGCACGTTACCTACCTACATTTTCTAGAACATTTTATATAGACAACAACATTCGTCTTATAATTTTATCTATTCCATGTCGTTTTTTTTTGGCAAAGCAAAGAAATTACAGGTTTTTTTCTTCTTATCCATAATCGATGTGAGTGCAAAATCAAATGCTAAAACAATGAGAATTCAATAATTTCAAAAATAGAACACTAGTTTTAATTTAAATGTTTTAATATTAGAATGCATAACCAAACGTAGAAAAACTTTGAATTCAATTTTTTTTTAATTAATTCTTATTTCAAAAGCGGAAACGTAGTTTTTGACAATCTAAGCACTAAACTATGGTCTTCGATCAATGACACCCCTAGATGACGGGTCACATACAAAATCACACACACATACAATAGCTAAACGCTGTCCGCTTAAATATATACTTAGATGGTTACATTTATTTACTAACGAAGTGAAAAAACAAGTAAGGCAATCTTTGGGGACAGCCGGTAGAAGTCAAAACTAGGTCAAAAAGTACACATTGTACCCAGCTCGGGAATCGAACCCGGACGTTTTGGAAAATAAAAGTAACACTATTTCTATTTAGATATCGATTGTGTATGTCTTAAGCAGTAAATGTTTCTTTGAAACATAATGT
Source organism: Electrophaes corylata (assembly GCA_947095575.1). NCBI lineage: Eukaryota > Metazoa > Arthropoda > Insecta > Lepidoptera > Geometridae > Electrophaes > Electrophaes corylata. The sequence continues at coordinate 11,428,037 of OX352709.1, read as the reverse complement.
CTAAAATTAATAAAATGCATTGTTTTGATATGTCGATTTTGCGTCGAATTTCCGTACATTTGGACTAAGCTTCATGCATCGTTTTGATGTTCCCGGGTTTGTATCAAGAATCGGCAATTTCAATACGTCATAATCTAATACCTTCTAAGATCTTTGCTCACTTTGCTCGCTCGTTCAATAAAACCTAACCTTTCTATAAGCAATAAAGGTTAAACTGGTTACAGCAAGTAGAACAACATTATCCCATAAAACATGCTACAATTTTACCAACACATCTTTTCAGGTCTCGTAAACCTTTCAACAGGCTGATTTCAACTCTAACGTGTAAGGAATAGATGTGTGATTGGCTCCGTGTGGCTATCATGTTGTTGCTAAGTAATTCCCCGGTTTCGGAGAGTTGGTAATAACGTTAAACTTATTGACGTGTGGCGTAACGCGTCAGGAACGAGGGGAAGGGATCTAAACGTGACGATGTGACGGCTGTAAAATTATACTAGACAATCAACGAGCGTGTATAATATGATGTTTTTATTGAAGTAATACTTCTTATGCGACTTCCAACAAGGTTGCGCTAAACGTTTAACGCTACCATGGAGGGGGTATGAAAGCACTGTTCTTTCTCTCTTTCTCTCATAGCCAATTACGTTTCGTATATTAAAGAAGTTTTACTTCAGTCGTGTCGTTTAGCACACTCGTTTTTTCATACAACTTGACTTTTAATTATAATAATTTACAGAAATATGTCAATGATAACTATATCTAGTATGTCGGCCAGCGTGCAGGCAAATTGGAATGGGATTGGGCTGGCCATATCTGCCGCATGTCGGATGCGTTATGGGCTAAATCCATGACAGATTGGACGCCTAAAAATGAAAAACGACCTTGCGGCAGACCGCGGCAAAGATGGAGGGATGAAATGGACGCCTACCAAAAGGACTGGTCTACAGTGGCCCATATCAGAAGCGACTGGAGAGAAGGAAGGGAGGCCTTTACCCTGCAATGGGACACTTCAGGCTATTAATAATAATAATAACACAGAAATAGCCTTAGGACTTTAATCCTCAACCACGGATAGATCAGATTTTTTAGTACCAAGTACCTACGAGATTCTTCGAGGATTTCTAAGGGGGCAAGAGAATTTCTTGTTAGAGGCACGTTCAGATATTTTATCATCATCAACAGCTTGTATAAGTCTATATGACTGTCATATAAGGGCTATATGACTTACCATTGCCACTTCAACTTGCTGATTTTGAGAGTTACGTCAGTGGCCTTGACTCTTGTACGGATTTCCTTATTTCTGAATTTCGTAATTAAATTCCCGGTAGCTGTACTAATTATAAAATTATAATAAAAGTATCTTTTCTTGCTTCTTTATACGACTTGACAGGATACGCAGATGACCCACCATCATTTACAACAATCATTGTTGTGCTTTACGATGGGATTTGGGATTGAAGTTGTACCTAAGGTTATTTATGTTATAGCCCTGTAGGTAAATCTCTAGGCCTTAGTTCTTCAGAACAGTTAACAAGAACAGGAAACTTACAATTTGGCTTAAACTGTGACCACGTTGTAAATGATCGGTGTGGTGAAGGGCAAGTTGTAACTAGTTGGGAAACTATCAAGTGGCTACATATTTGTTTCCTCAATTCCGTGTTTCGTAACAGCTTACTCAACTTTACTCGTGTGGGCGTTTAAGCATATACCTGTTCTGTGGGTTGAGCCCTACCTGGCTTTCTACCATGAGCTCTTATAGCACGATTGCGAACTGTCAAAACAACGCCTAACTTTCGTGCTTGACAGCCATGATTATTTAAGACTAGCGGCCGCTCGCAGCTTCGCCCGCATGGCTGTTTTTTCCCGTTCCCGTTATTTTTTCGGGATAAAAAGTAGTAGTAGTAAAGTAGAAATCCATTCTTTAGTTTTTGGGTGAAAGAGTAACAAACATACATACAAACTTTCGCGTTAGTAGGATAGAAAGTATAGATAGTACAAATATTAAGTTGTATAAAAAAAGTGATAGCAGTAAATGAACAGGTGGGTAAGCCACAGGTGACCCCGACCCTCCCAACTAGGCAGTAGGTATAATACCTACTCACACAGCTCATTAACCGCACTAATCAAGATGTGATTATTGCAAGGGTTAACGATGGTCCATTTCTACTAATACCTACTATTTCTACTTATACTATAATCTACTTTCGTTAATAACGGAAAAATATGAGCTGAACAAATTTGAAAAAGCTGAAAATAAAATAGGTAGGTACACCTGAGTTATGCAAAAGCAAAAGGATAGCAGTAGTAAAGCTCTTTGTAAAAAGGCCCGTCCTAGGAAGTACCTACTACTATCGTACCTATTTCTGCCGCCAAGCAGTGATGCTCGCATTGCTATGTTCCGGTTTCCATCTCCATTCTGATCCTTAGGTTTTGGGTTCAAATCCGGTCGTGCACAAATGGATTTTTCCGTTCGAAAAATGTATGTGCGCAATCACTGGCTTTGCGCACATACATTTCTCTGTGGGTATGTACATATCTTTGACGGAAAATATACAACACGTGAAACGTTGACTAAACTGCGGGATTCCTTACGATGTTTTCCTTCACCGTTTCATGCTATTGGTATTGCATACGATATTTATAGTACCACTGTAAACCAGCGCTGCAGTTTTTAGTCACTGTTGTTTTGTTTTTTTTTTCTGTAATGAAAATAGGCACTTATTATTTGTGACTTGTGGACTATATCCAGATAGTAACCGGCATAATGTCGTCGGCCATCCTATGACTAAGCAACATTTACAAGGGAAATATATAAGATTAACTTTGGAGATATCAAATCCCGAGCTTGAATCGCAGATAATAAATAATTTATTGCAAATGGAAATCGCGATAAAACCAGATCTAATCTTGATGTAGACTTGTAGGGCACAGTCTAAATAAGACAACTGTACCACATGTGACGCAAAGAGAAAGATTGCTTAAGACGAAAGTCCATAGTTAGTGATGACTTATGGAACTGAGCCGTGGTGGTGAACGTGAGACATGTTTTCTGTCTTGCAATCACCTTATTAAGTTAGATTGGCACCACACTGGATTTCCTTATTTACATTATTATTACTTTGTAAAAGGATCATACAAAAAAACGGTAGGAGCCAAGCCCTAAGTTTCTTGCCGGTTCTTCTAGGCTTGGTCGCGAGGAACTGGCGCTTAGATTCACCTAGATTTAAGACGTTTCAAGATGATTACTGAAAATGATTTTTGACTTTGACTTTTTTTTTTACTTTGGTTAACTATTGGTCCATACACAAATTCAAAGCCGCACAACGGCCTATGGAGAGAGCAATGCTGGGAATATCACTGCGAGATAGAATCAGAAATGAAGAAATCCGTAGAAGAACCAAATTGTTAGAATCGGGAGAAGTCGATCGATGGATGGTTGGTATATTTTTTATTTGATTTCTGATGGAACAAGCAGATCGCCAACCTAATGTTAAGTGCTTACAACCACCTACAACAAAGTATTGCCTTGCACGCTTTGCGTCCAACAACATGAGGCAAACAGGTGTTAAGCCTCGTGTGTCTGTAATCACACCGGCACCCACACCCTTCAAACCGGAACACAGTAAGCTGCTTGGCGACAGAAATAGGCATGGTGGTAGTACTTCCCTGGACGAGCCCTTCACTTAGAGCTCTACTAAAAGGTAAAGGTTTGAAATGTAGTAGCTGCTTCCATATAAGCTATGTACATGAACGATTTTACAAGTGATGAATTATTGAAGCGGGTCAGAAGCTGGTCCGACTGGAATCGACGGTAATTCCAGTAATGGATGAGAAAAGCGACTGTAATTTGGCTTTGGGGAGCTTTACAACTATTTCTACGCAGATCAAATAAACACGAGGAATAAATTATAGTTTTGTTTGTTTGAAACCGATAGTTTTAGAGCGTTTTCAGACTAAGCGTATTGTTTTGCGCGTATACGGTCGTTTCAGTATACGCGCTTATACGCGCGCTACATTACGCGCTTCAAAAAACCGGACTCGCGTAAACGGGCATATTTCGGCGTGTTCGCTCGAACCGGTAGTGGTATTATGGTACATGGATTTTGACGGCTCGCGTATACGAGCTTAGAAGCGCGTCAACCCTCGTACGAGTTGCGCGTGTGCCAAAAGGCGCGCCTATACGCACCTACATGCGCTTCCAAAAACGAGCTTATACGCACGTATAAAACGCTAATCTGAAACCGCCCTTAGGTATGTTACACATTTATCTCCTTAGTGAAAGTGAAGGCGGCTAAGAACAAGAAAAGCTAACCTGCTGATCAAGGCACCGCTAACACACACCGTACAAGCAATATCTGGTAGCGGCCACCATTAACTTGTTTGACAGAGCGAGTTCCTAATTTTTTTTTTATTTGTGAACACAAATAAGTAACAATATTTCAGTGTTGAATTCATAGGCTCCCGAACTAGTTAATACTGTGTGTCAGGAGAAAGGCTATATTGTTTAATTTGTGCTATGTATAATAAAGAAAGCAATGGACACCATAGTCTTACCGACTCTACTCTACGGATGTCAAAGCTGGGCTCTTAATAAAAGCACCATCCACAAAATTCAGGTTTTCCAAAGAGCGGCTGAGAGAAGCATGTTGGGACTGAAACTGAGTGACAGAAAGAAAAACAGCGACATACGAAAGACAACCAAACTAATCGACGCCGCAGAAATGGCATTTAAACTTAAGTGGCGATGGGCTGGACATATAGCGCGAACAATAGATGGAAGATGGGGTGAAAAAATAATTCACTGGTACCCCAGGAACATAAAACGTCCGCGGGGAAGGCCAAAACGTCGATGGCGCGATGATATTATGGGCATAGCTGGTGCTACCTGGACACGTTTAGCCCAACAAAGAACTGTCTGGAAAGGGTTGGAGGAGGCCTATGCTCAAAAATGGGCAGCCCTACAATAAAGAAAAATAAAATATATATATTCATTAATAAATAATAAACAAGTGATTAAATAAGTGATAAATGTATGGTTTTGAATATTATTATTATTTTAAATGAATTTTGTTAGTATTGAATTTTATGTGTATGGGAATAAATGGCTTTTATTATATTATTATTATTATTATGTATAATTGTGTGTGCATAAACAAAATTATAAATTATGGAATTTAAAAAAAAACCATCACGACTTTAATCCCCAATCACGGTAGATATCCCCTCCGATCGCTTAGTACTAAGTACGTACTCAAGCTTCTTCAAGGATGTCTAAGAGGGGTAGTCCGAGGTATGTCCAATAGTACATTTGATACATACCCACATTTTGCAGTAGTTAGAATTCCATACGTGACAGGTTGCAAGCCCATAGCCACTGCTAGAATACTAACTGGTTTCCTCACGATGTTTTATTTCACCGATTGATCAAAAACCCGTAAGTTACTCTTTTGTATTAGGTCTAAAGCTGTAATAATAGATGCACTAAAAGTATATATATTCGTGGACTTTTTATAACATCAACTTGCCCCAAACTAAGCATAGATTGTACTATGGGAACCAGATGACTGATAGGATACTTCTATGTACTTTTATAAAAACATACATAAAATACAATATAACAGACAAAAACATACATCTATGTTTATCACACAAATGTCTGTTCCCGGTGGAGATTGTGAGGCTAAACTGTAAATAGCCCGCATACGGAAAGGTCTACTCTGCAAATCGAGAAACAAATTTATAAAAGCATTTTGAGTTACATTACAAGGTGTGCGCGATAAGAAACTCGACTGGCGAACGTTGACGCGCAATGTATCACAAAATGTTATACGAACTTTGTTTACCGTTTTTTGGAGTACACTTCTAAAACTTTACAATTTCGTTGAAACTTCGAGAACAATTCAATATGAAAACACTTAACAATTTTCTTCTAAACTTAGAAGACAATCGAAAACAATGTAGATAAAGCAATATCTCAACGGATTTCTGATTTATGTAAATTTGTACTTTGTTTTAATTACAAAGTTCTTGATATTTAAAGCTTTTAAAGATTAGCACTTAGCCTAGTTGTTTTAAGTAAGTTTTCAATTAAGAAATGCCTGTATTTGTGGCAATTTTTCTTTTGCTGTCAAACTTTGAGCCTGTTTTGCAAGAGTCAGACTAAACTTTTATCAGTAATGTAATACGAGAAGCTACTTCTTAATTATTCAATTTGATTAATTATTATTTTATGCGTCTCGTTGGACAAAAGTATCAATAAATATTTTCGGAGATTTTTGTATAACATCATCTTGCTTAAATTATAATAATAATAATGCTGAACAATCCACACAGTATCATCTAGCCCCAAGCTAAGCAGAGCATGTGTTATGGTACTAGATGACTGATATATTTAATATAATACACAACATACATAGATATTTTTTATTATACATAAAAAATACCCAGAACACCCGGAATAAATATTTGCAGATCGTACAAACATTTATTCCAAGGCGGGAATCGAACCCGCAACCTCCTGCGTCGCTGGCGGACATTCGCCGGCCGCGTCACATCGGTCGTCAATAACAATAAAAAAATATAATTATCTAATCAATGTCAAAAGTACCGGTGGTCTAGTAGGTGTAACCCTGCCTTCTGATCCAGAGGTCATTGGTTTGAATCCAGTCTTGAATTTTTCACCAATGGATTTTGAAATGGACGCACGTTAGTATGTGCATTACGATGCAGTACCCTGCGTCCACCGACCTGAGGCATACAGGTGTTAAGCCTGATGTGTCTGTAGTTTCACTGGCACCCACACCCTTCAAACCGGAACACAGCAATGCAAGTATCACTGCTTGGCGGCAGAAATAGGTACGGTGGTAGTACTTCCTCAAATAAGCCCTTTCACAAAAAGCTCTACTACTACAACGGTCCTGTTTTGCTATAAAAAATATTTTTTTCATTCTTCATATTTTTTTTAGTTAGCTGAGGCCAATTAGGTCCCAGGGCTTAGGATCTTCAGTATCCAGTACACAGTTTGCTTTTACATTCAAATCATATACCACCGACTACGCAACTAGCTCAGACATGCTCCAAAACCAATACAAAATAACCAAAATTACTTATCAAAGTTTCCAAATGGAGTTTCAGTTCCGGTGCACGCGACCCTTGTCACGGCATCGCTCCATACTTTCAAAGTTTCACACTTATTGTAATTCCCTTGATTTCTTGCCGTCGGATTACGGTAATTTATGGGCCAAGGTTCTTTCTGATAGGGCCTTTTTTACTTTATGTTTCTTAGAAAGTTTCTGAAACAGCTTTATTTCATGTGTCACCGTGAAAAACAGAAAGGTATAAAAATTATTTATTTTTATTGAAAATAAATTAAATGCTATCATGACTGTCATTCTTTTGCTCATCTTCCGTACGTAGGTAATAGTTTGAAAGCCCATCGATGCTGCTAAAACAGTAACTGATTTCCTCACGATATTTTATTCTACTACTTGAGAATTTCAGAAGACAATCATTTTGATTTGAAAACTTTCGATTAGTACAAAGATGCCTTCGTATTCATTGTTGGGTCTGTTCGGGCTTGTTTGGACTGAGCTATTTAGTGGCTCACAGTACGGATAATGTCATGACAAACTATCGAGCAAACTATGGAGCTCACGGTTACCTCTCTTTGCCATGAAACTACATAATAAACATTTGAATACTGAACGAAGTAGACAACGAAGAACTTAAGACAGTCTTTCTCAAAGTGGGCGATACCGCCCCTTTGTGGGCGCTGAAAGTCTAGAGGGGGGCGGTAAGGGGTCCAGAAAAAATAGGGTGTTGAAATGGTTTAGGGGGGCGATGGCTGATTTTAACTCCATCTGCTTAATATTTTGAAATTCACTGAAATTAAAACCTACCTACTACACAACATCCATTATTTATTTCATACTTCAGTCCTCTTTTTTGATCGTCAAAAACGAGTTTAAAAACCAGACTAATATAACACACTATCATTAAATTAATTAAAGTCATGAATATCACTGTGATTTTTAAGACATAGTAAAGTAAAAAAATTGGGGGGCGCATTATTGATTTTCAAAGTGGGCGGTAGACGAAATAAGTCTTACTGTCGTGTATCCAGTTTAAACACGCATACTACCCTAGTTAGTTTAGAAGCAAACAAACGATCGGCCTACAAAATCAACCAGCGAATCATCCATGCCCATCCATCACATCAGACAATAGCCATGCGAGCCACAAAGAGCTAAATTGATTCCATTGTCGGCCAGCAGGTCGGTTCTCAACGCTTTCAGCGATTTGAATAAACAGCCTTGCACACTCATACTACCCCGAGATAGAAATAGGGTTGAGATGTGAAATCGATATGGTTGTTTTAACTTCTTCATTTAGTCGTGGTGTTCTTAAAATAGAAATTACCACTCATAGTAAGATAATTAGTTGAGGATTTTTTGTTGACATTTATTACCCTATTGACATGATTATTTAATTATTCTGTAACTAATATTTTAATTTTGTGTTTGTTCTTTGACTGATTTAACTGGAATATCCGTATCAGCCAAAGTAAAATAAATAAATAAAAAAATAAATAAATAAATAGATAAGAGGCGACTAATGGATAATAGTAGTAGTATAGCTGTTTGTGAAAGGAATCATTAGGGGAAGTGCCATCGTACCTATTTCTGCCGCCAAGCAGTGCCCTACAATGCACTGTCAACACCAACCCCACAGGAGACATACATATAAAATTGTAAGATTATTCGGGCACATCGAAACATACAGTACCTACATAACTATTTGCAGTAATATTTAATTTTATTATGCCATGTTTTTTCATGACTTTGTTTTTCTAGTTTCCCCACCCAACTCTACTGTTCGAGATTTTATCGCTGAATCGTGCGAGAATTAACTATAATTTATGTAGGCACAGTAGGTACTCGCACCATGATACATCATCTAAACGGGATAATGAGCTACGGAGCTATTACGTTATACGCGACCAATTTGCAACAAACATAAAGTACAACTGCTTCTGCAGATGACCCACAGCACAAATATGAACTTGCCTTACGATGCACTACTCTGCGTCCATCAACCTGAGGTATACAGATGTTAATAGTGGCACTAACATCGACAACAAAAGTGTTTTACAGAAAAATAATAACACTAATAAATAAAATTATAATATATATAAATTATAATATATACCAATTATAAGAATCTTTATCCTGACTAACTGACATTCAGACAAAGCACAACCTAAAAGACTGGTCATAGAGACTTGAAACTTTCAGGGTATATTCGTCTTGATGCGTAGAGGAGAATAAGAAAGGGATTCCAAAAATTTAACCCCTCAATGGCTACAACGGGGATTAAAGTTTGTATAAAAATAATATCACACGCTTGCTTTTTGCTAGTAATAGATAAATTAATATTTTTGCATAGTTTTACATAACATCATCTACCCCAAACTAAAATGGGTACGACAGGCGTGCGGTAGGCAAAGCTTACAACAATTCTATAGACTTTTTCGTGGATGCGCGACACTCGTCGACCGCTATCGTTGCTGGTGTTTACGTAATAAGCCGATATTTCGATAATGGCGGGACGTTTCACGAACAGCTGTGCCGAGAGGAACGGGCTAACTTGCGTTTTATGCGGGGCCTTCGAAACATTAATCTTTTGAGATTATTTTTCCAAAATCACTATAAATCTGTTTATTGTTTAATGAAATTTCGTAAGTGCTACGTAATACGTAGAAAGAAAGGAAGAAAATATATTCATTTATCTCCAAGCTACACAAATTGCACACATGAATAGCAGAGCGTGTACACTGCAGTTCACTAAGTTTACTTAACCTAATTGTGGAATAAAAATAAAAAATCACATTGCCTACAACTTACACAGTTAACCTATTTAATAATAATAATAATAAAAATAGAATATGTTTATTTCTAATAAAAAAGTTTGGACTTTTTTTTAAAAAGATTTTTTTAAAGAAGAATCTCCTACATAATTGAATGTAAGAATTGTTGAAATTTATATATGAACCGATAACCGACAACCGCTGGGGCATAAAAATTCTTCAATAGCAACCATGAACCAGAAGACAAAGCATAGGACGTCCTCCTACTCGATGGACTGACGACATTGTAAGGATTGCGGGAAGTCGATGAATGGAAAGGGCTCAGAATCATTCTTCCTGGAAACGTATGAGGGAGGATTATGTCCAGCAGTGGACATTGATGATGATACATTGAAACACATACGGCAATTTTGGCTACATGAGCTTACGGTTATACTGTTATACAAAAACATTACTATTTGCGGCCTTATCGCTCGGTAGCGATCTTTCCCAGGCAACCAAATAATCATGCTTTTATGAGCAGTATGTAAGTTGTTTCAAATTACAGAACCTTTATCAAAAAACGACTTGTGAGATAAGACACGAAAGCCCCTCAAATCCCATCGTGACCTTCGACGGGACCAAAGAATACGAGAGAAATCACACCTACCCTTGTAAATTACACACAAATGTGCGACAATGCGTGAGAACCTAGGATTTAGGGTGCGTGTGCATGCGAGTTGGTTAAAGAACTTTAAATTTCACCAACTTTCTTCATGAATTGCAAATTGTACAAGCAGATGGCCCACCTGGTGTTAAGTAGGTCTTCCTACCAATATTATAAATGCGAAAGTTTGTAAGTGTTCCTTAAGGGATGGATAATGTACAGAAACGTTCTCAGATTGACTTTATAATTTTAATTTTTGAAAATATTACTATAGCCGTGGCCAGGTATATGAACATATTTTTAGGTTATATCTACTATCTCTGTCTGACGTGGAGAAGCGCGTGTCGAGCCCGTACGTCATACCAATTGACACCTGTCAATTGACATTGACAGCAGGCTGCCCGTCATTGTCCGGAACAGTAAGTATGGATGGATGGATGGATGGATGTTTGTTACCCATTCACGCTTTAACCAGCAGACCGATTAGGCTGAAATTTGGAATAAACATAAATTATAACTTGGATTAACATATAGGCTACTTTTTATCCCCAAAAAATAACGGGAACGGGACAAAAATTGCCACGCGGGCGAAGCTGCGAGCGGCCGCTAGTCGTCTATAATAAAGTATAGCCTTGTAAGTCACGTTTGTTTCGAACGTGCCTCACAATGTATTGCTCTACGTCCGTTCAGGTTTAAGCATTATGCGCCTGTTATTTCACTGGCACCCACATCTTTCAAGTCTTAAACTGCTTAGCGGCAAAAATAGATATGGTACCACCAAATGGAACCCTGGACGAAAAAATAACGCTGGTTGGCAAAATAGCATATGCACACACCCCAATTTTGTGTACATCTCTGGAGTACAATATTCTCTGCAGGCTCGCAGATCTAAAATTAAACGACCCTTGTAAGGGGTTGGCTATGCTACAATACGGTCAGTATTACTATGCTAGTAGGCTAGCCGGACTGGCCCAAATAAAGGTATTTTACGCGTTGGAAATCCTCAATTCCATTTTTTTTAGGGTTTCCTGCAGGAAGACTAAATAAAATGGTTTATCATCTTCAGAATCATCAACATTACCTAATTGTTTTGTTAACTTACTTGTTCTTATTTTCTTATTTATTTTTACTTGCCTAGACCTAATTGTATGCTCTGTGTTTTTGTGGCCACTAAATAATTGTCTATGTCTATGTCTAACATGCCTGAAAAAGTCCACTATTGGCCATCCTTGCCTAGGAGGGTGCAGACAACTGAGACAGGGACCCATTTGACCCCAAGTAACACAAACTTTACTGATAAGTAGGTATGAAACTAGGTTAGTTATGGCAATAAACATCCTCAAATAAGTCCTCCTTAAACATCCTCAAAGAACGCCTGTAAAAGGCGGTAGTTAAAGGTACGTCCAAATAATATATTTGGTACATACATACATTTTGCGGTACTTGGTATACCATACGTGACAGGTTGTAAGCCCATCGCCGCTGCTAAAATAAGCCGTTGCTGCTATCGTATCATTAAATCGTCGACAATATGTATGTACCTACTGTCTACCTACTCCCATGAAAATATTCAGCATCTGGCATTAATTACAATAGACAGACATGCAATGGCAAAACAAATGGTTTCAGGTCAAACAACAGGTAATACTAGGTACTAGGTAGGTAGTTGGACTTGATCGTTTACAAACTTTCATGCCGAAATTCCCGAAGTTTTCCGTCATTTCGGACTTTTGCGAATTAACTTTACTGAGGCATCAAGAGGTTTTTGGTTTGCAAAGTTTAACGATGTGGACGATTATAGCTTTAAAACTTTTACTGTCTGTGAAAGGCTTCTAAAGCACATCATCATCAACTCAGCATGAAGTCTATTGTAAAATTCATCGCCGCTAGATACGGTATTTTTTTTGTTTGACTCCCCAACAAAATTTCTTGCAAGTAAATAAAAAAATATTCCTATCTAAGCTGTCATCTAATGAAATGAGCTACTGACTGCTAACTGATGCTCGTTGAATATTGGAACCTAATTCTGACAATTGAGTTGTCAATTTTCATAGTTTTTTTCCTTTTTTGTGATATTTTACATTTCTCGATTGCTGTAACAAACATGCTTTCATGAGTTTGATTTATTTACATGAAACTCTGTGAAAATATCTGTTAAAAAGAGGTTCAATTATTTTTACTCCGTTTACCAAGAATCCTTCTAACAGAAGAAATGCGTTTTTGCACATTTTTGACACATTTGAACGTACCTATGACTATCCCCATCAGACATCCTCAAAGAACTTCGACTAGGTATTTGGTAGATACTAAGAGATCTGAAGGGATATCTACCGTGCTTGGAGATTAAAGTCGTGAAGCTATTTATTTTATTACCTTTTCGGAAATCTCAAATGATCTTCCTGAATTTCACACATAATCAAACTAAACCCAATCAAATACCTACTCTAAGTTAATTAACTAAGCACTATTGTATTTTACACACCCAAAACCGACTGTGACCTATTTACCACTTTACGTTCATAGCTATAAAGTTTAAATTAACTTAGCTTGTTAGCGTATATTCTCACCTTCGTTACATCTGAGTTGAACATACGTTGGCTACATAAATACATAACTACTAATTTACATATTTGTCTAAATATTTAATTGGCCCCAGGCTGTAGAACCGACCGCACTAAGCGAGGATTGTGGAAAAACTTTTGCATTTTTAGCGCTCCGTACTCCAGCAAGAAAAAATGAAGCTCGAATGGCTCACCTGATGTTAATTGGTAGCCATCACTAACAAAGCTTTGCCTCGTGAAAGTACACTACGATGGGCATGACATCTATTAATTTGACGACCGATGTGGCGTGGCGGGTGAATGTCCGCCTGCGACGCAGGAGGTTGCAGATTCGATTCCCGCCTTGGGATAAACGTTTGTACCTACGATCTGCAAATATTTATTCCGGGTGTTCTGGGTATTGTTTATGCATAATAAAAAAATTCTATGTGTGTAATGCATTGTTTTAAGTATATCAGTCATCTAGTACCCATAACACAAGCTCTGCTTAGCTTGGGGCTAGATGATGCTGTGTGGATTGTCCAGCATTATTATAATATATTATTTCGATTATACTGGTGATTGGACTCATGTGACTAAAAATTATTTAAATTATGTGGTTTTGAATATCTAAGTACAGAAAAGGTAAAAAATATTAATCTACGACACTAGATTAACGTACACTAGCGTCATCTGGAACTTGTAGTGCCTTCGCGTTGCGAAACAATTGCAAAAAAACTCAAAAGTAACTAAACCTCGAAACCTCCTATTAAAAAAGAGGTTATTATGATGAAGATATATTTGTATAAAATCCAAAGTGCACGTTTCGAATGCATTTGTCTGTTTTATATTAAATTACTTACAATTTACTACAAAAAACCTCTGTGATTGTCGCCATGCCAATTTATTGATCTAAATAAAATCACTCATTTCATTTCTGGCAAATTTCATTTCAATGAAAGGAAAAGGTCCAAATAGGATAACTATCTTTCGGCTGATATATTTGGTCCCTAACGGTCGTCCATTATTCTTTTACCTACTCTTTTTATCTTAAATCCGGTGTACAATAAAACTAGACATAGAATACATATATTCAAAGGCTTTCGCTTTTTGTGACTGTTTTAAGAGGGTCAGTTTTGGCAGCAACATTACAATCTAAACCAGTTTTTCTCAAAGTGGGCGATAACGCCCCCTTGTGGGCGCTGGAGGCCTAGAGCGGTGAGGGTCCCAAAAAATGGGGTTTAGAGGGGGTTGATGTATAATTTAATCTATATTTTAAAATTTGCTGAAACTAAAACCTACTTACAACACAACATCGATTATATAGTACATATTTCTGCTTTGTTTGATCGTATAAAAACTGGGGATCGTATAAAGAGGGTGCGTGACGAAATAAGTTTGAGAACCTCTGATCTAAGCGATTCCTGTTCTACAATAGAAGAACGTTATTGTAAGATTTTTTGTATTCTGTAGAGAAAGTTTTACCAAAATCGACAAGCTGCCAACAAACAAACCACTCGATAAGCAGTAGTGGGTGTAGATACAATTCAACAAAGTCATCTTGTCGATACAAGTTTGTCAACCATCAACAAGTTTGTCCATTATCGTACCTCTGTAGTATCAGCCATATTTTATTCCTAAAGTTTATAAGTTTGTTAGCTTAAGCTATGACTCACCATCATACACCACTCCTAACACCAGCTCCTCAGCATTAAACACAGGGTGCGTCACTGTCACATTGACGTCACTGTCCTCCTCACTGAGCGTCACAATGTTACTACTGTCACTCGGAATCCTGGCGAAGGCACACGCATCTTCTATCTCAACCGGTTCTTCAGCTTCCGTGGTTGCCTCATAATCTACGTTTAAAATAGCCTTTATTTCATCATCTTTAAAGTCCAAATTTGATAACTCGGTAGGTGGACCTGGTGAACGACCAGGGGCTGGATCCCCGTTTGGTAAGCTCAGTGAAGTATAAGGCAACGAAGTTAGGATGACGATTGTCATGAGAAAGTGAACGGTGCATCGATACATCTTTAATTTGGTAGGCTTCTGCCATTTCTGGGTAGGCTGCCGGTAGATGAGCGATTTTGTAGGCATGGCTATGGTGGATCTGTTTCTGATGGTTGTGAGTTCATTGTCATTTATCTGTAAAGAAACAAACAGTATTTTTAAAGTCATAGCTTACAAAAATTGGATGTGTATGACTAATAGAGATTATTATTATACTAAAGTACGTATTGAGTAATATCCGCAGGGATCATTTTGATACGTCTTAAATCTAGGTGAATCGAAGCGCCAGTTGCTCGCGACCTGGCGATATACACTTATACTGCGCTAAATCCACAATAGATTAGACGCCTAAAAATGGAAAGCGACCACGCGGCAGACCACGGCGAAGATGGAGGGACGAAATAGATACCTACTTATAGAATTTGTCTACAGTGGCCGATATATGAAACGACTGGATAGAAAGAATAGAGGCATTTGCTCTGCAATGAGACTCTTTGTTGAAAGACAATCAAAGTCAAAAAGTATTTATTCAGTAATATCCGCAGGGATCATTTTGACTCATTTTAAAACTAGATTAATCTAGGCGCCGCGCCGGTTCCTCGCAAGCAAGAACAGGTAAGAAAGAGAGCTTGTACTTGATTTCAGACATCTTGGAAAAGAGTTCGTGTCGTTACTACAATTATTAGCAAAAATAAACCAACTGGCATTCACAATTTGATTTGACATGTAACAAGCTTAATATAGTATTCACTAATTATATTGTTTTTGCCTCTCAATAATAAAAATGAAATGTAATAATTATGTAAAAACCTAATATTTTTAGTAAGGAAATTTTTGCACACCTTTAGTTGGTAAAAATATGTGGATCTAAAACACTTGTGACATCTTACTTACTTGTGTACTTATTCTACCATTTTTTAAAAAAAATAATTAAATGAATGAATGAATAAAACCTTCAGCCTAATTCCATTTTTTTCATAGATCCTTTTTAACAAAATAGATCCCCAAGCACAGTTAATATCAATACGGTGATGGTTACCACTTCAAATCAGGTGGACCATTTGCTTGTTTTTGTTGTAAAAAACGCACAACCTAAGCCGCTAGTCATACAGACTATATATTTTGATGACATTATATCTTGTACTTGTACTCATAATTTATTCTGGACTTAACCGGTTTCGAATCCACGACCTAGAGATCACACGACAGGGTGCCCACTACAACACCAGTGCTTCAGTGCAGGCAAAAGTTGCAAGGCACTTTAAAATGATTCATGCTTTTGACTTTGTCTTATTTAATTGGAAACGGACTTTTTTGGCATAACTTATGTAGGTTTCTAGAACACCCTTCAGCATGCCAAAAGTAATTTGACGACTGATGTGGCGCGGCGGGCGAATGTCCGCCTGCGACGCAAGAGGTGGCGGGTTCGATTCCCGCCTTGGGATAAATGTTTGTACGATCTGCAAATATTTATTCCGGGTGTTCTGGGTATTTTCTATGAACAATAAAGAAATATTAATGTATTGTATTAAGTATTTATATCGGTCATCTGGTACCCATAACACAAACACTGCTTAGCTTGGGCTAGCCCCAATATATGATGCTGTGTGGGTTGTCCAGCAAAAAAAATAAAAAATAACAATAAAAAACAATGTTGATTCCAAGGATGACAGAAAACTAAACTCAAACGATAACAGTTTTTTCCAAAGCTAAATATCATAATTGGAACTGTCACTGACCTCTGCCTCCAGGCTGACAGTCAGACTGACATAACGGTTTTCTGTCAGGTTGGAGGCAACATACATAACACTGGTAAAATGTCCGTAAATAAATAAAGTTAAATTCCTATTTCCTACTACATATCTATAACTACATGCTATAAAAAGAGCTATGCTGGTAATTTCACTACATGAAATGGCTAGATCCGTAGAATAAAAAAAATATTTCTGGACATTTTTACACAACATCATCCGGCCCCAAATTAAGCATAGCTTGCACTCTCTTGCACTATGGGAACCAAATGACTGAATACTTAACGTTTTTCTTGTATATACATGCTTAGAATACAATACAACACCCAGCTTTAATATGTGTCCTGACAGAGAAGAAACTTCGGTATTCATCACACAAATATCTGTCCTCGATGGGTATTGAACCCACAACCTATAGCACAGAAGGCAGAGCTACTAATAAGTGCATCATAAAGGTACGTTTATAAAAATGGCCTGCGAGACAATGTTCCGTAATGTGGTAATGATAACCACTTAACATCAGGTGAGCCATCTGCTTATTCCAGCAAAAGTCACATAAAAAACTTAGAATACATTTAACACCCAGACAGAGAACAAACATATATGTTCATCAAACCAATGAAAGCTACCCACACGTGCCTCACAAAGTAGGTACCTACTCAGGTATAGTCAATACAAATCCCAGGTGACCTGCTTTAAACATACGACATACAATATAACATTATGTAAAGTTAGCCACTTAGCTAATTGAGTTGGTGGTCCCTTAGACTATAAACCACTGGACGCTAAATTAACTGGAACTTTTAATACTGTCAATGGTGTTGTTTTATTTTCCTAAAGTAACATTTCTCTGACAGTACCAGCCCAGTCGAATTAGGATTTGACCCGGTAAAAAATTTAAATAGCAATTTTCTTTCAATTCTGAACTTGAAAATAAATGTACCTATTATTTAATAAACAAACATTTAAATCAAGATGATTTATGATGCATTGGATCGAATGCAAAACGAAATTTAGAAATTTTTTCCAGGTTTGCCCTTTTTTTAACCTAATTTGATTGGACTACTAGTGGAGTTCTTAGTGAAGGGCTCGTCCGGGGAAGTACTACCACCATGCCTATTTCTGCCTACAATCAGCTTGCTGTGTTCCGGTTTGAAGGGTGCCGGTTAAATTACAGGCACATAAGGCCTAACACCTGTATGCCTCGGTTTTATCGGGTGCATTATTTGTGCATTATTGGGTACGTCCCTAACGTGCGTGAAATGCGAGACAATGCTTTGGAATAGGTGGTTCTTATTGTTACCATTTAACATTAGGTGGTTATTACCATAAAATAAGTGTTTTTATTGACGTAATATCAAAAGTTTTAGTTTTGAATCCAAAGGCTAAACTAGTACTAGTAGTACTATAAATGTTTTTATGCTTTGATTCTGATTGAGGACAAACATACAACATATGGACTTGGAGAAATGTAAAGGGCTCTTTGTTGGACTTTATAACCCAAAGCAGTATAACACAGTTATAAGATGGAAGTCTGAAAACATGAACTAGTTCAAAATCTAATTCTAACTAGTTTTAATTCTATAGACATAACACCGGCTTGCGAGTTGACTGGCTGGCAACGAATATCTGAAATATGTATCGTTTGATAGTGTTTTTGCACAATCAAAGAATTGTGCATAAAAACTATCAAACAATACTCAACCGACTAAACATTTTGTGCGTCGGTGAAAGTAAGGAAGTTTTGCACAAATTTGTACGAAAATAACTTTATGCAAACGAAGTCGCGCGCAATACTATAACTAGCTATGAATTGCATAACATTTATAACTACAGTAGTTACACAATAAATAATTATATCTTATCACAAATAAACACTCGTTTATTATTGTTAGATTTGAGATAAGGATAGGTGTGTATAAGACCAAATATTTAAATACTAAAAATAAACCTAAGGAAAGTAATTAATGGTGGGTATAAATCTAACCAGTATCTTTTGATAGCGAAAGTATGTAAAATACAAAAACAAAATTGTTTGACTTGACTCAGACGAATTTTTTTTTAATCTGTTGTGTTTTAGTGTACAACACTGGTGGTTTGGGTTTGAATCCGGCCGTGTATCACTGCAGTTTTCTATTGAAAATATTATGTGTCACATGCTTTCAAACTATGAAGGAAAGCATCGTGCGGAAACTAGTGAGTATTCTAACAGCGGCGATGGGCTCGCTACCTGTCATGGAATACCAACTATAGCAAAATGTGGGTGTGTCAAATGTAATATTTGGACGTCCCTCTAGCTACAATCTTTAGATATGTTCAAAGTATTTTTAGTTGGTACTTGGTGCTAAGATATTTGAGGAAATATCCACCGTGCTTAAGGATTAAAGTCGCGAAGCTATTTTTTTTTTGTAGTTGAGCTATCTACAGATCGTTGGGAATGTGAGGAAGGCACAACAAGTATTTTCCCTCCATTTCCCCCTATCATTTGGTAACTCTACTTTTATATCCATCCACATCCACATCCACATTTAGATTAATTAACACTTCTCGTTAAATGACATTCTCGTCACGAAATATCGTCAAATTCAAGTTTCCATCGTGTCGATCTCCAATCAAGATAGTATTCTTTGAAACTGACATTTCAGACCGGCAATCAAATTCCAGTTTCAATCTCGTCTCAGCTCCAAAAAATACGAGAATTTGGCCTTTGAGCCCCAATATCTGTTTAGTTATTTTGTCCGAGGAGTGTAAAATACAAAATGTCAAGTTTTTCCGCAGGCTTGTCTTAACTCTGTATGTCGAGCAAATATTTATTAACTCTTAATTATATTTGTTTCATAATAATAATTGTGTGTACGTATCCTTAGTGTGTTCTTAAATTTTGGTATAAAACTCGGTTTTGTTAGTTCTATCAACGAGAAATCTAATAACCATGCAAGCAGAATCATACCATTATACAAAGCAAAAACAAACAAATTTGGACAAACCAAAACTGGACCAATGTATAGACAACATCATAAAAAAAGAGGGTTACATCTCTTGCTATGTCCAGAAGAAACAAATATCCACAGATGGAGGAAACTATCTTGGCTATCTATACGAAGTGGACATAAAAGGAAAAACTGAAGACGGTGAGAAAGAAACACCAATTTTCGTTAAAGCCATTGCGCCTAATGCTATAGACATAGAATTGATCTCACTGGACAACGTGTACAATAAAGAACTATTTGCTTACATTGAACTTTTAAAAGTATTCAATGAGCTACAAGACGAGGCTGATGTTCCTGTCAATGAAAGATTCAAAGGAGTTAAGAGCTATGATGAATCGTATTCCAAAGCGATTATCCTCGAAGACATTACAAAAAGAGGATTCAGAACTTGGTTTAGAATGGACTGCGTAAGTCTAGATATGGCAGAAGTTTGTATTAAGCAACTCGCAAGATTTCATGGCCTTTCTTTTGTGTTGAAGACCAAAAAACCAGGATATTTTGAGAGTACTATCAAATCTCTGGACAGTCCGCACATATTTGGCACTGAAGCTTGGGAAACCTTTTGCAGAAAATTTACGAATTCCGCGCTAGAGTATCTAGGTGAGGATATGAGAAGTAGAGTAGAGGATAGTATACCTGGTGTGATGGAGAAGTACGCTCAGTATATGGAGGAAGAAGCTTCGAAGCGATGCGTGTGTCATGGCGATTACAGACCTAACAATATCATGGTGAAAGACGTGGTACGTATCAAATGATTTTTCTTATTAGCTATGTTTTTCTGCACCATTCGAGACTTTTAAGTGTCCACTATCAAAAAAATGAGGTGATTTTAATGCCTAGGCATTTAAAGTGGCACTAGTCACAGACTCCATGTGTATTTACGCCTAAAGTTGCATAAAAATATTTGGGTTTTTAAAGCAGTTATGAGCCTTGCTTATTTTTTTATTAACTTTGGACGTACGTAGCCAAGCTTAGGAGTGATCACCCGTTTGACTACGTGATCAATGGTTGTATAACAAAATGATGACCATTGTCACCTTAATCGGTTCTGAGGGGTAGCCGTGTGCTCGAATGTTTCTTTGCCCAATTATCTTTATCGTGAGCTCAGTCCGAACAGAGCCGAACAAATCCGAACAATCGGGAATCCGTTACTTATGCCAAAAAAATTTTGAAAAAATATATTTGTCAAGCACGATCGTAACGACAATTTGGGTGTCGTTTAAGACAATTTGCACCCATGCTATGAGCTCCAGGTAGGGGAGCAGGTCACTATAACTAAGGGTATTTTAAGCACGGTACATTTTTTATTTTATTTCTTTCAGGGTGGCAAAACCATCGAAGCCATACCAGTAGACTATCAACTCATTCACTACGGTTGCCCAATACTGGACTTTCATTACTTCATGTACTGCGGAACAGATTTAGAATTCAGGCGCAACCACATTGCTTATTTAAAAGATCTGTACTTTGAGACTCTGGAGAATTTTTTGCAGTACTTTAAAGTGTCTGTAGAGACAGTTTATCCTAGAGAAGTATTTGAGAAAGAGTTTGTGGAGAAAAGAGACTACGGCCTCATCGTTAGTGTGTTGTATTTGCCTTTTGTATTTGTGTCGGAAGGAGATGTGCCAGATTTATCAAAAGAGAAGGTACCAGATTTAGATCTTGTTCTGGATGAGAGGTTTAGAGACAGAATTGTCGGCACTGTTCAAGAGTTTATTGACCTCGGGTCCTTGTAGTCTAGAAATGTAAAAGAATCAATTTATTGGTAAATATTAAATGAAAAAAAAACAAAAATGTTTTATTTAATAAAGATTATACCATGTCAAAAATACAATAATAAATAAGTTTAAAAGAATGTGAAACATATACTCAGCGTGTTAATACAGCTGGCTAAATCTTTTGCGTCGCTTAAACACGGTTATAGTTTAAAACAGTTTTGTACATTGTGGGACGCCTCTTTGACAAGCCGTAGCTCTGTTTGGTCTAATAATGCACCATCCTAAGTGAATTCTGTTATATGAAAAAAAATATGTGTGCAATGTCAGTGTTCTAAAACGATGACGGTAAAACATCGTGACGAAACCAGTTAGTTTTCTATCAGCGGTGATGGTCGATGTTCTGTTTTAAAACCCTTCACGTATGGAATACTAACTACCGCATGTGTATTGTCGGCTGTGTAAATACATTGCTGGGCATGCTACCCGAAACGAGGACTCCATTGAACACATAGGGTAAGACAGGATGGGAGAGCAAGACAAAAGAGCTATTTTTGTGTATCTAAGTAAGTATTAACTTCAAAAAAGTACCTATATGTGTATTCTAATAGTTACGGTTCCAATAGTACAACCTTTGCTGAATTTGGGAGATGGATCTGTGAAAGAAAAAATACACAAAGTACAGTCAGCTGCACTAGAATGTATACAATTCGTCACTCACAGAATGGTTTTACAGTGTTAAAATTATTATTTACAGCTACAAATGAAACAGCTTGGTTATCTGCAGACCGTTGCAAACGAACTCGAGATAGTTCTACTGATCCAAATGAGTAGGTAATTGATAGTGTCTCCATAGTACAAACTAAACTCAGAACAACGCATCTTTATTTGACCTCTGTGACCTTTATAAAGTCAAAGGGCAATCAGTCTCCACGGAACCGACGTTTGTTTGATTGGGTAAGTAGGTACGAAATGGGCAAATATGTGCCGACTGGTAGGTATATACTACATACTAGTATATACAAACGAACTAATACCTATTAAATCATCATCATTACTCAACGGTTTTAGAAGTTGTAGGGCTCTTTGTGAAGGGCTCGTCCGGGGAAGTACTACCACCATGCCTGCTTCTGCCGCCAAGCAGTGATGCTTGCATTGCTATGTTTCAGTTTGAAGGGTGTGGGTGGCGGTGATATTACAGGCACATGAGGCTTAACATCTGTAATCTGTATGCCTGTTGGTGGACGCAGGGTAGTGCATCGTAGGGTACGTAATACGTGCGTGATTTTCAAAGCGATGCTTTGTTATAGGTAATGGTTACCACTTAACATCAGGTAGGCTATATGCTTGTTTCACGAGCAGTAACATAAAATAGGCAGGGAAACTACCTACTTCTGCCATTGGTGGCAGAAGTAGGTAGTTACTGTATTCCGGTTTAAAGGATGTGCGTTTCACCGGTATGATAATAGGCATGTGAGACTTAACACCTGTATGCCTCAAGTTTATGAACGCAATGTGCGAAATCCTTCGCGCCGTATAAACGCTCCCTTAGTAGTAAAGGTGGTACGAAAGAAAGAAAATATATGTATACTAGCGGCCGCTCGCAGTTGCACCCGCGTGGCTTTTTTTTCCAGTTCCCGTTATTTTTTCGAGATAAAAAGTAGCTTATATGTTAATCCAGGTTGCAATCTATAATTGTTCCAAATTTTATCCAAATCGGTCCACTGGTTAGAGCGTGAAAGAGTAACAAACATCCATCCATCCATACTTACAAACTGTCGCGTTTATAATATTAGTAGGATTAGTAGGATAATAACATTATGTACGAAGCCTTAGTTAAAGAAGTGATGCAGTTGGTTCAAACAGGTGTTTCAGAGTAGAGTCGATCGACCGGCTGTACCAAGGTCGGCGCACCCATACACTTTGTATACCTTAATTTTATAAGCCACACATTCAGACTGAGCACCAAAGGTCTAGTGGGAATGACCCCGCCTTCTGATCGTAAGGTTGTGGGCTCGAATCCGGTTTTGCACCAATGGATTTAACTATCAAAAAAAAATTGTGAGCATTGCTTTCAAGGGGAAGGAAGACATCGTGTGGAAACCAGTTAGTATTCTAGCAACGGCGATGGGCTTGCAACCTGTCACAGGAATACCAGCCACTGCAAAAAATATGGATATGTACCAAATGTCATATTCGGACTTACCTATGACTACGACCCTTAGACCTCTTCTAAAAATCTCGAGCACTAATAAGAGATCTGTGGGGGTATCTACTGTGCCTAAGGATTGAAGTTGTGAAGTTATTTTTTGTTTATTTTTACATTTTGTATGTAGCGCCTTGTCGTTCTACCATAAAACTCTGCCTAGGCTGAACAGTGCCTAAGCTATTGCTATCTCTTACCAATGGGTAATGAAAACAAAGACAGAACGAATTAAGGACAATGTCAATGTTTAACGCATGTTTACATTCTCTCTGTTTGATGGAAGATGTACCTTGTTGTTGGAAAACGCAGATGTCCCACCTGATGTTAAGTGGTAACCATCAACTACAATAAAAACACTAAGACAAATATGCCCTAAAAATTTCAAGTCTCTGCGACCAGTGGTTTGGGCTGTACGCTGTCTATTATGCCTGTCAGTCAGTCAGGAAGAAGATTCTTAAAATTTGTATAGGTAGATTGTTTATATTGCCTGTTATGTAGTATACAAACTTTTATAAACTTTTTAAAAGCTCCCCACAGTTTTACTTTTACCGTGTACCGCAGACGGTTGATAAATTGTCGAAGTCGTTACACCCCCTGGGGTCCCATCCCTGTCGATCCAAGGTAAACTATGTCACAACAAGTTATTACATAAACTTATAAAAATACCTTCGTTGTAAGGTTATATTTCTGAAGAAACGCTGCCGGTTTTTTCTCATTAATTACTAGCAAAAATCGCACGACTTTGTCCGCGTGTTTTGCTTCTTTTTAATTATTTAGTTACCTATATATATAAAAGTCGTGTTATACCACTTATAAAGACCGGCTGGACCATTTTTTTATGATTTTTGTGTTTTTGGATTGAAGTTTACGGGGTGAGCTTGTTTTATATAAACTTCAACCCCCGCCGTACCCGTTTAATTTTGGGTTTGAATTTTGAGAATCCTATTACAAGTACATTTAAAAAAATATGTCAGTCAGTCATTCCGGACAACGATAATTAGTAGGTATAGAATAAATAACATAAAGTTTGTTAAGTTCCGACCATCCCATAAATACTGACGTACATTAGACACAACACGATCTAGCCCCAAACTAAGCTTCTACTGAGAACCATATAACTTATAGAATACGTAAGCTTTTTTTTGTAAATCATCATCAACAGCCTGTAGAAGTTGACTGCTGGACATAGGTCACTTCCCGACGCTAAATGGAGTCCAGTAAGAACGAGTTTGAGCCCTTTATATTCACCGACTTCCCGCGATTCTAATAATGCCGTCGGTCTATCGGATAGGAGAGCGTCTTACGCTGCGTTTTCCGGTTCGTAGACCGCGACCAGTTGAGTACTTTAATATTAGTGTTTATCGAGCTATGTGACCTGCTTATTACCACCTCAACTTGCTGACTCTAAAAGCTGTGTTGGTGATCTTGTTTGGAAGTTACAGCGTAGTTGGTATCTCAAGTCTGAACTTTAAGGGAAATGGCTGTTTTTGAATGCAAGTGAATTTAATCAAAATGGTTTCGCTGTGAAATTATTCCATGAACGCAAAATGCTTTTTGAATCGAATTAAAATTTAATATTTTATTCATCGACGAAAAAGCTTTGAAATGAGGACAGAAAAAATCGCATTTGCAGGTGCCGGGAGCGATATAAAATACATCCATTGGTTTTTAATAAAAGCTATAGAACATTTCCAAGAATTTCAATAACTAAAAAGCTAGAAATTAAATAGTCCGCTGATAAGTGTGTACAAATTGCTAGTTACTTACCTCTATTAAGCAACTAACATTTAAAAGTAAACAATAAAGATAAAAATAAATTTATTTAACACGGCTTAATAACATGACTAATGTTCGATTCCCATTAAACTAGTCTACATAAAAACAAAACTTCATATCTTGGTAAACAAGAGGTCAATGACCGGTTAAATAAAGTAGTAAACATGGTTCAAAAGTTATATAAAAAACTGAAAAGTCATAAAAACTTTAATTCAAAATCTAATTGCGAAAACACGAATATCAAGTTTCATTCAACAATAAACATTAAAACAAGTTCCACTGTGCAGTTATAGGTCATGTACTTAAGAAAAGAAATAGAAAGAAAAAACAAAATAGCATCACGACTTTAATCCTCAAGCACGGTAGATATCCCATCCGATCTCTTAGTTCCAAGTACCTACTCGAGATTCTTCGAGCATGTCTAAGGGGGTAGTCAGAGGTATGTCCAGATAGTACATTTGGTATGTACCACATTTTGCAGTAGTTAGTGTTCCATACGTGACAGGTTCTAAGCAGTTGCAGTTTGAAAGCACTGGCATTGCGCACATAAATTTTTCGGACAGAATACCCATTGGTGCACGACCAGATTGAACCCACGACCTTAGGAACAGAAAGAACAGAACATAATTTTACAGTACAGCTACTGCAAAATGTAGGTTAATATTCCATATTAAATATCCAGAAATGATAAAAAATTAAATTTCCATAAAATACTACTAAACTTCTTTTATTCGGAAATTTGAAGCCTACATTAAAACACATTTCACCGGCACCCACAGCCTTCAAACCGGAACACAGCAAGCTGCTTGGCGGCAGAAATAGGCATGGTGGTAGTACTGCCCCGGACGAGCTCTTCACTTAGAGCTCTACTACTACATTAGCATCACCATAGTTAACTCATTATCATCATCATTAGCCTGAAGAAGTTCCACTGCTGGACATAGGCGTCCCCCATACATTTCCAGGAAGAACGATTCTGAGCGCTTTCCATCCATCGACTTCCCGCGGTCCTAACAATGTCGTCAGTCCATTATCATGCTGTGTGGATTGTCCAGGACTACTATTACTTTTAATTAACTCATTAACATATTAACATTATAGTATAATAATAATAATAATGCTGGACAATCCACACAGCATCATCTAGCCCCAAGCAAAGCATGTGTTATGGGTACTAGATGACTGATATACTTCATGGATAAATATGTTTTATTATACATAAAAAATACCCAGAACACCCGGAATAAATATTTGCAGATCGTACAAACATTAATCCCTAGGCGGGAATCGAACTCGCAACCTCCTGCGTCGCAAGCGGACATTCACCCGCCCCGCTTCATCGGTCATCGTCAATTATTATGATTACTATTATTATCATAATTATCATTATTAACATTAATTCTAGTCAGTTAACTCATTTTACTAAAACACCTCGAACTTACTAGAACCACAACGGTTCAGAAACGTAAACAAACCAATTAAAAAATGATTACTGAGTACTTGAAATGAGTGATAATTTTCTTTGTTATTTTAATATTCCGGCGAAGTAAATTGACACTTGAGTGAAGATCCTTTTGACCTTTTTATAAGTGTAAAACGCTTTTACTTAACAGTAAAGAAAAACTCTCTTTAAACTGAACTTTTGCTCTGTTGAGAACCGTCACAGCTCAGTTTGTAGTAGCCTTACCTTCTGCGCTGTAGGTAGTAGGTTCTATGACCACCGAAAACAAACATTTGTGTGGTGAACATAGATGTTTGTTCTCTGTCTAAGTGTTATATTATATTCTAAGTATTTATTTACAAAAAAGTATATAAGTATTCTATCTGTTTTCTGATTCTCATAGCACAAGCCATGCTTAGCTTGGCAAGATAATGTTGTGTAAAAAATGTAAATAAAAAAACCCTACTGACAAGACTTATCATCATCAACATGAAGAAGTTCACCAAGATCTGATGGATATCAATTGGAATCATAGTGATCACTTTGTGCGCAATGCCAGTGTTCTCAAATGGTGAAGAAAAACACCGTAAAGAAACCAGTTAGCAGCGGCTTGCAACCTGTCGCGTATGGAATACTAACTACTGCAAAATGTAGGTATGTGCCAAGTGTACTATCTGGACATACCTGACTAAGTCTAAGGGGGGTCCCTTAGACATCCTCGAAGAATCTTGAGTAGGTACTTGGTACTAAGAGATCGGAAGGGATATCTACCGTGCTTAGGGAATAAAGTCGTGATGATATTTCTTTCTATTTCGGTCAATAATTATGTATACATTATTACTTGCTATTGCATAGGTAAGTAAAAAAAAACAAGCTTTGTTCCAAACCAAAAGAATTGCGAAAAAAAAGTACGCGTCAAAATAATAACCTTTTAGTTGAAAACACAATTTTACCAAGAAGCGGATATTGCATTTTCATGAGCTGATCGCATGACGTGCGCTACCTGGGCCACAAGATACATTTACACATAAAGCAGGTGCAGGCTGGTTGCCAACGCCGGTAAAAATAAACAATCTATACCAATTATTTCTGCTGCCAAGCAGCTTGCTGTGTTTCGGTTTGAAGGGTGTGGGTGCCGGTGAAGTTACAGGTACATGAGGCTTATCGCCTGCATGCCTCAGGTTGATGGACGCAGATTGATTGATGGTGTATTGTAAGATACGATTTAATCTATTGTGACCTGCAAGGTAATGCTTTGCTAAAATAAATAATAAATAAAAATAAATAAAAATCATTTATTGCCATATACCTTCCTGAGATTTACATTTTATTTATTGGTCTTAGGTTTAGATGCGGGCAAAGGGCGTAAATTCAGCTATAGCTGGACGGTTACATCCAGCGCTGTTTTGCTATAGGTGATGGTGACCATTTAAATTATAAGAATCTTTATTATGACTGACTATAGACAACGCACAGTCTAAGCCACTGGTCGTAAAGACTTTTATTTTCAGGGTAAGTTTGTATTAGATGGACAAAGGAGAAGAAGAAAGTGAAGGTGAAGGTGTGTGCGCGAGTGGCATACAGCACCTGTTTTGTAACCGGTTTTGTGTGTAATTCTTGAGCAGTGAATTATGGCTTAGAATTACCTAGAGGATTTGTTGGAAGCATAATGAAATATCCTGTAGTGAAGACTGATTTATGACAAAGGTATCACAGGCAATATAAGACATTTTTATATTTAAAAATAAAATATCAGCTAACTTAAAATTTCATAAACTATTTTTTTTTTTTTTTTTATAATAATCGTTATTATTATTTTTGACAGATTTTAGGCAAGTATGAGAACTTAAGTAATCTAACCTAGAATCAATTTTTTTTATACTTACACATTACAGCACATTACAGCAGTTTCAATCGTTCTTTTTAAACAGACTATTTTCATTGAAATATCAGAAATGAAAAATTCCACCCCAGCATCCAATAGTCATAAGTACTTCAGGGTAATAAAATAAAACGATTCGATTACGCTCTATGGACCGTAGCAGCGTAGATTCTGCGTAGAGCCTTTACACTGTTCACGTCGTAGAGCCACAACGCCGTAGAGACGCTACGCTGTACAGACGCTACGCTGTAGAGATGCTACGTTGTAGACACGCTACGCTGTACAGACTCTACGCCGTAGAGCTAAGAGTCAATTTAACAAGGTTTAACTTCGTAGCATGGTCTCTCTAAGCGATTAGTGTAAGCTCCACCTACAAGTTTGACCCTGATGGGAAGATACACAACTGCTCGTAGCAACAGGTACCAATAATAATATTTACCAGAATTGTCGAAGCAGTAATTAAGGCAAAACAAATTTAATTTTATATGGTGTCTCAATATGGTTCCTAGCTATGCTATGTGAAAATCTAAAATTTTAAAATTTAATTTTTCTTTGTGAGATTATTGGGTACAGGAAGCAAGTCTCAAACATTTACTCAGGTACTTCTTAGGTGGGACACGCTAAGCTATAACCCATCTTGACTTTTGTCTTAAATGCTCTCAGGAGTTCTACTCCTTAGCAGTTTGCACTACAAAAGTGGAAGAAAAACGCTTTGTGCAAATATTGGGTACAAGAGCCAGGTTTATACATTAACTCAAGTACTCCTGTGACAGTTCCCATTATTAAGCTATGCAGATTGTCTGTGCTTGCCTTTGAGCAAGCTTAATTCAAATTGTGCCACTACCTTCATACCTAAGAAGGATTAGTTCAGTCGTTTGGGGAAATTAAGAATTACTTACCCAACTACATAAGGGTGTAAGTGCCGGTAAAATTAAAAGCAAATGTAACAACATCTGTATATGGTTGATGGAGGCGTAGCAGTGTACTGTAGTGCACGTTTCTAACAAGCGTGATCTGTGAGGCAATGCTTTGATGATAGTAACCACTTAACATTAGGTGGGCCATCTGCCTGTTTCAATAGTAAGCTGTATAAAAACTCAGTGTAATATTGTATTCTACGTATGCATTTAAAAAAAAAAGCATATAAGTATTCTATTAGCCATCTAGTTCCTATATTACAAGCTATGCTTAGTTTAGTATTGGATGATATTGTGTAAAAATGTCCACAATAAATATTTGTATTTATTTGACGACCGATGTGGCGCGGCGGGCGAATGTCCGCTTGCGACGCAAGAGGTTGCAGGTTCGATTCCCGCCTTGGGATAAATGTTTGTACGATCTGCAAATATTTATTCCGGGTGTTCTGGGTGTTTTCTATGTATAATAAAAAATATCTATATATGTAATGTATTGTATTAAGTATATCAGTCATGTAGTACCCATAACACAAGCTCTGCTTAGCTTGGGGCTAGATGATGCTGTGTGGACTGTCCAGCATTATTTATTTATTTATTTTTATTTATTTTATTTTATATTTGGGGATAGTCGTGAGCCAACTTTTATTTTGTTTAAAGTGTTGGGTAATTTACAAGCACTTGAGCGCGATATATCTCCCAAATCCCCGGTATCATTATACGTCACAAACTTAATCCGGATATCTGGAAACATTTCTGAATGAGACCCCTGGGATAGTGAGGCTAGCATTAGTTTGAACGCTATCGATTCACTACCTATGTAGTATCCACCAAGTTAAAATTTTTTTTTTTTTTTCAAGTCAACAGTGAACAAGTGGGTTATGGCTACGCGTGCTCCACCTTAGGCTGCATCTTTCCGATGGCAACCAAACGCTTAGTTATCATTAATAAAAAAAAGTTCGGGGTAGAGATAGACTTAAATTATTGAGTGCGTTTAATAACACACACAAGAACGACACATAGAAGCTATGCTTAGTTTGGGGCTAGTAGATGGTGTGTAAAAATATCCACAAATATTTCTTTATTTAATGAAGTTTCAGTGTGGAGCCAACAGTGTGGCTAACTAAATAAGGCGAAGGTTAAAAAATTCGACCAAGTGCGAGTCGGATTTTCACACGAAGGGTTCCGTACCATTATAAAAGCGGCAGAAAAATCACGTTTGTTGTATGCGAGCCCCCTTAAATATGTATTTTATTTTATTTTATTTTTGTTATAGCGGCAACAGAAATACATAATCTGTGTAAAATTTCAACTCTCTAACTATTCATGAGATACTCTAACAACACGGTTCATGAGATACAACCTGGTAACAGGCGCACAGCGGAGTCTTAGTAATAGGGTCCCGTTTTACTCTTTGGGTACGGAACCCTAAAAATACGTACATTAAGAGTAACATTTGAGTATTTCTCCCATTTTACAGAAATTACGCTGGTTCAGACCAAACGAAAGCCTGCGCCGTGCAAGCTATTTTATAATGAAGTGGAAATGTAACAATGGATGTCGGAACATCCCAGCAGAGCGGTGTGAGACAGTGGGCGGAAATCCATTAGCGGCCGACCAGGTATTATCTACATTCTACGGATAGTATCAAAGGCAAACCAGAAATTGATCTTCTCTTTGTTATAGAATAAACTATAGGTTGGAGCAGACATGATGATTAAATACTACTGGTTCTGAGAGGACAGTAGACCACGCGAGCTCTTATAATCGTGACATAACCGACACTTTCCCCTTTCCCCTTTCCCTAAATTGATTCCGTCCATATAACGTTATAGCAAACAGCGCTGCGGGCGAATGTCTACCTGCGACGCAGGAGGTTGCGGGTTCAATTTCCGCCTTGGGATAAATGTTTGTGCGACAAATATTTATTCCGGGTGTTCTGGGTGTTTTCTATGCATAATAAAAAATATTTATGTATGTAATGTATTAAGTATATCAGTCATCTAGTACCCATAACACAAGCTCTGCTTAGCTTGGGGCTAGATGATACTGTGTGGATTGTCCAGCATTATAGTTATTATTACTTTTTTGTATGATCCTTTTAAAATACAAATGTTAACCCATATGTGCCTGTTATTCCAGTTTCCCTTTATTTCTGGAATACGTAATTTTAATATTCAATTTCTAAAGCAGTTTCAAAATGTATTTTATAAGTACTGCTGTGTAATGTGGCATTATATAAATTGGCACAAATAACGGACAATCTATCATACTCTGGCATAGATTTTATCACCTCAGGACATCTAGGGCACGCCAAAGCAGTATTTGGCACTTATCCACCCAGATAGGTAGAATTCTTTATAAAATATGCATAAATACATTGACTGGATAAAGAGAGGTGGCGCGGTCAAATAGGACCCATAATGACTATGCATGTTTTTTTTATTTGACTTGCTAATGGAACAAGCAGATGGCCCACCTGAAGTTAAGTGGTAACCACTACCAAGCATTGCCTAGCAGATCACGCTCATTATAAACGTGCCTTACTTACGATGCACCACTCTGCGTCCATCAACCTGAGGTATACAGGTGTTAAGCCTCGTGTGCCTGTTTCTTTCTTTCTTTCTAAGTAGTACCAATTCAAAATACTTTTAGGATGTCTGATGAAGGTAGTCTGAGGTAGTAGTTTATCTAATAATTATGTAAATGAATAAAATGTAAGTGAAATAAAAAAAAATGCTGAAATCACCAGCCAAGTTTTCGTGAATGGTTATAGTAAGATAAATTACCATATTTTACTAATAAATCTCAAGTTTGAATGACCACAAAGAAGAAGAATGCTGTTACTAGTTTAGACATAAGGTCTAAATTATAGTCACAACTTTCATTCCCCTTTTTGTACAACTGCGTCACTATTTGCTTTGAACAAGGTCTGTATTTTCGGTCAAATATTTTGCTCGTAAAGTGAGTTTGCTGCAAAAACACACTTACCCTTTTTGCGAATATGAACCTCGAAGTTTGTTGAGTCCAAATAATATAAAGGAAATGTGTATAGAATCATGCCGAATCATCGTGTGAAAGAGCGTCCATTTACTTTTTGCGGGTCATTATGACCGGGGATGCCTTCCGGGCTTTTAGGACTAATCTTTTTAGGGTACCGTTGTATCATCATTAACATCAGGCTAAATTTCCATTGCTGGATATAGACCGCTATTTTTTTATGGACATTGTTTATTCAAACTCATCTAGCCCCAAACTAAGCATAGCTTGTTCTATAAGAACCAGATGACTGATTGAATACTTATTTACGTTTTTGTTGTAAATACAATGCTTAGAATACAATATAACAGCTAGACAGAGAACAAACATCTATATTAATCACACAAATGTTTGTCCTTGGTAGAGATAGATCCCACAACCTACAGGAAAGTCTTGGTCAATACAGTATAGTAGTAGAAGTTGCAGTTTATTTACAGCATCGAACAAGTACAAACGCACACGACTTTGTTTGCGTAAAAATATGAAAAAATGTAACCTCCACAGCACTTTTTCAGTGGTTGAATATCAGGAATTCCTTCTTTAGTACGCAAACGGACCAAAACGGATTTAATTATTTGTATGTAAACCACTTTTTTTTTTAATTTACTAAATATTTTTTCATGTCAAGTTCAATACGATCTTTATGCGTTGCCTATAATATCAGTCAGGATAAAGTTTCTTATAAATTTTTGATATTTTTTTTTATGTTTTGTCTTTTTATATTTGTTTTTTCTTTCCAAATACCCATGTCGTTATGAAAATATTATTAGATACTGATGAAAAACGGTAGACTCTACAGAACTCTACTAAGTGTGGTTAAGCCCACACTTGTCTGGGTTATTCGGGCACATTCCGCGTGTGGTTCTTGTGAGAAAGATAATATTGGCAACACAAATACAGAGCACGTAATGGACAGGAAGAGTGTGAATTATTGAGAGGAACAAGTGTTATTGTATCCTGTAAAAAACGGGATACTTGAGACTGCTTCCCTGAGGCCGTTGGAAGAAGGTCAACACCGGTTTTAAAAACCAGCAAAGTGCGAGTTGGACTCGCGCACGAAGGGTTCCGAACCATTCATAAGAGTTTATGTAAAATGTTATCTATCGATAAATTCCTGCTCTGGTACCAGTGCAGATAACCAGAATAATCATCTCGACTCCGTAAAACCTCAGTCCACATTCAACCAAATCCTTGATTATAATTTTCTTTAAGTTACCAAACGGCCTGAGAGAATGTCTCTGCACGAAGATTAAAACTGAGAAAGTGTTTAATACACAAAAGATTTTTTTTACCTTTGCCAATCTGCTCTTTAGGTTTTATTCTGAGCATAAAACAAATTAAAAGTTGCCAGAGCAAAAAAATATAAAAGTTTAATCAGTTAGGGACGGTAGATGGCTACAACTACGTTATATTACCTTGCAACGAGCCACCACTTAAGTACCTGTTTTTACCAGGATTAAGAGAGAATATAGAAGAATATGATACAAGTGAATGAATGGATGAAAGAAATTTCTTTATTTGTACTCTTGCAAAATAACAATGTAACAATGAGAAAAAATAATAATCCTACTAATGGATGGATGGATGGATAGATGGATGGATGTTTGTTACTCTTTCACGCTCTAACCAGTGGACTGATTTGGATGAATTTTGGAATAAATATAGTTTGTTTTAACGTGCCGGCCATCCTTGAGCCGAACGGTATCGCACGTGACGATGGAAAGAGACCGACGGCATGTCGTTGATACCTTGGAGTCGAGGTAGGCCTTTGGTGTGGGACGCTACCTGTGTAGACACGCTGGCCGCTTCACATGTATTATCAACATCAAAAACAGCAGGAGTGGCGGCTACAGTAGCAGAAGCCCTTAAAAGGCGGAAATATGCATCTCTCGGTAATGGATACATATTTCTGCCTTTTGGGGTAGAAACGTTAGGTCCATGGGGTCCAGAAGCGTGGCTTCTATTTAAAGAGTTATCCAAGAGACTGGTGGATGTGACTCGCGATCAAAGGGCTGGCGCTTATATTGGACAGAGAATAAGTTTAGCTATCCAAAGAGGTAACGTTGCCAGCCTTTTGGGCACACTTCCTGCGGTAAGTGACTTAAATTCTGTTGAGTGAGTTTAGTGATGTAAAGACCCGCTTTTTACTATAGGTAGAAAAAGTTATGATAAAATATGTAGATATAAGGTAGATAGGTTAAATATTAGATGTAAAATATTTGTATATACTAAATTACTTTTACAAATAAATAAAATTGAAGTTTGTTTTTTTCGTAACATAAACTTTCGGTAACGGTAAAAGTAACGGATTCCGTATTTGTACGAAGATGCCCATTATTTTAAGGTCTGTTTGGGCCTGTTTGGACTGAGCTATTTAGAGGCTTGCAGTACGGATATAAGCATAACAAACTATTGAGCACACAATTAACCCTCTGGTTCTTTTACGTCAGTAAAAATTTTTACTAGTTAGGTAGGTTTGGGTTGCCAACCACAATTAGAAAGTTCACAAAAATCAAAGCTACATAAAATCAGAAATAATAATTTGCATACCGGAAATGTGCAAACACTGGCTCACAGCCGGACGGCTCAATATAACTCCGTATCAGAGATTCCGGGCGACATTTCCGGTTTATTGGCGGCTTCATATCGATTGAAATTAAATTCCCGTTCAATTGATCCATCGTTAGCTCTCCCTGGAAGGTGATAAAGAAATGAGATGGAAGGTATAATTAATACCTATGTTGGAGCTTGTAGGTTGAGTGTGGTCTTCAATCACAATATACTATAATTTTAACAGAGTTTATTCATTTTCCTGCGTAGTTTTAAAACAATTAAACGAAGCGCCTTCAAACCGGAACACAGCAAGCTGCTTGGCGGCATGATGGTAAACCTCCCCGGACGAGCTCTGTGTGTTCTGTGGACGAGTGTGCGTGCCGGTGAAATTACAGGCACATGAGGCTTGACACCTGTGTACTTCATGTCGATGGATGCTGTTGGGCACATTCCTAAAAAACGTGATCTATGAGGCAATACCTGAATATAAGCTATGGCTACCATCGCTTAACGTAACATCAGGTAGGCCATCTGCTTGTTTCATCAGCAAGTTGTATAAAAAACAATTGTCAGATCCTCAGGAACTACTTAACTTTCTTAAACAGAACGCCAGAAAGACACGCAATCTCTTAAACCAACAAATACAACGTAGCTAATCGTTATTATTGGAATTTGAGATTACGCAAGTTGCGTTTTTAAGGTTTTACTGCGAAGTTTGCTAGGCAATTGTTTTTTTTTTGTAACAAAGTAACCTCGGGTGGGTTTTTTGCCATCGTGTACTTCATTTTGGTAGCAGAGAAGCAACCGTGAGCTCGATATTCTGTTTGCCCAATTTTCTGTACCGTAAACTCAGTCCGAACAGACCAGAATAATGGATACCAGGGCATTTTTGTACAAATCCGGAATCTCTTAGTATAAAAAAATGGAAAATAATGCTATCTGTCAAGCACGATAGTAACAGCATTTTTGACAGATTGCAATAAGAGCTCACGTTCCAGAGAAAACTATTTTCCATCCACAGGCTTACGATCCTAACAATATCGTCGGTTCATCAGGTGGGAGGGCGTCCTAAACTTCCGGTTCGTCCGGTTAAGCCGTGTCTGTTATTCCACCGGCACCCTTCAAATTGGAAC
Source organism: Electrophaes corylata (assembly GCA_947095575.1). Taxonomy (NCBI): domain Eukaryota; kingdom Metazoa; phylum Arthropoda; class Insecta; order Lepidoptera; family Geometridae; genus Electrophaes; species Electrophaes corylata. The sequence goes on along the minus strand of OX352709.1, from coordinate 11,391,573 downwards.
ACAGCAAAGCTGTTTGGCGGCAGAGATAGACATCGTAGTAGTACTACTAATTACCTACTAAGCAAAGCTTGTGCTATGGAAACTAGATTAATTTATTTTCTTTAGTCAGAGAACCAAAATCTACTACTATGTGCAAAGTTGTCATATACTTCGACACTCAATAACTGAAATTGTCAATCTTCTTTTATCGTACCTACAATTTCAGCGCAGAAGATACCAACTGAGCTGTAAAGGAATATTAATAATAATGCTGGACAATCCATACAGCATCATCTAGCCCCAAGCTAAGCAGAGCTTGTGTTATGAGTACTAGATGACTGATATACTTAATACAATACATTACATACATAGATATTTTTTATTATACATAGAAAATATCCAGAACACCCGGAATAAATTTTTGCAGATCGTACAAACATTTAACCCAAGGCGGGAATCGAACCCACAACCTTCAGCGTCGCAGGCGGACATCAAGTCGCTGAGGACTGTCAAGCTTACTACAACTTATAAGCGTCAAGATTTAAAAGACCCTACTTGTTGAAAGCATCAAACACCCTTTGATGTTTTAAATTATGAAAATATAATAACCATGTACTTGCCTACTAATTAATCATGTAAATTATAATACATGGGAAAAAAACAAGTGGCGTTAATTAACCAGTATAGGCGTACAGTTGCCTGGAAAAAATTTGTAGAAAAGTTGTAGAAAAAATATCTAAGCACTTGCCTGCGCTGGACAAACGTTACCTTTGAGGTAAATGCTTTTTTATAGGTAATGGACCCACTTAACATCAGGTTTTAAAAAACACAAAAAAGTTACCCCTGGAATTGAATGCCTGGGTAAAGTTAGCAAAAGAGGCCCACCCATGTCCCCTCGCAAGGGGTACAGAAGACTTGTCTTCGTCGTAAGGTTTTTTTTCTAAAAGCTGTGAAGATGAAATAGGTGCTGGGTAAGAAAGACTACTCTATCTGTAATCTTCTCCCAGGCGCTATGTAAAGCACCCTGTAAATGTGTAAATAGTGCACCGTTTACTTGCTAGACTGTTGTTAAGTATGGTTTATTCTACCTACGTTTATTTATATTTATGGATATAAATATGTATATGTATGTATAATGTATATTTTCCTAAGAACGCACACAAACACATTCTACACACATGAGAGTTCTCCTGTGAAACCCTGGCTCTTAAGAGACTTGTGTTATCAGGAGAACTCTCGGTAACACACACACCTTATCCTGAAAAACAAGCTTTCGCTGATAAATATATCCTTTACCCTATTTTTATTTATTTCAAAATATTGTTTATTATATTCCCAACTTAACTATTCATAATTTATTCTTATTTTATTTTTCTGACACAACACTACATAAAAATCTCACAAGGTGTATCGATCGAAGGTCTCGACAGAATACCAGCGCCTAGCTTCTTCACAGTAGCTAGGCATCATGCTGAGTCGTAGCCCTTGTACTGCTATGGCACACAGAAACACGACACAGTGCTCAAGCAACGATCTTTCTTTTATGTATCTTTCATCTTTGATGTCTTAGTGTTTTTGTTGGTTTGTGTGTGTCTTGGTAGTAAATAAACAAATGTCTATGTCTATGTCTATGTCTAAATAGGGACATGATTGAAAAAAGTTGCTGCTGAAGTTATATCATCTACAATAGGTGCAAAGGCCTTATTATTACGTAGAATACAATATGACATCCAGACAAAAAACAAACATCAATGTTTGTCTTCAGTGAGGATCGAACCCACCACCTACAGCGCAGAAGGCAGAGCTAATACGAACACGGATGCCTGCTTCTGCTGTCTCTTTTTCTCAAAAATGTACAAGGCCACTTTTATTATTCCAGGGGTTTTTTCCATAGAGCCTTCATTTTGGAGGCTTGCCAGGCAGCCCGGTTGTGAAGAAGAATTACCTTAAGATACACATTTGTGCTTCTAATAAAGTGATTGATGTTATGCGCTCCGGGCTTTCGTTATTTCTGATGTTTTTCCAAGAAAAACAGGTCACTTGGTAAATAATACGAGGATAGTATGGGAATCAGAAAACTTATAGAATACCTATTCCTGTTCTATAATGCTGGACAATCCACACAGCATCATCTAGCCCCAAATTAAGCAGAGCTTGTATTATGGGTACTAGATGACTGATATATTTAATAACATACAATACATGCATCGATATTTTTTATTATGCATAGAAAATACCCAGAACACCCGGAAAAAATATTTACAGATCGTATTAATATTTATATTCGTATAAGTAGCTACCTACTTGAAAACCTTTTATTTTATAAATACAATGTAGTACCCAAGCAGTTTGTTTTTTTTTATATAAAAAGTTTATATTAGGTAACTGACCCGTTCGCGACTTTGTCAGCATTGTTCTTTAAATTTTGCATACAGACTTCTGTCCCTTTTTCACCAAAGTCAAAGTCAAAAAGCATTTATTCAGTAATATCCGTAGGAATCATCTTGAAACGTCTTAAATCTAGGTGAATCTAAGCGCCAGTTCCTCGCGACCAAGCTTAGAAGACCCGTTTTAGGGATGACAGCTCAATAAAACCTAAACTTAAAACTAAGTTGGACTATAAGCTAATTTTGTAAACCGCATTAACATTAATTCAGTAGGTAGTTTTTACGTGTTCCATGTACAAACAATCATACAAACATCCAACCATTTTTTTAAACGTTTCTTTCGTTTTTTTGTTTTTTTTAAGTAATAATAGCAGTTTTAGTAAAATATATTTAATGTACATACTTATTATAGTTAGTTTTACTATTATTATAGAAGCGTACACGTTGATATGTAAATAAACAAAATAAAAAATAAAAAAGCCTTTTATTTCTTGCAGTGTGTACAATTAATTAACAGTAATAAGTAATTTTAGTGCTTAAATTTAAAGAATAATAATATAAAGTTTTAGATAAGTAAAGTAGAAAAAAATTAAAGTAAGAAAAAAGTAGATTTAATAAAATTAAGTTTTTTTTTAATTCTTCTTTATTTGCAAGAACCCTTTCACAGGCGAAGGCCTCCTCCAAAGATAGCCATTCGTCTCTATTTCTTGCTGTATGGAGCCATTGTGGACCCGCCGTCTTCCTTATGTTGTCTTCCCAGCGTGTATATGGTCCCAGCGTTGATATGCAAGTCTAACTAAAACGCGCGCAAATTTATCCGTATGGAGTTTCATACAAATTTCAACCCCTGTACCCGCTAAAGGGTAAAATAACACTCTGAAAGAACAAACTATATTCATCGCACAAATGTTTATTTTTGATAGGGATCGAACATAACACCTACTACGCAGAAAGAAGAGCTACCAAACTGTGATGCCTGCATGTGCTTATTATGTATATGTTGATCAGTTACTAAGTATACAATAAATGTATCTGTAATATACTTCTGTTGTATATTAAGTTCTTGGTATAATAGCCTTAGCATGTTTTCTGTCTTGCATTCAGTTAGATTGGCACCACACTGGAGCTTCATTATTTACACTATTATTATTTTGTAGCAGGATCATACAAAAAAACGGTAGGAACCAAGCCGTAAGTTTCTTGCCGGTTCTTCTAGGCTTGGTCGCGAGGAACTGGCGCTTAGATTCACCTAGATTTAAGACGTTTCAAGATGATTTTACTGAATAAATGCTTTTTGACTTTGACTTATCTCATTAAAGTACTATTGACGCGTATTTCTATGCAAAAAATTATATTTATTCGGGCTGTTTTTGTAGCTATATATCACCTACCCATATTTTATTATTTAATATAATCCGTATAATAAATTCTTAATAATAAATTTGATTTTTTAAGGTACATGGCGAAATTGTACCTGCATTTGAACCTATTATGTAATTTCATTTCCATAGAAACGTAGTATTTATTACCGAGCTATTTATCAACAGTAACATCAGACATGAAAAGTCAGATACTAAGTTTCCCGAAAAATAAATTCATGAAACAATATTACACGTAAATACCTACAATAGTAATCAATCAAACATTGGTAACTTACCTATCACACAGCAAACATCTCCAGGTATCGAGGTACCTACTCGCTGTTTGTATTCAAAATCACTAAAGTCCACACAGCGAACACGAACGAACACAAAACAACTTAATTTTGTAGTTCTACAAAAAAACACTTATTTTTGAAATTGGAATCGCGTGTAATGAACAGTTGCGTGATTGGTGAAAAACGGTTACATTTTTCGTGTTTATTTTAAAACTCGCGGTACGTCACGCTTCGCGCTCGCACCTTGCTAGACTGCCTGTGAGCGAGGGGTAGGAAAGGAAACCCCTACGTTTCAATACTACGGGATCAAAGAGTAGGTAGAGCATTTCGAGAAGAGGAATTTGGTTAGATTTAATATTTATACCTAGTTTCATCTATACATACTAATATATGTTAACTAGCGGCCGCCCGCAGCTTCGCCTGTGTGGTTGTTTTTTCCCGATCGGTTGAAAATTGAAGTTTCATACAAACTTTCATCCTCTATTTTATCCCTTTGGGGGTAGAATTAATCAAAATCCTTTCTTAGCGTCATACGTCATAACATCTACCTGCATGCCAAATTCCAGCCCGATCCGTCCAGTGGTTTGGGCTGTGCGTTAATAGATCACTATGACAGTCAATCAGTCATAGATAGAAGAGAAAAGATTTGATTGTTTGTTTGTTTGTTTGCATTGAATAGGCTCCAAAACTCTGGTCCGATTTGAAAAAGTCTTTCACCGTTGGGAAACTACACTATCTCCGGGTGACATAGACTATAATATATTTTCAAACAAATAAGGGAAGGCATGCGAAGCCGGGACGAGCCGCTAGTAACTTATACTTTTATCCGTGTAGTATGACTACTTGAAAATGATTATTAATAAATTTTTTTAGACCTCGAACACAAGGGAATGGTTTACCTTTAGATATTTGAGGCCTAGAGTAAGAAATAAACATCATAAACACATGTATATATATCACAAAACGCTATAGTTAATACCCAACCAGCCACTTAGATTTGCCTCTCATGTGGCCGGATCGGAAAGGCTTGCCCAAGCGATCAAAAAATAAGAATAAAACGAAATAAATTTGATAATAACAGTCCGCTTTAATCATCCAGCGTATAGCCTCTAGCTGACTGTACTTATAAATTTTATAAAGTCAGAATTTTATATTCTAATCTGCCTACTCAACAACTTATCTATAACAGGAATGCTGCCTGACTTTTTTATTTTAAAAAATAACTTGCCGGGGGAAGAATCATATGACCCATTCATTAAGTATTCCATTGTTAAGTGGTGGTATAACAAAGTATGCTCTACGATGCACTGTCTTGCGTTCATCAAACTATCAATAGAAGCTTAATGTGTGTGCCTGTAAATTTTACCAGCACCAACAACATAAAACACAGCAGTGCGCAATGCTGTTTGAAGGCAGTAATAGTGGTGACTTTCACAAACGAGCCCTGACAATAGGCCCTGCTATCACTACTGATTCTAAACTATTGGCATAAAATTACCTGTTAAAATTAATATTTTTTTCAAAGAGTCTTATCTGATATTTTTATGCCTAATCTTTGGCGTTCTCCCGGACGTGCAAGAACGGGACAGCAGATACCGTGTAAGCCTTTGTGCGAGCAGATGACATGTATTGACGAACTGGGTCCGCGTTTGACCAAGTTTACTTTATTTCAAATAAAACATGAGTTGAAACGCGCGGAGAATTATTTAGCAATTAGGAACCTATTTTATCGATTTTTGGATGTTATATTCATAATAATGGGACATTAAAGCATATAAGTAGGTACATACTTAACTTTACGTATTTTATCCCATCCCATAGTACAAGCTTTGCTTTGTTTGGGGCTAGAAGTCGTTGTGTGAATGTATGCCAATATTTATTTATTATTTATTTTATTATTAAAACGTTTTATAAGTAGAAATGAGAGGTACCTAGCTAAATATAAAAACTTAATTTTATTGTATAAGATTCTTATTGAAAAGTAATCGTAAACGTTATTCTTTTGCACTTGCTACTCTAATCTTTTAACTTCTTTTAATTTTAATTTGCTACCCCTATGTAACTTTTAGTCAAACAGAAACTTTTTTGTCATTTACTATTTTACATTGTATTATAGGCACTTCTATATTGTCTATTGTAAACCTAATCTTTAATACCCTTATTGGGAAGGAACTGACTCCTGACATACAGGTAGCCCTAGTTTAGGAGTCATCAGGACTTCATCTGCAACTGTAACAATGGTTTAATCAATAAATGCCTTATCTTATCTTATCTTATCTTTGTTTGTGGACAGACAATTTTTCTAGTGTCAACTGGATGAATGAATCTTTGGATCAACAGCCTGTAGATGTCCACTCCTGGACATAGACCTTCCCCATACGTTTCCAGGAAGAACGATTCTGAGTCTTTTCCATCCATCGACTTCCCGCGGTCCTAACAATGAAAGAAAGAAAGAAAATTCATTTATTTGGCCCTAAAAGAAAAACAAATTAACAAAAGAGAAAGTGAAATAGAATGAAAACATCTAGGTATAAACTACAATACAAAATAATAATTAGTGGGCCAAATTAGTCCCTGTCTCAGCATAAATGCTGCATCAATCTTGCTGAGGTTGATGCAACGCTGGTTTTCAGACGGGGCCGTTGCAAGTGAGGACACGAACATCGAAAAACTTTTACAATAAGTAATAATAAAAAAAAGAAACAACATAAAATAAAGACTGATGACAGAAAACAATGTAGTCAGTCTATCAGGTAGGACGACGTCCCACGGTTTGTGGTCGCCATTCGAGAACCTTTATTCGCCAGCGGTTGTCGGTTCTACCCCGCGGTGTTAAGCCTTATATGCCTGTAATTTCACCGGCACCCACACCCTTCGAGTCGCAACACAGCAATGCGAGCGTCACTACTTGGCGGCAGGAATAGGTACAGTGGTAGTACTTTCCCAGACGAGCCCTTTCACAAAGAGCTCTATATAAAAAAAAAATGAAAAATTGTGAGGATTTTCATGTAAAATACTAATAGCTTTATAATCACAATATTATCATTATTTTTCCGTTATTCATTTAACTACTAATTGAAAATGTTGATAAAAATAACGTAAATGGTTAATAGCAGAACACTGCATAGGTTTGCAAACCATGATTCTTAAAAAAATTCGTAAGTAAATATTTAAATATGTTTTACCTGGAAATTAAGTTACTTAAAAACTATAGTTACGTTTTAAAATTTTACCCGACTTGTTGATAGAACAAACAGATCGGTTACCTGATGTTAAATGGTTACCATCGCCTATAACAAAGTGTATTTGTAAAGTAGCGACGACCGATGTGGCGCGGAAACGAATGTCCGCCTGCGACGCAGGAGATTGCGGGTTCGATTCCCGCCTCGGGATAAAATTTTTGTACGATCTGTAAATATTTATTCCGGTTGTTCTGGGTATTTTCTATGTATTTATAATAAAAAATATCTCTGTACGGTACGTAATATATTGTATTCAGTATATCAGTCATCTAATACCCATAACACAAGCTCTGCTTAGCTTGGGGCTAGATAGTGTTGTGTCCTATTATTATTATTGTCTCGTAGTTCACGCTCGTTAGGAACGTGCCCTACGATGCACTGCTCAGCGTCAATCAACCTAAACCAAAATAAAATGACAGATTAGGCCACTATTTACTTGTATTTACAAAAGTAAACAATGTCTAAATTAATATGCATCTCTTAGCAATGAGCAATGAGAAACAGTAAGTAACACTTAATTTAAATAACGTTTAAAGAATGGAAGTAGAACTAAACTAAGAGTATTACCACCATGCTTATTTCAGCCGCCAAGCAGCTTGCTATGTTCCGGTTTGAAGGGTGTGGGTGCCGGTGTAATTACAGGCACACACCTGCATGCCTCAGGTTAATGGACGCGGAATAGTGCATCGTAGGTGACGTCCCTAACGTTTATTACAATGCCTTACAAAGTTATTGTTGAAAGGGTGTTACATTTAATGAATTTGTGACTTATAATATGTGTAATTTAGACTAGGGATTAGGGAAGCTAGTTTTGACATTTTTGTTGCATGATTTTTAATTAATTTAATTTTAATTTGTTGTATCTATGTGTTGTGGTGTCCATAATTTCAATTACAATTTAATTGTTTATGAATAAATGAAATTAAGTGAAAACGAGCGTGACCTACGATACTTTGTTATAGGTGATGGTAGCCACTTAACATCAGGTGAGCCATCTGCTTGTTTCATCAGCAAGTTGTGTAAAAAAAAGTATAGAATTGAATAGGAGGTACTACCTACTACTACTTTATTTGTTGACGTTCCAGACTTGAGCGTCTGGGTAATTGTTGTCATCTACACCTGTCAAATCACCACTGCTCAAGATGATAGTCGAAAACCAGAAAAGCAGGTGTTGAATGACTGGCGATTTCAAGATTTTATTAAGAAGTTCGATCCAAGATCAGTACAGGAACGGGCCCAATCTTTAGGAACAAATCACACCGTGAGTAAATACATAGACATCATGTGTGACGGCATGGATAAAACTGATGAACTACTGAAGCTAAAGGTTCAAAATATCGGCACTCCATTACCAGAGACTAAACTCCAAAGCATAGACAACATGGTTAAAGATTCAAGAAGATGGTACGCAACTAAATTCCTCGGCCCTTATTATGATAGACTTAATTACAGACCCAGGTTATACGAGTTAATGCGACAGGCTATCTACCAAGCAAGAAACGCAATGATTATTATGCAAATTATGAGAGAAAAGTATCGTAATTCCTCGTTGTACAAGATGGGTTTTTTATTTTGTAAAACTGATAACGCAGTAAAGACATTTTCCAAGTTTGGACATAGGATTTTCCGGCAGTGTGGGGCAACACGCAATTATATAACACCCCGGATGGCCCTTTATGATACTCTCGTGACACAAGAAAGGCTTGTCTACTTATGGTTCAATGCACAGTTGTTGATAGAACTTCTGATGAAAAACGACGAGAACCTTAAGGAAACGCTAAGGATATACGACAGAGACCGAATTAGGAACTGGAAGTATATAAATTAATCTTTGGGTTTGTCCCAAAAGAAACCCAACCTATTTGGCTCACGATATGAAATACCAACTACTATAAAATGTGGGTTTGTAGCGAATGTAATATCTGGACATACCTCTGACTTCCCCCTTCCCCCCTTGACATCCACGAAGAAGGGTGTTCGAGGGTATATCTACCGTATTTAGGGATTAAAATCTTAATGCTATTTCTTTCATTTTTTTATTATTTCAAGACATTGTTGGTACTAAGGTACTTCGTATTCAATATTCAAGTACCTACTTAGGTAACGTATTATGTAGTATTACAAAGTATAAGTGATTATGATTATTAATAATGAATAAATGATGACCCACCTGATGTTGATCAGTTGCCTGAAGTTATTACAATCGCATTATTTCACAGAGCCGGTCCATAAGGCCCACATTCTGCGTATTGCTTCACTCTTGAACTTACTTACGTCTTAAAGTTGGCCCGCCAGCATTCGAATGGCAACTTTATTCAATTTTGGAAAGAAACAAAAAAATTAGACAGTAAAATTAGTAGACCAATAAACATTGAAGGCGAAGAAGACAAGAAAAGTATTGCTAATTTATTTAGAAAACATTTTAACATAAATAATAGCTCGAATCCAGCTAACAAAGTACCGATTGATACTAATAGTAGTACTAACCGTGATGACCCGCAGACTTGCCACGACATAACAGTGACAGCTAGTGATATTGAGAAGATACTTAGAAATATGAAACGTGGCAAGTCCCCGGGCCATGACGGCCTCAGTGTTGAACACTTGCTGTATGCGGGCCAGCATATTTGTTTTATACTCGCAGGGCTTTTTAATCTCTTTCTGCGACATTGCTACCTGCCGAACGAAATGATGCGTACACTCGTTGTACCGATTTTAAAAAACAAAACAGGTGATGTCTCGAGCATGGCGAACTATAGGCCCATATCGCTCGCAACGATAATGGCCAAGATACTTGAAAGAGTTACGCAAACTTGCATGGCACCTTCATTATCTATTGACGATGGACAGTTTGGCTTTAGACCTCATGTATCTACGGATATGGCTATTTTCTCCCTAAAACAAGTGGTTGAATACTATAGGGAAGGTAGGACAAGCGTTTATGCGTGCTTTCTGGACCTAAGCCGAGCATTCGACACCATAAACCATGAAGTGCTATGGAAAAAGCTTTATCGTACTAGTGCCCCAAAGGATGTGGTTGACTTGCTTAGATATTGGTACCGCCACCAGACTAACAACATTAGGTGGAGCCATGAATTTTCTGACAACTACAGGCTGTCTTGCGGTGTGAGGCAAGGGGGAGTCACCTCTCCGGATCTATTTAATACCTACGTTAACGATCTGATCGTGGAACTAAGCAGCACCCCGGTCGGGCTCAAATTAGATAACAGATATGTTAATAATTTGAGTTACGCCGACGATATGGTGCTGCTTAGTCCCTCGATCGAAGGCTTAAAAAAGTTGATTAGTATCTGTGAAAAGTATGCCAAAGACCACGATCTCATTTACAATGTTAAAAAGACAGAAATGGTAGTATTTAGATCCGGAAAGGGCCCCGAGACAGTACCTAAGATCTTGCTTAACGGACAGCCTGTCTATGTTGCGAGTAGTTTTAAGTATCTTGGCCATATCGTAACTTCAACTCTTAAGGACGATGACGATATTGAGCGTCAACGGCGAGCCTTATGTGTTGTCGGGAATATGATTATTAGAAAGTTTAATAAATCGTCGCCTGATGTAAAATTGACTCTGTTTAGGTCTTTCTGTCAGACGTTTTACACTTGTCAACTCTGGACGAACTACACTAAGAAAGCGCATGATATACGAGTTGCTTATAATAATATCTTTAGGCAGCTCATGGGGTTGGAACGATACTGTAGCGCCTCCGGAATGTATCTAGAGGCGCGAGTTAACTCTTTTAATGCCATCCAAAGAAATCGCATCGCTAAATTCTTGTCCAGGGTTGGCAAGTGTAAAAATGCTATCATAGCGAGTCTGGCAGACAGGCTCCTTCAAACATGCATGTACAGACGGTGGGTGCGGCTGGCATCCTAACATTATTAGGTAGGTATTAATTTTAATTTTATAATTTTAGTTTGTATAGGTTTTTAGCACCTTTTTGTGTACCTATTCAATGTCAATGGATCTCGTGTCTGTAATAAAGATATTATATATATATATATATATATATATTAAAGGGGTAAAGTACCCTGTGCCAATGACACTTGAGGTTCATAAAAAATACAGATGATTTCCATTTTAGCACAACCGTAATTCTAATAAAACCGATTGCTTTGTACCTAGAGAAGATCGTGCTGCAAGACAGTTTGTTAAAATGACGTTCCTGCTCGACAGCTATGATTGCGTTTTTTATGTACTAGAATACCATGATTTCGTAATACAAATAATAATATAATAATCCTGGACAATCCACACAGCATCATCTAGCCCCAAGCTAAGCAGAGCTTGTGTTATGGGTACTATATGACTGACATACTTAATACAATACATTACATATTTAGATATTTTTATTATAAATAGAAAATACCCAGAACACCCGGAATAAATATTTGCAGATCGTACAAACATTTATCCCAAGGCGGGAATCGAACCCGCAACCTCCGAGTCGCAGGCGGACATTTGCCCGTCGCGCCACATCGGTCGTCAAGAAATATTCAGCAACGGCTTCCGGATTTGTATGAAGATGCACTCGTATCCATTATTCGGGTATGTTCGGGCGTTTTCGGGGCTCATCTTAAGCATCCGTACCGTGACCCTCCTAATACATGACATTTGGAAGCTTACGATACGGGTTATTAATCAAGCGAACAACCGAGTTGACGGTAGCCGCTAATATTTTTAATTAAAATAATTTGAATTGATATTTTAGAAAAAAATCGTTTACTTGTTTTTTAATTAAATTCTATACCACTTCACAGCAATGTATGTAAAGGATTTGAAAAGGTATGGTTGCTGTAGCGCACTTGGCCGCAACCCCTCCGCAGCCGGGTATAAACAGGTACCACTATTTTGTAACAGTAGGGGTACCAATTTGTAACTGTTATACGTTCATGACGTATTGTATAATATTTATATATCAAATTAAAGCTAATTTTTTTCTGTGCATGATAGAATACGATTGCCTGTGTAAATATGGCCGCGAATATGGCTGACGACCGATGTGGCGCGCCGGGCGAATGTCCGCCTGCGACGCAGAAGGTTGCGGGTTCGATTCCCGTCTTGAGATAAATGTTTGTACGATCTGCAAATATTTATTTCGAGTGATCTGGGTATTTTCTATGTATAATAAAAAAATATCTATGTATCTATTGTATTGTATTAAGTATATCAGTCATCTAGTACCCATAACACAAGCTCTGCTTAGCTTGGGGCTAGATGATGCTGTGTGGATCGTCCAGCATTATTATTATTATAATTATAAATAAGGGTTGCCAGCTGTTAAAGATAGATTATCACCTTCGTCAGATGATGATAGCAATGTAAGTGATGACAGCTGCGATGAATCAATCCAGTGATATTGTTTACAACAAAATATTTGGTAGTAATTTGCTTTGTTTAATCAAATCAAATCAAATATATTTATTGCGTTCATGTTGTGTACAGAGGATCTTAGGGCATAAATAAGTTTCAACATGAGCCTGGTAGGGCACGACAATCTATCACTAGGTGGCTTATTACTAATTACAGAAAATGAGATCAAAAGTATTTACCTAGTAGGTACTAATAATTTGTTCTCTTCAAAACTAACTATACCTACCTACTTAAAACTAATATTTAATGTAACCAATGTTTAATGGTTTTAGGGATAGAAAATCATTAATACGGAATTCCAAATATTTATTTTGTTTAAGCTTTAGGTACAATCAGCTGCACTAGAATACAATTCGTAACTTTCAAAACGGTATCAAAACCTTATATTCAGCTCTTAAACAGTAAAACCTCAAAAATCGTGAATATAGCTAATAAGTTCACTTATCTTTTAAGTTTTTGCTCTGTAAATTTTAACGGTAACGCTGTAAAACTATTCTTTTAGTCACGAATTGTATACATTCTAGTGCAGCTGACTGTACCTCGACCTTGTATTAGTCGTAGGGTGCCCTGGTGTAATAGAGTTCTTTGGCAAGTACTTGAGTGTCTCGAATATCGATATCATAACGAGCGACTTTCTCATACAATCGCATCATTGAGGTCAGGTTTTGATATTCCTTTTGCCAGTTGGAAGTGTACTGCAATTTTGCTGTAGACACGAGCTGAAATAATGAATATTGTACTTGCATCTAAGTAAAGAAAATAGGGCTTTGACCCGGTTGAGGTTTTAAATGGCGGGAGGGGTCACTTATTACGGTGTAGCATCTCTACATCTATGTGTAGTATTGTATATAGTAACATAAAACTATTATTATAAGAACTAGGAATATCTGTCACGCACGACCCAATCTCAAACCATTTGAGGGTAGCCTCGCGCCAGGCATCAATAAAGACAAGCAAACCAAACGAGTACGTATTCCATTTATAGATAATTTTTTACCCTGCGTCCTGGACACACGGCTGGAGTCTTTCCATCTGCCAAGAAAATCTATTGGCGCGACGGTAGATTTTACTGAAGTTCTTAAGAGGCGCAAATATGCAGGTCTCGGCAGAGCCTACGCATTTGCTCCTATAATTATTTTTTCTTTTTATGGTGTATTATTACTTTTTGACTTAACTTATTGACTTCCTGTTATTTTTTTTTAAATTAAATTTTTTGTAAGTTTATTTTAAGCTTGTTATTTTTATAGTATGAGTATCCAAAGTGGTGACCCCGACATGATTCGAACACGCACCATCTGGGGCCCAATTTTCGTAACAAAATACCGGTCAAATGAAGTTTCTACACATCACACACACACATACATACATTCTCTAAATGTTATTCAATGAAACTGACATTTCAGTGAGGGAGGATATTTCCAACTCATGTTTAAATTATCTTAAACAATTACGAGGATTGGGAGATCTTATCTGAGATCTCTTAGATCTGGAGTTGCTAAAACGGGACGCTATAGCGCCTGAGACAGAGTATTAAAACCACTGAACTATTCATCATATAACGAGTAGGGCTGTATAATATCGACACAAGACTGAGTCGGATTGGGTTCCGGTTAGATTCTTCTAAGAATTTGTTGGCCAGACAAACTTACTTTAAGCATCTCGGTTTTGAGTCTTCGCATTCGGTTGAAAAGGTAGCCAAGCTTGTATCTCTTATCGTCACGGTACTCCTCGCGCTGCTTGAACGCATCGTCTATCTTGTACCTAGAAGATTACAATATACCTATAATCGAGACAGGGTTTATAGGGCTTGGGTACTCATAAGGCTCTTTGTGAAGGGCTCGTCCGGGGGAGTACTGGCAACAGGCTGTTTTGCTTCATTTTAGACATAATTTTGTCAATAAAAAAAAATAATAATAATACAAGTGAAATATGTTTTATAAAAAATTTACTCACATAAACGTCCAACAAGCAATAGTTTTAGTAGTAGCAGATCTTTTAGTGACGAGCTCGTCCGGGGAAGTACTTCTACCATGCCTATTTCTACCGCCAACTAGCGCAGCGTGTTCCAGTTTGAAGGGTGTGGGTGCCGGTGAAATTACAAGTACATGAGGCTTAACACCTGTATGCCTTAGGTTAATGGACATAGAGCACTGAATTGTAGAGCACGTACTTAACGATCGTACCTTGCAAGGCAATGCTTTGTTATAGGCGATGGTAACCACTTAACATCAGGTGGATCAACTGCTTGTTCCATCAGCAATCAAATAAAAAAATCGAGACGTGCTCTACGTGGAATAACACTGCTTTCATCGCTCCGGGACGGTTCGGAATAGAATCAAGAAATCTGGTGCCCAAGCATGGATGTTTCGATAGATAAAATTTGACATAAATTCTATCAAGATTGGTAGCATGGAACTTAGTTAAACGTTAGGTCGATAAACTCAAGAAGTTTTACTGAATTTACCACCACTCGATAAACTATGTCAAGGCTAGTTCTGTGCGTAGTAGGGCGTAGACAAAATTTAATAAAAAAATCAGTTTGTCAACCAAAGTTCTACGATCGCAGCTAGGTACACTTAGCAGGCTAGGTAAGCAGCTAGGTAGCAGGTAGGTAAGTAATCAACGAACTGTGTTGATTACTTTTCCGAACCATCTTCTATTGAAGTTACCTACCTCGAATGATACAAAAGCATTAGGCATAAGTCCGCCATCATCTTCTGTTTCTTTGATTCAATATCAATCCCTAACCACTTATCGGCTTGGTCCACGTGTCCCCTCCACACGGAGAAAATTCTCTTTCTTGTGAAATTATATAACTTGACTGATGCGTCGTTATAATCTTTTGTATCTTCACCAGTTACGGTAACATTTTCAATTTCTTGGAATTCATTATGTTCGATGTCGTTGAAAAGGGAGTCTCTACAAAGAGAACAAACTCGCTGTATGTAAACTAGAACTCGCTCGCTATTGCTTTGAGAATTGATTAATCCAAAGTTTACAAGCATAATTTGACGACCGATGTGGTGAGGCGGGCGAATGTCCGCCTGCGACGCAGGAGGTTGCGGGTTCGATTCCTGCCTTGGGATAAATGTTTGTACGATGTATAATAAAAAATATCTATGTATGTTATGTATTGTATTAAGTATATAAGTCATCTAGTACCCATAACACAAGCTCTGCTTAGCTTGGGGCTAGATGATGCTGTGTGGATTGTCCAGCATTACTATTATTATTATTAATCTATGTTACTTTATTTATATTAGTGCCATAAGACTGTTTTTTTTCCGGCGGAGGGTATAGGTACGCCATCTTACAGGTCTTCCTAGTTTGGGTACCTATGTCATCCAACAAGGATTGTTTGTATTTATTATAAGGCCAATCTGTTATTAAATTGTTTATGTAACGTTTGTTAGCAAAATAAATTTATCTTTATCTTATCTTTATCTTTATTAAAGTTGCACCGTGTTTAGTCTCTTTCAAGTATTTATAATTGGTATGTACAAATTATATACAAAACAGTTGAGCTATCTACAGACCATTACAAACGATTTAAAGATCTCAGCTCAACTGATCCAGATCAGTGCTAATCTAATTTGAAACTTACGGTGTTTATTTCATATTACGCCAAATTTGTTAGTGCCAGGGTTAATGTTTGTGTTTAGTGGAGGCTTAGTGCTTACAAACGGTGAAGGAACGAAAACAATCGTCAGGCAACCCATGGTTTAGTTAGTTCCGCTCGTATTGACCTTGCATCTCCTGTGGAACAAGCTGACTAAGCTGTAAGAATGGACTAGGTGCTGGGCAAGCCTACTCCATCTAAAACCCTGTGCCTGGCACTAAAGCGTCCTGGAAATAAAGACGATTGAGAAGTTGACCTGTTTACTTGGTGGAGATCAAACCCACAATTGTTCTTTTGATGGGAATGCGTAGGAAACCGCTAACAAGGATACAACTACATGATTTGAAACCATAAATAGTTTAAAAAAACCTCAGCATATCACGAATATCCAAATTTTCGATCTTCCTAACGTCATCTATGGTGACGTTCTCGGCATCTTCCGGCAGGAAAAGATATTCCAGTGTCAGATTCCCGTAGAAAAGGTTTCGGACATTCGGTGGGTAAGTGTGTGCGTCGTAAGACGGTAGCCCTGTAAGTAGACAAAATACTGTTTGCTTGTAGCTTTTAAATCATCCTTTTTGTACTTACCACAAGAAAGTTTTGGGCGGAAATAAATATTGACGCCCATAATTGCGTTAAAGTTTCGATGTAAAAGTGTTGGGTAATTATGAGCTTAGTTTATTTATTCGTGAGAACACCGGTGGTGGTTACTGGGGTCGACCTTGCCTTCTGATCCTAAGGTCGCAGGTTTGAATCCGAATTGGTGTACACCACTGGAGTTTACTATTCGAAAAAAAATTGTACGCAATGCCTGTGGTCTCTAACGATGAAGGCGTTTTTGAGGAAACCCATGACTTAGCTCCGCACGTGTTGTCCATGTATTTCCTGCAGAATAAGCTGACTAATCTGCTAGGATGGAGATGACAAGTTCGAGACAGTGACTCGTGCTGACTTTAATCATCAACAGCCTGTAGAAGTCCACAGCTGGACATAAGCCTTCCCCGTTCCAGGAAGAATTATTTTGAGCCTTTCCATCCACTGGCT